>AP027115.1:28601756-31001756 GCA_028142955.1 Pinctada fucata
TTTTTTCGAAAAATGAGGTGTTTTTGGAAAACTTCATCCAAGTCTACATCATGTTTAACTATAGGAACCTGGGATTCTTGGTTTTAAAGTTGGAATAGAAACAAAAAAGAATAACTTCCCTCTTCATATAATTCCTCAGCCTTATCCCCTCCTTAATAGTACGTCACCCTCATTCATGTAACTTTTTGAATTCTAAGTTAAAACTTTAAGTGCGTGCCTTCATCTATAAATAATCATTTAATTTTGTCCCCTTAAGAATTTTAAGAATAGACACGGCTTTAATATTGATCTCACATTTTAATTACGTTTCAGTTAATTAATCGTGTATAATTGTATCTTTAATTTGATCAATGTCACATTAATGACTGAAGTCGCTATGCCCCACCACTGTCATCTGTATTTTTAAATTCTTTTCACATCAAAGTATGTATCTGAGAAGACAATGGCGCGGGTCGTCACGACTTTACACTGTTTAAATATAAAGCAGACGCGGATCCATCTCTACACTCTTAACTCCTCCCTGTTGCTACTAAATTAAATGGTTTATGGAGAAGATTATAAGGTTTATATTGTAAACAGATACATATTTTCACCATCTTCAGAGTAATTGATAGAACTGATAGGCGTGTTTATAGAAGTGTTTACCTTAAAACAACATTTAGCGCGAAACACAGAGCACCCCCCCCCCCCCTTTACCCCTTCAGTTCCCTCCAGTCAATTCGGATATGCGCATGTTTTGGACTAAATTTTATCCACGAACCGTTACAAAGTCGGTGCCAAAATTAAAAATGTTAGATTCCTCCGACGTATTAATTTTCTTAAGACAAATGTAAGAAATGATGACAGAGTAAGGTAGGGTTATACTTATGATACTTATTTAGAGAGTAAGACTTCTGTCTTGTGTTTATCTTTTGAAAAAACGCGTTTTTTTTTCTATTATTTGAATAAAAGATATTCATGTTAATCTTAATAGAATGAAAGACTGTGTGTATGTATATAGAATTATATCTACCCTGAAAACTCGAAATTTCAAAAAGCAGAATTTGAGTTTAGTGCACAAAACAATTTTTGCGATATTGTGCGTGACTTCTGGAGAAGTATACTTTGCTTGCCTAATTAGTTTTCTTGTTTGCGAGATGGTGATAGTTCCCGTCATACTTCCCACTCTAAAGTCTCTAAAGTGGGTGCCTAGATGGAGGGGGGGGGGGGGGGGGGGGGGGGTTGATGTACATACTTACACACCTACTTTGAGGAGAAAGTACGGCAGCAACAAAACGAATTTATCATGCCGAGAACCATTTTGAACGTTTTCTTCGTAATTTTTGACGTTTGAAAGGAGAAGGGCCACTAACTATCAAAATCGGCCCTCTTGCCGTTTTTAAAGAAAATTTACGTATACATAATACAACATTTCTAGTTTCTAAAAATGTAAGCATTATGAAAATCTGACATAAGGTATGCGTTTCATGACCCGGCAAAGTTGGCATTGTGAAACGTCAAAATGCGCTTTCTTTCACCATGACGTCATGACGTAAAATGATAATTTTTAACCTAAAACTCTACACTAAAAGCATAACTGTTCTATTTTTGTTGAAGTCAAATTAATTCAGAGGATAAAGTTGATACATATAATGTTTTTAAAGAATATATTTCGATTTCAGTGTTAAATAAATCGGGAAAAGATATCCGAGGGATATCAGAAGCTTCAGAATCGCAATGAAACTGTAATGACGTCGCGTCAAATTATTCTAGATTTTTATGGAAGACGGTTACATATATATACACATTTGATACATGCACTATTTTACAGGGGAAGGGGCAGTGATCTCAATAAACTTTAAAGTATAGGTGGATACTCTGAAAGAAGATGCTGTGTAACATAGAAAAAGAAAATTCTTGATTTTGACATTTTTAATGCCTTTACAATAGAAAGTAGGCAACGGCTTTTCTCACAGTAGGTAGTGACTCTTCGCCAGCTTCCAGCTTATGAAAAGGTTGGGGGCCATTATATACGTTTCAGAATAAGCAACTTAGAATTTTCTCTGACTTGAATGAGATCAGGTTATGGTCGCGTCACACCTTACCGGATAGCGCGAACGGATGTATAACGGATGAAAAAATTGCCAATATCCTTAGTCCGTTGGTCGTCCGTTTGTAAAAAGTCAAAACTGACACTGCCCGAGGCTATGGCGACTAGTTTTGAACGGACGCGTACCGTACGAGTACCGCGGCTATACGTGAAACGGAAAAGCAACGGATAAAAACGGATGTGCAACGCATATGAACCGGAAAAAACAGACATCCGTTACTCGTCCGTTGGCCTCCGGTAGCTGTCCGTTACATCTCCGTATCCGTTTCGCGTCCGGTAGATGACCGTTCGTGACTCGAGTCTAACGGACATCAAACGGATATAAACGGACACCTAACGGACACCTACCGGAGATGTAACGGACGAGTAACGGACAAAAACGGATACCAACGGACATGTAACGTATAAAAAATGGACGCCTTAGTCCGTTCTGTCCGTTGACAAGTTTTGAGCATGCTCAAAACATGTCAACGGACAGAACGGTCACCAACGGTCATCGCCGGACGAGTAACGGATAAAACGGAGATGTAACGGACGAATAACGGATGAGTAACGGATGCGAACGGACACCAACGGATTGAAAATTTTGCTATCCGTTACTCGTCCGCTCGCCTTATCCGGCTAGGTGTGACTGAGGGATTACATGTCCAAATTCAGGAGCGGATCCAGAATTTCATATGCCGGATGCACATACAAGTTTTTATTGGGATGAATTGCAACACAATGCAGAAGGACTGAGAGTCCGGACAGGAATTAATATCATCAATGTTTTTGTATAGACTGCTCTTACAATATTTGAAAACGCAATAATTATCTGAAAAATTCAAAACAAATGCAATTTAGGAGAAAGGAGATGGTAAGGTTCATTACGCATTCGCGTAACCAAATTTTTAAAAAAGGGAAGGGCAAGCTATAAACGACTGTGATCGTCATTTTTTTTTTTTTTGCCGAGAGGGCTTCACAGAAAGTTGAGAGAGAAGGATAGAGATCCAGCACATAAGAATTATTCTATATACTAGAACATCTTTTTTGTTAAGTTGTTCAAATTAAAAATATGATGCCGTACATGTAGCTAGGGTTTTTTCGATGTCGACACCTAGTCGCCAACGACTGGCTCAAATACAAGGGACACATTCTTTTTTTATAAGGATGACTTATAAAATCGAAGTAAGGGACAATATGGAGGAAAGTTTCCCTCTCTCATTGTTGGGGGGGGGGGGGGATAGGGGATCGGTCAGAGAAGATTTTGAGAAAGTGAAGCAAATTGGTGCATGGATCTTGAGCGTATTTGAGCCGCATTTATAAAAGGGATTAAGAGCACGAAACGTATCTAGGATAAAAGAAATATCCGATATGCCGATATGAACATAAAATGCTGTATTCTTTTTTAAATTCACGTACGCTTATGTGCAACCATACATCTGTCCAAATCGACCGTGCGCACATTGTTAGCGCGAATTTCTACGCCTGATAAAATTTAAAAAAAAATTCAACACGATCATTATTGAGTGTTTTTGGGCTATATCACTGGTACATGTATCACTTTTATCATTTATTACGTCCTTTATGTAGACCCCATATTTAGGGGAAAAGGCGGGGTCTATTTATCTCTTCTCCCTTCTTTTTTTTTTTTGCGAAAAAATGTGGACGTTTTTGCGTACAAATGCACGCCTGGCTACGCCCGTGAAATCTCCGTCTTCACAAATCTGTAGAATTTATATATTTTATATTGTTTAATCTATAACATGGGATTTTTTTTAATTAAAGTGTCGGTATGAACAATTATAATATTTATCAGTGACAAGCATATTTACTTTGAATTTCGTCGTTTTGTTTGTTGTCGGTTACCGAAGTAAGTTACTCTGCGATCGTAAAGTATATATTCTTTATTTATTATGACCTTTAATTGTCCTCAGTTCTCACCATTTAATTCTGAATTTCATGTCTACATACTCTACGAAACAAAACAAAAAAAAAAACCAAAGCAAACAAACAAACTAACTAACAAAAAAATAAATAATAATGATAATAAATAAATAAATATATAAATAAAAAATGAAAAGTTATGCAATAAAACTATAGTAACTCCGAGTCGAGCGAGAAAACCCTCTTTCCACCCAGCATTCGACTTGGTACAAGGAAGATTAATCACATGATTCGTTTATTTTCATTTGTTTTCCTTACACACATGTGAAATCATCGAAATAAAATCAAAATAAAGAACTTTACAAATCATGTGCTGAAAAAAAAATCAACAATGTAACGTATGAAGGTCAAGGTCACTTTAAAGTTCAAGTTCACGTACATGCACTGAGGGAGAGGGCGTTTATAATGTTGGTATAACTTTTGCCTAATCCCATTTTCATGTTTGGAAAATAAAATATGTTTAAACTAGATTTAGGATCAAACATACAACAAGCAACATACATGTTCTTGACTAATACTTGCTAGTATATAGACTGACCTGCCATGCTATACAGGTAACAGTCCCCCCCCCCCCCCCCCCCCCAAAAAAAAATAGTGCTTTTTACGCAAATATTCATTTCTAGTTCCATGTTCGTTAATAAAATCAGAGGGAAAGAAAAACGTAAACGAGAGGCCAACATTTTATGATATAAACATAATCCCTATGGGTAGGATTCATTCAGTAAACGGAGGCGTTTAAAATTTTGAAGTTCCAGTTCAATAAATGAACGTCATTCTCGATAATGTGTGAAGTATTCTGTATAATGGATACATCTTTGAACAAAGCAGGGTTGAGACTAAAATTAACTCGCTCAAAGTTTCCAAATAAAGACATTTTGTTTGATATTATTAACAAGTCGCTGCAAAGTACGAAAGTTAAAAAAAAAATGGAGAAAAGTCTTTATAATCAAAGATAATTAAAGATACCAAACCTTTGATATATCTTACCCAATAAATCGTTTAATCGTTAAACTTAAATTTTCTTTCCTGGTTTCATCAATACAATACTTGTCAAAATCCGCCAAGAAACAAATCAGAGGAATTTGTACACCGAAACTGCAGAAGGACACGCAGCGATCGGTAAAACGACTCCTGTGACCCCTATTGCAACCACATGGTTAAAAGTAAAATATCGTTATATTTTAAAGGTTTTCATATAGAGCACAAGTAGGTACGTAGATGAAAATTCGCTTATATTGAGAATATGTCAAGATTGTTTATCTAAAACAAAAATTAGGTACGCACCGCCTGTGTTGTTAGCGAAAAACTGCAAAGAATGTATGAAAATTAACGAAAAATACGGATATTATCGTACCGTCACCAGTTTCTGACGTCATAAATGACGTCATGGAACGCACAGGTTCGCAAACTTTTTACCGCTGACAAATACCAATGTTGATAGATAGATTTACATCAAAATGACTCAAAATTATATCTTTTTAAAAAGTCACTAGATACAGGGCCGTAAATAACGGTTAGTGGACCTTCTCCTTTGGTGACGTACTTCAGCGTCAAGGAAGGACGCCACGTGACCGTCATACTTCGATATCATTGGCTGAAATTAGTACGAGGCGCTATAAAAGCCCTTATAATCTGTAACAGTTCCTTTTCAGTTCACACGCCATCTTCTCGAGACAAGTGTACGTAATACCTTACTCCCCCTTGTCGGATGTCATACACAAAACTGCGTCTACGGTGAGTGTCGTACGTAGTGGAGACTTATCAGGTCAAAAATTAGTATAAATTGCTAGCAATTTAAGTGCTTGTTAATGTGTTTGAATGATTTTACTCCCAAAATTGCTTCTATATGAAAGTATAATATAATATGGACTCTGGTCTTGTCGTATATACCCTCCACTACGACACTCACTGGAGACGCAGTTTTATGTGCGGCATCCGACAAGGGGGAGTAAGGTATTACGTACACTTCTCTTGAGAAGATGTTCACACGCATACATTTAGCATAAGTAAAATTAGCTTTCCGATCTAACTATATATACGTTTATATACATCCGACATAATCCTAAATAATTCTTATAATTCTCTTTCTTTCTAGATATTTTACCCAGTAAAAGATACCATGACGGAGAGCTGTGTCAAATCGAGGCTCCTCGGCGTAAAGTCCTCCCCGGCTTTTGACCATGATAATCCGGCGTATGAGTTTGAGATTGGTTCACCAATACCGTTCAGCGGCCCCAGTATCGACATCACAGTGACGGAGTGGGAGGATGGAGCTGGAGTTAATACACAGTCGCCGAGATTTACCGACAAGAGAAACTCGTCACCATCTCGTATGATCTCGGATGACATACCCGGAAGACGGTCACGCGAGACAACAAGATATCGGAAGAAAAGAGGATCAGATTCCTCACAAACCAATCCTGCTGAAATGAGGACGGGTAACTTGCCCTCCAAGCTCTCCCCGGTTCCCTTCGTTTTGGGAAGGGAGGACTCCATTGAGGAGGGAAATGGGGAGCAAAAACTTAAAGTCTCTCCAGTGAAAGACACGAATCTACCCATGATAACCGTGACGGAAACACACGATCCTTCAGTAGCCGAAACAGGCCGTACACTTAGTCCATACAGGCGTGTGAAATCATGCTCGGTAATTGCGCCAGAATCTTACGAAGATTTCAAATCGGCGGATTTAAAACCAGATTCTGATTGGGTACGCTTTCGCATGCGTTCAATCTCTCCGAGCACATCAGATCATGAATATGATTCGCCGCTTGACGATGAAACAAAAGTTGTCGAACAGCCAACTACAGAGAATGCAAACGTTAAGGACAAAGACTTCAAAATACCCAAATCTATTTCACAGCCAAATATGAAAAGTTGGATTGACGAATCACACGATAAAGACAAAAATGACCAATCATCAGCTGATGATAAATCAGAATTGTTTCAAACACAGAAACAACGGAGTTCAAAATGGTTCGGGGACAAACTGCCAATTAAGTGGCCCTTAACAAAAACGAAACGAGAGCGCTCTAACAGCAGAAGCACAGACATCCCACAGCCAAAGAAAAACGACGAAATCGAAATGAAGGATGTCCTTACAAAGAATAGGAACCAATCACGTCCAGAAAATAGTCCGGATAAGGCAAAAAGAGCGGTAGCCGTCATGGATGATGCTGCCGAACCGGACTATTCGACTGAACCGGTTTCTGAAGTAGACGACGCGGATGGTCAAAAGTTTGTATTGACGTACAAGACAAGCTTTGATTATAAATTTGGAATGAGTTTCACGGAGTGTGAAATTGGTGGCATCGTGATCTTCATGGACGGAATGATTATTCTCCACAATAGAGTGAAGAATCAGATTAGAGTCTTTGATCGTGATCTCAAATGTCTGACGTCATGTGAGGTACCGCCTGCGCGCGCAATGTCTGCGCACAATTACCGTTCCAGGGTCGCTCTTGCTTCTGATAGAGAAATCATATTTTGCAAAATAAAATCTTACAAATCGAAACAGATAGAAAACAAACATATATCTATAAAATCTATAGTGAAGGCGTGCGTTCGTGTCGGAAATTTCTACTTTGTTGTATGCGACTCCAACGGACACGGTGTTCTTTTTATATTGACTAAGCATAAAGAGAAGATGAAGGACAAAGTAAAAACGGCTCTGCTAAACAAGTGGAAGGTGACACACATTATAAAATCGTTCCAGCTGGAGGATATGTCATCTATTGTCAGCATGTGCGGTGACACGGCAAACAACAGAGTCTTTTTATGCGATGCCAAATACCGCAAAATCCTGGCCGTGACGTCATCCGGCGTCGTCTCCTTTTCCGTAAACCTGACATGGCTACCGCGCGGGATTGCTCTCGTGAAGGGGTTTTTAATAGTTTGCAACGATTCTGATCATTCAATCTGTTTACTGACCACCAAAGGTCAGTTTATAAAGACGCTGGTCCAGGGTCTTCATTTTAACCCGGCGAACCTCGCCTACGACGACGAATCCCGTAGACTTATTGTGTCGTCACTCCGTGGATCATCATTACGCATGTACAACCTACGGGACCATCTGGATCCCCCGGTCAGCGAGTGCTGACAAACCTTAAAGTCCTGCATCTGAGGATCAAAGGGCAGAACCCCCAACATCCCCATGGAAGTTGTCAGAAATATTGATTTCCAAATTCAACGTATATTCGCTGTTGAAACAACGTGTAATGTATACATTTATATTGCAAACTGAGAACTGTATAAAGGATTTAAAGGATAATAAACATTAAATTACATCAATGGATTCTGAATTGTACAGTTGATAGGTTTTTTATGATACTGTACAATACATATTCCATAGTTACGTGTACATTTTATATCTATGTATAGATATTGTTCTCATGGTTGTCTATAGTACTTGTCGGCAAGCGTTGTTGTTGTAGTACTTGTCGGCATGCGTTGTTGTTGTAGTACTTGTCGGCAAGCGTTGTTGTTGTAGAACTTGTCGGCAAGCGTTGTTGTTGTAGAACTTGTCGTTGATGTTGTTGTAGTACTTGTCGGCAAGCGTTGTTGTTGTAGTACTTGTCGGCAAGCGTTGTTGTTGTAGTACTTGTCGGCAAGCGTTGTTGTTGTAGTACTTGTCGGCATGCGTTGTTGTTGTAGTACTTGTCGGCAAGCGTTGTTGTTGTAGTACTTATCGGCATGCGTTGTTGTTGTAGTACTTGTCGGCATGCGTTGTTGTTGTTGTAGTACTTGTCGGCAAGCGTTGTTGTTGTAGTACTTGTCGGCATGCGTTGTTGTTGTTGTAGTACTTGTCGGCAAGCGTTGTTGTTGTAGTACTTGTCGGCATGCGTTGTTGTTGTAGTACTTGTCGGCAAGCGTTGTTGTTGTAGAACTTGTCGGCAAGCGTTGTTGTTGTAGAACTTGTCGGCATGCGTTGTTGTTGTTGTAGTACTTGTCGGCAAGCGTTGTTGTTGTAGTACTTGTCGGCAAGCGTTGTTGTTGTAGTACTTGTCGGCATGCGTTGTTGTTGTAGTACTTGTCGGCAAGCGTTGTTGTTGTAGTACTTATCGGCATGCGTTGTTGTTGTAGTACTTGTCGGCATGCGTTGTTGTTGTTGTAGTACTTGTCGGCAAGCGTTGTTGTTGTAGTACTTGTCGGCATGCGTTGTTGTTGTAGTACTTGTCGGCAAGCGTTGTTGTTGTAGTACTTGTCGGCATGCGTTGTTGTTGTAGTACTTGTCGGCATGCGTTGTTGTTGTTGTAGTACTTGTCGGCAAGCGTTGTTGTTGTAGTACTTGTCGGCATGCGTTGTTGTTGTAGTACTTGTCGGCAAGCGTTGTTGTTGTAGTACTTGTCGGCATGCGTTGTTGTTGTAGTACTTGTCGGATATTTTTTTAATCTGGTTTGTTTCATGCCAGTCCGTTTGAGTGTCTACGTATCTTTGTCTATGTACCACTGATGTGTTTGCACATTATGTGATATGTGTTTGCACATTATGTGATATTATCTTTGCAAAGGGGAACTTCATTATAATTTTTATGTTCACTTTAAACGACTTTTGAAGCACGAGATTGTTATTGTTAGTTTTCATTTCTAGCTTAAAATCTGCGCAGCTGATATCTCCCTAGATGTAGGAAAATAATGATATTCTTCATTTTACTTAAATTAATCTTATAAAAAATAGTCACACAGATTTATAGAATCTGTGTTTCTTTCTCTACTCGTAAGACTCGTAACGCCGTGCGTGATTTTTGGACGAGTGGGTTTATGGAGGCTACATGCACTACGTTTTTTCTGAAGACGCGAAGAAGGAAGTGGCAAGAGTACTGAAGGAGTGCGTCAACGCACGTCTCACACACGGTTATATGGGTAGTTACATGCATCATATGTTGCGCTAAAAAGTAAGTGTTTTGTACGTACAACGCACTGTCTTCGTACGTCTTCTACGCTATTTTAAGGGTGTCGAATTTACACGTACTGCTAACGCACGGAGTCCTCACTTCCTTGCGTCGAAGGTGCGTTGCACGTACTTGCAACGTGCGTGTCGTACTTCTTGTTGAATTTGTAGACAGCACGCAGACAGCTGAAGTTCTGTATGCACTGAATACCTTTCGTGTTACTAGTATTTTGTTATATGTGAATTATTTTTTCAAACACTTGCTGAACATGAGTGTTGTCACAGGCACAGGGATTGATCACGCTTCTCTGTTGCTTGATGGCACTATGGATTATGTAAAGGGATCTAACTGGACGAATATCGAAATATTGACAAATCATCGTTTTACTATTTCCTTCAAACGTCGAAATACACCCCCTGCAGGGAAGAGAGATAAATCCCTGTGGCCATAGCCCTTCGTCCAAAATCTTTTTGATTCTCTGAAACCGATGCAAATTATTTTACCAAACCTTACAGGAGGCTTCTACCAAGTTTGTATATTTTTGCTCCAATTCGTCAGAAATCATGTTAGCCGAGCATTCTGATTGGCTGACGATTTTTCGACTTCTTCCTAATGTTGTGTTGAGTTTTACAAAACCACACAGGAAGCAAGTCCTCTGACTACCAAGTTTGTTTGTAGCCTAGGGCAAGTGACCATATTTCGCCGTATTTACGTACATTTCATAGAAAATTTCAATACTTGGAGGCCAAATCAATAATTGCTTTTGCTATAATTCAATTTAACTCCATTCTTGATTGTAATACTACAAAAGTCATTTATTTCACTCATTTCATTGTTTCCCTATAAAACGTCAAAATATTTCGTTTCCATGTTTTCGGGAGTTACCATATTTCGCCGTTTTTGTTTATAAATATCCTAGTTGCACACAAAACGGACAAAATTGTGATTTTCATTTCAGGTCACCACGTAATTTAAGAAATAATGCCAACTAAAATGTTTTCTTTTTGGGGTTTTTGTCAAAATGTTTAGATGTTTAAGTCTGAATTTGGTGTTTTCATTAAATTTTCCGCATTTTGTGGTATTTTTTGTCAAAATTTAGTGTAGGAGATGTCAAAATATATCAAAACATGACGAATACGGTCATATTTGATAGAATGTAGAAAAACAAACTTGACAAATAATTCAACAAAATGTTTTTCATAAAAAAATACAGATGTCTCCCCCTCCCTCTAAGTTACTTTGACCTTAGGCCAAAATGCAAAATGATGTCCTTTGAGTCATGGGCAACATCATACTAAAACATGAAAGTGATTCATTACATTGTTTGAGGTAAAGCCCAAACATGATTGGAATATACAATTTCATTATAAGCATATTTAAAGAAATTGACTTTGGTCACATGACCTTGGATATAGGTGATCTGAAACCTACACTCACTGACGAGGGTTAAGTATCCGAAACATGCATGTCTGGTCCATGCTGCAAACTTATCTGCTTTTAAATGATGTTATTGAATTTGAAGACGTTTAACATTGTATGGATCATGAGCAACAAAAAACTGAATTAGTGATTGGATACACGGTTCAAAATATAAAACCTAAACATTATTAGCATAGACAATTTCAGCCTGGACATGCTTAGCATATACAATTTCATTACCAAAGTAAGAAACTTCCTTAGCCATGTGACCTTGGGACAATGTGATAAGAAACATTTAGTCCTTAGAAACAACATACCGAAATATGAAAACAATTGTAAGAAGGGTTCAGGAGATATAGCCCCGACAATATTGGTACGTACAATTTCATTAAAAAGAACTAAATGATCTTGACCTTGGGCACATGACCTTGGGTCAAGATGATAAGAAACCCTCCAATCCTGAGCAACATCATACTATAGTATAAGAGTGATCCAGTATACGATTCCACAGATATAGCCCAGACTCAATAGCATTTACAATTTCATTAAAAAATGTAATACTTGACCTTAGTCATATGACCTTGGATCAAGGAGGTGTGAAACCTTTGGGTCATCAGCACCATCATACTAAAATATGACGTGATCCGATCACGGTTCAAAAGATTAAGCCTGGACATAATACATGTAACAAATACAATTTCATTTAAAATATACTAATTGACCTTGACTTTGGTCACATGACCTTGAGTCAACGTGATGTGAAACCTTTACGTGATGAGCAACAACATACTAAAATATGACGGTGATCTGATAAATAGTTAAAAGAGATACAGCCCCAATGGGATAGCATGTACAATTTCATTAAAATGTACTTAGTAACTTTGACCTTGATCAAATGACCATGGGTCCAGGTGAAACCTTTTGGTCATGACTAAAAACATTCTTAAACTTGAAAGCAATCCAGTATGCGGTCCAAGGGATAAAGCCTAAACAAGAATGTATCTACAATTTCATTAAAAATGTAGTATGTGACCTTGGCCTTGGGTCAAGGTGATGTGAAGCCTTCGGGTCTTAAGCAAAAACATACTAAAATATGAAAGTGATCCGGCAAACGGTTCAAGAGATATAGCCCGGACAAGAATGTATGCACAATATCATTAAAAATGCACTAAGTGACCTTGGCCTTGGTCACATGACCTTGGGTCAAGGTGATGTGAAACCTACAGGTCATAAGCAACAACATACTTAGATATGAAAGTGATCCAGCAAATGGTTCAAGAGATATAGCTCGTACAGGAATGTATGCATAATTTCATTAAAAAATGCACTAAGTGACCTTGACCTTGGTCACATGACCTTGGGTCATGGTGATGTGAAACCTTTACGTGATAAGCAACAACATACTAAATTATGAAAGTTATCCGGCAAACGGTTCAAGGGATATAGCACGGACTGGAATGTATGTACAGTTTCATTAAAATGCACTAAGTGACCTTGACCTTGGTCACATGACCAAGGGTTAAGGTCATGTGTAACCTACGGGTCATAAGCAACAACATACTAAAATATGAAAGTTATCCGGCAAACGGTTCAAGAGATATAGCCCGGACAGGAATGTATGCATAATTTCATTAAAAATGCACTCAGTGACCTTGACCTTGGTCACATGACCTTGGGTCAAGGTGATGTGAAACCTTCGGGTCATAAGCAACAACATACTAAAATATGAAAGTGATCGGGCAAACGGTTCAGGAGATATAGCCCGGACACGATGTGTGACAGACGGACAGACAGACGGACGACGAAGGCAAAACCAATATGTCTCCTCCCCGTTGGGGGGGGGGGGGGACACATAATTCCGATAACCAATGAGAAGAAATTAACGATGAAACGGCGAAATATGGTCACCGGCGAAATTAGCTTCAATATTTCGCCCGTCTCACACGATGTTCCTATTCGGTTATTTTTGTGTGAGGAACATCGTGTGAGACGGGCGAAATATTGAAGCTATACGGCGAAATAATTATGGTTCCTCGCTCTAAAAATATGACTGATGCTCCGATTGACTGACGCATTTTTTACTTCACCGCAAACGCTAAATATAGCATTTCATGAAACTGATGCTAAGAACTGAAGTAATGATGCAAAGAATTGAAGTAATGATGCAAAGATTTGAAGTAATGATGCAAAGAATTGATGTAATGATGCGAAGAATTGAAGAACTGAAGTAATCATGCGAAGAATTGAAGTAAAGATGCAAAGAATTGAAGTAATGATGCAAAGAATTGAAGAAGCAAAGAATTGATGAAATGATGCGAAGAACTGAAGAAATGATGCGAAGAATTGAAGAAATGATGCAAGCGCGGATCCAGAGGGGGCGGGGGGGGGGGGGGGGGGTCCCCCTGGAATTTTCGAAGCAAAGCTAATTTTTTTTAATTAATATACATATTTCATAATATTAAGTCCCAATTCCCCTTTTGTTGTCATATTATTTGAAAAATTTATCAAGAATTTGTATAAGAAATCTTCCATTTTGATAATATTTTGCCGTCAGCATTTATTTTTTTTTTATCTGGCTCGCATCCGCTCGTCTGAATTTATTACATAACTGTACGTTATTTTCAAATGCTGCTGCACATATATTACACCTAGATCAATAAACAAGGGCACTAAGAAGACGAAAAGAAACTAAAAAGGACACGACTAGTGGATTTTATTCCAATTCCTGGAAAAAAAATTCGCTGGCTCGCTATCGCTCGCCATTTGTTGTACATGTATTTACGTATAAGAACAAGAACTATGTTGTGAAAAATTCAAGATGTTAAGCTTTTTGCACTCCATTGCTCTCCACTCACCTGTTTGATTAATAATTGGACATTATTAATAACAAAACTGACAAATTTTATTTCCTTGCATTTGCGGTTTGTTTGGTTTTTTTTGCTCTTCAAAAAAATCGGACTTTAGGACACCCCCCCCCCCTGAGAAAAATTCCTGAATCCGCCCTTGTGATGTGAAGAAATAATCGTTTTTTCGAATCATTTCTTCAGTTCTTTGCATCATTACTTCAGTTCTTCGCATCATTACTTCAATTCTTAGCCTGGTGATATATAGTAGGGCCAAATAAGTGAAGAAGCGATGCCCCCCTAATGAACACCGTAGTTCATTGTTCTGACTAAATATACAACCGCATAACATGTATCTTAATTATATTCCAGATCACTGTGAGATTTCCAAAGTTTTCAGATGAGAGATATGGCTTCGCCGATCCGTTGGCGGATTCTTTTTCAACTTCTTGACCTCACGAAACCTTAAAGGAAACCACAGGTACTTTTTTTATATCTATACAACATGTATATCTTTTTTTTCAATCGCACACTCCTTTCGTTATGTTTGTAATAAAGCCTGAGACATAACGAAAGGAGTGTGCGATTGAAATCAAAGGTCTGAAGGCCCTGAAAGATACTCCACATAGAATTTGCAGTAACATATTATTTCACTGCAAGTGTTGATGTTATAATATTTGGATACACTATATATGCACATGTAAAGTGTTCATACTTATGTTAGGTACTACAATGTGTTATACTAATAATTACATTGATGAAAAAATCTGAAAGAATTCTGGGACAAAAATTGAAAAAAATCAGAGACTCATGTTGTCATGTACCTAATCTAGTCTCGTAATCCCCGTGTCTCGTGGCGTATAAGCATTAAATTTTGCAAGCAATAAAGACTCGTCGTTTTTTTTTCCGGGTAGGTCCGTTTAGTTGGTCTAAATTCGATACATCTCCCGAAGAGCGGAATTTCATTGCATGAAAAGTCGAAAGATGTAGGTTAGCATTAAATCACTTCCCAGTTTTATAGCTTACGTTTCTCAGCGGTTATCGGCGCTCATCCTGAACGTCATTATGATCTCAATCGATTCGGAAATTTAACAATTAATTCTTTTAAAATAGTGTTTGCATAATTACCATTTCACGTATAGAAAAAGAGACTGACAAAGAAAAGTATACAAACTCATTTTATCAGAAGTATATGCCCATGCGAACAGACCGGCCTGTTAATTTCTCAGCGGCACGTGCCCGAGCTGTCAACGGGTACAATTGTTTTACAGTTTCGTTAAAAAATATTTACAATGCGTGAATAAAGTCTTAGATAGACATTCATTTTTATTTTTCCACGGACTAGTTCGGACCAAATCTCGTCACGTGCACACAGTCTAAATTTCTGTAGACCGTCAACAATTCCGCCATTGCCGTATAAATGAATTCGCATTTAAAAGGAGTCATGAAACGCCAATTTCCTGCAACAAAAAAAAAACTTCTTTGGGCTTGATCTCTGTAGACCCTAATGTATACCCTGTGATTAGCCGTTATCGTAAAATTATGCGTAACGTCACGCTTTCAATACTGGACCCAGGTGTGAATACTGAAATATTTAAGTTTTTAAAGATTTTTTTTCCCTTAAGATTGATAAACAGATACATTATCTTCAGCGATCGACTGTTACCCGGGACATGAGGCGCGGCGGGTATTTTTATCAGAAAAAAATTCTCGTCAGCGAAAAAATCAAAATGGCTTTGCTCTTTATGCGATTTGATGTGTAAGTGTGGATCCAGAAAGGGGGGGGGGTGTCCAGACCACCTCTGGATTAATTTTTTTTATGAATTTACATACATGTATTTCATTTTTGTTCTTAAAAAAAAAAAAACTCGGGACTTTAGGACCACCCCTGAAAAATATTCTGGCTCCGCCCATGAACTTTATATGCCTTATTATTTTTTTTTTTTTACATGATACATCTTTGTCTGGATACGCGTCCTTGATAAATCGATTTTTTTTGCGGACCTGTTTAGAACCGTTTGAAATACCAGAACAAGGCGCTAGCATTTTTTGGCATTATATCGGATGTCTTTGTTTATCTGAAAATCTAATCGTAAATGACTATTATTTTTTCCGATCACATGACTTCATAGGAAATGTACTATACAAGAAGCCATATTTATAGTTTTAAGAGCTACGGAAAGGAGTTGTATATTTTTATTGAAATGTTGACTCTTTACTTGAGACTATATTTGGTTAATGCGTTTGTTTGAAAAAAAAGAACACTTGTAAAATAATTGGAAAAAAAGAAACTAATTAATGAACACATGAACATTTTATAAAATAATCAACTACTTGTATCTAAAGTGGCACATGTCGTTATATTCGTCTTCTCGCTCTCGCGGGACAGTAAAAATCGTTTGCCTATATGTATATCACAGAGAGAGAGAGAGAACAAAATTCATTTTATTTTTCGATAAAGGCCGGTTTGTTTTGACGGTGAAAATGCATAATTCCTATGTTGATTGAAGTTATTCGTTGGGGGCCAAAAATCTTTTCTCATAATAAATTTCAAACTGAAGTTTTTCTCTGATCTACTTTCTACCTTGTAAACAATAACGTATTGATAAACATATAATTTTCCTAAATTGAAAAAAACATATCTATAACAAAAAAGAAAAAATACCCATCAAATTCAAATAGCTATGAAATATCCATACTTCTGAAGTCCGTGAGATAATGATTGACAGCTGACCCGAATCGGAAAAAGGCGGGGCTTATAGAATTGGGCCTTTTTATACTTACGAAAAAAAGTTAGTTGTTGAGTCAGATGTTGTTTTAGTATCTGATGAGAACATAGCAGTACTGTGTCGGCATTACAATATAATACGTATTGAAAAATTCAGAATTGTTGCGTATCAATAAATATTTACCTTGCAAGCTAATCACAGAACGCGCGCGCATGAATGTCAAACGATGGGCGGAGCATGTTCGATCGATAGAGCGCAGATGTAAAGTAGTCCCAAGTCGATAACAATTCAAAAAATATCAAATTTCATCTTGAAAATCTCAACTCATCTTATTTTAATTCTATCATTCTATCAAAACAATCGATTCTGATATAAATTTTCCACATACAAGTTTTAATGTCGAGAAACTGCTGACACAATCTGGCACTATTTCTCGCACGCACCGGAAGACGGTACCTCGAGACGACTTGAGAATCGCGAATACAGTAAGATACTCCTTCAAAAGGAGTATCTTAAAAAAAGATATATAGACAAATTTCTCTGACTCAAGTACCTGTGAAGGAAACAAGTGAGCAATGTCTAATTACAAGTTTGTA
Organism: Pinctada fucata; assembly: GCA_028142955.1. NCBI lineage: Eukaryota > Metazoa > Mollusca > Bivalvia > Pterioida > Pteriidae > Pinctada > Pinctada fucata. The sequence goes on from AP027115.1 coordinate 28,619,246, forward strand.
TTTTTTAGCCTATCTGTCAACAAACATAGCCACTGATGGTCTCGATTAGCATTTCCGACTTCTTTTACATAGAGTGTGCAAATTACAAGAACCAATATTGAATTTTAACAAATGCATTTTATATCAAATTGCATGGAACGGGTTGAATATGAAAAAATATAAACTACTCGGTTCTAAATGTAAATAGAACTGAAAGATGAAGGTCTATTATCTTTGAGATGCACAATTCATGTATATGAATGATCATACATCTCCAATATAAAACGTCAGTTCCTTGTACTTTGAACACATCATATTGTATGTGATGAGAGTGTGATAAACACGAGTCTGACCAATCACAGCACAGTATGACATATTAACGTCATGATTTCTCCATCAGTCCCATGTGTTCTCTCTGGGCGAGGGTCAGAACCTCGGCAGCGTGCTCTCTCTGCCAAGCCATGACATTGTCAGTTCCTAACTCGTTATGTAAGGCCTCTAGCTTCTTGTGGGCTTTATCCACTTCACAATTCATTCTGAAATGATAAAATTCATTTTTGCTGAATCTGACTTTTTAAAACTGGTTTTATAAATTTAGGTAGTCTTCCCAAGGAGGGGGTCTCCCCAGAAAGACTGCTCTATAGTGGTCTCTCCAACTTGCATTTTTATTTTTACGATAACTTTTTGAAACCACTAACCCGAAGACAAGTTTTTTTGTACAGTTTATAAAGTGAAATTTCACTAGCCCGACCAAATTTACTAGTCGCTGGTATCGGGCTAGAGAGATATCGTCAAGAATGCTCTAGAGTCATATTTCTAACTAGGGGAAAACTACTACTATACACAGCCAATTGTGCCTCATATGGAATTCATGTGAAATTCACATGAACTTTACATAAAAGTTCAAATGATTTATATGGAACGAGCAAGAACATGAAATTTACATGAAATTTTTCACATGAAATTCATGTGAAGATTTTTACATTGATGTTATGTGAATTCAGTTTCCTGTGAAGGTCACGTAGAAAAATTCATGTGAAATTCATGCGAAAGAACTTTACGTGAAATTCATGTGAAAATTTTTTCACATAAATTTTATGTGAAATTTATATGAATTTTAGACGAACTTTCATGTGAAATTTACATGATGCTCATTTCATATGAATTTCATGTGAGGCACAATTGGCTGTGTAAAGTCATATTCCCCCTTACATTTTCAGAGATCTAGGAGTAGATTTTCCACCTTGGGGAGAAAAGCTATTCTACAGTAGAACTTCCCCATCTTCAGTAGGTGGGGGACTACTCTATAGCAGACCCCCTATAAATTTCGGAAGATTTACCTTTGGTGTCGTCTCCCCCCCCCCCCCCGCCCCGGTCTTAAGACCTAGGGGGGACATAGCGTTCTGCGTTGCCATCTGTCTGACCTTCTTTTTCTATTTTTAAGGAAAATACTTAACATCTTTTTCTTCCTGAAATACCATACTTCAAGTGATACTTACAGGGTTTTATTAATATGTCTTATAGTTCGATTTATCTTAGCAAAAGGAAGAGGGGGGGGGGGGGCTCACAAACTAATAAGTTGGCTATATTTCACATACATTTTTGTATATATATTACTTGTGACAAGACCATAACCTTTGAAAATGTTATCTTGACCTTGAATTTGACCTTTTTTCTCACACTTCAATTAAACTTGGTCATATAACCTTTGAATGGTAAGCGATAGCGCGTATATTCATTCATGCATTCCTTTTTGAATTACTTTGCCATTAAAGTTTGAAAACATATATAAATTATTTGACTATTACTTATGATTTTCATCATCTGCTTGGATATAGGTTTTATATTCGCAAAGCTGCCACAAGGGGCATAAATTTATGCTTCACAAAATAAAGGTCGTTTCGCGTTCACTTCGATCTTGGACAACAATTCTGCAAAACATTAAAATTCAGATTCCTGCCGACGATGAAATCAAGACATGATTTTTATCTAGCATACCGGTATGCTTCGACGTAGACCTTGAATCAATGACATGTCCCTGGATCCTGAATAACATACGAGGGCTGATTGATATGTTGTGAGCCTCATACTGAAAGAGATACGCAGGGATGTTCTTTTTAAGGTATTAGATGTAATGAACAAAATCATGTCCAAAATATTGAAATGATGTGTATACTTTTTTTTTTCATTTTTCTATATCGCTTTTGATGTTGCAAAAACTTTTGTACTATGATGATGATGGTAGGTATCGGAAAAAGGATTTTTTAATATGGGCATTTTAAGAGTTATCTCCCCTTGATAGAGAGTACTTTAACAATCAATTGCAAAATATCAAAACGATGAACTAAATATAAATATGAAATTCCAGAAATTTTTCATCCATCCATATTTGAGCCCCCATCCTTTTCTTGGAAAATATGACTGGAATATTAGGGTTTTTTTTCCAAAAACCTTCAATGTAAACTCTGAGGGCCAATAACTCTTACAGGAACTAACTTTTTTTTCAAAAATGCATGATGATCGTGAATTTTTTTTCAATATTTTTTTATATTATAACCAGGGACGTTTTATATACGTCCCTGTTATAACTATGTCATAAATTTTTGAATTCTAAACTTAATAAATAGGTGAACGAATTACCCTTCATTATACATTTCTCTCATACCAGCGTATGTGTTACAGAGCAGGCCCATGAAATACAGCTACGTGAGCTACTTCTGTATCACATATCATGTGACAGCTGTATCACATATCTCGTGACGCTATTGTTTCGATTGTTTACGCTATTGTGACGTCATGATTTCAGCCCGCAAAACAAACAAGCTAGCGGCGACGTCGCCATAAAACTTCGATTTTAAGATCGTTTTTCAATGTACTCTTACGTTTTATTTTGAAAAGCCTAATATTCGTAGTTTATTCTTATAGAATAAACCATTTTCGGGGGCGCTGAATTCGAATATCGCAAAATTTTTGCGATTAGATCAACTTGACATTTTTTTCAAATTTCGTCCCTTTTCTTTCAGTTTTGTTTTAACCCTTAGATATGAGAGAAAAATACTCTTTCATGTTCTTCTATGAAAGATACATCGTTTCCACCCTCGGGGTCTCAAAATTTTGCAAAACCCTCGGCTAGCCTCGGGTTTTACATCATTTTGAGACCCCTCGGGTGGAACCGATGTATCTTTCATAGAAGACCATGAAAGAGTCTTATAATAATACTTTAAGTCCTGCTATTCTGGGACTATATTAGGCCATGTAACCAAGGACTGGCCTCATTTCATCAATTTAAATCCTGAATAATATATATGTGAAATATTATTCAGCTCCAAGCACCACAGTAGTCGCAGGCGTAGGGCTAGTGGGTTCCCGTGAAGTAGGTCAGTCACACAAACATCTACCTACATAGACCTGAATGATGCCGGTAGTTTACGGAATCGTTGACCAGGATCCAAGGACGCATCATGACCTTAATCCGAAATTGTTGAACAAACTAAATAAATATTATATTATTTATCTCTTAAACTTTCTAAATGGGGCCCACAAAATTACTAAAGCTGTACAGGAGAAATTTACCAAACACATTTTCAATACTTTTGGGCTCAGGGGCTCAAACAAAACAACAATACCACAGACCAATCATATTGCATAACATATTTTTTGTTTATTATCAAAATATTCAGAGGACTCGTTATTTACAGACTGACGGACGGAGAACGGACACAGGAAAATCGAACATACTAAAATTAGAATTTTAGAATACATTTAGACAGGCAATCGGGGACAGTCATATTGACATATACAAAATAAAATTGTTCAAAGACAAAGAATATAAAAAAATGGACAGGCAGTCTAACAAGATAGTAAGAGCACATTCTGAAACACATACACGGATATAAAGATCGACGGACAAAAAAAAACGAGACAGATAGACAGACTGATAAAATAAGACAGTATAAGATCAGATTTACTTAAGGGTTGACTGAACTTTTAGGGAAATTTTCGTAAAATCTCAAAGTACGTAAATATTTGATTAAGGAAATATCAGTTATTGATGAATAATACTTGAACATATACTTTGCTATAGATTTGATTATAGGCTAGCTTCATTATTTCGCCCATCTCACACGTTATTTCTATTGGGTTATGTGTTATCATCGGTCAATTTTACACACAAAAATAACCGAATAGAAACAACATGCGAGACGGGCGAAATATTAAAGCAATGCACAGGCATGAATATTACTGCACTTTTTAAAACCAGAAGTCTCTGATGAGACTGAAGCTCTACTGACTGTTTTGTTAAACTCACTAAATTGGAACCCATTTTCCAACCCTGAGGGTCAGGGACTCACAAAAAATATCAAAGGCACATCTACGCCACAGACAAATAATAATAAGAATTACTTCTGAGACCTGGTGTTCACAAGATAACATAGACTTATATATGAGAAAATGACCACACCTATTTTCAAAGACGGGTCCAAGAGTCTTAAACTGTTAAAACAGACTGAATCTCAGGTATACGAAACTTGACCACAGACTCATTGTAATGCAAAAAGAAATATCTCTCTGCAGTATCAATTATACTTTCTGAAAACTGGTGTTCACAAGATTACATCCACTGTGATGACAAAATTACCAGACCCATTTCCAAGACTCTTTGAGGTCAGCAGAAGAAACAAAATATCAGGCACACACATAGACAAAAGACTGATTATGATGCAAAAAGAAAAGAATGAAAACTCTATCAATTATACTTTCTGATAACTGATGTTCACAAGGTTACATAGACTTTTAAATAGGAGAAAATGACCACACCCATTTCTAAGACCCTGGGGTTCAGACTCAGAGGCACAAACAAAACATCAGGCCCACATATAGACCAGAGACTAATTTTAATGCAAAGAAAGTTATCTTTCAAGCAATTGTACTATCTGAGAAATGGTGTTCACAAGATTACATAGTTATATGATAGAATATGACCACACCCATTTTCGAGGACCCTGGGGTCAGGGTTTCAAACAAAATATCAGATACATAAATAGACCAGAGACTGATTATATTGCGAAAAGAATTATTTCTCAATAAATTATACTCTCTGAGAATTGGTGTTCACAAAATTACACAGATTACACATATAGGAGAAAATGACCACACCCATTTTCAAAGACAATGGGGGTCAGAAGCTCAAACTAAATACCAGGTTCACAACTGGGCCATAGACTGATTATATTGTGAAAATAAATATTTCTCTATCAATTATACTTTCTGAGAATAGGTGTGCACTAGATCACATAGACTTATATAGGAGATAATGACCTCACCCATTTTCAAAGACCCTGGGGTTCAGAGGCTCAAACAAAATATCTAGTGCACAACTACACCAGAGACTGATTATTTTGCAAAAAGAATTATTTCTCTATCAATTATACTTTCTGAGAATTGTTGTTCACTAGATTACATAGACTAATATGGCCGAAAATGACCACACCCATTTTCCAAGACACTGGGGGTCAGAGGCTCAAACGAAATACCAGGTGCACAACTGGACCAGAGACTGATTATATTGCAAAAAAAAATCTATATCAATTATACTTTCTGAGAATCGGTGTCACTAGATTACACAGACTTATATAGGAGAAAATGACCACACCCATTTTCAAAGACCCTGGGGTCAAAGGCCCAAACAAAATATCTGGTGCATAACTACACCAAAGACTGATTATATTGCAAAAAGAATTATTTCTCAAACGAAATATTAGGTGCACAACAAGACCATAGACAAAACTAAATGCAAACAATTGCTTTCTTTCATAAATGGTTACTGAGGAGTTGCGATCACAAAAGAAATTGTTAATAGACAGACGGACGGACGCCGGACAACATGGTATCGCATAAGCACGACTGGTCTTTGACCAGTAGAGCTAAAAATAGAGCATTCCGAAAATGAAATTAATTGGCACAATATTTACACAGATATATTTATTAATCCTTTCCCGGGGGCAAGTTGACTTGCAATTAGGGATAATCTTTGGCATATATTATATTTCAGATGCATACCCCTGTTGACAGCTTGAGTTTCGAACACTCTCTTGTCCATTAAATATCCATTGGACTGAATCGTAAAGCGTGCATTGAACAGGTGTACACACAGGTGTACATATATTCTATAGGGTAGCATACTTCTGACTTGGATTTCTCTTTGTGTAAAATACTTTCAAAGACTTTGGAAACAACCTGCCCTCGGAAAGGAATTGAATAAGGTAATTATGCAAAAATTCAGCACGTTTTCAAAGTGTTCTAATTTTGGGTAGCTGTAAAATGCGAAACGAAAAGCCACGAAACGAAATGGAGACGAAACGGAACGAAATGAAAACTAAACGAAATAGAAACGAAATTAAAAAAAAATCGTAACGAAATGGGGACAAAATGAAACGAAATAAAAAACCAGAAGTCTCTGACGAGACTGTAGCTCTCCTGGTTGTTTTTTCTAAAACATCAATTTCCTGTCTTTTTTTTTTTAAACCAAGACCATAGAGAGCAGGCGCTCTAACAAATTATAAGTTGCATGACAAAACTACATATCCATTATACTGCAACTATAATAGCACTCATATAATTCATAATATCCAAGATAAAGTATTTCTAAAAAGAATGTCACATCCATTTTCCAAGATCCTAGGGGCCAAGGACTGCTAGCTCAAATGAACTACCAATGACACATCAAGACTTGGATAAAGAATTAACTCCCCATCATAAATAGCTTTAAATGAGAAGAGAGCACAACTATATAGGAAAAATTACCACACCCATTTTCAAAGACCCTGGGGGTATAAGGCTAAAACAAAATATCAGTTGCACATCTATGCCACAGACCAATCATTGCAAAAAGAATTAATTCTACATCATTTATAGCGTCAGAGGAGTTGCAAGCACAAGATTACATTTTCTTACATAGGAAAAAATGACCACACCCATTTCTGAGACCCTAAGGGTCAGGGGCTAAAACATAATAACAGGTGCACAACTGGACCAGAGACCCATAATATTGCAATAAGAATTTAGTCAGAGGAGTTGTGAGCACAAGATTACATAAAGTTATATAGGAGAAAATGACCACACCCATTTCTATGACCCTGGGGGTCAGGGGCTCAAACAAAATATCAGCACAACCAGACCACAGGCCCATCACATTGCAAAAAGAATTAAGTCTCAATCATTTATAGTGTCAGAGGAGTTGCGAGCACAAGATTACATAGAGTTGTATAGGAGAAAATGACCACACCCATTTCTAAGACCCTGGGGGTCAGGGGCTCAAACAAAATATCAGGTGCACAACAAGATCACAGACCCATCATACTGCAAAAAGAATTAAGTCTCCATCATTAATATTGTCAGAGGAGTTGTGAGCATAGATTATATAGAGTTATATAGGAGAAAATGACCACACCCATTTCTAAGACCCTGGGGGTCAGGGGCTCAAACAAAATATCAGGTGCACAATTAGACTACAGACCCATCATACTGCAAAAAGATTTAAGTCTCCATCATTTATAGTGTCAGAGGAGTTGCGAACACAAGGTTACATAGAGTTATATAGGAGAAAATGACCACACCCATTTCTAAGACCCTGGGGGTCAGGGGCTCAAACAAAATATCAGGTGCACAACTAGACTACAGACCCATCATATTGCAAAAAGAAATAAGTCTCCATCATTTATAGTGTCAGAGGAGTTGCGAGCACAAGATTACATAGAGTTGTATAGGAGAAAATGACCACACCCATTTCTAAGACCCTGGGGGTCAGGGGCTCAAACAAAATATCAGGTGCACAACAAGATCACAGACCCATCATACTGCAAAAAGAATTAAGTCTCCATCATTTATAAAGTCAGAGGAATTGCGAGCACAAGATTACATAGATTTATATCGGAGAAAATGACCACACCCATTTCTAAGACCCTGGGGGGTCAGGGGCTCAAACAAAATATCAGGTGCACAACAAGACCACAGACCCATCATATTGCAAAAAGAATTAAGTCTCCATCATTTATAGTGTCAGAGGAGTTGTCCAGACAAGATTACATAGAATTTAATGACCACGCCCATTTTATAAGACCCTGGGGTCAGGGACTGAAACTAAATGTCAGGTGCACAACTAGACCATGGAACATGTAAAATGCAAAAAGAATTAACTTTCTATCTCTAACAGTTTCAGAGGAGTTGTCCGGACAAGATTACATAGAATTTAATGACCACGCCCATTTTCTTAGACCCTTGGGGTCAGGGACTGAAACTAAATATCAGGTGCACAACTAGACCATGGTCCAAGTAGAATGCAAAACGAATTAACTTTCTATCTCTTACAGTTTCAGAGGAGTTGTCCGGACAAGAATTGTTTACGGACAGAAGGACAGACAGACAGACGGACAGACGGACGGACGCCGGACAAAGAGTGATCGCATAAGCTCGACTGGTTTGAGACCAGTAGAGCTAAAAAAGAAATTTACTGGTTAGTTTTTTTTGGGGGGGGAGGGAGGGGGTTGTTTTGTTAAAGTGAGAATGAAAGATGGTCAGGATACCATTTCAATATAAATAATTGAATATGAGAAGGAGTATTAGTGAATATTCTATTTTCAAATCTTATAGAAGAAAACATGGGTTAGATTTAAAGGAGATGAAAGGGGATGTCGAAATGAAGTTTACATATAAGGCGAAAAGTGGTTCCGTTCAAGCGAAAATACCACAGGGAAGCAAGGAAGAAGAATATCAATACTTAATATGTAAGTCATATCATTAAACATCAAAAAGTTAAGGTTGAGGTTAAGGTTTTTAAATATGGCTGAACCTCTCAGGACAAAGTTAGAATGTTGTTACCAACAGAAAGGTCTTGTCACAAGGAATACACATGTGAAACATGAAAGCCCAATCACAAACGGTTCATAAATGATAAGACTTTCATATTTCAAATGTGCATTCATTTTCACAAGACCTTTCTCTTGTTTGAACCTTTGAAGTTTCCGTAGAGCTTAATCTTGATATTTAGAATTTTGATAATACATTAGATATATTATGAAATGACAAATATGGATAATGACCATATCCCTGTCTACAGTACAAAATCGATAATTCAGAAAATCAGAAACCGAAGGCATACAAAATCAGGATAAAACAGGAACCAAAGCAAACAAAAACAAAAACCTCCACCATATGAAAAGAAGCGAACTCCCGATATGAGAGTGAGACCAGGTGCCCAGGAAGAGTAAGCATCTCCTGCTTGCATGCAACACCCGTCGCTTCAATTCGGTAGAACTGTCACATCCGGTTACTTCCATTTTGGAAGATATAGAGTACAATCTTTGGTTGGATGGTTCAAATGGTCTATGACAGAATATCATCCACCATTCTGGATAGTGGGACATCATAGTGTATGACGAGTTCCCCATATCGACCGTAGAACTTCCTCAGTGACGATGTTAGTCGGTCACAAACATATCCCTGACTGAGAAGCTTATCTGAAAGACGCCTAGCTCTCAGAACAAAATCCGTATATTTGGTACTTGCTCTGGCATAGCGTATCAACTGAGATATGAACACGCCATAAGCAGGCGATGAAGGGATGTTGCTACTCAGAAAAAGAAAGTTCGTAATGCTGAAATTGAAGTCGTCACGTTTGTCATAGAGTGAGGTGTTCATGTGACCATCAGTGTCGTAGGACAACATTATGTCCAAATAGGATGCTGAATTATTTGTCTCTGTAGTTTCTTTGACTTCAAGCTCCGAAGGATAGATACTGCTCAGGTAGTCCGCGAATTTTGGATTATTGATGGACAACACATCGTCTATGTATCTGTAAGTGAAGTTGAAGTCAGAAGCTAAGTATCTTTTCCCTTCAGAGACCAAAGATTGAATGAATTCAGCTTCGTACGAGTAAAGGAAAATGTCGGCAAGGAGTGGGGCACAATTGGTCCCCATTGGAATTCCGACAATTTGCTGGAAGACCTTTCCTCCAAACACCACAAAAATGTTGTCGATCAGAAAGTTTAACATCTGAATAATGTCTGTTTCAGTGTACTTATTTTCAGAATCTGACTTTTCTTTTACAAAGTAGGTTTTGTCATAGTTAACAACAATAAATTTGTATTTGCGATTACCGTTCTTACTTGTAAACGCATTACTTATAATTTTTGCGAGTCTTTCTTTCAATTTAGAATGTGGAATTGTAGTGTAAAGTGTCGAAAAATCAAAGGCTTTGATCGAATGGACTCTACTAAAATGAGTGGATTTCAGATGTTCTAAAAGTTCCTTCGAATTCTTTAAAATCCACATCAGGTTGATACCACTGCGAGAATATACTGTCGAACAATATTTTTGTAGCCCAGATTTGATTTCAGATAAAACTTTGGTGAGTAAGATCGATACAGATTTGGTAGAACATTTTGAGGAACCAGCGATGAAACGTTGTTTGTTCGGATTCTTATGCATTTTAGGTATGCAGTATAAGTATGGTAAATCTAAATCTAAATTGGTAGTGTCGCAGCCAAAGGAAGCAAGAGCTGATTTGTGGTTATCTATTATTTCAGAGGCAGAAAGGTTTGTTGGGGTGTAAGTGGGATTTCCAGGTGTCGAATTTAAACCCAACTCTTTAACTAGACTGTCGAAATAGTACTTTTTGCAAGTAAATGTGTAATTATTTGAGGCTTTGTCCGCTGGTGTGATGACATAATGTTCTTGGAGGTGGGTAAGTTCTGTGATAACATCAGGGTCTTTAAATATAGACACGAATCTGGTGTTCACAGTTGATTTTAATCGGTTAATTCTAGATAAAAGTAACCCTCTGATTGATTTTATCCATTCGGAAAGGGTGTCGAGCTGTACATCCTCTTTCTTTGCCCAACGTCTTGCATATTCCTCACAAGAGTCCATAATAATTTTGACATTTTGGTTCCATGTAAAGGACATACTTTCTCTGTATTTGGGACCCTTTTTTAACAATTCTCTCAACTTGTCGTTCTTGACTATACTAAGGTCACCAGTAATAACGTGTCCACAAGGAGAGTAGTTGAAATCCGATGAAGAACATTCGCAGGGAAGTGGATGTTGTGAGGGATTACTTAAATCAATACACTGCAGGAATCGTTTGTAATTGTAAATTTTAGATGCAACTGTTGGTGTGTAGCTATAGGAAATACAAGGAGTTTCTTTTCTTTTGAAATATGGTGGGATTTTTTCTGTGACAGTTTTGTGATTCAAAATTTGACCAAGATTCAAGTTATCAATACCTTTGTTTGCAAATCTTACTTTAATGAAAGGGCGGTTTGTTTTCTCCTCTGATTTATCTGATCTAACTGCTTGAAATAAACGAAAAGTAGAAATGTCCAAGATGACTCCTTGTAGTCTGTATTCTGGGGAACGTGTATCGGTATATGCGAGATCCTTCGTATAATCGTAGATTTCGTGTAACTTCCGTAAAGGAACAGAGTATAATTTGGTACGAATATAATGCAGGCCTAGAGGCTCATTCAAAAATGGAACCAAGTCATCGAAGGAGAAACTATGTATCTCAGGCCTATTATATTTTCGAATGCCATGACTTCGAGGTCTTCTTTGTGATCTGTTGAATAAGCTAGTCACATTTACCGATTGACAACCGGGACTTGTTAAGTTTCCTATAGTGCTGATGTTATCGTTGCACCCATAGGGCGCTGCAGTGTTAAGATTTTTTATCCAGAACTCTTCTCTGTTGCGAAACTAGATAACAAGGGGGTGGTTGGGTCTGTAAGCATTTCTTTAAAGACAAACAACCAAAAGCGGAGACTGATTATATTGCAAAAAAAAAATCTATATCAATTATACTTTCTGAGAATTGGTGTCACTAGATTACACAGACTTATATAGGAGAAAATGACCACACCCATTTTCAAAGACCCTGGAGTCAAAGGCCCAAACAAAATATCTGGTGCATAACTACACCAAAGACTGATTATATTGCAAAAAGAATTATTTCTCAAACAAAATATTAGGTGCACAACAAGACCATAGACAAAACTAAATGCAAACAATTGCTTTCTTTCATAAATGGTTACTGAGGAGTTGCGATCACAAAAGAAAATGTTAACAGACAGACGGACGGACGCCGGACAACATGGTATCCCATAAGCCCGACTGGTCTTTGACCAGTAGAGCTAAAAATATAGCATTCCGAAAATGAAATGAATTGGCACAATATTTACACAGATATATTTATTAATCCTTTCCCGGGGCAAGTTGACTTTCTGCTACGTCTTTTGGTACATTTTGGACATAATAATTTTCATACTCTCTGGCCATATTACATTGTTTAGGCTGAGGATCACTGACGAGGGTTTAGTACCCGAAACGTGCATGTCTGGTCTATGCTGTAAATTTATCAAGTTTTAAATGATGCTATTTAATTTAAAGACGTTTAACATTTCAATTAGGGATAATCTTTGGCATATATTATATTTCAAATGCATACCCCTGTTGACAGCTTGAGTTTCGAACACTATCTTGTCCATAAAATACCCATTGGACTGAATCGTAAAGCGTGCATTGAACAGGTGTACACACAGGTGTATATATATTCTATAGGGTAGCATACTTCTGACTTGGATTTCTCTTTGTGTAAAATACTTTCAAAGACTTTGGAAACAACTTGCCCTCGGAAAGGAATTAAAGAAGGTAATTATGCACAAATTCAGCACGTTTTCAAAGTGTTCTAATTTTGGGTAGCTGTAAAATACGGAACGAAAAGACACGAAACGAGATGGAGACAAAACGGAACAAAATGAAAACGAAACGAAATAGAAACGAAATTAAAAAAAAAAAGTAAAGAAATGAAACGAAATGGTGACAAAATGAAACGAAATAAAAGAAAAGAAATTTACTGGTTAGTTTTTTTTTGGGAGGGGGGGGGGGGTGTTTTGTTAAAGCGAGAATGAAAGATGGTCAGGATACCATTTCAATATAAATAATTGAATATGAGAAGGAGGATTAGTGAATATTCTATTTTCAAATCTTATAGAAGAAAACATGGGTTAGATTTAAGGGGGTCCAGAACAGTATCCGAAAGAATCCCATCGGAAAGTTCTGGATCAATTATGACGTCACAACAGAAACGGCGACATTGGCGCGTTTTTCGCAAGAACGTCAGTATTAGATAACGTAGAATTTAAGAAATAAAGGGGAGGGGGTGACAAAATAACTATATTGTAAAAACTGACGGTCAAATTTCAATAGGAATTTATCGGTGTTTCACTTTACATATGAAGAAGATAATATCAAGTTTTACGGAAAATAAATGATAGGTTTCAGATAAACGGACTTTATTATTAAAAATTTGCAACTCAAAGACGTTTTGAAATTAGACATAAAATTATCTCCTTTCGACAATTTCTTTTAAAAGTCTTAGTGATCATGTATAATTCTATACATATCCGATTGCCCACATCATATCTAAATGAAAAATACAGAACTTGTTAATATTCAGCCTCTACAGAAGATTTGTAACTGTTTTTCATTACCTAAAGTGTGTTAATTTTAACGTCACATTTACGGCCCACTTTGGGGCTTTCAATGGGTATGTATGTACGTTCGTAGCTTCAAAACTAACGGTAAAAAATTGATGAAACTTTGCATGTAGAAAAAGTATGTTTCAATCATTAACATTTTTTTATTTTTAAGAAAATTAAATGATAGGATCAAAGGAGCTGATAAGATAAGGGCTGCATTTAGCCCTGAATCTCATCAAGTATTTCTTCTACACATTGATCTGTACGCAAGAAAAACTTGATAATTACTAGAATGTAATGTATTTGGAGATTCCTCATACAACTTTTATTTTGGTAAGCTTATTCCTAGATACTTAAATTACAGTCCAAAGAGTAGGGGGTAGCCATGTTGAAAAGAAGCTAATATCGATCAAAAAACGTTGAAAATTAAGAACAGTCTGACTAATATGGATATCTATAAACTTTAAAACATAGATACAGTCTATACAAGATACTAGAAATCAAATTTAAAAGACTGGTCTCAACTTTATCCATAAATTTTAAAATCTTGAATCTAAAGTACGGTTGTATTTTGTATTCATTGGCTACAAAGTAGGCATTTTACCGCGAAATACACAGTTTAGAAATAAACAGCACGCTCTTGTTTATTTCATTCCAAAATCTTGTGCATTTCATGTGAACATGTTTAGAATAAATAAATGAATGACTTTAAAAGGGAAAAAATGAAACTTTTCTTATATCACAGCCTACATCACAGATTCTTAAAAGCCCCAACCCTCCGTTTTTCAGTTTTTCGTCTCTGGGGCATTGTTCCCCCCTAGCTATAGAACCCCACTTTGTCTAAAGATGTGTATTAGTAATATACACCTTCTGTAAAAGTGGCGTTCTGTAGCTATGGGGGAACAATGTTTTAAAAAAAACTTTGCCATTCTCCATTGATTTCTATAAAAAAAAGACATATTTTGCCCCAAAATTTAGGAAAACTATGCACGATAAATCTTATCCATCTGCCGATTATGATGAAACTAAGAACTGGCATCAATTTTGTTAAAGAATTTTCTCGCAGTTCCCATTTTGAAAATTCCACTTTTTCAGGGCAGATTTTATGCCTTATCTTATCAGCTCCTTTAAGTCTGGCTGTCATGGACCTCCTTAAAGGAGATTAAAGGGGATGTCGAAATGAAGTTTACATATTAGGCGAAAAGTGGTTCCGTTCAAGCAAAAATACCACAGGGAAGCAAGGAAGAAGAATATCAATACTTAATATGAAAGTCCTATCATTTAACATAAAAAAAGTTATGGTTGAGGTTAAAGTTTTTAAATATGGCTGAACCTCTCAGGACAAGGTTAGAATCTTGTTACCAACAGGTATTGTCACAAGGAATACACATGTGAAACATGAAAGCCCAATCACAAACGATTCATAAATCACATGTGCATTCATTTTCACAAGACCTTTCTCTTGTTTGAACCTTAGAAGTTTCCTTAGAGCTTAATCTTTTGATATTAAGAATTTTGATAGTACATGAGATTTATTATGAAAACTTGATTACAAGGGGATGGGTGGGTCTGTAAGCATTTCTTTAAAGACAAACACCCAAAAGCGGGGGACCACAATTCCTTGAATTAGATTTTTTTCGTTTCTTTCCGTTTCTCATTTTACAGATACCCTCGAATTTTTGAAAAATATGCATCATTACTCATGTTTGTGCTTATGATACAACTATGTACAAACTATACTTTTAGTGAAAAACATATAATGGCGTATCATCTCACCCCTTACTATGCTTGTTTTGCTTATACATTTCCCACTTTTCGTAATTTATCTTGATTTTCGTAACACATCGATTTGATGTTTAGTAAACCCTTAAAGTTGGCAAGTCAGTTTAGTCAGTCTTTCCCATGGAAAAAACTACTCTTAGACTAGACTCTCTAGGGTAGATCCCCTCCAAAGGAAAGGCAGCTGTAGAGCTATTTTTATACCCCCGCCATAAAATGGTGGGGGTATATAGTGATGCACATGTCCGTCCGTGTGTGCTTGCGTCTGTCCCACCTGTAGTTTCCGGACATGTAAAGGAAAACTGTTACAGATGTGCATATAGCTTTTACACCAAGAAATACAGATCAAGTTAGAATATGGGTCATGTCCCTAAATTGCGTGCAGAGTTATGCCCTTCGAAACTTAGAAAAAATCAAAATATTGTGGTTTCTGGACATTTGAAGGGAAACCGTTAAAGATAATGAATTCATTTCTTGGATATAGCTTTACACCAAGAAATACAGGTCAAGTTCGAATATGCGTCATGTCCCTCAATTATGTGCAGAGTTATGCAACTTGAAACATAGAAAAATTCAAAATATTGTGGTTTCTGGACATTTGAAGGGAAACCGTTAAAGATAATCAATTCATTTCTTGGATATAGCTTTTCACCAAGAAATACAGGTCAAGTTCGAATATGCATCATGTCCCTCAGTTATGTGCAGAGTTATGCCCCTTGAAACATAGAAAAATTCA
This sequence comes from Pinctada fucata, assembly GCA_028142955.1. Taxonomy (NCBI): domain Eukaryota; kingdom Metazoa; phylum Mollusca; class Bivalvia; order Pterioida; family Pteriidae; genus Pinctada; species Pinctada fucata. Next base: position 28,635,272 of record AP027115.1, read on the forward strand.
AAATATTGTGTTTTCTGGACATTTGAAGGAAAACTGTTAAAGATAATCAATTCATTTCTTGGATATAGCTTTTACATAAAGAAAAAGAGGTCAATTTCCAATATGGGTCATGCCCCTCGATTACGTTTAGAGTTATGCCCCTTGAAACTTACAACCAGAAGTCTCTGATGAGACTGAAGCTCTCCTGGTTGATTTGTACATATACACTCCAGAGAATGTATACTATTAGTTATACAGTGTTTTACAGGGGGGATACAGAAATATATTGGGTCGATGAAAAAAGTTGTATTGGGCGAGGCAAAGCGGGATAAATGTATATATCAAGTTTTTTTTTATGAGAACCAATAACAACATGCCCATGTATATCCATTTATTTCTAATCAATTTTTTATCAAAATTCAGAGCAACATTATTTAAAAAAAAAAACCAAAGTCTCCCCCCCCCAAGAATATCAAATGAACAATGCCTTAGATTATTCTAGAATGTGAGAGAATTTCTAAAAATGTGTACATATAACATGCCATATGTATCAAAACTAAAATAACAGATGTTTTTTTTCCGAACAATGTGGGTCAAATGTCAGGGATGGGGTCAAAGGTTAAAAATTTGGCACCAAAAGATGAGCATTCTCAAGATACATAGACATGCACTTATGTACTCTAAATGCATGTAGAAAGGGTAAGAGAAAATAGCCATATACCCATTTCCGTTATCCTATAGGGAACAGGGAACAAGTAAAATACTGTTATGACATCTAAACAGCAAACCGATAATATTGTGAAATAAATCAATTAATTATTATCCATAAATTCTGAGAAATTAGCTATCATGAGATCACATGTAGTTTAATAGAGAAAACAACCACACCCTTTTTCTAAGACCCTTGGGTCAGAGACTCAAACAAAATATCAGGTCCACAATGAGATTACAGACCGATCATATAGCATAAAGAATTTAGTCTACATCATTTATAGTGTCATAGCTGTAAGCATAAATTATATGGAATATAAAACAAGAGCCCCAGGGGGCACAACGCTCACCTGATACCCATGCACGCTCTAACTGACATACTGACATTGAATACTGATAGTGCCAGTACCAGGATTTTAGCCCACAACCTTTCTAAAAAGATTTTTGCCGGATGCAGAGAAGTGTTTTTTTTTTCAGACAACCTTTAAAGGTACAAAAAAGAAAAAAATAGTCACATTTCAAAACAATAACTTTTTTACTGATTTGAAAAAAAAACCGGATAAAGTGGTCCAACGTCATATGCCCAGCTAGTATAGTTCAATTATGCAACATCAAAAATAAAATCATATTGTAAAATTCCACATAAATGTGCAGCAGAAAAAGAATAAAACAATGAAATGATTTCACAAATTAAGTTTATTTAAAATTGAACACAAAACCTTTCATTATTGATAGCTAGCATGCCAGAAATTATAAAGCCTGTGTTTGTGAAACGAGAATGCCCCCGGCGGCATCTTTGTTAGTATAAACACCATTTTCTGTTAAGTATGTGAGAGGTCAGGGTCAGCGTAATATTGGTATCAATGGAAAGATCTTGTCACAAGGAATACACATGTACAATATGAAAGCCCTATCACTATAACCATTCAATAGTTATGCCCAATGTTAAAGTTTTTGAGAAGTACGTGAAAGGTCAAGGTTATGGTCATGAGGTCAAAAATTTTGGTAAATACACATGTGAAATATGAAACCTCTATCACCAGCTTCCATTCAAAAGTTATGCCCAATGTTAAAGTTTTTTGGAAAACAGACAGACAAACAGACAGACGGACAGGCCAAAAACTTTATGCTCCCGAATCTTTTATTCCAGGGGCATAAAAAGCAAAGATTTTTCGGTTTTGCCTTTATTGACTGAAATCTATGAATTATGCTTTTGAATAGTATTGATTTCATCTCAAATACATGAAACGTACAGTTAAAATCGTTTTGATCCAATATTCATCAATTCAAGTGAGTTGTGCAGAAATTGTGCCAGTTTGTTTTCCAAAAAAGCAGTGTATGTTGTATCAAACCTCATGACCCAGTGAAGCCACTTGAACAAATAATTTTAAGTAAATATGCTGAAATGCGACGCTTCTTGCCTATGCATATTTCAACAGGCGAGAAGGAGCGTCGCATTTCAGCATACGCTGTTCAACAACTCAAGTGGTTTCTCTAAGGTTTCGCAGTTTGAAACAAATTAAAAGGTCCATGAAATTGTTAAGCTTGTCCAACTAGCAGACCTACGACATCGTTATTTACTGTTAACTAATTGTTTTACCTCATCATAGGTCTGTTACACGGACAAGTTGTTAGCGGAGAGAGTTCATGAAATGTATCGGTTGCATTGGATTTGCCGACAAGAAGTTATTTGGTCTGATAAAAACTCATTATGTATCTATTATTTGAACAGATAAAAATTCCCAAATGTCTTAACACAGGATCCTGTCGTTTTATGAGAGCAAATGTTTTATTATTCACAACCTCAGGCCTCTGTGTTCCTCTTAGAAATATTATACATACAAGATGACGAACACAGTGGCTTAAGGTTGTGAATAATAATTTATTTTCTCTATTAAAACAACAGCTTCTGTGGTCCAACATTTCATTGGAAGATTTCAGGAACTCTGAACGGAATTATTTTCAAGAATTTCAGATATTAAATGTCCTATGCATTCTCAAAATCCAGAGGAAGAGATTACTCATTAGACGTTTCTTCAAGAAATCAGTCCGTAAATTACTTCATCTAAGAGAGTCTAAGACAGAGGAAATTCGAGCAAACTTAATTTATACATGATAACAAGTATATGCAAGTGTTCCAAGTACATGAATGATAACCATTATGAACGTTGTTCATAGCTCAAACCATACTCGCTGCTTTAACATACCTACATGTAATTCCGTCATCAGGAAGAACTCATTCTTCATACGTACAGTCACAGAGTGGAACGAACTGGATAACCATCAAGTGCTGTCAAGGACTGTGGAAGGCTTTAGATTCAGCCTGAAGCGCGATTAAGTAAGTTTATGCGCTCTCTTATTCCGTTGATCACAAGCCAGTATTGGTAATTCAACGTACCCATACAGATACAGATTATGAAAGTGTTCCAAGTATAAAAATCTATTCCGTTTGCACTGTATCTCCTGAAATATATCGCAGTACTGCTTTGCGGTTTGTACTGCAATGAAGCGCCTAGCGGAATACGATGCGCCTTGGGGACGAAGATGAATTAATGCATAATCTAGGTCATTGTCCTGTCAAATAGTTCCGATTATTTTCTTATTATTTTCAACAATTGGTCAAATAGTTCCGATTATTTTCGTATTATTTTCAACAATTGGTGGAAAATACACACAATGTTTATCTTGAATTGTCTTCCCGTGATTGTTTACTAGATAGATGAAATAAAATTTTGAATATAGTTTTAAAGTGTGTGAGGCATCTACATGTGTGGAAGAATACGTGTGAAAGGGGGCGGGGAGGTATTGAACCAATCAAATTTGTAACACAAGAAACATGGCGTCTTTGTTTACCATCTACATGTGTGGAAGAATACGTGTGAAAATGGGTCCTCAGATCATAAAATTCGAATAATTCCGGTCCGGAACCAGGTGCATGGCTTTGAAAAAATATTAAAAAAGTTGTGTACTTTTAATCTTTACAGCATTTTTTTTGTGATTCAAATAAAATTTCTTCATTCAAAAGTAGTATCAATGTGTATAACCCGGTGCGATTTGAGAATTTCTTTTCTTTTTTGGTAAGAAAATATACATTATACCTATGTACAATCTTAAAAAATATTCCTTAAAAATCCAAAAGTGGATATCTGGACAAAATTCTTTCACTTGTAGGGTACCATGCATGAGTACCTCATACCTACAAATTGTCATGACAATCTGAAGAGTGGTTATAGAAAAGAAGCAGAAAATGTATGAAAATCACCCCCCCCCCTTCCTTTTTACATAAGAAAAAAATTCATAAAAAATCAAAAAAATAAAATTTAAGCATAAAATACATATCAAAGCATTAAGTAAGTTAAATATGATAAATATTTAGTAAATGAGTGTGTAAAATCATACACTTATTGAGTTATTTTAAGAAAAAGTGCAAAAATGTGCATTTCTGACTAAGTCCGAAAAGACGTCAAAAACGCGTCAAAAATTTGTTGTCGGATTTTAACGAAATGAACAAACTTGAATCATACATCCTTCTAGATCACATAGATACAATTAGTTTTTCAATCCATTCAGTGGAACTGGAGAAGAAGATTTTTGAAGAGGGGTACCCTCCGGGGCCTATTTGACCCCGCCCTGGATCCACCCCTGAAGGGATCGAGCCGAAATGAACAAACTTGGTAGAGGACCTTTAGTACTTCATGCATACCAAGTTTCATCAAAATCCCTTCAGCCGTTCTTGAGAAGAAGTTGAAAATGTTAAAAGTTTACGACGGACGGACGACGGACGACAGACGCCGGACGCCACACTATGACAATAGCTCACTTGAGCCTTTGGCTCAGGTGAGCTAATAAAAAGGGAAAAAAAATTTTGTCGGGGTCCCGCCGGGGTTTGAAGCCACTCCCCATGGGTCCATTGGGCATGGAAAACATACATTATACCTATGTACAATCTTAAAAAATATTCCTTAAAAATCCAAAAGTGGATATCTGGACAAAATTCTTTCACTTGTAGGGTACCATGCATGAGTACCTCATACCTACAAATTGTCATGACAATCTGAAGAGTGGTTATAGAAAAGAAGCAGAAAATGTATGAAAATCATCCCCCCCCTTCCTTTTTACATAAGAAAAAAATTCATAAAAAATCAAAAAAATAAAATTTAAGCATAAAATACATATCAAAGCATTAAGTAAGTTAAATATGATAAATATGTAGTAAATGAGTGTGTAAAATCATACACTTATTGAGTTATTTAAAGAAAAAGTGCAAAAATGTGCATTTCTGACTAAGTCCGAAAAGACGTCAAAAACGCGTCAAAAATTAGTTGTCAGATTTTAACGAAATGAACAAACTTGAATCATACATCCTTCTAGATCACATAGATACAATTAGTTTTTCAATCCATTCAGTGGAACTGGAGAAGAAGATTTTTGAAGAGGGGTACCCTCCGGGGCCTATTTGACCCCGCCCTGGATCCACCCCTGAAGGGATCGAGCCGAAATGAACAAACTTGGTAGAGGACCTTTAGTACTTCATGCATACCAAGTTTCATCAAAATCCCTTCAGCCGTTCTTGAGAAGAAGTTGAAAATGTTAAAAGTTTACGACGGACGGACGACGGACGACGGACGCTGGACGCCACACTATGACAATAGCTCACTTGAGCCTTTGGCTCAGGTGAGGTAAAAAAATGGCCACACCCTTTTCTAACACCCTGGGGGTCATTGGCTAAAGAATTAAGTCTCCATCATTTATAGTGTCAGAGGAGTTGCGAGCACAAGATAACATAGAGTTAAATAGGAGAAAATGACCACACCCATTTCTAAGACCCTGGGGGTCAGGGGCTCAAACAAAATATCAGGTGCACAACAAGACCACAGACCCATCATATTGCAAAAAGATTTAAGTCTCCATCATTTATAGTTTCAGAGGAGTTGCAAACACAAGGTTACATTATAAAGAGTTATATAGGAGAAAATGACCACACCCATTTCTGAGACCCTGGGGGTCAGGGGCTCAAACAAAATATCAGGTGCACAACAGGACCACAGACCCATCATATTGCAAAAAGATTTAAGTCTCCATCATTTATAGTGTCAGAGGAGTTGTCCGGACAAGATTACATAGAATTTAATGACCACGCCCATTTTATAATACCCTGGGGGTCAGGGACTGAAACTAAATGTCAGGTGCACAACTAGACCATGGACCAAGTAAAATGCAAAAAGAATTAATTTTCTACCTTTAACAGTTTCAGAGGAGTTGTCCGGACAAGATTACATAAATTTAATGACCACGCCAATTTTCTAAGACCCTGGGGGTCAGGGACTGAAACTAAATGTCAGGTGCACAACTACACCATGGACCAAGTAAAATGCAAAAAGAATTAACTTTTTATCTCTAACAGTTTCAGAGGAGTTGTCCGGACAAGAATTGTTTACGGACAGACGGACGGACGGACAGACAGACGTACAGACAGACAGACGGACGGACGCCGGACAAAGGGTGATCGCATAAGCTCAACTGGTCTGAGACCAGTAGAGCTAAAAATTAAAAAAATTCGTGGTTTCCTGACATTTGAAGGAAAACCGTTAAAGATCATCAATTCATTTCTTGGATATAGCTTTACACAAAGGTCAAGTTCGAATATGGTCATGTCCCTCAATTATGTGCAGAGTTATGCCCCATGAAACATAGAAAAATTCACAAATTTTGTGGTTTCCAGGCATTTGAAGGGAAACCGTTAAAGATAATCAATTCAATTTTCTTCAATAAAGCATTAAAACCAATACAGGTCAAGTTCGAATATGGGTCATGTCCCTCAATTGCGTGCAGAGTTAAGCCCCTTGAAATTTAGAAAAATTCAAAATATTGTGGTTTCTGGACATCTGAGAGAAAACCTTTAAAGATAATCAATTCATTTCTTGGATATAGCATTAACATTAATAAATACAGGTCAAATTTGAATATGGGTCATGTCCCTCAATTACATGCATAGTTATGCCCCTTGAAACATAGAAAAATTCAAAAAAATTGGTCTCCGAACAGTTAAAGATAAACCGTGACAGATAATCAATTCATTCCTAGGATATAGCTTTTACATCAAGAAATACAGGTCAAGATCGAATATGGGTCATGTCGCTCTATAATGTGCAAAGGTTTGCCCCTTGAAGCTAAGAAAGAAACCAGTATTTTGTGATTTCAAAACATACAAAACAAAACCCTCACATAGAATTTTGATTTCTGAAATTAAGATTTTATACTCAGAAATTTAGGTCAAGAACCTATATAGGCTATGTTGCTCAATTTGGTGAGGTGTTTTGTCCCTTGAATCAATTTTTTGTCGTTTCCTGACATATAAACATGTTAAAGGAAAAATACCTCGGAAAATCAATTCATTGTTATAGATTTTACACCATTGTGAAGCAGGACAATAATAAATATTGGTAATGTTGCTCAATTATGTGTAGACTTATGCCCTTTACAACTACCATATGTATACTCATGGTTTCAGAAGGTTATATGCAACATACGCCCAGCTGGGGTATCATTGATCCTCAATAGATCAACAATAAATTTCATTTTCAGGTGAAAATTTCTAATCCAATAATCAAATGATAGCATGGGCGGATCTAGAAATTGGGTTCTAAGTCGTAGAGGGATCAAGTCTATGATTTTGTTCTTGTAACCCAAGGAACTTTGAAGCAAAGGAGCTCGACTGATCAACAAGGGAATTATCGTCTTCATGTACTTAAACTTAATTTCCATTTAGTAATAAGGGAAGAAAATACAGAAAGGGCAGATTTCATTGACGGAATCCTCTGATTTGAAGTACCATACATTTCTACAAAAATTTATCATGCCTAATTGTACTAAATTACGAAAAAAAAACATTACAAAAATTGACTGTGGCCACGAGAAAAGGGCCCTTAAGTGATATTTTCACGAATTCTAGTTTTTGGTATTTTTGAAAACCTTGATTATTCCTCTTTTCAAAAAGGTACTATTTATCGCTATGCGCCGCTCCTGTCCAGAGATATAGGCATTTATCTTTGGGTAGTGTCAAGTCATTGCGACGTTAGAATTATGACGTCATTTTGTTATACTACCTTTTATCTCTCGGGGCAAATAGAACTTGATCATCTATAGAAAAGGGATTTTTTTAACATCCTTATGACCCGTATTGCAGTCCATTGAAGCAGATTTCTATTATATAAAACCATCTATATCGATAAATTTTTCACCCTATCGGTAAGGGTATCTCAATAAAGATAATTGCAGAACGTTACATTTTTCGTCTGTCTCGATTTTGTTGAACTGTTGTTGTTGTTGGTCTGTTTTTGTTTTTATTTTGAGGTTGTTTTTTTATTATTATAATCTTTTTTTTTTTTTTTTTTTGATATGGAAATAAAGTTTGATCCTTCTTTATCTAAATTTCTCAACTGGAACTGAATTTTATTAAGTTATGCATAAATATAAGTACTATAATGCTACACAAGTAAATCAATATTAATTCTACAACGTCGGCGACGTTATGTTTAGTGTCAAAAACTACAGGGGTCAGGTGTCTATGTAAAACATAATCTAGCCATGGTTTGTATTTACAAGTGAATAATTTTGAGAGAATGTGGGTAAAATCATATAATTCAACCGATTTTTTTTCTCAATGATTTGATTTTATTGCAAATTAAAGTATATCTTCAGTACAGGAATTGAGAAATACCGTAATAAAGTTTTGCTCTTCCAACATCTGAAATGGAGATCTTTAACGAAAATCCTGCACTGAATACGTTTGTCATGAGATATTTTTTATCTATAGTCGGCAAAAACAAAATTGAAATAATAATAATGGAAATTAGATAGGAATACATTGTATATACGGTTTTCTTTTCAGCTCTACACATTGGTTTGTCACACCTTTTATTTTGTAATTTCAATTTTAGAGCGCCACCTGCAACATGTGTCGATTTTATGATAGTATTCCACGGGAATTAATTTGTTTATTTGGCAGTTTCTCGGTTATCTTAAATTTATTATCAAGCAAATTTCACAGTTCTTGGTTCATGATTTTCTCATACCTCTAAAAATTATGAAGATGTACATGGTTGCCGTTTTATATAAGGAGGCGCCGATATATTGTATTTTATATTCGAACAATTGTAGCCATCATTCACATAATATACATTTTACTAAGATCAAATATGCATAAATGGCCAAGATGATGGCGCTCTACACTTACATGTAATTGGGTTGAGGTCGCCTTCAAGGTCACATAATAAAACATGCGACAGGTCACGTGAAAGGTAGAGATGAAGCGAGAATTTAGTTGTCTTTTATAATAATTTTTTGTCATCGACATTTCTTTTTTTTTTTTTTTTTCTTTTTTCTTTTTTTCCTCGACTTTCATGCTTGTGTGTTTTATCTAGAAACTAGATGAGATTTAACTAAATATAGGTACCTCGCAATTATACATAGTTTGTGCAAAACTATGCACAAGTCGATTTTATTATCTACGTAACAAAGGAACCCAAAGAATAAGGAATTTATTGACAAGAACTCAGTTTTCAGTTTTTAAAAATATCTTCAGTTTTAGATGTGTGAAACAATATTGCAATTTTACTTTAAATTCCATGAACATGACTTTAAAATCAAAAATATATAATATAAAAGTCAAACAGAAAAAAATAAGAGGAAAAAGAATCATATTCTTAAAGAATATTATGGCCGTGTCTATGGCCTATTCCTGCAACAAATTAAATATTACTTCAGATGATATTTTGCGTATTTCGCCAGACTGAATACCGTGACATAATTTTCTAGATCCATCTATGAATTCAAACAGTTATAATACCGACCGTTCATTTCAATAAATTGTGATGACTTGTGTCGGCGAATATGTATGTACAAATTGCCGACTCTGAAGCCGGGCTTCCACTGTCGCGAATGCAGAGGCGGTAGAGCTACGAGCTCAATCGCGGGCATTCTCGTCTCATCGTGTCACTATCGTGTCATGTTCTCCTGCATTCTCCTCTGTTCGCGGCACCGACGCGAATGCTTCCAACTGTTTAAAACATTCGCGTCTGAATTCTTATTCGCCTCACTCTCGCGGCACATGCGCAGCGCATTCGCGTTGCATTCTCCTCCATTCGCGGCGCGTTCTCCCCACATTCGCGTGCATTCTTGTTCCAAAGGTGGAGGAGAATGAGCCACGATAGAGCCCCGATCGAGCCACGATAGAGCCCCGACAACAAAGAATCTGACGCGAATGGGCCGAGAATGTGATACGAATGAATAAATCAACGCGATTCAGCCACGATCTCGACACGATATTGCGACGATAGTACTACATACACACATGGCAGTGACAATAATAATTATCTCAGAGTTGATTTAAAAGTGTGCGGATCAATGTTTTGAAAACTTTGACAATGCCTTTCAAGAGAAAACAACATGAAAAGAGGTCAAAGTCAACAAAGGGTATTGATGCTCCTGGATATGTCAAATGATTTTGATTTTGCTCTTGTCTCATCCTTGTCATGATCGCAGCGCTATCGGGTTAAAGTCGTGTCTCAATCTCCTGCATCGCAGCGCTATCGGGTTAAAGTCGTGTCTCAATCTCCTGCATTCGCCTCTCATTCGCCCCAGTGACTTTTTATCGTGACACATTCATGTCGCATTCTTCTCTATTCTTATCACACTCGATACACTATCGTAGCGGGCGCGTAGCATATTCTTGATGCAATCGCGGCGCTATCGTGTGCCTATCGCGCCAAGAAATACTTCATGAGAACAGACAAGAATGTGACACGATTGTTCATTCGCCTCTGATCGTAGCTCATTCTCCTCTACATTCGCGACAGTGGAAGCCCGGCTTAAATAAAAATTACATTCGTTGATTTTCTATCAGCGTTTATTTCCAATTTTTGTGTCGCCTGCGAACCATAACGATAGGATCATTAATTTCAGCTGTGTCTACAGTCCATTGCACAGAACTACAGTGATCTTTTAGGGTCATCACATCACATCATTACGCAAAGTAGCGAAGATGGAGTTCGCTTCTTTCGGTAGGAAACTATGCGCGAAGAAGCAATAACGCGAGACAGCGATACAAAAAGTATAGTTTCGATGTGAAGAAATGGTTCGCCCCTCTCGCATATCTTTACTACGCTTTGCATTTTTACAAAGATAACTTTGTCATTATAGTACTATTACGTGAAGAAGCCTAAAATGAACATCAAGTACGAAACGGAAAATAGAGGATGTATTAAAAGCAAAATCTATGCATATTGCCGGTAGTCTCGTTTTACCGAAATAGCCAGTCGTTAAAATGAAAAAAAGAGAGAAAATAGAGAGTAAAGACTCTCATTTGATTGTTCCATTTTTTTCTTTAGTTTCTTTTTTACGAAACATAACACGCAAATCATACATTCAGTTACTAATTTAACACTTGTGTCGTTTCTTAAAATAAAAAAAAAAAAAAAGAAAGAGAGAGAGAGAGAGAGAAAACAAACCCTGAACCAGACTGGACAGATCAAATCAAAGTTAGATAAAACAACTATTCGGTTAAAATGTACACGCGAAGATCAGCTAGGTTTTTTTTTTTTTACATTTGGTTTGGATCTTATGCAAGTTGATATCGATATTTATAGTTAGAAGTAAATCTTAAATGTGAATGCATCACGCTCCCATGATTTTCAGTCTGGTCGTTATTGATTCATTTACTGTGAGAACTAACGTTCTTTGTATTTTCATTGGATATTTCGCACTTTATATTTTAGTATTTAAAGAGACGGATTTATTTGATTTCAAAAATATTTGAAGATAACGCGAAGTTTCTTTTTTTAAAACCTATTTGCAATTACTTCCATAAATATCACTCTAGTCGATCGATGACAAAAAAAACAAACAAAAACAAAAACAAAAACAAAAGCAAAACGAAACAAAAATAAATTAAACTAGATGGCTACTGTTGCAAGCAACAGACGGATTCCTCCTTTATTAGACCTTCCTCGGAACTGAAGTGTTAAAATCCGAATAAAGAAGATGGAAAAAAGAATAGTTGCTTTTGTACCTAATTCACTTCAGCAAATAAGGCAAAGGAGCTTATGTCTAATTTGGGACTCTTATTTATTTATCGACAAAATAGAAGAAAAAGATGATAAATACCTTTCAAGTTTAAAAAGGCTTTAAACTCCTAGATCTTTTCTATCCATTTTGATTCCTTTGAAATTACTATCCCAAAAAGAATTGCACAATGAATTAGCAATGAGAAAATTTCTATAAATAGAGAATGACAACAGCATGAAAGTACAGACAAGTAATGCTACTAAGATAAAAAAAAGGAAACATAGAACAAGAATAAAAGAGTTATCTATCTTACTATGTAAAGTTCAAATAAGAAGTACTACTTGTGTGAAGAACAAAATTCTCTCAATCCTACAAGAGTAAATGTTTGTTATGACCTTGAAAAAGTTTATTTGACCTTGAACCAAGGTCATGGATGAAAGATAAGCATTTTAGTTTATTCTCATCAAAATTCCTTTTCATCTATTCAAAGCTCAATATTTTATCAACAAAAGTCTGTTTTGACCTTGAAATCGAACAAATGACCTTGGGTCAAGGTAAAGGTGAAAGGACTTGATGTAAGGAACATTTGCGCAAAGTTTGAACTCTCAAGGTCAAATGGTCTTTGTTCTATAGGAAAATTTTTGTTGTGACCTTTAGAATGAGAATTTGACCTTGGGTCAAGGTCAAGGTGATGGGGCTTGGATCAATGATTGTATTTATGAAGTTTGAACTGTCAAGGTCAAATAGTCTTTGTTCTATAGGCAAAAGTTTGTTGTGACCTTGAGAATAAAAATTTGACCTTGAAACTAGGTCATCATCAACGACTACCTATAAGTAACCTACCATCCAAGTTTCAATTCAAAATCTCAAAAACTGTAGAAATTGGCACTGTGCCAATTTAAAGTTCCATTTTCAACTCAAAATAGCGCGAAAACCGTTAATATTTTATCGAGCATGTAAGCGTATAAAAGTTTGCAAATTTCCCAAAGAACAATTTAAAACAAATTTCATTCAAATCGCACGGTTAGTTTAGGAGTTATAAGGTTTTAAAGATTTTACATTTGATGACCTCTAGCGGGGGCATATGTAAACTTTTCGACAAGAAAAAAAATATATATGAAGATCTTTATTTGCTCTTTTACATGATACTTTCCATTTTATCATATGATGCGGTACTTTGTTGTAAAGTCTCTGGATTGGCTTGGGGGTAAGAATAATAATAATAATAAGAACTAGATGGCTACTGTTGCAAGCAACAGACGGATTCCTCCTTTCTTAGACCTTCCTCGGAACTGAAGTGTTAAAATCCGAATAAAGAAGATGGAAAAAAGAATAGTTGCTTAAGAACCTTTTTCACTTCAGTAAATGGGTCAAAAGAGCTTATGTCTAATTTGGGACTCTTATTTATTTATCAACAAAATAGAAGAAAAAAAAAATTTAGTACCTTTCATCTTTACGAAAGCTTTAAACTCCATGCTCTATGGATATCAAATCCTTTAAAATTACTTTCTCAAAACAGAATTGCACAATGATTTTGCAATGAGATAATTTTTATTATTAGAAAATGACAACAACATGAAATGCTACTAAGAAAAAAAAAAGAAACAGAACAGAGAACAAGAATAAAAGAGTTATCTTTCTTATACTGTGTTAAGTTCAAATAAGAAGGACAACTTGTGTGAAAAATAAATAGTATAGGACAAAAAGTGTAAATTCTACAAGAGTAAATGATTGTTAAGACCTTGAGAATGATTATTTGGCCTTTAACCAATGTCATGGATGAAAGCTAAGTACTGTTATTATTCTCATCACGATTGATCTTAATCTGAGCAAAGCTAAATATCTAATCAACCAAAGTCAGTTGTGACCTTGAAATCAAACTAATGACCGTTGGTCAAGGTCATGATGAAAGAGTTTGATGCAAGGAATATTTGTGTAAAGTTTGAACTCTCAAGGTCAAACAGTCTTTGTTTTATAGACTTAAGTTTGTTGTGACCTTGAAATCAGAATTTGACCTTGGGTCAAGGTCAAGGTGAAAGAGCTGGGCCCAAGCATAATATGTATAAATTATGAACTCTGAAGGTCAAATAGTCTTTGTTTTGTAGCGAAAAGTTGCTTTGACCTTGAGAATGAGAATTTGACCTTGGGCCAAGGTCAAAGTGAAAGAGCATGACTGAACAATTATTTGTATGAAGTTTAAACTCTGAAGGTCAAATAGTCTTTGTTCTATAGGCAAAAGTTTGTTGTGACCTTGAGAATCAGAATTTGACCTTGGGTCAAGGTCAAGGTGAAAGAGGTTGGTTTAATGATATTATGTATGAAGTTTGAACTCTGCACGTCTAATAGTCTTTGTTCTATAGGCAAAAGTTTGTTGTGACCTTGAGAATCAAAATTTGACCTCGGTTCAAGGTCAATGTGAAAGAGCTTCGTTTAACGATAGTATGTATGAAGTTTGAACTCTGAAGGTCATATTGTCTTTGTTCTACAGGTAAAAGTTTGTTGTGACCTTGAGAATGAAAATTTGACCTTGAAAGTAGGTCAACATTAAATGACTACCTATAAGTAACCTAGTATCCAAGTTTCAACTCAAAATCTCAAAAACTGTAGAAATTGGCACTGTGCCAATTTAAAGTTCCATTTTCAACTTGGAATAGCGCGAAAACCGTAAATATTTTATCGAGCATGTAAGCGTATAAAAGTTTACAAATTTCCCAAAGAACATTTTAAAACAAATTTCGTTCAAATCGTACGGTTAGTTTAGGAGTTATAAGAGTTTAAAGATTTGAACTTTGATGACCTCCAGCGGGGGCATATGTGAACTTTTCGACGACAAAATTTTTTTACCTCAAGATCTTTATATGCTCTTTCACATGATCCTTTTTGTTTTATCATACGAAGTTGTACTTTTTTGTACAGTGACTGGAACGATCTGGGGGTAAGAATAATAATAATAATAATAATAATAAGAATAATAATAAGAACTAGATGGCTACTGTTGCAAGCAACAGACGGATTCCTCCTTTCTTAGACCTTTCTCGGAACTGAAGTGTTAAAATCCGAATACAGAAGATGTAAAAAAGAAAAGTTGCTTAAGTGCCTTATTCACTTCAGAAAATGGGTCAAAAGAGCTTATGTCTAATTTGGGACTCTTATTTATTTATCAACAAAATAGAAGAAAACAAATTAGGTACCTTTCATCTTTACGAAAGCTTTAAACTCCATGCTCTATGGATATCAAATCTTTTACAATTACGTTCTCGAAACAGAATTGCACAATGACTTTGCAATGAGATAATTTCTATTAATAGAAAATGACAACAACATGAAAGTACAGATAAGTAAAGCTACTAAAAAAAAAACAGAGAACAAGAATAAAAGAGTTATCTTTCTTATACTATGTTAAGTTGAAATAAGAAGGACTACTTGTGTGAAGAATAAATAGTATAGGACAAAAAGTGTAAATTCTAGAAGAGTAAATGGTTGTTAAGACCTTGAGAATTGTTATTTGGCCTTTAAGCAATGTCATGGATGAAAGCTAAGTACTGTGATTATTTTCATCACGATTGATCTTAATCTGAGCAAAGCTCAATATCTAATCAACCAAAGTCAGTTGTTACCTTGAAATCAAACAAATGACCTTGGGTCAAGGTCATGATGAAAGAGTTTGATGCAAGGAATATTTGTGTAAAGTTTAAACTGTCAAGTTCAAACAGTCTTTGTTTTATAGACTAAAGTTTGTTGTGACCTTGAAAATCAGAATTTGACCTTGGGTCAAGGTCAAGGTGAAAGAGCTGGGCCCAAGCATGATATGTATAAAGTATGAACTCTGAAGGTCAAATAGTCTTTGTTTTGTAGGGAAAAGTTGCTGTGACCTTGAGAATGAGAATTTGACCTTGGGTCAAGGTCAAAGTGAAAGAGCATGACTGAACAATTATTTGTATGAAGTTTAAACTCTGAAGGTCAAATAGTCTTTGTTCTATAGGCAAAAGTATGTTGTGACCTTGAGAATCAGAATTTGACCTTGGGTCAAGGTCAGTGTGAAAGAGCTTGGTTTAACGATATTATGTATGAAGTTTCAACTCTGAAGGTCAAATAGTCTTTGTTCTACAGACAAAAGTTTGTTGTGACCTTGAGAATGAAAATTTGACCTTGAAAGTAGGTCAACATTAAATGACTACCTATAAGTACCCTACTATCAAAGTTTCAACTCAAAATCTCAAAAACTGTAGAAGTTGGCACTGTGCCAATTTAAAGTTCCATTTTCAACTCGGAATAGCTCGAAAACCGTAAATATTTTATCGAGCATGTAAGCGTATAAAAGTTTACAAATTTCCCAAAGAACATTTTAAAACAAATTTCGTTCAAATCGCACGGTTAGTTTAGGAGTTATAAGTGTTTAAAGATTTGACCTTTGGTGACCTCTAGCGGGGGCATACGTGGACTTTTCGACGACAAAATTTTTTTACCTCTAGATCTTTATATGCTCTTTCACATGATACTTTTTGTTTTATCATAAGAAGTGGCACTTTTTTCTACAGTGACTGGAACGATCTGGGGGTAAGAATAATAATAATAAGAATAATAACTAGATGGTTACTGTTGCAAGCAACAGACGGATTCCTCCTTTATTAGACCTTCCTCGGAACTGAAGTGCTAAAATCCGAATAAAGAAGATGGAAAAAAGAATAATTGCTTTAGTACCATATTAACTTTAGCAAATGAGTCAAAAGAGCTTATGTCTAATTTGGGACTCTTATTTATTTATCAACAAAATAGAAGAAAAAAATAATAATAAATACCTTTCATGTTTACGAAAGCTTTAAACTCCATGCTCAATCAATATCTAATCCTTTACAATGACTTTTCTCTAAACAGAATTGCACAATGATTTTGCAATGAGATAATTTCTATTAATAGATAATGACAACAACATGAAACTACTGATTTGCAATGCTACTAAGAATAAAAAAGAAAGAAACAGAGAACAAGAAAAAAAAGAGTTATCTATCTTACTATGTAAAGTTCAAATAAGAAGTACTACTTGTGTGAAGAATAAATAGTTAAGGACAAAATCCTGAGAATTCTACAAGAGTAAATGTTTGTTATGACCTTGAAAAAGTTAATTTGACCTTTAACCAAGGTCATGGATAAAAGATAAGCATTTGAATTTATTCTCATCAAGAGTCCTCTGAATCTAATCAAAGCTCAATATTTTATCGACAAAAGTCTGTTGTGACCTTGAAATCGAACAAATGACCTTGGGTCAAGGTCAAGGTGAAAGGACTTGATGCAAGGAATATTTGCGCCAAGTTTGAACTCTCAAGGTCAAATGGTCCTTGTTCTATAGGCAAAAGTTTGTTGTGACCTTGAGAATCAAAATTTGACCTTGGGCGAAGTTCAAGGTGAAAGGGCTTGGCTCAATGATTGTATTTCTGAAGTTTGAACTGTCAAGGTCAAATAGTCTTTGTTCTATAGGCAAAAGTTTGTTGTGACCTTGAGAATCATAATGTGACCTTGAAACTTGGTCATCATCAATGACTACCTATTAGTAGCGCACCATCCAAGTTTCAACTCAAAATCTCAAAAACTGTAGAAATTGGCACTGTGCCAATTTAAAGTTCCATTTTCAACTCAAAATAGCACGAAAACCGTAAATATTTTATCGAGCATGTAAGCGTATTAAAGTTTGCAAATTTCCCAAAGAACATTTTAAAACAAATTTCGTTCAAATCGTACGGTTAGTTTAGGAGTTATAAGGTTTTAAAGATTTGAACTTTGATGACCTCTAGCGGGGGCATATGTGAACATTTTGACAACAAAATTTTTTTACTTCAAGATCTTGATATGCTCTTTCACATGATACTTTTCGTTTTGTCATAAGAAGTGGCACTTTTTTGTACAGTCTCTGGATCGATCTGGGGGTAAGAATAATAATAATAATAATAATAAGAATAATAATAAGAATAAAGAAAAGACAATACAATAACAGAAAGGATTCCGACGGAATAGTCGGAATCCTTAATAAGAACTAGATGGCTACTGTTGCAAGCAACAGACGGATTCCTCCTTTATTATTATTTATTTATAGAATCAAAATACAGCCAAGTAATGTTACTAAGAAAAAAAAACAGAGACCAAGAGTAAAAGAGTTATGTTTCTTATACTATGTTATGTTCAAATAAGAAAGACTACTTGAGTAAAGAATAAATAGCGTAGGACAAAAACTGCTAATTCTACAAGAGAAAGTTTGTTATGACCCTGAGAATGATCATTTGACCGTGAATAAAGGTCACGGAAAAAATATAAGTATTTGAGGTAATTCTTTTCAAGACTGATCGTAATCTGATCAAAGCTCAATATTTTATCAACCAAAGTATGTTGTGACCTTGAAATCGAACAAATGACCTTGGTTCAAGGTCAAGATAAAAGGGCTTGATGCAAGGAATATTTGTATTAAGTTTGAACTCTTAAGGTCAAATAGTCTTTGTTCTATAGGCAAAAGATTGTTGTGACCTTGAGAATCAAAATTTGACCTTGGGTCAAGGTCAAGGTGAAAGAGCGTGGCTTAACGATAATATCTATGAAGTTTGAACTCTCAAGGTCAAATGGTCTTTGTTCTATAGGCAAACGTTTGTTGTGACCTTGGGAATGAAAATTTGACCTTGGGTCAAGGTCAAGGTGAAAGGGCATGGATCAATGATTGTATTTATGAAGTTTGAACTGTCAAGGTCAAACAGTCTTTGTTCTGTAGGCAAAAGTTTGTTGTGACCTTGAGAATCATAATTTGACCTTGAAACTAGGTCATCATCAATGACTACCTATAAGAAACCTACCATCCAAGTTTCAACTCAAAATCTCAAAAACTGTAGAAATTGGCACTTTGCCAATTTAAAGTTCCATTTTCAACTTGGAATAACTCGAAAACCGTAAATATTTTATCGAGCATATAAGCCTATAAAAGTTTACAAATTTCCCAAAGAACATTTCAAAACAAATTTCGTTCAAATCGCACGGTTAGTTTAGGAGTTATAAGAGTTTAAAGATTTGACCTTAGGTGACCTCTAGCGGGGGCATACGTGCACTTTTCGACGACAAAATTTTTTTACCTCTAGATCTTTATATGCTCTTTCACATGATACTATTTGTTTTATCATAAGAAGTGACACTTTTTTGTACAGTGACTGGAACGATCTGGGGGTAAGAATAATAATAATAAGAATAATAATAAGAACTAGATGGCTACTGTTGCAAGCAACAGACGGATTCCTCCTTTATAAGATCTTTCTCGGAACTGAAGAGTTAAATTCCGAATAAAGTAGATGGAAAACTGACTAATTGCTTTAGTACCTCATTCACTTCAGCAAATGAGACAAAAGATCTTATGTCTAACTTGGGACTCTTATTTGTTTATCAACAAAATAAAAGAAAAAGATAATAAATACCTTTCATGTTTACAAAAGCTTTAGACTCCATGATCTCCATGATTAAAATCCTTTAAAATAACTATTTCAAAACAGAATTGCAGAATGATTTTGTAATGAGAACATTTCTATAAATAGAAAATGACAACAGCACACCATTGTAACTAAGAAAAAAAATTATACAGAGTACAAGAAAAAAAGAGATATCTTTCTTGTATCATGTTAAGTTCAAATAAGAAGGACTACTTGTATGAAGAATAAATTGTATATACAAAAACTGTAAATTTGTCTACCTTGGGACTCTTATTTATTTATCGACAAAATAGAAGAAGAAGATAATAAATACCTTTCAAGTTAAGGAAAGCTTCAAACTCCTTGATCTATTCTATCCATTTAGAATACTTTAAAATTACTATCCCAAAAAGAATTGCACAATGAGTTAGCAATGAGAAAATTTCTATCAATAGAAAATGACAACAGCATGAAAGTACAGACAAGTAATGCTACTAAGATGAAAAAAAGGAAACAGAGAACAAAAATAAAAGAGTTATCTATCTTACTATGTAAAGTTCAAATAAGAAGTACTACTTGTATGAAGAATAAAGAGTTAAGGACAAAATCCTGTGAATTCTACAAGTGTAAATGTTTGTTATGACCTTGTAAAAGTTTATTTGACCTTGAACCAAGGTCATGGATAAAAGATAAGCATTTGTGTTTATTCTCATCAAGATTCCTCTTCATCTAATCAAAGCTCAATACTTTATCAACAAAAGTCTGTTGTGACCTTGAAATCGAACAAATGACCTTGGGTCAAGGTCAAGGTGAAAGGACTTGATGCAAGGAATATTTGCGCCAAGTTTGAACTCTCAAGGTCAAATGGTCTTTGTTCTATAAGCAAAAGTTTGTTGTGACCTTGAGAATGAGAATTTGACCTTGGGTCAAGGTCAAGGTGAAAGGGCTTGGCTCAATGATTGTATTTATGAAGTTTGAACTGTCAAGGTCAAATAGTCTTTGTTCTATAGGCACAAGTTTGTTGTGACCTTGAGAATCAAAATTTGACCTTTAAACTATGTCATCATCAATGACTACCTATAAGTAACCTACCATCAAAGTTTCAACTCAAAATCTCAAAAACTGTAGAAATTGGCACTGTGCCAATTTAAAGTTCCATTTTCAACTCAAAATAGCGCGAAAACCGTAAATATTTTATCGAGCATGTAAGCGTATAAAAGTTTGCAAATTTCCCAAAGAATAATATAAAAGAAATTTCATTGAAATCGCACGGTTAGTTTAGGAGTTATAAGGTTTTAAAGATTTTATTTTTGATGACCTCTAGCGGGGGCATATGTAAACTTTTCGACAAGAAAAAAAATTTAAATGAAGATCTTTAGTTGCTCTTTCACATGATACTTTCCATTTTATCATATGATGCGGTACTTTGTTGTAACGTCTCTGGATTGGCTTGGGGGTAAGAATAATAATAATAATAATAATAATAATAATAATAATAAGAATAATAAGAATAAAGAAAAGACAATACAATAACAGAAAGGATTCCGACGGAAGTCGGAATCCTTAATAAAGAAAAGACAATACAATAACAGAAAGGATTCCGACGGAAAAGTCGGAATCCTTAATAAAGAAAAGACAATACAATAACAGAAAGGATTCCGACGGAATAGTCGGAATCCTTAATAATAAGAATAAAGAAAAGACAATACAATAACAGAAAGGATTCCGACGGAAGTCGGAATCCTTAAAAAGAGAGAAAAGTAATCCTATGATGAAAAATCCCCCATCCGAAAACACAAAATCCCAAAGAAAACGTTGGGACTTTAATTCTATTTTCATTGAAAAAGTCCGCGGCGTTTAACGTCAATTTTCTCAATTATGACGTCAGAGAGATAAGGGCCCTTTTCTCGTGACGCCAGTCAAATGATCTTGGCATGATAAATTGGTTATAGGATTTGTACCTGCTACACTTTCTGCTCAAATTAGGTGTGTGGGTGTATGGGGGGGGGGGGGGGTGTCAGCTTTGCACAGAATAATGAGAGGAACCAATCCTTGTATAACCAATAATATAGAACATCCCCAGAGGATCTGCAGTTGATATAATCTGCCCGCAATACCAATACAATTGTTTCTTTCAAGTTCAGAAGCAATAATTTAATGCCTGAAAAATCGTGTTGAATGGAAGTTTTATATATTAATATTACAAGTATATTTATTATTTTGTGTAATTTCTTTGACCCAGAGCGACCCATCCTCTTTTAAATTGTTTCTTAGAAGGAGAATAATATACATTTACAACCTTTAAAAACAAATTGATACATTATATACATAGGATAAATTTATATTTAAATATATCGTCTAATTCTTAACATTCACCTATTCATCATTGGCATTATCCTAATGTATACTTGGGGATGATGATTTGTACAAGGTTGTTAGAACACTTTTCAGTAGATATTTTTGTGAAACTTTTCAGGTCTTTGATCCATGTAAATTAAAGGCATTTAATAGCCCCAGACCCAATGCATCTTGAAATCTAATTCTGCCCAAACTATAATGCCACTTGAAGTTTAGATATAGTATTTGAAACACCATATTGAAGGGATAGTTAGACAATGACTCTACCAGTAGCTGTATGTGTACTTTGATTTTGGTGCAAACGGGGCAAAAAATGGGTAAATTGACATATTAGTGAAATCATAAATTAGTGCACATGGCATATTTTCAACATTAATCTCTAAAAGTTCAATAATTTAGCATACGTAGTCTTGAATTAGCGCTGTCTTTATAGCGCTAACTCTACTAAAATATGAATCTGGCTAAAATAAGTACACATTCAGTGTATAACATAAAGTAATTGTTTGTAGCAACATG
Source organism: Pinctada fucata (assembly GCA_028142955.1). Classification (NCBI taxonomy): domain Eukaryota; kingdom Metazoa; phylum Mollusca; class Bivalvia; order Pterioida; family Pteriidae; genus Pinctada; species Pinctada fucata. The sequence continues at coordinate 28,657,333 of AP027115.1, forward strand.
AACAATGATCATGTCCACATACCTTCTGCTTTCAGAAAGAGCTCTAGAAAAGAAAGCAGTTGTTCTCTCATCATCTATTTCATCTGTGGCCTCCATTTTCCCTTCATTCTGAAATTGTGAATTTCGAAATTTTAAATAAGATGTCCATAAGTATCAAGCATAATTTTGAGCCACATAAAATCTTGAACAAGAGGCCAATATAGGTACATTTCTGACAGTTAGAGATATAAAAGCTTATTGAAATGTGAAAAATATGTAGTAAATGAGAACATAAAATCATACACTGTACAATAACATTTCAGATTAGTATATTAACTCCCATGACTTTTGATATAATGTTGAAAATATGATGACGTAACATGAAATAACCATTGAATAGAAGATGAATAGATGCAGTCTAATATTAAAAAAAAAAAAAAGAGAGAAATTGACATTTAATAGAAAGGTATTAGAAAGGTATATAAATGATGTCATAAAAAACGAAGTCGAGATAAGGTGTTCTGTAGGGTATTATGTAAATTAGAATTTAGATGATGCAAATAGGTTTAATTTCAAATTTAAGAATTCAAAGACATCAGTTTACTATAAAAAAAAAAAAAAAGGCAACACAAGAGTCGCATGCCCTCACAATGGCATGTTCTTTGCAATCAGCAAAATAATTTTAAGCTGAAGTCCATTGTGACCTTGACCTTTGACCCTTGACCTTTAAAAACGAGAGTGTTTATTCTCTTCCCATAGGAAACATTTGTGGAAGGTCCACTGTGACCTTGACCTCTGTCTCTGACACTTGACCTTGAAAAAAAAAATCAAATAAGGTTCTTTCTCTCCCCATAGGGAGCATTTTGTGGAGGGTTTGATGTTTCTATGATGATTCCTTTATGGCCTCTATACTATTCACAAGAAAATCTGGATACACACAATCACACGCAAACCGACACACGGCTGCAGTGATGCTTTAGGCATGGTCCATTTAGTTGATATTGGGGGGGGGGGGGGCCTTGGGTTTTTTGTCAGAGCAAGATTATTTTTTTCGCCCCGGACCGGAGCAAAATTATTTCTTTCTTGCAATGTTGGAGCAAGAAAATTTTTTCTAACATCAGTGATGTTCGATTATATATATTGAGAATGTTTTATCAATAGAAATTCTTTATTTTGACTAAAAACTCTAAGATACGACTTTACTTTTATACACAAATTTAATTCACATCTTAACAGAGAGATAAAAGAATTTTACAATATAATCCTCATTAAACAAAATTTATATAAGGTACTGCAAGAAGGTCTGAGTTGAGAGTCTTCTAGACAAATTTTCAAATTTAGAATTGTAAATTGGTGAAAAACTGAAGTTCTCCCTCAAAGCTTGGATTTAAAATTAGACTCTATTGTGATACATGCATCTATTAATAGTAATTAATATATTATATTGATAACATATTTAAGCCTTTATTAAATTCAAATTCAAATTCTTTATTGACTTTCACCATATTGGCATATCAACATAACACATAATATGCATTAATCAGTCATATAATATACAATGATAAAATATGTTAAACTAGCGGTATATTTTGTACTATGTTTTGATGAAGTCATCTTTTAAGATATAGCATTCTTTCAAAAACTTGCATGTTTTATTCATCATTGTTAAGGTTTGAGGATTCATAAAATTAAGAAGAAAGGTATCATCGTTATTAGTATTTTCAAATAAACAATTATATTTAGTTCTGATATTAATATATACATGTAGTGGACATTTTAGTATGAAATACTTTTCATCCTCAATTTCATTCATACAATATTTACAAAATCTTTCTTCCCTCGAAATCATTGGCCGTGAATATCTCCCTCTTTCAATTTCTAGCTTATGAGAACTGATGCGCATTTTTGTTAAAAGGTTTCTCTCTTTAAGATTAATAGGAAATGTTAAGTATTTTTGCAATTCAAATCTTTCTAATATAGTACTGTAAAAAAATAATTTTCCTGTATTGCTTACTTATTATTATTCTATTAAGTTCATCAAGAATTCTTTTTTCATACAGGGACTTAATGTTATTTGAAAGCTGACCTTTGTTAATACTTGTTACATCAATACGAAGTAACTCTGAAAGTTTTGTAACAGTGGAATGAATTGAATGGTTCTGCGAGATCATGCTAAGCCTTTTATCTTCATGTTTTGCAGCAAGTAGGATTTCATTGGTGACTTTAGTAATAAAATAAATTGTTATTCAAACGTACATAGTATCTGACAATTGAGTTGTACATTTTAAGACATATATTTAGGGTGTACACCCAGTTCACTGCGTATAGCTAAATTTGAGGTTTTGTTATGGACCCCTAAAACATTTCTCAAGATCATGTTTTGTATCTTTTCTGAAGGTAGTTTATCAATATTTGTTAAATTATTTAATTTGAAATCGCTCAACCAGATTTCACAACCATAGGAAAGAATAGCTACAATGATTGACTCGTAAAGTTTAAGTTGATTTTGTACAGAAAGTTTATTATGGAACAGTAAAGACAACTTCAGAGAGAATTAAACAAAATGTTTTTCATAAAAAAACAGATGTCTTCCCCTCCCTCTAAGTTACTTTGACCTTAGGCCAAAATGCAAAATGATGTCCTTTGAGTCATGGGCAACATCATACTAAAACATGAAAGTGATTCATTACATTGTTTGAGGTAAAGCTCAAACATGATTGGCATACCGTAAAACGAGAATATTTAGCGCAAACATATTTTAGCGCAATGAGGGATGAAAACCTTTTGGCGCAAACTTAATTTAGCGCATTGACACCATCTGGTCAATAAAATTAGCGCACAGTGACTTTAGGACTTTGTTTCTCAGACATCGCCGTTAGCAAATTGCCGTCGATGAATCGTAATTTTTTTTTGTAACGTCAGACAAAAAAAATATCCGTCACGTCTCATGTTCGGACGATCGTTGGTAATACGAAATAATATCAATTCTATTCAAAGTGATGAAAGAAAATAACGCTGTTCTGTAACATGGATGAATATATATCGTCCCAATTTTTCATCTTGGCGTAACGAATCGTTTTACGGCAACGGCGCTAACATCCCGATTTTATTCACGTTGTGTAAATAAATCCTTTTAAAGACTGCGCATCTAATGTACATGTTCACAGCGATAAACATATAAAGGTGTTGACTACATGCCGGCACGTGTCTTGGACAGTTGAATGACCTATTCGTATGCTTGTATTAATGTTTGCAAACTTTTCTTTATAGATCTCCTTTTTTACCGTTTATGTAACTTGTGTTATAAAGTACTGTGTTTTCACACAAATGTTACACCATCTAAATATAAGCGAGAGAGAAGTCTTCTTGTTAGAAATAATACATATGAACATCTATTTCTGCATTTAGGTACGACTACAATTTTTTAATCTGATTGGTTGGAATGAAAATTTGTTCCGATTAAAAACAACTTCATTATTATTATTATTTTTTTTTTTTTGGTAGAGAATAATCTCTTCCGACTCTTATTTATATTTCATGATTGGTTATTACGATACGTAGACAATCATGATCTACCCATTACAAATGTACATGTTAATCACGGCGCGTGTACTATCATTATCTACCCAAGCGCTAGCGTTAATCATGTTAATCAAATTATCTAATTAGCTATAAAAACAACCAGCGTTGTTGGATAGACCATGCCATGGACACGGTGTAATGCACTTTGAATAAAATGTCGAAATGTCGATTTTTTTCTTATTGAAATTTAATGTTGCATCTGAAAATTTTAGCGCACTACTTAATTTAGCGTAACCATGCCTTTGCGCTAATAGCGCTAAAATAAATCGAGCGCTAAATATTCTTGTTTTACAGTATACAATTTCATTATAAGCATATTTAAAGAAATTGACTTTGGTCACATGACCTTGAATATAGGTGATCTGAAACCTACACTCACTGACGAGGGTTAAGTACCCGAAACATGCATGGTGGTCCATGCTGCAAACTTATCTGCTTTTAAATGATGCTATTGAATTTGAAGACGTTTAACATTGTATGGATCATGAGCAACAAAAAACTGAATTAGTGATTGGATACACGGTTCAAAATATAAAGCCTAAACATTATTAGCATAGACAATTTCAGCCTGGACATGCTTAGCATATACAATTTCATTACCAAAGTAAGAAGCTACCTTAACCATGTGACCTTGGGACAATGTGATAAGAAACATTTAGTCCTTAGAAGCAAGATACTAAAATATGAAAACAATTGTAAGAAGGGTTCAGGAGATATAGCCCAGACAATATTAGTACGTACAATTTCATTAAAAAGAACTAAATGATCTTGACCTTGGGCACATGACCTTGGGTCAAGATGATAAGAAACCCTCCAATCCTGAGCAACAGCATACTATAGTATAAGAGTGATCCAGTATACGATTCCACAGATATAGCCCAGACTCAATAGCATTTACAATTTCATTAAAAAATGTAATATTTGACCTTAGTCATATGACCTTGGATCAAGGAGGTGTGAAACCTTTGGGTCATCAGCACCATCATACTAAAATATGACGTGATCCGATCACGGTTCAAAAGATTCAGCCTGGACATAATACATGTAACAAATACAATTTCATTTAAAATATAATAATTGACCTTGACTTTGGTCACATGACCTTGAGTCAATGTGATGTGAAACCTTTACGTGATAAGCAACAACATACTAAAATATGACAGTGATCTTATAAATAGTTAAAAGAGATACAGCCCCAATGGGATAGCATGTACAATTTCATTATAATGTACTTAGTAACTTTGACCTTGATCAAATGACCATGGGTCCAGGTGAAACCTTTTGGTCATGACTAAATACATTCTTAAACTTGAAAGCAATCCAGTATGTGGTCCAAGGGATAAAGCCTAAACAAGAATGTATCTACAATTTCATTAAAAATGTAGTAAGTGACCTTGGCCTTGGGTCAAGGTGATGTGAAGCCTTCGGGTCTTAAGCAAAAACATACTAAAATATGAAAGTGATCCGGCAAACAGTTCAAGAGATATAGCCCGGACAAGAATGTATGCACAATATCATTAAAAATGCACTAAGTGACCTTGACCTTGGTCACATGACCATGGGTTAAGGTCATGTGAAACCTACGGGTCATAAGCAACAACATACTAAAACATGAAAGTGATCCGGCAAACAGTTCAAGAGATATAGCCCGGACAGGAATGTATGCATAATTTCATTTAAAATGCACTAAGTGACCTTGACCTTGGTCACATGACCATGGGTTAAGGTCATGTGAAACCTACGGGTCATAAGCAACAACATACTAAAACATGAAAGTGATCCGGCAAACGGTTCAAGAGATATAGCCCGGACAAGAATGTATGCATAATTTCATTAAAAATGCACTAAGTGACCTTCACCTTGGTCACATGACCTTGGGTCAAGGTGATGTGAAACCTTCGGGTCATAAGCAACAACATACTAAAATATGAAAGTGATCGGGCAAATGGTTCAGGAGATATAGCCCGGACACGATGTGTGACAGACAGACAGACAGACAGACAGACAGACAGACAGACGGACTACGAAGGCAAAACCAATATGTCTCCTCCCCGGAGAGACATAAAAATGCTTTTCTAGCTCAATCAGCTAATTGGTCAGCAGCATGGCAAAGTTTACCATTTAATGTGAAAATAATACCTAGATATTTGTACTTGTTTGTTATGCTTAATTCTTGATTGTCATAGAGGAATCTGGGTTGTATTAAAGGAAGCCACTTTTTTAGTCCCCTACTGACAACGCCGAAGGGGACTCTTAGTTTCCTCTCGGTCTGTCCATCCGTCCGACTGTCAGTCCGTCTGTCACACTTTAGTTTTTCTGACTTTTTTTCACTGTTGTTGCATATATTGAACTCATTTTTGGTACGTGGATATATCTCAATGTGATACAGATCAAGTCTGAGTTTGGTTTTGATTGACCTATTTTTACAAGATTTATGGCCCTTGGACAAATTTCATGAAAGTTGCAGTTTTCCGAATTTTTCTTTGGTTCTACTGCAGGTAATGAACTGATTTTTGGTATATGAATACATCATAGTGTGATACAGACCAAGTTTGATTTTGGTACAAGAGTTAAGGCCCTCGAACTTAGCAAATTTCTTGAAATTTTCGGTTTTCTGGACTTCTCTTGGCTGTTATTGCAAATAATGAACTGATTTTACTAAGTGAATATACAATAGTGTGATACAGATCAAGTTCGAGTCTAATTTCGATTGACCTTATTTCACAAGAGTTATTGCCCTTGGACCTAGCAAATACCATGAAAAATGAGTTTTCCGGACTTTTATTCGGTTCTAATGCAGATAATGAACTGACTTTTGGTATATGAATGCGCATCTTAGTGTGATACAGTCCAAGTTTGATTTTGATTTCTCTCTCATGCATATGTATTTAGAAAACAATATTCAAGGCCGGAATGGATGGCGATTTATCCCGATTTGCCAAAGACCCCTGTCACAAAACAGACATCACAATTAGTAAGCGAAACTTTAATTGTTATTTAATACACGAATGGTCAATTTTTCATTATATGTAAAAAGTCATAAAAATGACATTGGATTCTCCGATTTAAGAGTTAGGCACGGTCCATTTGATATTCTGGGGGGGGAGGCTTGGGGTTTTTTTTTGAAAAAAATAATTTTGCTCTCAATTTTGATGAAAAAAATTAATTTGCTTATGGTGTGACATATTTTACAATTTACAATTTTAATACGCATTTGAAGAATTACCATAAAATTTCGCTAAAATTCTTGAAAATTTTCCGGCTCGCTTCGCTCGCCACAGTTTTCAAATTGTATCAAATATCTTTGGCTCCCTTCGCTCGCCATACTTTTCTATCAAAACATTATATACTTATAGCGAAGTTAATATATTTGAAGATATCAAAAGTTATACATGTATGTGGATAAAAATGGGCTTCCTTAAAAGCTTAAATATATTATCAATATTTATGTTTTGCTATTTTAAAATACATGTTGCATGTATCCCATAGAATCTAATTTTATGTTCTTGTAAGCTTGGAAGGAGAACTTCACCAATTTACAATTCTTAGTAACATTTAAAAATTTGTCTAGGAGACCTTCCCCTCAGACCCTCTTATACATGTTTTATACATGTACCTTATATAAAATTATATTGAGAATTGTATTGTAAAAATCTTTTATCTCTCTTTTTAAAAGTGAATTGAATATTTGCATAAAAATAAACAAATATAGTAACAGATTAATATTTAGAGTTTTGAGTAAAAATATAAATAATTTCTATTGATAAAACACAAACATAATTCTTAATATGCGCATCACTTTGTTAAAAAAAATTTCCTTGCTCCAACTTTGCAAGAAAAAAATAATTTTGCCCCGGTCCAGAGCGAAAAAAATAATCTTGCTCCGACAAAAAACCCAAGCCCCCCCCCCCCCCCCCCCCCCCTGAATATCAAATGGACCATGCCTTATCAAAAAAGGGGCCTTAAAGTCTGGGATCCTTTAATGACCTAATATATTTTTTTGGGGGGGGGGTTTAAATTTTATTCATAATGACACAAGCAAAAGGTCGCGATTTTGTTTCACGTGCTATGACCCTTTTTTCATTTCCCAAAGAGGGTCATTGACCCTCTTTTGTCTGAAAAAAAGTTGACAGGTATGGGTAGGGGACTTATATCGCTCAGCTATCATGACATTTATAAACATGCATTCTTTTAATATTTTCAAATAGGAACTTTATGTTCTGATATAAAACTACGGCGAGCTAAATTTTATGGTATTATTCTTCAAATTCAGATCACTTGTAAGAGCAAGATTATTTTTTTCTGTCACAGTCCATAAGGAAATATATTCTATTCATCAAAATTCAGAGCAAAATTTTTTTTTTCGAAAAAAAAAAACCCATTTAAGCCCCCCCCCCCCCCTATCAAATGGACCATGCGCACCTTATCCCCTCCGCAACAGAGTTGTGTCCACCCAGTATTTCAAATGTTCGATAGTCCATGTATGTTTACCAAAGGACAGTGCAGTAGATCACAGATGTCTGTGTAGCAGTAAACACTAGCTTACACTTCTGATGTGTTATGTGCAACTGCTTATGTATGTGTACCACACTTACATGTATAACATTATTAATGCACATGATGCACCAGAAGTGGAGCTAGTGTTTTATGCATGCACTAATACATACATGTGCACATGACGCATCAGAGGCATATTTTGTGTTTACCTACACAGCTTCATCTGCATATTCACATACCGTATCACGGTATGCACATTACTCATCGGAAGCGTTAAGTGTAGTGGCTTCCGGTATAGTTGCAGGTACCGATAGCTCAGTACAAGTTCGAATGACTGAACTATCAGGATGTCCGTTTAGCTCACTTGGCATCGATTTTGACTGTCACACAGACGGCCAGGGTTCGACTTCCGGACCGGGCACCTGCATATTACTTCAGACTCAGTAGGTTACCGCTATATACAGGTCCGGGATTACTCCATAAATGGCTATAATAGCTAAATATGGCTATAATAGCTATAAATGGCTATATTGGAGAAATAATTTTAAGTACTAAAAAGTAAATTTTGGAATTTTGAGCTAAATACTCAAAATCGCAAATGTTTATGACCATCTGAACAATGTTTACTAAAGAAGTTGACATGTAAAATGTACCATCTTTGAGATTGAATGAGTCAAAATTTGATAACTTATCCTGGTCAAAACTTGAAAATTGTAAGTTTTGCATACCAACTTTTTTTGTAAACTTTGATTAGATGGTCATAAAGATTTGCAATTTTGAGTTTGAAAGAAAAATTCAAACAAATTATATTTTTAGTACTTAAAATTATTTCTCCAATATAGCCATTTATAGCTATTATAGCCATATTTAGCTATTATAGCCATTTCTGGAGTAATCCCTTACCTGATAATGTGATATACAGACACCCGTGGTCTGCCCAACCATATAACCTCGAAGCGAGACAACCCAACCAGTAGATCTACAGTATGATTTACGAAAAAAAATACTTTTTGGTGTTTATACTGCTCTGTTACGTAGCTCTCCAAACTATCAACAGATTTGTCGGTATCTTTAGTAGCCGATTCAGCAATTTCTGATTCTTTATCCGCCATTTGTAAACAAATAGAGTCTAGTCTTTGTCATGTAAACGCTCTAGTACTTTGGTCTATTCGGTTTATCATGTGGACCCTATTCATTCTCTGTTTAAGGATAAGTCATTGGTTTTATTTTTAGACTATCTTAGGATGGCTTTTGATGGCCCCATTCACCCCCAATTAACATAATGTTATTTTAACCAAGTAGGTCTGTCGGGAACACACCGATCTTGGAAATATGGAATCTTCAAATAAACTTATAAAAATAAATAAGATACAAAATGTTAATCCAGGAATATATATTTTCATAATTTAATCTGAATAAACATAATAATTAATACTATTTCATAAAGCAAATTATGAAGATGATTGCTTTGATTTCGGCCATCTTGGTTTTCTCGACACAAAATAGCTTACGAGAAAGGCTTTCAAAAATTTTGAAAGCTAGTTAACAAAATTTTCGTCAGCGATTAGCTTTCAAAAATTTTGAAAGCTATAGTTAACGAAATTTTCGTTAGCGATTAGCTTTCAAAAATTTTGAAAGCTATAGCTGACGAAATTTCGTTAACTATAGCTTTCAATTTTTTTGAAAGCTAATCGCTGACAAAATTTCATTAACTATAGCTTTCAAAATTTTTGAAAGCGATCGCTGACGAAAATTTTGAAAGCTAGGGAATCGCTGACGAAAATTAGTTAGCGAAAAATCGCTGACGAAATTTCGTCATCTTTTGAGTATTCAAAATTTTGAAAGCAATCGCTGACGAAATTTTGAAAGCTAAGCTTCCAAAAAGCTTTCAATTCGTAAAGCGAATATTAAACTTTCGACTGGTCGGGGCTGTGTTAATCAGTGGCGGATCCAGCGCCCCCTTTGCCGGGGGGTCAAGGGGCGAATTTTGCCGATTTTTACTGAAAATGGGCCAAAATATACCTGTTATTGGAAAATTTTGGGTAGGTGCCGGGGGGGGGGGGGCGAACGCCCCCTCCGCATCCCCCTGAATCCGCCACTGTTAATCAGTGACGTAATTTGTTTTATGAATAGTAACTCATTAATAATTTGACAAGTGACGTCATCAGACACAAATATGAAAAGAACAATGACATTATAGGCCGTATCACAGACGACACAGACACGTGACTAATGACAATGACATAGCTCATGTATACTGACATGTGGCAGTGCAGTCATGGATTAGGTGACTAATTAAACAAAATGTTTTTCATAAAAAAACAGATGTCTCCCCCCTCCCTCTAAGTTACTTTGACCTTAGGCCAAAATGCAAAATGATGTGAAACCTTTGAGTCATGGGCAACATCATACTAAAACACGAAAGTGATTCATTACATTGTTTGAGGTAAAGCCCAAACATGGTTGGCATATACAATTTCATTATAAGCATATTTAAAGAAATTGACTTTGGTCACATGACCTTGGATATAGGTGATCTGAAACCTACACTCACTGACGAGGGTTAAGTACCCGAAACATGCATGTCTGGTCCATGCCGCAAACTTATCTGCTTTTAAATGATGCTATTGAATTTGAAGACGTTTAACATTGTATGGATCATGAGCAACAAAAAACTGAATTAGTGATTGGATACACGGTTCAAAATATAAAGCCTAAACATTATTAGCATAGACAATTTCAGCCTGGACATGCTTAGCATATACAATTTCATTACCAAAGTAAGAAGCTACCTTAACCATGTGACGTTGGGACAATGTGATAAGAAACATTTAGTCCTCAGAAACAACATACTAAAATATGAAAACAATTGTAAGAAGGGTTCAGGAGATATAGCCCAGACAATATTAGTATGTACAATTTCATTAAAAAGAACTAAATGATCTTGACCTTGGGCACATGACCTTGGGTCAAGATGATAAGAAACCCTCCAATCCTGAGCAACAGCATACTATAGTATAAGAGTGATCCAGTATACGATTCCACAGATATAGCACAGACTCAATAGCATTTACAATTTCATTAAAAAATGTAATATTTGACCTTAGTCATATGACCTTTGATCAAGTAGGTGTGAAACCTTTGGGTCATCAGCACCATCATACTAAAATATGACGTGATCCAATCACGGTTCAAAAGATTAAGCCTGGACATAATACATGTAACAAATACAATTTCATTTAAAATATACTAATTGACCTTGACTTTGGTCACATGACCTTGAGTCAACGTGATGTGAAACCTTTACGTGATAAGCAACAACATACTAAAATATGAAAGTGATCCGGCAAACGGTTCAAGAGATATAGCCCGGACAAGAATATATGCACAATATCATTAAAAATGCACTAAGTGACCTTGACCTTGGTCACATGACCTTGGTCACATGACCTTGGGTCAAGGTGATGTGAAACCTACGGGTCATAAGCAACAACATACTTAGATATGAAAGTGATCCAGCAAATGGTTCAAGAGGTATAGCTCGTACAGGAATGTATGTATAATTTCATTAAAAATGCACTAAGTGACCTTGACCTTGGTCACATGACCTTGGGTCAAGGTGATGTGAAGCCTTCGGGTCATAAGCAACAACATACTAAAAAATGAAAGTCATCCGGCAAAAGGTTCAAGGGATATAGCACGGACTGGAATGTATGTACAGTTTCATTAAAAATGCACTAAGTGACCTTGACCTTGGTCACATGGCCTTGGGTCAAGGTGATGTGAAACCTACGGGTCATAAGCAACAACATACTAAAATATGAAAGTGATCCGGCAAACGGTTCAAGAGATATAGCCCGGTCAGGAATGTATGCATAATTTCATTAAAAATGCACTAAGTGACCTTGACCTTGGTCACATGACCTTGGGTCAAGGTGATGTGAAACATTCGGGTCATAAGCAACAACATACTAAAATATGAAAGTGATCCAGTTAACGGTTCAAGAGATATAGCCCGGACAGGTATGTATGCATAATTTCATTCAAAATGCACTAAGTGACCTTGACCTTGGTCACATGACCTTGGGTCAAGGTGATGAAAGTGATCCGACAAAGGGTTCAAGAGATATAGCCCGGACAGGAATGTATGCATAATTTCATTAAAAATGCACTAAGTGACCTTGACCTTGGTCACATGACCTTGGGTCAAGGTGATGTGAAACCTTCGGGTCATAAGCAACAACATACTAAAATATGAAAGTGATCCGACAAACGGTTCAAGAGATATAGCCCGGACAGGAATGTATGCATAATTTCATTAAAAATGCACTAAGTGACCTTGACCTTGGTCACATGACCTTGGGTCAAGGTGATGTGAAACCTTCGGGTCATAAGCAACAACATACTAAAATATGAAAGTGATCGGGCAAACGGTTCAGGAGATATAGCCCGGACACGATGTGTGACAGACGGACAGACGGACGACGAAGGCAAAACCAATATGTCTCCGACGTGCTCGGTATTTAAGGAGACCGAGTTTGGTTTCATATCTCAAAAACTATAATAGAAAAAATGATTATTTTTACACGAATTATTACTTTTTTAATTATTCACATTTTGACAGATTTCCAGAAAAATCGACCGATTGGTATAGTTGTAGGGGCCGTCTCAAAATAACGCATATTTTACTAAGAGCAAGGACTTATAAACAGTTTATAAGTCCTTGCTAAGGGGGTATATGGGAATTAATCGATTTTTCCTATAAAATGCCAATTTTCAAGAATACTATAATAGAGATTTGATTGAAATTGCAATATACTATTACCGTATGAATGATTAACACAATATATCGACCAAAAAAAAGACCGATTCCTATGCAATGGGGGGCATTTCGAAGTATGAAAATCTATCAAAACTGTAAAATTTTGATAGAAAATGTTGAAAGTGGCAAGAAAAATTAAAGAATTTTCCTCATAATGCTGTACCAGTATTCGATATTTGTAAACCCTCATTTCTAGCTTCAAAATTATGAAAAACAAATGCAAAGAAGAAAAATATGCGAAGAAGGGTGGGGATAATCTCAAAATTAATAAATCAAATGTGAGCCATAATTACCATCGAAATTGTGTATGAATCAATTAAATGCCTTTTATACCGTGGATTTTATTCTCTGTCACCAGAAAAATGAATCCCTTTATTACTTTATATGACGTTCTAAATCAAATGGTAATCATTTTGAGAGATTTTCAGAAAAAAATCCTTCGTATAGATTCTTGCAGTGGCCGTTTCAAAATAATGCCTCATTTACAATTAGTGTAAGAACTTTGACGTCACGCACCGAAAATAACGTTCGTCCATACCGCAATGTTTAAAACAGCAGTTACGCTGCAGGACAGGGATGCTGCATTTGATGTTTGATTTTTTTCTTCAAGTTGAATAGATTTAGAAGATATAGATATATACAGTGTTTTAATTAAATAATGTATGTTTGGATTTGAGTGTAAAATAAAACGGGAAAAAGAACGCAACAAAACATGTAGAAGTGATAAATCATTATTTTCGTATATTTCATATCTCTCTTATAGATGACGATGACATATATTTGATATCATCACATGAAGTTGACAGAGAAAGAGGAGGGAGTTCCTTTTTTCTTTTTTTTTCTTTTCTTTTTTGTTTTCTAAAGGTGTAATTTCGTTTCGATTTGTTTCGTTTCGTTTCGTATTTGTTTCGTTTCGCGCTTTACAGGGACCCAAATATCAGTCGTTATGAATTTATAAAAAAAAAATGTACATAAACGAATTATATGTTCTTTTTATTTACAACATGGAAAAAGAGTTAAACAATTGCAGTGAATATTTGTTACTGGTTTATTTACTTTGAATATCATCCATTTTAGATCGTCTTTTGGTATTCATTTACTGAAGAAACTTATTTTGCGACCGGAGAGTTCCCTCATCTAAATATGCATGATTGTATATATCCTTTATTTGTATTATTTGTATCATTTCTCATCATTTCTGAATTTCATGTTTACTTGCATACATTTACTACGAATGCAAACATAGAACATTGTAGAACGGGCACATGAAATCAGAAAAAAAGAGGGGGTGGGGGTGGAGTCAGTGACTCCGATTCGAGATTTTTTTCAGTGAAACATAAAAATTCTAGTACAATCGTGATCTATTTATACTTTTGAGTCTTTTTTTTTTCTTATAAACAATGAAAATAAACAAGTTTAAAAATGGTGTATTGAAACAATAAACCAAGTAAATCTAAATCTCTGGTCAAGCATTATTCGCCCTTTTCATTTATAACAATTTCTGGTGTCAGTTTTGCCCCCCCCCCCCCCCCCCTCCTTTATTTTATTTTATTATTATTATCATTTGTGTGTGTGTATGTGTGTGTGTGAGGGAGGGAGGGAGGGTGTGTGTGTGTGTGTGTGAGAGAGAGGGAGAGAGGGTGTGTGTGTGTGTGTGAGGGGGAGGGTGGGTGAGGGTGTGTGTGAGTGTGTGTGAAAAAAGCTCACATCTAGCTCCATGAATCAATTTAGAGATACGGAAACAAGAAAAAGAGAGAGAAAAAAAGTAAAAGTAAAGATATTAATGCGTGCAATTACCTGTAGAATGGTTACATCTTTGAACAAAGCAGAGTTGTTACTAATTTTCACTCGCTCAAAGTTTTCAAACAGAGGAACTTTATTCGATAATATTTCCGTGCAAAGTACGAAGGTTTACAAAATTGCAGAAAATTCTTATAATCAAAGATAATTCGAGATACTAAACTTGAAATTTCTTATCCATTACATCGCTAAAATCTGCAAGAAATATCCTGTTAGATCGTCAAAAAGTGTCCTGTTTGATTTTGTTCCCAAGGAACAAGCGGTTGAATTTCCGATGGTGACGTTTTAAGTATGAAACGTTTACGGCGATATCCCGGAGGTCTCATTTACTTGATATTTTTGTATATATTAAGTAAACGATAAATCTTACGAAATATTCATTACTTTAGGATTGTAGATGATAATTGTCTGGTTTCATCGATTCCAATTTTGTTGAAATCCGTCCAGAAACAAGCGAATAAGATCGCCATGCGCGTAACCATGCGCAATAAACTATAACTCGTACCGAACTCGGCCTCGTTAACTGATGACGGCATAGGTCGTGTGATTAGAAACGTCATAGGTCATGTGGCAAATGATGTCATATGTTATGTGACCAGTAACGTTATAGGTAATGTGACCAGTGATATTAAAGGTCAAATGACTAAGCTTATGTGACTGACGTTGTTTAAGAGCAATTCTCTGTAAGAACCGAAAAAGTTCAATGACACCTTGGCACGGCATTTCATAGATTCTAGCGATTTTTGGTTTGGAAGTTCAATACAGAGTGCTAAGTTGAAAATTATCTTTCATCTTTAGAAAAGGGGTGCCGTTGCCATGGTAACCATCCCTAAAGTTTGAAGCATTAGGAAATTTCATAAGACTTAGCGTGTTTGTGACCTTTGTTGCCATGGAAACGGGTACATTTATCAATTGCAATAACCACAATTTTTTTTCTTTCAATCCTCTTTGTTATGAATATCCGAAATGGTTTTCAACCTTTATCGCTATGCCTCTTGTATAAGGGCTCCAAAAGAGTGCTTGAATAAGGTTTTAAATCCTTCATTTTGTGGCTCAAAAGAGCCCCTATTTTGCTTGTTTTTGTGCATTTTACGGTGTAAAATTTCATTTAAGTAGAAGTTTTTGGAGTTATTCTTCTATAAATTCAATATGTATCGTACCTTAACTACAAGAAAATGTAAAAAGTTGGCTGGGACCTTGTATATTTTTTTTGGTGGAAACTGCATCTAAGATGGCAACCATGGCAACATTTATGACAATGTTTTACTATAATGGGTTTGTTATGAGTTTATTTTGAACTGTCTATTTATGACATAGAAATTTGTATCCCGTTCTTATATCTACTGGAGACGAATCAATGTAGAGATGACCTTGATACTTGTTCAAGGTCATCAGTTGTATTTTCAAGGTCACCGAATTTTAATTGAGCAGATTTTACCAAAATTGTAATTTTTCGTAGAAAAAAGGACCAATTCTAGAAAAAGCCTTTTGAGACAAATTATAATGCAACAAAATAATGGGTATCATTATTATTTCTTAGGATAATTTCAAGAGTTCAATCAACTCTTTGACCTCCTGAAATTGAGGTGTGAATATCAAAAATAGAAGGCATGAAATTTAAAATTCTAAGTTTTTTTCGCCTTAGCAAAAATATGATACTTGAATATAAAAAGTCAATAAAATCAAGGAATTTCTTTTTAATTCCAACATTTTTCAAAATATATAAAAGTTATTGTAAAATTCACAAAGAAAATACTACAAATTTTTGACAAAAACTTGAAAAATCACTTAAATATCGAATTTTTTAGTCTAAGTTAAAAATGACCTTGAACTTCAAGTCAATGACCTTGAACATTTTCAATGATTTAAAATCAAATAAAAGAGTCTTATCAGTTCATTTTTATATTTTCAGGGTCATAAGTAGAATTTATCAGGAGTTAAATCAATTTTAAAAGGTACTATATTCAAGCCTTGACGCTTAAAGTTGCCATAGCAACGGTTTTTGACGTCAAAATTGAGTCGAAGAGCTCAAAGATCCCAACTTCGATTTTCTTTCATTATACTTTAAAGGGACATTACTTTTCAAAATAACCCATCATAGGTCTCGAAAAGGTCTGCGTTTAGTGATAATTGACACTAAAACGGTAAAAATCACAGAAAAATGACCCCTAAATTTACCATCATTTTCGACTTGAATTTTCCTTATTTTGGCTGGGCACAGTAAGCGTCCTGTAATATCTATCATAAAACTGAATGCATTTTGCAAGAAAGGAGGTAATGATGCCCAAAAGGTGCGAAAATGAAATATCTGCTTCAATGGTATCCATGGCAACGAAGTATTTAAAAGTAGGTTACTTCACAGTCTTTAAAGAAGCACAAAAATACTGATCTCGTTGCCATAGCAACGGGAACTCATATTGACCGGAAACCTTAATTTTTGCAATCTGGACATCATATATACCCAATATGCAGAAAATCATGAAAATCCATGACATGCCGTGGCGCCAGAATTTTGGTGGTAACAGAGAATTGGTCTTAATTAGTAATCAGTAACGTTATAGGTCATATAACCAATGACTAAAATTTGACAAGTGACGTCATATATCACGTGACTAGTGGTGTCTAATAACATCTGACAACGAACTTAATAGGTCATGTGATAAGTGACGCTATCAGCCATGTGATCCCTGTAAAGATGGCATGGATTTTCATTTACTTAACTGATGACATCATCGGTCACATAACTAATGTCGTCATAGTTCACCTGACTCATAACTAATAACGTCATCACTTACATGACCAGTGACGTCATATTCTATGTGACCGGTAACGCAACGAATCACGTGACTGATAACGTGATAACGTGACGTTATATCTTGTTACTTGTGAAATAATGTCAAGTGGACCGTGACTGATAATGCCATGTAATAATTCCTATACTGCATTCTTTTTAGAAAGCCGACTCGTTTTCGTTTTGGTCTTCAGTGCTAAAGTGAAGCGTTTCTAACTAAATGTAAAACTCAAACGTCAATCATTTCAGATATTTATTTTGCATTTAACCCCCTCGGCAAGCGAAGCGAGCGGGAAATTTTTAAGGAATGTAAAGCTGAACTTTGTGGTAATTCGTCAATATTTAGAGCAATTTTTTTCGGACAAAAACCCAAGATCCCCGTCCCCAGTATACTTATATCAAAAGAACCGTGCTTTACTGTAGCAAGAGCACTTTGTCAGATACTGTCGAGTACCCCAAACTTCATTACCGGGCAACTGAGGTTATAGAAAAAGCTCAGTCAACTTCATCGATGTCTCAGCTAAACACGGCAGCAAATCCGACAAAATGTCCTCGTACTCCAAGATGGACATTACAGCTACCTTCCTGGTTGACTAGTGTTTGTGTATAGGATTGACTTGTGTTCGTGTATAAATAATGTGTTCTTATATAAATCAGCATCTGTTTATGTATCAATCATTGTTATCAGACCTATGGAACACCAAATCAACATAAATCAGCATCTGTTTATGTATCAATCATTGTTATCAGACCTATGGAACACCAAATCAACATAAATCAGCATCTGTTTATGTATCAATCATTGTTATCAGACCTATGGAACACCAAATCATTGTTATCAGACCTATGGAACACCAAATCATTGTTATCAGACCTATGGAACACCAAATCATTGTTATCAGACCTATGGAACACCAAATCATTGTTATCAGACCTATGGAACACCAAATCATTGTTATCAGACCTATGGAACACCAAATCATTGTTATCAGACCTATGGAACACCAAATCATTGTTATCAGACCCATGGAACACCAAATCATTGTTATCAGACCCATGGAACACCAAATCATTGTTATCAGACCTATGGAACACCAAATCATTGTTATCAGACCTATGGAACACCAAATCATTGTTATCAGACCTATGGAACACCAAATCAACATAAATTATAGAACTCTTGATCAGCAGCACATTACTTAGAATTATACTCCAAATAGACGACTACAAGTAAGCGTGATTATATGCATATGTCTCCATCTGCATGACTTATACAGTAGCCATGGTATTTTTTTTACATCCGGAACTTTTTCTGAAGGGTACCCTCCCACCAGACACGAAAACAAAATGGACGGTGTATGGTAATCAAGGTCATTTATTGAATTACTTTAATTTGAATTGAATTTTTGGAATAGGTGTCATTTTGAAAATCAATAGAATTGCGGATCTCTCAAATTTCAAAGCTTGATAATAAGTTAGAGTTATAGAGGCAGTTTCCTTCATTGATTAATTAATTTCTGTTAATTTGGTATTCCATACAAAAGTCTGTTCGACCAGCTAACGTGCCCTAAATTTGGCTAGCTTTAAAGTTTGTTTCTAGCCTAATCATATAGTTTGAATGCTTCTGATCAATGAAGCACATTATGCACAAACTCCTTTCATTCTTCTTTCAAGTACAAACTCCCTCTTTATTGATTATTTCAAGAACAAACTCCTTCTCCTACTGATTACTTCAAGTACGAACTCCTTCTTTCATCGATAACTTCATGCCCAAACTTCTTCTTTCATCGATAACTTCATGCCCAAACTTCTTCTTTCATTGATTACTTCAAGTACGAACTCCTTCTTTCATCGATAACTTCATGCCCAAACTTCTTCTTTCATTGATTACTTCAAGTACATACTTCTTCTTTCATTGATTACTTCAAGTACAAACTTCTTCTTTCATTGATTACTTAAAGTACAAACTCCTACTTTTACTGATCAATTCATGTGCAACTCCTCCTTTCATTACGTCAAGTACAAACTTCAATGAGTTAAAAGAAGATCCTGATAATAATCTCAACAGCATTCTCAATAGAGCACACATTTGATCATCGATGGACCCCTAGCAAGCTAGAGGTGGGACCAGGACCAAGCTAGAGGTGGGACCAGGACCAAGCTAGATGTGGGACCACGACCAAGCTAAGGGTGGGACCAGGACCAAGCTAGAGGTGGGACCAGGACCAAGCTAGAGTTGGGACCAGGACCAAGCTAGATGTGGGACCAGGATCAAGCTAGAGGTGGGACCAGGACCAAGCTAGAGGTGGGACCAGGACCAAACTAGATGTAGGACCAGGACCAAGCTAGAGGTGGGACCAGGACCAAGCTAGATGTGGGACCAGGTACCCGTGAGGAGTAAGCATCAAGTTAAAATATATAAAGAGCACAAAAGTGGTGCGAGAGACTCACGACATTAAATTAATTTACCTCAATTTATATATATATATATATATATAGATATGGACAGCACAAAAGAGTTGAAAACAACCACGTTTACTATTCAGACAATGTCGGATCAGCCCAACAAAGGGCGAATGCACGTCGCTTGGAAAAAAAAGATATAAAAGCACAAAAAAAGGTACAAGCGACCACGACACTAAACGTGTTTAAACCCAGCGGAAGGGACAGTACGTCCCTTGAGCCCTCTGGATACACGAATATGTACTTGTATCCAGACGGAACAAGGGACAGTACGTCCCTCATTCCGTTCGGACACAAGTTCATAAAAAAAACCATACATACACTCTCATACTAGTCAGAACCTGTACTATCCTGAAGCTCGAAAGGCTATAACTAGTACCCAGGTAGGTAATATTCTCAATTCATGAACCAAAGCAGACCCCGCGAGGGGCGAGACCAGGTGCCTAGGAGTCAGCGTCTCCTGTTTGCATGCAACACCCGCTGCAAAAAAGTCTAGACGGACTGATCGATAGAAACACGTCCAAGACTTCTATAGGTTCAAAATAAAAAAATCTGAAAAGATGCTCCAGGGATGTACTGTCCCTTCCGCTGGGTTTAAACACGTTTAGTGTTGTGGTCGCTTGTGCCTTTTTTGTGCTTATATATATATAGATATGTATATACATGTATTGTATTGATTATTGAAAAGTACAGACTTCTTAATTCTTTTATTGATTTTCTTCAAGTACAAGCAAATAAAATAAATCAAAAACTTATTTCCCATAAAGCAACATTACAATAGAAGCCTTTGTAGAGTACACAAATTAGTCAACAAAACGAACATGTAGACTTAAACAAATTGAAGCATATAAGTATGACAGCTATATATCACAGTAAGGCCTACACTTACACCCGTTGGGATTTATTTTCACAATACAAAAGAAATCTTAGTACCATAACCTTACATAGAAAAATGATCAAAAGGCGGCTTCCTCTCCTCATTATAATCACTGTGTATATAAACCCCCTCTCCAATCACACATAAGTGATTGCAAAAGAATTTTTAAGACTTGATTTAATGTCTAAGCACACATACAAAACACATATTAAAAGTCCTCACTCCATACTTCACGGGAAGTGCAGTATTTAGACCCCCCGTCATTTGATTCAAAATGCAAAAAGACCAAATGTTGCATATTATATTCAGTTGACCAGATAACAAAGAGGAAGATTCAGTTTTAACATAAAATTGTCAAGCATGAGTTTGTGGCTTCTGTTAGGAATGAAGATAAACAACAAAAAACTTTATATTCTGTTACTTGAACGTTTATACTACATATTTTTATACTTCATCAAAATAAGTGAAATAATATCTATGATGTCGGGGTTATTAGTCCCGTACCGGCTCGCCGGAGGGGACTTATAGTTTCCACACCGTTTGTCTGTCCGTCTGTCCGTCACACTTTAGTTTTCCAGACCTTTTTTCGCTGTCGTTGCAGATATTGATATCATTTTTGGTATGTTTTTACTCATTTTTGGTATGTGAGTTTATCTTAATATGATACAGATCAAGTTCGAGTTTGGTTCCGATTGACCTATTTTTACAAGAGTCATGAAATTCTCAGCTCTCCGGACTTTTCTTCTAAGGTATTGCAGATATTGAAATAGGTTTTTGATATGTGATTACATCTTAGTATTATACAGCTCAAGTTAGAGTTTGGTTCCGATTGACATATTTCAACAAGAGTTATGGCCCCTGGACTAAGCAAATTTCATGAAATTCTCAGTTTTCCGGACTTCTCTCGGCTGTTGTTGTGGGTGTTGTAGATATTGAAATAATTTATTATATGTGATTACATCTTAGTGTTATACAGATCAAGTTCGAGTTTGGTTTTGATTGACCTAGTTTCACAAGAGTTATGGCCCCTGGACTTAGCAAATTTCATGAAATTCTCAGTTTACCGGACTTTTCTTCCATTGTATTACAGATATTGAAATCATTTTTGGTATGTGAATATATCTCAGTGTGATACAAATCAAGACCGTGTTTCAATTTGATTGACCCATTTCTACAGGAGTTATGGCCCCTGGACTTTGCAAATTTCATGAATGTCTCAGTTTCAAGTCTTTTCATGCCTGTTCTTGTAGATATTGAGCTGATTTTATCGTTTGCAGATACATTATAGTCTGATAAAGAATATGTTGAAGTTGGGTTTGATTTATTTCTTCTTACAAAAGGTATGGCCTCATATCAAATTTCATTAAATTTCCTGTTTTCCAGACCTTCTTCTAAAACACATTTGAACTTATTTTGAAGTTGGATTCATCTTTTGGTGTAAGTACAGGTCAAGGCAGAGTTGAAGGACATCGATTAATGCCGGTAGGGGACTTGTATCGCTTGCGATTCATAATTTATTTATCTCAGAAGACCACACCTTTTAAAAAATTATTTAATGAGATTGAATATTTTGTCTAAAATGAAATGAGTAAGCATAGATTTTTCATTTGATTTCATAAGTATGCTCAATATACTTTACGAATATTATAAAAAAAAAGAGTAAATTTTAAGTAATGTAGGAAAAAATTAAGAATGAAATTGAATCGGAATGATATTTTGACTTAAAGTGAGAAAATTTACTAAGTCCTAGTTTTTTAAACACGTTTTTGATGAGGACTTTTTTATTTCAAGACTATACATGGTCATGTTAGTTTTTTTAGGTTCTTTATACCAAATGAAAGATTTTCAAAAAAGTCGTCTAATATTTTCTAATCTAGAAAACAAATTATGGAGAAGGAGCTGTTGAGATAAGGGCCGTATTTAGCCCTAAATCTCATGACTTATTTCTTCCGCATGGCGAATCGTACACAGAAAAACATGAATCATTATTGAAATATAATGTATTTGCAGACCTTTTACATGATTTACATTATGTTGAGGAACTCTTAAGGTTGTAAAATTAAGGTCGAAAGAGGTAGGGGTGCTCGGATAGAAAATTCGATAATATCGGCCAAAAATCGTATACATTTTTGAATATTTTATCTAAAATGGATAAATTTAAGCTAAAAGACATCAAATATGTCTACATTGTGTATCAGAAATAGATTTCGAACGTTCAACCTCCTTTAATCGGTAAATAATGAAATCCGGAACTTAAAATACGGTCTTATTCTTCATTCAATGGCTACAATGTAAGCCTTTTAGCGCGAAATACACATTGACGGAGAAATGAACATCACTCTTGCTTATTTCGTTTCTAATTCTTGTATCTTTCATTCAATCATATTGAGTACACAATGTTTGATGGATTAAAGAGGAAAAATAGTCAAATGTGCTATATTTAATGGTCAAAAATATCGATTCTTATAAAATGCACCCCCCTTTCCATTTTTAGTTTTTCGTCTCTGGAGTAGTGTTCCCCCCGGAGATACAGAACCCCACTTTGCCAAAATATTTGTATCATGGATACACATCTCCATTAAAAGTGGCTTTCTGTATATCCGGGGGGAACAATGTTCAATAAAACTTTTCCGTTTTCTATTGATTTCTATGAGAAAAAGATAAGTTTTGACCTAAAAATTAGCAATATTATGCAAAACAGATAAAAAATAACTTCATATTCTGATGGGATGCCGTTTAGGTATACATTTTACCAGAAAAGGTCCTTGAAATTTCAATTTTCAAAATTCCACTTTTCAGGGCTGATTTTACGCCTTATCTTAACAGCTCCTTTTAAGTCATACCCCGATAATAAAAATTAAACACTGTTTGATTTTTTAAATATAATACTCTGGCAGAGAAAGGAAATTCTAGCTTCAGAAAGCTTCTTTCAACAATGACTATCTCGCAAAATTTAAAGCAAATCGGTCAGCATATTTTTGAAATATTAGGAATTTTAAGCTAAAAAACCTCGGACTTGGCAATTTTTTCAACTATTCTCAAAAAAGATCAAAATTGTCTACTTTCATACTAGATTTTGACAAAATAAGCAGTCAAAACAGTATAAAATCACATTCATTTAGTTCATTTGACTCCAAATAATTAACAAAATGATTTAAATTCAATTAATGATCAACAATCCGGGTGAAATTCAGCTTTACTTTTTCTCTTTTTGCTACAATTTGATTAGTACCTGAACATATGATGCAAACAGCTGGTTTTGTGGGCGATTTTTTAAAAGAAGATTCGTCGTGACACAAATTTATGCATAATTATTTAATATGCTAAACATGTTTATACACTTAAATGATAATGAGATGATGTTTCAATTCGTTGCCACGTAATTGTATTATGAAAATGGAGGGTACGCTCATTTTATCAAATTTCGACATTACTTTTGGCAATTTCAAACCAATAAAAATGTTCAATTATATTCATTATCATTTTAAATTTGGCTTCAGCAGATAATATTATAGCCAGTCTTTCCTAGGAAGAAAAAATTGTATGCTATGAATCGTTATTTATGGAGAAATTAACCAAAAAAAAATGACAATTTCTCTAATTTGCGCAAAAAATCGTATTTTTGTGAGGTCAACAAATCATATTTCCACCAAGAGGATTTTAGAGGACGTTTGATATGTTGTTCCAATTATATAAGTGTCTCAACGTACAGTGTAACACTAATAACATTTCTTTTGCAATCAGTTCCATTTCAAATCAAAATATGACTGGACTACAAGTGTAGTTATCGTACATGTAATGCGCTTCATGCGATAAATGCTCTTGCTTTGTGTTGCATTAGCCTAGTCAAAATGAACTTTAACCTAAAAGAAATTGCAACAAAGCAAGTTTTAGTTTCCATGAGTTCTATGTATCAAAGTAAGATGTTCCAAGAAGTTTCTATAAAAATATACCCCGTACATGTGCCTCAAAATTAGAAAATAAACTAATTTAAATCTAAAAATAGAACACCGTTAAATATCGCCGTTTACACTGAAAATTACATTTCCGGTGCTGCGTTGACTTATTATCCGATTACATTCTAACAGTTTCTGTTGTTCTATGCACTAAATCTGAAGGGTTGCTTTAGGTAAATGAAATATACGAACATAATGATTTTAAAAAATTCAGTCTACTTCGACTTGTTTTTCGTGTTTGTACGAATTTCCTCTGCTTCATGACGTCATTTGCTAGCTAGAGTGGTCATTCCTTTCAATACTGATAACTGCTGTTGTTTTATTTTCGAAGTAAATGACCCTGTAACTTATCAGAAAATTATAGAAAACACACCATAATTTAGATATGAAAAATATTTAAGGCGAGGAGAATACCTATATAAAAAGGGGAGGAAGGCAACCCAGGAATGGGGAGGGGGATATATTGGTCAGTGACATTTGTAAGCGAAGAACGATATATACGAGCGATAGCTTTAAATTACCTTCCTTCCTTTATTTATTTATTTATTCGTTTATTTTTTTTTTATGTCTTTATTTGTGAAAGAAAAATCACATTTAAATCTGTTCATTTATCCGTAAGGTATTTATTTGTTTAAGAATTCTGTTTTCAATTTTCCGATTTAAAATCATTTCATTATTTTCTCAGTCTTGCCACTTTGGTTTTAACATTGGAAATTATTTTCATAATATTTGTGATCTATATATACATGTATATTCATTGTGTGTAACCAACGGGGAAGTTCGTATCTACTCGGGGGTTCAGATGATGATAAATATGTTTTTTTTTTTAAAGTACCGTCCCTTTTAAAGGTTATTTTCAATCGATCTGTCATAAAATTTCTTCCTAAGGATGATCAGTTTTAAATATATTTTTCGGATACAAAAAAAAAAACAGAAAAGAATTATATCAGATAGCAGATTTTGAGAATGTATCCGCCGTACATACAAAATCTTTGGAAAATTGGGGTGTATATATATATTTTTCTTCCAAAACCATGGAAATAATCAATGTCCATTCATTTGAGAGTATTACAAGTGCCTGGAAAAATTTTTCAGATGGAATATACGTGTTAGTCGTTCGGGAATTCTATATTAATTTGATTAATTATTCATTCCTCAAATTCATATATCTATAAAAACTAAAAGTCCTCTTCATAAATCGTGACTCTGATACGTCCTTATATTAATGTCCCACTCTATAAAGTTGGACAGTTAGGACATATCGGAGCCGCGATTAATGAAGAAAAGTTGGAGAATTCTTCTGAATTTAGTCAAATATTTCAAAATAATTTTCCAAAAAGCGTAAGATGGCGTCTCATTCCCATCCCTCACGTACGCGTATTTGGGTAAAATGTCATATCGCCCCATTTGGAAAAAAATCTATATTCGCGCATTTATAGCAATCGCCATGGATATGATTTTATAGTGATATATACGTATTCAAATACAGTAGCTATTATGTATGACCTTTCTTTGACCATGATCCTGTTCTCTTTTCAACATAAAAAGCGTATATTCCATGGTCACTGTTGATACATTTCTCTTGAGAAAAAGAAACGTAATTGGCGCTTTTGAGGGGAGTTTAGGGGTTTAGCCTTGTGTCAAACAAAAACCACCTTCACCATTCAATGGTTCCGTTCGCCCCCCTCCCCTCCCCCCTTTGCATCATGAATATAGTTGACCAACTCGTGGCAAGTACGCCACTGAAATAAGCATTATATTAATCAAAGTCTTTTAAAATAAAATTTCCTTTTTTGTTAAGTTCATTGTGGACTCTCAAATAAGCAGATTTTGCTATATTCACTGCGTTCAATCTTTAATAATGGACGTATTTTAGCGATTCCTTTTATTGATAAAATTTTTCTCTTTCACTATCAATGGCAAATTTGATTTTATAAGATTGATCTGGATATTATGATACGTGAGTATTAACACATCTCAATAAATTTACAAAAAGAAAAGACATTTTTTATGAAAAGTATATAAGTTTTACTGTTTTCCCCATTTTCAGAATTTTTTCTTCAGTTTTTGCCCCAAAAATCACAGTTTGTACTGATTATATGATTGTAAGATTAATTATATGTTAGTTGGTATACTAAGTAACAATTACAAAGAAAGAATAATTTCTTAGAGCATAACGTCTTTCAAATAATCAATTTTCCCAGTTTTCGGTGCTTTTTTTAAGGTTTTATCCCAAAATTGGTACCTAGACACCGACTTCGTCAATAGAAACTTGTGATATCTTAGTCGACATATCATAGGATGTGTTGAGGCAAAAAAACGCTTTTGTTGCAATTTCTTTGAGGTTAGGCTAAAATTAAGGCTATTTTGACTAGACTAATACCCGTAACAAAATACAGTCTGAACAATATATATAGATCTCCATATTTGCCGAGTTGCAAAACTGGAATGTAAGTATTCATATGCACACTGAATTAATTGTGTATGGTCAGCAATGGGTCCAAATTATACTAGTTAGAATGATGATATATTCAATACACACTCTCGTATGATCCGGAAACAATTTTCAATCATCAGAGTCCTATATGACCTTGGCCTTTGGATCAAAAGTCAATAGGGGTCATCCTTGAGTCATGGAAAACATTTTGGGTATGTTTCATGACAATTTATACACAATGCATGATCCAAAAACCATTTTCAAGCTGTTCTATGACCTTGACCTTTAGACGCCAAAACGAATAAGGGTCATCCTTGACTAATGAGAAACATTTCTGGCAAGTTGTGTAGTAATATACGCAATACACACTCTAATATTATTCGGAAACCATTTTCAATCATGAGAGTAAACTTAAAACTTAACCTTCGTCCTGGAGTCAATGAAAACATTTCTTGCATGTTTCATTACAATTTGTGAAATGCATGATCAAGAAATTATTTCAATGATCAGAGTCCTATGACCTTGACGTTTGGACCCAACATCAAAAGGGGTTTATTTTGACTATTGGGAAATATGATCCGGAAAACGTTACCAATTTTCAGAGGCCTATGACATTGGCTTTTTGACCTCAAAATTCAATTGAGATCATCCTTGACGGAGAGTAAGTGTGTAAAGTTTCATTGCTTCAGCAAATATCGGATTTGACTAATAGCCTGGAAACCAAGTGTTAACACCTGCCCGCCCAGACGCCCGCCTGTCTCCCATTAAATCAAGAGCCGAGTTTTCCAAGTCGGAAAAAATCTAACAACTGTTACAATAGTCTGTCTCATGTATTGATGATCCCTTGCTCTTTTCAGGAATATCATACATCTCGGGAAAAATATACAACAAAGAATCATTTTCTTCTCAAACATCGATAATTTTGATGTAGAGTGACCGTCAAACATCCATAAGTTGCAGTTCTTCCCACACGTTTCCTCAAATATATTTAAATAAAAACATTGTCTCCTTTCGCAGCTTGTACTAAAGTATACCCTGTGCAGTGACATCATAACCATCTTCACCCTACATCCAACGTCATGATTTGTGATTCCAGCCCAGCCCTCCAGCCTGTAGTACTTCTAGTGTTAACACCTGCCCGCACAGACGCCCTGTCTCCAATTAAATCAAGAGCCGAGTTTTCAAAGTCGGAAAAAATCTAACAACTGTTACAATAGTCTGTCTCATGTATTGATGATCCCTTGCTCTTTTCAGGAATATCATACATCTCGGGAAAAATATACAACAAAGAATCATTTTCTTCTCAAACATCGATAATTTTGATGTAGAGTGACCGTCAAACATCCATAAGTTGCAGTTCTTCCCACACGTTTCCTCAAATATATTTAAATAAAAACATTGTCTCCTTTCGCAGCTTGTACTAAAGTATACCCTGTGCAGTGACATCCTAACCATCTTCACCCTACATCCAACGTCATGATTTGTGATTCCAGCCCAGCCCTCCAGCCTGTAGTACTTCTAGTGTTAACACCTGCTCGCACAGACGCCCTGTCTCCAATTAAATCAAGAGCCGAGTTTTCAAAGTCGGAAAAAATCTAACAACTGTTACAATAGTCTGTCTCATGTATTGATGATCCCTTGCTCTTTTCAGGAATATCATACATCTCGGGAAAAATATACAACAAAGAATCATTTTCTTCTCAAACATCGATAATTTTGATGTAGAGTGACCGTCAAACATCCATAAGTTGCAGTTCTTCCCACACGTTTCCTCAAATATATTTAAATAAAAACATTGTCTCCTTTCGCAGCTTGTACTAAAGTATACCCTGTGCAGTGACATCATAACCATCTTCACCCTACATCCAACGTCATGATTTGTGATTCCAGCCCAGCCCTCCAGCCTGTAGTACTTCTAGTGTTAACACCTGCCCGCACAGACGCCCTGTCTCCAATTAAATCAAGAGCCGAGTTTTCAAAGTCGGAAAAAATCTAACAACTGTTACAATAGTCTGTCTCATGTATTGATGATCCCTTGCTCTTTTCAGGAATATCATACATCTCGGGAAAAATATACAACAAAGAACCATTTTCTTCTCAAACATCGATAATTTTGATGTAGAGTGACCGTCAAACATCCATAAGTTGCAGTTCTTCCTACACGTTTCCTCAAATATATTTAAATAAAAACATTGTCTCCTTTCGCAGCTTGTACTTAAGTATACCCTGTGCAGTGACATCCTAACCATCTTCACCCTACATCCAACGTCATGATTTGTGATTCCAGCCCAGCCCTCCAGCCTGTAGTACTTCTCTGTGAGTAAGATAGCCTCCTAAAGCCATCCATCTCCACCTATTCTTTCTGTATTATCCCTCTCAGATTAAGTCTTCATCATGTCTTCATATCTTGTCTGTGTTTGATCCTTGGTACCTGTGTACGATAATATTCTTATCTTATAAAATTTGTACTTCAAAAATAAAAAGAAAAAACTCATCAAGTTGAACATAACAAATAAGACACACTTTTGATCACCCAAAGATATAAATTACGTATATTGTCCCTTAAAGAGACACAAATATGAGTTGCAACGCTATCTGGAAAGCTGTTGGTCTTTGCTGGAGATCCCTCCCTTCTTCTATCTGGAAAGCTTGACCTTGATCTGTATAACATCTCTTATATTATCATTCAAGTGCACTAGCTGTGACCTTGACCTTTGACCTTGGTTCAATATCATAAGATACCTGATGGTTTCTGATCAAATCTAAGCAGTAAAAAATATTTTGCCAAGACAACATTCTTCCAGCCTGTATGTACTATGACCTTGACCTTAAGCCTATGTTCAGTTTAGGGGAACGGGACAATATAGGCTGAAAAGCACAAAATTTTACGATTTTTTTCTACTGGAATTTTTTTTCTCTGAATAAAGGATTTTTTCACTGGTTTATTCTTGTTGCGTATATAATTGCATTGTGGAATATTTTTAGCTCGACTGCACTTAAGTGCAAAAGAGCTATTGCAATACCCCCGGCGTCGGCGTCGTCCGAACTAGATGATAAGGTAAATGTTGAGATCAAACAATTTCCTCTCCTATATTCATATTTTGTTGGTTTGTTTGATATTACCAGATGGGGATTTAGACCCTGGGGTGGGGATTTTTAAAATTATTTCAAATGATAAGGTAAATGTTAAGATGATAAGGTAAATGTTAAGATAGCAATTTTGCTAATTTCCTCTCCTATATTCATATTTTGTTGGTTCTTTTTGTTGTAAATGTTTAATTATACTTTGTTTAATATTACCAGATGGGGATGTAGCCCCTGGGGTGGGAATTTTTTTTTAATTATTTCAAACGATAAGGTAAATGTTAAGATGATAAGGTAAATGTTAAGATAGCAATATTGCCTTTAATGGCCAATATTAAGCAAAGTTTAAGTGCTACATGTTCCAAACTTACATGGTGGATGTATCTTTGATCAAACTTTCATAAAATTATCTTGACCTTCTTTTTCCGCTTGAGTGATTTTGCCTTTAAAAGCCAATATTGAGCAAAGTATAAGCTCTACAAGTTCCGAACTTACATGGTGGATGTATCTTTGATCAAACTTTCATAAAATTATCTTGACCTTCTTTTTCCGCTTGAGTGATTTTGCCTTTAAAAGCCAATATTGAGCAAAGTATAAGCTCTACAAGTTCCGAACTTACATGGTGGATGTATCTTTGATCAAACTTTCATAAAATGATCTTGACCTTCTTTTTCCGCTTGAGTGATTTTGCCTTTAAAAGCCAATATTGAGCAAAGTATAAGCTCTACAAGTTCCAAACTTATATGGTGGATGTATCTTTGATCAAACTTTCATAAAATGACCTTGACCTTCTTTTTCCGCTTGAGTGATTTTGCCTTTAAAAGCCAATATTGAGCAAAGTATAC
Source organism: Pinctada fucata (assembly GCA_028142955.1). Lineage (NCBI taxonomy): Eukaryota > Metazoa > Mollusca > Bivalvia > Pterioida > Pteriidae > Pinctada > Pinctada fucata. The sequence continues at coordinate 28,688,466 of AP027115.1, forward strand.
TTTAGGTGCTACATGAGTATACAACTGTGTATAATTATATAAATTGGAGAAAAAAGTGAGCTTCAGAAATTGGCTGTCATTAAAGACATTATGCTATGCAGTCGAGCATTAGGCGACTCTGGCAACTATTTTTATGTGTGGCATCAGGATTTCTGCGCAAAGTTATACTGTCAAATTTCAAACAAAATGCCGACAAGATTACGTCGAGTTACTGTGTACAATCCCAATTTTTCCTACTATATCAAAAACCCTCCCTCTTTCTTGAGTGTCTGCTATGTAAGACACTTGGATATGGGAACGGGATTAAAGACATTATGCTATGCAGCCGAGCATTAGGCGACTCTGGCAACTATTTTTATGTGTGGCATCAGGATTTCTGCGCAAAGTTATACTGTCAAATTTCAAACAAAATGCCGACAAGATTACGTCGAGTTACTGTGTACAATCCCAATTTTTCCTACTATATCAAAACCCTCCCTCTTTCTTGAGTGTCTGCTATGTAAGACACTTGGATATGGGAACGGGATTAAGGTGGGATTTTGAAACCTTTTGAAATTGTATATTTTACTCTATATGATGCCGGTCCCCTAAACTGAACAAAGCCCGTCCTTTGACCTATGACATTAGATAAAGATCAATGAACATGCTTGGGTCATGGTAAACAATTCTGTAAAACATTCAGATCCATCATAAGGCAATGCAAAATTAAGGAAAGAACATTTTTAATCCTCTTGTATGGTGACCTAGACCTTTGGAAGCATCACTGATGAGAATTTGATATTCGAAATACGTGTCTGGTGCATGGAAATTAGTTTAAAATTTTCTTCAAGAAGGTGTAGAGTTGGAAAACTTCCATATTATTAATATATCATATATATTTCTCTGCTATTTCGGAAACTTGCCATTTCATCCAAAAAAATCATCAAAATCTAAGGAGGTTAACATCTTCGCACCATCCATCCAATACTATTTTGAACATAGATTTTATTTGGATATGCTACTAAATCGACAAATTGGAGCCGCACACTCTCTGTTAAGTAAATGTACAAATTTGAATTCTTATCAAATGACTGAAGGTCCTGAGAGATACTTCTTTTCAAAGTTAAATGTCAGCAGATGAATGTTGAATCATTTTATTGCTTACGTACTTAAATAATGATATTTTTTCACATAGTATATGCATGCATATTCGATTTGAAGCTTAATTATAAAAAATAAATTATTCATTTCTATGTGCTCAATGGGTTCTATAAACAACACAAACTGTTTATATTTACTAGAAGTGTTATACTTTAAATTACAAGTTTTTCTCATGACTTAAACCTGGAGCAGTGTCACTCAAGCACGTCAGCAATTCTTGATGTATCTTTTCCCTATATCTTTACTTTAAAAATCTCTTTTATCTATTCATAGTATAATTCATTTTATATCATTTATCTTTTAAATCTTTAGGTTTTATTTATAGTATTATTCATTCTAAAAATCAATTTTTTTAAATCCAGAGTTGTATTTAAAGTTTTATTAATTTTAAAAATTACTTATATAGCATTTACTATTTAAGTTTTAAGTTTTATTTATAGTTTTATTCAATTTATATCATTTATATTTTTCAATTATGTTTATTTTTTTTATGTTTAGTCTTTATCTTTTTTATTATCTTTAGTACAAAATGAAAATATTTTGTAAGGGAGACAACTCTTACCTTGTCAATAGGTACGTAAGTTACACAGTTTCTGCCATTCCTTTTATGATGCCCTACTCAATCAGCTACTTGTTGTCCAATGTCCTCCTCCACTAGTTCCTTGTTGTCCAATGTCCTATAATAGTCTTGTGTTGTCCAATGCCTTCCATCTGTGGTCCATGTCCCTATGAAAAAACTCAAACACATAAGCAATTATGTTATTATTTTTATCTTTAGTCTTTTATCTTTTTTAATTCGTTTAAGTACAAAATGAAAATGTCTTGTAAGGGAGAGAACTCTTACCTTGTCACTAGGTAAGTAAGTTACCTAGTTGCTGTCATTCGTAGTCCAATGCCCTCCTACACCAGCTGGTTGTTGTCCAACGTCCTCCATTAGTCTGTTGTTGTCCAATGCCTTCCATCTGTGGTCCATGTCCCTATGAATAACACTCAAACACATAAGCCACTCTTGATGTAACTTTTCTCTATATCTTCACTTTAAAAATATCTTTTTAAGTTTAAGTTTGATTTATAGTTTTATCATTTTATATCATTTATCTTTTACAATTATGTTTTTATTTATATGTTTAGTTTTTTTTTTTAAGTTGGTTTAAGTACAAAATGAGAATGTCTTGTAAGGGAGAGAAATCTTACCTTGTCACTAGGTAATTAAGTAACCTAGTTGCTGCCATTCGTTGTCCAATGCCCTCCTCCACCAGTTCCTCGTTGTCCAATGTTCTCCATTAGTCTATTGTTGTCCAATGTCTTCAATCTGTGCTCCATGTCCCTATGAATAACAATCAAACAAATAAGCAATTCTTGATGTAACTTTTCTCTATATCTTTACTTTAAAAATCTCTTTTCAATTTTTAGTTTTATTTATAGTTTTATCATTTTATATCATTTATCTTTTACTATTATGTTATTATTTTTATCTTTAGTCTTTTATCTTTTTTAATTCGTTTAAGTACAAAATGAGAATGTCTTGTAAGGTAGACAACTCTTACCTTGTCACTAGGTAAATAAGTTACGCAGTTTCTAACATTCCTTCTATGATGCCCTACTCCACCAGTTCAGTGTTGTCCAAAGTCCTCCATTAGTCTGTTGTTGTCCAATGCCTTCCATCTGTGGTCCATGTCCCTATGAAAAACACTTAAGCACATAAGCAATTCTTGATGTAACTTTCACTAAACCTTTACTTTAAAAATCTCTTTTAAATTTTAAGTTTTATTTATAATTTTATCATTTTATATCATTTATCTTTTACTATTATGTTTTTATTTATATGTTTAGTCTTTTTTTTAATTTGGTTTAAGTACAAAATAAATATGTCTTGTAAGGGAGAGACATCTTACCTTGTCAACAGCTAAGTAAGTTACCTAGTTGCTGCCATGCGTTGTCCAATGCCCTCCTCCACCAGTTCCTTGTTGTCCAATGTCATCCATTAGTCTGTTGTTGTCCAATGCCTTCCATCTGTGGTCCATGTCCCTATGAAAATCACTCAAACACATTAGCAATTCTTGATGTAACTTTTCTCTATATCTTTACTTTAAAAATCTCTTTTAGAAGTTTTATTTATAGTTTTATCATTTTAAATCATTTATCTTTTACTACTATGTTTATTATTTTTTTGTTTAGTCTTTTATCTTTTTTATTTGGTTTAAAAACAAAATGAAAATGTCTTTTAAGGTAGAGAACTCTTACCTTGTCACTAGGTAACTAAGTTACCTAGTTGCTGCCATTCGTTGTCCAATGCCCTCCTCCACCAGTTCCTTGTTGTCCAATGTTCTCCATTAGTCTGCTGTTGTCCAATGCCTTCCATCTGTGGTCCATGTCCCTATGAAAAACACTCAAACACATAAAAGCAATTCTCGATGTAACTTTTTCGCTATATCTTTACTTTAATAATCTCTTTTAAATTTTAAGTTTTATCTAAAGTTTTCTCATTTTATATCATTTATCTTTTACTATTATCTTTACTTTTTTTGTTTAGTTTTTAATCTTTATTATTAGTATTAGTACAAAATGAAAATGTTTTGAAAGATAGAGAATTCTTACCTTGTCACTAGTTAAATACTGACCTTGTTGCTGCCATTCGTTGTCCAATGCCTTCCTTAACCAGCTTGTTGTTGGCAAATGTCCTCCACTAGTCTGTTGTTGTCCAATGCCTTCCGTTCCTTGGTCCAAATCCCTATGAAAAAGACTCAAGCACGTAAACAATTCTTGATGTTACTTTTCCCTATATCTTTACTTTAAAAATATCTTTTATCTATTCATAGTGTTATTCATTTTATATCATTTATCTCTTAAATCTTTAGGTTTTATTTATACTTTTATTCATTCTAAAAATTTTTTTTATATCATTTATCTTTTAAATCCTGTGTTTTATTTAAAGTTTGATTAATTTTAGAAATTACTTATATAGCATTTACTGCTTAAGTTTTAAGTTTTATTTATAGTTTTATTCATTTTATATCATTTATATTTTTCAGTTATGATTATTTTTATATTATTTTGATGTTAATCTTTTTTATTATTTTTAGTATAAAATGAAAATGTTTTGTAAGTGAGACAACTCTTACCTTGCCACTAGGTAAGTAAGTTACACAGTTTCTACAATTCCTTCTATGATACCCTACTCCACCAGCTGGTTGTTGTCCAATGTCCTCCACCAGCTGGTTGTTGTCCAATGACTTCCATCTGTGGTCCATGTCCCAATGAATAACACTCAAACACATAAGCCACTCTTGATGTAACTTTTATCTATATCTTTACTTAAAAAATCTCTTTTAAATTTTAAGTTTTATTTATAGTTTTATCATTTTATATCATTTATCTTTTACTATTATGTTTATTATTTTTTTGTTTAGTGTTTTATCATTTTTATTTGGTTTAAGTACAAAATGAAAATGTCTTGTAAGGGAGAGATTTCCTACCTTGTCACTAGGTAAGTAAGTTACCTAGTTGCTGTCATTCGTAGTCCAATGCCCTCCTTCACCAGCTGGTTGTTGACAACGTCCTCCATTAGTCTGTTGTTGTCCAATGCCTTCCATCTGTGGTCCATGTCCCTATGAATAACACTCAAACACATAAACAATTCTTGATGTAACTTTCCCCTATATCTTTACTTAAAAAATATCTTTTTAAGTTTAAGTTTCATTTATAGTTTTATCATTTTATATCATTTATCTTTTACTATTATGTTTTTTATTTATACGTTTAGTCTTTTTTTTTATTTGGTTTAAGTACCAAATGAGAATGTCTTGTAAGGGAGAGAAATCTTACCTTGTCACTAGGTAAGAAAGTTACCTAGTTGCTGCCTTTCGTTGTCCAATGCCCTCCTCCACCAGTTCCTAGTTGTCCAATGTCCTCCATTAGTCTGTTGTTGTCCAATGCCTTCCATCTGTGGTCCATGTCCCTATGAATAACCCTCAAACACATTAACAATTCTTGATGTAGCTTTTCTCTATATCTTTACTTAAAAAATCTCTTTTAAATTTTAAGTTTTATTTATAGTTTTATCATTTCATATCATTTATCTTTTTCTCTTATTTTCATTATTTTTTTTTTTTAGTCTTTCATCTTTTTTATTTGGTTTAAGTACAAAATGAGAATGTCTTGTAAAGGAGAGAACTCTTACCTTGTCACTAGGTAAGTAAGTTACCTAGTTGGTGTCATTCGTAGTCCAATGCCCTCCTCCACCAGCTGGTTGTTGTCCAATGTCTTCCATTAGTCTGTTGTTGTACAATGCCATCCATCTGTGGTAAATGTCCCTATTAAAAACACTCAAACACATCAGGAATTCTTGATGTAACTTTTCTCTATATCTTTACTTTAAAAATCTCTTTTAAATTTTAATTTTTATTTATAGTTTTATTATTTTATATCATTTATCTTTTACTATTATGTTTATTTTTTTTTTTTAGTCTTTTATCTTTTTTATTTGGTTTAAGTACAAAATGAGAATGTCTTGCAAGAGAGAGAACTCTTACCTTGTCACTAGGTAAGTAAGTTACCTAGTTGCTGTCATTCGTTGTCAAATGCCCTCCTCCACCACCTGGTTGTTGTCCAAGGTCCTCCATTAGTCTGTTGTTGACCAATGCCTTCCATCTGTGGTCCATGTCCCTATGAATAACACTCAAACACATAAACAAATTCTTGATGTAACTTTTCTCTATATCTTTACTTAAAAAATATCTTTTAAATATTTTAAAATTTATTAGCCGAGTTGCAAAACTCGGCTCTTAATTTGATGTGAGACGGGCGGGCGGGCGGGCGTCTGGGCGGGCGGGCGGGCGGGCGTCAACAATTGGTTTCCGGACTATAAGTCAACTACGAAAGAGGCTATAACAATGAAACTTCATACACTTACTCACCATTAGTCAAGGATGAGCCCTATTGATTTTGGGGTCAAAAGGTCAAAGGTCAAGGTCACAGGACTCAGATGATTGAAAATGGTTTCCAGACCATATTTCAGCCTGTATTGCACCTATAATCATGAAACTTGCCAGAAATGTTTCCCTTGAATCAAGGATGAGGCCTATTGATTTTGGGGTCAAAAGGTCAAAGGTCAAGGTCACAGGACTCAGATGATTGAAAATGGTTTCCGGACCATATTTCAGCCTGTATTGCACCTATAATCATGAAACTTGCCAGAAATGTTTCCCTTGAATCAAGGATGAGGCCTATTGATTTTGGGGTCAAAAGGTCAAAGGTCAAGGTCACAGGACTCTGTTGATTGAAATTGGTTTTCGGACCATATTTCAGCCTGTATTGCACCTATAATCATGTAACTTGCCAGAAATGTTTCCTGTGAATAGAAAATGACCACTTTTGATTTTGGGGTCAAAAGGTCAAAGGTCAAGGTCACAGGACTCTGATGATTGAAAATGGTTTCCTGGCCATATTTTAGCCTGTATTGCACCTGAAGTCATGAAACTTGCCAATAATGATTCCCATGAATCAAGAATGACCCCTATTGATTTTGGGGTCAAAAGGTCAAAGGTCAAGGTCACAGGACTCCGATGATTGAAAGTGGTTTCCGGACCATATTTCAGCCTGTATTGCAATTATAATCATGAAGCTTGCCAGAAATGTTTCCCATGGATCAAGGATGACCACTATCAATTTTGGGGTTAGAAGGTCAAAGGTCAAGGTCACAGGACTAAGATGATTAAAAATGGTTTCCCGACTGAATTTGAGCCTGTATTGCACCTATAATCATGTAACTTGCCAGAAATGTTTCCAGTGAATAGAAAATGACCACTTTTGATTTAGGGGTCAAAGGGTCAAAGATCAAGGTCACAGGACTTAGGAAATTGAAAATGGTTTCCAGACCATTTTTGAGCCTGTATTGCACCTATAATCATGAAACTTGCCATTAATTTTTGGGTCAAAAGGTCAAAGACCAAGGTCACAGGACTCGGATGATTGAAAATGTTTTCCCAACCATATTTGAGCCTGAAAATCTGTATCCTTGAAAATATATTACACGCCGATATAGAATAAAGAGAAGACCATTTCTTGATCCAGAAATTTTCATTTAGGACCACAAAATGTTGTTACAAACCATACACATTTCATGTTAGTCTGCATATTCATACTTACATTCCAGTTTTGCAACTCGGCATTTTGCATCTTTGATGCATTTTGAGCTTATTTATAGTTTTATCATTTTATATCATTTATCTTTTACTTTTATTTTTATTATTTTTTTTTATTTTTAGTCTTTTTAATTTGGTTTAAGTACAAAATGAGAATGTCTTCTAAGGGAGAGAACTCTTACCTTGTCACTAGGTTAGTAAGTTACCTAGTTGCTGTCATTCGTTGTCCAATGCCCTCCTCCACCAGCTGGTTGTTGTCCAATATCCTCCATTAGTCTGTTGTTGTCCAATGCCTTCCATCTGTTATCCATGTCCCTATGAAAAACACTCAAACACATAAGCAGTTCTTGATGTAACTTTCCTCTATACCTTTACTTGAAAAAATCTCTTTTAAATTTTAAGTTTTATTCATAGTTTTATCATTTTATATCATTTATCTTTTACTATTATGTTTTGTTTTTTTTTGCTTAGTCTTCTATCATTTTTATTTGGTTTAAGTACAAAATAAAATGTCTTGTAAGGGAGAGAACTCCTACCTTGTCACTAGGTAAGTAAGTTACCTAGTTGCTGCCATTCGTAGTCCAATGCCCTCCTTCACCAGCTGGTTGTTGACTACGTCCTCCATTAGTCTGTTGTTGTCCAATGCCTTCCATCTGTGGTCCATGTCCCTATGAATAACACTCAAACACATAAACAATTCTTGATGTAACTTTTCTCTATATCTTTACTTAAAAAATCTCTTTTAAATTTTAAGTTTTATTTATAGTTTTATCATTTTATATCATTTATCTTTTACTATTATGTTTATTATTCTTTTTGTTCAGTCTTTTATCTTTTTTATTTGGTTTAAGTACAAAATGAAAATGTCTTGTAAGGGAGAGAACTCTTACCTTGTCACTAGGTAAGTAAGTTACCTAGTTGCTGTCATTCGTAGTCCAATGCCCTCCTACACCAGCTGGTTGTTGTCCAAATTCCTCCATTAGTCTGTTGTTGTCCAATGCCTTCCATCTGTGGTCCATGTCCCTATGAATAACACTCAAACATATAAACAATTCTTGATGTAACTTTTCTCTATATCTTTACTTAAAAAATCACTTTTAAATTTTAAGTTTTATTTATAGTTTTATCATTTTAAAACATTTATCTTTTACTATTCTGTTTACTATTTTTTTTTTTTGGTTAGTCTTTTATCTTTTTTATTTGGTTTAAGTACAAAATGAAAATGTCTTTTAAGGGAGAGAACTCCTACCTTGTTACTAGGTAAGTAAGTTATCTAGTTGCTGCCATTCGTTGTCCAATGCCCTCCTCCACCAGCTGGTTGTTGTCCAATGCCTTCCATCTGTGGTCCATGTCCCTATGAATAACACTCAAACACATAAACAATTCTTGATGTAACTTTTCTCTATATCTTTACTTAAAAAATCTCTTTTAAATTTTAAGTTTTATTTAAAATTTTATCATTTTATATCATTTATCTTTTACTATTATGTATATTATTTTTTTGTTTATTCTTTTATCTTTTTTGTTTGGTTTAAGTACAAAATGAAAATGTGTTGTAAGGGAGAGAATTCTTACCTTGTCACTAGGTAAGTAAGTTACCTAGTTGCTGTCATTGGTAGTCCAATGCCCTCCTACACCAGCTGGTTTTTGTCCAAATTCCTCCATTAGTCTGTTGTTGTCCAATGCCTTCCATCTGTGGTCCATGTCCCTATGAATAACACTCAAACATATAAACAATTCTTGATGTAACTTTTCTCTATATCTTTACTTAAAAATCTCTTTTAAATTTTAAGTTTTATTTATAGTTTTATCATTTCAAAACATTTATCTTTTACTATTCTGTTTACTATTTTTTTTTTTTTGGTTAGTCTTTTATCTTTTTTATTTGGTTTAAGTACAAAATGAAAATGTCTTTTAAGGGAGAGAACTCCTACCTTGTTACTAGGTAAGTAAGTTATCTAGTTGCTGCCATTCGTTGTCCAATGCCCTCCTCCACCAGCTGGTTGTTGTCCAATGCCTTCCATCTGTGGTCCATGTCCCTATGAATAACACTCAAACACATAAACAATTCTTGATGTAACTTTTCTCTATATCTTTACTTAAAAAATCTCTTTTAAATTTTAAGTTTTATTTAAAATTTTATCATTTTATATCATTTATCTTTTACTATTATGTATATTATTTTTTTGTTTATTCTTTTATCTTTTTTGTTTGGTTTAAGTACAAAATGAAAATGTGTTGTAAGGGAGAGAACTCTTACCTTGTCACTAGGTAAGTAAGTTACCTAGTTGCTGTCATTCGTTGTCTTATGCCCTCCTCCACCAGCTGGTTGTTGTCCAATATCCTCCATAATCTGTTGTTGTCCAATGCCTTCCATCTGTGGTCCATGTCCCTATGAAAAACACTCAAACACATAAGCAATTCTTGATGTAACTTTCCTCTATACCTTTACTTTAAAAATCTCTTTTAAATCTTAAGTTTTATTTATAGTTTTATCATTTTATATCATTTATCTTTCAAATCTTTAGGTTTTATTTATAGTTTTATTCATTTTAAAAATTAATTTTATATCATTTAGTTTTTAAACCCTGAGTTTTATTTAAAGTTTTATTAATTTTAAAAATTACATATATAGCATTCACCGTTTAAGTTTTAAGTTTTATTTATAGTTTTATTCATTTTATATCATTTATATTTTTCATTTATGTTTAATATATTTAGGTTTATCTTTTTTATTATTTTTAGTATAAAATAAAAATGTCTTGTAAGGGAGACAGCTCTTACCTTGTCACTAGGTAAGAAAGTTATGCAGTTTCTACAATTCCTTCTATGATGCCCTACTCCACCAGCTGGTTGTTGTCCAATGTCCTCCATTAGTCTGTTGTTGTCCAATGACTTCCATCTGTGGTCCATGTCCCTATGAATAACACTCAAACACATAAACAATTCTTGATGGAACTTTTATCTATATCTTTACTTAAAAAATCTCTTTTAAATTTTAAGTTTTATTTATAGTTTTATCATTTTATATCATTTATCTTTTACTATTATGTTTATTATTTTTTTTGTTCAGTCTTTTATCTTTTTTATTTGGTTTAAGTACAAAATGAAAATGTCTTGTAAGGGAGAGAACTCCTACCTTGTCACTAGGTAAGTAAGTTACCTAGTTGCTGCCATTCGTTGTCCAATACCCTCCTCCACCAGTTCCTTGTTGACCAACGTCCTCCATTAGTCTGTTGTTGTCCAATGCCTTCCATCTGAGGTCCATGTCCCTATGAATAACACTCAAACACATAAACAATTCTTGATGTAACTTTTCTCTATATCTTTACTTAAACAAGAGCCCCAGGGGGCACAACGCTCACCTGATACCCATGCACGCTCTAATTGACATACTGACATTGAATACTGATAGTGCCAGTACCAGGATTTTAGCCCACAACCTTTCTAAAAAGATTTTTGCCGGATGCAGAGAAGTTTTTTTTTAGACAACCTTTGAAAGTACAAAAAAGAAAAAATAGCCACATTTCAAAACAATAACTTTTTTACTGATTTTCTGTTAAGTATGTGAGAGGTCAGGGTCAGCGCAATATTATATTGGTATCAATGGAAAGATCTTGTCACAAGGAATACACATGTAAAAATTGAAACCTCTATCACTAACCATTCAAAAGTTATGCCCAATGTTAAAGTTTTTGAGAAGTACGTCAAAGGTCAAGGTTATGGTCACGAGGTCAAAAAATTTGGTATCAATGGAAAGGTATTGTCACAAGGAATACACATGTGAAATATGAAACCTCTATCACCAGCTTCCATTTAAAAGTTATGCCCAATGTTAAAGTTTTTCGGAAAACAGACAGACAAACAGACAGACGAATAGGCCAAAAACTATATGCTCCCGAATCTTTTATTCCAGGGGCATAAAAAACAAAGATTTTTCGGTTTTGCCTTTATTCATATTAAAGTATACTGAAATCTATGAATGCTTTCGAATAGTATTGATTTCATCTCAAATACATGAAACGTACAGTTAAAATCGTTTTAATCCAATATTTATCAATATTCAAGTGAGTTGTGCTGCTTGTGCAGATATTGGGCCAGTTTGTTTTTCAAAAAGCAGTGTATGGTGTATCAAACCCCATGACCCAGTGAAGCCACTTGAACAAATAATTTTCAGTGAATATGCTGAAATGCGGCGCTTTTTGCCTATGCATATTTCAACAGGCGAGAAGGAGCGTCGCATTTCAGCATACGCTGTTCAACAACTCAAGTGATTTCTCTAGGTTTCGTAGTTTGAAACAAATTAAAAGGCCCATGAAATTGTTAAGGTTGTCCAACTAGCAGACCTACAACATCGTTATTTACTGTTAACAAATTGTTTTACCTCATCAAAGATCTGTTACACGGACAAGTTGTTAGCGGAGAGAGTTCATGAAATGTATCGGTTGCATAGGATTTGCCGACAAAAAGTTATTTGGTCCGATAAAAACTCATCATGTATCTATCATTTGAACAGATAAAAATTCCCAAATGTCTTATCACAGGAACCTGTCATTTTATGAGAGAAAATGTTTTATTATTCACAACCTCAGGCCTCTGTGTTCCTCTTAGAAATATTATACATACAAGATGTTGAACACAGTGGCTTATGGTTGTAAATAATAATTTATTTACTCTATTTAAACAACAGCTTTCTGTGGTCCAACATTTCATAGGAAGATTTCAGGAACTCTGAACTGAATTATTTATTTCAAGAATTTCAGATATTAAATGTCCTATGCATTCTCAAAATCCGGAGGAAGAGATTACTCATTAGACGTTTCTTCAAGAAATCAGTCCGTAAATTACTTCATCTAAGAGAGTCTAAGACAGAGGAAATTCGAGCAAACTTTATGCATGATAACAAGTTGCAAGTGTTCCAAGTACATGAATGATAACCATTATGAAAGTGTTCCAAGTATAATGCACATTTCATTAAATAAAAATCTATTCCGTTTGCACTGTATCTCCTGAAATGTATCGCAGTACTAAAGGTATCACATTTCTACATGGGGAATCCCCTTCAGGTGTAATCCAAGGAAATCGTTAGCGGGGAATCCCCTCAGTTTTGACTGGTGAACAGGGCAGAATAAAAGGCGTCACACCATTGGTCAAAACTATTGAAAATTTAAAAATAGCACATGAAATCAATGTACCATTCCCTGTAGTCGGGATAAATTGAGTTTTGAACCTGTTTTTGTCTTTTATGCAATCTATTGATCGATTTAAAAATAGATGAAATTTGTAAAATTTTCGAAATGGATAGAGGGGTGATGTAAAAAAGTGGAATTTGTGAGAAAACGGTATGCATGACCCCCCTTTTTTCTATTATTTTTATGTGTGTCAAAGGTGTCTAAATCCAACGAGACCAAATTCATAATTATTGAATGAAGGATTGGAAGTCACTCAAATTGAGCTAAATGATTGATCATACAAAGAAGGTTTTTATTTCTTTGGATGACACCTTCAGGTACACGGCAAAACATGGCCGCTTTTGAAATCTTGTTCCCGACTTTAAAAATAAAATTCTAAATAAGTATAAAGAATTTAAATAATTGAATCATATCACATAAAAGGTTAATCAATAAGACATTGAAGCATGCATGTGTCACTTGTTGAATTATCAGCTGTAACTATGGATGAAAGGTCGATCAAAAAATGATTAATCATACAAAGAAGGTTTTTTTCCTGTAGTTGCACCTGAAGCATTGGGCATGGAAAACATACATTATACCTATGTACAATCTTAAAAAATATTCCTTAAAAATCCAAAAGTGGATATCTTGACAAAATTCTTTCACTTGTAGGGTACCATGCATGAGTACCTCATACCTACAAATTGTCATGACAATCTGAAGAGTGGTTATAGAAAAGAAGCAGAAAATGTATGAAAATCACCCCCCCCCTTCCTTTTTACATTAGAAAAAAATTCATAAAAAATCAAAAAAATAAAATTTAAGCATAAAATACATATCAAAGCATTAAGTAAGTTAAATATGATAAATATGTAGTAAATGAGTGTGTAAAATCATACACTTATTGAGTTATTTAAAGAAATAGTGCAAAAATGTGCATTTCTGACTAAGTCCGAAAAGACGTCAAAAACGCGTCAAAAATTTGACTTCGAAGTGGAACCAAAAATAACAACACTTCTTAAGACATCTCTCTAGATCATCCTGATGCTTTCGGTTTGTCGATACATGCTTCGGTTCTGAAGAAGAAGTTTGTCAAAGGAGGGTACCCCCCGTGACCTACTTTTGGCTGTGGTGGCGCCACCTGTTGAAAGATCCGGACGAAAAACAACAACACTTGTAGGGGACCATGAGTACTTCAAACCTACCAAGTTTCATCAAAATCCCTTCAGCCGTTCTGAAGAAGAAGTTGAAAATGTGAAAAGTTTACGACGGACGACGACGGACGACGACGGACGACGGAGGCCACGCTATGACAATAGCTCACTTTGAGCCTATGGCTCAGGTGAGCTAAAAAGGGAAAAAAAATTTTGTTGGGGTCCCGCCGGGGTTTGAAGCCACTCCCCATGGGTCCATTGGGCATGGAAAACATACATTATACCTATGTACAATCTTAAAAAATATTCCTTAAAAATCCAAAAGTGGATATCTTGACAAAATTCTTTCACTTGTAGGGTACCATGCATGAGTACCTCATACCTACAAATTGTTATGACAATCTGAAGAGTGGTTATAGAAAAGAAGCAGAAAATGTATGAAAATCACCCCCCCCCTTCCTTTTTACATAAGAAAAAAATTCATAAAAAATCAAAAAAATAAAATTTAAGCATAAAATACATATCAAAGCATTAAGTAAGTTAAATATGATAAATATGTAGTAAATGAGTGTGTAAAATCATACACTTATTGAGTTATTTAAAGAAATAGTGCAAAAATGTGCATTTCTGACTAAGTCCGAAAAGACGTCAAAAACGCGTCAAAAATTTGACTTCGAAGTGGAACCAAAAATAACAACACTTCTTAAGACATCTCACTAGATCATCCTGATGCTTTCGGTTTGTCGATACATGCTTCGGTTCTGAAGAAGAAGTTTGTCAAAGGAGGGTACCCCCCGTGACTCACTTTTGGCTGTGGTGGCGCCACCTGTTGAAAGATCCGGACGAAAAACAACAACACTTGTAGGGGACCATGAGTACTTCAAACCTACCAAGTTTCATCAAAATCCCTTCAGCCGTTCTGAAGAAGAAGTTGAAAATGTGAAAAGTTTACGACGGACGACGACGGACGACGACGGACGACGACGGACGACGGACGCCACGCTATGACAATAGCTCACTTTGAGCCTATGGCTCAGGTGAGCTAAAAATCTCTTTCAAATTTTAAGTTTTATTTATAGTTTTATCATTTTATATCATTTATCTTTTACTTTTATGTTTATTATTTTTTTTGTTCAGTCTTTTATCTTTTTTATTTGGTTTAAGTACAAAATGAAAATGTCTTGTAAGGGAGATAACTCTTACCTTGTCACTAGGTAAGTAAGTTACCTAGTTGATGCCATTCGTTGTCCAATACCCTCCTCCACCAGTTCTTTGTTGACCAACGTCCTCCATTAGTCTGTTGTTGTCCAATGCCTTCCATCTGTGGTCCATGTCCCTATGAATAACACTCAAACACATAAACAATTCTTGATGTAACTTTTCTCTATATCTTTACTTAAAAAATCTCTTTTAAATCTTAAGTTTTATTTATAGTTTTATCATTTTATATCATTAATCTTTTACTATTCTGTTTACTATTTTTTTTGTTTAGTCTTTTATCTTTTTTATTTGGTTTAAGTACAAAATGAAAATGTATTGTAAGGGAGAGAACTCTTACCTTGTCACTAGATAAGTAAGTTACCTAGTTGCTGCCATTCGTTGTCCAATGCCCTCCTCCACCAGCTGGTTGTTGTCCAATGCCTTCCATCTCTGGTCCATGTCCCTATGAATAACACTCAAACACATAAACAATTCTTGATGTAACTTTTCTCTATATCTTTACTAAAAAAATCTCTTTTAAATTTTAAGTCTTATTTAAAGTTTTATCATTTTAGTCATTTATCTTTTACTATTATGTTTATTATTTTTTTGTTCAGTCTTTTATCTTTTTTATTTGGTTTAAGTACAAAATGAAAACGTCTTGTAAGGGAGAGAACTCATACCTTGTCACTAGGTAAGTAAGTTACCTAGTTGCTGTCATTCGTAGTCCAATGCCCTCCTTCACCAGCTGGTTGTTGTCCAACTTCCTCCATTAGTCTGTTGTTATCCAATGCCTTCCATCTGTGGTCCATGTCCCTTTGAATAACACTCAAACACATAAACAATTCTTGATGTAACTTTTCTCTATATCTTTACTTAAAAAATCTCTTTTAAATTTTAAGTTTTATTTATAGTTCTATCATTTTATAATATTTATCTTTTACTATTCTGTTGACTATTTTTTTTGTGTTTAGTCTTTTATCTTTTTTATTTGGTTTAAGTACAAAATGAAAATGTATTAAGGGAGAGAACTCTTACCTTGTCACTAGGTAAGTAAGTTACCTAGTTGCTGCCATTCGTTGTCCAATGCCCTCTTCCACCAGCTGGTTGTTGTCCAATGCCTTCCATCTCTGGTCCATGTCCCTATGAATAACACTCAAACACATAAACAATTCTTGATGTAACTTTTCTCTATATCTTTACTTAAAAAATCTCTTTTAAATTTTAAGTTTTATTTATAGTTTTATCATTTTATATCATTTATCTTTTACTATTATGTTTATCTTTTTTTTTTGTTTAGTCTTTTATCATTTTTATTTGGTTTAAGTACAAAATGAAAATGTCTTGTAAGGGAGAGAACTCCTACCTTGTCACTAGGTAAGTAAGTTACCTAGTTGCTGTCATTCGTAGTCCAATTCCCTCCTTCACCAGCTGGTTGTTGACAATGTCCTCCATTAGTCTGTTGTTGTCCAATGCCTTCCATCTGTGGTCCATGTCCCTATGAATAACACTCAAACACATAAACAATTCTTGATGTAACTTTTCTCTATATCTTTACTTAAAAAATCTCTTTTAAATTTTAAGTTTTATTTATAGTTCTATCATTTTATAATATTTATCTTTTACTATTCTGTTGACTATTTTTTTTGTGTTTAGTCTTTTATCTTTTTTATTTGGTTTAAGTACAAAATGAAAATGTATTAAGGGAGAGAACTCTTACCTTGTCACTAGGTAAGTAAGTTACCTAGTTGCTGCCATTCGTTGTCCAATGCCCTCTTCCACCAGCTGGTTGTTGTCCAATGCCTTCCATCTCTGGTCCATGTCCCTATGAATAACACTCAAACACATAAACAATTCTTGATGTAACTTTTCTCTACATCTTTACTTAAAAAATCTCTTTTAAATTTTAAGTTTTATTCAAAGTTTAATCATTTTATATCATTTATCTTTTACTATTATGTTTATTATTTTTTTGTTTAGTCTTTTATCTTTTTTATTTCGTTTAAGTACAAAATGAAAATGTCTTGTAAGGGAGAGAACTCCTACCTTGTCACTAGGTAAGTTAGTTACCTAGTTGCTGCCATTCGTTGTCCAATGCCCTCCTCCACCAGCTGGTTGTTGTCCAATATCCTCTATAATCTGTTGTTGTCCAATGCCTTCCATCTGTGGTCCATGTCCCTATGAAAAACACTCAAACACATTAGCAATTCTTGATGTAACTTTCCTGTATACCTTTACTTTAAAAATCTCTTTTAAATCTTAAGTTTTATCATTTTATATCATTTATCTTTCAAATCTTTAGGTTTTATTTATAGTTTTATTCATTTTAAAAATTAATTTTATATCATTTATTTTTTAAACCCTGAGTTTTATTTAAAGTTTTATTAATTTTAAAAATTACATATATAGCATTCACCGTTTAAGTTTTAAGTTTTATTAATAGTTTTATTCATTTTATATCATTTATATTTTTCATTTATGTTTATTATTTTTATGTTTATCTTTTTTTATTATTTTTAGTATAAAATAAAAATGTCTTGTAAGGGAGACAACTCTTACCTTGTCACTAGGTAAGAAAGTTATGCAGTTTCTACAATTCCTTCTATGATGCCCTACTCCACCAGCTGGTTGTTGTCCAATGTCCTCCATTAGTCTGTTGTTGTCCAATGACTTCCATCTGTGGTCCATGTCCCTATGAATAACACTCAAACACATAAACAATTCTTGATGTAACTTTTCTCTATATCTTTACTTTAAAAATCTCTTTTAAATTTTAAGTTTTATTTATAGTTTTATCATTTTATATCATTAATCTTTTACTATTCTGTTTACTATTTTTTTTGTATAGTCTTTTATCTTTTTTATTTGGTTTAAGTACAACATGAAAATGTGTTGTAAGGGAGAGAACTCTTACCTTGTCACTAGGTAAGTAAGTTACCTAGTTGCTGTCATTCGTTGTCTTATGCCCTCCTCCACAAGCTGGTTGTTGTCCAATATCCTCTATAATCTGTTGTTGTCCAATGCCTTCCATCTGTGGTCCATGTCCCTATGAAAAACACTCAAACACATAAGCAATTCTTGATGTAACTTTCCTCTATACCTTTACTTTAAAAATCTCTTTTAAATCTTAAGTTTTATTTATAGTTTTATCATTTTATATCATTTATCTTTCAAATCTTTAGGTTTAAATATAGTTTTATTCATTTTAAAAATTAATTTTATATCATTTATTTTTTAAACCCTGAGTTTTATTTAAAGTTTTATTAATTTTAAAAATTACATATATAGCATTCACCGTTTAAGTTTTAAGTTTTATTTATAGTTTTATTCATTTTATATCATTTATATTTTTCATTTATGTTTATTATTTTAATGTTTATCTTTTTTTATTATTTTTAGTATAAAATAAAAATGTCTTGTAAGGGAGACAACTCTTACCTTGTCACTAGGTAAGAAAGTTATGCAGTTTCTACAATTCCTTCTATGATGCCCTACTCCACCAGCTGGTTGTTGCCCAATGTCCTCCATTAGTCTGATGTTGTCCAATGACTTCCATCTGTGGTCCATGTCCCTATGAATAACACTCAAACACATAAACAATTCTTGATGTAACTTTTCTCTATATCTTTACTTAAAAAATCTCTTTTAAATTTTAAGTTTTATTTATAGTTTTATCATTTTATATCATTTATCTTTTACTATTATGTTTATCTTTTTTTTTTTGTTTAGTCTTTTATCATTTTTATTTGGTTTAAGTACAAAATGAAAATGTCTTGTAAGGGAGAGAACTCCTACCTTGTCACTAGGTAAGTAAGTTACCTAGTTGCTGTCATTCGTAGTCCAATTCCCTCCTTCACCAGCTGGTTGTTGACAATGTCCTCCATTAGTCTGTTGTTGTCCAATGCCTTCCATCTGTGGTCCATGTCCCTATGAATAACACTCAAACACATAAACAATTCTTGATGTAACTTTTCTCTATATCTTTACTTAAAAAATCTCTTTTAAATTTTAAGTTTTATTTATAGTTCTATCATTTTATAATATTTATCTTTTACTATTCTGTTGACTATTTTTTTTGTGTTTAGTCTTTTATCTTTTTTATTTGGTTTAAGTACAAAATGAAAATGTATTAAGGGAGAGAACTCTTACCTTGTCACTAGGTAAGTAAGTTACCTAGTTGCTGCCATTCGTTGTCCAATGCCCTCTTCCACCAGCTGGTTGTTGTCCAATGCCTTCCATCTCTGGTCCATGTCCCTATGAATAACACTCAAACACATAAACAATTCTTGATGTAACTTTTCTCTATATCTTTACTTAAAAAATCTCTTTTAAATTTTAAGTTTTATTTATAGTTTTATCATTTTATATCATTTATCTTTTACTATTATGTTTATCTTTTTTTTTTGTTTAGTCTTTTATCATTTTTATTTGGTTTAAGTACAAAATGAAAATGTCTTGTAAGGGAGAGAACTCCTACCTTGTCACTAGGTAAGTAAGTTACCTAGTTGCTGTCATTCGTAGTCCAATTCCCTCCTTCACCAGCTGGTTGTTGACAATGTCCTCCATTAGTCTGTTGTTGTCCAATGCCTTCCATCTGTGGTCCATGTCCCTATGAATAACACTCAAACACATAAACAATTCTTGATGTAACTTTTCTCTATATCTTTACTTAAAAAATCTCTTTTAAATTTTAAGTTTTATTTATAGTTCTATCATTTTATAATATTTATCTTTTACTATTCTGTTGACTATTTTTTTTGTGTTTAGTCTTTTATCTTTTTTATTTGGTTTAAGTACAAAATGAAAATGTATTAAGGGAGAGAACTCTTACCTTGTCACTAGGTAAGTAAGTTACCTAGTTGCTGCCATTCGTTGTCCAATGCCCTCTTCCACCAGCTGGTTGTTGTCCAATGCCTTCCATCTCTGGTCCATGTCCCTATGAATAACACTCAAACACATAAACAATTCTTGATGTAACTTTTCTCTACATCTTTACTTAAAAAATCTCTTTTAAATTTTAAGTTTTATTCAAAGTTTAATCATTTTATATCATTTATCTTTTACTATTATGTTTATTATTTTTTTGTTTAGTCTTTTATCTTTTTTATTTCGTTTAAGTACAAAATGAAAATGTCTTGTAAGGGAGAGAACTCCTACCTTGTCACTAGGTAAGTTAGTTACCTAGTTGCTGCCATTCGTTGTCCAATGCCCTCCTCCACCAGCTGGTTGTTGTCCAATATCCTCTATAATCTGTTGTTGTCCAATGCCTTCCATCTGTGGTCCATGTCCCTATGAAAAACACTCAAACACATTAGCAATTCTTGATGTAACTTTCCTGTATACCTTTACTTTAAAAATCTCTTTTAAATCTTAAGTTTTATCATTTTATATCATTTATCTTTCAAATCTTTAGGTTTTATTTATAGTTTTATTCATTTTAAAAATTAATTTTATATCATTTATTTTTTAAACCCTGAGTTTTATTTAAAGTTTTATTAATTTTAAAAATTACATATATAGCATTCACCGTTTAAGTTTTAAGTTTTATTAATAGTTTTATTCATTTTATATCATTTATATTTTTCATTTATGTTTATTATTTTTATGTTTATCTTTTTTTATTATTTTTAGTATAAAATAAAAATGTCTTGTAAGGGAGACAACTCTTACCTTGTCACTAGGTAAGAAAGTTATGCAGTTTCTACAATTCCTTCTATGATGCCCTACTCCACCAGCTGGTTGTTGTCCAATGTCCTCCATTAGTCTGTTGTTGTCCAATGACTTCCATCTGTGGTCCATGTCCCTATGAATAACACTCAAACACATAAACAATTCTTGATGTAACTTTTCTCTATATCTTTACTTTAAAAATCTCTTTTAAATTTTAAGTTTTATTTATAGTTTTATCATTTTATATCATTAATCTTTTACTATTCTGTTTACTATTTTTTTTGTATAGTCTTTTATCTTTTTTATTTGGTTTAAGTACAACATGAAAATGTGTTGTAAGGGAGAGAACTCTTACCTTGTCACTAGGTAAGTAAGTTACCTAGTTGCTGTCATTCGTTGTCTTATGCCCTCCTCCACAAGCTGGTTGTTGTCCAATATCCTCTATAATCTGTTGTTGTCCAATGCCTTCCATCTGTGGTCCATGTCCCTATGAAAAACACTCAAACACATAAGCAATTCTTGATGTAACTTTCCTCTATACCTTTACTTTAAAAATCTCTTTTAAATTTTAAGTTTTATTTATAGTTTTATCATTTTATATCATTTATCTTTCAAATCTTTAGGTTTAAATATAGTTTTATTCATTTTAAAAATTAATTTTATATCATTTATTTTTTAAACCCTGAGTTTTATTTAAAGTTTTATTAATTTTAAAAATTACATATATAGCATTCACCGTTTAAGTTTTAAGTTTTATTTATAGTTTTATTCATTTTATATCATTTATATTTTTCATTTATGTTTATTATTTTAATGTTTATCTTTTTTTATTATTTTTAGTATAAAATAAAAATGTCTTGTAAGGGAGACAACTCTTACCTTGTCACTAGGTAAGAAAGTTATGCAGTTTCTACAATTCCTTCTATGATGCCCTACTCCACCAGCTGGTTGTTGCCCAATGTCCTCCATTAGTCTGATGTTGTCCAATGACTTCCATCTGTGGTCCATGTCCCTATGAATAACACTCAAACACATAAACAATTCTTGATGTAACTTTTCTCTATATCTTTACTTAAAAAATCTCTTTTAAATTTTAAGTTTTATTTATAGTTTTATCATTTTATATCATTTATCTTTTACTATTATGTTTATCTTTTTTTTTTTGTTTAGTCTTTTATCATTTTTATTTGGTTTAAGTACAAAATGAAAATGTCTTGTAAGGGAGAGAACTCCTACCTTGTCACTAGGTAAGTAAGTTACCTAGTTGCTGTCATTCGTAGTCCAATTCCCTCCTTCACCAGCTGGTTGTTGACAATGTCCTCCATTAGTCTGTTGTTGTCCAATGCCTTCCATCTGTGGTCCATGTCCCTATGAATAACACTCAAACACATAAACAATTCTTGATGTAACTTTTCTCTATATCTTTACTTAAAAAATCTCTTTTAAATTTTAAGTTTTATTTATAGTTTTATCATTTTATATCATTTATCTTTTACTATTATGTTTATTTTTTTTGTTCAGTCTTTTATCTTTTTTATTTGGTTTAAGTACAAAATGAAAATGTCTTGTAAGGGAGAGAACTCTTACCTTGTCACTAGGTAAGTAAGTTACCTAGTTGCTGTCATTCGTTGTCCAATGCCCTCTTCCACCAGCTGGTTGTTGTCCAATGCCTTCCATCTCTGGTCCATGTCCCTATGAATAACACTCAAACACATAAACAATTCTTGATGTAACTTTTCTCTACATCTTTACTTAAAAAATCTCTTTTAAATTTTAAGTTTTATTCAAAGTTTAATCATTTTATATCATTTATCTTTTACTATTATGTTTATTATTTTTTTGTTTAGTCTTTTATCTTTTTTATTTCGTTTAAGTACAAAATGAAAATGTCTTGTAAGGGAGAGAACTCCTACCTTGTCACTAGGTAAGTTAGTTACCTAGTTGCTGCCATTCGTTGTCCAATGCCCTCCTCCACCAGCTGGTTGTTGTCCAATATCCTCTATAATCTGTTGTTGTCCAATGCCTTCCATCTGTGGTCCATGTCCCTATGAAAAACACTCAAACACATTAGCAATTCTTGATGTAACTTTCCTGTATACCTTTACTTTAAAAATCTCTTTTAAATCTTAAGTTTTATCATTTTATATCATTTATCTTTCAAATCTTTAGGTTTTATTTATAGTTTTATTAATTTTAAAAATTACATATATAGCATTCACCGTTTAAGTTTTAAGTTTTATTTATAGTTTTATTCATTTTATATCATTTATATTTTTCATTTATGTTTATTATTTTAATGTTTATCTTTTTTTATTATTTTTAGTATAAAATAAAAATGTCTTGTAAGGGAGACAACTCTTACCTTGTCACTAGGTAAGAAAGTTATGCAGTTTCTACAATTCCTTCTATGATGCCCTACTCCACCAGCTGGTTGTTGCCCAATGTCCTCCATTAGTCTGATGTTGTCCAATGACTTCCATCTGTGGTCCATGTCCCTATGAATAACACTCAAACACATAAACAATTCTTGATGTAACTTTTCTCTATATCTTTACTTTAAAAATCTCTTTTAAATTTTAAGTTTTATTTATAGTTTTATCATTTTATATCATTAATCTTTTACTATTCTGTTTACTATTTTTTTTGTATAGTCTTTTATCTTTTTTATTTGGTTTAAGTACAACATGAAAATGTGTTGTAAGGGAGAGAACTCTTACCTTGTCACTAGGTAAGTAAGTTACCTAGTTGCTGTCATTCGTTGTCTTATGCCCTCCTCCACAAGCTGGTTGTTGTCCAATATCCTCTATAATCTGTTGTTGTCCAATGCCTTCCATCTGTGGTCCATGTCCCTATGAAAAACACTCAAACACATAAGCAATTCTTGATGTAACTTTCCTCTATACCTTTACTTTAAAAATCTCTTTTAAATTTTAAGTTTTATTTATAGTTTTATCATTTTATATCATTTATCTTTCAAATCTTTAGGTTTAAATATAGTTTTATTCATTTTAAAAATTAATTTTATATCATTTATTTTTTAAACCCTGAGTTTTATTTAAAGTTTTATTAATTTTAAAAATTACATATATAGCATTCACCGTTTAAGTTTTAAGTTTTATTTATAGTTTTATTCATTTTATATCATTTATATTTTTCATTTATGTTTATTATTTTAATGTTTATCTTTTTTTATTATTTTTAGTATAAAATAAAAATGTCTTGTAAGGGAGACAACTCTTACCTTGTCACTAGGTAAGAAAGTTATGCAGTTTCTACAATTCCTTCTATGATGCCCTACTCCACCAGCTGGTTGTTGCCCAATGTCCTCCATTAGTCTGATGTTGTCCAATGACTTCCATCTGTGGTCCATGTCCCTATGAATAACACTCAAACACATAAACAATTCTTGATGTAACTTTTCTCTATATCTTTACTTTAAAAATCTCTTTTAAATTTTAAGTTTTATTTATAGTTTTATCATTTTATATCATTAATCTTTTACTATTCTGTTTACTATTTTTTTTGTATAGTCTTTTATCTTTTTTATTTGGTTTAAGTACAACATGAAAATGTGTTGTAAGGGAGAGAACTCTTACCTTGTCACTAGGTAAGTAAGTTACCTAGTTGCTGTCATTCGTTGTCTTATGCCCTCCTCCACAAGCTGGTTGTTGTCCAATATCCTCTATAATCTGTTGTTGTCCAATGCCTTCCATCTGTGGTCCATGTCCCTATGAAAAACACTCAAACACATAAGCAATTCTTGATGTAACTTTCCTCTATACCTTTACTTTAAAAATCTCTTTTAAATTTTAAGTTTTATTTATAGTTTTATCATTTTATATCATTTATCTTTCAAATCTTTAGGTTTAAATATAGTTTTATTCATTTTAAAAATTAATTTTATATCATTTATTTTTTAAACCCTGAGTTTTATTTAAAGTTTTATTAATTTTAAAAATTACATATATAGCATTCACCGTTTAAGTTTTAAGTTTTATTTATAGTTTTATTCATTTTATATCATTTATATTTTTCATTTATGTTTATTATTTTAATGTTTATCTTTTTTTATTATTTTTAGTATAAAATAAAAATGTCTTGTAAGGGAGACAACTCTTACCTTGTCACTAGGTAAGAAAGTTATGCAGTTTCTACAATTCCTTCTATGATGCCCTACTCCACCAGCTGGTTGTTGCCCAATGTCCTCCATTAGTCTGATGTTGTCCAATGACTTCCATCTGTGGTCCATGTCCCTATGAATAACACTCAAACACATAAACAATTCTTGATGTAACTTTTCTCTATATCTTTACTTAAAAAATCTCTTTTAAATTTTAAGTTTTATTTATAGTTTTATCATTTTATATCATTTATCTTTTACTATTATGTTTATCTTTTTTTTTTTGTTTAGTCTTTTATCATTTTTATTTGGTTTAAGTACAAAATGAAAATGTCTTGTAAGGGAGAGAACTCCTACCTTGTCACTAGGTAAGTAAGTTACCTAGTTGCTGTCATTCGTAGTCCAATTCCCTCCTTCACCAGCTGGTTGTTGACAATGTCCTCCATTAGTCTGTTGTTGTCCAATGCCTTCCATCTGTGGTCCATGTCCCTATGAATAACACTCAAACACATAAACAATTCTTGATGTAACTTTTCTCTATATCTTTACTTAAAAAATCTCTTTTAAATTTTAAGTTTTATTTATAGTTTTATCATTTTATATCATTTATCTTTTACTATTATGTTTATTTTTTTTGTTCAGTCTTTTATCTTTTTTATTTGGTTTAAGTACAAAATGAAAATGTCTTGTAAGGGAGAGAACTCTTACCTTGTCACTAGGTAAGTAAGTTACCTAGTTGCTGTCATTCGTTGTCCAATGCCCTCTTCCACCAGCTGGTTGTTGTCCAATGCCTTCCATCTCTGGTCCATGTCCCTATGAATAACACTCAAACACATAAACAATTCTTGATGTAACTTTTCTCTACATCTTTACTTAAAAAATCTCTTTTAAATTTTAAGTTTTATTCAAAGTTTAATCATTTTATATCATTTATCTTTTACTATTATGTTTATTATTTTTTTGTTTAGTCTTTTATCTTTTTTATTTCGTTTAAGTACAAAATGAAAATGTCTTGTAAGGGAGAGAACTCCTACCTTGTCACTAGGTAAGTTAGTTACCTAGTTGCTGCCATTCGTTGTCCAATGCCCTCCTCCACCAGCTGGTTGTTGTCCAATATCCTCTATAATCTGTTGTTGTCCAATGCCTTCCATCTGTGGTCCATGTCCCTATGAAAAACACTCAAACACATTAGCAATTCTTGATGTAACTTTCCTGTATACCTTTACTTTAAAAATCTCTTTTAAATCTTAAGTTTTATCATTTTATATCATTTATCTTTCAAATCTTTAGGTTTTATTTATAGTTTTATTCATTTTAAAAATTAATTTTATATTATTTATTTTTTAAACCCTGAGTTTTATTTAAAGTTTTATTAATTTTAAAAATTACATATATAGCATTCACCGTTTAAGTTTTAAGTTTTATTAATAGTTTTATTCATTTTATATCATTTATATTTTTCATTTATGTTTATTATTTTAATGTTTATCTTTTTTTATTATTTTTAGTATAAAATAAAAATGTCTTGTAAGGGAGACAACTCTTACCTTGTCACTAGGTAAGAAAGTTATGCAGTTTCTACAATTCCTTCTATGATGCCCTACTCCACCAGCTGGTTGTTGTCCAAAATCCTTCATAATCTGTTGTTGTCCAATGCCTTCCATCTGTGGTCCATGTCCGTATGAAAAACACTCAAACACATAAACAATTCTTGATGTAACTTTTCTCTATATCTTTACTTAAAAAATCTCTTTTAAATTTTAAGTTTTATTTATAGTTTTTAGCTCGACTGCACTTTAGTGCAAAAGAGCTATAGCAATACCCCCGGCGTCGGCGTCCGCGTCGGCGTCCGCGTCCGCGTCGGCGTCGGCGTCGGCGTCGTCCGAACTAGATGATAAGGTAAATGTTAAGATTACACATTTACCTTTCCTATATTCATATTCTGTTGGTTTTTTTTGTTGCAAATGTTTAATTATACATCATTTAATATATCCAGATGAGGATATAGCCCCTGGGGTTGGGATTTTTAAAATTATTTCAAATGATAAGGCAAATGTTGAGATGATAAGGTAAATGTTAAGATAGCAATAAAGTCTTTAAAAGCCAATATTGAGCAAAGTATAAGTGCTACATGTACCAAATTACATATTTGATGTATCTTTGATCAAACTTTCAAAAAATGACCTTGACCTACTTTTTTCCGCTTGAATGATTTTGCCTTTAAAAGCCAATATTGAGCAAAGTATAAGTGCTACATGTACCAAACTTACATATTTGATGTATCTTTGATCAAACTTTCAAAAAATGACCTTGACCTACTTTTTTCCGCTTGAATGATTTTGCCTTTAAAAGCCAATATTGAGCAAAGTATAAGTGCTACATGTACCAAACTTACATATTTGATGTATCTTTGATCAAACGTTCAAAAAATGACCTTGACCTACTTTTTTCCGCTTGAATGATTTTGCCTTTAAAAGCCAATATTGAGCAAAGTATAAGTGCTACATGTACCAAACTTACATATTTGATGTATCTTTGATCAAACTTTCAAAAAATGACCTTGACCTACTTTTTTCCGCTTGAATGATTTTGCCTTTAAAAGCCAATATTGAGCAAAGTATAAGTGCTACATGTACCAAACTTGCATATTGGATGTATCTTTGATCAAACTTTCAAAAAATGACCTTGACCTACTTTTTTTCGCTTGAATGATTTTACCTTTAAAAGCCAATATTGAGCTAAGTATAAGTGCTACATGTACCAAACTTGCATATTGGATGTATCTTTGATCAAACTTTCATAAAATGACCTTGACCTACTTTTTCCGCTTGAATGATTTTACCTTTAAAAGCCAATATTGAGAAAAGAATAAGTGCTACATGCACCAGACTTGCATATTGGATGCATGTTGGGTTAGACTATTGAAATATGACCTTGACCTACTTTTTCCGCTTCAGTGATTTTGCTTTAAATTGGCAATATTGAGCTAACTATAAGTGCTAAATGCACCAGACTTGCATATTGGATGCATCTTGGGTTTGACTATTGAAATCTGACCTTGACCTACTTTTTCTGCTTCAGTGATTTATGATGTGATATATGTTGTTGCCTGAGAAAGGGAGTTTAAATAAATTGGCTGTCATGAGAGATATTATGCTATGCAGTCGAGCATTAGGTGACTCTGGCAACTATTTTATCATTTTATATCATTTATCTTTTACTATTCTGTTTACTATTTTTTTTTTGTTTAGTCTTTTATCTTTTTTATTTGGTTTAAGTACAAAATGAAAATGTGTTGTAAGGGAGAGAACTCTTGCCTTGTCACTAGGTAAGTAAGTTACCTAGTTGCTGTCATTCGTTGTCTTATGCCCTCCTCCACCAGCTGGTTGTTGTCCAATGCCTTCCATCTCTGGTCCATGTCCCTATGAATAACACTCAAACACATAAACGATTCTTGATGTAACATTTCTCTATATCTTTACTTAAAAAATCTCTTTTAAATTTTAAGTTTTATTTAAAGTTTTATCACTTTAAATCATTTATCTTTTACTATTATGTTTATTATTTTTTTGTTTAGTCTTTTATCTTTTTTGTTTGGTTTTAGTACAAAATGAAAATGTGTTGTAAGGGAGAGAACTCTTACCTTGTCACTAGGTAAGTAAGTTACCTAGTTGCTGTCATTCGTTGTCTTATGCCCTCCTCCACCAGCTGGTTGTTGTCCAATATCCTCCATAATCTGTTGTTGTCCAATGCCTTCCATCTGTGGTCCATGTCCCTATGAAAAACACTCAAACACATAAGCAATTCTTGATGTAACTTTCCTCTATACCTTTACTTTAAAAATCTCTTTTAAATCTTAAGTTTTATTTATAGTTTTATCATTTTATATCATTTATCTTTCAAATCTTTAGGTTTTATTTATAGTTTGATTCATTTTAAAAATTTATTTTATATCATTTAGTTTTTAAACCCTGAGTTTTATTTAAAGTTTTATTAATTTTAAAAATTACATATATAGCATTCACCGTTTAAGTTTTAAGTTTTATTTATAGTTTTATTCATTTTATATCATTTATATTTTTCATTTATGTTTAATATTTTTAGGTTTATCTTTTTTATTATTTTTAGTATAAAATAAAAATGTCTTGTAAGGGAGACAACTCTTACCTTGTCACTAGGTAAGAAAGTTATGCAGTTTCTACAATTCCTTCTATGATGCCCTACTCCACCAGCTGGTTGTTGTCCAATGTCCTCCATTAGTCTGTTGTTGTCCAATGACTTCCATCTGTGGTCCATGTCCCTATGAATAACACTCAAACACAAGTTTCATCAAGATTGAATTGGTTTCAGATAGGTAGAATTTCATTTATTTACTCATTTGATCATTTCTGATATAAAAAGCGCGAAGTAGACCTCTATATGCGCGCTCCTATGTCTTCCACCATGTTCGATAGGGGTATATGCGCTATACCAATCGAAAGAAGGGACTTAGGGCTAGGTATATGCTAAGTTTCATCAAGATTGAATTGGTTTCAGATAGGTAGAATTTCATTTATTTACTCATTTGATCATTTCTGCTATAAAAACGCCCATTAGATCTCTATATTGGCGCTCCTAAGTCTTCTACCATGTTCGATAGGGGTATATGCGCTATTCCAATCGAAAGAGGGGACTTGGGGCTGGGTTTATGCCAAGTTTCATCAAGATTGAATTGGTTTCAGATAGGTAGAATTTCATTTATTTACTCATTTGATCATTTCTGATAAACAAGAGCCCCAGGGGGCACAATGCTCACCTGATACCCATGCACGCTCTAGTTGACATACTGACATTGAATACTGATAGTGCCAGTACCAGGATTTTAGCCCACAACCTTTCTAACAAGATTTTTGCCGGATGCAGACAAGTTTTTTTTCAGACAACCTTTAAAGTACAAACAAGAGAAAATAGTCACATTTCAAAACAACAACTTTTTTACTGATTTGAAAAGATGGATTATGCGATCCAAAGTCATATGCCCAGCTAGTATAGTTCGATTATGCAACATCAAAAATAAAATCATTTTGTAAAATTCCACATTAATGTGCAACAGAAACAGAATAAAACAATGAAATGATTTCATAAATTAAGTTTATTTAAAATTGAACACCAAACCTTTCATTATTAATAGCTAGTACCCAGAAAATAATAAAGCCTGTGTTTGTGAAACACGAATGCCCCGCGGTGGCATCTTTGTTGGTATAAACACCATTTTCTGTTAAGTATGTGATAGGTCAGGGTCAGAGTAATGTTGGTATCAATGGAAAGATCTTGTCACAAAGAATACACATGTACAATATGAAAGCCCTATCACTAACCATTCAAAAGTTATGCCCAATGTTAAAGTTTTTGAAAAGTAGGTCAAAGGTCAAGGTCAAGGTCACGAGGTCAAAAATTTTGGTATCAATGGAAAGGTATTGTCACAAGGAATACACATGTGAAATATGAAAGCTCTATCACCTTCCTATCAAAAGTTATGCCCAATGTAAAGTTTTTCGGACAAACAGACAGACGGACAGGCCAAAAACTATATGCCCCCGTATCTTTGATTCCGGAAGCATAAAAAACAAAGACTTTTCGGTTTTGCCTTTATTCATATTAAATTATACAGAAATCTATGAATGAGAGCTTTTGAATAGTATTGATATCATCTTAATACATGTAACGTACAGTCAAAATCGTGTTAATCCAATTAACACAGACAAGTTGTTAGCGGACAATATTAATTCAAGTGAGTTGTGCAGAAATTGAGCCAATTTATTTTCCAAACAGCAGTGTACGGTGTATCAAACCTCATGACCCAGTGAAGCCACTTGGACAAATTATTTTCGGTAAATATGCTGAAATGCGGTGCTTGGAAATGTATTTTTAGCATATTGAATCAATAGTCGTGATAAATTTTAACTTCGAACTTGATCTTGTCTTTTATGCAATCTACAGATAGGTTTGAAAATATGCAAAATTCGGAACATTTTCGATGAGGACGCAGAGTTCCTGTAAAAAAGTGAAATTTGCGAAAAAAGGACATGCATGACCCCCCCCCCCCCCCCCCCCCCTTTTTCTTTACATTTTTATGCGTGCCAAAGATTCGCAATCAAAAAAGACCAATTTTACAGACTTCCGGGCATTTCAAGTCAGTCAAAATTTTTAGTGTGCACCTTTTTATTTCCTGTAGTTACCCCTACTAAAGGGGCAAGGAGGTATTGAACCAATCAAATCTGTAACACAAGATATATGGCGACTATGTTTACCATAGATACAGAAATAAGACAGAGAAAATAATCATTAAATAGGGAAATTGTTCTGAAATATGCATGTATGAAAAAAAAGCAATCAAAGGAATGCTTGTGTCGCCTGCGTAGCGGATTTTTTTTTATTGAAATTAGGTCAAATATCAAGGGCAAGGTCACTAGGTTAAAAATTATGGAATGTTTAGAAAGGTCTTTTCATAAGGAATACAAATGTGAAATATCAAAGCCCTATCACTTACCACTCAAAAGATATAGCAAATCATAGATTTGTTGAAAAGTAGGTCAAATATATAGGGCAAGTGCACGAGGTAAAACATAGGTAATCACAGATTACGAAGCTCACCTCGTGACAGCAAAATTCAATTCAAACATATTTCTTAGTACATGTATATTGGCTTTTAAAGGCAACACCACTCAAGCAGAAAAAGTAGGTCAAGGCCATTTTATGAAAGTTTGATCAAAGATACATCCAATATGCAAGTTTGGAACATCTAGCACTTATACTTTGCTCAATTTTGGCTTTTAAAGGCAAAATCACTCAAGCGGAAAAAGTAGGTCAAGGTCATTTTATGAAAGTTTGATCAAAGATACATCCAATATGCAAGTTTGGTACATGTAGCACTTATACTCTGCTCAATATTGGCTTTTAAAAGCGAAATCACTCAAGTGGAAAAAGTAGGTCAGATGCTGCATCCGATGCATGGGTCCATCTCGGCATCCAAAGATGAATCACTTGTGCAAGTTTGGTTACTGTAGCATTAGTACTTTGTCAGATACTGAGCTACCCCAAACTTCTTATCCAAATCACTCAAGCGGAAAATGTAGGTCAGATGCTGCATCCGATGCATGGGTTCACCTCAGCATCCAAAGATGAATCACTTGTGCAAGTTTGGTAACTGTAGCATCAGTACTTTGTCAGATACTGAGCTACCCCAAACTTCTTAATCAAGTCACTCAAGCGGAAAATGTAGGTCAGATGCTGCATCCGATGCATGGGTTTACCTCAGCATCCAAAAATGAATCACTTGTGCCAGTTTGGTTACTGTAACATCAGTACTTTGTCAGATACTGAGCTACCCCAAACTTCTTAACCAAGTCGCTCAAGCGGAAAATGTAGGTCAGATGCTGCATACGATGCATGGGTTCACCTCAGCATCCAAAGATGAATCACTTGTGCCAGTTTGGTTACTGTAGCGTTAGTACTTTGTCAGATACTGAGCTAACCCAAACTTCTTAACCGGACGCGGACGCGGACACGGACACGGACGCGGACGCGTGGGGTTATAGCATAAGCTCACTCAACTTCGTCGAGGTGAGCTAAAAATGATGGTATGTGAAGAAAGATCTTGTCACATGGAATGCACATGTGAAATATCAAAGCCTATCACTCAGCAATCAAAAGAAATAGCCAATCTAAGATTTTTTGAAAAGTAGGTCAAATATCTAGGTCTTGGTCATGAGGTCAAAAGTTATGATATGTGTAGATAGGCCTTGTCACAAGAAGGAATACACATATGAAATATCAAAGCTCTATCACTTACCAATCAAAAGATATAGCAAATCTTAATTTTTTTGAAAAGTAGGTCAAATATCTAGGTCAAGGTCATGAGGTCAAAATTATGGTATGTGTAGAAAGGTATTGTCAAAAGGAATACACAAGAGAAATATCAACATGATCAAAGCCCTATCACTTGCCAATCAATAGATATAGCCAATCTTGGTTTTTTTTTAAAGTAGGTCAAATATCTAGGTCAAGGTCATAAGGTTAAAAAATATAGTATGTGAAAAAAGGGCTTGTCACAAGAAATACACATGTGAAATATCAAAGCCCTATCACTTACCAATCAAAAGATATAGCCAATCTTAGATTTTTTGAAAAGTAGGTCATATATCTAGGTCAAGGTCAAAGGTCAAAAAATATGGTTTGCGTAGAAAGGTCTTGTCACAAAGATTACACATGTG
Organism: Pinctada fucata; assembly: GCA_028142955.1. Lineage (NCBI taxonomy): Eukaryota > Metazoa > Mollusca > Bivalvia > Pterioida > Pteriidae > Pinctada > Pinctada fucata. Next base: position 28,721,319 of record AP027115.1, read on the forward strand.
AAATATCAAAGCCCTATCACTTGCCAATCAAGAGATATAGCCAATATTAGATTTTTAGAAAAGTAGGTCAAATATCTAGATCAAGGTCACAAGGTCAAACATTATTTGTGTAGAAAGGTCTAATCACAAGGAATACACATGTGAAATATCAAAGCCCTATCACTAATCAATCAAGAGATATAGCCAATATTAGATTTTTAGAAAAGTAGGTCAAATATCTAGGTCAAGGTCAAAAGGTCAAAAATTATGATATGTGTATAAAGGTCTTGTCACAAGGAATACACATGTGAAATATCAAAGCCCTATCACTTACCAATCAAAAGTTATGGGGTGTGACACCCAAGTGTGACAGACAGACGGACAGACGGAGGGACGGATGGACGGAAAGACGAACAACAGACAAAGTGATCCCTAAGTGTCGCTGTGCTTCGCAGGCGACACAAAAAGTCAACATCTTAAAAATAAATTCAGCGTATATTTGATAGCGTATGTGGCCAAGTTAATTCGAAGTATGAAAATAAGTACACAAAGCCAAACTAGCTATAGCTTGTGTTATTTAAAAAATCATTAAAAATCTAAAAGTTGATATTTTGACAAAATTCTTTCACAGTTTCATTTCTAGCGATAAATATAAAAATAAAAAGAGAAAAAAAAAACTGGAAAAGGGAAAAAAAATTGTTGGGGTCCCTCCGGGGTTTGAAGCTACTCCCCATGGGTCCATTTGGCATGGAAAACATACATTATACCTATGTACAATCTTAAAAAATATTCCTTAAAAATCCAAAAGTGGATATCTTGACAAAATTCTTTCACTTGTAGGGTACCATGCATGAGTACCTCATACCTACAAATTGTCATGACAATCTGAAGAGTGGTTATAGAAAAGAAGCAGAAAATGTATGAAAATCACCCCCCCCCCCTTCATTTTTACATAAGAAAAAAATTCATAAAAAATCAAAAAAATAAATTTTAAGCAAAAAATACATATCAAAGCATTAAGTTAGTTAAATATGATAAAAATGTAGTAAATGAGTGTGTAAAATCATACACTTATTGAGTTATTTAAAGAAATAGTGCAAAAATGTGCATTTCTGACAAAGTCCGAAAAGACGTCAAAAACGCGTCAAAAATTTGACTTCGAAGTGGAATCAAAATTAACAACACTTCTTAAGACATCTCTCTAGATCATCCTGATGCTTTCGGTTTGTCGATACATGCTTCGGTTCTGAAGAAGAAGTTTGTCAAAGGAGGGTACCCCCTGTGACCTACTTTTGCCTGTGGTGGCGCCACCTGTTGATGGATCCGGACGAAAAACAACAACACTTGTAGGGGACCATGAGTACTTCATTCCTACCAAGTTTCATGAAAATCTGTTCAGTGGTTCTAGAGAAGAAGTAGAAAATCTTGAAAAGTTTACGACGGACGACGGACGGACGACGGACGACGGACGACAGACGACGGACGCCGGACGGTGCGCTATGACAATAGCTCACTTGAGCTTTGCTCAGGTGAGCTAAAAAGCGCGAAGTAGACCTCTATATGCGCGCTCCTACGTCTTCCACCATGTTCGATAGGGGTATATGCGCTATACCAATCGAAAGAGGAGACTTGGGGCTAGGTATATGCCAAGTTTCATCAAGATTGAATTGGTTTCAGATAGGTAGAATTTCATTTATTTACTCATTTGATCATTTCTGATATAAAAGGCGCGAAGTAGACCTCTTATATGCGCGCTCCTACGTCTTCCATCATGTTCGATAGGGGTATATGCGCTATACCAATCGAAAGAGGAGACTTGGGGCTAGGTACATGCCAAGTTTCATCAAGATTGAATTGGTTTCAGATAGGTAGAATTTCATTTATTTACTCAGTTGATCATTTCTGCTATAAAAACGCTCATTAGATCTCTATATGGGCGCTCCTAAGTCTTCTACCATGTTCGATTGGGGTATATGCGCTATACCAATCGAAAGAGGGGACTTGGGGCTGGGTTTATGCCAAGTTTCATCAAGATTGAATTGGTTTCAGATAGGTAGAATTTCATTTATTTACTCATTTGATCATTTCTGATATAAAAAGCGCGAAGTAGACCTCTATATGCGCGTTCCTACGTCTTCCACCATGTTCGATAGGGGTATATGCGCTATACCAATCAAAAGAGGGGACTTGGGGCTAGGTATATGCCAAGTTTCATCAAGATTGAATTGGTTTCAGATAGGTAGAATATCATTTATTTACTCATTTGATCATTTCTGATATAAAAAGAGCGAAGTAGACCTCTTATATGCGCGCTCCTACCTCTTCCACCATGTTCGATAGGGGTATATGCGCTATACCAATCGAAAGAGGGGACTTGGGGCTAGGTATATGCCAAGTTTCATCAAGATTGAATTGGTTTCAGATAGGTAGAATTTCATTTATTTACTCATTTGATCATTTCTGCTATAAAAGGCGCCCATAAGATCTCTATATGCGCGCTCCTACGTCTTCCACCATGTTCGATAGGGGTATATGCGCTCTACCAATCAAAAGAGGAGACTTGGGGCTTGGTACATGCCAAGTTTCATCAATATTGAATTTGTTTCAGATAGGTAGAATTTCATTTATTTACTCATTTTATCATTTCTGCTATAAAAAGCGCCCATTAGATCTCTATATATACGCGCTCCTAAGTCCTCTACCTGGTTCGATAGGGGAATATGCGCTATACCAATCAAAAGAAGAGACTTGGGGCTAGGTACATGCCAAGTTTCATCAAGATTGAATTGGTTTCAGATAGGTAGAATTTCATTTATTTACTCATTTGATCATTTCTGATATAAAAAGCGCCAATTAGATCTCTATATGCGCGCTCCTAAGTCTTCTACCATGTTCGATAGGGGAATATGCGCTATACCAATCGAAAGAGGAGACTTGGGGCTAGGTACATGCCAAGTTTCATGAAGATTGGATTGGTTTCAGACAGGTAGAATTTCATTTATTTACTCATATTGATCATTTCTGCTATAAAAAGCGCCCACTAGATCTCTATATATACGCGCTCCTAAGTCTTCCACCATGTTCGAAAGGGGTATATGCGCTATACCAATCGAAAGAGGGGACTTGGGGCTACGTATATGCCAAGTTTCATCAAGATTGAATTGGTTTCAGATAGGTAGAATTTCATTTATTTACTCATTTGATCATTTCTGATATAAAAGGCGCGAAGTAGACCTCTTATATGCGCGCTCCTACGTCTTCCACCATGTTCGATAGGGGTATATGCGCTATACCAATCGAAAGAAGAGACTTGGGGCTAGGTACATGCCAAGTTTCATCAAGATTGAATTGGTTTCAGATAGGCAGAATCTCATTTATTTACTCATTTGATCATTTCTGCTATAAAAAGCGCCCATTAGATCTCTATATGCGCGCTCCTAAGTCTTCTACCATGTTCGATAGGGGAATATGCGCTATTCCAATCAAAAGAGGAGACTTGGGGCTAGGTACATGCTAAGTTTCATCAAGACTGAATTGGTTTCAGATAGGTAGAATATCATTTATTTACTCATATTGATCATTTCTGCTATAAAAAGATCCGATTAGACCTCTATATGCGCGCTTCTTCGTCTTCTACCATGTTCGATTGGGGTATATGCGCTATACCAATCGAAAGAGGAGACTTGGGGCTAGGTACATGCCAAGTTTCATCAAGATTGAATTGGTTTCAGATAGTAAGAATTCCATTTATTTACTCATTTGATTATTTCTGCTATAAAAAGCGCCAATTAGACCTCTATATGCGCGCTCCTACGTCTTCCACCATGTTCGATAGGGGTATATGCGCTATACCAATCGAAAGAGGAGACTTGGGGCTAGGTATATGCCAAGTTTCATCAAGATTGAATTGGTTTCAGATAGGTAGAATTTCATTTATTTACTCATTTGATCATTTCTGTTATAAAAAGCGCCCATTAGATCTCTATATGCGCGCTCCTAAGTCTTCTACCATGTTCGATAGGGGAATATGCGCTATTCCAATCAAAAGAGGAGACTTGGGGCTAGGTACATGCTAAGTTTCATCATGACTGAATTGGTTTCAGATAGGAAGAATATCATTTATTTACTCATATTGATCATTTCTGCTATAAAAAGATCCGATTAGACCTCTATTTGCGCGCTTCTTCGTCTTCTACCATGTTCGATTGGGGTATATGCGCTATACCAATCGAAAGAGGAGACTTGGGGCTAGGAACATGCCAAGTTTCATCAAGATTGAATTGGTTTCAAATAGGAAGAATTTCATTTATTTACTCATTTGATTATTTCTGCTATAAAAAGCGCCAATTAGACCTCTATATGCGCGCTCCTACGTCTTCCACCATGTTCGATAGGGGAATATGCGCTATACCAATCAAAAGAGGAGACTTGGGGCTAGGTACATGCCAAGTTTTATATATATTGAATTGGTTTCAGATAGGTAGAATTTCATTTATTTACTCATTTGATCATTTCTGCTATAGAAAGCGCCAATTAGACCTCTATACGCGCGCTCCTAAGTCTTCTACCATGTTCGATAGGGGAATATGTGCTATACCAATCGAAAGAGGAGACTTGGGGCTAGGTACATGCCAAGTTTCATCAAGATTGAATAGGTTTCAGATAGGCAGAATTTCATTTATTTATTCATATTGATCATTTCTGCTAATAAAAAGATCCCATTAGACCTCTATATGCGCGCTCCTACTTCTTCCACCATGTTCGATAGGGGTATATGCGCTATACCAATCGAAAGAGGGGACTTAGGGCTAGATATCTGCTAAGTTTCATCAAGATTGAATTGGTTTCAGATAGGTAGAATTTCATTTATTTACTCATTTGATCATTTCTGCTATAAAAACGCCCATTAGATCTCTATATGGGCGCTCCTAAGTCTTCTACCATGTTCGATAGGGGTATATGCGCTATACCAATCGAAAGAGGGGACTTGGGGCTGGGTTTATGCCAAGTTTCATCAAGATTGAATTGGTTTCAGATAGGTAGAATTTCATTTATTTACTCATTTGATCATTTCTGATATAAAAAGCGCGAAGTAGACCTCTATATGCGCGCTCCTTCGTCTTCCACCATGTTCGATAGGGGTATATGCGCTATACCAATCGAAAGAGGGACTTGGGGCTAGGTATATGCCAAGTTTCATCAAGATTGAATTGGTTTCAGATAGGTAGAATTTCATTTATTTACTCATTTGATCATTTCTGATATAAAAAGCGCCAATTAGACTTCTATATGCGCGCTCCTACGTCTACCACCATGTTCGATAGGGGTATATGCGCTATACCAATCGAAAGAGGGGACTTGGGGCTAGGTATATGCCAAGTTTCATCAAGATTGAATTGGTGTCAGATAGGTAGAATTTCATTTATTTACTCATTTGATCATTTCTGCTATAAAAAGCGCCCATTAGATCTCTATATGCGCGCTCCTTCTTCTTCTACCATGTTCGATTGGGGTACCCAATCGCTATACCAATCGAAAGAGGAGACTTGGGGCTAGGTACATGCCAAGTTTCATGAAGATTGGATTGGTTTCAGATAGGTAGTATTTTATTTATTTACTCATATTGATCATTTCTGCTATAAAAAGCGCCCACTAGATCTCTATATATACGCGCTCCTAAGTCTTCTACCTGGCTCGATAGGCTGATATGCGCTTTACCAATCAAAAGAGGAGACTTGGGGCTAGGTACATGCCAAGTTTCATCAAGATTGAATTGGTTTCAGATAGGTAGAATTTCATTTATTTACTCATTTGATCATTTCTGATATAAAAAGCGCCAATTAGACTTCTATATGCGCGCTCCTACGTCTACCACCATGTTCGATAGGGGTATATGCGCTATACCAATCGAAAGAGGGGACTTGGGGCTAGGTATATGCCAAGTTTCATCAAGACTGAATTGGTTTCAGATAGGTAGAATATCATTTATTTACTCATATTGATCATTTCTGCTATAAAAAGATCCGATTAGACCTCTATATGCGCGCTTCTTCGTCTTCTACCATGTTCGATTGGGGTATATGCGCTATACCAATCGAAAGAGGAGACTTGGGGCTAGGAACATGCCAAGTTTCATCAAGATTGAATTGGTTTCAGATAGTAAGAATTCCATTTATTTACTCATTTGATTATTTCTGCTATAAAAAGCGCCAATTAGACCTCTATATGCGCGCTCCTACGTCTTCCACCATGTTCGATAAGGGTATATGCGCTATACCAATCGAAAGAGGAGACTTGGGGTTAGGTATATGCCAAGTTTCATCAAGATTGAATTGGTTTCAGATAGGTAGAATTTCATTTATTTACTCATTTGATCATTTCTGTTATAAAAAGCGCCCATTAGATCTCTATATGCGCGCTCCTAAGTCTTCTACCATGTTCGATAGGGGAATATGCGCTATACCAATCAAAAGAAAAGACTGGGGGCTAGGTACATGCCAAGTTTCATCAGGATTGAATTGGTTTCAGATAGGTAGAATTTCATTTATTTACTCATTTGATCATTTCTGCTATAAAAAGCGCCCATTAGATCTCTATATGCGCGCTCCTAAGTCTTCTACCATGTTCGATAGGGGAATATGCGCTATTCCAATCAAAAGAGGAGACTTGGGGCTAGGTACATGCTAAGTTTCATCAAGACTGAATTGGTTTCAGATAGGAAGAATATCATTTATTTACTCATATTGATCATTTCTGCTATAAAAAGATCCGATTAGACCTCTATTTGCGCGCTTCTTCGTCTTCTACCATGTTCGATAGGGGTATATGCGCTATACCAATCGAAAGAGGAGACTTGGGGCTAGGAACATGCCAAGTTTCATGAAGATTGAATTGGTTTCAAATAGGAAGAATTTCATTTATTTACTCATTTGATTATTTCTGCTATAAAAAGCGCCAATTAGACCTCTATATGCGCGCTCCTAAGTCTTCTACCATATTCGATAGGGGAATATGCGCTATACCAATCGAAAGAGGGACTTGGGGCTAGGTATATGCCAAGTTTCATCAAGATTGAATTGGTTTCAGATAGGTAGAATTTTATTTATTTACTCATTTGATCATTTCTGATATAAAAAGCGCCAATTAGTCTTCTATATGCGCGCTCCTACGTCTACCACCATGTTCGATAGGGGTATATGCGCTATACCAATCGAAAGAGGGGACTTGGGGCTAGGTATATGCCAAGTTTCATCAAGATTGAATTGGTGTCAGATAGGTAGAATTTCATTTATTTACTCATTTGATCATTTCTGCTATAAAAAGCGCCCATTAGATCTCTATATGCGCGCTCCTTCTTCTTCTACCATGTTCGATTGGGGTACCCAATCGCTATACCAATCGAAAGAGGAGACTTGGGGCTAGGTACATGCCAAGTTTCATGAAGATTGGATTGGTTTCAGATAGGTAGTATTTTATTTATTTACTCATATTGATCATTTCTGCTATAAAAAGCGCCCACTAGATCTCTATATATACGCGCTCCTAAGTCTTCTACCTGGCTCGATAGGGGGATATGCGCTTTACCAATCAAAAGAGGAGACTTGGGGCTAGGTACATGCCAAGTTTCATCAAGATTGAATTGGTTTCAGATAGGTAGAATTTCATTTATTTACTCGTTTGATCACTTCTGCTATAAAAACGCCCATTAGATCTCTATATCCGCGCTCCTTCGTCTTTTACCATGTTCGATAAGGGTATATGCGCTATACCAATCGAAAGAGGAGTTTTGGGACTAGGATCATGCCAAGTTTCATTAAGATTGAATTGGTTTCAGATAGGTAGAATTTCATTTATTTACTCATTTGATCATTTCTGATATAAAAAGCGCCAATTAGACCTCTATATGGCCGCTCCTACGTCTACCACCATCTTCGATAGGAGTATATGCGCTATACCAATCGAAAGAGAGGACTTGGGGATAGGTATATGCCAAGTTTCATCAAGATTGAATTGGTTTCAGATAGGTAGACATTCATTTATTTTCTCATTTGATCATTTCTGCTATAAAAAGCGTCCATTAGATCTCTATATGCGCGCTCCTAAGTCTTCTACCATGTTCGATAGGGGAATATGCGCTATACCAATCAAAAGAGGAGACTTGGGGCTAGGTACATGCCAAGTTTCATCAATATTGAATTGGTTTCAGATAGACAGAATTTCATTTATTTACTCATTTGATCATTTCTGCTATAAAAAGCGCCCATTAGATCTCTATATGCGCGCTCCTAAGTCTTCTACCATGTTCGATAGGGGAATATGCGCTATTCCAATCAAAAGAGGAACTTGGGGCTAGGTACATGCTAAGTTTCATCAAGACTGAATTGGTTTCAGATAGGTAGAATATCATTTATTTACTCATATTGATCATTTCTGCTATAAAAAGATCCGATTAGACCTCTATATGCGCGCTTCTTCGTCTTCTACCATGTTCGATTGGGGTATATGCGCTATACCAATCGAAAGAGGAGACTTGGGGCTAGGAACATGCCAAGTTTCATCAAGATTGAATTGGTTTTAGATAGTAAGAATTCCATTTATTTACTCATTTGATTATTTCTGCTATAAAAAGCGCCAATTAGACCTCTATATGCGCGCTCCTACTTCTTCCACCATGTTCGATAAGGGTATATGCGCTATACCAATCGAAAGAGGAGACTTGGGGCTAGGTATATGCCAAGTTTCATCAAGATTGAATTGGTTTCAGATAGGTAGAATTTCATTTATTTACTCATTTGATCATTTCTGTTATAAAAAGCGCCCATTAGATCTCTATATGCGCGCTCCTAAGTCTTCTACCATGTTCGATAGGGGAATATGCGCTATACCAATCAAAAGAAAAGACTGGGGGCTAGGTACATGCCAAGTTTCATCAAGATTGAATTGGTTTCAGATAGGTAGAATTTCATTTATTTACTCATTTGATCATTTCTGCTATAAAAAGCGCCCATTAGATCTCTATATGCGCGCTCCTAAGTCTTCTACCATGTTCGATAAGGGAATATGCGCTATTCCAATCAAAAGAGGAGACTTGGTGCTAGGTACATGCTAAGTTTCATCAAGACTGAATTTGTTTCAGATAGGAAGAATATCATTTATTTACTCATATTGATCATTTCTGCTATAAAAAGATCCGATTAGACCTCTATTTGCGCGCTTCTTCGTCTTCTACCATGTTCGATAGGGGTATATGCGCTATACCAATCGAAAGAGGAGACTTGGGGATAGGAACATGCCAAGTTTTATCAATATTGAATTGGTTTCAGATAGGTAGAATATCATTTATTTACTCATTTGATCATTTCTGCTATAGAAAGCGCCAATTAGACCTCTATACGCGCGCTCCTAAGTCTTCTACCATGTTCGATAGGGGAATATGGGCTATACCAATCGAAAGAGGAGACTTGGGGCTAGGTACATTCTAAGTTTCCTCAAGATTGAATTGGTTTCAGATAGGTAGAATTTCATTTATTTACTCATTTGATCATTTCTGTTATAAAAAGCGCCCATTCGATCTCTATATGCGCACTCCTAAGTCTTCTACCATATTCGATAGGGGAATATGCGCTATACCAATCAAAAGAGGAGACTTGGGGCTAGGTACATGCCAAGTTTTATCAAGATTGAATTGGTTTCAGATAGGTAGAATTTCATTTATTTACTCATTTGATCATTTCTGCTATAGAAAGCGCCAATTAGACCTCTATACGCGCGCTCCTACGTCTTCTACCATGTTCGATAGGGGAATATGCGCTATACTAATCGAAAGAGGAGACTTGGGGCTAGGTACATTCTAAGTTTCCTCAAGATTGAATTGGTTTCAGATTGGAAGAATTTCATTTATTTACTCATATTGATCATTTCTGCTATAAAAAGATCCCATTAGACCTCTATATGCGCGCTCCTAAGTCTTCTACCTTGTTCGATAGGGGGATATGCGCTATACCAATCGAGAGCTGAGACTTGGGGCTAGGTACATACCAAGTTTCATCAAGATTGAATTGGTTTCAGATAGGTAGAATTTCATTTATTTACTCATATTGATCATTTCTGCTATAAAAAGCGCCCATTAGACCTCTATATGCGCGCTCCTTTGTCATCTAGCATGTTCGAAAGGGGTATATGCGCTATACCAATCGAAAGAGGAGACTTGGGGCTAGGTACATTCTAAGTTTCCTCAAGATTGAATTGGTTTCAGATAGGTAGAATTTCATTTATTTACTCATATTGATCATTTCTGCTATAAAAAGATCCCATTAGACCTCTATGTGCGCGCGCCTAAGTCTTCTACCTTCTTCGATAGGGGGATATGCGCTATACCAATCGAGAGCTGAGACTAGGGGCTAGGTACATACCAAGTTTCATCAAGATTGAATTGGTTTCAGATAGGTAGAATTTCATTTATTTACTCATAAGATCATTTCTGCTATAAAAAGCGCCCATTAGATATCTATATGCGCGTTCCTTCGTCTTCTACCATGTTCGATTGGGGTATATGCGCTATACCAATCAAAAGAGGAGACTTGGGGCTAGGAACACGCCAAGTTTCATCAAGATTGAATGGGTTTCAGATAGGTAGAATTTCATTTATTTACTCATTTGATCATTTCTGCTATAGAAAGCGCCAATTAGACCTCTATACGCGCGCTCCTACGTCTTCTACCATGTTCGATAGGGGAATATGCGCTATACCAATCGAAAGAGGAGACTTGGGGCTAGGTACATTCTAAGTTTCCTCAAGATTGAATTGGTTTCAGATTGGAAGAATTTCATTTATTTACTCATATTGATCATTTCTGCTATAAAAAGATCCCATTAGACCTCTATATGCGCGCTCCTAAGTCTTCTACCTTGTTCGATAGGGGGATATGCGCTATACCAATCGAGAGCTGAGACTTGGGGCTAGGTACATACCAAGTTTCATCAAGATTGAATTGGTTTCAGATAGGTAGAATTTCATTTATTTACTCATATTGATCATTTCTGCTATAAAAAGCGCCCATTAGACCTCTATATGCGCGCTCCTTTGTCATCTAGCATGTTCGAAAGGGGTATATGCGCTATACCAATCGAAAGAGGAGACTTGGGGCTAGGTACATTCTAAGTTTCCTCAAGATTGAATTGGTTTCAGATAGGTAGAATTTCATTTATTTACTCATATTGATCATTTCTGCTATAAAAAGATCCCATTAGACCTCTATGTGCGCGCGCCTAAGTCTTCTACCTTCTTCGATAGGGGGATATGCGCTATACCAATCGAGAGCTGAGACTAGGGGCTAGGTACATACCAAGTTTCATCAAGATTGAATTGGTTTCAGATAGGTAGAATTTCATTTATTTACTCATAAGATCATTTCTGCTATAAAAAGCGCCCATTAGATATCTATATGCGCGTTCCTTCGTCTTCTACCATGTTCGATTGGGGTATATGCGCTATACCAATCAAAAGAGGAGACTTGGGGCTAGGAACACGCCAAGTTTCATCAAGATTGAATGGGTTTCAGATAGGTAGAATTTCATTTATTTACTCATTTGATTATTTCTGCTATAAAAAGCGCCCATTAGACCTCTATATGCGCGTTCCTTCTTCTTCTAGCATGTTCGATTGGGGTATATGCGCTATACAAATCGAATGAGGAGTTTTGGGACTAGGATCATGCCAAGTTTCATCAAGATTGAATTGGTTTCAGATAGGAAGAATTTCATTTATTTACTCATTTTATCATTTTTGCTATAGAAAGATCCCATTAGACCTCTATATGCGGGCTCCTTCGTCTTCTAGCGTGTTCGATAGGGGTATATGCGCTATACCAATCGAAAGAGGAGACTTTGGGCTAGGAACATGCCAAGTTTCATCAAGATTGAATTGGTTTCAGATAGGTAGAATTTCATTTATTTACTCATTTGATCATTTCTGCCATAGAGATCACCAATTAGACCTCTATATGCGTGCTCCTACGTCTTCTACCATGTTCGATAGGCGTATATGCGCTATACCAAACTAAAGACACTACTTGAGGCTAGGTACATGCCAAGTTTCATCAAGATTGAATTGGTTTCAGATAGGTAGAATTTCATTTATTTACTCATTTGATCATTTCTGCTATAAAAAGCGCCCATTAGATCTCTATATGCGCGCTCCGTCGTCTTCTACCATGTTCGATTGCGGTATATGCGCCATACTAATCGAAAGAGGAGACTTGGGCCTAGAAACACGCCAAGTTTCATAAAGATTGAATTGGTTTCAGATAGGTAGAATTTCCTTTATTTACTCATTTGATCATTTCTGCTATAAACAGCACCAAATAGACCTCTATATGCGTGCTCCTACGTCTTCCACCATGTTCGATAGGGGTATATGCGCTATACCAAACGAAAGAGACTACTTGAGGCTAGGTACATGCCAGGTTTCATCAAGATTGAATTGATTTCAGATAGGTAGAATTTCATTTATTTACTCATTTGATCATTTCTGATATAAAAAGCGCCCATTAGATCTCTATCTGCGCGCTCCTACGTCTTCTACCATGTTCGATAGGGGTATATGCGCTATACCAATCCAAAGAGGAGACTTTGGGCTAAGTATATGCCAAGTTTCATCAAGATTGAATTTGTTTCAGATATGTAGAATTTCATTAATTACTCATTTGATTATTTCTGCTATAAACAGCACCAAATAGACCTCTATATGCGTGCTCCTACGTCTTCCACCATGTTCGATAGGGGTATATGCGCTATACCAATCGAAAGAGGAGACTTGGGGCTAGGTATATGCCTCGTTTCATCAAGACTGAATTGGTTTCAGATAGGTAGAATTTCATTTATTTACTCATTTGATTATTTCTGCTATAAAAAGCGCCCATTAGATCTCTATATGCGCGTTCCTTCGTCTTCTGGCATGTTCGATTGGGGCTATACAAATCGAATGAGGAATTTTGGGACTAGGATCATGCCAAGTTTCATCAAGATTGAATTGGTTTCAGATAGGAAGAATTTCATTTATTTACTCATTTTATCATGTCTGCTATAAAAAGATCCCATTAGACCTCTATATGCGCGCTCCTTCGTCTTCTAGCATGTTCTATAGGGGTATATGCGGTATACCAATCGAAAGAGGAGACTTGGGGCTAGGAACATGCCAAGTTTCATTAAGATTGAATTGGTTTCAGATAGGTAGAATTTCATTTATTTACTCATTTGATTATTTCTGCTATAAAAAAGCGCCAATGAGACCTCTATATGCGCGCTCCTACGTCTTCCACCATGTACGATAGGGGTATATGCGCTATACAAATCGAAAGAGGAGACTTGGTGCTAGGTATATGCTAAGTTTCATCAAGATTGGATTGGTTTCAGATAGGTAGAATTTCATTTATTTACTCATTTTATCATTTCTGCCATAAAAAGTGCCCATTAGCTCTCTATTTGCGCGTTCCTTCCTCTTCTACCATGTTCGATTGGGGTATATGCGCTATACAAATCGAATGAGGAGTTTTGGGACTAGGTACATGCCAAGTTTCATCAAGATTGAATTGGTTTCAGATAGGAAGAATTTCATTTATTTACTCATTTGATTATTTCTGCTATAAAAAGCGCCAATTAAACCTCTATATGCGCGCTCCTACGTCTTCCACCATGTTCGATAGGAGTATATGCGCTATACCAATCAAAAGAGGAGACTTGGGGCTAGGTATAAGCCAAGTTTCATCAAGATTGAATGGGTTTCAGATAGGTCGAATTTCATTTATTTACTCATATTGATCATTTCGGCTATAAAAAGTGCCCATTATACCTCTATATGCGTGCTCCTACGTCTTCTACCATGTTCGATAGGGGTATATGCACTACACCAATCGAAAGAGAAGATTTTAGCCTAGGTACATGCCAAGTTTCATCAAGATTGAATTGGTTTCAGATAGGTAGAATTTCATGTATTTACTCATTTGATCATTTCTGCTATAAAAAGCGCCCATTAGATCTCTATATGCGCGCTCCTAAGTCTTCTACCATGTTCGATAGGGGAATATGCGCTATACCAATCAAAATAGGAGACTTGGGGCTAGGTACATGCCAAGTTTCATCAAGATTGAATTGGTTTCAGATAGGTAGAATTTCATTTATTTACTCATTTGATCATTTCTGCTATAGAGATCACCAATTAGACCTCTATATGCGTGCTCCGACGTCTTCTACCATGTTCGATAGGCGTATATGCGCTATACCAATCGAAAGAGACTACTTGAGGCTAGGTACATGCCAAGTTTCATCAAGATTGAATTGGTTTCAGATAGGTAGAATTTCATTTATTTACTCATTTGATCATTTCTGCTATAAAAAGCGCCCATTAGATCTCTATATGCGCGCTCCCTCCTCTTCTACCATGTTCGATTGCGGTATATGCGCTATACCTATTGAAAGAGGAGTTTGGCGACTAGGATCATGACAAGTTTCATCAAGATTGAATTGGTTTCAGATAGGTAGAATTTCATTTATTTACTCATTTGATCATTTCTGCTATAAAAAGCGCCCATTAGACCTCTATATGCGCGCTCCTATACGTCTTCTACCATTTTCGATAGGGGTATATGCGCTATACCAATCGAAAGAGACTACTTGAGGCTAGGTACATGCCAAGTTTCATCAAGATTGAATTGGTTTCAGATAGGTAGAATTTCATTTATTTACTCATTTTATCATTTCTGCTATAGAAATCGCCCATTAGACCTCTATATGCGCGCTCCTTCGTCTTTTACCATGTTCGATTGGGGCATATGCGCTATACCTATTGAAAGAGGAGTTTGGCGACTAGGATCATGACAAGTTTCATCAAGATTGAATTGGTTTCAGATAGGTAGAATTTCATTTATTTACTCATTTGATCATTTCTGCTATAAAAAGCGCCCATTAGACCTCTATATGCGCGCTCCTATACGTCTTCTACCATGTTCGATAGGGGTATATGCGCTATACCAATCAAAAGAGAAGACTTGGGGCTAGGTATATGCTAAGTTTCATCAAGATTGAGTTGGTTTCAGGTAGGTAGAATTTCATTTATTTACTCATTAGATCATTTCTGCTATAAAAAGATCCCATTAGACCTCTATATGCGCGCTCCTAAGTCTTCTACCTTGTTCGATAGGGGGATATGCGCTATACCAATTTAGAGCTGAGACTTGGGGCTAGGTACATGCCAAGTTTCATCAAGATTGAATTGGTTTCAGATAGGTAGAATTTCATTTATTTACTCATATTGATCATTCCTGCTATAAAAAGCGCCCATTAGACCTCTATATGCGCGCTCCTTTGTCATCTAGCATGTTCGAAAGGGGTATATGCGCTATACCAATCGAAAGAGGAGACTTGGGGCTAGGTACATTCTAAGTTTCCGCAAGATTGAATTGGTTTCAGATAGGTAGAATTTCATTTATTTACTCATATTGATCATTTCTGCTATAAAAAGATCCCATTAGACCTCTATGTGCGCGCGCCTAAGTCTTCTACCTTCTTCGATAGGGGGATATGCGCTATACCAATCGAGAGCTGAGACTAGGGGCTAGGTACATACCAAGTTTCATCAAGATTGAATTGGTTTCAGATAGGTAGAATTTCATTTATTTACTCATAAGATCATTTCTGCTATAAAAAGCGCCCATTAGATATCTATATGCGCGTTCCTTCGTCTTCTACCATGTTCGATTGGGGTATATGCGCTATACCAATCAAAAGAGGAGACTTGGGGCTAGGAACACGCCAAGTTTCATCAAGATTGAATGGGTTTCAGATAGGTAGAATTTCATTTATTTACTCATTTGATTATTTCTGCTATAAAAAGCGCCCATTAGACCTCTATATGCGCGTTCCTTCTTCTTCTTATGTTCGATTGGGGTATATGCGCTATACAAATCGAATGAGGAGTTTTGGGACTAGGATCATGCCAAGTTTCATCAAGATTGAATTGGTTTCAGATAGGAAGAATTTCATTTATTTACTCATTTTATCATTTTTGCTATAGAAAGATCCCATTAGACCTCTATATGCGCGCTCCTTCGTCTTCTAGCGTGTTCGATAGGGGTATATGCGCTATACCAATCGAAAGAGGAGACTTTGGGCTAGGAACATGCCAAGTTTCATCAAGATTGAATTGGTTTCAGATAGGTAGAATTTCATTTATTTACTCATTTGATCATTTCTGCCATAGAGATCACCAATTAGACCTCTATATGCGTGCTCCTACGTCTTCTACCATGTTCGATAGGCGTATATGCGCTATACCAAACTAAAGACACTACTTGAGGCTAGGTACATGCCAAGTTTCATCAAGATTGAATTGGTTTCAGATAGGTAGAATTTCATTTATTTATTTGATCATTTCTGCTATAAAAAGCGCCCATTAGATCTCTATATGCGCGCTCCGTCGTCTTCTACCATGTTCGATTGCGGTATATGCGCCATACCAATCGAAAGAGGAGACTTGGGCCTAGAAACACGCCAAGTTTCATCAAGATTGAATTGGTTTCAGATAGGTAGAATTTCCTTTATTTACTCATTTGATCATTTCTGCTATAAACAGCACCAAATAGACCTCTATATGCGTGCTCCTACGTCTTCCACCATGTTCGATAGGGGTATATGCGCTATACAAAACGAAAGAGACTACTTGAGGCTAGGTACATGCCAGGTTTCATCAAGATTGAATTGATTTCAGATAGGTAGAATTTCATTTATTTACTCATTTGATCATTTCTGCTATAAAAAGCACCAAATAGACCTCTATATGCGTGCTCCTACGTCTTCCACCATGTTCGATAGGGGTATATGCGCTATACCAATCGAAAGAGGAGACTTGGGGCTAGGTATATGCCTCGTTTCATCAAGACTGAATTGGTTTCAGATAGGTAGAATTTCATTTATTTACTCATTTGATTATTTCGGCTATAAAAAGTGCCCATTATACCTCTATATGCGTGCTCCTACGTCTTCTACCATGTTCGATAGGGGTATATGCACTACACCAATCGAAAGAGAGGATTTTAGCCTAGGTACATGCCAAGTTTCATCAAGATTGAATTGGTTTCAGATAGGTAGAATTTCATGTATTTACTCATTTGATCATTTCTGCTATAAAAAGCGCCCATTAGATCTCTATATGCGCGCTCCTAAGTCTTCTACCATGTTCGATAGGGGAATATGCGCTATACCAATCAAAATAGGAGACTTGGGGCTAGGTACATGCCAAGTTTCATCAAGATTGAATTGGTTTCAGATAGGTAGAATTTCATTTATTTACTCATTTGATCATTTCTGCTATAGAGATCACCAATTAGACCTCTATATGCGTGCTCCGACGTCTTCTACCATGTTCGATAGGCGTATATGCGCTATACCAATCGAAAGAGACTACTTGAGGCTAGGTACATGCCAAGTTTCATCAAGATTGAATTGGTTTCAGATAGGTAGAATTTCATTTATTTACTCATTTGATCATTTCTGCTATAAAAAGCGCCCATTAGATCTCTATATGCGCGCTCCCTCGTCTTCTACCATGTTCGATTGTGGTATATGCGCTATACCTATTGAAAGAGGAGTTTGGCGACTAGGATCATGACAAGTTTCATCAAGATTGAATTGGTTTCAGATAGGTAGAATTTCATTTATTTACTCATTTGATCATTTCTGCTATAAAAAGCGCCCATTAGACCTCTATATGCGCGCTCCTATACGTCTTCTACCATTTTCGATAGGGGTATATGCGCTATACCAATCGAAAGAGACTACTTGAGGCTAGGTACATGCCAAGTTTCATCAAGATTGAATTGGTTTCAGATAGGTAGAATTTCATTTATTTACTCATTTTATCATTTCTGCTATAGAAATCGCCCATTAGACCTCTATATGCGCGCTCCTTCGTCTTTTACCATGTTCGATTGGGGCATATGCGCTATACCTATTGAAAGAGGAGTTTGGCGACTAGGATCATGACAAGTTTCATCAAGATTGAATTGGTTTCAGATAGGTAGAATTTCATTTATTTACTCATTTGATCATTTCTGCTATAAAAAGCGCCCATTAGACCTCTATATGCGCGCTCCTATACGTCTTCTACCATGTTCGATAGGGGTATATGCGCTATACCAATCAAAAGAGAAGACTTGGGGCTAGGTATATGCCAAGTTTCATCAAGATTGAGTTGGTTTCAGGTAGGTAGAATTTCATTTATTTACTCATTAGATCATTTCTGCTATAAAAAGCGCCCATTAGATCTCGATATGCGCCTTCCTTCGTCTTCTACCATGTTCCATTGGGGTATATGCGCTATACCAATCGAAAGAGGAGACTTGGGGCTAGGAACACGCCAAGTTTCATCAAGATTGAATGGGTTTCAGATAGGTAGAATTTCATTTATTTACTCATTTGATTATTTCTGCTATAAAAAGCGCCAATTAAACCTCTATATGCGCGCTCCTACGTCTTCCACCATGTTCGATAGGAGTATATGCGCTATACCAATCAAAAGAGGAGACTTGGGGCTAGGTATATGCCAAGTTTCATCAAGATTGAATGGGTTTCAGATAGGTCGAATTTCATTTATTTACTCATATTGATCATTTCGGCTATAAAAAGTGCCCATTATACCTCTATATGCGTGCTCCTACGTCTTCTACCATGTTCGATAGGGGTATATGCACTACACCAATCGAAAGAGAAGATTTTAGCCTAGGTACATGCCAAGTTTCATCAAGATTGAATTGGTTTCAGATAGGTAGAATTTCATGTATTTACTCATTTGATCATTTCTGCTATAAAAAGCGCCCATTAGATCTCTATATGCGCGCTCCTAAGTCTTCTACCATGTTCGATAGGGGAATATGCGCTATACCAATCAAAATAGGAGACTTGGGGCTAGGTACATGCCAAGTTTCATCAAGATTGAATTGGTTTCAGATAGGTAGAATTTCATTTATTTACTCATTTGATCATTTCTGCTATAGAGATCACCAATTAGACCTCTATATGCGTGCTCCGACGTCTTCTACCATGTTCGATAGGCGTATATGCGCTATACCAATCGAAAGAGACTACTTGAGGCTAGGTACATGCCAAGTTTCATCAAGATTGAATTGGTTTCAGATAGGTAGAATTTCATTTATTTACTCATTTGATCATTTCTGCTATAAAAAGCGCCCATTAGATCTCTATATGCGCGCTCCCTCGTCTTCTACCATGTTCGATTGCGGTATATGCGCTATACCAATCGAAAGAGGAGACTTGGGCCTAGGAACACGCCAAGTTTCATCAAGATTGAATTGGTTTCAGATAGGTAGAATTTCCTTTATTTACTCATTTGATCATTTCTGCTATAAAAAACGCCAATTAGACCTCTATATGCGCGCTCCTACGTCTTCTACCATGTTCGATAGGGGTATTTGCGCTATACCAATCGAAAGAGGAGACTTGGGGCTAGGTATATGCCTCGTTCCATCAAGACTGAATTGGTTTCGGATAGGTAGAATTTCATTTATTTACTCATTTGCTCATTTCTGCTATAAAAAGCGCCCATTAGATTTCTATATGCACGCTGCTAAGTCTTCTACCATGTTCGACAGGGGAATATGCGCTATACCAATCAAAAGAGGAGACTTGGGGCTAGGTACATGCCATGTTTCATCAAGATTGAATAGGTTTCAGATATGTAGAATTTCATTAACTACTCATTTGATTATTTCTGCTATAAACAGCGCCAATTAGAC
This sequence comes from Pinctada fucata, assembly GCA_028142955.1. Lineage (NCBI taxonomy): Eukaryota > Metazoa > Mollusca > Bivalvia > Pterioida > Pteriidae > Pinctada > Pinctada fucata. Next base: position 28,741,103 of record AP027115.1, read on the forward strand.
CTCTATATGCGTGCTCCTACGTCTTCCACCATGTTCGATAGGGGTATATGCGCTATACCAATCGAAAGAGGAGACTTGGGGCTAGGTATATACCTCGTTCCATCAAGACTGAATTGGTTTCGGATAGGTAGAATTTCATTTATTTACTCATTTGATCATTTCTGCTATAAAAAGCGCCCATTAGATCTCTATATGCACGCTGCTAAGTCTTCTACCATGTTCGACAGGGGAATATGCGCTATACCAATCAAAAGAGGAGACTTGGGGCTAGGTACATGCCAAGTTTAATCAAGATTGAATTGGTTTCAGATAGGTAGAATTTCATATATTTATTCATTTGATCATTTGATTATTTCTGCTATAAAAAGCGCCAATTAAACCTCTATATGCGCGCTCCTACGTCTTCCACCATGTTCGATAGGGGTATATGCACTATACCAATCGAAAGAGAAGATTTTAGCCTAGGTACATGCCAAGTTTCATCAAGATTGAATTGGTTTCAGATAGGTAGAATTTCATGTATTTACTCATTTGATCATTTCTGCTATAAAAAGCGCCCATTAGATCTCTATATGCGCGCTCCTAAGTCTTCTACCATGTTCGATAGGGGAATATGCGCTATACCAATCAAAATAGGAGACTTGGGGCTAGGTACATGCCAAGTTTCATCAAGATTGAATTGGTTTCAGATAGGTAGAATTTCATTTATTTACTCATTTGATCATTTCTGCTATAGAGATCACCAATTAGACCTCTATATGCGTGCTCCGACGTCTTCTACCATGTTCGATAGGCGTATATGCGCTATACCAATCGAAAGAGACTACTTGAGGCTAGGTACATGCCAAGTTTCATCAAGATTGAATTGGTTTCAGATAGGTAGAATTTCCTTTATTTACTCATTTGATCATTTCTGCTATAAAAAACGCCAATTAGACCTCTATATGCGCGCTCCTACGTCTTCTACCATGTTCGATAGGGGTATTTGCGCTATACCAATCGAAAGAGGAGACTTGGGGCTAGGTATATGCCTCGTTCCATCAAGACTGAATTGGTTTCGGATAGGTAGAATTTCATTTATTTACTCATTTGCTCATTTCTGCTATAAAAAGCGCCTATTAGATTTCTATATGCACGCTGCTAAGTCTTCTACCATGTTCGACAGGGGAACATGCGCTATACCAATCAAAAGAGGAGACTTGGGCCTAGGAACACGCCAAGTTTCATCAAGATTGAATTGGTTTCAGATAGGTAGAATTTCATTAATTACTCATTTGATTATTTCTGCTATAAACAGCGCCAATTAGACCTCTATATGCGTGCTCCTACGTCTTCCACCATGTTCGATAGGGGTATATGCGCTATACCAATCGAAAGAGGAGACTTGGGGCTAGGTATATACCTCGTTCCATCAAGACTGAATTGGTTTCGGATAGGTAGAATTTCATTTATTTACTCATTTGATCATTTCTGCTATAAAAAGCGCCCATTAGATCTCTATATGCACGCTGCTAAGTCTTCTACCATGTTCGACAGGGGAATATGCGCTATACCAATCAAAAGAGGAGACTTGGGGCTAGGTACATGCCAAGTTTAATCAAGATTGAATTGGTTTCAGATAGGTAGAATTTCATATATTTATTCATTTGATCATTTGATTATTTCTGCTATAAAAAGCGCCAATTAAACCTCTATATGCGCGCTCCTACGTCTTCCACCATGTTCGATAGGGGTATATGCACTATACCAATCGAAAGAGGAGACTTGGGGCTAGGTATATGCCAAGTTTCATCAAGATTGAATTGGTTTCAGATAGGTAAAATTTCATTTATTTACTCATTTGATCATTTCCTCTATAGAAAGCGCCAATTAGACCTCTATATGCACGCTCCTACGTCTTTTACCATGTTCGATAGGGGTATATGCGCTATACCAATCAAAATAGGAGACTTGGGGCTAGGTACATGCCAAGTTCCATCAAGATTGAATTGGTTTCAGATAGGTAGAATTTCATATATTTATTCATTTGATCATTTGATTATTTCTGCTATAAAAAGCGCCAATTAAACCTCTATATGCGCGCTCCTACGTCTTCCACCATGTTCGATAGGGGTATATGCACTATACCAATCGAAAGAGGAGACTTGGGGCTAGGTATATGCCAAGTTTCATCAAGATTGAATTGGTTTCAGATAGGTAAAATTTCATTTATTTACTCATTTGATCATTTCTGCTATAGAAAGCGCCAATTAGACCTCTATATGCGCAATCCTACGTCTTCTACCATGTTTGATAGGGGTATCTGCGCTATACCAATCAAAAGAGGAGACCTGGGGCTAGGTATATGCCAAGTATCATCAAGATTGAATTTGTTTCAGATAGGTAGAATTTCATTTATTTACTCATTTGATCATTTCTGCTATAAAAAGCGCCCATTAGATCTTTATATGCGCGCTCCTAAGTCTTCTACCATGTTCGATAGGGGAATATGCGCTATACCAATATAAAGAGGTGACTTGGGGCGAGGTACATGCTAAGTTTCATCAAGATTGAATTGGTTTCAGATAGGTCTAATTTCATTTATTTACTCATATTGATCATTTCTGCTATAAAAAGATCCCATTAGACCTCTATATGCGCGCTCCTAAGTCTTCTACCTTGTTCGATAGGGGGATTTGCGCTATACCAATCGAGAGAGGAGACTTTGGGCTAGGTACATGCCAAGTTTCATCAAGATTGAATTGGTTTCAGATAGGGAGAATTTCATTTATTTACTCATTAGATCATTTCTGCTATAAAAAGCGCCTATAAGATCTCTATATGCGCGTTCCTTCGTCTTCTACCATGTTCGATTGGGGTATATGCGCTATACCAATCGAAAGAGGAGACTTGGGACTAGGAACATGCCAAGTTTCCTCAAGATTGAATGGGTTTCAGATAGGTAGAATTTCATTTATTTACTCATTTGATTATTTCTGCTATAAAAAGCGCCAATTAAACCTCTATATGCGCGCTCCTACGTCTTCCACCATGTTCGATAGGAGTATATGCGCTATACCAATCAAAAGAGGAGATTTGGGGCTAGGTATATGCCAAGTTTCATCAAGATTGAATTGGTTTCAGATAGGTAGAATTTCATTTATTTACTCATTTGATCATTTCTGCTATAAAAAGCGCCAATGAGACCTCTATATGCGCGCTCCTAAGTCTTCTACCATGTTCGATAGGGGAATATGCGCTATACCAATCAAAAGAGGAGACTTGGGGCTAGGTACATGCTAAGTTTCATCAAAATTGAATTGGTTTCAGATAGGAAGAATTCCATTTATTTACTCATTTGATTATTTCTGCTATAAAAAGCGGCAATCAAACCTCTATATGCGCGCTCCTACGTCTTCCACCATGTTCGATAGGGGTATATGCGCTATACCAATCGAGAGAGGAGACTTTGGGCTAGGTATATGCCAAGTTTCATCAAGATTGAATTGGTTTCAGATAGGTAGAATTTCATTTATTTACTCATTTGATCATTTCTGCTATAAAAAGCGCCCATTAGATCTCTATATGCGCGCTCCAAAGTCTTCTACCATACTCGTATTCGATAGGGGAATATGCGCTATACCAATCAAAAGAGGAGACTTGGGGCTAGGTATATGCCAAGTTTCATCAAGATTGAATTAGTTTCAGATAGGTAGAATTTCATTTATTTACTCATATTGATCATTTCTGCTATAAAAAGATCCTATTAGACCTCTATATGCGTGCTCCTACGTCTTCTACCATGTTCGATAGGGGTATATGCACTATACCAATCGAAATAGAAGACTTGAGGCTAGGTACATGCCAAAGTCTTCTACCATGTTCGACAGTGGTATATGCGCTATACCCATCGAAAGAGGAGACTTGGGGTTAGGTACATGCTAAGTTTCATCAAGATTGAATTGGTTTCAGATAGGTAGAATTTTATTTAATTACTCATTTGATCATCTCTGCTATAGAAAGCTCCCATTAGACCTCTATATGCGCGCTCCTATACGTCTTCTACCATGTTCGATAGGGGTATATGCGCTATACCAATCAAAAGAGAAGACTTGGGGCTAGGTATATGCCAAGTTTCATCAAGATTGAATTGGTTTCAGATAGGTAGAATTTCATTTATTTACTCATACTGATCATTTCTGCTATAAAAAGATCCCATTAGACCTCTATATGCGCGCTCCTAAGTCTTCTACCTTGTTCGATAGGGGGATATGCGCTATACCAATCGAGAGAAGAGATTTTGGGCTAGGTACATGCCAAGTTTCATCAAGATTGAATTTGTTTCAGATAGGTAGAATTTCATTTATTTACTCATTTGATCATTTCTGCTATAAAAAGCGCCCATTAGATCTCTATATGCGCGTTCCTTCGTCTTCTACCATGTTCGATTGGGGTATATGCGCTATACCAATCGAAAGAGGAGACCAGGGGCTAGGAGCACGCCAAGTTTCATCAAGATTGAATGGGTTTCAGATAGGTAGAATTTCATTTATTTACTCATTTGATTATTTCTGCTATAAAAAGCGCCAATTAAACCTCTATATTCGCGCTCCTACGTCTTCCACCATGTTCGATAGGGGTATATGCGCTATACCAATCAAAAGAGGAGACTTGGGGCTAGGTATATGCCAAGTTTCATCAAGATTGAATGGGTTTCACATAGGTAGAATTTCATTTATTTACTCATTTGATCATTTCTGCTATAAAAAGCGCCCATTAGATCTCTATATGCGTGCTCCTAAGTCTTCTACCATGTTCGATAGGGGAATATGCGCTATACCAATCAAATGAGGAGACATGGGGCTAGGTACATGCTAAGTTTCATCAAGATTGAATTGGTTTCAGATAGGTAGAATTTCATTTATTTACTCATTAGATCATTTCTGCTAGAAGAAGCGCCCATAAGATCTCTAGATGCGCGTTCCTTCGTCTTCTACCATGTTCGATTGGGGTATATGCGCTATACCAATCGAAAGAGGAGACTTGGGGCTAGGAACAAGCCAAGTTTCCTCAAGATTGAATGGGTTTCAGATAGGTAGAATTTCAATTATTTACTCATTTGATCATTTCTGCTATAAAAAGCGCCCATTAGACGTCTATATGCGCGCTCCTAAGTCTTCTACCATGTTCGATAGGGGAATATACGCTATACCAATCAAAAGAGGAGACTTGGGGCTAGGTACATGCTAAGTTTCATCAAAATTGAATTGGTTTCAGATAGGTAGAATTTCATTTATTTACTCATTTGATTATTTCTGCTATAAAAAGCGGCAATTAAACCTCTATATGCGCGCTCCTACGTCTTCCACCATGTTTGATAGGGGTATATGCGCTATACCAATCGAAAGAGGAGACTTGGGGCTAGGTACATGCCAAGTTTCATCAAGATTGAATTGGTTTCAGATAGGTAGAATTTCATTTATTTACTAATTTGATCAATTCTGCTATAGAAAGCTCCCATTAAACCTCTATATGCGCGCTCCTATACGTCTTCTACCATGTTCGATAGGGGTATATGCGCTATACCAATCAAAAGAGAAGACTTAGGGCTAGGAATATGCCAAGTTTCATCAAGATTGAATTGGTTTCAGATAGGTAGAATTTCATTTATTTACTCATATTGATCATTTCTGCTATAAAAAGATCCTATTAGACCTCTAAATGCGTGCTCCTACGTCTTCTACCATGTTCGATAGGGGTATATGCACTATACCAATCGAGAGAGAAGACTTGAGGCTAGGTACATGCCAAGTTTCATTAAGATTGAATTTGTTTCAGATAGGTAGAATTTCATTTATTTACTCATATTGATCATTTCTGCTTTAAAAAGCGCCCATTAGACATCTATATGCGCGCTCCTAAGTCTTCTACCTTGTTTGACAGTGGTATATGCGCTATACCAATCGAAAGAGGAGACTTGGGGTTAGGTACATGCTAAGTTTCATCAAGATTGAATTGGTTTCAGATAGGTAGAATTTCATTTAATTACTCATTTGATCATTTCTGCTATAGAAAGCGCCCATTAGACATCTATATGCGCGCTCCTAAGTCTTCTACCATGTTCGACAGTGGTATATGCGCAATACCAATCGAAAGAGGAGGCTTGGGGCTAGGTAAATGCTAAGTTTCATCAAGATTGAATTGGTTTCAGATAGGTAGAATTTCATTAATTTATTCATTTGATCATTTCTGCTTTACAAAGCGCCAATTAGATCTCTATATACGCGCTCCTAAGTCTTCTACCATGTTCGATAGGGGAATATGCGCTATACCAATCAAAAGAAGAGACTTGGGGCTAGGTACATGCCAAGTTTCATCAAGATTTAATTGGTTTCAGATAGGTAGAATTTCATTTATTTACTCATTTGATCATTTCTGCTATAGAAAGCTCCCATTAGACCTCTATATGCGCGCTCCTATACGTCTTCTACCATGTTCGATAGGGGTATATGCGCTATACCAATCGAAAGAGAAGACTTGGGGCTAGGTATATGCCAAGTTTCATCAAGATTGAATTTGTTTCAGATAGGTAGAATTTCATTTACTTCCTCATATTGATCATTTCTGCTATAAAAAGCGCCCATTAGACATCTATATGCGCGCTCCTACGTCTTCTACCATGTTCGACAGTGGTATATGCGCAATACCAATCGAAAGAGGAGGCTTGGGGCTAGGTAAATGCTAAGTTTCATCAAGATTGAATTGGTTTCAGATAGGTAGAATTTCATTTATTTACTCATATTGATCATTTCTGCTATAAAAAGATCCCATTAGACCTCTATATGCGCGCTCCTAAGTCTTCTACCTTGTTCGATAGGGGAATATGCGCTAAACCAATCGAGAGAAGAGACTTTGGGTTAGGTACATGCCAAGTTTCATCAAGATTGAATTGGTTTCAGATAGGTAGAATTTCATTTATTTACTCATTTGATTATTTCTGCTATAAAAAGCGCCTATTAGATATCTATATTCGCGCTCCTACGTCTTCCACCATGTTCGATAGGGGTATATGCGCTATACCAATCAAAAGAGGAGACTTGGGGCTAGGTATATGCCAAGTTTCATCAAGATTGAATTGGTTTCAGATAGGTAGAATTTCATTTATTTACTCATTTGATCATTTCTGCTATAAAAAGCGCCAATTAGACCTCTATATGCGCGCTCCTACGTCTTCCACCATGTTCGATAGGGGTATTTGCGCTATACCAATCGAAAGAAGAGACTTGGGGCTAGGTATATGCCAAGTTTCATCAAGATTGAATTGGTTTCCAATTAACCTCTATATGCGCGCTCCTACGTCTTCTACCATGTTCGATAGGGGTATATGCGCTATACCAATCAAAAGAGGAGACTTGGGGCTAGGTATATGCCAAGTTTCATCAAGATTGAATTGGTTTCAGATAGGTAGAATTTCATTTATTTACTCATATTGATCATTTCTGCTATAAAATGTGCCCATTAGACCTCTATATGCGCGCTCCTACGTCTTCTACCATGTTCGATAGGGGTATATGCACTATACCAATCGAAAGAGAAGACTTGGGGCTAGGTATATGCCAAGTTTCATCAAGATTGAATTGGTTTCAGATAGGTAGAATTTCATTTATTTACTCATATTGATCATTTCTGCTATAAAATGTGCCCATTAGACCTCTATATGCGCGCTCCTACCTCTTCTACCATGTTCGATAGGGGTATATGCACTATACCAATCGAAAGAGAAGACTTGGGGCTAGGTATATGCCAAGTTTCATCAAGATTGAATTGGTTTCAGATAGGTAGAATTTCATTTATTTACTCATTTGATCATTTCTGCTATAAAAAGCGCCAATTAGACCTCTATATGCGCGCTCCTACGTCTTCCACCATGTTCGATAGGGGTATTTGCGCTATACCAATCGAAAGAAGAGACTTGGGGCTAGGTATATGCCAAGTTTCATCAAGATTGAATTGGTTTCCAATTAACCTCTATATGCGCGCTCCTACGTCTTCTACCATGTTCGATAGGGGTATATGCGCTATACCAATCAAAAGAGGAGACTTGGGGCTAGGTATATGCCAAGTTTCATCAAGATTGAATTGGTTTCAGATAGGTAGAATTTCATTTATTTACTCATATTGATCATATCTGCTATAAAATGTGCCCATTAGACCTCTATATGCGCGCTCCTACCTCTTCTACCATCTTCGATAGGGGTATATGCACTATACCAATCGAAAGAGAAGACTTGGGGCTAGGTATATGCCAAGTTTCATCAAGATTGAATTGGTTTCAGATAGGTAGAATTTCATTTATTTACTCATTTGATCATTTCTGCTATAAAAAGCGCCAATTAGACCTCTATATGCGCGCTCCTACGTCTTCCACCATGTTCGATAGGGGTATTTGCGCTATACCAATCGAAAGAGGAGACTTGGGGCTACGTATATGCCAAGTTTCATCAAGATTGAATTGGTTTCAGATAGGTAGAATTTCATTTATTTACTCATTTGATCATTTCTGCTATAAAAAGCGCCAATTAGACCTCTATATGCGCGCTCCTACGTCTTCCACCATGTTCGATAGGGGTATTTGCGCTATACCAATCGAAAGAAGAGACTTGGGGCTAGGTATATGCCAAGTTTCATCAAGATTGAATTGGTTTCCAATTAACCTCTATATGCGCGCTCCTACGTCTTCTACCATGTTCGATAGGGGTATATGCGCTATACCAATCAAAAGAGGAGACTTGGGGCTAGGTATATGCCAAGTTTCATCAAGATTGAATTGGTTTCAGATAGGTAGAATTTCATTTATTTACTCATATTGATCATTTCTGCTATAAAATGTGCCCATTAGACCTCTATATGCGCGCTCCTACGTCTTCTACCATGTTCGATAGGGGTATATGCACTATACCAATCAAAAGAGAAGACTTGAGGCTAGGTACATGCCAAGTTTCATCAAGATTGAATTGGTTTCAGATAGGTAGAATTTCATTTATTTACTCATGTTGATCATTTCTGCTCTAAAATGCGCCCATTGGACCTCCATATGCGCGCTCCTAAGTCTTCTACCATGTTCGACAGTGGTATATGCGCTATACCAATCAAAAGAGGAGACTTGGGGCTAGGTATATGCCAAGTTTCATTAAGATTGAATTGGTTTCAGATAGGTAGAATTTCATTTATTTACTCATATTGATCATTTCTGCTATAAAAAGATCCCATTAGACCTCTATATGCGCGCTCCTAAGTCTTCTACCTTGTTCGATAGGGGGATATGCGCTATACCAATCGAGAGAGGAGACTTGGGGCTAGGTACATGCCAAGTTTCATCAAGATTGAATTGGTTTCAGATAGGTAAAATTTCATTTATTTACTCATTAGATCATTTCTGCTATAAAAAGCGCCCATTAGATCTCTATATGCGCGTTCCTTCGTCTTCTACCATGTTCGATTGGGGTATATGCACTATACCAATCGAAAGAGAAGATTTGAGGCCAGGTACATGCCAAGTTTCATCAAGATTGAATTGGTTTCAGATAGGTAGAATTTCAATTATTTACTCATTTTATCATTTCTGCTATAGAATGCGCCAATTAGACCTCTATATGATGAGACTTGGGGCTAGGTACATGCCAAGTTTCATCAAGATTGAATTGGTTTCAGATAGGTAGAATTTCATTTATTTACTCATATTGATCATTTCTGCTATAAAAAGTGCCCATTAGACCTCTATATGCGTGCTCCTACGTCTTCTACCATGTTCGATAGGGGTATATGCGCTATACCAATCGAAAGAGGAGACTTTGGGCTAGGTACATGAAAAGTTTCATTAAGAATGAATTTGTTTCAGATAGGTAGAATTTCATTAATTACTCATATTTCTGCTATAAACAGCGCCAATTAGACCTCTATATGCCCGCTCCTACGTCTTCCAACATGTTCGATACCAAGCGAAAGAGGAGACTTGGGGCTAGGTATATGCCAAGTTTCATCAAGATTGAATTGGTTTCAGATAGGTAGAATTTCATTTATTTACTCATATTGATCATTTCTGCTATAAAAAGATCCCATTAGACCTCTATATGCGCGCTCCTAAGTCTTCTACCTTGTTCGATAGGGGGATATGCGCTATACCAATCGAGAGAGAAGACTTGAGGCTAGGTACATGCCAAGATTCATCAAGATTTAATTGGTTTCAGATAGGTAGAATTTCATTTATTTACTCATTTGATCATTTCTGCTATAAAAAGCGCCAATTAGATCTCTATATGCGCGCTCCTAAGTCTTCTACCATGTTCGACAGGGGAATATGCGCTATACCAATCAAAAGAGGAGACTTTGGGCTAGGTATATGCCAAGTTTCATCAAGATTGAATTGGTTTCATATAGGTAGAATTTCATATATTTACTCATTTTATCATTTCTGCTATAGAAAGCGACAATTAGACCTCTATATGAGGAGACTTGGGGCTAGGTACATGCCAAGTTTCATCAAGATTGAATTGGTTTCAGATAGGTAGAATTTCATTTATTTACTCATTTGATCATTTCTGCTATAGAAAGCGCCCATTAGACCTCTATATGCGCGCTCCTATACGTCTTCTACCATGTTCGATAGGGGTATATGCGCTATACCAATCAAAAGAGAAGACTTGGGGCTAGGTATATGCCAAGTTTCATCAAGATTGAATTGGTTTCAGATAGGTAGAATTTCATTTATTCACTCATTTGATCATTTCTGCTATAGAAAGCGCCAATTAGACCTCTATATGCGCGCTCCTACGTCTTCTACCATGTTCGATAGGGGTATATGCGCTATACTGTAAGATCAGTAATGATCACATTAAGATAAATATTGTTTAAAACATGTTATTTGTATTGATATATCTTTCAACAAGGTCCCATAAATATGCTACTGTATAACTTATGTTTACAACTGAATTGATTCTACTTATGTTAGGTTTTCACATGTATGTGCTTTGTTTACATGAGTTCTATTTTTAGACGAGTCAGTGGCAAATCTATTTTATCATATATCTAGTCAATAACTGCATCTCATGAAACGAATCCTACATTGTTACTGCCATAGAAGCTTGCCATTTTCAAATATTCTAGTCATAATTTACCTTAGTGCTCCATTTACATGTATTTTCTCCAATTTTGATTTCGCCACTTTGTTAACTTTTAGAAATGTTGAGTGCGGTCGGTGCGTGTACGAAGTCGATCCCGATGTATGATACGAATGTATTTATTTTTATCCATTGTATGATGAATTGTACATTCATCCTTGTATTTTTGAATCATAATTGTTCATATAGATCCTAGAATTCCATTATTTTAAAGCTTTATTAATGTTATAACTGATAAACGTCTTTTACTTATCTAAGTAATGTACGGTGTGCGGTGCCTGACACCGTCTGCTACACTTCGCATCGTATTCATGCATGAATCTTATCTTTAAACACATATATTGTATACTTATGTTTATGTACATGATACTTACATTTAATATTTATCTTTGAGATGTTTAATGCCCCCTCACATGTTCATTATTGTCCATTTTTACGAAGATAAAGTTTTATTTGTGTGACACTGTACGGTGGCAAACAGGAAGTAGGCGTGGTTAAGGCGTGGTTAACGGTACCGTACATGTTGACCATTGGTTAGTGGCCTCCGTACAGACCTGTCATTGGTCTAGGAGTATCATGTGACCCTTATCATAAACTATAAATATAAGTGATGGTCTCAGTTTCGGTAGATAATTCGTCTAAGTTGATTGGCGCCAAAATTCAAAAACCAGATAGAAACGGAACCGGAAAATTTCCAAACAACTTTGTTTGACTTTTTGCAGAACACTTAATGTGAGACCAATTTAGATTATTTAATATTGATGAAATTTCCAAACAGACAGTTATCTCCCAGCATTAAGGACAACGCAATTTTAGATCAATTTATTCCATCAAGCTCCCGCCCCCTTTGTACGCCATATTAATACAGCAAAACAATTTATGAGAGTACACCATGCACCACCGACCATCGATGTTATTTTTCTGGCTAGTACGCCATGCCATATGTATATATTACCACGTTACCAATATTGTTGTTGAGATTTATGAGAATTAAAACCAAGTTGAACTGTTTATACGTATTACATTATCTGTGTAAATCAAAGAGGTCGAAGGTGAGCAGGCCATTCATGAATGCTATATTGAGAGCCAGGGAGCTTACAATTTTTGGTGTCAGAAGTGGGATGTCTGTTTTCCATCATAGTATCCAGAGATTCGAACCCAGAAAGGGGATATTGCATAGAGTTTAATATTAGAGAGCTTTAGTTACAAGTGCTTTCAACGTGTACGTATGACTTACAAGTACACGTCACAGTTTGACGTCACAATCCGAAGACGTCATTTAGTTATACGTATGAACCGGAGAAGGTCTAAGTATCGCTTTGTAAAGAGGTGTACGTGTAACTAGCTTCTTTTCAATCAGTTAAATCTGCGAGAAATGTACATCAAAATTCGTAAAACCTCGTCATAATGAAAGTTAGAATCCTAAACGTACTTTATAACACCGAAAACTGGAAGTTTCATCAATGATAAGTGTGGAAATTCTCGAAGAAGTTACCCGTTCTGTCATTACGTGTAGAGCGTCGTTTACACGTCCATGACGTGTAGCTGTATGTCACGTCATGACGTCATTTGATCAAAGACCACAGGAAGCGATGACGTCATACGTACACGTCGCGCTAAAACTTGTAACTAAACCTCTCTATTGAAGCTGTCCTGTGTGCTGGTAAAAAAAAATAATAACAACGATTTTCATTTTAAAATCAATTTTATTCTTTAGTTTCACTGAAGTCAAAATGGCGGAAGCACCTTCGCCAGATCCGGAAGTCCAATTTAAGGCGCCTGTGGGCGATGAGGTAGGTCAGGGTGACCAAGACATTCCACAAGAAATAAACATAGGCCATATAATTCCCCTGCATACGCCCCTTGCAGAGGGAGAACCACCTTTTGGCCCAAGACGAATTTTTCATGATTTTAATGAAACTCCACCTAGACATGCTTTTCGGGTATATGCCCAAGATGGAGGAAATGACCTTGACCGGGGTCATGATGCCTCCTTATTAATGAAACCCACAGCATATGACGGTAAGGAGGACTGGGATGAGTATATTTCCCATTTCCAGGATTGTGCCGAATTAGGTAGATGGTCAGATAGGACAAAACTGCTACTACTTGCTGCCAGTTTAAGAGGTCAAGCCCGTACTTTCTATATGAGTTTATCAGGTGAGGATAAATTAAATAAATTAAACCAGAGATTTGGTAGTACTAGGAACCAAAACAGATGGCTTTCCAAACTAGAAATGAGAAAACGATTACCAGGTGAGTCAATTGCTGTACTTGGCGACGATATACGTCAGATGGCCCAGAGGGCGTACCATAACCTTGACTGTCGAGCTCAGGAAGCCCTAGCACTTAATCAGCTATACAAGGTAATACCAGTAGAAATGAAATGTAGATGTATTGATAAAGAGTGCCAAACGGTTGCCGACGCGGTCGACGTAATAGAGAGATACGAGTCAATTATGGCAGATAGTACGGACAAAAAGAAAATGAACGTGCGCGCGATTGAATGCGATGACGAGAAAACTCGGCTTTTGTGCAAAGGAAATTCCGATTCCATATCTGAGAATGATAGCCTCGCATCGGCACTTAAACAGCTAATGACCAGAATAGACCGCCTGGAACAAAATAATACCCCAGAGGCTGACCAAGCCACAACAAAAGAACGGGAACTTGCTACATATGTAATTCTCCCAAGCATTTCATGCGCTCGTGTCCAAACCGATACAATTATCAAACGAGACCAAACCAAGGTAATTTTAAATCAACTCCCGGAAATCAGGGAAACGGGAAACCGCTGTCCCATTAGGCCGCGGGTCGGCGGAAAACAATTCAGGGCCTGAGAGAGATATGAAAATAGAAGGCCAGTCCAAGGAAATATCACGAAAATGGGGAAACGGTATCTATATACATGGAAAGGTTTGGGAGACTGACATCGAATTTTTAGTCGATAGCGGATCAACAGTATCCATTGTGTCAATCCAAACCTATGACAAACTTACATTCAAAAACCAGATGAGTTTAAGCGACGTCACTGTAAATATAAGCGATGCAAGTGGTAATAAAATCCATGCCTATGGAGCGGCGTACCTGCCAATAACATTTGAAAAATCGATTTACCACCAAAAGTTCCTAGTTTGCGATGTCGCACAGAGCGCAATTCTTGGTCAAGATTTTATGTTAGAACATGTAAGGAAACTTGATTTCCAGAAGTTGTCTCTCCTTACCCATGATTTTCAAGAAATAAATTGTTGGACTGGCGCTAAAGAAGAAATGAAATGCGCTGTAATGGTTGACCAACCGGTCACTATTCCATCCAATTCGGGACTTTTCATCCCTATAAATATTCCAGAGGCAAGTCACCTTACCGACTATGGCCTAATAGAGACCAAGTCACTCGAATATTTCCCTGAAATCCATATAATCCCTGGTATAGTTGACCTGAATCAAGGGAAATTATACATAAATGCAATCAACACTGGTAACGAAGAATTTACTTTTCACAAGGGTCAGACCATCGGGACTTGTTACGCATACTGTGATTCAAGTCCAAATGAAGAAATCATATTATCCTGTCAGACCACGGATAAAATCATAGACCTTCCCGAGCACCTGCATGATTTATTAGAAAGAAGCTCAAAATTTTTAGATGACGAGCAAAAAGGAAAATTAAAACAAATACTAACAAAGTACCATACAGTGTTTTCCAAAACACCAGAGGATATAGGGAGAACAAATTTAGCCCAGCATAAAATAAATACGGGTACAGCTTTTCCCATAAGGCAACCAGCAAGGCGCCTTCCGTTTGGAAAACGAGAAATTGAGAAAGTTGAAATAGAAAAAATGAAGGAAAGGGGGATCATTGAGCCTTCCAATAGCCCATGGCTATCGAACATTGTCCTAGTAACAAAGAGAGATGGCAAGGTCAGATTTTGCGTGGATTATCGCAAGCTAAATGACGTCACAATAAAAGACGCCTATCCAATACCAAGGGTTGACGATTGCCTCGATTCATTGGCTGGTTCAAAATGGTTCAGTTCTATTGATCTGAACTCAGGTTTTTGGCAGATCGGCATGGCTCCAGATGATAAGGAGAAAACTGCCTTTATTACCAGCCTTGGACTATATCAGTTCACGGTTATGCCTTTTGGCTTGGCAAACTCGCCCTCCACCTTCGAGAGACTGATGGAAAATGTACTTAGGGGTCTACAATGGCATGAATGCCTAGTCTACATAGACGATATTATCACGCCTAGTAAAACGTTCGAAGAGGGCCTTGAGAGACTTGAGCATATATTCCATAGACTTCTTGGTGCCAATCTTAAACTAAAGCCTTCCAAGTGTACATTTTTCCAAAAGGAGATACAATTCCTAGGCCATATTGTCTCTGAAAAAGGGGTCGCTACCGATCCAGAGAAAATTAGAGCGGTCAATGAATGGCTAGTACCACGGTCAGCAAAACAAGTGAGAAGTTTCTTGGGACTTTGCTCCTACTATCGTAGATTTGTTGAAAACTTTGCCAAAATTGCCAGACCTTTGCATAAAATTTGCGAAAAGGGTTCAAAATTCACACGGAATTCAGACTGTCAAGAAGCATTCAATTTTCTCAAATAGAGGCTTACAACAGCTCCAATTCTTTCCTACCCATTCCTTGGTTTACCTTTCATACTAGATACAGATGCAAGTGACAAGGCTGTTGGTGCAGTACTGTCACAGGTTCACGATGATTCAGAAAAAGTAATAGCTTATATGAGCAAATCTATGAATAAGCATGAGCAGCAGTACTGTGTGACAAGAAAAGAACTTCTTGCCGTTGTGACAGCCCTGAAAACTTTTCACCCATATTTGTATGGTCAAGAAGTCTTACTACGCACTGACAATTCTGCTATTACTTGGATGAAAAATCTGAAAATTCCTACTGGTCAAACAGCTCGATGGCTGCAGGAAATCGACACATACAATCTAACAGTCACTCATAGGGCTGGTAAAATGCTTACGCCCTCTCTAGAAGACCATGTAAATCCTGTGAGCAACAGGAAAGAAATCAGACTAATGGTGATCCTGAAGAGTGTGATCTTCTATGCTCTGAAAATTTTGTCTGTTTGACAACAAGAAATGACTTAAACAAGCTTAATCAAGACTTACCAAGTGATGTTCTCTTGGAGGGATGGGAACCCAGTACTGTGCGAATGGCACAAATGGCAGATAAAGATATTGCTGCTATTTTCATTGCAAAAGAAAATGAAACAAGACCAGAATGGAGTAAAATATCTGATGGGTCTGGCTCCCTTAAAACATTGCGGAGAATGTGGGACCGCATTCACATCCTTAATGGTATGGTGTACCGTCAAAATTTCAGTGATGACGGCCAGCCAAAACAAATGCAGTTAATAATTCCAGCTCAGTACAAAAGTCACATACTCCAGTATTTTCATGACCTACCCTCTGGAGGTCATCTTGGCGCAGAGAAAACTCTTAGTAGAGTCAGAAATTCCTTTTACTGGCCAAGAATGAAGAAAGAGGTTGAGGAGTACTGCAGACATTGTGATGCATGTAGTTCTAGGAAACCCTCTAGGTCATCAAATAGGGCTCCAATGCGTCAGTACAACCTAGGCGAGCCAATGGAAAGGGTCACAGTTGATATACTTGGTCCTTTACCTTCCACGACCAAAGGCAATAAATACATCCTTGTCCTTTGTGACAGTTTCACTAAGTGGACAGAAGCCTTCGCTATTCCAGATCAGGAGGCCAGTACAATTACAAAAGTATTTGTAAATGAATTTATATGCAGATTTGGTACTCCTCTTCAATTGCATTCAGACCAAGGTAGATCTTTTGAAGCCAAACTCTTTCAAGACACGTGTAAACTGTTTCGTATTCATAAAACTAGAACTACAAGCCAAAGGCCTCAGGCCAATGGAACAGTTGAGAGGTTTAACAGAACTTTGGCAAGCATGCTCTCAGCTTACTGCGAAAACAATCAGAGGGAATGGGATAGTTACCTTCCCCAAGTCATGATGGCTTACCGCTCTGCAGTACATTCGAGTACAAACGCAACACCAAATATGATGATGCTAGGTAGAAACATTATGATGCCTCTTGAAGCAATTATCCCAAGACCCCCACTCTCTGATGACAATCAAAATAAGGACACATATTACTTATCTGCTCTTCAAAAACAGCTGGCAACTACTCATGAAATGGCTAGGAAACACCTGAAAAAGAATTCAGATTATCAAAAGAAATATTATGACACAAAAGCAACGAGAAGGGACTTTGAAGAGGGTCAGTCAGTCTGGCTATACGATGCATCTAAGAAGGTTGGAGTGTGCAGTAAGCTAACCTGTAAATGGAAAGGACCATATGTAATTACAAAGAAAATAGATGACATCACATTTTTGGTCAAGAGGTCAAGGACACAACAAGGAAAAATCTACCACATAGACAGACTGTTACCTTATAAAGGAAGGAATCCACCGACATGGTTTCGTAAGTAGAAACCTATAGAGTTAGAGATCCAGGAAGCAGCAGGATGGAGAATTTATACTTTTATTTTATACCCTTGAAGCCGGCGGAGGGAGGTGACGGATGCGCGCGGTCTAGGGCCCTCGCCGATAGAATATCTAGTGCAACTGATCACTGCACGGAGATATGTCTATTTGCTGTGTTGCTGAGTGATGCAAAGGATGGATTTGCATGAGTATAGTAACTAGGACTGGTTAGTTACTATCTCTTGTGGACTACGGTTGTCCACGGTAGGCAACCCTGGGTGATGAGCAGCGTAGGAGATCGCTGTAGTCAATGGCACTTCTTTATTTTATTTCACATTTTTTTGTCATGCTGTTTTTCCAAATAAATGAAGAAAATACCAGAGCCTTGTTGATATGTGTATAGGTACGATGGTCGGTGGCCCTCCCTAGTAAGCTATTGAAATCCTGTCCTGACCCTGTTAAATTAAGAGAAAATGATGCTTTTTAAGTAACCATAATTTATGCAGATAAATGTACCAATACAGTGTTGCCTTTGCCAATGTATATCTGAGGAGTTCCTTATCTCTATGTTACAGAATGTCTTTCCAATGTTACCTGGAGAAGGAAGGGAAGAAGTGAGGCCAGACGTTTGAGAATAAACGTAAACTTAAGGAGCATGTCCAGCCAGCACCCCATAAGTTGCTTCGTGTGGTCTGTCCATTCTGCAATGAGAAGGAGGTAACATATAACCGAGCAGCGGACCTAAAAGCCCATGTCTCCAAGAGGCATTCAGAAGCGGCGAGCCAGACAGGAGTCTCTCTGGATGCCTTGTTGTCCGAGAACAACTGTTATTGGATAGCGATCAGCCCCGCAGACTATCGAGCATTTGTAGAGCCAACAGAGAGGGAGAATAAGGCATGTGTCCGGCTGCGCACCCTGATCCTGGAGTGGGCGAGGAAAGTGAAGGGCCAACATCGTGAGCGTGAGCAGTGGTTAAAAGGATGGGAGGAACCACCAAAGAATATACCCTTCGTCCAGAACAGACCAGCTCCAAAGACCCCAACAGCTGAGGAATACGATCCATCCCAGCCAGAACTTCACAGGATGAACATAATATCCATTTCACTTCTGCCTGGTGCACTTTCAGCCATATTAGACAGTGATGGGAAACGTTACAAATGCCATCTTGATGATGGATTGCTGCTGGACAGTAAGAGCGTAACAAGTATATCCAGGAAGCTGGCATTCCTTACACCTTGTGAAGAAGAACAATGCGGGCAGTTCCTTCAACAGGCTAATGACATCGTGGCCAGGTGTATTTCATCCACTCTTGGTGTTGATCCTAGATTCATTCTACGGGTTGATGTAGCTGATCTCAGGAATGCTTTTGGACCCTCAGATGCCACCGAACCGGAGCTAGATCTATTTGCCGAGTCAGATTTTGACATGGGATCACCAGCACAATCTGAAAGAATTGTACAAATGGCAACCCCTCCATACCATCCAACGCCACTCGACTCAGGGACCATTAAACCATCAACCCAAAAGGAAACTGAAAAACAACCTCCATCACAAGAAAAACCAAATGAGAGGCCACCATCTCCAAAGAAAAAGAAAATCGAAGAACCAGCCAAGGAAAAGGAAAATAAAGATGAACCTAAGACTAAAGCTACAACGAAGGAGCAGTCTCCATCCCTTGTTCCACCCGCTAAAAGCCTTGAAGTATTATCATCATCAGACACCCACTCTCAGTTAGACATTTCAAGGAAACGACCATTGTCATCAGTTGTCAAAGTAGTTAAAAAGCCAGAAACAACAAAATCAGCCAACATTCCAACGTCTGCTGGGGACTGTTCAACCGTAGCCAGGAACCAAGGAAGCTTACAAGACAGAGCGAAGAACTTACTAGCCAGAGGATGTCTTCCATTAATGCCACCGGCTAGGCGACAGTGGGCCGATACCCAGGTCACTCTAACGAATGGTTCCACCTCTGTGACCTGGCCACCAGTAAATTGGAAGGAGCTTTCGAAAGACCAGAGGTTGCTTGAGCTTGAGTATGTTGCGATGACCCTCACGAGAGCTACATCTGGACATCAGCCTTTTGTTGAGAGAGCAGAGCTTCTCGAGGAGTTTAATTTCTTAGCGCTGCCGGGTACTGTTCCCCTCTCACCAAAGAAGATTCAGAAGCCTCATTTCAAAAGCAGGCTATATATGCATCAGGCGATTCGTATGGTAGCTATTAGTGAAACTACCTCATCAAGCGACGAGAAACTGGTCGCATTCCTGGAAGGGGGATGTCATAGGAGAAGAAGAACTTGGGACCATCTTATAAGTGTGGTTGACGTAGCAGGCATACCTCTGAGACTAAAAGAAGAAAACTGAAATTACGTGATTGTGTGTCAAAAGAACATTAATTGTAAAGCTATTTCTAAATTCAGGAGAATTTCAGATGCTTGGGTGGGGGAAAATGTAAGATCAGTAATAATCACATTAAGATAAATATTGTTTAAAACATGTTATTTGTATTTATATATCTTTCAACAAGGTCCCATAAATATGCTACTGTATAATGAGTTAAAGAAGATCCTGACGATAATCTCAACAGCACTAACAATAGAAAACTTTTTTGAGCATCGACGGACCCCTAGCAAGCTAGAGGTGGGATCAGGTGTCCGGGAGGAGTAAGCATCCCCTGTTGACTAGCCGCAAACTTATGTTTACAACTGAATTGATTCTACTTATGTTAGGTTTTCACATGTATGTGCTTTGTTTACATGAGTTCTATTTTTAGACGAGTCAGTGGCAAATCTATTTTATCATATATCTAGTCAATAACTGCATCTCATGAAACGAATCCTACATTGTTACTGCCATAGAAGCTTGCCATTTTCAAATATTCTAGTCATAATTTACCTTAGTGCTCCATTTACATGTATTTTCACCAATTTTGATTTCGCCATTTTGTTAACTTTTAGAATGTTGAGTGCGGTCGGTGCGTGTACGAAGTCGATCCCGATGTATGATACGAATGTATTTATTTTTATCCATTGTATGATGAATTGTACATTCATCCTTGTATTTTTGAATCATAATTGTTCATATAGATCCTAGAATTCCATTATTTTAAAGCTTTATTAATGTTATAACTGATAAACGTCTTTTACTTATCTAAGTAATGTACGGTGTGCGGTGCCTGACACCGTCTGCTACACTTCGCATCGTATTCATGCATGAATCTTATCTTTAAACACATATATTGTATACTTATGTTTATGTACATGATACTTACATTTAATATTTATCTTTGAGATGTTTAATGCCCCCTCACATGTTCATTATTGTCCATTTTTACGAAGATAAAGTTTTATTTGTGTGACACTGTACGGTGGCAAACAGGAAGTAGGCGTGGTTAAGGCGTGGTTAACGGTACCGTACATGTTGACCATTGGTTAGTGGCCTCCGTACAGACCTGTCATTGGTCTAGGAGTATCATGTGACCCTTATCATAAACTATAAATATAAGTGATGGTCTGAGTTTCGGTAGATAATTCGTCTAAGTTGATTGGCGCCAAAATTCAAAAACCAGATAGAAACGGAACCGGAAAATTTCCAAACAACTTTGTTTGACTTTTTGCAGAACACTTTAGGTGAGACCAATTTAGATAATTTAATATTGATGAAATTTCCAAACAGACAGTTATCTCCTAGCATTAAGGACAACGCAATTTTAGATCAATTTATTCCATCAAGCTCCCGCCCCTTTAGATTATCGTCAGGATCTTCTTTAACTCATTTGTACGCCATAGTAATACAGCAAAACAATTTATGAGAGTACACCATGCACCACCGACCATCGATGTTATTTTTCTGGCTAGTACGCCATGCCATATGTATATATTACCACGTTACCAATATTGTTGTTGAGATTTATGAGAATTAAAACCAAGTTGAACTGTTTATACGTATTACATTATCTGTGTAAATCAAAGAGGTCGAAGGTGAGCAGACCATTCATGAATGCTATATTGAGAGCCAGGGAGCTTACAATACCAATCAAAAGAGGAGACTTGGGGCTAGGTACATTACAAGTTTCATCAAGATTGAATTAGTTTCAGATAGGTAGAATTTCATCTATTTACTCATATTGATCATTTCTGCTATAAAAAGTGCCCATTAGACCTCTATATGCGTGCTCCTACGTCTTCTACCATGTTCGATAGGGGTATATGCACTATACAAATCGAAAGAGAAGACTTGAGGCTAGGTACATGCCAAGTTTCATCAAGATTGAATTTGTTTCAGATAGGTAGAATTTCATTTATTTACTCATTAGATCATTTCTGCTATAAAAAGCGCCCATTAGATCTCTATATGCGCGTTCCTTCGTCTTCTACCATGTTCGATTGGGGGTATATGCGCTTTACCAATCGAAAGAGGAGACTTGGGGGTGGGTACATGCCAAGTTTCCTCAAGATTGAATGGGTTTCAGATAGGTAGAATTTCATTTATTTACTCATTTGATTATTTCAGCTATAAAAAGCGCCAATTAAACCTCTATATGCGCGCTCCTACGTCTTCCACCATGTTCGATAGGGGTATATGCGGTATACCAATCAAAAGAGGAGACTTGGGGCTAGCTATATGCCAAGTTTCATCAAGATTGAATTGGTTTCAGATAGGTAGAATTTTATTTATTTACTCATTTGATCATTTCTGCTATAAAAAGCGCCCATTAGATCTCTATATGCGCGTTCCTTCGTCTTCTACCATGTTCGATTGGGGGTATATGCGCTATACCAATCGAAAGAGGAGACTTGGGGGTGGGTACATGCCAAGTTTCCTCAAGATTGAATGGGTTTCAGATAGGTAGAATTTCATTTATTTACTCATTTGATTATTTCAGCTATAAAAAGCGCCAATTAAACCTCTATATGCGCGCTCCTACGTCTTCCACCATGTTCGATAGGGGTATATGCGGTATACCAATCAAAAGAGGAGACTTGGGGCTAGCTATATGCCAAGTTTCATCAAGATTGAATTGGTTTCAGATAGGTAGAATTTTATTTATTTACTCATTTGATCATTTCTGCTATAAAAAGCGCCCATTAGATCTCTATATGCGCGTTCCTTCGTCTTCTACCATGTTCGATTGGGGGTATATGCGCTATACCAATCGAAAGAGGAGACTTGGGGGTGGGTACATGCCAAGTTTCATCAAGATTGAATTGGTTTCAGATAGGTAGAATTTTATTTATTTACTCATTTGATCATTTCTGCTATAAAAAGCGCCAATTAGATCTCTATATGCGCGCTCCTATGTCTTCTACCATGTTCGATAGGGGTAGATGCACTATCCCAATCGAAAGAGAAGACTTGAGGCTAGGTACATGCCAAGTTTCATCAAGATTGAATTTGTTTCAGATAGGTAGAATTTCATTTATTTACTCATATTGATCATTTCTGCTATAAAATGCGCCCATTAGACATCTATATGCGCGCTCTTAAGTCTTCTACCATGTTCGACAGTGGTATATGCGCTATACCAATCGAAAGAGGAGACTTGGGGCTAGGTACATGCCAAGTTTCATCAAGATTGAATTGGTTTCAGATAGGTAGAATTTCATTTATTTACTCATTTGATCATTTCTGCTATAGAAAGCGCCAATTAGACCTCCATATGCGCAATCCTACGTCTTCTACCATGTTCGATAGGGGGATATGCGCTATACCATTCGAAAGAGGAGACTTGGGGCTAGGTATATGCCAAGTTTCATCAAGATTGAATTGGTTTCAGATAGGTAGAATTTCATTTATTTACTCATTTGATCATTTCTGCTTTAAAAAGCGCCAATTAGATCTCTATATGCGCGCTCCTAAGTCTTCTACCATGTTTGATAGGGGAATAAGCGCTATACCAATCAAAAGAGGAGACTTGGGGCTAGGTATATGCCAAGTTTCATCAAGATTGAATTGGTTTCAGATAGGTAGAATTTCATTTATTTACTCATTTGATCATTTCTGCTATAGAAAGCGCCAATTAGATCTCTATATGCGCGCTCCTAAGTCTTCTACCATGTTCGATAGGGGTATATGCACTATACCAATCGAAAGAGAAGACTTGAGGCTAGGTTCATGCCAAGTTTCATCAAGATTGAATTTGTTTCAGATAGGTAGAATTTCATTTATTTACTCATATTGATCAATTTTGCTATAAAAAGATCCCATTAGACCTCTATATGCGCGCTCCTAAGTCTTCTACCTTGTTCGATAGGGGGATATGCGCTATACCAATCAAGAGAGGAGACTTTGGGCTAGGTACATGCCAAGTTTCATCAAGATTGAATTGGTTTCAGATAGGAAGAATTTCATTTATAAGATTTACTCATTAGATCATTTCTGCTATAAAAAAGCGCCCATTAGATCTCTATATGCGCGTTCCTTCGTCTTCTACCATGTTCGATTGGGGTATATGCGCTATACCAATCGAAAGAGGAGACTTGGGGGTAGGTACATGCCAAGTTTCCTCAAGATTGAAGGGGTTTCAGATAGGTAGAATTTCATTTATTTACTCATTTGATTATTTCAGCTATAAAAAGCGCCAATTAAACCTCTATATGCGCGCTCCTACGTCTTCCACCATGTTCGATAGGGGTATATGCGGTATACCAATCAAAAGAGGAGACGTGGGGCTAGCTATATGCCAAGTTTCATCAAGATTGAATTGGTTTCAGATAGGTAGAATTTTATTTATTTACTCATTTGATCATTTCTGCTATAAAAAGCGCCCATTAGATCTCTATATGCGCGCTCCCAAGTCTTCTACCCGGGGAATATGCGCTATACCAATCAAAAGAGGAGACTTGGGGCTAAGTACATGCTAAGTTTCATCAAGATTGAATTGGTTTCAGATAGGTAGAATTTCATTTATTTACTCATTTGATTATTTCTGCTATAAAAAGCGCCAATTAAACTTCTATATGCGCGCTCCTACGTCTTCCACCATGTTCGATAGGGGTATATGCGCTATACCAATCGAAAGAAGAGACTTGGGGCTAGGTATATGCCAAGTTTCATCAAGATTGAATTGGTTTCAGATATGTAGAATTTCATTTATTTACTCATTTGATCATTTCTGCTATAAAAAGCGCCAATTAGATCTCTATATGCGCGCTCCTATGTCTTCTACCATGTTCGATAGGGGTAGATGCACTATCCCAATCGAAAGAGAAGACTTGAGGCTAGGTACATGCCAAGTTTCATCAAGATTGAATTTGTTTCAGATAGGTAGAATTTCATTTATTTACTCATATTGATCATTTCTGCTATAAAATGCGCCCATTAGACATCTATATGCGCGCTCTTAAGTCTTCTACCATGTTCGACAGTGGTATATGCGCTATACCAATCGAAAGAGGAGACTTGGGGCTAGGTACATGCCAAGTTTCATCAAGATTGAATTGGTTTCAGATAGGTAGAATTTCATTTATTTACTCATTTGATCATTTCTGCTATAAAATGCGCCCATTAGACATCTATATGCGCGCTCTTAAGTCTTCTACCATGTTCGACAGTGGTATATGCGCTATACCAATCAAAAGAGGAGACTTGGGGCTAAGTACATGCTAAGTTTCATCAAGATTGAATTGGTTTCAGATAGGAAGAATTTCATTTATAAGATTTACTCATTAGATCATTTCTGCTATAAAAAGCGCCCATTAGATCTCTATATGCGCGTTCCTTCGTCTTCTACCATGTTCGATTGGGGTATATGCGCTATACCAATCGAAAGAGGAGACTTGGGGGTAGGTACATGCCAAGTTTCCTCAAGATTGATGGGGTTTCAGATAGGTAGAATTTCATTTATTTACTCATTTGATTATTTCAGCTATAAAAAGCGCCAATTAAACCTCTATATGCGCGCTCCTACGTCTTCCACCATGTTCGATAGGGGCATATGCGGTATACCAATCAAAAGAGGAGACGTGGGGCTAGCTATATGCCAAGTTTCATCAAGATTGAATTGGTTTCAGATAGGTAGAATTTTATTTATTTACTCATTTGATCATTTCTGCTATAAAAAGCGCCCATTAGATCTCTATATGCGCGCTCCTAAGTCTTCTACCCGGGGAATATGCGCTATACCAATCAAAAGAGGAGACTTGGGGCTAAGTACATGCTAAGTTTCATCAAGATTGAATTGGTTTCAGATAGGTAGAATTTCATTTATTTACTCATTTGATTATTTCTGCTATAAAAAGCGCCAATTAAACTTCTATATGCGCGCTCCTACGTCTTCCACCATGTTCGATAGGGGTATATGCGCTATACCAATCGAAAGAAGAGACTTGGGGCTAGGTATATGCCAAGTTTCATCAAGATTGAATTGGTTTCAGATATGTAGAATTTCATTTATTTACTCATTTGATCATTTCTGCTATAAAAAGCGCCAATTAGATCTCTATATGCGCGCTCCTATGTCTTCTACCATGTTCGATAGGGGTAGATGCACTATCCCAATCGAAAGAGAAGACTTGAGGCTAGGTACATGCCAAGTTTCATCAAGATTGAATTTGTTTCAGATAGGTAGAATTTCATTTATTTACTCATATTGATCATTTCTGCTATAAAATGCGCCCATTAGACATCTATATGCGCGCTCTTAAGTCTTCTACCATGTTCGACAGTGGTATATGCGCTATACCAATCGAAAGAGGAGACTTGGGGCTAGGTACATGCCAAGTTTCATCAAGATTGAATTGGATTCAGATAGGTAGAATTTCATTTATTTACTCATTTGATCATTTCTGCTATAGAAAGCGCCAATTAGACCTCCATATGCGCAATCCTACGTCTTCTACCATGTTCGATAGGGGGATATGCGCTATACCATTCGAAAGAGGAGACTTGGGGCTAGGTATATGCCAAGTTTCATCAAGATTGAATTGGTTTCAGATAGGTAGAATTTCATTTATTTACTCATTTGATCATTTCTGCTATAGAAAGCGCCAATTAGATCTCTATATGCGCGCTCCTAAGTCTTCTACCATGTTTGATAGGGGAATAAGCGCTATACCAATCAAAAGAGGAGACTTGTGGCTAGGTACATGCTAAGTTTCATCAAGATTTAATTGGTTTCAGATAGGTAGAATTTCATTTATTTACTCATTTGATCAATTCTGCTATAGAAAGCGCCAATTAGACCTCTATATGCGCGCTCCTACGTCTTCTACCATATTCGATAGGGGTACATGCGCTATACCAATCAAAAGAGGAGACTTGGGGCTAGATATATGCCAAGTTTCATCGAGTTTGAATTAGTTTCAGATAGGTAGAATTTCATTTATTTACTCATATTGATCATTTCTGCTATAAAAAGTGCCCATTAGACCTCTATATGCGTGCTCCTACGTCTTCTACCATGTTCGATAGGGGTATATGCACTATACCAATCAAAAGAGAAGACTTGAGGCTAGGTTCATGCCAAGTTTCATCAAGATTGAATTTGTTTCAGATAGGTAGAATTTCATTTATTTACTCATATTGATCATTTCTGCTATAAAAAGCGCCCATTAGACATCTATATGCGCGCTCCTAAGTCTTCTACCATGTTCGAGAGTGGTATATGCGCTATACCAATCGAAAGAGGAGACTTTGGGCTAGGTACATGCCAAGTTTCATCAAGATTGAATTGGTTTCAGATAGGTAGAATTTCATTTATTTACTCATATTGATCAATTTTGCTATAAAAAGATCCCATTAGACCTCTATATGCGCGCTCCTAAGTCTTCTACCTTGTTTGATAGGGGGATATGCGCTATACCAATCAAGAGAGGAGACTTTGGGCTAGGTACATGCCAAGTTTCATCAAGATTGAATTGGTTTCAGATAGGAAGAATTTCATTTATAAGATTTACTCATTAGATCATTTCTGCTATAAAAAGCGCCCATTAGATCTCTATATGCGCGTTCCTTCGTCTTCTACCATGTTCGATTGGGGTATATGCGCTATACCAATCGAAAGAGGAGACTTGGGGGTAGGTACATGCCAAGTTTCCTCAAGATTGAAGGGGTTTCAGATAGGTAGAATTTCATTTATTTACTCATTTGATTATTTCAGCTATAAAAAGCGCCAATTAAAGCTCTATATGCGCGCTCCTACGTCTTCCACCATGTTCGATAGGGGTATATGCGGTATACCAATCAAAAGAGGAGACGTGGGGCTAGCTATATGCCGAGTTTCATCAAGATTGAATTGGTTTCAGATAGGTAGAATTTTATTTATTTACTCATTTGATCATTTCTGCTATAAAAAGCGCCCATTAGATCTCTATATGCGCGCTCCTAAGTCTTCTACCCGGGGAATATGCGCTATACCAATCAAAAGAGGAGACTTGGGGCTAAGTACATGCTAAGTTTCATCAAGATTGAATTGGTTTCAGATAGGTAGAATTTGATTTCTTTACTCATTTGATTATTTCTGCTATAAAAAGCGCCAATTAAACTTCTATATGCGCGCTCCTACGTCTTCCACCATGTTCGATAGGGGTATATGCGCTATACCAATCGAAAGAAGAGACTTGGGGTTAGGTATATGCCAAGTTTCATCAAGATTGAATTGGTTTCAGATATGTAGAATTTCATTTATTTACTCATTTGATCATTTCTGCTATAAAAAGCGCCAATTAGATCTCTATATGCGCGCTCCTATGTCTTCTACCATGTTCGATAGGGGTAGATGCACTATCCCAATCGAAAGAGAAGACTTGTAGCTAGGTACATGCCAAGTTTCATCAAGATTGAATTTGTTTCAGATAGGTAGAATTTCATTTATTTACTCATATTGATCATTTCTGCTATAAAATGCGCCCATTAGACATCTATATGCGCGCTCTTAAGTCTTCTACCATGTTCGACAGTGGTATATGCGCTATACCAATCGAAAGAGGAGACTTGGGGCTAGGTACATGCCAAGTTTCATCAAGATTGAATTGGTTTCAGATAGGTAGAATTTCATTTATTTACTCATTTGATCATTTCTGCTATAGAAAGCGCCAATTAGACCTCCATATGCGCAATCCTACGTCTTCTACCATGTTCGATAGGGGGATATGCGCTATACCATTCGAAAGAGGAGACTTGGGGCTAGATATATGCCAAGTTTCATCAAGTTTGAATTGGTTTCAGATAGGTAGAATTTCATTTATTTACTCATATTGATCATTTCTGCTATAAAAAGTGCCAATTAGATCTCTATATGCGCGCTCCTAAGTCTTCTACCATGTTTGATAGGGGAATAAGCGCTATACCAATCAAAAGAGGAGACTTGGGGCTAGGTACATGCTAAGTTTCATCAAGATTGAATTGGTTTCAGATAGGTAGAATTTCATTTATTTACTCATTTGATCAATTCTGCTATAGAAAGCGCCAATTAGACCTCTATATGCGCGCTCCTACGTCTTCTACCGAAGGGGTACATGCGCTATACCAATCAAAAGAGGAGACTTGGGGCTAGATATATGCCAAGTTTCATCGAGTTTGAATTAGTTTCAGATAGGTAGAATTTCATTTATTTACTCATATTGATCATTTCTGCTATAAAAAGTGCCCATTAGACCTCTATATGCGTGCTCCTACGTCTTCTACCATGTTCGATAGGGGTATATGCACTATACCAATCGAAAGAGAAGACTTGAGGCTAGGTTCATGCCAAGTTTCATCAAGATTGAATTTGTTTCAGATAGGTAGAATTTCATTTATTTACTCATATTGATCATTTCTGCTATAAAAAGCGCCCATTAGACATCTATATGCGCGCTCCTAAGTCTTCTACCATGTTCGAGAGTGGTATATGCGCTATACCAATCGAAAGAGGAGACTTTGGGCTAGGTACATGCCAAGTTTCATCAAGATTGAATTGGTTTCAGATAGGTAGAATTTCATTTATTTACTCATATTGATCAATTTTGCTATAAAAAGATCCCATTAGACCTCTATATGCGCGCTCCTAAGTCTTCTACCTTGTTCGATAGGGGGATATGCGCTATACCAATCAAGAGAGGAGACTTTGGGCTAGGTACATGCCAAGTTTCCTCAAGATTGAAGGGGTTTCAGATAGGTAGAATTTCATTTATTTACTCATTTGATTATTTCAGCTATAAAAAGCGCCAATTAAACCTCTATATGCGCGCTCCTACGTCTTCCACCATGTTCGATAGGGGTATATGCGGTATACCAATCAAAAGAGGAGACGTGGGGCTAGCTATATGCCGAGTTTCATCAAGATTGAATTGGTTTCAGATAGGTAGAATTTTATTTATTTACTCATTTGATCATTTCTGCTATAAAAAGCGCCCATTAGATCTCTATATGCGCGCTCCTAAGTCTTCTACCCGGGGAATATGCGCTATACCAATCAAAAGAGGAGACTTGGGGCTAAGTACATGCTAAGTTTCATCAAGATTGAATTGGTTTCAGATAGGTAGAATTTGATTTCTTTACTCATTTGATTATTTCTGCTATAAAAAGCGCCAATTAAACCTCTATATGCGCGCTCCTACGTCTTCTACCATGTTCGATAGGGGTATATGCGCTATACCAATCGAAAGAAGAGACTTGGGGTTAGGTATATGCCAAGTTTCATCAAGATTGAATTGGTTTCAGATATGTAGAATTTCGTTTATTTACTCATTTGATCATTTCTGCTATAAAAAGCGCCAATTAGATCTCTATATGCGCGCTGCTATGTCTTCTACCATGTTCGATAGGGGTAGATGCACTATACCAATCGAAAGAGAAGACGTGAGGCTAGGTACATGCCAAGTTTCATCAAGATTGAATTTGTTTCAGATAGGTAGAATTTCATTTATTCACTCATATTGATCATTTCTGCTATAAAATGCGCCCATTAGACATCTATATGCGCGCTCTTAAGTCTTCTACCATGTTCGACAGTGGTATATGCGCTATACCAATCGAAAGAGGAGACTTGGGGCTAGGTACATGCCAAGTTTCATCAAGATTGTATTGGTTTCAGATAGGTAGAATTTCATTTATTTACTCATTTGATCATTTCTGCTATAAAAAGCGCCCATTAGATCTCTATATGCGCGCTCCTACTTCTTCTACCATATTCGATAGGGGTACATGCGCTATACCAATCAAAAGAGGAGACTTGGGGCTAGATATATGCCAAGTTTCATCAAGATTGAATTAGTTTCAGATAGGTAGAATTTCATTTATTTACTCATATTGATCATTTCTGCTATAAAAAATGCCCATTAGACCTCTATATGCGTGCTCCTACGTCTTCTACCATGTTCGATAGGGGTAGATGCACTATACCAATCGAAAGATAATACTTGAGGCTAGGTACATGCCAAGTTTCATCAAGATTGAATTTGTTTCAGATAGGTAGAATTTCATTTATTTACTCATATTGATCATTTCTGCTATAAAAAGCGCCCATTAGACATCTATAAGCGCGCTCCTAAGTCTTCTACCATGTTCGAGAGTGGTATATGCGCTATACCAATCGAAAGAGGAGACTTTGGGCTAGGTACATGCCAAGTTTCATCAAGATTGAATTGGTTTCAGATAGGTAGAATTTCATTTATTTACTCATATTGATCAATTTTGCTATAAAAAGATCCCATTAGACCTCTATATGCGCGCTCCTAAGTCTTCTACCTTGTTCGATAGGGGGATATGCGCTATATCAATCAAAAGAGGAGACTTTGGGCTAGGTACATGCCAAGTTTCATCAAGATTGAATTGGTTTCAGATAGGAAGAATTTCATTTATAAGATTTACTCATTAGATCATTTCTGCTATAAAAAGCGCCCATTAGATCTCTATATGCGCGTTCCTTCGTCTTCTACCATTTTCGATTGGGGTATATGCGCTATACCAATCGAAAGAGGAGACTTGGGGGTAGGTACATGCCAAGTTTCCTCAAGATTGAAGGGGTTTCAGATAGGTAGAATTTCATTTATTTACTCATTTGATTATTTCTGCTATAAAAAGCGCCAATTAAACCTCTATATGCGCGCTCCTACATCTTCCACCATGTTCGATAGAGGTATATGCGGTATACCAATCAAAAGAGGAGACTTGGGGCTAGGTATATGCCAAGTTTCATCAAGATTGAATTGGTTTCAGATAGGAAGAATTTCATTTATTTACTCATTTGATCATTTCTGCTATAAAAAGCGCCCATTAGATCTCTATATGCGCGCTCCTAAGTCTTCTACCCGGGGAATATGCGCTATATCAATCAAAAGAGGAGACTTGGGGCTAAGTACAAGCTAAGTTTCATCAAGATTGAATTGGTTTCAGATAGGTAGAATTTCATTTATTTACTCATTTGATTATTTCTGCTATAAAAAGCGCCAATTAAACTTCTATATGCGCGCTCCTACGTCTTCCACCATGTTCGATAGGGGTATATGCGCTATACCAATCGAAAGAAGAGACTTGGGGCTAGGTATATGCCAAGTTTCATCAAGATTGAATTGGTTTCAGATATGTAGAATTTCATTTATTTACTCATTTGATCATTTCTGCTATAAAAAGCGCCAATTAGATCTCTATATGCGCGCTCCTATGTCTTCTACCATGTTCGATAGGGGTAGATGCACTATCCCAATCGAAAGAGAAGACTTGTAGCTAGGTACATGCCAAGTTTCATCAAGATTGAATTTGTTTCAGATAGGTAGAATTTCATTTATTTACTCATATTGATCATTTCTGCTATAAAATGCGCCCATTAGACATCTATATGCGCGCTCTTAAGTCTTCTACCATGTTCGACAGTGGTATATGCGCTATACCAATCGAAAGAGGAGACTTGGGGCTAGGTACATGCCAAGTTTCATCAAGATTGAATTGGTTTCAGATAGGTAGAATTTCATTTATTTACTCATTTGATCATTTCTGCTATAGAAAGCGCCAATTAGACCTCCATATGCGCAATCCTACGTCTTCTACCATGTTCGATAGGGGGATATGCGCTATACCATTCGAAAGAGGAGACTTGGGGCTAGGTATATGCCAAGTTTCATCAAGATTGAATTGGTTTCAGATAGGTAGAATTTCATTTATTTACTCATTTGATCATTTCTGCTTTAAAAAGCGCCAATTAGATCTCTATATGCGCGCTCCTAAGTCTTCTACCATGTTTGATAGGGGAATAAGCGCTATACCAATCAAAAGAGGAGACTTGGGGCTAGGTACATGCTAAGTTTCATCAAGATTTAATTGGTTTCAGATAGGTAGAATTTCATTTATTTACTCATTTGATCAATTCTGCTATAGAAAGCGCCAATTAGACCTCTATATGCGCGCTCCTACGTCTTCTACCATATTCGATAGGGGTACATGCGCTATACCAATCAAAAGAGGAGACTTGGGGCTAGATATATGCCAAGTTTCATCGAGTTTGAATTAGTTTTAGATAGGTAGAATTTCATTTATTTACTCATATTGATCATTTCTGCTATAAAAAGTGCCCATTAGACCTCTATATGCGTGCTCCTACGTCTTCTACCATGTTCGATAGGGGTATATGCACTATACCAATCGAAAGAGAAGACTTGAGGCTAGGTTCATGCCAAGTTTCATCAAGATTGAATTTGTTTCAGATAGGTAGAATTTCATTTATTTACTCATATTGATCATTTCTGCTATAAAAAGCGCCCATTAGACATCTATATGCGCGCTCCTAAGTCTTCTACCATGTTCGAGAGTGGTATATGCGCTATACCAATCGAAAGAGGAGACTTTGGGCTAGGTACATGCCAAGTTTCATCAAGATTGAATTGGTTTCAGATAGGTAGAATTTCATTTATTTACTCATATTGATCAATTTTGCTATAAAAAGATCCCATTAGACCTCTATATGCGCGCTCCTAAGTCTTCTACCTTGTTCGATAGGGGGATATGCGCTATACCAATCAAGAGAGGAGACTTTGGGCTAGGTACATGCCAAGTTTCATCAAGATTGAATTGGTTTCAGATAGGAAGAATTTCATTTATAAGATTTACTCATTAGATCATTTCTGCTATAAAAAGCGCCCATTAGATCTCTATATGCGCGTTCCTTCGTCTTCTACCATGTTCGATTGGGGTATATGCGCTATACCAATCGAAAGAGGAGACTTGGGGGTAGGTACATGCCAAGTTTCCTCAAGATTGAAGGGGTTTCAGATAGGTAGAATTTCATTTATTTACTCATTTGATTATTTCAGCTATAAAAAGCGCCAATTAAACCTCTATATGCGCGCTCCTACGTCTTCCACCATGTTCGATAGGGGTATATGCGGTATACCAATCAAAAGAGGAGACGTGGGGCTAGCTATATGCCGAGTTTCATCAAGATTGAATTGGTTTCAGATAGGTAGAATTTTATTTATTTACTCATTTGATCATTTCTGCTATAAAAAGCGCCCATTAGATCTCTATATGCGCGCTCCTAAGTCTTCTACCCGGGGAATATGCGCTATACCAATCAAAAGAGGAGACTTGGGGCTAAGTACATGCTAAGTTTCATCAAGATTGAATTGGTTTCAGATAGGTAGAATTTGATTTCTTTACTCATTTGATTATTTCTGCTATAAAAAGCGCCAATTAAACCTCTATATGCGCGCTCCTACGTCTTCTACCATGTTCGATAGGGGTATATGCGCTATACCAATCGAAAGAAGAGACTTGGGGCTAGGTATATGCCAAGTTTCATCAAGATTGAATTGGTTTCAGATATGTAGAATTTCGTTTATTTACTCATTTGATCATTTCTGCTATAAAAAGCGCCAATTAGATCTCTATATGCGCGCTGCTATGTCTTCTACCATGTTCGACAGTGGTATATGCGCTATACCAATCGAAAGAGGAGACTTGGGGGTAGGTACATGCCAAATTTCATCAAGATTGAATTGTTTTCAGATAGGTAGAATTTCATTTATTTACTCATTTGATCATTTCTGCTATAGAAAGCGCCAATTAGATCTCTATATGCGCGCTCCTAAGTCTTCTACCATGTTCGACAGGGAATATGCGCTATACCATTCAAAAGAGGAGACTTTGGGCTAGGTACATGACAAGTTTCCTCAAGATTGAATTTGTTTCAGATAGGTAGAATTTCATTTATTTACTCATATTGATCATTTCTGCTATATAAAGTGCCAATTAGACCTCTATATGTGTGCTCCTACGACTTCTACCATGTTCGATAGGGGTATATGCACTATACCAATCGAAAGAGAAGACTTGAGGCTAGGTATATGCCAAGTTTCATCAAGATTGAATTTGTTTCAGATAGGTAGAATTTCATTTATTTACTCATATTGATCATTTCTGCTATAAAATGCGCCCATTAGACATCTATATGCGCGCTCCTAAGTCTTCTACCATGTTCGACAGTGGTATATGCGCTATACCAATCAAAAGAGGAGACTTGGGGCTAGGTATATGCCAAGTTTCATCAAGATTGAATTGGTTTCAGATAGGTAGAATTTCATTTATTTACTCATTTGATCATTTCTGCTTTAAAAAGCGCCAATTAGATCTCTATATGCGCGCTCCTAAGTCTTCTACCATGTTCGATAGGGGAAGATGCGCTATACCAATCAAAAGAGGAGACTTGGGGCTAGGTACATGCTAAGTTTCATCAAGATTTAATTGGTTTCAGATAGGTAGAATTTCATTTATTTACTCATTTGATTATTTCTGCTATAGAAAGCGCCCATTAGACCTCTATATGCGCGCTCCTATACGTCTTCTACCATGTTCGATAGGGGTATATGCGCTATACCAATCAAAACAGAAGACTTGGGGCTAGGTATATGCCAAGTTTCATCAAGATTGAATTGGTTTCATATTGGTAGAATTTCATTTATTTACTCATTTGATCATTTCTGCTATAGAAAGCGCCAATTAGACCTCTATATGCGCGCTCCTACGTCTTCTACCATGTTCGATAGGGGTACATGCGCTATACCAATCAAAAGAGGAGACTTGGGGCTAGGTATATGCCAAGTTTCATCAAGATTGAATTAGTTTCAGATAGGTAGAATTTCATTTATTTACTCATATTGATCATTTCTGCTATATAAAGTGCCCATTAGACCTCTATATGCGTGCTCCTACGTCTTCTACCATGTTCGATAGGGGTATATGCACTATACCAATCGAAAGAAAAGACTTAAGGCTAGGTACATGCCAAGTTTCATCAAGATTGAATTTGTTTCAGATAGGTAGAATTTCATTTATTTACTCATATTGATCATTTCTGCTATAAAAAGCGCCCATTAGACCTCTATATGCGCGCTCCTACGTCTTCTACCATTTTCGATACGGGTATATGCGCTATACCAATCAAAAGAGGATTCTTGGGGCTAGGTACATGCCAAGTTTCATCAAGATTGAATTGGTTTCAGATAGGTAGAATTTCATTTATTTACACATATTGATCATTTCTGCTATAAAAAGATCCCATTAGACCTCTATATGCGCGCTCCTAAGTCTTCTACCATGTTAGATAGGGGGATATGCGCTATACCAATCAAGAGAGGAGACTTTGGGCTAGGTACATGCCAAGTTTCATCAAGATTGAATTGGTTTCAGATAGGTAGAATTTCATTTATTTACTCATTAGATCATTTCTGCAATAAAAAGCGCCCATTAGATCTCTATATGCGCGTTCCTTCGTCTTCTACCATGTTCGATTGGGGTATATGCGCTATACCAATCGAAAGAGGAGACATGGGGGTAGGTGCATGCCAAGTTTCCTCAAGA
Organism: Pinctada fucata; assembly: GCA_028142955.1. NCBI lineage: Eukaryota > Metazoa > Mollusca > Bivalvia > Pterioida > Pteriidae > Pinctada > Pinctada fucata. Next base: position 28,777,515 of record AP027115.1, read on the forward strand.
TTGAATGGATTTCAGATAGGTAGAATTTCATTTATTTACTCATTTGATTATTTCTGCTATAAAAAGCGCAAATTAAACCTCTTTATGCGCGCTCCTACGTCTTCCACCATGTTCGATATGGGTATATGCGGTATACCAATCAAAAGAGGAGACTTGGGGCTAGGTATATGCCAAGTTTCATCAAGATTGAATTTGTTTCAGATAGGTAGAATTTCATTTATTTACTCATATTGATCATTTCTGCTATAAAAAGTGCCCATTAGATCTCTATATGCGCGCTCCTAAGTCTTCTACCCGGGGAATATGCGCTATACCAAACAAAAGAGGAGACTTGGGGCTAAGTACATGCTAAGTTTCATCAAGATTGAATTGGTTTCAGATAGGTAGAATTTCATTTATTTACTCATTTGATTATTTCTGCTATAAAAAGCGCCAATTAAACCTCTATATGCGCGCTCCTACGTCTTCTACCATGTTCGATAGGGGTATATGCGCTATACCAATCGAAAGAAGAGACTTGGGGCTAGGTATATGCCATGTTTCATCAAGATTGAATTGGTTTCAGATATGTAGAATTTCATTTATTTACTCATTTGATCATTTCTGCTATAAAAAGCGCCAATTAGATCTCTATATGCGCGCTCCTACGTCTTCTACCATGTTCGATATGGGTATATGCACTATACCAATCAAAAGAGAAGACTTGAAGCTAGGTACATGCCAAGTTTCATCAAGATTGAATTTGTTTCAGATAGGTAGAATTTCATTTATTTACTCATTAGATCATTTCTGCTATAAAAAGCGCCAATCAGATCTCTATATGCGCGTTCCTTCGTCTTCTACCATGTTCGATTGAGGTATATGCGCTATACCAATCGAAAGAGGAGACTTGGGGCTAGGAACATGCCAAGTTTCCTCAAGATTGAACGGGTTTCAGATAGGTAGAATTTCATTTATTTACTCATTTGATTATTTCAGCTATAAAAAGCGCCAATTAAACCTCTATATGCGCGCTCCTACGTTTTCCACCATGTTCGATAGGGGTATATGCGCTATACCAATCAAAAGAGGAGACTTGGGGCTAGGTATATGCCAAGTTTCATCAAGATTGAATTAGTTTCAGATAGGTAGAATTTCATTTATTTACTCATTTGATCATTTCTGCTATAAAAAGCGCCCATTAGATCTCTATATGCGCGCTCCTAAGTCTTCTACCATGTTCGATAGGGGAATATGCGCTATACCAATCAAAAGAGGAGACTTGGGGCTATGTACATGCTAAGTTTCATCAAGATTGAATTGGTTTCAGATAGGTAGAATTTCATTTATTTACTCATTTGATTATTTCTGCTATAAAAAGCGCCAATTAGACCTCTATATGCGCGTTCCTACGTCTTCCACCATGTTCGATAGGGGTATATGCGCTATACCATTCGAAAGAGGAGACTTGGGGCTAGGTATATGCCAAGTTTCATCAAGATTGAATTGGTTTCCAATTAGACCTCTATATGCGCGCTCCTACGTCTTCTACCATTTTCGATATGGGTATATGCGCTATACCAATCAAAAGAGGAGTCTTGGGGCTAGGTATATGCTAAGTTTCATCAAGATTGAATTGGTTTCAGATAGGTAGAATTTCATATATTTACTCATATTGATCATTTCTGTTATAAAAAATGCCCATTAGACCTCTATATGCGTGCTCCTACGTCTTCTACCATGTTCGATAGGGGTATATGCACTATACCAATCGAAAGAGAAGACTTGAGGCTAGGTACATGCCAAGTTTCATCAAGATTGAATTTGTTTCAGATAGGTAGAATTTCATTTATTTACTCATATTGATCATTTCTGCTATAAAAAGCGCCCATTAGACATCTATATGCGCGCTCCTAAGTCTTCTACCATGTTCGACAGTGGTATATGCGCTATACCAATCGAAAGAGGAGACTTGGGGCTAGGTACATGCTAAGTTTTATCAAGATTGAATTGGTTTCAGATAGGTAGAATTTCATTTATTTACTCATATTGATCATTTCTGCTATAAAATGATCCCATTAGACCTCTATATGCGCGATCCTAAGTCTTCTACCGTGTTCGATAGGGGGATATGCGCTATACCAATCGAGAGAGGAGGAGACTTTGGGCTAGGTACATGCCAAGTTTTATCAAGATTGAATTGGTTTCAGATAGGTAGAATTTCATTTATTTACTCATTAGATCATTTCTGCTATAAAAAGCGCCCATTAGATCTCTATATGCGCGTTCCTTCGTCTTCTACCATGTTCGATTGGGTTATATGCGCTATACCAATCGAAAGAGGAGACTTGGGGCTAGGAACATGCCAAGTTTCCTCAAGATTGAATGGGTTTCAGATAGGTAGAATTTCATTTATTTACTCATTTGATTATTTCAGCTATAAAAAGCGCCAACTAAACCTCTATATGCGCGCTCCTACGTTTTCCACCATGTTCGATAGGGGTATATGCGCTATACCAATCAAAAGAGGAGACTTGGGGCTAGGTATATGCCAAGTTTCATCAAGATTTAATTGGTTTCAGATAGGTAGAATTTGATTTATTTACTCATTTGATTATTTCTGCTATAAAAAGCGCCAATTAGACCTCTATATGCGCGTTCCTACGTCTTCCACCATGTTCGATAGGGGTATATGCGCTATACCATTCGAAAGAGGAGACTTGGGGCAAGGTATATGCCAAGTTTCATCAAGATTGAATTGGTTTCCAATTAGACCTCTATATGCGCGCTCCTACGTCTTCTACCATTTTCGATAGGGGTATATGCGCTATACCAATCAAAAGGGGAGTCTTGGGGCTAGGTATATGCCAAGTTTCCTCAAGATTGAATTGGTTTCAGATAGGTAGAATTTCATTTATTTACTCATATTGATCATTTCTGTTATAAAAAATGCCCATTAGACCTCTATATGCGTGCTCCTACGTCTTCTACCATGTTCGATAGGGGTATATGCACTATACCAATCGAAAGAGAAGACTTGAGGCTAGGTACATGCCAAGTTTCATCAAGATTGAATTTGTTTCAGATAGGTAGAATTTCATTTATTTACTCATATTGATCATTTCTGCTATAAAAAGCGCCCATTAGACATCTATATGCGCGCTCCTAAGTCTTCTACCATGTTCGACAGTGGTATATGCGCTATACCAATCGAAAGAGGAGACTTGGGGCTAGGTACATGCTAAGTTTTATCAAGATTGAATTGGTTTCAGATAGGTAGAATTTCATTTATTTACTCATATTGATCATTTCTGCTATAAAAAGATCCCATTAGACCTCTATATGCGCGATCCTAAGTCTTCTACCGTGTTCGATAGGGGGATATGCGCTATACCAATCGAGAGAGGAGGAGACTTTGGGCTAGGTACATGCCAAGTTTTATCAAGATTGAATTGGTTTCAGATAGGTAGAATTTCATTTATTTACTCATTAGATCATTTCTGCTATAAAAAGCGCCCATTAGATCTCTATATGCGCGTTCCTTCGTCTTCTACCATGTTCGATTGGGTTATATGCCCTATACCAATCGAAAGAGGAGACTTGGGGCTAGGAACATGCCAAGTTTCCTCAAGATTGAATGGGTTTCAGATAGATAGAATTTCATTTATTTACTCATTTGATTATTTCAGCTATAAAAAGCGCCAACTAAACCTCTATATGCGCGCTCCTACGTTTTCCACCATGTTCGATAGGGGTATATGCGCTATACCAATCAAAAGAGGAGACTTGGGGCTAGGTATATGCCAAGTTTCATCAAGATTTAATTGGTTTCAGATAGGTAGAATTTGATTTATTTACTCATTTGATTATTTCTGCTATAAAAAGCGCCAATTAGACCTCTATATGCGCGTTCCTACGTCTTCCACCATGTTCGATAGGGGTATATGCGCTATACCATTCGAAAGAGGAGACTTGGGGCAAGGTATATGCCAAGTTTCATCAAGATTGAATTGGTTTCCAATTAGACCTCTATATGCGCGCTCCTACGTCTTCTACCATTTTCGATAGGGGTATATGCGCTATACCAATCAAAAGGGGAGTCTTGGGGCTAGGTATATGCCAAGTTTCATCAAGATTAAATTGGTTTCAGATAGGTAGAATTTCATTTATTTACTCATATTGATCATTTCTGTTATAAAAAGCGCCAATTAGATCTCTATGTGCGCGCTCCTAAGATTTCTACCATGTTCGACAGTGGTATATGCGCTATACCAATCGAAAGAGGAGACTTGGGGGTAGGTACATGCCAAATTTCATCAAGATTGAATTGTTTTCAGATAGGTAGAATTTCATTTATTTACTCATTTGATCATTTCTGCTATAGAAAGCGCCCATTAGATCTCTATATGCGCGCTCCTAAGTCTTCTACCATGTTCGACAGGGAATATGCGCTATACCAATCAAAAGAGGAGACTTTGGGCTAGGTACATGACAAGTTTCCTCAAGATTGAATTTGTTTCAGATAGGTAGAATTTCATTTATTTACTCATATTGATCATTTCTGCTATATAAAGTGCCAATTAGACCTCTATATGTGTGCTCCTACGACTTCTACCATGTTCGATAGGGGTATATGCACTATACCAATCGAAAGAGAAGACTTGAGGCTAGGTATATGCCAAGTTTCATCAAGATTGAATTTGTTTCAGATAGGTAGAATTTCATTTATTTACTCATATTGATCATTTCTGCTATAAAATGCGCCCATTAGACATCTATATGCGCGCTCCTAAGTCTTCTACCATGTTCGACAGTGGTATATGCGCTATACCAATCAAAAGAGGAGACTTGGGGCTAGGTATATGCCAAGTTTCATCAAGATTGAATTGGTTTCAGATAGGTAGAATTTCATTTATTTACTCATTTGATCATTTCTGCTTTAAAAAGCGCCAATTAGATCTCTATATGCGCGCTCCTAAGTCTTCTACCATGTTCGATAGGGGAAGATGCGCTATACCAATCAAAAGAGGAGACTTGGGGCTAGGTACATGCTAAGTTTCATCAAGATTTAATTGGTTTCAGATAGGTAGAATTTCATTTATTTACTCATTTGATCATTTCTGCTATAGAAAGCGCCCATTAGACCTCTATATGCGCGCTCCTATACGTCTTCTACCATGTTCGATAGGGGTATATGCGCTATACCAATCAAAACAGAAGACTTGGGGCTAGGTATATGCCAAGTTTCATCAAGATTGAATTGGTTTCATATTGGTAGAATTTCATTTATTTACTCATTTGATCATTTCTGCTATAGAAAGCGCCAATTAGACCTCTATATGCGCGCTCCTACGTCTTCTACCATGTTCGATAGGGGTACATGCGCTATACCAATCAAAAGAGGAGACTTGGGGCTAGGTATATGCCAAGTTTCATCAAGATTGAATTAGTTTCAGATAGGTAGAATTTCATTTATTTACTCATATTGATCATTTCTGCTATATAAAGTGCCCATTAGACCTCTATATGCGTGCTCCTACGTCTTCTACCATGTTCGATAGGGGTATATGCACTATACCAATCGAAAGAAAAGACTTAAGGCTAGGTACATGCCAAGTTTCATCAAGATTGAATTTGTTTCAGATAGGTAGAATTTCATTTATTTACTCATATTGATCATTTCTGCTATAAAAAGCGCCCATTAGACCTCTATATGCGCGCTCCTACGTCTTCTACCATTTTCGATACGGGTATATGCGCTATACCAATCAAAAGAGGAGTCTTGGGGCTAGGTACATGCCAAGTTTCATCAAGATTGAATTGGTTTCAGATAGGTAGAATTTCATTTATTTACACATATTGATCATTTCTGCTATAAAAAGATCCCATTAGACCTCTATATGCGCGCTCCTAAGTCTTCTACCATGTTAGATAGGGGGATATGCGCTATACCAATCGAGAGAGGAGACTTTGGGCTAGGTACATGCCAAGTTTCATCAAGATTGAATTGGTTTCAGATAGGTAGAATTTCATTTATTTACTCATTAGATCATTTCTGCAATAAAAAGCGCCCATTAGATCTCTATATGCACGTTCCTTCGTCTTCTACCATGTTCGATTGGGGTATATGCGCTATACCAATCGAAAGAGGAGACATGGGGGTAGGTGCATGCCAAGTTTCCTCAAGATTGAATGGATTTCAGATAGGTAGAATTTCATTTATTTACTCATTTGATTATTTCTGCTATAAAAAGCGCAAATTAAACCTCTTTATGCGCGCTCCTACGTCTTCCACCATGTTCGATATGGGTATATGCGGTGTACCAATCAAAAGAGGAGACTTGGGGCTAGGTATATGCCAAGTTTCATCAAGATTGAATTTGTTTCAGATAGGTAGAATTTCATTTATTTACTCATATTGATCATTTCTGCTATAAAAAGTGCCCATTAGATCTCTATATGCGCGCTCCTAAGTCTTCTACCCGGGGAATATGCGCTATACCAAACAAAAGAGGAGACTTGGGGCTAAGTACATGCTAAGTTTCATCAAGATTGAATTGGTTTCAGATAGGTAGAATTTCATTTATTTACTCATTTGATTATTTCTGCTATAAAAAGCGCCAATTAAACCTCTATATGCGCGCTCCTACGTCTTCTACCATGTTCGATAGGGGTATATGCGCTATACCAATCGAAAGAAGAGACTTGGGGCTAGGTATATGCCATGTTTCATCAAGATTGAATTGGTTTCAGATATGTAGAATTTCATTTATTTACTCATTTGATCATTTCTGCTATAAAAAGCGCCAATTAGATCTCTATATGCGCGCTCCTACGTCTTCTACCATGTTCGATATGGGTATATGCACTATACCAATCAAAAGAGAAGACTTGAAGCTAGGTACATGCCAAGTTTCATCAAGATTGAATTTGTTTCAGATAGGTAGAATTTCATTTATTTACTCATTAGATCATTTCTGCTATAAAAAGCGCCAATCAGATCTCTATATGCGCGTTCCTTCGTCTTCTACCATGTTCGATTGAGGTATATGCGCTATACCAATCGAAAGAGGAGACTTGGGGCTAGGAACATGCCAAGTTTCCTCAAGATTGAACGGGTTTCAGATAGGTAGAATTTCATTTATTTACTCATTTGATTATTTCAGCTATAAAAAGCGCCAATTAAACCTCTATATGCGCGCTCCTACGTTTTCCACCATGTTCGATAGGGGTATATGCGCTATACCAATCAAAAGAGGAGACTTGGGGCTAGGTATATGCCAAGTTTCATCAAGATTGAATTAGTTTCAGATAGGTAGAATTTCATTTATTTACTCATTTGATCATTTCTGCTATAAAAAGCGCCCATTAGATCTCTATATGCGCGCTCCTAAGTCTTCTACCATGTTCGATAGGGGAATATGCGCTATACCAATCAAAAGAGGAGACTTGGGGCTATGTACATGCTAAGTTTCATCAAGATTGAATTGGTTTCAGATAGGTAGAATTTCATTTATTTACTCATTTGATTATTTCTGCTATAAAAAGCGCCAATTAGACCTCTATATGCGCGTTCCTACGTCTTCCACCATGTTCGATAGGGGTATATGCGCTATACCATTCGAAAGAGGAGACTTGGGGCTAGGTATATGCCAAGTTTCATCAAGATTGAATTGGTTTCCAATTAGACCTCTATATGCGCGCTCCTACGTCTTCTACCATTTTCGATACGGGTATATGCGCTATACCAATCAAAAGAGGAGTCTTGGGGCTAGGTATATGCTAAGTTTCATCAAGATTGAATTGGTTTCAGATAGGTAGAATTTCATATATTTACTCATATTGATCATTTCTGTTATAAAAAATGCCCATTAGACCTCTATATGCGTGCTCCTACGTCTTCTACCATGTTCGATAGGGGTATATGCACTATACCAATCGAAAGAGAAGACTTGAGGCTAGGTACATGCCAAGTTTCATCAAGATTGAATTTGTTTCAGATAGGTAGAATTTCATTTATTTACTCATATTGATCATTTCTGCTATATAAAGTGCCCATTAGACCTCTATATGCGTGCTCCTACGTCTTCTACCATGTTCGATAGGGGTATATGCACTATACCAATCGAAAGAAAAGACTTAAGGCTAGGTACATGCCAAGTTTCATCAAGATTGAATTTGTTTCAGATAGGTAGAATTTCATTTATTTACTCATATTGATCATTTCTGCTATAAAAAGCGCCCATTAGACCTCTATATGCGCGCTCCTACGTCTTCTACCATTTTCGATTGAGGTATATGCGCTATACCAATCGAAAGAGGAGACTTGGGGCTAGGAACATGCCAAGTTTCCTCAAGATTGAACGGGTTTCAGATAGGTAGAATTTCATTTATTTACTCATTTGATTATTTCAGCTATAAAAAGCGCCAATTAAACCTCTATATGCGCGCTCCTACGTTTTCCACCATGTTCGATAGGGGTATATGCGCTATACCAATCAAAAGAGGAGACTTGGGGCTAGGTATATGCCAAGTTTCATCAAGATTGAATTAGTTTCAGATAGGTAGAATTTCATTTATTTACTCATTTGATCATTTCTGCTATAAAAAGCGCCCATTAGATCTCTATATGCGCGCTCCTAAGTCTTCTACCATGTTCGATAGGGGAATATGCGCTATACCAATCAAAAGAGGAGACTTGGGGCTATGTACATGCCAAGTTTCATCAAGATTGAATTTGTTTCAGATAGGTAGAATTTCATTTATTTACTCATATTGATCATTTCTGCTATATAAAGTGCCCATTAGACCTCTATATGCGTGCTCCTACGTCTTCTACCATGTTCGATAGGGGTATATGCACTATACCAATCGAAAGAAAAGACTTAAGGCTAGGTACATGCCAAGTTTCATCAAGATTGAATTTGTTTCAGATAGGTAGAATTTCATTTATTTACTCATATTGATCATTTCTGCTATAAAAAGCGCCAATCAGATCTCTATATGCGCGTTCCTTCGTCTTCTACCATGTTCGATTGAGGTATATGCGCTATACCAATCGAAAGAGGAGACTTGGGGCTAGGAACATGCCAAGTTTCCTCAAGATTGAACGGGTTTCAGATAGGTAGAATTTCATTTATTTACTCATTTGATTATTTCAGCTATAAAAAGCGCCAATTAAACCTCTATATGCGCGCTCCTACGTTTTCCACCATGTTCGATAGGGGTATATGCGCTATACCAATCAAAAGAGGAGACTTGGGGCTAGGTATATGCCAAGTTTCATCAAGATTGAATTAGTTTCAGATAGGTAGAATTTCATTTATTTACTCATTTGATCATTTCTGCTATAAAAAGCGCCCATTAGATCTCTATATGCGCGCTCCTAAGTCTTCTACCATGTTCGATAGGGGAATATGCGCTATACCAATCAAAAGAGGAGACTTGGGGCTATGTACATGCTAAGTTTCATCAAGATTGAATTGGTTTCAGATAGGTAGAATTTCATTTATTTACTCATTTGATTATTTCTGCTATAAAAAGCGCCAATTAGACCTCTATATGCGCGTTCCTACGTCTTCCACCATGTTCGATAGGGGTATATGCGCTATACCATTCGAAAGAGGAGACTTGGGGCTAGGTATATGCCAAGTTTCATCAAGATTGAATTGGTTTCCAATTAGACCTCTATATGCGCGCTCCTACGTCTTCTACCATTTTCGATACGGGTATATGCGCTATACCAATCAAAAGAGGAGTCTTGGGGCTAGGTATATGCTAAGTTTCATCAAGATTGAATTGGTTTCAGATAGGTAGAATTTCATATATTTACTCATATTGATCATTTCTGTTATAAAAAATGCCCATTAGACCTCTATATGCGTGCTCCTACGTCTTCTACCATGTTCGATAGGGGTATATGCACTATACCAATCGAAAGAGAAGACTTGAGGCTAGGTACATGCCAAGTTTCATCAAGATTGAATTTGTTTCAGATAGGTAGAATTTCATTTATTTACTCATATTGATCATTTCTGCTATAAAAAGCGCCCATTAGACATCTATATGCGCGCTCCTAAGTCTTCTACCATGTTCGACAGTGGTATATGCGCTATACCAATCGAAAGAGGAGACTTGGGGCTAGGTACATGCTAAGTTTTATCAAGATTGAATTGGTTTCAGATAGGTAGAATTTCATTTATTTACTCATATTGATCATTTCTGCTATAAAAAGATCCCATTAGACCTCTATATGCGCGATCCTAAGTCTTCTACCGTGTTCGATAGGGGGATATGCGCTATACCAATCGAGAGAGGAGGAGACTTTGGGCTAGGTACATGCCAAGTTTTATCAAGATTGAATTGGTTTCAGATAGGTAGAATTTCATTTATTTACTCATTAGATCATTTCTGCTATAAAAAGCGCCCATTAGATCTCTATATGCGCGTTCCTTCGTCTTCTACCATGTTCGATTGGGTTATATGCCCTATACCAATCGAAAGAGGAGACTTGGGGCTAGGAACATGCCAAGTTTCCTCAAGATTGAATGGGTTTCAGATAGATAGAATTTCATTTATTTACTCATTTGATTATTTCAGCTATAAAAAGCGCCAACTAAACCTCTATATGCGCGCTCCTACGTTTTCCACCATGTTCGATAGGGGTATATGCGCTATACCAATCAAAAGAGGAGACTTGGGGCTAGGTATATGCCAAGTTTCATCAAGATTTAATTGGTTTCAGATAGGTAGAATTTGATTTATTTACTCATTTGATTATTTCTGCTATAAAAAGCGCCAATTAGACCTCTATATGCGCGTTCCTACGTCTTCCACCATGTTCGATAGGGGTATATGCGCTATACCATTCGAAAGAGGAGACTTGGGGCAAGGTATATGCCAAGTTTCATCAAGATTGAATTGGTTTCCAATTAGACCTCTATATGCGCGCTCCTACGTCTTCTACCATTTTCGATAGGGGTATATGCGCTATACCAATCAAAAGGGGAGTCTTGGGGCTAGGTATATGCCAAGTTTCATCAAGATTGAATTGGTTTCAGATAGGTAGAATTTCATTTATTTACTCATATTGATCATTTCTGTTATAAAAAATGCCCATTAGACCTCTATATGCGTGCTCCTACGTCTTCTACCATGTTCGATAGGGGTATATGCACTATACCAATCGAAAGAAAAGGCTTGAGGCTAGGTACATGCCAAGTTTCATCAAGATTGAATTTGTTTCAGATAGGTAGATTTCATTTATTTACTCATATTGATCATTTCTGCTATAAAAAGCGCCAATTAGACCTCTATATGCGCGTTCCTACGTCTTCCACCATGTTCGATAGGGGTATATGCGCTATACCATTCGAAAGAGGAGTCTTGGGGCTAGGTATATGCCAAGTTTCATCAAGATTGAATTGGTTTCAGATAGGTAGAATTTCATTTATTTACTCATATTGATCATTTCTGATATAAAAAGTGCCCATTGGACCTCTATATGCGCGCTCCTAAGTCTTCTAACATGTTCGATAGGGGAATATGCACTATACCAATCAAAAGAGAGGACTTGGGGGTAGGTATATGCCAAGTTTCATCAAGATTGAACATGGTAGAAGACTTATAGATATAGAGGTATTATTGATCATTTCTGCTATAAAAAGCGCCCATTAGATCTCTATATGCGCGTTCCTTCGTCTTCTACCATGTTCGATAGGGGTATATGCACTATACCAATCGAAAGAGGAGACTTGGGGCTAGGAACATGCCAAGTTTCATCAAGATTGAATTGGTTTCAGATAAGTAGAATTTCATTTATTTACTCATTTGATCATTTCTGATATAAAAAGTGCCCATTGGACCTCTATATGCGCGCTCCTAAGTCTTCTAACATGTTCGATAGGGGAATATGCACTATACCAATCAAAAGAGAGGACTTGGGGGTAGGTATATGCCAAGTTTCATCAAGATTGAACATGGTAGAAGACTTATAGATATAGAGGTATTATTGATCATTTCTGCTATAAAAAGCGCCCATTAGATCTCTATATGCGCGTTCCTTCGTTTTCCACCATGTTCGATAGGGGTATATGCGCTATACCAATCAAAAGAGGAGACTTGGGGCTAGGTATATGCCAAGTTTCATCAAGATTGAATTAGTTTCAGATAGGTAGAATTTCATTTATTTACTCATTTGATCACATCTGCTATAAAAAGTGCCCATTGGACCTCTATATGCGCGCTCCTACGTCTTCTACCATGTTCGATAGGGGAATATGCGCTATACCAATCAAAAGAGGAGACTTGGGGGTAGGTATATGCCAAGTTTCATCAAGATTGAATTGGTTTCAGATAGGTAGAATTTCATTTATTTACTCATTTGATCATTTCTACTATTAAAAGCACCAATAATACCTCTATATGCGCGCTCCTAAGTCTTCTACCATGTTCGATAGGGGTACATGCGCTATACCAATCGAAAGAGGAGACTTGGGGCTAGGTATATGCCAAATTCCATCAAGATTGAATTGGTTTCAGATAGGTAGAATTTCATTTATTTACTCATTTGATCATTTCTGATATAAAAAGCGCCCATTAGACCTCTATATGCGCGCTCCTAAGTCTTCTACCATGTTGGCTTTTTCGTCTGTTACCATGTTCGATTGGGGTATATGCGCTATACCAATCGGAAGAGGAGACTTGGGGCTAGGAACATGCCAAGTTTCCTCAAGATTGAATGGGTTTTTAGATAGGTAGAATTTCATTTATTTACTCATTAGATCATTTCTGCTATAAAAAGCGCCCATTAGATCTCTATATGCGCGTTCCTTCGTCTTCTACCATGTTCGATTGGGGTATATGCGCTATACCAATCGAAAGAGGAGACTTGGGGGTAGGTACATGCCAAGTTTCCTCAAGATTGAAGGGGTTTCAGATAGATAGAATTTCATTTATTTACTCATTTGATTATTTCTGCTATAAAAAGCGCCAATTAAACCTCTATATGCGCGCTCCTACGTCTTCCACCATGTTCGATAGAGGTATATGCGGTATACCAATCAAAAGAGGAGACTTTGGGCTAGGTATATGCCAAGTTTCATCAAGATTGAATTGGTTTCAGATAGGAAGAATTTCATTTATTTACTCATTTGATCATTTCTGCTATAAAAAGCGCCCATTAGATCTCTATATGCGCGCTCCTAAGTCTTCTACCCGGGGAATATGCGCTATATCAATCAAAAGAGGAGACTTGGGGCTAAGTACATGCTAAGTTTCATCAAGATTGAATTGGTTTCAGATAGGTAGAATTTCATTTATTTACTCATTTGATTATTTCTGCTATAAAAAGCGCCAATTAAACCTCTATATGCGCGCTCCTACGTCTTCCACCATGTTCGATAGGGGTATATGCGCTATACCAATCGAAAGAAGAGACTTGGGGCTAGGTATATGCCAAGTTTCATCAAGATTGAATTGGTTTCAGATATGTAGAATTTCATTTATTTACTGATTTGATCATTTCTGCTATAACAAGAGCCCCAGGGGGCACAACGCTCACCTGATACCCATGCACGCTCTAATTGACATACTGCTATTGAATACTGATAGTGCCAGTACCGGGATTTTAGCCCACAACCTTTCTAAAAAGATTTTTGCCGGATGCAGAGAAGTTTTTTTTCAGACAACCTTTAAAAGTACAAACAAGAAAAAATAGTCACATTTCAAAACAATAACTTTTTTTAAGTCATATGCCCAATTAGTATAGTTCAATTATGCAACATCAAAAATAAAATCATATTGTAAAATCCCACTTTAATGCGCAGCAGAAAAAGAATAAAACAATGAAATGACTTCATAAATTAAGTTTATTTAAAACTGAACGACCATACCTTTCATTATTGATAGCTAGCATGCCAGAAATTATAAAGCCTGACAGGCTGTGTTTGTGAAACGAGAATGCCCCTGGCGGCATCTTTGTTAGTATAAACGCCATTTTCTGTTAAGTATGTGAGAGGTCAGGGTCAGCGTAATATTGGTATCTATGGAAATATCTTGTCACAAGGAATACACATGTAAAATATGAAAGCCCTATCACTAACCAATCAAAAGTTATGCGCAATGTTTAAGTTTTTGAAAAGTACGTCAAAGGTCAAGGTTATGGTCACGAGGTCAAAATTTTGGTATCAATGGAAAGGTATTGTCACAAGGAATACACATGTGAAATATGAAACCTCTATCACCAGCTTCCATTCAAAAGTTATGCCCAATGTTAAAGTTTTTCGGAAAACAGACAGACGGACAGGCCAAAAACAATATGCTCCCGAATCTTTTATTCCAGGGGCATAAAAAACAAAGATTTTTCGGTTTTGTCTTTATTCATATTAAAGTATACTGAAATCTAAGAATGCTTTTGAATAGTATTGATTTCATCTCAAATACATGAAACGTACAGTTAAAATCGTTTTAATCCAATATTTATCAATTCAAGTGAATTGTGCAGAAATTGGGCCAATTTGTTTTCCAAAAAGCAGTGTACGGTGTATCAAACCTCATGATCCAGAGGAAGAGATTACTCATTCGACGTTTCTTCAAGAAATCAGTCCGTAAATTACTTCATCTAAGAGAGTCTAAGACAGAGGAAATTCGAGCAAACTTTATACATGATAACAAGTATATGCAAGTGTTCCAAGTACATGAATGCTAACCATTATGAAAGTGTTCCAAGTATAATGCACACTAAATAAAAATCTATTCCGTTTGCACTGTATCTCCTGAAATGTATCGCGGTACTAAAGGGTTGTGGAGGAATTAAACGGATCAAATCTTAAGTACAGCGACTTTGTTTACAGTTACAGTTATAGGTCAGAGACCACTAAAAGGCCGGCTCTGATTGGAGAAAAACCTGTAGGGTGAGGGGGCCTGTTATTTTAAATGTGACAGAAGATGTGATTGGCTATCAATTCTATTTTCTTTTGGTATATTGTTCGAATATGATATATATAGGTAAAAAATAAGTGCAATTAAAATGTCGATACCCGGATATTTCCCTAGCTCCCGATCCGCTAAAGGGGACGGGCGCGGGAAAATTGGAAAATTCTCTGCGGGGTACCTTGTGACGCAAATAGTGCGAAAAAGAGCAGGTCATGCTATATTTTTTAATTTAGTTTCGTATAAAGCTTGAATCAATGAACAAATCGGTACATAACATGCATGGCCAGCAATGTTAGTATAGACGTTATAAGGCATTTCGTTAACATTACAGCCTATGGAAAATGATTTGGTTGTCTCTGACCTAGAAGGTGTAACTACAGTTAATCATTTTAGCAGGGAATCCCTTCCCTTTTGACTGGTGAACCGGGCTGAATAAAAGGTGTCACCTCATTGGTCATAACTATTGAAAATTTAAAAATAGCACATAAAATCAATGTATGATTCCCTGCTGTCTGTAGAAATTTAGTTTTGAACATGATTTTGCCTTATATGTAATCAATAGATCGATTTGAAAATATATAAAAATTAGCAAATTTTCAATTCGGAAGGAGGGGTCATTAAACAAGTGAATTTTGCAGAAAAGGTTTCGTTTTTATACGTGCCAAAGATGACCTAGGCCAAAAATATTCCTTAAAAATCTAAAAGTGGATATCTTGACAAAATCCTTTCACTTGTAGGGTAGCATGCATGAGTACCTCATATCTACAAAATGTCATGACAATCTGAAGAGTGGTTATAGAAAAGAAGCAGAAAATGTATGAAAATCACCCCCCCCCCTTCCTTTTTACATAAGAGAAAAATTCATAAAAAATCAAAAAAATAAAATTTAAGCATAAAATACATATCAAAGCATTAAGTAAGTTAAATATGATAAATATGTAGTAAATGAGTGTGTAAAATCATACACTTATTGAGTTATTTAAAGAAATAGTGCAAAAATGTGCATTTCTGACGAAGTCCGAAAAGACGTCAAAAACGCGTCAAAAATTTGACTTCGAAGTGGAACCAAAAATAACAACACTTCTTAAGACATCTCTCTAGATCATCCTGATGCTTTCGGTTTGTCGATACATGCTTCGGTTCTGAAGAAGAAGTTTGTCAAAGGAGGGTACCCCCCGTGACCTACTTTTGGCTGTGGTGGCGCCACCTGTTGACAGATCCGGACGAAAAACAACAACACTTGTAGGGGACCATGAGTACTTCATACCTACCAAGTTTCATCAAAATCCCTTCAGCCGTTCTGGAGAAGAAGTTTAAAATGTGAAAAGTTTACGACGACGACGACGATGACGACGACAGACGCCGGACGACGGACGCCAGACGCAACACTATGACAATAGCTCACTTGAGCCTTTGGCTCAGGTGAGCTGAAAAGGGAAAAAAATTTTTGTCGGGATCCCGTCGGGGTTTGAAGCCAATCCCCATGGGTCCATTGGGCATGGAAAACATACATTATACCTATGTACAATCTTAAAAAATATTCCTTAAAAATCTAGAAGTGGATATCTTGACAAAATTCTTTCACTTGTAGGGTAGCATGCATGGGTACCTCATATCTACAAAATGTCATGACAATCTGAAGAGTGGTTATAGAAAAGAAGCAGAAAATGTATGAAAATCACCCCCCCCCCCTTCCTTTTTACATAAGAGAAAAATTCATAAAAAATCAAAAAAATAAAATTTAAGCATAAAATACATATCAAAGCATTAAGTAAGTTAAATATGATAAATATGTAGTAAATGAGTGTGTAAAATCATACACTTATTGAGTTATTTAAAGAAATAGTGCAAAAATGTGCATTTCTGACGAAGTCTGAAAAGACGTCAAAAACGCGTCAAAAATTTGACTTCGAAGTGGAACCAAAAATAACAACACTTCTTAAGACATCTCTCTAGATCATCCTGATGCTTTCGGTTTGTCGATACATGCTTCGGTTCTGAAGAAGAAGTTTGTCAAAGGAGGGTACCCCCGTGACCTACTTTTGGCTGTGGTGGCGCCACCTGTTGACAGATCCGGACGAAAAACAACAACACTTGTAGGGGACCATGAGTACTTCATACCTACCAAGTTTCATCAAAATCCCTTCAGCCGTTCGGGAGAAGAAGTTTAAAATGTGAAAAGTTTACGACGACGGACGACGGACGACGGACGACGACGACGACGACGGACGACAGACGCAACACTATGACAATAGCTCACTTGAGCCTATGGCTCAGGTGAGCTAAAAAGCGCCAATTAGATCTCTATATGCGCGCTCCTACGTCTTCTACCATGTTCGATAGGGGTATATGCACTATACCAATCGAAAGAGAATACTTGAGGCTAGGTACATGCCAAGTTTCATCAAGATTGAATTTGTTTTACATAGGTAGAATTTAATTTATTTACTCATATTGATCATTTCCGCTATAAAATGCGCCCATTAGACATCTATATGCGCGCTCCTAAGTCTTCTACCATGTTCGACAGTGGTATATGCGATATACCAATCGAAAGAGGAGACTTGGGGCTAGGTACATGCCAAGTTTCATCAAGATTGAATTGGTTTCAGATAGGTAGAATTTCATTTATTTACTCATTTGATCATTTCTGCTATAGAAAGCGCCAATTAGACCTCTATATGCGCAATCCTACGTCTTCTACCATGTTCGATAGGGGTATATGCGCTATACCATTCGAAAGAGGAGACTTGGGGCTAGGTATATGCCAAGTTTCATCAAGATTGAATTGGTTTCAGATAGGTAGAATTTCATTTATTTACTCATTTGATCATTTCTCCTATAGAAAGCGCCAATTAGACCTCTATATGCACAATCCTACGTCTTCTACCATGTTCGATAGGGGTATATGCGCTATACCAATCAAAAGAGGAGACTTGGGGCTAAGTACATGCTAAGTTTCATCAAGATTGAATTGGTTTCAGATAGGTAGAATTTCATTTATTTACTCATTTGATTATTTCTGCTATAAAAAGCGCCAATTAAACCTCTATATGCGCGCTCCTACGTCTTCCACCATGTTCGATATGGGTATAAGCGCTATACCAATCGATAGAAGAGACTTGGGGCTAGGTATATGCCAAGTTTAATCAAGATTGAATTGGTTTCAGATAGGTAGAATTTCATTTATTTACTCATTTGATCATTTCTGCTATAAAAAGCGCCAATTAGATCTCTATATGCGCGCTCCTAAGTCTTCTACCATGTTCGATAGGGGAATATGCGCTATACCAATCAAAAGAGGAGACTTAGGGCTAGGAACATGCTAAGTTTCATCAAGATTGAATTGGTTTCAGATAGGTAGAATTTCATTTATTTACTCATTTGATCATTTCTGCTATAAAAAGCGCCCATTAGATCTCTATATGCGCGCTCCCAAGTCTTCTACCATGTTCGATAGGGGAATATGCGCTATACCAATCAAAAGAGGAGACTTGGGGCTAGGTACATGCCAAGTTTCATCAAGATTGAATTGGTTTCAGATAGGTAGAATTTCATTTATTTACTCATTTGATTATTTCTGCTATAAAAAGCGCCAATTAGACCTCTATATGCGCGTTCCTACGTCTTCCACCACGTTCGATAGGGGTATATGCGCTATACCATTCGAAAGAGGAGACTTGGGGCTAGGTATATGCCAAGTTTCATCAAGATTGAATTGGTTTCCAATAAGACCTCTATATGCGCGCTCCTACGTCTTCTACCATTTTCGATAGGGGTATATGCGCTAAACCAATCAAAAGAGGAGTCTTGGGGCTAGGTATATGCCAAGTTTCATCAAGATTGAATTGGTTTCAGATAGGTAGAATTTCATTTATTTACTCATATTGATCATTTCTGTTATATAAAATGCCCATTAGACCTCTATATGCGTGCTCCTACGTCTTCTACCATGTTCGATAGGGGTATATGCACTATACCAATCGAAAGAGAAGACTTGAGGCTAGGTACATGCTAAGTTTCATCAAGATTGAATTGGTTTCAGATAGGTAGAATTTCATTTATTTACTCATTTGATTATTTCTGCTATAAAAAGCGCCAATTAAACCTCTATATGCGCGCTCCTACGTCTTCCACCATGTTCGATAGAGGTATATGCGGTATACTAATCAAAAGAGACACTTGGGGCTAGGTATATGCCAAGTTTCATCAAGATTGAATTGGTTTCAGATAGGAAGAATTTCATTTATTTACTCATTTGATCATTTCTGCTATAAAAAGCGCCCATTAGATCTCTATATGCGCGCTCCTAAGTCTTTTACCCGGGGAATATGCGCTATATCAATCAAAAGAGGAGACTTGGGGCTAAGTACATGCTAAGTTTCATCAAGATTGAATTGGTTTCAGATAGGTAGAATTTCATTTATTTACTCATTTGATTATTTCTGCTATAAAAAGCGCCAATTAAACCTCTATATGCGCACTCCTACGTCTTCCACCATGTTCGATAGGGGTATATGCGCTATACCAATCGAAAGAGAAGACTTGAGGCTAGGTACATGCCAAGTTTCATCAAGATTGAATTTGTTTCACATAGGTAGAATTTCATTTATTTACTCATTTGATCATTTCTACTATAAAAAGCGCCCATTAGATCTCTATATGCGCGCTCCTAAGTCTTCTACCCGGGGAATATGCACTATACCAAACAAAAGAGGAGACTTGGGGATAAGTACATGCTAAGTTTCATCAAGATTGAATTGGTTTCAGATAGGTAGAATTTCATTTATTTACTCATTTGATTATTTCTGCTATAAAAAGCGCCAATTAAACCTCTATATGCGCGCTCCTACGTCTTCTACCATGTTCGATAGGGGTATATGAACTATACCAATCGAAAGAGAAGACTTGAGGCTAGGTACATGCCAAGTTTCATCAAGATTGAATTGGTTTCAGATAGGTAGAATTTCATTTATTTACTCATATTGATCATTTCTGCTATAAAATGCGCCCATTAGACATCTATATGCGCGCTCCTAAGTCTTCTACCATGTTCGACAGTGGTATATGCGCTATACCAATCGAAAGAGGAGACTTGGGGCTAGGTACATGCCAAGTTTCATCAAGATTGAATTGGTTTCAGATAGGTAGAATTTCATTTATTTACTCATTTGATCATTTCTGCTATAGAAAGCGCCCATTAGATCTCTATATGCGCGCTCCTAAGTCTTCTACCATGTTCGACAGGGAATATGCGCTATACCAATCAAAAGAGGAGACTTTGGGCTAGGTACATGCCAAGTTTCCTAAAGATTGAATTGGTTTCAGATAGGTAGAATTTCATTTATTTACTCATTTGATCATTTCTGCTATAGAAAGCGCCAATTAGACCTCTATATGCGCAATCCTACGTCTTCTACCATGTTCGATAGGGGTATATGCGCTATACCATTCGAAAGAGGAGACTTGGGGCTAGGTATATGCCAAGTTTCATCAAGATTGAATTGGTATCAGATAGGTAGAATTTCATTTATTTACTCATTTGATCATTTCTGCTATAAAAAGCGCCAATTAGATATCTATATGCGCGCTCCTAAGTCTTCTACCATGTTCGATAGGGGAATATGCGCTATACCAATCAAAAGAGGAGACTTGGGGCTAGGTATATGCCAAGTTTCATCAAGATTGAATTGGTTTCATATAGGTAGAATTTCATTTATTTACTCATTTGATCAATTCTGCTATAGAAAGCGCTAATTAGACCTCTATATGCGCGCTCCTACGTCTTCTACCATGTTCGATAGGGGTATATGCGCTATACCAATCAAAAGAGGAGACTTGGGGCTAGGTATATGCCAAGTTTCATCAAGATTGAATTGGTTTCAGATAGGTAGAATTTCATTTATTTACACATATTGATCATTTCTGCTATAAAAGATCCCATTAGACCTCTATATGCGCGCTCCTAAGTCTTCTACCTTGTTCGATAGGGGGATATGCGCTATACCAATCGAGAGAGGAGACTTTGGGCTAGGTACATGCCAAGTTTCATCAAGATTGAATTGGTTTCAGATAGGTAGAATTTCATTTATTTACTCATTAGATCATTTCTGCCATAAAAAGCGCCCATTAGATCTCTATATGCGCGTTCCTTCGTCTTCTACCATGTTCGATTGGGGTATATGCGCTATACCAATCGAAAGAGGAGACTTGGGGGTAGGTACATGCCAAGTTTCCTCAAGATTGAATGGATTTCAGATAGGTAGAATTTCATTTATTTACTCATTTGATTATTTCTGCTATAAAAAAGCGCCAATTAAACCTCTTTATGCGCACTCCTACCTCTTCCACCATGTTCGATAGGGGTATATGCGGTATACCAATCAAAAGAGGAGACCTGGGGCTAGGTATATGCCAAGTTTCATCAAGATTGAATTGGTTTCAGATAGGTAGAATTTCATTTATTTACTCATTTGATCATTTCTGCTATAAAAAGCGCCCATTAGATCTCTATATGCGCGCTCCTAAGTCTTCTACCCGGGGAATATGCACTATACCAAACAAAAGAGGAGACTTGGGGATAAGTACATGCTAAGTTTCATCAAGATTGAATTGGTTTCAGATAGGTAGAATTTCATTTATTTACTCATTTGATTATTTCTGCTATAAAAAGCGCCAATTAAACCTCTATATGCGCGCTCCTACGTCTTCTACCATGTTCGATAGGGGTATATGCGCTCTACCAATCGAAAGAAGAGACTTGGGTCTAGGTATATGCCAAGTTTCATCAAGATTGAATTGGTTTCAGATAGGTAGAATTTCATTTATTTACTCATTTGATCATTTCTGCTATAAAAAGCGCCAATTTGATCTCTATATGCGCGCTCCTACGTCTTCTACCATGTTCGATAGGGGTATATGCACTATACCAATCGAAAGAGAAGACTTGCGGCTAGGTTCATGCCAAGTTTCATCAAGATTGAATTTGTTTCAGATAGGTAGAATTTCATTTATTTACTCATATTTATCATTTCTGCTATAGAAAGCGCCCATTAGACATCTATATGCGCGCTCCTAAGTCTTCTACCATGTTCGACAGTGGTATATGCGCTATACCAATCGAAAGAGGAGACTTGGGGCTAGGTACATGCTAAGTTTCATCAAGATTGAATGGGTTTCAGATAGGTAGAATTTCATTTATTGACTCATATTGATCATTTCTGCTATAAAAAGATCCCATTAGACCTCTATATGCGCGATCCTAAGTCTTCTACCGTGTTCGATAGGGGAATATGCGCTATACCAATCAAAAGAGGAGACTTTGGGCTAGGTACATGCCAAGTTTCATCAAGATTGAATTGGTTTCAGATAGGTAGAATTTCATTTATTTACTCATTAGATCATTTCTGCTATAAAAAGCGCCCATTAGATCTCTATATGCTCGTTCCTTCGTCTTCTACCATGTTCGATTGGGGTATATGCGCTAAACCAATCGAAAGAGGAGACTTGGGGCTAGGAACATGCCAAGTTTCCTCAAGATTGAATTGGTTTCAGATAGGTAGAATTTCATTTATTTACTCAATTGATTATTTCAGCTATAAAAAGCGCCAATTAGATCTCTATATGCGCGCTCCTAAGTCTTCTACCATGTTCGATAGGGGAAAATGCGCTATACCAATCAAAAGAGGAGTCTTAGGGCTAGGTACATGCTAAGTTTCATCAAGATTGAATTGGTTTCAGATAGGTAGAATTTCATTTATTTACTCATTTGATTATTTCTGCTATAAAAAGCGCCAATTAGACCTCTATATGCGCGTTCCTACGTCTTCCACCATGTTCGATAGGGGTATATGCGCTATACCATTCGAAAAAGGAGACTTGGGGCTAGGTATATGCCAAGTTTCATCAAGATTGAATTGGTTTCCAATTAGACCTCTATATGCGTGCTCCTACGTCTTCTACCATTTTCGATAGGGGTATATGCGCTATACCAATCAAAAGAGGAGTCTTTGGGCTAGGTATATGCCAAGTTTCATCAAGATTGAATTGGTTTCATATAGGTAGAATTTCATTTATTTACTCATATTGATCATTTCTGCTATAAAAAGCGCCCATTAGACCTCTATATGCGCGCTCCTACGTTTTCCACCATGTTCGATAGGGGTATATGCGCTATACCAATCGAAAGAGGAGACTTGGGGCTAGGTACATGCTAAGTTTCATCAAGATTGAATTGGTTTCAGATAGGTCAGATAGGTAGAATTTCATTTATTTACTCATATTGATCATTTCTGATATAAAAAGATACCATTAGACCTCTATATGCGCGCTCCTAAGTCTTCTACCTTGTTCGATAGGGGGATATGCGCTATACCAATCGAGAGTGGAGACTTTGGGCTAGGTACATGCCAAGTTTCATCAAGATTGAATTGGTTTCAGATAGGTAGAATTTCATTTATTTACTCATTAGATCATTTCTGCTATAAAAAGTGCCCATTGGACCTCTATATGCGCGCTCCTAAGTCTTCTAACATGTTTGATAGGGGAATATGCTCTATACCTATCAAAAGAGAGGACTTGGGGGAGGTATATGCCAAGTTTCATCAAGTTTGTCAAAGGAGGGTACCCCCTGTGACCTACTTTTGCCTCTGGTGGCGCCACCTATTGATGGATCCGGACGAAAAACAACAACACTTGTAGGGGACCATGAGTACTTCATTCCTACCAAGTTTCATGAAAATCTGTTCAGTGGTTCTGGAGAAGAAGTCGAAAATGTTGAAAAGTTTACGACGGACGACAGACGACAGACGACAGACGACGGACGACGGACGCCGGACGGTGCGCTATGACAATAGCTCACTTGAGCTTTGCTCAGGTGAGCTAAAAATCATATAAAAATCAAAAAATTAAAATTTTAATACAAAATACATATAAAAGCATTTAGTAACTTTAATATGATAAATATGCAGTAAATGAGTGTGTAAAATTATACACTTATTGAGTTATTTAAAGAAATAGCGCAAAAATGTGCATTTCTGACAAAGTCCGAAAAGACGTCAAAAATGCGTCAAAAAATTGACTTCGGATTGGAACCAAAAATAACAACACTTCTTAAGACGTCTCTCTAGATCATCCTGATGCTTTCGGTTTGTCGATACGTGCTTCCGTTCTGAAGAAGAAGTTTGTCAAAGGAGGGTACCCCCCGTGACCTACTTTTGCCTGTGGTGGCGCCACCTATTGACGGATTCGGACGAAAAACAACAACACTTGTAGGGGACCATGAGTACTTCATTCCTACTAAGTTTCATCAAAATCCCTTCAGTGGTTCTGGAGAAGAAGTCGAAAATGTTGAAAAGTTTACGACGGACGACAGACGATAGACGACGGACGACGGACGCCGGACGGTGCGCTATGACAATAGCTCACTTGAGCTTCGCTCAGGTGAGCTAAAAATAAATATAAAGGATAGAGAGGGTCACATCATGGATAAAGCCAGTCTTAGGCCCACAGTTGTACCCCCGCAACCCCCCCCCCTCTTATATTAGGGGACGTACGACGAAGTCGCCATCAAGATAGACGTGTGTACATGAATAAGCAAAAAGCATGCATTTTCCCGTCTTTCTTACCATTACCTTCGATTCAAAATTTGTGTGCACGGTACATGCGGAAACGGCGAACGTTAGAGAAGACAGAAAGGTTACGAATGGAAATGCACATCACAGGCTGCCGATATTTATCTATCAAAAAATAAAAACCAACCTTTTGTTGTTTTTTATCGCACATACAGGGAAAGAGGAACAACAAACGGTCAGCTTTTATTTTTTATTTATTTTTTAAATAGATAAACATCGGCAGCTTGTGATGTTCATTATGACGTCGTTTTTTTGAAACGTAAATGCGCGTGAAGTTTTGTGTACCGTATACATTAACAAGTAAAAAATAAAGAGGGAAGACGCTTTTGAACAGAGACTTAAACACGAAATGAAATATTTCATCGTAAGATCGTAGTGCGACTGTGCCGAACCGCACGCAATTACGCGCAACATGTAACAGATCGATTTCAGTCGAAACTACAGTTAGGTTAGAAACGTGTGATAATCACAACCTATCTCGACATTACATTTCACTGGTGAAGATGAATGACAAAAGTAGATCAAACATTCAACCTAAATTCTGAATAAGTCTGATCCACTTAATACCCGAATTTGCAAAGTATACATCCTAAAAACTAATGGAATCCATGGGTACCCACAAGTGCTGTACACACTGTACACAGTGTCGTTGCATACACAGCCAGTCCTTGAACTTCGTCTGGCATGGCGCGTCACTGACAACGTCACATTGACATTTAGGTCACTCACACAGTGTACACGTGCACTCATAGTTATGTCATGCAACTACTAGGAGAAATGGGGAATCGACAAAGATATAGTACATCAATCAAATTGACAATTTAAATTCCTTGTGGATCTTTTTCCCCTGTACGTATGATAAATAACAACAAAGGCTGAAAGGGTTTATTTTTATTTTGAAATAGATATTTAAACATCGGCAACCTGTGGTTTCTACTTTATTGTTGAACAGCTCTCCAAATATTGATTGCAAACATTTTTTGGTTTGGAATGACACGCAAGTCGTCATTTATTTCGAGCTGGATTTATTATCATTATCATTTTTCTTGAAAAGGGGGGATATTTATTTTTTATCTATCATTTTTATTTATTTGTCTATTATTTATTTATCTATAGAGCTACAAATATTGATTGAAAACATTTTTTTCGGAATGACATGTCAAATCGTACTTAATTTCATGCTGGATCTACTATTATTTCATTTTCCCATGGAAGGTGTGTGTGTGGGGGGGGGGGGGGGGTTAATTAATTCTTAAGCATGATTCGGCAAAGTATTTCGTCAGCCCTTTAATCTGTTTCTGTTCTTGGGTTTTTTTTTGGGGGGGGGGGGGGTTCTTACTATGATTTGATGAGAAATCTCAAGTCGGTCATTTTATTTACTTAGATTTACATTTCGCTTTTCAGGAGGCTAGTAAGAGCTTCATGTCATCATGCTGTTTTGTCTATGTGGTAGAAATTATAATACTATTTCGCTCTGGCTAAATCACCTGTGTTAGTGGCGGATCTAGCGCCCCCTTTGCCATGGGTCAAGGGGCAAAATTTGCCGATTATTTACTGAAAATCGGTCAAAATATATACTTTTTTTTTGGAAATTTTTGTGACAGTGCCGGGGAGGGGAAGCCCCCTCCGTAGCCCCTTGAATCCGCCACTGTGTGTTAAATTTATTGATAAGTAGTTCCAATGGTGACAAAAAAATATCCATTTACATGTACATATTCATCTGTGTTTCTTGGACCCCTGCTTTTTACGGTCTTGTTTGTGTGTGGTCATTGTACGCAGTAACAGTGAGGAGGTTGTTTTACACCATAATTGTGCTTTCTTCGAGACCTCTGGGAAATCGAAATAGTGGGAGGGTTGTGAGCACTTAATCGAGGATAACCACACCGTCTGCTACTAATGTGGCAGATGGCCGTCCTAAGTCGGCACCGGTTGACCATTGGTCTCGTTGGTTTATTTGTGGTCTTTTATATTTAATTTTTCTATGGTGTGATTTGGTGTCGCTTTTGCGTCTTTTCAGTGGGTGTCTGTTCTGTGTTGTTTTTTGTTTTTTGGTTTTTTTTTTTTTTTTTGCATTGGGTGTTTTGGGATTTTGCTGTGGGTGCTGCAAC
Source organism: Pinctada fucata (assembly GCA_028142955.1). Classification (NCBI taxonomy): domain Eukaryota; kingdom Metazoa; phylum Mollusca; class Bivalvia; order Pterioida; family Pteriidae; genus Pinctada; species Pinctada fucata. The sequence continues at coordinate 28,804,168 of AP027115.1, forward strand.
CTAGTGTTGTTGGAGATCCCCTCCTTTCTTTTAACTTTTCTATCAGTGCTACGTCCCCTTCATGGCTTTGCCATAGTTCATATTAAGTTTACTGGACCAAAAAATAATATGGTAAATGAGAGTTATCTGAAGTAGACGTCAGCTGTAGAAACACCTCTGTTCGTCACCATTGGAGCCTCTATTAAGATAAGAAAGGAGGGGGGGGGGGGGTTGAGATCTTATACATCGGTAACCCGTTGGCATGCGCGCTCTGTCGCACTCCGTTTTGCACAATCGATCATGGGTTTCCGAGGTTGGTTTTATACAGAAATAATTTTCCTAGGAATTAGGAATTAAATTAATATTAAAAGCATGAAAATATTTAATGCTTAATTGCAACTAAATATTGGCAAATCAAAGGTGCATCAAGCATTCTTCATGCAAGTCAATTTCCCGTCTTCATTTGTATAGCAATACAAACCACGTATTTTTTATCTATTAATTTTGCATTTTATATTAATTCAAAACATTATTCTATTGAGACATTGTCATTATTTGAAATTGAACTACACATGATTTTTCCTTTTAGAAATATTATCGTATACATATTAAACAAACGAAAAAAAAAATCAAAGGACTGAAAGTCCTGCGAGTTGGCAAAGTCTAATATTGAATAAAGCCTTTGTTTGTGAAATACGAATGCTCCCGGCGGAGCATAAACACCATTTTTCTGTTAAGTATGTGAAAGGTCAAGGTCAGGGTCACTGGGCATAAAAATGTTGGTATCTATGGAAAAATTGTGTGACAAGGAATACATATGTGAAATATACAAGCCATATAATTTACCATTCAAAGTTTTTTGGACAAACAGACGGACAAGCCAAAAACTATATACCCCCGAATCTTTGATTCCGGGGTGCATAAAAAGTTTGTTTTTTTCTTAATCTCTAAGCGATATTAGTCCCCTACCAGCATAAATCTAAGTCATAACTTTTAAAGTGTGTCTTACATGTACAAGTACATGCTTATTTTTCTCACATTGTCTAAAAGCGCTTAAAATAACGCAGCATTCATGAATGACATCACAAATGTCTGAATTGACATTACAGTTAAAAGGCACGTGAAAATGAAATCTTACCCCATAGGGTTAAGACTTATAGAATCTACATGTATCATCAGGTGTGAGCATCGACAAGGAAATGCACTCCGAATGTCCAGAATTTGCTTGTACAATGACAAGACTTGCATAGTCATGGACAAAAGCAAATCCCAGACAAGAGGTATAGATTTAAGGAATAATTCTTATATTTTTTTGGTTGATCGAGGTATCAACACCAAAAATTTAGGGAAAACTGCATTGTGCGCATAGCGCAAGATGCACAAGTTTTTCCTCAATTTTTGGTGTCGATACCTCGATCAACCAAAAACATATTACATCGATTACTTATCATTTCATTTTGTTGCTTTCCAACGTTTATTTGCGGCTTTGAAACCGTGTTGCTAACGACGTTGCTAAGCACATACTTCCGTTTTGTGTTGATACAGGTATCAACAAAATTTCTCGGCCAAACGGAATCGTCGTTTCTTAATAATAAAAATAGAAATTAAATGATTTCCTTGTGACGTTATCAATGATCACACCCAAGTGATTGACGTTCGATGAGTTTTTTTTTTACTTTTCTGCCATCTTTTGATTAAGGTTGAAGCGACGCAGTGTGTCGATTATTTTTCTCCTTACAGGTATGTGCAAAAACGTCAAAAATAGTACTTTTCCTATGCCTTATCAAGACTAAACGTCATAGTCAACGTGGATGATCGATTTGCCATTTTGCTTTATACAAGTACAGTTCTGTAAATATGGGATAAAAGAATATTTTTTCCCAGCGTTTCCATGAATATCCAAGTCCACGGTAATAACACGTGATGAAGTGAGTGTGTTGGAATACTACAAGTAGTACATGGACATATAACGATATATACATTTATTGCAGTCATTAGGTGAAGATTTATTCAGCCTTGAAAAATTATATTCCTCGAGGACAATGATCTTCTTATAACCCGAACTGTAATGTACATCGTTCATTCACCTAATCAAACACAACATCCCCCTCCCTCCTTCCCAAAAATCGAACTTCGATAAACAGATAACGACATACAGTAAACTGTAAATAGACGATCTAGTCTTTCGAATTGTGGTTTTTCATAATCCTTTATACAACAGATAAGAAAACATTCAAATACATGTATATTCTATCAGTTATTTTCAAGAACTTACAACAAATCCAGTTCGCCGTTCATCGTATGGCCTTCCGAGTGTCCTCTGATCTTAAGACGCAAGAACCATAGCGATTTATATTGACATCAACAGACTATTTTATATCTATCTTTTCATCAATGAAATATAAATCGACACGGTTATAATAACTATCATTAGGCCTAACCTCTGGTAATTCCCCCGGAAAAAAAAACGCATGGCCGGCATAGTGCAGTGCTACGACTACTTAAAAGTTGAATTCCTACGCGATACGAGAACTATACTCCGAATCTTCATTACAAATAGCTCTATAGACCATTTTTTTCACTCTAATAATTGCATTGGAATAATCATTTACAACTTGCACTCATTGTGTCGTTTAAAATGTTTTTGTCCAAATAATATAGTGGTACTATTTCTTACTAAAGTAAGACTACAGATTTTTGACCGTTGCACGGTTCGTGCTGGCCCTAACTGGGGCATTCAATTCCAATGAATAGTTGGCTTTGCCAACTCAAAAAGATATTTATTTTCAGATATCTATATCATTCATTCAACGAAATAAAAAAAAGAAAATAGTCAATGCATTCAATCCGTTTCATGTACATTATTTTTGCATTTTATATTAATTCAAAACATTATTTTATTGAGACATTGTCATTATTTGAAATTGAACTACACATGATTTTTCCTTTTAGAAATATTATCTTATACACATTAAACAAACGAAAAAAAAGATATTTATTTTCAGATATCTATATCATTCATTCAATGAAATAAAAAAAGAAAATAGTCAATGCATTCAATCCGTTTCATGTACATTATTTTTGCCCACTTGATCCACATTTGATCTGTAAATATCCTGGAAACTTGGGGGGGGGGGAGGTTTGGGGATATCTGAAGTATAAATATCCGCGGCAAATGGCCGATTTTCTACGCCGTTCTAAAGATACTGTTAGAATCATTGTTGATTGTTCCAACTAAACTGAAGAGATAAAAATATTTATTTCGCCGAAATCGTGGCTGAGCCCTTTAGATGTTGATCTCTGATTAGATAGATATCCGGCCTCGATGTGTGTCCACTGCGATTTTTTTTTCTCCGTTTATAACTGTAGATGCATATTTGAAATATTAATTCAAAACACAGTACGTATATACATAGAAAATCAGTAAAAGTTTTCTTTTTTACAAGTTTGATAAGAGATTTTATTCTTTTTGTGAAACCACAGATCGAGCATAGCCCGGGGGGAAGGTTGATGGCCGTAGCACCCGGCCGCGATGAGCTATAATTCTAGGCCCGGCAGGCTTCAAGGCTGGTCTGGATGATCTTTATCATATTGGTCATATTCTTTGTTCAATATATCAGAGTAAGGTGAAAATGAACTTTCATTATTCATTTTATAGCATAATACTAAATGTATATCAATAATAGAGCGACTCCTCCAGAATCTCTCCCGGAACCACCCCCCCCTTTTTTTCCGCACCATCCGCGTGGGATATACTAGAATTTTTAAAAACTAGAATTCTATGGACATTTAACAATCCTATGAACATCACAACATTGTATAAATTTCAATTTCTCCGATTTAGGACGGCCTTTATAGATCGCCGCGTCGTTTCTAATGTAATCAAAATATGCCCTAAATTTAGTCGCGGTCACATGACCAGGTAACCTTTTTGCGCCTCCTTACGTAAGAGTTTCGACATCTAGGAAACGACGTATTACGTCATAACAGTACAGCAGTAAGTGCAAATAGGTAAAACATGCTGAGGTTCTGAAGGGGGAAATGCTTTTTTTCCAGATTAAATGTCGGCTTGCTTTTTTTTCCTCTCGAACATTTTGTTGTTAGGGAACTAGTTCGTAACAGTTTAATATTTTCATACGCCACGTACTCATTCGTTTATTTTCCTTAGAATTTGTACGAATTCGGAATAAATTCATATGTTTGGTAATTATAAGTATTGAATGTTTATTTTTGCCATTTTATTGGATGATGAAATGTCAGTTGTCGTATCACAAATTTTGCGTAAAACCGCTTCGCTACGCGGTTTTACACAATTTGTGATACGACAACTGACATTTCATCATCCAATAAAATGGCAAAAATAAACATTCAATTCTTAATTAATTGATAATAATGACCATATGATACGCCTAAAATAAATTCATATAAACTAGATTTAGACAGTATTAACTTGGTTCAATCAAAGGGGATTCCCGTGGAACATATCATTTGTTTATCACGTGATAACCCACGGTGTTAACTATAGCTTTCAAAATTTTTGAAAGCTATCGCTGACGAAAATTTTGAAAGCTAGGGAATCGCTGACGAAAATTAGTTAACGAGAAATCGCTGACGAAATTTCGTCATCTCTTGAGTATTCAAAATTTTGAAAGCAATCGCTGACGAAATTTTGAAAGCTAAGCTTTCGAAGAGCTTTTAATTCGTTTACGAATTGAAAGCGAATATTAAACTTTCGACTGGTCGGGGCTGTAGGAAAGACAACTCTTACATTGTATAAGTTTTAAAAGTAATATTAATATTATTACGCCACCGGCGAGCAGTGAAAGCAGTAGATTGATTTTTGAGATGCATTTAATTTATATAAAATTGAAACTTTTTTTTCAAGAAGGAGGGAAATCTTGTTCTTGCATTTTGCACGTGTCAGACAGCAAATTCCTAATTTAGAAAAAGCACTATATTTTGAGGTGTATGGATACGTTACAAAATACGTTGCAAAGCGGCAATATCTCAATTGTTACGGTAACACTAGTAGACTTCCTGATAGGAAGTATCCTAAAAATGGGAAGGGGGTTATTTAAGTTCCAATCTAAATTCCAAATTCAAATATCAAGGAAATAAGGATTTAGCAGCAGAGGAGAAATATTTTTATTTCGAATTGAAATTTGATGAAATTTTCATATGGACGGGCTTTTAATGTATCATCTGAAATGACATCATGTGACAAAAAATATATACAGTATAATCTTATAAATATGAGCAAGGAAAAAGAATTAGATAAGTTTGGATCAATTTATTTCAATCCTTACATAATATTATAAACACGTAAAATGGCTCAACTCTAAAGAACGTGTACACACATAACTTCATCATGAACATGTAATTTTATTGATTGATATGTAACTAGTTTCTTTGTCCGGTAACTTGAAGCCGGACATACTAGGGATGTTTTTTTTACTTCCGCACATACTGGCAGCAAGCATGCGCATGGCACTTAGCTGTCGACGGAAACGGCTGACTGCAAACGAATTTTTAATTGGAGGATCTTAGTAGCCTGGGTGTTCAGTAATCGACTATGAGAACAAAACAGTTCGATATCTTGTTCATTACTCCAAACGTACGCTGTTTAGATTTGTATACAATTATATGGATATATTTCTTCTCTTTTTTATCTTTTTTTATAAATAAAAATATTTATCGGCATAAAAAAACACAAAGGAGCTGTTAAGATAAGGCGTAAAATCAGCCCTGAAAAGTGGAATTTTGAAAATTGAAATTTCAAGAACTTTTTTATGTAAAATATATACCTATACTGCATACCATCAGAATATGAAGTAAATTTTTATCTGTTTTGCATATTATTGCTAATTTTGGGGTCAAAACTTCTCTTTTTCTCATAGAAATCAATAGAAAACGGAAAAGTTTTTTTGAACATTGTTCCCCCCGGATATACAGAAAGCCACTTTTACTGGAGATGTATATCAATGATACAATTTTTTTGGCAAAGTGGGGTTCTGTATCTCCGGGGGGAACACGACCCCATAGACGAAAAACCAAAAATGGAAAGGGGGTGCATTTTTTAAGAATCGACTTTTTCGACCATAAAATATAGCACATTTGACTATTTTCCCTCTTTAATCCATCAAAAAATGTAACCTTAATATGACTGAATGAAATATACAAGAATTAGGAATGAAATAAGCAAGAATGATGTTCATTTCTCCGCCAATGTGTATTTCGCGCTAATAGGCTTATATTGTAGCCATTGAATACAAAATGAGACCGTATTTTAAGTTCCGGGTTGCATTATTGACCGATTAAAGGAGATGGAACGTTCGAAATCTATTTCTGATACACAATGTAGACATATTTGATGTCTTTTAATTTATATTTATCCATTTTTGGTAAAATATTCTAAAATTTTTACGTTTTTTGTCGATATTACCGGTTTTTTAATCCGTGTACCCCTACCTTTTTCGACCTTAATTTTAGAATCTTAAGGTTTCTTTAACGAAATGTAAAACATGTTAAAGGTCTGCAAATACATTATATTTCAATAATGATTAATGTTTTTCTGTATACGATTCGCCACGAAAAAGAAATAAGTCACGAGATTTAGGGCTAAATAGGGCCCTTATCTTAACAGGTCCTTAGTAGAGGACCTTGATTACTTGCTTCCTGTAAGGTTTCATAAAATTCTGTGCAGCGGTTGCAGAGGAGATGTCAAAAATATGTCAGCCAATCGGATCCCTCGGCGGCCATATTTGTTAAACGATCGACACGAAAAACACAAACTTGGCAGAGGACCTTTAGCACTTGCTTCCTGTAAGGTTTTATGAAATTCTGTCAAAGGAGAAGTCAAAAATGTGTCAGCCAATCAGAGTCCTCGGCGGCCGCATTTGTGAAACGATTGACACGAAAAACACAAACTTGGTAGAGGACCTTGGGTAATTGCTTTCTGTAAGGTTCCATGAAATTCAGTGCAGCGGTTGCAGAAGAGATGTCTAAAACGTGTAAGCCAATAAGAGCCATAGGCGGTCATATTTGTTGACCGATCGGCACGAAAAACACAAACTTGATAGCGAACCTTGAGTACTAGCATCCTGAAAAGTTTCATGAAAATCGGTGTAGTGGTCGCACAGGAGATGTCGAAAATGTGTCAGTCAATCAAAGTCCTCGATGGCCATATTTATTGACTGATCGGCACGAAAAACACAAACTTAGTAGAGAACCTTGAGAACTTGCTTCCTGTAAGGTTTCATGAAATTCTGTGTAGCGATTGCAGAGGAGATGTCAAAAATGTGTCAGACAATTAGAACCCTCGGCGGCCATATTTGTGAAACGATCGGCACGAAAAACACAAACTTGGTAGAGGACCTTGAGTTCTTGCTTCCTGTAAGGTTTCATGAAATTCTGTGCAGCGGTTGCAGAGGAGATGTCAAAATGTGTCAGCCAATCAGAGCCCTCGGCGGCCATATTTGATGACTGATCGGCACAAAAAACACAAACATGGCAGACGACCTTTTAATTTAAAATTAGTACTTGCATCCTGTAAGGTTTTATGAAATTCCGTGCAGCGGTTGCGTTGCAGAGAAGATGTCGAACATGTTTTAGCCAATCAGAGCACTCGGTGGCCATATTTGTTGACCGATCGGCACGAAAAACACAAACATTGTAGAGGACCTTGAGTACTTGCTTCCTGTAAGGTTTCATAAAATTCTGTGCAGCGGTTGCAGAGAAGATGTTGAAAATGTGTCAGCCAATCAGAGCCCTCGGCTGCCATATTTGTTGACCGATCGGCACGAAAAACACAAACTTGGTAGAGGACCTTGAGTTCTTGCTTCCTGTAAGGTTTCGCATCATTGAAATAATTAAGCATTAAGCAATTCATAAACAATTTGTGGTCATTTCAAGTAAATTTGTAAAACTTCTTCAATTCAACAGATGAACTAAAATATAATTCATTTTTCCGAGTCCTGAAGTTGTTAATGTGTTTTGAAATATAAGTATTCGAAAATGATATCATTTTTAGTATGAAACCGTCTTTCTGAGTGTCATTGCCATTCAATTATTGTTTAAGATATGAAACATATATATATTCGTCCAAAATAATGTCCTAAACCTAACTATTTTGAAATAGAATCGAAATAAATTTTACAGCATTTTTAAAACTTCTTTGATTGTTTCAAAAGGACAATTTACCATTAAAGAAGTTCGTTCCTCGGGTCAGAATTGTTTGAATTTTTTTCTCATTTGAGAATTGAAGGATGATTGAACTTAAGATGCTAGACGAATGCGAGACGTCCATTTCTATGAATTAAATTAACAACAATCCGAAGATAAATCTTTTCTTTGTAAATGATTTCTAAATCATCCTTGATTTCATTTAAAGTACAAAAAATAAGGCAGGTACCTCTGAACGTTGTATACAACGTTAAACTTGATGTATTATTGTCAATAAATGAGTGATTTTAAAGTAACATGTACAACTAGTACATATATAAAACTGTACACGTGCTGTGAACAATAAGTCAATATCTACAGTATTATTTTTCAAAACCTCAAAAATTAGGAAATATTGTGTAACAAATATATAAAGAATGAAATACAAAATATCACAATGTTGCTCTATAAAATTCTACAAACAGATTATGCCAATCTGTCAAACGAAAAGAAAAATAAAACACCGCTAAAGACGGTATGGCCGGATTGCAAAGTAAGTTTTTGTCACTAACTGGGTCAAAGTCAATAGGTCAAATAATACGGCATAAATTGAAAGGTTTTGTCAGAGGCAGCCTACATGTATAATATAAAGTTTCTACTGCATACAGTTCCATAGATTTTGCTTCAACCAGAAACTTTGACCAAAATCTTTAACTAGGTCAAATTCCAAGGTTAAGGTCACTAGGTCAAATGTTACGGCAATTGAAAGGTCTGGTGATGGACAAGCTTCATGTGAAATATACAGTTTCTACTGCATATAGTTCATTAGATTTTGCCTCAACCAGAAACTTTAACCAAAATGTTGACGGCAGACGGACAGACAGACGGACAGACGGACGGACGGACAGACAGACAGACGGACATCGTCAATCTATAGACCGGAATTGCTTTGCAATCCGGCCAAAACCCTTGAAGAGAAATAATGATCTTATATATGTATTTGTCAGCACGCACATCCCCCTCCATCGTTGTTATTTTTCTTGTTTTGAACTCTCACATTTTTACCGCCATTTCCGTCGGAGTCACGTGACATACCGGGTGATTGAGCAGCAATCCTGTTGGCTGAATAAATGGCAATTATTTAGTTTGAATGTCATAGTTTGATACAAGATAACCGAGTTCGTATCTATTCAATTCGTATTCAAACAATAATTCAATATCAACAAACTTTGTTCCTTTTACTAGGATGATACCATTTGAAAATCAAAAAGCCGATAAGTCAAATTAATATGTAAATTTCACCAAACATGGAAGTTAAAAACAGATGCCCAGTTGGACCTATATCGCTCAATTGATGCTAATGTACGTTCATATCCTAATATAGGAATAATTTTGGTATGATAATTGGTATTTCTCATTGATCCAAACATATTTCTAATAGAAATTCTCTGAAAAAAAAGAGACGAGAGACATGTTGGTACGGCATATCAATACATGTTGGTACGGCATATTAATACATGTTGGTACAGCATATTAATACATGTTGGTACGGCATAATAATACATGTTGGTACGGAAGATTTTAATGCCCTGTTTACACGACGGGTTTAATGCGCATTAAATCAAATTTAATGCGCATTAGATTTTAGCTGCGTTCACACGGAGAATCTAATGCGCATTAGTTTAATTCGCATTAGATTTAATGCGCATTAGATTTTGCCGTGTGAACGCAAAGCGAATCTAATTCGCATTAAATCTGGCGCATGCGTATATGATTTACAAGAATTCTACAATACGTTTACATCATAACTGGGCACTTTTAATCACCCTTGGACCTCGAAACGTAAAATAAAAGGTAAAGATACTTGATTTCATTCAGAATGGACACTGTACTACGTCTCTTATTGACATACGTAGAGTAACATTGTATTATGACGTCATCTTATCTCATAATGACGTCATGCTATGCATGCATTAGCTTTCAAACTTACAAAGAGGTATATCATTTTGAGAAAAACAATATATAGGCATGCATTCGAACTTTTTACTATCTAAAGTATAAGACTATCAGTGCAAATGTACCAAAATCTAATGCGCATTAGAATCTGTCGTGTGAACGCAATGCGAATCAAATTCGCATTAGAATAAAGCGCATCAAATCTAATGCGAATTAGATTTAATGCGCATTCGTGTGAACAGGGCATTAAATACATGTTGGTGCGGCAGATTTTAAAATACATGTTGGTACGGCAGATTTTAAAATACATGTTGGTATGGCACATTTTAAAATACATGTTGGTACGGCATAATAATACGGCAGATTTTAAAATACATGTTGGTACGGCAGATTTTAAAATACATGTTGGTACGGCACATTTTAAAATACATGTTGGTACGGCATATTAATACATGTTGGTACGGCATAATAATACATGTTGGTACGGCATATTTAAGGATTGTTTCTCAGCTTTTGCGCTTTATCGGTGTGTATAAGCCTTTTTCACATAACTGCGGTCCAGTTGTTTTGGACGGCAAAATCAGAAACTTTCCCGCAATATGACGAAAAAAGACAATCAGTTTTTAACTGTGACGTCATGAAAGTCGGTACTTGCCGTCCACAAAACGCTAGGCACGCAGTTACGTGAAACAGGCTTATTGGCAGTAGGGAATGGAAACAAAATATGTAAAGCACGAAGTGCTTTTCATGAATTTTGTTTCCATTCCCCACTGCCAATACACACCGATAAAGCGCAAAAGCTGAAAAAAAATCCTTATATTTACATTTTACGCGTTAGTTAAGTTATTTCTGCCAATTTTTCATTCCGTTTCTTTACATTTGAAATGTCAGTGCGGAAGGAGAACGTCACTTGACGTAACAGCAAACGAACAATCGACATTTTTCGCTAGATTCGAAGTAGTACCTTCTGTACGGAAACGTTGTTGACAAATGAGAAACTGAATTTTGTCCTTTGGTTGTATTTTGAACATTTCAATTAAATCTGAAAAAATTGAATCGTGAAAATTCGTGACTTTTGTCTAACATAATTCAGACATAGCGGAGGGTTAAACTGGAGTTCACAGAACTTGGAGGGAAAACATTTGAAAACTCGCTTTAACACACTGTTAAGTGTTTATATCCATGAAATCAATCGGTGTTTATTATACAAACTTCTGTAAAACTACCTTATTTCTTCTGGAGGTAATTAGAATAATACAAAAGTCGAGTACAGCCGTGGAAAACGCGAAAACTTTCGACATTTTCATGACTTACCTCAACATAATGGCTCAAGTCAGTCAAGATTCGCTGATACTCGAAATATTTTTGATATTACGATTCCATAAGAACCAAAAGATAAAGTCACTGTTGATAATTTAAATGACACAAGTGAATCGAATTCTCATCCTAAATACTGAATATTTGATCCACTAATGCCTGAATATTCACTCATCCAAACACGGCATCTTTCTGCAGACAGCAATGCAGTTCGTCCTTGAACTCCGTCTACTGACGCGTGGTCGACTTACTACGTCACACTTCGTGGAAGTGTGTACACATGTTGGTGACCTAGATTTTGACACATTAATCACTGGGGTAGACGACATCGTTTGAAAATGGATATGTGTTTTGAATCTGTTAAACCAATAAATAAAAATAGTTGCCAGAGTCACCTAATGCTCGACTGCATAGCATAATATCTCTCATGACAGCCAATTTATTTAAACTCCCTTTCTCAGGCAACAACATATATCACATCATAAATCACTGAAGCAGAAAAAATAGGTCAAGGTCAGATTTCAAAAGTCAAACCCAAGATGCATCCAATATGCAAGTCTGGTGCATGTAGCACTTATAGTTAGCTCAATATTGCCAATTTAAAGCAAAATCACTGAAGCGGAAAAAGTAGGTCAAGGTCATATTTCAATAGTCTAACCCAAGATGCATCCAATATGCAAGTCTGGTGCATGTAGCACTTATACTTTTCTCAATATTGGCTTTTAAAGGTAAAATAATTCAAGCGGAAAAAGTAGGTCAAGGTCATTTTGTGAAAGTTTGATCAAAGATACATCCAATATGCAAGTTCGGTACATGTAGCACTTATACTTTGCTCAATATTGGCTTTTAAAGGCAAAATCATTCAAGCGGAAAAAAGTAGGTCAAGGTCATTTTGTGAAAGTTTGATCAAAGATACATCCAATATGCAAGTTCGGTACATGTAGCACTTATACTTTGCTCAATATTGGCTTTTAAAGGCAAAATCATTCAAGCGGAAAAAAGTAGGTCAAGGTCATTTTATGAAAGTTTGATCAAAGATACATCCAATATGCAAGTTTGGTACATGTAGCACTTATACTTTGCTCGATATTGGCTTTTAAAGGCAAAATCATTCAAGCGGAAAAAAGTAGGTCAAGGTCATTTTTTGAAAGTTTGATCAAAGATACATCAAATATGTAAGTTTGGTACATGTAGCACTTATACTTTGCTCAATATTGGCTTTTAAAGGCAAAATCATTCAAGCGGAAAAAAGTAGGTCAAGGTCATTTTTTGAAAGTTTGATCAAAGATACATCAAATATGTAAGTTTGGTACATGTAGCACTTATACATTGCTCAATATTGGCTTTTAAAGACTTTATTGCTATCTTAACATTTACCTTATCATCTCAACATTTGCCTTATCATTTGAAATAATTTTAAAAATCCCAACCCCCGGGGCTATATCCTCATCTGGATATATTAAATGATGTATAATTAAACATTTGCAACAAAAAAAACCAACAGAATATGAATATAGGAAAGGTAAATGTGTAATCTTAACATTTACCTTATCATCTAGTTGGGACGACGCCGACGCCGACGCCGACGCGGACGCGGACGCCGGGGGTATTGCAATAGCTCTTTTGCACTAAAGTGCAGTCGAGCTAAAAAGGGCGTTTTATCAGAAATTGATCCGCGTAAGTTTTAAAGTCACGTGATAGTCTCTTGCGTTTATCGAGAAATAAAGCAACAGTTGGCTTGCCAATGGTACCTTCATATAAGAGAAAGGCAGTAGGAATGTAAATATTTTAAAATACATGTTGGTACGGCATATTAATACATGTTGGTACGGCATATTAATACATGTTGGTACGGCACATTTTAAAATACATGTTGGTACGGCACATTTTAAAATACATGTTGGTACGACATATTAATACATGTTGGTACGGCATATCAATACATGTTGGTACGGCACATTTCAAAATACATGTTGGAACGGCACATTTTAAAATACATGTTGGTACGGCACATTTTAAAATACATGTTGGTACGGGATATTATTAGTTATACAGTTTTTAAAGGGAGGGGTACAGAAATATATTGGGTCGATGAAAAAGTTGTATTGGGCGAGGCGTATCTCCCCTGTAAAACACTGTATAACGAATTTATCCCACCGATGGCTTTTGACTTGTGTATGTAACGTCACCATATTTTAAAGCATCTCGGTGACGTCAATATCGTAAAGCGTCTTAGTAGAAGCAGGATAATAACTAATATTGTTTTGCCTCGGACTAGTTTGACCCAATGGGAATGCTTGAATTTGGTCATGTGACTGCCCGACAAATTCTTGTGGAAAGTCAGTTTCAAAAATTTGTAAGGCAATGGCCGACAATTAGCAAAACCAGACGGAGGATAATAATATAAATCACGTTGCTGTTCTTGATATCAACATTTTTTGTACTACAAACTCAAAATTTTTTTACCGTGGCCTAAAGCGGTTCGTGAAATTAGAGTAGCGTCCCTTAGCGTGACGTAGGCAAGTAAATAACAACAATGGCCGAAGGTGGAGGCAGGTTCGCGCAGACGAGCTGTTTGTTACTGTCTGTCATACCTAAAATGGTCCTCGACAAAACAAATCAGTTATTAGGTTTGTTACTGACCTTACACGAAAATCTGTCGGGTTGATAAAGCCCATAGAAGGCTCGGCGCAAGCGCCTCGCCTTCTATGGGCTTTATCAACCCGACAGATTTCCGTGTAAGGTCAGTAACAAACCTAATAACTAATAATATCTTGTCAGTAAAATGATACTATAAGTTACACGGTTAGTTAGTGACCTGATACGGAAAAATACATGGTGTGAAAAGAAAACCCGTATCGGGCGAGGCGAAAGCCGAGCCCGATACGGGTTTTCTTTTCACACCATGTATTTTTCCGTATCAGGTCACTAACTAACCGTGTAACGAATTTATCACGTCGAAGACCTCTAAATGTATGTGTGGGGGTCTCTGTATCATACAATTCACGACGTCATAATACACTACTCGCCCGATACGGATTTACAAGCCTGATACGGCTTATTTCACGGCGTCATGTGACCATGATCTGACCAATCAGATTCGAACATTTCTGTCTGAGGCGTGATAAAACATAATATTCGGTTCTTCTCGACCAATCATATTACAAGAAATTTGCCAGAGGTGGGATAATAATACATGTTGGTACGGCACAATTTAAAAAACATGTTGGTACGGCATATTATTAGTTACACGGTTAGTTAGTGACCTGATACGGAAAAATACATGGTGTGAAAAGAAAACCCGTATCGGGCGAGGCGAAAGCCGAGCCCGATACGGGTTTTCTTTTCACACCATGTATTTTTCCGTATCAGGTCACTAACTAACTGTGTAACGAATTTATCACGTCGAAGACCTCTAACTGTATGTGTGGGAGTCTCTGTACCATACAATTCACGACGCCATAATAAACTACTCGCCCGATACGGATTTACAAGCCTGATACGGCTTTTTTCACGGCGTCATGTGACCAATCAGATTCCAACATTTTTGTCTGAGGCGTGATAATAATACATGTTAGTACGGCATATTTTAAAATACATGTTTGTACGGCATATCAATACATGTTGGTACGGCATATCAATACATGTTGGTATGGCAAAGCAATGCATGTTGGTACGGCATATTAATACATGTTGGTACGGCATATTAATTAATGTATTTCATAGATGTTTATACTTGGTATGAAAGTTCGAATCTGAATACTAATATAAAAATCAACTTCAATTTATATAAGGTACGGTTGATATTCGAGGGGGGGGGGGGTGGTACGTTTTTTTTTTTTCGAAAAAAAATAATTTTGCTCTGAATTTTGATGTAAAAAAATTGCTTATTGAATGTATGAAAAAAATAATCTTGCTCTTACAATTAATATGAATTTGAAGAATTACCATGAAATTTCACTTGAAATTCCTGAAAATTGTCCGGCTCGATTCGCTCGCCATAGTTTCTATCAAAACATTAATATTATTTCTTTAATGGAAAAGTTCAAATTTGAAAATATCAAAAGAATGCATTGAACATTGAAAAAAGAATTAACTTTCTACCATTTACACTTTCTGAGAAATGATGACCACAAGATAACATAGAGTTATATAGGAGAAAATGACCACACCCATTTCCTTAGACCCCAGGGGTCAGGGGCTTACATGAAATATCAGTTGCACACCTAGATCAGAGATAGACCTTTAATGTTGCAAAAAAGAAGTATCTTTCTATCATTTATACTTTCTGAGAAATGGTGACCACAAGATTACATAGAGTTGTATAGGAGAAAATGACCACACCCATTTTCTAAGACCCTGGGGGTCAGGTGCTTAAACAAAATATCAGATGCACAACTAGACCATAGACCAATCATGTTGCAAAAAGAATTAACTTTCCATCACCAACAGTTACAGAGGACTTGAAACCGCAAGAAATGTTTAACGGACAGACGGACGGACGGACGGACGGACGACGGACACAGGGCGATCGCATAAGATCGACTGGTCATAGACCAGTAGAGCTAAAAGGCTTCCTTTAAGGCTTAAACATTGTCAATATAATGTATTTTAATAGATGAATGTACATGTATCACCATAGAGTCTAAGTCTTAGCTGAGGAGAACTTATGTTTTTCATCAATTTATAATTCTAAATTTGAAAATTTGTGTAGAAGACCCTCCCCTCATGCCCTCTTAATTCTACCTTATATAAATTTTGTTTACTAAGGGTTATATTGTAGAATTCTTTTATTCAGAAGTCAATTAAAAATTTTGCAAAAAAAATAAGTATTAAGGAGGGTTTGAACACCAAGATGGCGACGGCACAATTTGCTTTCTCGCTTCCTAGGAAAAGTACAGTCTTAACTCCCTTAAAACATTTGATACTTTGATTCATATACGCATTGGAGTATTATGATGAAGTTTGAATAATTTCCGGCGTCATTTGAAGAAATTATGGCGATTTTCCAAATTTAGGACTTTGGGAGTTTTATCCATGAGCAAACCACGACGTCATTTTGACGTAATCGGGAAAAAATGGCGTCACAAACCTTCGCATTCAAAATGCAATAAAAACATTATTAATAAACGTATTGCATTGAAACTTAGCATGTATAAAATAGAAAATTAAAGCTTCATTACAGTGTATTCGTTGACAAATTTACGTTACTGGAAAGCGGATGTCACTTCATTGAAAATAGACGAATTTCGAAGAAAAGATTGGAAAATATAAAGCCTTGTAATATTTTAATCCCAAATTCAATTTTTCCCATTTTATCATGAAATCATCTCTGGACATTCTTGATAATTTTGATAGTTTTTGACAAAGATTCATCCACAGGATTCCTAATAATTAACTAGCAACTACATTAAATTGGCCCGAAATTGCATTTTTTTAGCGACAGTGTCATCTTTTATTCAAGTATCCTGCCTGTGTTTAAAACACAATTCATTTTATCTTTTCCATACGTAAGTGCAATATATTTTTGGTTATTTCGGAATTTAAATCAAAATTAATTTCCAATAGGTTTACGAGAACTGGAATGACACTTTCAATATTATGACGTCATCAAGAAATTCACGAAAACGTCAACTAATGCATATTTTAAAGTCTCGTAGAAAATTTTCCTGTAGATAGAATCAAATGTAAGTTTGTATAGTCAAGGACAGACAAGATATATATAATTTCAGAAATTTTTAGAAAAATTGAATTTGGCGTCCAAGTGTTCAATACCTCCTTAATATCTTAAGAGTGTTTAGTAAAAATAAAGACTTTCTATTGATAAAACACAAACATTCTTAAGCACAATACCAATGTTAGAAAAAAAAATTTGTTGCACCAACTTTGCAAGAAAAATATAATTTTGCTCTGGTCCGGGGCCAAAATAATAATCTTGCTCCGACAAAAATCCAAAGCGCCCCCCCCCCCCCGAATATCAGTTGCCGTTGACATTGTATGATCTAAAGTTATATAGAACTGGAAAATTCTTGAGAATAGTAATTTTGTAAGCTCCTTACCATGGAAATAGATTCACTTCTTATTTGAAATTAATTGTATTTTTCCATTCGGTTGCTCTCTCTACGCCTCTTGTGTAAAAGAACAAAAAGTGGACGAAACCATGGTACAAAAAGGTCCCCTTTCCAAATCAAGACCTTTTTTGCAAGTTTTCACACTTCTTTATGGTTAAAAAAATCATAGAAACATCGTTTTTAAATTTAAGAGTCTTGTAACTAAATTAGTATCATCCTTGACTAAAAAGAAAATGAAAAGAAATCTATTTAACAATGCATCATTTTCATTTAAAAAGAGCATTAAAGGTTATCATGGTAACATTCAGTTCGATCACAATATATCTGTTTTCAGTCTTTACTGTTAGTATATATGTTAAACTATCCAAGCATATAAAGTACTATATATGGCTTATATAGTAAAATGGGCCCCTAAAATCGACTTCTCTAAATTTAAATTTTGTTGTCATTTTTAGAGAGTTATGTCTATATTTTGAGAAATCAAGTTACAAAAACTACTCCTTGCTTTGTAAGGCATTGTAAATTTTGCATAAATACCGTGAAAATCGGCGATTTGTCAATTTTTCACGAAAAATAGCATAATTCATGGTTATTTTCATTCAGATAACATCGAGCGGGATCGTGAACAACTTTTTCCTTTTGCATGTACCTAAAGACGTGCAAAAGGAACAACATATCAAAAGATAAAAGTTGTTCAGAAGCCCGCTCGATACTAACTAATACGAAGTTTGTCGAAAATGAGCCCCAAAACGACGTTTTTCCAGAAATTTGGCAAAATATACCATATTTGACCTTCAAATTCTAAGAAACTGTGAAAGGAAGTTAAACATTATGTATCATTTCTTTCCTATATAAACCATACATAGTCCTTTGAAACAAAATGTCATATATAATGTATATATGATATTAGATATAATTCAATACAAAGATAACCTTGAAAAAAAGTAAGACGACGAAATTGATACGTCAGGTATCACTGAAACTTTGTTCAATTGGCAATTATAAGCAAAACGTAGTAGAGGTAAAAGAAGTTAGGTACTAAATACGAGATCAAAAGTACATAAAATATACAAGATAAGTACATGAATATGGAAGAGATCTCCACTAAGACCACCCTGTACTGACCACAGCGGAACAGACCTACAGGATGATAAAACATCAGACGAAACAACTTCATAACCAGAAGTCTCTGACGAGACTGTAGCTCTCCTGGTTCTTTTTTTGTATAACATCAATTACCTTTTTTTTTAAACCAAGACCATAGGGACTAGGCGCTATAACAAATTTTAAGTAGCACGACAAAACAACATATCCATTAGACTGCAACTAGAATATCACTCATATAATTCATAATATCCGAGATAAAGTATTTCAAAACGGAATGCCAGACCCAATTTCCAAGATCCTAGGGGCAAGGGGCTGCTAGCTCAAATGAACTATCAATGACACAACAAGACTACAGATCATTTACCAGAAGTCTCTGATGAGACTGAAGCTCTCCTGGTTGTTTGCTTAAATTAATCTAAGTGCTGCACTCATTTTCCAAGACTCCAAGATCAGGGGCTCAAACAAAATACAAGACCAGAGAATGATTAATATAATGCTAAAAGAATTATCTTTCTATCAATTATTCTTTCTGACAATTGGTGCTCACAAGATTACATAGAGTTATATAGGAGAAAATGACAACACTCATTTTCCAAGACCCTGGGGGTCAGGGGCTCAAAGAAAATATCAGGTGCACATCTACACCACAGACTGAGAATAAAGCAAAAACAATTATCTAGTCTAGTACAACAAAATTGGTACTATAGAACATATATTTTAATATTGACATTTTCTATCAATTATACTTTGAATTCTGAGAATTGGTGCTCACAAGATTACATAGAGTTATATAGGAGAAAATGACCACACCCATTTTCCAAGACCCTGGGGGCCAGGGGCTCAAACAAAATATTAGGTGCACAACTAGACCACAGACTGAGAATAAAGCAGTAACAATTATCTTTCTATCTATTTTACTTTCTGAGAATTGGTGCTCACAAGATTACATAGAGTTATAACGGAGAAAATGACCACACCCATTTTCCAAGACCCTGGGGGTCAGGGGCTCAAAAATATATGGTGCACATCTAGACCACAGACTGAGGAAAAAGCAAAGCCAATTATCTTTCTATCAATTATACTTTCTGAGAATTGGTGCTCACAATATTACATAGAGTTATTAAGGAGAAAATGACCACACCCATTTTCCAATATCCTGGGGTCAGGGGCTCAAAGAAAATATCAGGTGCACATCTAGACCACAGACTGAGAATAAAGCAAAACCAATTATCTTTCTATCAATTATACTTTCTGAGAATTGGTGTTCACAATATTACATAAAGTTATTAAGGAGAAAATGACCACACCCATTTTCCAAGACCCTCGGGTCAGGGGCTCAAACAAAATATCAGGTGCACATTTAGACCACACCCTGAGAATAAAGCAAAACCAATTATCTTTCTATCTATTATACTTTCTGAGAATTGGTGCTCACAAGATTACATAGAGTTATAATGGAGAAAATGACCACACCCATTTTCTAAGGATCTGGGGGCCAGGGGCTCAAACAGAATATCAGGTGCACATCTAGACCATAGACTGAGAATAATGCAAAATCAATTATCTTTCTATCAATTATACTTTCTGAGAATTGGTGCTCACAAGATTACATAGAGTTATAATGGAGAAAATGACCACACCCTTTTTCCAAGACCCTGGGGGCCAGGGGCTCAAACAATATATCAGGAGCACATCTAGACCACAGACTGAGAATAATGCAAAAACAATTATCTTTCTATCAATTATACTTTCTGAAAATTGGTGCTCACAATATTACATAGAGTTACATAGGAGAAAATGACCACACCCATTTTCCAAGACCCTCGGGTCAGGGGCTCAAACAAAATATCAGGTGCACATCTAGACCATAGACTGAGAATAAAGCAAACACTATTATCTTTCTATCTATTTTACTTTCTGAGAATTGGTGCTCACAATATTACATAGAGTTACATAGGAGAAAATGACCACACCCACTTTCAAAGACCTTGGGGGTCAGGGGCTCAATCAAAATATAAGGTGCACATCTAGACCACAGACTGAGAATAAAGCAAAACCAATTATCTTTCTATCAATTATACTTTCTGAGAATTGGAGCTCACAAGATTACATAGAGTTTTAAGGAGAAAATGACCACACCCATTTTCCAAGACCCTGGGGGTCAGGGGCTCAAACAAAATATCAGGTGCACATCTAGACCACAGACTGAGAATAAAGCAAAAACAATTATCTTTCTATCAATTATACTTTCTGAGAATTGGTGCTCACAAGATTACAAAGAGTTATAGTGGAGAAAATGACCACATCCATTTTCTAAGGTTCTTGGGGCCAGGAACTCAAACAATATATCAGGTGCACATCTAGACCACAGACTGAGAATAATGCAAAAACAATTATCTTTCTATCAATTATACTTTCTGAGAATTGGTGCTCACAAGATTACATAGAGTTATAATGGAGAAAATGACCACACCCATTTTCCAAGACCCTAGGGGTCAGGGGCTCAAACAAAATATCAGGTTAACATCTAGACCACAGACTGAGAATAATGCAAAAACAATTATCTTTCTATCAATTATACTTTCTGAGAATTGGTGCTCACAAGATTACACAGAGTTATATAGGAGAAAATGACCACACCCATTTTCCAAGACCCTGGGGGCCAGGTGCTCAAACAAAATATCAGGTGCACATCTAGACCACAGACTGAGAATAAAGCAAAAACAATTATCTTTCTATCAATTATACTTTCTGAGAATTGGTGCTCACAAGATTACATAGAGTTATAATGGAGAAAATGACCACACCCATTTTCCAAGACCCTGGGGGTCAGGGGCTAAAACAAAAAACAAACAGGTGCACAACTAGACCAGAGGCCCATTATAATGCAAAAAGAATTTATTTTGTACTTTTCACAGATTCAGAGGATTCGCGCTCACAAGAAAAGTTTAACGGACGGACAGACAGACAGACAGACAGACAGATGGCCGGACGCCGGACACAGGGCGATCGCATAAGCTCGACTGGTCTTAGACCAGTAGAGCTAATAATATTGCATGAAGAATGAACTCTCCATCATTAATAGCTTTAGAAGAGAAGAGAGCACAATTTTTTAAGAAACCAGAAGTCTCTGATGAGACTGAAGCTCTCCTGGTTGATTTGTACATATACACTCAAGAATGAATGCTCGGCTTCACCTCGCCTAATACCACTTTTTTCATCGACCCAATATATTTCTGTATCCCCCCTGTAAAACACTGTATAACGAATTTATCCCGCTGAATCGCTTTTGGTTTGTGTATGTTAGGTCAACATATTTTAAAGCATTTTGGTGACATCAAAATCATAAACATCTTAGTAGAAGCAGGATATCAAAATAATATCCTGTTAGTAAAATAATACAACATAATATTTGGTTCTTCTCGACCAATCAGATTGCAAGAAATTTGCTAGAGGCGGGATAAATGTATATATCAAGTTTTTTTATGAGAACCAACAACCACATGCCAATGCATATCCATCAATTTCTAATTAATTATTTTCATCAAAATTCAGAACAAAAATTTTTTTTTCGAAAAAAACCGGAGTCCCCCCCCCCAAGAATATCAAATGGACCTTGCCTTAGATTTCTCTAGAATGTGAGAGAATTTCTAAAAATGTGTATATATAACATACCATATGTATCAAAACTAAAAAAAACAGATGTTTCTATTTTTACGAAAAATGTGGGTCAAAGGTCAGGGATGGGGTCAAAGGTTAAAAATTTGGCTCCAAAAGATGAGCGTTCTCAAGATACATATACATGTACATGCAATATATGAAAGCCTTTCATCAGATTTTTTTTTTTTTTTTATTTATATTTTGTTCGATTTCCACATACATACACAGACATTATTTGACAAAGGTTCATTTACAAGCATACATATTATAGTCTAAAGCATGAAGTACTATGTCTTACAAAAGTTAAAATTATGTTTCAATTACCTGAAATATACTCTCCCATTTTTCTTTTACCCTTTTTGCTTTAATCGTGGAATAATAAATGCATGACTTTAGATCTACTTCCCTGTATTGTTTTATATACAACAATGATTTTTCAAAAGTTGGTATTTCATCTCTGTACTTTGAGCTATAAATATATTTCTTTATTAATAAAAAGCATAAATTGACGACGTCCTCGTGATCTCCTTTATATAGATTAAATATGTAAGTCTCGGGATTAAAATCTACAGAAATATTTATTTTTTCAAATAATAGTTGTTTAAATCTTATCCATATTGTCTTTACATTATTGCAGCCCCAAAATAAATGTAGAAGAGTTTCCTTTGTTTCCCTGCAGAACGAACATAGTTCAGTTTCAATTAGTTTAAATTTATAAAGTCGATCATTTGTATATAGAATGTTATTATTTATTTTGTATTGAAAGTTTCGAAGTATAGTATCGTCAATTATTTGAAAAGTTTGACTGTTTACTTTCAACCATGTATCATCAGAAATTGAATTGTCTAATAGTTCATTCCATTTTGTTTTGCACGTTATAACATTTGGTATCAATTTTTCTATCGCTAATTTAGTGAAATGTTTTGTGACCTTGTCCTTTTCTTTCATGAACTTGAAATTTTTTGAAATGACATTATCTAATTTCGCATGACCTTTAATCATATTTTTCCATTGTGTTGGAATAGCTGATAGGATACCGTAATATTCTAAAATATTTATCTGGAGATTGTACTTCTGTAAAAGGATTTGATCGCTGTAAAACAATCCATTTTCATTGATAAGATCATTGATGAAAAATATTCCTGTTTTGATCCATTTTTTGTAACAGATAGGTTTGTTGTCAATTTTAATGTGCTTATTTAACCAAATTGGTTGGGCAAGTATGCCTTCAGGGGTTGCATGGTCAGGTATGTGAAAGTTGCTCCATGAAGAGATGACGTCTTGCCACAATTGATTGAACTTTGATTTCATTTTCAAGAGACCTTCAGGATTAAGTAGCCAAAATTTATCACCGCCCAATTCTTGAAATTCTGGTAAAATAAGAGTTTTCCAAGGAGCGGAGTATTTAGGGTCGATGAGTTTTTTAATCCATGACATTTTCAGGGCTGATTCGAATGATTTTATATGTGGGAATTTCAATCCACCATTTTCATATGATTGTATTAAAATATTTCTCTTGATTTTATCCGGCTTTCCATTCCACATGAATTTATAAAACAATGTTTGAATTTGATTAGTTTCTTCAGATGACAAGTTTGGGAGCACGGTTAAGTTTTGAACGAGAATTGGAAGAGCTAAAGACTTTAAAACAGACACTTTTCCTATCAATGATAAATCTCTAAATGACCAATCGTTTAGTAACTTTTTAATAGAGGTAAATCTTTCGGGAACGTTTTGATCGTAGAATTCTGCCTTTTGAAGATCATATTGAATACCAAGTAATTTGAATTTCCCGCGCAAATTCCACTCAAGATTTTGATCCGTTTTGATTCTTTCATCAGAATTTAGTTGAATGGAATGATACTGACAGTTGGATGGATAGACAAACAGATGAACAGACAGACCTACCACTATATGCCCTTTGATAAAATTAAGACTAAAGGCATAAATAACCTCTCATTAGAGCTGAAATAGTATTGCATAGGATACTCTAAAAAGATATTTCCTTCTTTCTTATACTGACCAGTGAAAATACTTAGATCAAGTAATCAGACAGTTTCAGATTGAAATTAAATATAATCATATATAATAGGACATGTGGCCTACCGAGTGAAAAAAGTATCGGCCATTTTGTTCTAAAACCTAAAAATGTTAAGGAAGGGTGTCCCATAAATATTCTAAAATCTGCATGAGGTTAAAATGATGTTTTTGATTGGTCAACTTGTAAAAGGACAAAATGACTCGAGGTCCAATTGACAAAAAGGCCTGAAACATTTGTTTATTACCAGTAATTTATTGCAGGAACAGGTATCGTACCCAGATAGCTCAGTTGGTAAGAGCGTCTGCCCAGATAGCAGAAGGTCTCGGGTTCGATTCACGGTCCGGTCACATCTTTTCCTCTCCTGTTACAGAATTGGTGCCAAACTAAATGACTCAAGGTGAAGTGGAGTTTGTGTGAGGTTTCCAGTGCATGGAAACCTGAAAAATTGGTTGAGAGGAGTGTGGCAGGAACGGGCATCGTGCCCAGATAGCTCAGTTGGTAAGAGCGTCTGCCCTGATAGCAGAAGATCTCGGGTTCGATTCCCAGTCCAGTCACATCTCTCCCTCTCCTGTTACAAATTTAGCTTCTATAATTAATACTAAATTTGGAATTTTGCAAAATAAAACTTGCACAAGCACCTTTCGTTTGGCAATGTGAAGGGTGCATTATTGCTATTCTATTTAATAAAATGATCAATCTTTGTGATTCTGGTGTTTCCATTTATCAGAAAGCACAGCTCAAGTCCGTGATCACTTAGGGCATTCTTATACTCTTGCATTACAAAACGTCTCACTACTCTCTCCAAAAATGTTACACCTTAAACAATTGAAAAATAAGTAAGAAATACATGCATTTTGATTGTTTGCTATCTTTCTTGCACTGTATAAACATAATAGAAAAGATTTTCAAGTTGATTGATTGATCAGAGGAAATTCCAAAACTATCCCCTAGCGCTTCTATAGAATTGAAGATAAAATCCTGGGTCAGGTCCCAAATAAAATATGAGAAAAACTTTAAAAAATAAGTAAGAAATACATGCATTTTGATTGATTGTTATCTTTCTAGCACTGTATAAACATAATAGAAAAGATTTTCAAGTTGATTGATTGATCAGAGGAAATTCCGAAACTATCCCCTAGCGTTTCTATAGAATTGATGATAAAATCCTGGGTCAGGTCCCAAATAAAATATGAGAAAAACTAAATTTCAGACTCATCTATGATAATATTGTAAAATGGCAATAAAGGAAGATTTTGGTAGAAGTTTTCCTGGGTTGAAATATTTTTGTATGAGTCGGCTTTTCAAAATGAATTTTTTTAGTATTTTATTTTAATTTTTTTTAAATTTGATTAACACATAGTAGATATGCCTATAAGGCATCTCTTGTTATATTATCTACGATTAAAATATGTGTCACTAATGTAAACATTATGAAAATTTTATCAAACTACACACTTTTTACATCCCATTGGGGGTGGTACTCCAAGCGGTGGAGGAATTTATAAGAAAGAAAGGTGTAAGAGTTACCTCCCCCCTCTCCCCCCCCCCAAAAAAAAAACTTACACAAGCACAATATTCCTTTCATTTGGCAATGTGAAGGATGCATTATTGCTATTTCATTTGAAAAAATGATCAACCTTTGTGATTCTGGTGTTCCCATTTAACAGAAAGCACAGCTCAAGTCTTTGATCACTTAGGACATTCTACTCTTGCAACAAAAATTCTCACTACTCTCCCCAAAAATCTTACACCTTAAACATGTTAAACAAATAAAAAATAAGTGAGAGATACATGCATTTTGATTATTTGATATCTTTCTTGCACTGTATAAACACTATAGAAAAGATTTTCATGTTGATTGATTGATCAGAGGAAATTCCGAAACTATCCCCTATAGAATTGAAGATAAAATTCTGGGTCAGGTCCCAAATAAAATATGAGAAAAACTAAATTACAGTCTCATCTATGATAATATTGTAAAATGGCAATATCTTTGTTTATTTATAGTTTCTGTCACTTATGTACTCTAAATGCATGTAGATAGGGTAAGAGAAAATAGCCATACACCCATTTTCCATAATCCTAGGGAACAGGGACTCAAGTAAAATACTGTAATGACATCTAAACTGCAAACCGATAATATTTTGGAATAAATCAATTAATTATCATCCATGAATTCTTGGAGATTAGCTATCATGAGATCACATGTAGTTTAATAGAGAGAAAACAACCACACCCATTTTCTAAGGCCCTTGGGGTCAGAGACTCAAACAAAATATCAGGTGAACAACGAGATTACAGACCCATCAAATTGCATAAAGAATTTACTCTCCATTATTTATAGTGTCAGTGCTGTAAGCATAAGATTATATGGAATAATATAAAGAAAATGGCCACACCCTTTTCTAAGAACCTGGGGGTCATTGGCTCAAACAAAATATCAGTTGCACAACTAGACTACAGACCCATCATATTGCAAAAAGAATTATGTCTCTATCATTTATAGTGATAGAAGAGCTGTCCGGACAAAATTACATAGAATTTAATGACCACGCCCATTTTCTAAGACCCTGGGGGTCAGGGACTGAAACTAAATGTCAGGTGCACAACAAGACCATGGACCAAGTAAAATACAAAAAGAATTAAATTTCTATCTCTAACAGTTTCAGAGGAGTTGTCCGGACAAGAATTGTTTACGGACAGACGGACAGACAAACAGACGGACGGACGCCGGACGAAGGGTGATCGCATAAGCTCGACTGGTCTGAGACCAGTAGAGCTAAAAATTACCACATCCATTTTCTAAGACCCTGGGGGTCTAACCTAAAACAAAAAGAATTAAGTCTCCATCATTTATAGTGTCAGAGGAGTTGCAAGCACAAGATTACATAGAGTTATATAGGAGAAAATGAACACACCCATTTTCTAAGACCCTGGGGGTCAGGGGCTCAATCAAAATATCAGGTGCACAACTACACCACAGACCCATCATATTGCACAAAGAATTAAGTCTATATAATTTAAAGTGTCAGAGGAGTTGCAAGCACAAGATTACATAGAGTTATAAAGGAGAAAATGACCACACTCATTTCTAAGACCCTGGGTGTCAGGGACTCAATCAAAATATCAGGTGCACAACTAGACCACAGACCAATCATATTGCAAAAAGAATTAAGTCTCCATCATTTATAATGTCAGAGGAATTGCGAGCACAAGATTACATAGAGTTATATAGGAGAAAATGGCCACACCTATTTTCTAAGACCCTGGGGGTCAGGGGCTCAAACAAAATAATCAGGTGCACAACTAAACCACAGACCGATCATGTTGCAAAAAGAATTAAGTCTCCATCATTTATAGTGTCAGAGGAGTTGCGAGCACAAGATTACATAGATTTTCATAACCACACCCATTTTCTAAGACCCTGGGGGTCAGGGGCTGAAACCAAATTTCAGGTGCACAACTAGACCACATATCAAGTAGGATGCAAAAAGAATTAACTTTCTATCACCTATGGTTTCAGAGGAGTTGCGAGCACAAGAATTGTTTACGGACGGTCGGACGGACGGACGGACAGACGGACGGACGGACGGACGGACGCCGGACGACGGGGTTTCGCATAAGCTCGACTGGTTTGAGACCAGTAGAGCTAAAACAGAGGGGATAACGAGACATATATCAGCACTAACAAAGAACAGTCCAACAAACAAACAGACACACCAAAACAGAGGGGACAACGAGTCATAAATCAACGCTAACAAAGAATGGTCCAACAAACAAGCAAAAGCAAAAGGCACCAAAACAGAGGGGACAACGAGTCCAACAAACAAACAGACACACCAAAACAGAGGGGACAACGAGTCCAACAAACAGACAGACACACCAAAAACAGAGGGGACAACGAGACAAGCATCAACACTAATAAAGAACGGTCCAACAACCAAACAGACGCACCAAAACAGAAAGGACAACGAGACACGCATCAACACTAACAAAGAACGGTCCAACAACACATGGAGCAGTTAAAATCGTTCCCCGTGGCCTGATGTTTGTCAAGTGTATTAATTACTTCTTTCCAGCTCTGTCACCGGAAAAAAGCATTGTTTTGGCCTTTTATCAATGTGACATCATATATATATATATATATATTTCTTTTTTTTTTTTTTGCTATTTCGGAAACTAGCCATTTCACCGATAAATTTCATCGAAATTAAAGGAGTTTAACATCTTAGCACCATCCCTTCAATGCTATTTTGAACATATATTTTATTTGGATATACTACTGAATAGACCCTACAGGAAATTTGGTGTCGCGTACTCTCTGAAATGTAAATGTAAAAATCTAACTTCAAAAAATGAAATATGAAAGCCCTATCACTTCCCATTCAAAAGTTATGCCCAATGTTTATGTTTTTGAAAAGTAGGTCAAAGGTCAAGTTCAAGGTCACGACGTCAAAAATTTTGGTATCAATGGAAAGGTCTTGTCACAAGGAATACACATGTGAAATATGAAAGCCCTATCACTTCCCATTCAAAAGTTATGTCCAATGTTAAAGTTTTTCGGACAAACAAACAGACAAACAGACAAACAGATAAACAGACAAACAGACAAACAGACGGACAGGCCAAAAACTATATGCCCCCGAATCTTTGATTCCGGGGGCATAATTAAAGAGGGCGCTACTGAAATTATTTTTGGTGGCTTTGCTGAAAGCATCACTGATGAGAATTTAATATTCGAAACACGTGTCTGGTGCATGGAAACTGATTTGGAATTTTCTTCAAGAAGGTATAGATTTGGAACCCTGCGACATTATTAAGTAAAATGCAAAAAGAATTATTATAATATAAAACTTTGTATCTCCAATGGTTTCATAGGAGTTTCCGAATCAAAATCACTTAGAACTTAATGGAAGAAAATGACCACGCACATTCCCTATGACCCTAGGGGTCTAGGGCAGAAACCAAATGTCAGGTGCACAACTAAACCATAGACAAAGTGGAATGCAAAAAGAATTAACTTCCTACCTCTAATGGTTTCAGAGGAGTTGAGGGCAAAAGAATACAAAGATTTACATAGGAGAATGTGACCACACCCATTTTTATAGGACCCTAGGAGTCTAGGGCAGAAACAAAATGTAAGGTGCACAACTACACCATAGCCAAAGTAACATGCTAAATGAATTAACTTTCTATCTCAAGTGGTTTTAGAGAAGTTGCAGGCACAAAAATTACATAGAATTTTATAGGACCACACCCATTTTCTAAGACCCTCGGGGTCTAGGACAGAAACCAAATGTCAGGTGCACAACAAGACGATATACCAAGTAAAATGCAAAAAGAATGATTTTTCTATTGCTAATGGTTTCAGAGGAGTTGCAGGCAAAAGAATTGTTTACGGACGGACGGACAGACGGACGGACGACGGACGAAGGGTGATCGCATAAGCTCGACTGGTCTGAGACCAGAAAAGCTAAAAACAGAGGGGAAAACGCGACACAGATCAACACTAACAAAGAACGGTCCAGCAAACAAAAAGACGCACCAAAGCAGAGGGGACAACAAAACATACATCAACACTACCAAAGAATTGTCCAACAAACAAAAAGACGCACCAAAGCAGAGGGGACAACGAGACACAAATCAACGCTAACAAAGAATGGTCCAACAAACAAGCAAAAGGCACCAAAACAGAAGAGACAAGGAGACATACATCAACACTAACAAAGAATGGTCCAACAAACATATAAACGCACTAAAATAGACCGAGAACAGGCCAAAATTTTATTCTTGAGTTGGTATTTTGGCCCAAAATACCAACTCAAGAATAAAATTTTGGCCTGTTCTCGGTCTAGCACTAAAACAGAGAGAACGAGACATACACCAACACTTACAAAGAACGGTCAAACGAACAAACAGATGCACCAAAACAGAGGGGACAACGAGACATCCATCAACACTAACAAAGAACGTTCCAACGAACAAACAAACGCATCAAAACAGAGGGGACAACGAGACGTACATCAACACTAACAAAGAACGTTCCAACAAACAAACAAACGCACCAAAACAGAGGGGACAACGAGACGTACATCAACACTAACAAAATACGGTCCAACAAACAAACAGACGCACCAAAATAGAGAGAGCAACGAAACATACATCGACACTCACAAAGAACGGTCCAACAAACAAACAAAAGCATAAACACAGAGGGGACAACGAGACATACATCAACACTAACAAAAAACGTTCCAACAAACAAACAAACGCACCAAAACAGAGGGGACAACGAGACGTACATCAACACTAACAAAGAACGTTCCAACAAACAAACAAACGCACCAAAACAGAGGGGACAACGAGACACACATCAACACTAACAAAATACGGTCCAACAAACAAACAGACGCACCAAAATAGAGAGAGCAACGAAACATACATCGACACTCACAAAGAACGGTCCAACAAACAAACAAAAGCATAAACACAGAGGGGACAACGAGACATACATCAACACTAACAAAGAACGTTTCAACAAACAAACAAACGCACTAAAACAGAGGGGACAACGAGACATGCATCAACACTAACAAAGAATGGTCCAACAAACAATCAAAACGCACTAAAACAGAGGGAACAAAGAGACATGCATCAACACTAACAAAGAATGGTCCAACAAACAAACAAACGCACTAAAACAGAGGCAACAACGAGACAAACATCAACACTAACAAAGAACGTTCCAACAAACAAACAAACGCACCAACACAGAGGGACAACGAAACATACATCAACACTAACAAAGAACGGTCCAATAAACAAACAAAAGGCACTTAAACAGAGGGAACAACTTGACAAGCATCAACACTAAAGAACGGTCCAATAAACAGACAAAACTTACTAAAACAGAGGGAACAAAGAGACATGCGTCAACACTAACAAAGAACGGTCCAACAAACAAACAAACGCACCAAAACAAAGGGGACAATGAGACACGCATCAACACTAATAAACAATGGTCCAACAAATGCACCAAAAGAGAGGGGACAACGAGACATACATCAAAACTAAAAATCAAATTCAAAGAATTGTGGTCCCCCGCTTTGGGGTATTTGTCTTTAAAAAAAATGCTTAGACATCACCCTATTCTCAAGTTTTCATTATATACCTCATGCATTCTCAAAATTCTAACTATCAAAAGATTCAACTCTAAGTAAAGGTCAAAAGGTCCAAACTTTTGTTACCAAGGGAAAAGTCTTGTGAAAAGGAATGCACATGTTATGAAATATGAAAGTCGTATCATTTACCATCCAAAAGTTATGGTAGAGGTTGAAGTTTTTAAATGTGGGTAAACCTCATAGGACTAGGTCACGATGTCAGAATGTTGTTACCAACGGAAAGGTCTTGTCACAAGGAATACATGTGTGAAATGTGAAAGCGCAATTACTAACCATTCGAAACTCAAAGGTCAGAGTCACAAGGTCAAAATTTTTGGTATCCATGGAAAGATCTTGTCACAATGAATTCACATGTGAAACATAATGGCCTATCACTTACCATTCAAAAGTTTAGTCAAGGTAAAAGCTTTTTCAAAGTGAGTCAAACAACAAGGTCAAGGTCACAAGGTCAAAATTTTTGGTAACCACGGAAAGGTCTTGTCACAAGGAATACACATGTAAAATATGAAAGCCATATCAATTACCATTCAAAAGTTATGGACAGGGTTAAAATTTTTGTGACTGACGGACAGACAGACAGGACGGTTTTAATATCCCCGTGCTTTTGCAAAAGCGGGGGACAACAAAGAACGGTCCAATTAACAAACAGACGCACCAAAACGGAGGAGGGGACAACGAGACATACATCAACACTAAAAAAGAACAGTCCAACCAACAAACAGACGCACTAAAACACAGGAATGTCAATACATAAACTGACATGTCAACATGGTGTACATGACACGTCAACTCTTGGACGGTCAATATAATACCTAATGTTGTACATACATGTATCCGGATTACATGTGCATAACCCTAAATCCACTTACCCGGATACATAGAGATTTTTCAAGAAATTTCGAATGGAGTGCTGAATAATTCCTGTGAAATTTTCAAAAGGTTTTCACATATATATACCGCTTATACTTTGCTTTATATACCCACATGCAAAATGTGGCAAAAAAAGAGTAAAGGTGAAGCATATTACGCATTGGTTCATCTGAGTAATCTAGCTATGACGAAACACTGATGTACAACCTAGCTATGACGAAACACTGATGTACAACCTAGCTATGACGAAACACTGATATACAACCTAGCTATGACGAAACACTGATGTACAACCTAACTATGACGAAACACTGATGTACAACCTAGCTATGACGAAACACTGATGTACAACCTAACTATGACGAAACACTGATGTACAACCTAGCTATGACGAAACACTGATGTACAACCTAGCTATGACGAAACACTGATGTACAACCTAGCTATGACGAAACACTGATGTACAACCTAGCTATGACGAAACACTGATATACAACCTAGCTATGACGAAACACTGACGTACAAGATATTAGAGCTTTGTCCGACTCTAGGCTACTCCAAACTTCTTCAACCAAAAGCGCTAATGAAGGTCAGATGCAGCATCTGATTACTATAAAATACTGAACTATCCAAATAAACCTTTTAAAATTCTTCGCCGGATGAGCAGGGAAATAGCATATTAAGCTTACTAAACTTTGTCAATGTGATCTAAAGAGACTTACCAACAGAATAAAAGACTTCGTCGACATTCATGCCAGTTTTGGCTGAGGTTTCAGAGAAAATTAAGTTGTTGCTCATTGCAAATTCCTGACCCTCCTGAAATCAAAATAGAATGAAAATTTAAATCTGCACGCATTTACAACCTAGCTCCCTCCTCTGACAACATCAAAGAAGCTCTTGTATATCAATCAAAAGCTCTTTATAACATTTACACAAAATCTTTTAATTTACGAAGTGTTTTGGGGGAATATCCTAACTTTATTTATTTAAATTCAGGGGAATTTCTATTTATTTTATAGACATGATATCGGAGAAGTTTACATTATAATAGATCAATGGATAAACTTTGTCTTCCCTGATGAAAAACAAGACATTTTTTTCAAACTTTTCGTACCAATTTCTTGCGAAAAGGGACACAAAATTAATGGCACTCAGGTCGTGAATGAATAAAACACCGCTAAAGACGGTATGGCCGGATTGCAAAGTAAGTTTTTGTCACCAAATGGGTCAAGGTCACTAGGTCAAATATTACAGCATACATTGAGAGGTCTTGTCAGAAGCAACCTACATGTATAGTATAAAGTTTGTACTGCATACAGTTCCTTAGATTTTGCTCAAACCAGAAACTTTAACCAAAATCTTAAACTACGTCAAAGTCCAAGATCAAGGTCACAATGTCAAATGTTACGGCATAAATTTAGGTCTCGTCATGGGCAACCTACATGTATAATATAAAGTTTTTACTGCATACAGTTCCTTAGATTTTGCTTAAACCAGAAACTTTAACCAAAATATTTAACTAGGTCAAAGTTAAAGGTCACTAGGTCAAATGTTACGGCATAAATTGAAAGGTCTGGTGATGGGCAAGCTTCATGTAAAATATAAAGTTTCTACTGCATATAGTTCCTTAGATTTTGCCTCAACCAGAAACCTTAACCAAAATGTTGACGGCAGACGGACAAACGGACGGACAGACGGACATCGTCAATCTATAGACCGGAATTGCTTTGCAATCCGGCCAAAATTGACCCATAAAACAGTGACATGTATAATGGTTATAATACCTCCTTAGATATGGCTCTTTTCTCTGCCGCCATGTCAGCTTTATTACCGACCAGACATATCACAATCTGGGAGTTAGCTTGCTGTATCAGCTCCTTCACCCACTGCTGTGATCTCATAAAGGAAGACTGAAACACATGACATATTACTCATCTCAATAAATAAATATATATATATATATATATACATATATATATATATATATATATATATATATATATATATATATATATATATATATATATATATATATATATATATATATATATATATATATATTACATTGAAATAACTGAGAAATTCAAATGTTAATTAGTTTTTTTTTCATCTTTTGTTTCTTTCCATCAAATGTCTGCAGTCTCATGTTAGGAAGAAATAGAAGTCTTTGTCCAGGATAAATATCCATATCCTTAACTGATTGAGTTTCCTTTCAAATTTAATTTACGTAACTACACTAGTACAATCAACAAAGTAATAAAAACTAGAAAGGTTTCTTGTTGCGGGTGCAAACCGTTCCTTCAGATGTCTCTTTGCAATTAGCGAATTTCACACAGATTGTATGATGTTTAAATAGAACCTTTTCTAGATTTTTGTGCCTATGCGTATTAGGTCTCTGGTAGATACAGCTAAGTGAACAGTTTGTATTTATATTAATTAATTTTTTGACTTTAAATTGTCTGGCACAAAGGGCCAGCAAAAATTTCCATATCATGCAATGTATCCTTACTTTTGCATGGTCCGGGAAAAAAAATTGCCGGCCCTTTGGGCCGGAATATTTTTTTCAGCATTTTTCAGAGCCGGGATTTTTTTTTTTTTTTTTGCAAATTCTTCCTGCCCCCTTCCCCCATAAAAAAGGCGAGCTCGTAGCTGTAGAACCAATTTTCTTGAGAAGAGAAATGGTAATAACAAGTTACGTTCAATATATATATATAAATACCATGAGGTTCTCGCTGTGCAGGTTCAAATTTGGACCCCCCCCCCCCTTCCCTTTTTTCAAAGTTTATTTTGAATTTCCATCATGGCGACATCGTTCAATATAAACAGAACTGTTTTCGAAAAACGAGGAGAGGGAAGAATGTTGGAGAAATTGTTCATCAATTTGTAAATAAACCAACCGAAAATTATGTTCGAACGTTTGCTAGAATTAGAAATTAAACTTGATGTTCAAAATATAGTTATTGAAGTTTAGAAACAGGTTTGTAGGTTAGAAATCGGAATCAAACTACCACTTTTTGTGTGTAAATTCTGGTTTGTAGCTGATCTCTTCTAAATTAATCAACTGTTTTAAAATCAAATTGTGTATATCGAAATGTATTTATGAAATGCATATTCATCATTGCCGTGAAATCGGAATTTGAAAATCTCAACACTGCTTTTCTCGAGTCGGACTCGGACTACCAATTTTAGTGTGCGCCCGATCTGTTGGCGTGAAGGTGTATCGAAATACCCAACTCAAAATTTCGATGCTCATATCTTTTCAACAGTAAGAGATAGGAAAAATCAGAAAGACTAAATAAGACAGATATATGGATAAAAAATAATAATATTGAAATTTTTAGGAAACTTCAAAAGCTTAATTTTTGTTTACTATTATAAGCAAAAAAGTGTCTTCCTCCTATGAACTTCTGAATTTGGAAATATGAAGGACGGTGAAGGACGTCATCGTAATAAATCGTTACAGTGTGCATCTAGCATTTCATATCTTGCATGGCTGTCGACTTTCAAAAAGAATGGAAATTGTAGATAGCAAAATACGAGATATTTAAGCTTACAAATAGCAAAACATGAAATTTTCGGTCCTTTTGAGTAATTCGACGCTCCCGTCAAATATTTGAATCTACTAAAAAATAACAGAGACCAAAAATAAAAAAGACCAATCTAGCTTTTACTCCAAACGTAACGTTGGAGAACTTTCATTGTCCTAGCTTACAGGGTTCTTGAGAAATCGCTGATCCAATTTTCCACGGTTACGAAAACAATAGGTCTTCCGACGGAAGTCGGAAGACCTAATGATCACAAAAGATTAAAAAAAGATCAACAAAACGTTGTCATGACCACACAAGATTGTAACAACGCACACACAAAAAAGTGTAGGAAAAGATGCTGGTACAAAACTTTACAAATGCAGGGACAGATCCAGAACCCCAACTCACGTAAAACTAGGAAAAATAGCAATCAAAGGAATGCTGCGAAGCGGCCTATTTTTAAAAAGTTAATCAAATATGTAGGTCATGGTCACTTCGTTTAATATTTGTACATGTATCAGTGGGAAAGTCTTGTCAAATGAACTCTCATGCCTCTTACTTACCAATTAATAGATACATATATGGTCAATCTATTACTTTTAGAAAAGATCAATTATCTAGGTGAAGGTCATTAGGTACACATTTTTGGGAATAAAAGAAAGGACTCATCATAAGAAATACTTGTTTTAAATATTAAAGCCATATCACTTATCAATCAAAAGATATAGTAAATACGTAGGTCAAGGTCACTAGGTAAAAAAAATATGATATGTGTAGAAAGGTCAAATGACAAGGAATACACA
Source organism: Pinctada fucata (assembly GCA_028142955.1). Classification (NCBI taxonomy): domain Eukaryota; kingdom Metazoa; phylum Mollusca; class Bivalvia; order Pterioida; family Pteriidae; genus Pinctada; species Pinctada fucata. Next base: position 28,840,840 of record AP027115.1, read on the forward strand.
TGTGAAATATAAAAGCCCTATCACTAACCAATCAAAAGATAAAGCCAATCTTAATTTTTTGGAAAAGTAGGTCAAATATGTAGGTCAAGGTCACTAGGTCAAAATTGATGGTATGTGTAGTAAGGTTATGTCACAAGAAATACACATGTGAAATATCAAAGCCCTATCACGTACCAATCAAAAGGTATAGCCAATCTTAGTTTTTTTTTAAAGTAGGTCAAATATCTAGGTCAAGGTCACCAAAGTGATCCCTAAGTGTCGCTATGCTTCGCAGGCGACACAAAAATCAGCAATTTCAAATACCAGGCGGGATCTGACCCCCTAAGCATCACTCTAGATCCGCGCTTGTTAATTTTTGTAAGGTACATGTACATGATAAACAAGAGATCACGGGTGTCCCGAAAGTTGGCAAATGTGCATCAGAATATTGCTTTGACGGTGTATTTGTTGATTTATGGTCTATTTAGATGATTTCAATGGCATTGGACGTGCTATCATGACAAAAAAATGATAAACTTTGTCATGAAATTAGTCTCTTTAGTATTAAAATGTACATATGATCGCGAAAAAGGTAATAAATACAAAATGTTAAGATATGATCTTAAGGGGTAACGAGTGTCTGCTTGTATAAATGACAGAAAAAAATTAAAATATGAATAATTTTTTTCAGTTATTTGTTATTATTTACTGAAAATATGAGTGATTTTGAAGCATATGACAGTAATTTTGATACACCTTTCCATCAATATTTCATCAGAAACTGATATTGAAGATGATGACAGTCTCATGAGACAATGCACAAAATTTGTACACCTAATAGAAATCTAAAAAAAAATTACTGTTGCAGAATATTTTTGGGGGGATGCAACTTATGTAATATTCATGTACTGGGACATAAAAAGTAGAAAAAAGCATGAAACACTGAGGTATCCATCAATACTTTTATGTTACAGTTCGGCAAATCTGATCAGCTTCAAAGTTTCAAATAAAAAAGTTGCTAGAGTTATCTTTCCTGTATAATATATTCATGTGAAGTAACAATCACACGACACGTCATTTCCTTCTCATTTTCGAATAAAAACCTGGTCCGATTAAGAATTATTTAGACTTTCTAAATGAACGTAATTAGATTTTTTTTCCAAGGCGGGGGGGGGGGGGGGGGGGGGGTTCCAAGCAAATGAGGGGTGGTTGCATGTCCTCTAACCTATTGTTGTTATAAAATTCATATGTTAAGACGAGAAAAATCAGCCAAATAAAATAAAATTTAAGGTAATGGGAATTATACAATTTTGAGGAAATAAGAATAAGTCCTGACGATTTCCACTGATCCAGAGCACCAGACCTGATAAAAATTATGCTATATAAAAAAATAGATTCTTTTCGTTTAACCGTAAAATTTTGAGTGAACATTCCCATTATTTAGCGATCAAGTCATTTGGATCTTATCCTCAATGTTTTAAAAAGTAGTGCGTGCATTCCCGCATTGAACTAGGAAAGGGTTGTCAAATGCGAATATTTCCAGTGCGAAAATGTTTTGGTGCGAGTCAAACCGCAACCTTTTTATGTATCTCTTTGTTAAAGAGTTCCGATAATTTGTAAAATTTAACTCTGACTTTAACGGGAAAACAGTTAAACACGGATTGAAACGAAGTAATTGACTGTGCGAGTTAGCTCGCTTACCAGCCACTCGTTACCCCTTAAAAAAGACGATTTGTTAAGGGTGTCACCAGAAATACTCTTGCCGTGGTACTTGACCAATCTAAAGTCTTGTACCAGCGCTTTCTTAAGAATTGCTCTCTGGCTGACTATGACGACAGGAATCCATGACGTACCCTGTCCAAATCTCTTTAGAGCTGACAGAGCCCCGGCAACCTGTTCTCTTCGAATTTCCGGTCGGATTCCTCGGGGTGATAGCATGCATGAGCTTGCTACAGCCGGCAGAGCACGGACTGAATTTCATAAGCACTCTGTTTTATATACATTTACATTGCTTTTGGCCTCTACTTAATGTTGTCTGTTTGGTCATCTTACAGTGAGAATGTTATTTTACACCACCATTATATTCTTAGAGACCTCTAGGTAATCGGAAAAGTGGGAGGGTTGAGCGCAAGTAATCCGGATAACAACACCATCTGCTACTTGGGTGACAGATGGTCGTTCTAAGTCGGCACCGATTGCCCATTGGTATCGTTGGTTTATGTGTAGTCTTTTGTGTTTGACGTTTTTATGTGATTTGGTGTTCTCTGCCCCTTTTGCGTCTCTTCCTGTACGTGTCTGCTCTGGGGTGTTTTACTGTGGTAGCTGCAACCGAGTGTTGTTAGAGATCCCCTCCTTTCTTACAAATTCACTAAATCGTGTTTTTTTGTGTTTATGTGGTGCATTCCTGAACATCTGTTCAAACAATATATAACTTATTACCGCAAATTTATGGTCATTGGGTCAAAGGTCTTTGTATGAAATTCAAGACTTTGTCATAAGGAATCTATATATTTACGAATTAAGATATATCATTCTGGTTTAGCCTTGAATAAATTTCTATAAAGTGGTTTTAGACAGTACATGTATTTACCTGCTTGAATCAATTGGGATTCCCGTGGAACATATCATTTGCATGTCGAGTAAAATGCAACCATGTTCCTAATGAATCATGTACAGTGTATGGCATTACCTCTTCGAACTTTTCGGATTTCTTATAGATCTACAGTGCTCCATTTTGGCATATTTTCGTGGTTTTCTAACTCCATTGCCATGATGTGAAAAAACCCATTAGATATTAAATACTTGTATTTCACTTTCACTGAGCTTTAAATCTCCCTCTAACATGTCCTAAAAATTGTGCTGCGCCGCATTTAATTATTTGAGCGGCGCCACCTATATTCTAATAGATAAGATTATATTCATGCGTTCATATATATTGTGCTGTCCCATGTTTCCATGATATAACGTAGTTGTTCGCGTACTGTCCCTCTAGTTATTTTTTTCTTTTTCTCATGTATATTCCTCTGTAATCACTGCAACGTTTTAATTTTGGTCATCACCTCCTTATCATAACATTTCTCATTATTATCATCCTATTTTAACTTTTCTTAATTTGTATCAAATATTTGACGATAAAGAAAAGAATGTGTAAAAAGTGAAATGCTATTCGCTCTCTTGATAAAAAATGAAAAAGATTATATGAGTAAAATGTATGATAATTATACGATTTAATATGGAGTGTAACGAAATAATGATTATGTCTTGTTTATATGTATATATTTATCTTGTAATGCTGTTTTAATTGATTATACAACGCTTAGTTATGTAAGGTCGGAGGGGCAGCTCATTTGGAGCTCAAAGTCAGATGCCCCACTAAAGTATACAAGGAGCGCGCACCTGGCCAGTGTGTCGCATTATCACATTAGTCGCAGTCGGTATCAGTCAGTTACAGTATGTAGTCGCACCGTGTAGATTGTATACGCAGTGTGTAGATATGGATTTTATAACATGATCATGGATTATTATTGGACTTATACTTAATAAATTAGTGAACTTTTATTGCGACTCTTATTTCAACATGGATTATTTGGATTTACTTAGTTTAGTGATATACGTTACTGTGATTGTCACAGCATTGGATGTTGTGACGGGGAATGAGCAGACGACCTGCTCTGTTAAAGAAATGACCACTCGGTATACTTCTAATGGTAGAAGTAGATTGTTTATACAACAATTACAATACACAAGACTACGCGACAAGTTAGTCGCAGGGTTCAATACATACAAGAAAACGCTCAAAGGGCCAAAAACGCTACAACTGGTGACAGCGGTGGGATAAACCTACAGGATACTACTGGTGGCAGTGGTGGGATATAACCTACACACGAAAGGCCAAAAACGCTACAGGAGAAATATTTCGATTATCATACTGTCGTGCGCTGTCTTGAGATTGAACTCGGTACTTCTGCAGCTTAATAGGTTGAATTACACCAATACAGGACATTACTGTATGTTAGCAAGAGTTCGATGTGAACGTATTAGCGAATGGAATACCTAATTTAGACATATGACGAAAATTCAGGGAGATATGTAAGAAAATGTAACATTTTTGTATCCATTTTTACCATTTTGGAAGTATTAAAATCATCGTTTACGAATTCTTCATTAGTATTTAACCCCCCTGATCGAGGATTTGGTAAAGAAATATAAAGAAATATGTGTGTTTTATGCCTTGCATAGGACTCTTATTTCCGATTCATCCCTCAGATGAAGAAAATCCGATATGAACACGATTTATGTAGGCTGTTTCCGAAACGTGAACGCTTACGTACCTGGACATGACAGCAATGCATCCTTCCCGACGTCGACTTTATCTATCCCCGAGAAAATTTTGGAAAATTCATTCAAATCGGTGGTTTCTGGGGTGTTTTGGGGCTATTTCTGACTAATTTCATAAATTTATTACGGAAACAGTGGTTAAATGCTTGCAAAGCCATGCCAAAAGTGCCCCCTCTTTGGGCACTGCCGGGGGGTGTTGGATGTTGGGGTTGCACGTGCCCCCGTGCCCCCCCCCCTCCCGGATAAATCCGCCACTGAAATGTCCAGGACCATGCTAGCTAGGACCATACTTATTGTTCTTTTGATGATTCAAGGATCATATCCATGGTAAAGCGATCGATTTTTTTTTTTAATTTTTTAAAAGTCTCGTTTCAAGTCTAATAATACATACATGTATTTAATCCTTCAGTACATAGGGCCAAACAAATGTCCCTACCGAACAACACACATAAAACACGACTATAGCCGCCGCCATGTAGTACATGGGGTCCAAAACATATGTACCTAAAGAACTACATACCAGGTAATAGCAGCCGCTGCTCCTCTGAATTACATGGGGACAAAACTACGTACCTACCGAAATACACACGTCATACACCACTATAACCATCGCTGTCCCTCTGTAGGACATGGGGGCCAAACTATGTACCTACTGAACTACACACGTCATACACCACTATAGCCGCCGCTGCTCCTCTGAAGTACATGGGGGCCAAACTATGTACCTACCGAACTACACACGTCATACACCACTATAGCCGCCGCTGCTCCTCTGAAGTACATGGGGGCCAAACTATGTACCTACCGAACTACACACGTCATACACCACTATAGCCGCCGCTGCTCCTCTGAAGTACATGGGGGCCAAACTATGTACCTACCGAACTACACACGTCATACACCACTATAGCCGCCGCTGCTCCTCTGAAGTACATGGGGGCCAAACTATGTACCTACCGAACTACACACGTCATACACCACTATAGCCGCCGCTGCTCCTCTGTAGTACATGGGGGCCAAACTATGTACCTACCGAACTACACACGTCATACACCACTATAGCCGCCGCTGCTCCTCTGTAGTACATGGGGGCCAAACTATGGTAGCGTTCTTGTCCTGCAGTATCCCATATATCAAATTTGATCTGTGTCGACTGAAGGTTTATATTCTTGGTTAGGTAAGCCGCTGTAAAAGAATTTACCTTTAATAGCTATACAAGTATTAGCTTTCCAAAAAAGCTTGGTCGATATCAACATTTATTTTATCACGCAAATTTTTTTTTCGTTCAAAATAGATTTAAAATTTTGACTCTTAGAATAAAGAGTAAAGAGTAGTATTAGCAAAGCTATGCATGAAATTCACACAAAAAATGGTTACACAATAGAAACTTATGTGTTGATAATTCTGAAAAGTTAGAAAATAGTACATTTGCACTAGACAACTCAAGTCACAGTCATTAATAAATTGCTTGACTTGTGCGGTAGGAAAATTCCATTATTATAACAACGTAAATTAACTTGACCAATCAAAAGCCTTTCAGCATATATTCGCGGGAAAAGCGGAGAGTTCTGATTAAAGAATTTGGGGGAAATACGGGGAAACTTCTAAAAAAAATTCCTATTAAATTATGTGACTACGCACAGTCTTATCGATTTTATATCGCTCGTTAATTTCTTTGTTGCATTTATCAATTTGTCTTTGGAAAGAAAATATACAAACAAAATGGAATATCCTCAACGAAACAGCTTTGTCGGTTGGATGGTGAGAAACTTTTTAGTTAGCCCAATGGCAGCCTCGCATTCTAAGTATCCAAACGTTTCTTTGATGCAATGGATCCAAGGATCCAGAAATGTCATTAGGGATTTTAAAGGCATAGGGTTTACTGTATCACACACTAATTGGTCTAAAAGTAAAAATTGTTCAAGAAAAAATATCATAATTTTGTAGATATTACGGTAATATTCAGAATTGCGATACCAAGGCGTTGTCGTGACGACATGTCCTACTTAGCTCTGGTCACGTGTTTTTCACTAGTCACAAGAATGTATTGCAATGTTGAATCTGATGAATCAAATCGAAAATTGACAACCTATACAAATCTAGTATTGGTCGATATCAAGTTGGTCGACATCTTGACATCGACCAATCATTCGTATCTGCACGATATATATGTGTTTCCTTGTAAATTGTCGAAAATGCAATATCCACATACTATACACTGCCATGCATAATTTAGTTATGATACACAATTTCTGTTCTTGTTGCTGTTAGAAAATGAACAGTTTCGAATGCATTGCTGTATAATTCTGTAGATCAACCTTATAGAAACCATGTGTAACATATTTGACCCAAATATTTACTTAAAAAAAATCATTCTTTTTATATATAAACATAGGGTAATCAAAGATTACATAGCTCGCCTATACAGATTTTTGTCAGAAACCAGGTTAAAGTTTTTGAAAAGTAGGTCAAAGTCCATGGTCAAGGTCACTAGGTCAAAGGTCATGGTCTCAAATGAAAGGTCTCGTCACAAGGTATCTACATGTGAAATATCAAAGCCCTACCCCTTAAAGTTCAAGAGATATAGCCCAGGCTAAAGTTTTGTCTACGGACGACGACAACGACGACGAAGACGGTTAACTATTGAAGACGGTTATAACTATTGAAATATATTTGTAATATTTGAATCAGTTTCATCTTAGTGTATGCAAAAGTGATGTGTAGTGACACTTGATGAGATTACCATAGGAAACGTTGAAGTTCTGAGTACTATCTAAATAGATTCATGCAGATATTTTCCATTGTCAACTATGGTAAATTCAAAATTATACTCAATAACTTTTTCGTCCCGGCGAGCTAAGGGAGCAACCATTTGATTTTTATGGGGGGGGGGGGGGGGGGGGGGCAGGAAGACTTTGCAAAAAAAAATTCCGGATCGAAATTTTAGGGAAAAAAAATTTCCGGCCCGAAGGGCCGGCGAAAATTTTTTTCCGGATCATGAAATTGCCCCATACCCCTCTCTTCCGACCTTTCAACTGCCCAGTAAACACTTTTTTGTGTATCATAAACAAAGTATAAAAAATGGAACAAACTTTACGCAATTTGGAATGAATAAATCAAATTCAAAAGTCATTAGCACCATATAGCCTGTCTCTGTTGAGTATCATTTTAGTAAACAGATTATAGGCACCATATGCCATTCAAGAATTAAAATGAAGTGATCTGCTGGCAAGAGATGAACTTAGAACATTGTGTGTTTGATGTTTAATATGGCCGAAAAATCACGCTAAATTATTTAAACTTTAGGGTAATTTTCAACATTGGAAAATTACCAAAAAAAAAAATAATCCGGCCCGAAGGGCCGGCGAAAAAAATTTTCCGGCTCTTAAAATGGCCGAAAAAAATTTTCCGGCTGGCAAAAGTCTTCCTGGCCCCCCCCCCCCCCCCCCCCCCCCCCATAAAAATAAAATGGTTGCTCCCTAAAAAGGACATTTTTAAAATAAGAATTTTGCGGGTGAAAGTAGTTTCTATTTACATTTTCGTTTTCACAATTCAAAATTTTGAATTATATGATTGAATGATTTCCTTGTTTGTATAGTTATTTTTGGATGGCAGTGTACACGTTAAACTTGAAAAGAGGTCTAACAAATGTTCCTCTGATTAGGCAGTATTATAATTCAAAATTATTACAAAATTCATTTGTTCAAAGGCAGATGTTTAAAATTGACTGAAAACAAAATCGGTTGTCTAAGGTGAATGATGGGACGACGACTACGATGATGATGATGATGGCAACGACGAAGACGAGAATTGGTACCACAGGGGTGACATATAAAAGAAAGGGTTTGTATTGAGGAAAAGGTTTGTGACCAAGCGATGATACCTCACCCCTGTGATTGGTACATTAAGATTTAAGTAAGTCGCACCTCAATCAATGAAAGTGAGAAGTGGACTTCATGAATACAATAATACTTGCCCCCAATGGTTGCTTCGCCATTTTCATTAAATTCCCCTCTAACATATCGGAGGGCTATACTACTCTTTCCCACGCCTGATTCCCCAAGTAACACTAGTTTGATTTGTCTGGATTTACCAGCGATAGACGGATTCTGTCCAGATCTCTCCCCTCCTCCTCCTCTACTCCTGTTCATGTCACCGCTGAAATTAAAAAAAAAATTGGACATATACAGGGTCAGGAACATGTTATGTCGCCTTACGGTACCGTTGTCAGAGGCATTTAAAGTTCTGCACTTAAAACGGTCCGTTGACATTATGCCACAGGTGAGGATATGTTGGAAACCATCCGTTGTCATGAAAAATATCGACAAAAATTCAGTAAAATCACTAATAAATAATTATGTTACCGACGATTTCTTTTACAAATCCAATGGGGGTAGCCACATGCTTAAGCAATTATTATTTTATATTATTACCATGGAATGAACTAAACTCCTTTTATGTTATGAGGAGATCTGATTGGCGATGACCTACTGTCAGCAACGAAAACGGAAATTTTAAAAGGAAAACTATCGTGTCTCTAAATTCTTTGACTTTATATACATGTACCAATTTTATGTAGAAAATTACCCACAACATTATCCAAACAATATATTGAATGGCCGTCGTTTACATTGTATATTATATATATTGTATACTTTTATTATTTGATAAAGTAAGTCCGTTGTTAAGACAAGACAAGAAGATATGGTCCGTTGACATGACTCTTAACGGTATTTGGGCATGAATGGAGAACTGAACCTTTTGGAATCTAAGGCTTAGCAATTGAATTAACTTAGTTCATTCTAAAAGTATTTAGCTCCTTTTTTGTTCAGCAGGATATCATTTCATTTTAAGTAACGTGAACACAGAACACATAGAAAAGATTTAAATTTGAAAATACGATTCTTAAAGGAGCTGATAAGATAAGGGCTGTATTTAGCCCTGAATCTCATCAAGTATTTCTTCTACACAATGATCTATACACACGAAAAACTTGATCATTACTAAAATGTAACGTATTTGGAGATTCCTCATACAACTTTTATTTTTTTAAGCTTATTTCTAGATACTTAAATTACAGTCCAAGGAGTAGGGGGTAGTGTCCTATGACATATTAAAATTAAAATTTTAAACCTGCATTAATGACGACTTTTTATCACTTTCATTATTAATGTTTTGCAAAATGAGAAAAATGGCAGCTAGTTTACTTATCATGCAACAAGTTAAAGGTTCAGCTTCAGCCACTGTACCATCATTTATTTTCCATGTAGAATCTCAGACCACACCTTCTTACACTGACTTTTTACAGTCTGAATTTTCATGGACCCATGCGTCTGTGATAGTAGGTGCAATTGTACTCGTTATATTGCTCATTATTACGATACTGATGTACAGGTCTAAAACAAGGAAGTGTACTTTTATAGCTTTAGAATTGACATCGGGCGGTGATTGTGTAATAGTACCTGTAATGCATCTATCACTGTGTCCTTCTTATTATCATTTTTCCAAACCTCGCATTAGAGATGTATCTTTGGCAAGTTTTCCATCATTAAGGTTAAATGTACAATGGTCTCCCTTTTGTGTAACAGACAAACGTACTGATACAATAATGGCAGTACCAGGCAGCATTGATTTGAACCTCTTCACTTACTTTAGAGTTAAGAAAATTATTCAGCAACCTTTCAGCGCATATGCGTTGACCATTCACAATAATTATGGATTTTCGCTCAACAACCACACTTCCGGTACTTCACCTCCTTAATCACATGTTATATGTTGTATGTATATATGCTTACATTTTTTTTTCTTATCATGTTAACATTTGCTTCTTTATGGTGACCCAAGACCTACAAATATAGTGAACACTTACAATGACATATGAAACAGTGAACTTTGTGTACATGTATATATGAATTATGTGTTTAAAATACACGATAAGTCGAAGTATATCTATATCTGTCTTGAACAACTCATACATTGAACTTGATTATGTAACCATGTGTATCATTATTTTATTTTTGAATTATTTCCAATCTAAACGTCCTCCACTAGTGTATATATTGTGTAAAAATTTGAACTTTCGAGGACGAAAGTAATTAGGTTGGGTAGAAAGTCGTCATTAATGCAGGTTTAAAATTTTAATTTTAATATGTCATAGGACAGACGATTAAACTTGAGAATAAATTTTAATTTATAGTTTGAATTTTATTTTGAAAAAGATATTTTATTCCACATATGAAAATATAACTGAAAAGACATATTTCTTTACAATAATTACTTTTGAAATCACTTTTTGAGTTTGAAATTTTTGTAAAACTTTCAATTTTTATACAGATTTATAATATTATTCAAAATCTTTTTATAATTGATTTATCACATCAAATTTGGTATCGATAGATTCAATGATCGATCAGGAAATCAAATTTAATATTTTTATTTTAAAATTATTTGTATGTAAAAAGTTATTTGTAAAAATCATTTTTGAACATTTCTATATTTTGGCATTTAATCTTTCGTTAATCTCTGAACAATATAACATTCCTTTCCTTTTTGTGACTTTACTTTTTCCGTCTTAAAAATAACAAGAATTACTTCAAAATTTACTTAAGGCTATTAGAAAACAAACAAATTACACGACATCAGAAGAAAGTTCGGACAGGACGCCCAGATGAGTAAATTAATTCATGACATAAGTGTGAAAGTCAATTATCGGTTCCTGTCCGGCTCGTCTTCTTTGTCCAAAATTCTTAAATTTGATTGGTTAATTTTAGTTTTTCAAAATTCGGGTAAATGTGTCAGTCAAAATTCTAAGAAAGTTATTGGTCAGTATCTGGAAGGGTGGGGCGTTTTTCGGAGACGGCCAAACTCCGGCCATATTGGTCACTCTCCGAAAAACGTAACAACAATAAAGATTGAAAACTTATTAAAGTGTAATCTTGATACTTCCAGGTATGAGACTATTTGAATTTTACATTTTTACCTAGAATAAATTCCAATTACATTTCAATTTAAGTTAAGTACGTAAATCTTTTTATAATTACTGTTTTAAAATTTGAACTTTCTAAATAAGATACTTTCTCTTCATTTCATATCATTATAAGTTGTTATTTGTACATAATTGTTTTACTAGTGTGTTCGCTTTTGATTTTATATATGTGTTCGTTATCATTTAAGTAAAATTGTTATGATTGCCGCCAGTGACCGATTTCATATGTATTTTTATTGAGTTGCAATTGTCATGTTTCAAAGTAATATTTAATGGTTTATATTTGATTTATTAATGAAGTATACAGAATTCTAAATTATTGTAAAAGGGTAACGTTCGTCACTGGTGTGCATGCGTTATTTTGTCAACTGTAATATTTGAATACACTCTCCGAAAAACGTAACAACAATAAAGATTGAAAACTTATTAAAGTGTAATCTTGATACTTCCAGCTGCAGAACACTTTTAAGTGAAGAGCGCATCGAGAGAGAGTCAACACAACACAAGAAAAGCTAATTCCCCAACTAAACAGAGTTCTACCGGACGTACGGACAACCCTCTATATCCCGTACGTCCATCACACCACGTTAGCGTTAACGTGTTTGTGACAGTAGCCATATTGAAAAGAAGCTAATATTGAGCAAAAAAAGTTGAAAATTAAGAACTATCTTGCTAATATGGATATCTATAAACATTAAAACATAGTTATAGTCTAAACAAGATACTAGAAATCAAACCTAAAAGACTGGTCTCAACTTTATCCATAAATTTTAAAATCTTGAATCTGAAATATGATTGTATTTTGCATTAAAAAAAGTAGGCATTTTACCGTGAAATACACACTGTTTAGAAATAAACAGCACACTCTTGTTTATTTCAATCCAAAATCTTGTGCATTTCATTTGAACATGTTTAGAATGAATATATGAATGACTGTAAAAGGAAAAAAATGAAACTTTGCTTATATTTTGGCCTAAAACACATATTCGTAAAAAGCCCCCCACCCTCCCTTTTTCAGTTTTTCGTCTCTGGGGCATCGTTCCCCCCCCTAGCTACAGAACCCCACTTTGTCAAAAGATGTGTATTAGTGATATACACCTTCTGTAAAATTGGCATTCTGTAGCTAGGGGGGGGGGGGGGGAGAACAATGTTTTAAAAAACTTTTCCATTTTCCATTGATTTCTATGGAAAAAAGACATATTTTGCCCTAAAATTAAGGAAAACGATGCACGATAAATCTAATCCAACTGCTGATTATGATGAAACCAATAACTGGCATCAATTTATTGAAAGAATTTTCTTGAATTTCCCATTTTGAAAATTCAACTTTTTCAGGGCAGATTTTACGCCTTATCTTATCAGCTCCTTTGAAGAGTTGAGTTCATGAATTACGATCTAGAATTTTCGCATGCTTTTTCAGAAACAATAAGATTCTTACGTGTAGATGGGTTATTGGGCACTGGTTTATCGAAAGGACAAATGGATATTAAATACATAGAAATAAATACCAACGTACAAAGTAATGAAATACTAGTATAAATTGCCATTATAATTTTTCCCATTATAGCTTCCCCTGGAAAAATGCTATACACTTACTTTAGCCCCCCCACCCTTCTGGCGAAAAAACTACTTTATAGTAGTCTTTGAATTCCCCTAAAGCAGGTTTCCCTCGGCTATACTTAATGGTTGATTTTATAATTTTGCATTCAATAAAGATCTTTGATGGGGTATAATATAGATCTTACACGTATATCTCAGGTGATAATGAAACTTGTAATTGATAATTTTTCATATTATCTTTATTTCCATCTGTGTGTGTCTGTAAGTTCGTGTGTCGTCAATGTCGGTGTCTCCGTCTGTCCGCGTTTGTAAGCATGCGTGTCTGTCTGTAAGTGAGTGCATCTGTCTGTGTCTTTTGTGTGTGTGACTGTCTATATGCATGCCTGTCTATCCGTTTGTTTTTGCGCATCTCTGTGTGAATGTCCCTGTGTCTGTCAGTCTGTACATAGTTTTGCGCATCTCTGTGTGAATGTCCCTGTGTCTGTCAGTCTGTACATAGTTTTGCGCATATCTGTGTATGTATTTCAGGATGTCCCTTTCAGGATGTTCATATCTGTGTTTTGATCAGTGTCTGTCTTTGGGGTCTGTCTGCGTGATTGAGACTTTCTTTTTTTCAAGTTAGAGATATTGGCCTAGCCTGATTTTCCGTCTGTCTTGCGTGCTTTGATAAATTGAGGATTTACTGAAATCAAAGTCAGTTCATGTTTTTGTTTGTTTGTGCTTGAGTATATCTGTGTATATCTGTCTTCCTGTCTATCCGTCTGCATATGTATATCTTTCTGTATGAGTTTGTGTTTGTTGGTGAATGTGTGTGTCTGTATATATGTGTTTATCTGAATATATGAGTGTGTCTAAACCCTATGTATGAGTGTTTCTAACCCCCCAAGAAACCTTTAGCATATTCTACAATGTTTTGTGATCATTTAAAAGCATCTTTGATTAGAATGTCCATAATACATGTATTCAAAGTTTAACTGTAAGACTCGGAGCATTTTCATTTTCATTTTCATGTATTTTTCAACATTGGAAGGTAAACAAAATCCGGACTTAACAGGGGGAAAATGGTTATATAGCATTTCTTTTCTATGGGAAAAATCATATATATATATATATCATGGTCTGATTAGCACAGGATTCTATTCATTGAAATATCAAAGCAGACAACGGACATCTGAAAACGAACAGAATTTTCGCAACATGAATTGACAACGGACCAGTTTTAGAAAAGTCCAAAAAAGTAGTCCAAAATTGAATTCGTGATCATGACACTACCAGAGGAGCGTGATATATACTTGATATTTATCATGAGTATATTTCCGGAATAAGATAACCTGAATATTCATATATTTCAAGAAAAAGGAAGGATACCACATGTGCAGGACGAGGTGATCGAAGAACGCCAACTCAATCTCATCTTTTCAAACTGTATATCAGTACCAGAAAAGCATATAAATCAATAGCTTAGTGTTATGACTACCCCCCATTGAATTTTCGGGAGTATTACTTCTAAAATATCAACGTTTATAAGAAAATCATACTTTCCACACATGTTCATTGCCACGACAACGGATGGTTTCCTTCATATCCTCACCTTTGGCATAATGTCAACGGACCGTTTTAAGTGCAGAACATTAAATGCTTCTGACAACGGTACTGTAAGGCGACATAACGTATTCCTGTCCGTGATATATATATAAATTTGTCGTTATGACATGAAAAAGATACGACAACTTTGAATAATTTCTGTTTTTCATTCTACTCACAAATGATTATGAGACGGGAAACAAGAGGCACAAGGGGGCCACATCGCTCACCTGAGGAGGTTGTATGTATGTTTTTAATCAAAGTCAGCATAAGACCTGAAGGAAATAGCTTTTAGTGAAGCTTTGAGAAGGACAATGTGTACTTACTTCCTGTAAAGTTTGGTGACATTCTGTGCAGTAGTTTAAGAGGATAAGTCAAAAATGTGTCATCCAAATAGAGCCTTTGGAGGACATTTTGGATTTCAGATCGGCTCGAAAACACAAACTTGGTAGAGGGCAATGAGTACTTGCTTCCTGTGAACTTTCAAGAAATTCTGTGCAGCGGTGTCAGAGGAAAAGTCGAAAATGTGTCAGCCAATCAGAGCCTGTGGCGGCCATCTTAGATTTCCGATCAGCTCCAAAAAACACAAACTTGGTAGAGGGCATTGAGTTCTTGCTTCCTGTAAAGTTTCAAGAGATTCTGTGCAGCGGTTTCAGAGAAGTCGAAAATGTGTCAGCCAATCAGAGCCTGTGGCGGCCATCTTGGATTTCCGATCGGCTCGAAAAACACAAACTTGGTAGAGGGCATTTAGTACTTGCTTCCTGTGAAATTTTCGTGAAATTCTGTGCAGCGGTTTCAGAGGAGAAGTCGAAAATGTTAAAAGTTAACGACAGACAACGGACGCCGCGTTATGACAATAGCTCGCTTGAGCTTCGTGGTTGTGGCACTCCTTCGGTCATACACGATGGAGGCACCTCTAGGTAAAAACATGGCGGGGCACTCCCTCGGTCGTACATGGTGGGGAACTCTTTCGGTCATACATCGTTAGGGCACTTCTTCGGTCATACATGGTGCAGGCACTCCGTCGGGCATCCATGGTCATTCTAAATGACAAGGTGGGCCACTCCTTCGGGCATACATGGGGTACTCCTTTCGTCATACATGACGGGGACATCCTCGGTCATAATTGACTGGACATCTCTCGTGGATACATGGCAAGGACACTCCCTCGGTCCTACTATGTGACATGATGGGGAATTGAGGCACTCTTTCGGCCGTCATGGTGGGGACATTCCCTCCGTCCTATATAGTTGCAGCTTTCATTTCCACGAATATACATATCGGGGCATTAACCGTTCACTGAGTTGGGACACAACAAATTGTTGGATATTGGATTGGATTGTAACATCATGCGAAGTATCATCCAAACATCACGTGTTGTGTCCGCAGAGCGATCAACTGACAGATACACATATCTTAGTCAAGACGGACGGACCTATAACCTAGAACTGCCCTACAGTGACGAATTATAACCCCCCCCCCCCCCCCGCGGGACGTTCTTTTGTCTAAACGGATTAATTTACGCATAACATTCAATTTTTCACAATGAATACCCTCATACACGTGTTATATATGAATTTTCAATGTAGGTTAAACTACATTGAAAATTCATATATAACACACGTTCTACATTGAAGGAAAAATGCTTCGGAATGAAAATGTAGTCCCATAACTTAAATAAAGAAAATATGACTATATGAAGGTCAAATGGTATCAAATTTGTAGCTCTGTATGTATGAAATATGAAAGCCCTATCACTTTTGAAGAATTTATGCTTTAAGAACTATAATATGGTCAACGTTCAAGGTCAAGGTCAACAGTTGCAATGCCTTGGTATCAAAATATTTACTTGTTATGGTGAATGTGTGTAAGAAATATGAAAGCCCTGTGACTTATACTGAAAGAAATTTTTCCTTAAAGATTCTTACCCAAAATATAATTATAAGGTCAAAGTCACTAGGTCAAATGTCTTGATATTAAAATAATTTAAAGTACTTGTTATGGTGAATGTATGTATGAAATATGAAATCCCTATCACTCATACTTGAAGAGATAACTGTTTTGAACTTGTTAACCGGACGGATGGACGGACGGACGACCAGAAGGACAGGGTGTTTTCTATATAATCACCGTTCAAAACTTCGTTTGCGGGAGGGGTATACAAAAGTTTTACTGCATGCATGATGAGCCATTTTGTCTTATACTACATGTACATGTAGGCCGATTTAGATATTCCATAATCTAAGTCGTAATGTTAACAAAATGGTCGACATACTTCATACTTTAAAGCCGGGCTTCCACTGTCGCGAATGTAGAGGAGAATGAGCTACGATCAGAGGCGAATGAACAATCGTGTCACATTCTTGTCTGTTCTCATGGGCACACGATAGCGCCGCGAATGCAACAAGAATATGCTGCGCGTCCGCTACGATAGTGAGGCGATTGTGATAAGAATAGAGAAGAATGCGACACGAATGCGCCACGATGAAAAGACACTGAGGCGAATGAGAGGAGAATGCAGGAGATTGAGATACGACTTTAACCCGATAGCGCTGCGATGCAGGAGATTGGGACACCACTTTAACGCGATAGCGCTGCGATCATGACAAGAATGTGACATGAGCAAAATCAAAATCATTCGACATATCCCAGGAGCATCAATACTCTTTGTTGACTTTGGCCTCTTTCCAGGTTGTTTTCTCTTGAAAGGCATTGTCAAAGTTTTCAAAATATTGATCCGCACACTTTTACATCAACTCTGAGATAATTATTATTGTCAATGTCGTGTGTGTATGTAGTGCTATCGTGGCAATATCGTGTCACTATCGTGCCAAGATCGTGGCTGATTCGCGTTGATTTTTTCATTCGCGTCACATTCTCGGCGCATTCGCATCACATTCGTGTCAGATTCTTTCTTGTCGGGGCTCTGTCGGGGCTCTATCGTGGCTCATTCTCCTCCACCTTGGGAACAAGAATGTACGCGAATGTGAGGAGAAGGCGCTGCGAATGGAGGAGAATGCAAGGTGAATGCGCTACGCATGTGCCGCGAGTGTGAGGCGAATAAGAATTCAGACGCGAATGTTTTAAACAGTTTAAAGCATTCGCGTCGGTGCCGCGATCAGAGGAGAATGCAGGAGAACATGACACGATAGTGACACGATGAGACGAGAATGCCCGCGATTGAGAGGAGAATGCGCTACGATTTAACAAAATCACATAATCGTAGCTCTATCGCCTCTGCATTCGCGACAGTGGAAGCCCGGCTTAAACGAAAGGGGGCGTGAAATTTATCAAAAGGCCTCCATCCCAATGGGTCCAGATTTAAAAAAAGAAAATCTAAAAATGTAATTAACCAAAAAGGACTGTATTAGCACAGGCGGATGAAGAGTGAGAGAGGATTTGAGTTTAGAGGGGGTGTGGAATGCATCAAAAGGCTTCCATCCCAGTGGGTAAAGGATGAAGTCCAATTGGGGAGTGGTGCTCTTAAACCCCCCCTTATTACAATGAATGACCGTTTTATTTGTTTTATGACAGTTATGAAATGTATTTCTATTAATTTGAAATCTTTATTGGACAGGAAGTAAATTAAATTCTTATGAAATATGATTTATTTTTTCAATACTTCAGTTTTGTGGGGAAGAGGGTTAACACACCACAAATCCCACCTTCTTTGCTGTTAGGGTACTTACTTTGTTATCTATTCTATAAATCTATTAACCAGAAGTCTCTGATGAGACTGAAGCTCTCCTGGTTGTTTGCTTAAATTAATCTCATTTTCCAAGACCCTGAGTTCAGGGGCTCAAACAAAATACAAGACCAGAGAATGATTACATGATGGAAAAAGAATTGACTCTCTATCAATTATACTTTCTGAGAATTGGTGTTCAAAAGATTACATGATAGAGTTATACATGCATAGACAAAAATTACCACACCCATTTTCCATGAACCTGGGGGTCAGGGGCTCAAACAATAAAAGATGCACATCTAGACCACTGACTGAGAATAATGCAAAAACAATTATCTTTCTATCAACATGATAAATTATACTTTCTGAGAATTGACCACACCCATTTTCCAAGACCCTGGGGGTCAGGGGCTCAAACAAAATATCAGGTGCACATCTAGACCACGGACTGAGAATAATACTTAAAGAATTATCTTTGTATCAATTATTCTTTCTGAGAATTGGTGCTAACAAGTATAGGAGAAAATGACCACACCCATTTTCCGAGACCCTGTGGGTCAGGGGCCCAAACAAAATATCAGGTGCATATCTAGACCACCACAGACTGAGAATAAAGACCAGAAGTCTCTGATGAGACTGAAGCTCTACTGGCTGTTTTGTTAAATTCACAGAATTGACATCTATTTTCCAACCCTGGGGGACAGGGCTCACACAAAATATCAGATGCACATCTACACCACAGACACATAATACATGTAATGCTAAAAGAATTTACTCTCCATGATTTATCGGTATACTTTCTGAGATCTGGTGTTCACAAGATTACAAAGACTTATACAGGCGAAAATGACCACACCTATTTTCAAAGACGGGCAAGTCTTAAACAGAATCTCAGGCACACAATCAGATCACAGACTCATGGAAATGGGAAAAGAAATATCTCTCTACAGTATCAATTATACTTTCTGAGAACTGGTGTTCACTAGATTACAGAGTTAAATAGGAGAACATGACCACACCCATTTCAAAGACCCTGGGATTCAGATGCTGAAACAAAATAGCAGGCACACACATACAACTGATTATAATGCAAAAAGAATGATCTCTCCATCAATTATACTTTCTGAGAATTGATGTTCACAAGGTAACATAGCTTATATAGGAGAAAATGACCACACCCATTTCCAAGACATTGGGGTTCAGGGGCTCAAACAAAATATGAGGGCACAAATAGACCAGGGACTGATTATAATGCAAACAGAATTATTTCTCTACCAATTATACTTTCTGAGAATTGATGTTCACAAGGTAACATAGAATTATATAGGAGAAAATGACCACACCCATTTTCAAGACCCTGGGGGTCATAGACAAAATATCAGGTGCACAACTGGACCCGAGCCTGATTATATTGCAAAAAGAATTATTTCTCTATCAATTATACTTTCTGATCTGAGAATTGGTGTTCACTAGATTACATAGACTTATATAGGAGAAAATGACCACACCCATTTTTGAAGACCCTGGGGGTCAGAGGCTCAAACAAAATATCAGGTGCACAACTAGACCAGAGACTGATTATATTGCAAAAAGAATTATTTCTCTATCAATAATACTTTCTGAGAATTGATGTTCACTAGATCACATAGGCTCATATAGCAGAAAATGACCACACCCATTTTTGAAGACCCTGGGGGTCAGAGGCTCAAACAAAATATCAGGTGCACAACTAGACCATGGACAAAACTAAATGCAAAAAGATTTAGCTTTCTATCATTTATACTTTCTGAGAATTGGTGCTCACAAGATTACATAGAGTTATAAAGGAGAAAATGACCACACCCATTTTCCAAGACCCTGGGGGTCAGGGGCTCAAACAATATATCAGGTGCACATCTAGACCAGAGACTGAGAATAAAGCAAAAACAATTATCTTTCTATCAATTATACTTTCTGAGAATTGGTGCTCACTAGATTACATAGAGTTATAAAGGAGAAAATGACCACATCCATTTTCCAAGACCCTGGGGGTCAGGGGCTCAAACAAAATATCAGGTGCACATCTAGACCACAGACTGAGAATAAAGCAAAAACATTTATCTTTCTATCAATTATACTTTCTGAGAATTCCTGCTCTCAAGATTACATAGAGTTATATAGGAGAAAATGACCACACACATTTTCCAAGACCCTGGGGGTCAGGGGCTCAAACAAAATATCAGGTGCACATCTAGACCACACATCCATCAGATTGCAAAAAGAATTAAGTCTCCACCATTTATAGTGTCAGAGAAGTTGCGAGCACAAGATTACATAGAGTTATATAGGAGAAAATGACCACGCCCATTTTCTAGGACCCTGGGGGTCAGGGACTCAAACAAAATGTCAGGTGCACAACAAGACCACAAACTTAGTGTAATGCAAAAAGAGTTACATTTCTATCTCTTATAGTTTCAGTGGAGTTGCGAGCACAAGAATTGTTTACGGACGGACGCCGGACGAAGGGTGATGACATAAGCTCGACTGGTCAGAGACCAGTAGAGCTAAATATGATTCCTTTAATGTACCTGTTTGTATTTAAAGCCATTCCAATTATGTTGATGCTATCTCATACAGTTTTTCAAAGAATTCTAATTCATTAAAAATTCCCTTTTTGAGTAGTTCACGCGAATAATTTCCCCCATGTATCGGCCCTGACCCCCTTCCCCCAAAAGTGAGAAAAAAACATTGGTGGGGTAATTCTCGCGAATCATGTGACTTCACGTAAATTTCACCCACGCGAAAATATCCCTGTAGCATTCTTACTCTGGAAAATAATTTTTATATTTTTTTCCCCCAGTGAAAATAACCACGTTTACAGTACTATATTGAATATAACTAGAACTTTTTTTTAGATCCGCTTATGCAGTTGAACGCATTGAATAAGTAACTCTTCTCTTTTTAAAGAAAATAATAAAAAAGTCATAAATTTTTAAACATTAAAAATGTATTTACGTATAGATGAAAAAATTGAAATTAGGTGTACGTAAATTATATAGGATGAAACATTTTTAGAATATGAATTACCATGTTGTAGTTTTTTCAATATCAATATGGATGTCAATCCCTCCACCACCAGTACATGTAACAATATGATCCATGATGGTCTAATAGGTAGATAGTACACCAAACTACACTAATACAGAATAAAGATACGAGTATTATATATATTAATTCAAACAATGATGTGCATAGCGATTGGTTGGGACACTGACATGATCGTCTAAATATAATCAGTATAGACAAACTTTGAGTAATGGCTAAAATTGAGATGTGACTTTAAAAACCCATGAGTTAACTGCTAGAAATAGCCTTAACGAGATGACGGCTTTTTTTTCTGCTTCGTATTATGTTATGGCGCTGCCCGTGACTCCTTGTGTCCGTCCGTGTGTCTCCACGTCTGAGGTCATGTTTTCCGGACTTTTTTCTGAAACCTTTTCGGATATAGGCATGACTTGATATCAAGCGGCGAAAGATCCAGTTCGCGTTTTGGAAAATTGACCTATTTTTAGCAGAGTTATGGCCCTTGAGCATAGAAATTTTCAACAATATAGTTTTCAGGACTTTCTTCGCAGCCTTTACAGCTATTGAATTGAAACTTGATATATGCCTTCATAATAAGAAGTTACAGATCCAGTTCGAGATTCAGAAATATTGACCCATTTTAAGCAGAGTTATAGCTCTTGAACATAGAACTTTGCAACAATGTTTAATTTCACAGTTTTCCGGACTTTTTTTATATAAAATAATTTCAAGGTGTTCAACGGACCCGTAATGAAAGAAATTAAGCCCAAAACATTGGGTGTATTCATAATAGAGGCGGAATCAGGGGGTGCAGAGAGGGGCGTCCCTCCGGTACTGACCCAAAATTTCTAAAAACAGGTATATTTTGGTCCATTTTCAGTAAAAATTGGCAAAATTCGCCCCTTGACCCCCCGGCAAAGGGGGCGCTGGATCCGCCACTGCATTATTTTGTATTTTTCTGTAAGGCCATTTCTTTGTTATTTTCTGTTTTGCGTCCTCGTGCTGGTAGGTTTTGAGCCCAAAGTCATAAAACAAAACAAATTCAAAATGATAAAATCTTTTGCCAATTCAATGTGTTTTCTACAAACATTAAAAGAAATGGTTTATCTTTTTTATGTTTTATGTAAAAAATGTTCAAGTGATGCACAGATACAAGACATTGAATTACCTATCATTGTTTTGTTAAACAAAATATGTTAATAATCAAATAAAAGTTTCTGTCATGTTTCGTTTAATTCCATAATATGAAATTGCAACTTTGTTTTATATGCTCATTTGTTTTTCTCCCTGGCTGGCTGGTAGGTTTCTCAATTCCAGAAGGACGCAAAACAGAATAAAAACAAGAAATGACCTAATATGACATCTTAAAAACTTTGTATTAGCATAGTGCCTTCTATACCCAGGATTCAATGTGTACATGGTACGGACAACTCGGCGTTGTCGTAAGATAACACAGTCGGTGACTGAGGACACAATCAGATAACAAAGATTGTGTCCTTCTACTTCCGTTTGGACTAATTTACTATACTCTTCAAAAGAAGAAACGCATATAACAATATTACAATGTATTATTATTATTCAATATGCACAAGCTATTGATTACGTGACCTTATTTGTTTGCTTCAATGACGGTATATAGAGATAGGACAAGCAGTTTAGGGCTTAATTACGATTTTTTGATTAACATAAAATCTCTTTTTAGGTAAAAACATGAAATTTTGAGTTTTCGACTTTTTATGCTTTTATGCATTTTACATGTTAATGAGAAATTTGAATTTTGCCCAAGTCAAAGTTCATTGATACCCATAAAAAATTTGACTTTAACTTCTTCGGGTCACTTCCGCTTAAATGCAATGCATGCTTACAATGTCCGATGCCATGCGCTTGAACATTGCGACGTGATCGAATGACTCTCATTTGTAAGTAATACTCAGTAAAGTTCAAGGATCAAAAGGTCAAATTTAGAAGATTTTTCTCTTTATGAAACAAATTTCTCTCGGTAAAACTGATGCGCAAATTCAAGGAATGCGACGAACTCTGGATGACGTCCTAGAATAAAACTTCACCATGCGTAGTAATGCCGCCAAATGTTATGAGATTGTCGCTGTTTAGTATGGTGTATCCGTTTGTCCATCTAATCAAAACATTTTTAAATGATATGGCAAACAAGCGCATACGGATCTCCGAAAAAAACACAATTTGGCCTCTAAAAGAACATCGAGGGCATGTTGTTTTTGAGTCATTTTACTAACATTTTAAATTACTACAGAGGTTCTCGTTGAATGCTTAGGGTCTGAAAATTCCATTTTGTACATTTGATTTGATTTTGTCTATTAAAATGATAAATGTGATTATTTTATATGTGCACTAAGGATGAAATGAACAAATACTATGCGTTACTTTTTTTGATAAGTATATTAATCAAATCAGGTATCTTCCAACTTAGTACACAGGTAACGTATCATTACATGTATATTGATACTGATATTAAGACATTTTTATTAATTCAAATTAAGAAAATGCATACTAGATTTAATTACAATCTTTAAAAAAGCCCACCGATTTTCCGTGAAAGTTTATAATTTATGATCATGTTTTGATGAATTTTGTTCCCCTCTCATGTCAGATGTCTCCTACTATAAAATTCTCAAATGTTTTCAAAGCATCAAATAATTGTTAAGAAACGCATAATGACAAAGATGACTGGCGAGTGAGCCAGCGAAAATTTTGTATATTTGGAGTAATACCGGTACTATCTCTATTACGGAGCCCATCAGGGAACATGAATAATACACATACTATTTCGTTCCCACGAAATAATTATTTCGTTCCCTCGAAATACTAACTCGTTCCCACGAAATAATAATTTCGATCCCTCAAAATAGTTATTTCGTTCCCACGAAATACTACAATATTTCGTTCCCACGAATTACTTATTTCGTTCCAACGAAATACTTATTTCGTTCCCATGAAATAACTATTTCGTGCCCTCGAAATAATTATTTCGTTCCCTCGAAATAAAGATTTCGTTTCCTCGAAATGATTATTTCGTTCCCTCGAAATAATTATTTCGTGGGAACGAAATAATTCGTAAATATTTAGGTTTGTTTTAGTTGCAGGAAAGGCTGTAGGCAACAATAGTAACTTTCTGGGTATTTTTTACGAGTTTTCTCGTTATTGAAAATGAA
The DNA here is from genome assembly GCA_028142955.1 of Pinctada fucata. NCBI lineage: Eukaryota > Metazoa > Mollusca > Bivalvia > Pterioida > Pteriidae > Pinctada > Pinctada fucata. Next base: position 28,865,225 of record AP027115.1, read on the forward strand.
AAAGACATAAATAGAGGATTTTATTCCAATAAAATCCTCTATTCATGTCTTTTTCATTTTCATTACTCATAGTGCCTTTGTTTATTGACCAAGGTGTTATTTATACATGTATATATATAGGAAGAGCAGCATCATATGAAAATAACGTATGTAATACATTGTAAATTCTGGAGAGCAGAAGCTGACGGCATGCAAAATATTATCAAAATGAAAGACTTCAAATACAAATTCATGATAACTATATTTTTCAAATATTATGACAACAAAAGGGGAATCGGGACTTAATCTTACGTAATATGTATATTTATCCAAAAAAAACACAGGGCATAAAAAACTATACTTTGAGGATCCAAGGGGGTCTGGAACCCCCCCCCCCCCTCCTGCATCCGCGCAAGAATTTTATGATATCAACTCCATTGTTTGTGATATTAGTTGTGCACCTGATATCCTGATATTTGTTTGAGCCCCTGACCCCAGGGTCTTGGTCATTTTCTCCTATATACATGTAACTATGTAATCTTGTGAGCACCGATTCTCATAAAGTATAATTGATAGAAAGATAATTCTGTCAGCATTATTCTCAGTCTGTGGTCTAGTTGTTCACCTGATATTTGTTTGAGAACCTAACCCCAGGGTCTTGGAAAATGGGTGTGGTTATTTTCTCCTATGTAATCTTGTGAGCACCAATTCTCAGAAAGAATAATTGATATAAATATCATGATTACATTTTTGATTCACCTAGGGGCTTAACCAAAAATGTAATCATCATGATTATCATGATTACATTTTTGGTTAAGCCCCTAGGTGAATCAAAAATGTAATCATGATAGAAAGATATTTGTTTTTGCATCATTCTCAGTCTTTGGTCAAGATGTGCACCTTGTATTTTGCTTGAGCCCTTGACCCCCAGGGTCTTTAAAAATGGGTGTGGTCATTTTTAATTTTGTAAGCACCAACTCGCAGAAAGTATAATTGATAGAGAGTTAATTCTTTAATTTTCCATTACATCTATCATTCTCTGGTCTTGTATTTTGTTTAGCCTCTGATCCCCAGGGTCTTGGAAAATGGGAGTGTCACATAGATTAATTTAAGCAAACAACCAGGAGAGCTTCAGTCTCATCAGAGACTTTTGGTTTTGCAAAATGATGGATCTGTAGTCTTGTTGTGTTTGTTTAAGCTAGCAGCCCCTGACACCTAGGATCTTGGAAAATGGGTGTGGCATTCTTTTTTGAAATACTATTATTAATTAATATCTCGGATATAATAAATTATATGAGTGGTATTCTAGTTACAGTTTAATGGATATATTGTTTTGTTGTGTTACTTTTAATTGTATAGAGCCCATATGCTCCCTATATGGTCTTTGCTTAAAACATAGGGTAATCAAAGATTACATAGCTCGCCTATACAGGTTTTTGTCAGAAACCAGGTTAAGGTTTTTTGAAAAGTAGGTCAAAGTCCAATCAAGGTCACTAGGTCAAAGGTCATGGTCTCAAATGAAAGGTCTCGTCACTAAGGTATCTACATGTGAAATATCAAAGCCCTATCCCTTATAGTTCAAGAGATATAGCCCAGGTTAAAGTTTTGTCTACGGACGACGACGACGACAACGACGCCGAGGGTATATGGCATTAGCTCTCCGGACTTTTTCGTCCCGGCGAGGTAAAAATGGAAATTGATGTTTATGTGTACATGTATATATACTTGTTAATTAGTGAATTAAACAACCAGGAGAGCTAGCTACAGTCTCGTCAGAGACTATTTGATGATGAAAGTTATTTCAATTTTACTGCGCAATGTCATGACTCACACTGCCATGTAATTGGAGCATGATTTTATAACATACATGTATATCTTGAGTTCTTTTTCTTCATTACAGCGATACTTCTCAAAATAACGCTGTCTCAAAATAACTCTGCAAGCAGAGGATCAAGACTCTACTAATTAACATTTCAAAACAAGTATTAATTAGCTTTTAAATAAATCCTGTCCGGCGTTAGCAAACATGTTATATTATAGTACTGGCAAATATATGGTAGAATATGAGTCAATTCTGAGACACCCTATTTTTCACCCATATGGCAATTACTTTCGTCCTTACAGAGAATGCATTTTAAAAGCGACCCAATCTTTTTCACGGAAGAGAGTGAGGAGGGTAGCTAGTCTGCGCATCTTCAGTTATACATTTCATTGAACCATAACAGGCTAAAATATAATTCTGTATTCAAATGAAAATGGGCTAGGAAAATCGGAGTGGGATGGGGTGTTGGCACCTGTTTGGAGTGGGAGCCTTGGTGTTCTAGTACACAGGGATTTATCGCGCTTGCAGTTGCTTATGTACTTGTAACTAGCTACTCATGCATAGTAAATTAATTGTCTTCTAGTGTACAGGTAGTAGAATGTAATTTTGAGAAATTTATACGTAATATTTAACCGGGAAATGAAACTTTTTTATTCTCACAGAGAGAGAGAGAAACTTTATATCAACCACACATAGAAATCTAGTATAATAATCTTACCTTTTAGTTCATAGACAACGCCCCCTTTTTGTGGAGTCCTGATATCAAGTAATCCATGACTTTCTAAAACATCGTCACCATGTGTATAAGAAGATTCTCTCTTAGTCTAGAAGTGCTACATAAAAACTAATATCACAAACAATGGAGTTGATATCATAAAATTCTTCTATCCTTTGTTTTTCTATTTTGGGGATATTACTTTGCCCATGCGACGATGACTCGATAAGGATAATAAAGGGATCGTGTCAAAATATCAGATTGCACGAAATATCTGTGGGCACCTCTGATCTTTTCGAAAGGCATAACGTCTTTTCTTTAGTAAATAGGCTATCTCTGGGTGGAATTTTAAAACAACATCCAACCGCCCACGAAAATCACGGCGGGTGCGTTACATACGGTTACCGAACGAAGACGCCTTCCTTCCCCTCCCTCAACCCCCCTCACCCCCCCCCCCCCTTCTCATTTAATCCGCAAGCGCCACCAATAACTTTTCCTCTGAATTGAAATCAATGTTCCTACTCCTAGTCGACAGTTTTTAAGAAGAAAGAAAATAAGAGGCAATCGGTACGATTGATAAATTCCGGGTTTTTTTGGGACGAAAAGTCATCATAACGAAACATTCCGACGTTACAGGAAGCACATGTATGTAAACAAAGGCAAGATTGTTCAAAACTAGGTACGTTGTTTTACATTTGGAGCGAACTCTGATTGTATTGTTCACTGACATCTGCATACAGTACTTAATCATTGCTTGGGAAGACTCTTTATGATATAATCAACATGATCAAGTTATAAATTTATTTCAAATAAACTCGCTCTGTCCGACAGTCAGACTGTCTGCGGTACATAGAATAACCGGAATGACACCTATTAACCGAAATGACGGGGTAATAACCGAAATGACGCCTATATGAACCGAAATGACGCATAATTTGAGGGGAAAGTGGCATGATGTAGTGAGAATTGGTGTAATACATACTCAGCATAATGTTTCATGAAAATATTTCAGCAAATTAAGAAAGAAAGAAATTATAGCTCGAAATTCCTCTGCATCGCATTCATTTTTGATGTGTCTAATTGTAGATTGCTATTGACAAGGAAGAATTCATTGCAATATCATTAAAATATAAATTATTATTTTATGCATAGGTAATGCTATTTGATTAACTTACATCTCTCCCCCCCCCCCCCCCCCCCCCCACTCCCCTCGGGGTGGAAGGCCACTGATCAGTGACTCCAGAATGTTTTATCTATCAGTTAAATGATATAAATGAAGTTTCAACTCGGATAAATTCTATTTTGAAATTTGATATTTATGTAATTAATTCTCTTATTTAATATGAAAATATATAATTTTCAACTTATGATTGACATTTATGCCGCATTTATCCAGCTCTGAAAAAAATATCTTAAATTGGCTGACTCCCCGCCCGGGCCCCCACCCTTCTCCGTCTTAAATATGACCAATTCAATCATTCTGACACTGACAATTATTTTCATTATTTCCCTAAAATTTACGTCCTTATAAATACACCTGATATAATTATCAAAAGGAAACAAATTGGTTGTCATATAGATATACATATTCCATGGTCCTTTCAAAGCATTATTATTAACATTGTAACATGCACTTTGATTTTGATGATAATTATATTTAATTAATGTTGATCTTTAATTTAGTCATTTCTATTTACTTAATTGCTAGGTATGTATGTTAATTACATATTTCGATAGTTATATGCAGTTTACTAATTGTTTGATTAGTTTTGAAAACGCATACTGGCACGAGAGTTCACTTTGATCAATATATTTAATTGTTATAATTAGCTAAAGGTTTCTGTATATATATTAATGAAATCAATAACGTCTTTCTTATTTGAAAAGAAATATTGATACTGTCACCATGTCTAGAATTGCTCTTTTTGGATCAAGTTACATACGAAGACTTGATGAATTCTGTGGAGGAGACCTTGGTATACCACATACTGTGAAATTCTTTGGAAAAGGTGGTATGACAGCAGGACATCCACATTTATTCCTGAAGTCACAGATGCTACATTTTCAGCCTGAGATTGTGTTTATATGTCTAGGTGGTAATGATATTTCTGCAACATCAAGTCCTTGTGAGATAGTGAGAAACATTAAAACCTTGGTAAATGAACTTATATCTACCGGAGTCAGACGAGTTTTAGTGTCGGAGGTGCTAGAAAGAGGTGATTTATCGAAGGCTCCTGGACTTACAAAAGACAGTTTTGATAAACAAAGAAAGAAGATCAATCAAATGCTGAAATCGAAACTTGGAAAAAATTTTGTGACATTTTCTGAGATTCACTATCCCACAGACTATATAACTGATTTGGTCCATCTAAGTCCGGAGAGGGGTCTTGTAAAGCAGTACCACAGGGTGAAAAGAACATTGATGTCAGTTGCGTGAAGAGAACGTGAACATGTGCCCAGATATATGTTATCTTTGACGATATGTCCAAGTAAACAATGTGCTGTTCAAAATTAATTAATTAATTGCATATTTCATGTATTCCTTATCTTATTATTTACATAAAAATAAAATCTAGATAACTTGTTTATTTATGTTTCACGTTTTATTTCACGTTCATTCAGATTGTTGTCAAACCTAGAGACTCAAAACTTACCCAACTTCAGGGGTGATTATCAAGCTGGCCAAAGCAAACTTACGTTAATTTTACTGTCTTTCTGGATATTTTTATTAATCATTAAAATCTGCCATTATGACTAATGATAAATTTTTAAAATAAATAAAAATATCCAGAGAAACAATACGTAGTTTTACAGACAGAATGGCAGACAGAATATTTTATTTAAGTGTCACATGTCAATATTACAAGCATATCACAATATATAAAACAAGTACAAACATAAAATATTGACATCCAGACACTACTACATACAGCCACAGTCCTTCATTCAATCAAGATATATTTCATTACTCGTGTTTGTATAAATCAGTATAAATTTAAGGGGTCTGTAGCTGAACAGTTTGATGCATATACATCCATGTATATCAGTCATAATAGTGCGAAAATTAGTATACTATACTAGTACCCGAAACGTGCATGTCTGGTCCATGCTGCAAATTTATCCGTTTATAAATGATGCTATTGAATTTGAAGACGTTTAACATAGTACGGGTGCATATTACAGCTTACATTTTGTCAACCACAACTGACATTGTTGTCCTATAAGCTGTATTTGCTTTTGGAATAAATGAATTGAATTGATATATATACACATTCATGATTTCGATGCCAGCCTGTTTTCGTTATGAAGAAACCCGGAGATGTGTATAACATCAGATTCTACATTTATTATTTTTAACATGAAAACATAACCTTATCAATGAAAGTGTTAGAAAAATAACATATTATCATGCAAACCCCCTTCAAGTTCTTATATACACGTTTTTTCCCCATGTACAATTTTAGTCTTCTTTTGTCCACTCAGTCTTAGTACTATTTACTATTACTTCAGCCTCCTACATGCAAGATATTTTTATAGATATTATATCAACATACAAGTTAAATATGTTGACATGCAACTTGATTATGTTGACATGCAACTTAATTATGTTGACATGCAACTTATTATGTATACATGCATGTTTATTACATAAATAAGTTGCATGTCGACATAAGTAAGTCGCATGTTGACATAGGAATGTTTCAAATATAAAAAACTCGTCAACTGAATATCATAACCAAAAAAAAAAAAGCCGTTTTGCATGCTTCATAAGGGGTAGGGGGGGGGGGGGGGGGGGGTATACCCGGAACGTTACGAAGCCGCAAAGTAACTGTATCTTCCGGACACCTGCATGCAGAAGCCACAAAATAACATTTCTCTTATTTCCCCCCAAAATGCCGGGGTCACAAAACTTACCCTCATTCCATTGAGAAGCCACAAAAATAACTGTGAAATACCAAGGTATATATATATAGATGAATCTGAAAAAAAAAATCATTTTCAAAACATCATGGGTACCCCATACCCGTGTGTCGCCTGTTCAGAAAATTGTACAGAAGACACCATACAGTGCTCAACATGCAGCAGATGGGTTCATCGGTGAGTATAAATTTATTATATATATTCATTTATAATAATTAGATTTTCGTGTACGATTTTTTTAAAGTTTTTTTTTATTTCATAATATCATAGGTGGATGTACGCTTGGCCTTTTGAAAGCAGACTATTGTCTGTATGATTTGAAATGGTTAATATTTAAAAAAAGAAATAAAAAAGAAAAGCAACATGTCTTTCTCCATTATTTAAATCAACGCACATAAATCTTTGACAAGAACTATTTATTTTCATTAAAAGAATTTAAATTGAGGGAAATTTCCAAAGGTTTAAAATTCTCTATGTAATACATTTATTCTAATTATAAATGAAATGAACGATCAATCAATATATGTGCATTTTTTCAAATATTCTTTAATGTCGAAAAATCGTTCCTTTGGAATAGCTGACAAAATTTTAAATGTATTTACAATTCTTCTCTAGTATAATTCCAAATATTTTATTCCTTCTGGTCTCAAAGAAGGACATTTGAATAAATGATGAAATTCATCACCAAAATCATCACGTACATAACGTACCCCTTACAGAATTCCACCTTCCCTGTTCTATTGGCAAATGTTGATATATTGTCTGAAATCTGCAAAAATTAACCCTATCTTTTTTCCCCCAAGTTTGTCCAAATAATCTTCAAATTTCCAATCATGTTTAGATATTCTGTAGCTTATTCATTCCGATTAGATGATTAAAATAAACAGTTTATCAATCTATAAAAATGTAAAGATACGAGATGTATGGTCTGTAAATGATGAAATTTTATATTTGTATTTTATACCTGCTTCTTGAACTGCTTTGAGAAATTAGGTTTTCAACACATTTTTTAATTCTTTTTTAATATGAATTGGATGGGGGGGGGGGGGGGGTGTTGAATAAATCTCCCATATGATTTCAGATAAAGTGATCGGAAAAAGATTCGGAAGAAATATAATAGAAATGAAAATAAACAAAAACGACTTAAAAGTTCATATTTATTAAATTTATTGAAAGTATCAAAGTATTAATTTGTTAATTATCTTTCTTAATTATTTTTCTATGATTTCACCAAAGTCAAGTACGTGTATCAATCTAAAATAAAAATCTGAACATCTAATTGAATTATGATATTGTCTTTCATGACACACAGCTACGTCGTCTCATGTTTGTATAAACTTTGTAACCAATTCATGTCAAGTGATACGTACAAGTACAAGATTCAATGTGTCTGATTTGTATGTGTCATATACATGTATGATGTATGTAAATGTGTTTCATATATGAAATTATATGCAAAAAAAAAATCTTTCATTTTCACAAGCGACTATGGAACAAAAATCTCTAATTGATTAAAGAAATATATTCTAAATTTTAAAAAAAATGCCCTGTAAATTGTGCATGTTGTGTGTACAACGTTTATTGGGATTAGCTGACACTTATCCTCTGAACGAAAAGGTGTGAAAGAGGCCCTCACGGGGAGGATAATTGCACGTGTGAATGCTCGATAATTGTTATCTCTCTCTCTCTCTTCGTTTATATTATTTTGAACGAAAAAGCTAGTCATAAAGTTTGATCTCGAGATACCCTTAATTCTTTCACAGAAATGATACTAAAAGAGATGAGGCCATAAATGTATTGAATTTTTGTTTAATTATTCCAGATATTACTGACAATTTGTGTGACGTAGCAAGGGCGGATTTAGGGGGGTTGGTGGTTTCCGATTTTTGTTGTTTTTTTTTGGGGGGGGGGGGTTAACCAAAAAACTGCAAACGAAGTAAATAAAAATTGCTAAAAGTCCACCAGAATTCAAAATCTTGAAACAAAATTTACAAAAATTTTCTGATATATATTCCATCGTATATCGATTATACCGCATCAACTGTAGTATTTATTGATTCGTACAGACAATCGCAAAGTTTTTGTATTATACGTTGCAGAGAGGGTTTTCTGTTTATTTTATGCCCGAAATTGGTCCTTACTCCAAGTAGTTTTTGTATCTTTTGACTCAATTTCTAAAATTTACCGGATTTTAACAAATACTATGATATATAAACAAGTACGAGAAGCATGAGTAATAATAGTGATAAATGTAATAAATAATGTAACTAACTTATTTATTATATGTAGTAAAACAATAAAATTATATATACCAAATTTGCAGCGATATTGCAGATTACATATGAATCATATTGAGAAAATAAAACAACAGAAAAAATTATATCGATTGCAATCTCGTGAAAATTACTAAAATAAGAATTACCATACAAACTGAACAATACAAAAACATACAATAAATTTATAATGCCAGTAATCTATTTCTTGTAATTATATTAACTTCCATCAAATATTTCCCTAAATATTTCAATTCTTTTACATTTTCTACACTCAATAATTGTACTAATTTAAATACGCTGCTGCTCTGATAGTAATATCTTTTAATGCATTTCTTCCTTATATTTGCATAAAATGGGACTTTGTAAAATAAAATGAAACTCATCTTCTATTTCGTTCATGTTACAAAGAGTACGTTTCCTTTCTGCTCTATCAATGTTTGTATATCTCCCTAATTCAATGATTAATCTATGATCCGAATCTCTAAATTTTGTAATAATTTCTCTGATTTTATCACTTATGGGCTTAGTTAGATAATAATGGAGGCAAAAGTTATCTACAAGATGAATATACAATTTTCCTTTTCCCAAATCATTAATCTCAGATAAGATTTCTTGAATATAAATATCTTTAATCTTTTGTTCGATTTGGGTCAAGGTATATTTATCTTCGTATTTTGAATTCCACAAGAAACTTGATCCTAATCTATCTAATTCTGTTTTAATGTTTACAATCCATTTATCATTTTCCTCGATCATATGCTCATAACAGTTTCTGAGAAGACAAGTTTTCCTTATTTTTAGCCAATATTTCATAATTTTGATTCTTCTGGAAATGTAGCTAGGAAAACGTCCTAATACATGATAAACAAGTTTATTACTTACATTTTTGTGAAACCCTAAAATTCTTTTACAAAATGTTATATATGAACTTTCTCGATGTCCAGTCCAACCCCTTATCAAATCCTCAGACTTCTGCTGCATTAGATAAAATGCCATTTACATAAGTATCGAAGACAGAACATTTTGTCTAAATATTTAAAAGAAAGATTTCTCAATTTAGAATCGATACCAAAACAAGCTTTCCTTCCCTATTCTGCTAACTGTTGCTGTGTTTTAGTAAAGTTGCCATTATAGTCAGTGGCGGATTCAGCCGGGGGGGGGGGGGGGGGGGGGGGGGCACGGGGGCACGTGCCCCCCCCCCCCCCCCCCCGGCAGTGCCCAAAGAAGGGCACTTATGACATGCTTTTGGAAGCATTAAACTACTGTTTCCGCAATAAATCTATGAAACTAGTCAGAAATAGCCCCCAAAAAACCCAGAAACCACCGATTTGAGTAAAATTTCCAAAAATTTCTCGGGGATATATAGTCATGTCCATTGTCTGTGGACGTACACATAAAAAATGTCTTTGAACTTTGTTTATTTCTTAGTATTGCTTGTGAAGCGGGAGCGAATGAGAGTAAGCCCTTATATATGTAATCATAGATGTAAAACTGTATTGTCATCTTGCTGATGTGCCAAATTGGCATAAGGAAATAAAAAAAAAAAAGAATTGAACACAAAAACAGCATCTATGGTTCCCACCCCTGACTTAAAACCAAATTGTGCATCGGTATTTACAGAATTTTCTTTATCCCATTCATATAATCTATTGTTAAGGTGGCTCAATAATCCAAGAATTCTTTGTCAGAGGAGAAAAAAATATTCTGTTTATTTAACATTGATATCTGATGATTCTTATTTGTAATTAAGATTACATATCATCGACCATTTGACTGACCAGTGGTCCTCTGAATATACATATGTAAACCAACCCCGAGATATGTCTCAAAACAATGAATTTTGATAGATAAAAACATGATATATTGATAATGATTCCAGATTGAAACCATTCTTGTGATCATTTTCACCATAATATCATCAAATATTCAATGAGTGAAATAGCTAAAACTGTTCCAGAAAAGTACATTTTGGGTACCCCACACTGCTTACAGAAAATAGAAAATATAGCTTAATACAGATCACTTTCATCCATTTTACTGCACATAATCTTAAAAATGGACATTTTGTACTTTATGAACAAGTGTGGTATGTCCCTTTTGTATTTAAGGGCATGAAAAACATATGATAAATTTCGATGTTAGTGGAGTAACAAAATTGTCATTGGTGTAATCGTCAAAATCACTGGTGTAACGAGGGTTATATTTTGAATAACTTCCGTAAAAATTATGACATCTGATCTAATTTTATTGTTGAGAAAAGAATTTAATTCATTTTATACAAAATGAAGAACACTAATTCTAAGGAATATATCGGCTCCAATTTAAACTCATTAAATATCTTGTAGCTTCATGCATTTGTCCATATTTAGAGTTTGTATGCGCATAGAAATTTAAACTGATCATGAAAAACTAGCAGGAATAAAAGAAATAGATAGATTTATACGCCGTTCACTTGATTACAAAGTTCCTTTTGTGCTGTTTGCATCAGAAGTCGAAATAATGGTTTAAAACATACGTTACACTACTGACACGTTTTTCTTAGTTGACATACTTTACGATTCTTAAAACTCTATTTGTCATGCTTATTTGTTTACAAATTATATTTATTTGAAGTTGTGGTTACTTGTTTTTCTTGTCATCGAAAAATTATTTGAAAATCAGACGATATTTTTCTTATTTTTCATGCTTCAGATTTGGCTGCAATTTTTGATAATGACCCATATTATCGTTCATTCTGATTTAAAATATTTGGTTGTCATAGTAACGATTTTGTCACTTACGGGATATTTTTGTATATATAAATTAAACGATACATTTGACTAAATATTTATTACACACAGATTTTATATGATAATTTTCTGTTTGCATCGATACCAAACATGTCGAAATCCGTCAAGAAACAAGCGAATTACGGAGGAGTTTTTAAGGCCGAAAACTAAAAAAAAAAAAAAAAAAGAGGCCACATATAAAAGTACTGCATTCGATATCTGATGACGTCAAACGATTATTGAGCCTCCTTAAGTTCTCGAGCTTTTTGTAAACAGATTTTTTTTTATCTCTTTAACTGTTTATCAGATCACTCTCATGCTTTAGTTATACCCCCCCCCCCCCCCCCCCCCCAGCAAACGAAGTTCTTAAAGCAGACAACTCTTTAAGTATAAGTGATAGGGCTTTCATATTTCATATTTCATACATGCATTCACCATAATAAGTACTACATTTTGATACCAAGACATTTGACCTAGTGACCTTGACTTTGAACTCATAGTTATACATTGTATTTTGGTCAAGAAGTTCTTAAAGCGAATATCTCTTCAAGTATAAGTGATAAGGCTTTAATGTTTCATACATGCATTCATCATAACAAGTATCACTCCATAACATTTGACCTTGTGGCCTTGACCTTTGACCTACTTTTAAGCTTTATAAGTGATAGGGCTTTGATATTTCACATATCGATTCCTCATTAGAGGTAAACCGTTATAGATAATCATTTCATTTGATTTTCTTACGTATAGCTTCTCGACTTCGAGACTGAATAACGATTAGGTACTTCTTTGATGTTTATTTTACACCAAGAAATACAGGTCAAGTATTTTCCCAATAGTTTCAACTTCGCATATATCATCGCCTTTGCTGCTTAATCTGCCCGATTCGTAAAATCCTTGCCCGATTCGTAAAATCCGTTTACACGGGGTGTATTGGGGATGTATTAAAAGTCTGTAGATGGAACTGGTACTTTGATAATTAACACAATTTATTATTTTCAGCACATGCGTTCCCATGTCCAAGGCCCAACTTTCTTCGTGGTCCTCCCCTTCTTTGATGTTCCATTGCAGTGCATGTTGCTTTGATGGGTCCAATTTCGACTTTGAAGCATCTCTGAACAGGTAAAAATATATTATATATACGTGTAGTTCCAACCCTGCACAACACTGGTATAAATTGGTGCAGCACATGTTACAAGCAGATGCCTATTAATAGAAATCAAGTTTACAGAGTGTCTGTCTGCCTTGATGTCCGCTTGTCAATACGTCTTTTTCGAGCCATATTTCAATGTCAATGTCACAGAAAGAGGAATCTGATGAACAGTTGAAAAGATAAACAATTTATTTAAATCAAATTAATTTGCGACATTAGATAGATATCAAATTACTATTTGACCTTTGTTCTAGCAAATTGATGAATATAATTTCCATTTGATGGGGAAAAATACTCATTGAGCGATCAGTAGTTAGGGAAAAAAGGTAATTTAAAGAAATCATCTAAAATCATAATTATTTTCATCAAGTTTAATCGAAATTAATTGAAAGCTGAGTGTTGAATCCACAAAAGTATTCTGTGACCTTGAAATCATACCAGTGATCAAGGCCAATTAAGGTGAAAGAGCCTGATACACAGGGATTTATCTCGCTAATACAGGTTACTCTATTTACTGTAAATAGAGTAACCTGTATTAGCGAGATAAATCCCTGTGGCCTGATACAAGGATCATATGGCAAATAGAGTTGTGGCTTAAAACTTGTTTTGAGGATTATTTAAGATGTATAAATATTTTAAACCATATAACTTGACTTTGGGATTGAACGTGATGAGACCCATCCTTGGAAATGCCATTGGCCTTGAAATATTGAGTTACCCATCCATATAGTCTATACATTACTACAAAATTTGGTTTTATTTCAGATTGAAGTCTGCAATCGATGGACCTCGTAAGACCCTTAGAGCGGCAGTATCATCTGAAAAGCTCCTATTGCAGACATACAATGTGCAGGTGCCACAGAAGACAGATGTGCTTAGTGACAATGTCAGTCTTGACTCTGTTTCATTGAATATCTTAAAAATGTTTCATCCAGCTATTTTGTCTAAAGCAAAACCATCCTCAGTTTTTGGGGATGGCAACTGCTTATATCGATCTGTATCCAAAGCCCTAACCGGCACAGAGTCATACCATATCTTGTTTAGATTATACACATTGTTAGAAATACTGGAAAATCCAAGTTTTTATGACTCGTCACTTACGAAATTTGTAGATCTGATCAATGATGTCAGAATTGTCTCTGGTACGTATAACCAGATCGTTCAAGATGTTGCAAAGCTTGGATCATTTTCTAGCATGATACATATTTTTGCTCTAAGTTCAGTGTTGGGTAAGCCAATTAGATCTTACTATCCACCACAATTAGATGCCGAATTTGTTTCAGAGCCACACACAAGGAAGGTTGTGGGCAGAAATGTTAACAGTTCGGAGTCACCTGTCATGACTCTGATGTGGACATCTATGACTTTCAACGGTACATCTTTTGTACCTAATCATTTTGTACCCTTTTTTGAAACATCTGGTAGTGTAAGTTCGCAAGTTCACATTGATGTGACGTCAGAATCAGATTCTTTTGATTTTTCAAATTATGACTGTGAAAGTGTGATTGATGTAAATGACTCTGAGTCAGATGATGTGAGCAATGATGTGAGTTATAGCATTGACGTGAGTACCAGTAATGATGTGAGTACAAGTAATGGAGTGAGTCATGACATTAGCAATGAAAGTGATGTGGATAACAATGTCCTGAGCGAAGTACAAGCTATTCTTGAGTATGGTGTACCTGATGAAATAAAAAATGATGTAGTCATTCAACATATTGTTGAAAATGTAGAGGGTGAAGAACCAGTTGATAACATCCACAAGGATGCTCTTGGTCAACTCGGGGGTACTTTTCTAGGGGTCGATGAATTAGCAAACATTCTGAATGAACCAGAAAAACATAGTGCCAGTATCTTAAATTCTATTCCTCAGGGTAGGAAAGAAAATGTTTATTTTCTGGTAAGAGATGAAGAAAATTTCAATTCAAATACATCCAAAAGAAGAAATTTCTCTGATGATTGTGGGGTATGGGAAACTAAAACTGGTTCTTCACCCAAATCATATTTTCTAAAAGAGTATGACAATGGTCGGTTAAAACTGCGATCTATTTTCTTGAGAAAAGAAGAATACTTCATTCAGAAAAGGTCAAAAGGCAAAAGGGTTTATGTAAAGTTAGAACCTCAACCAAACACGTCTGATGTTCTCATACTGCAAAGGTACTACATATCCCTTAAGAAAGACAAATCATACAAAAAACGTGTTACTTGTACTTCAGACGGTAATTTGGCAATCATAGAGTATATTGGGAAATTTCCAGGTTACTCCTTTCATGGTAACACTAAAACTGACAAAACAAAAGAGTACATTAGAACTCCCCAAAATGTAATGCAACAAATGTCAGACCTCCTTGAGAAGAAAAAACCTCTTGAAGTGTACAACACTCTAACACTATCACATGATGAGTTGTCAGGTCCTAAAAACAAACAGCAAGTCAGAGACAAGAAAAAAAATGACAAGAAAAAACAGACTACACCTTCATTTCATTCAAAGAACATGGCTGACCACTTTTTCGAAATAGACAAATTGGTAACTGATAACGACTCACTTGTAAGATCCGTGATAAGGGACGGTGGTAAATCACCATGTGTTATCATTTACAGCGATGAGCAGATTACAGATTTGAAACATTTATGTTGCACAGGCAAAACAATTTTGGGGGTGGATAAAACATACAATCTCTGTGACATGCATGTCACCGCTACATGTTACAAACAAATGTCAGTTCTAGGAGAAAACAATGAAAATCCTATCTTTATTGGCCCCGTCTTCATACACGATAATAGCGATTTTGACACCTATTCAAACTTTTTCAGTCATCTTAGTTCAAAGTTAAGAGGTGTAGACAAAACAAATTTGGTGATAGGCAGTGATGAAGAAAAAGCGCTGATAAATGCAATTGAACACTCTTTTCCTACAGCAACACACATCCTTTGCACGAGACATCTAAAGGAAAACGCAAAACAAAAACTAACCGATGACACGGTTGATAAGGCAGATAGGGAAGCTATTTTAAAGAACATCTTTGGAAATGATGGCCTCATCAATGCAGATGACAGTATTTGTTTTGAACAAAAATGTCAAGAAATTGAGAGCAAGTACAAAAATGTTTCTCAAACTTTCTTTCGGTATTTTGAGAAAAAGCTTAAAACAAATTTGAAAAATAAAGTAGTGCAGCCAAAACAAGTAATGGAATTGGAAAGGAATTGGACAAACAACAATTGTGAGTCTTTAAATCATGTTCTTAAACATTTGGTAGACTGGAAATCAAAACCAATGCTACATCTGATAGAGGCCATCTCACTGTACATAAATGCACAGTTTAAAGACCTTCGAAGAGCAATGGTAGGTGTAGGTGAATATCATCTTGCAGACACACACAAACACCTTGAAATTAGTAAAACTGTTTGGGCATCAAAAACGCAAGATGAAAGAACACGATACTTTGACAAATTTAGAAATTTTGTACCTCCACACAACAGACTTGTCATCTCATCTCAACATGAAACTTGCATTCTAAAACCCAAAACATTGGGAAAGAAAATTGGCCAAGTAAAACGCAAAAGAAATGCAAAAACTACAACAGTGACACACAAAAAAGGACACACTTAAATTTAAGCTTAATAAACAGTTTTGCTATAGACTTGGATGAGAAAAGACAAATTTGGAATAGATTAACTTAGAGAGTGTTTATTAACCATAATGGGGCTTTGTTGTAGCTAAGTTAGGGTGCAGTACAGCCATTAACTCTACCAGGAGGCCTCTTTTGGGGTAGGCTTGCCCCTCTCCTACTTACAACACAGTCCCATTTCTCTTCAAATGTTTAGCGAAAAGAAAGTGCCTTTCTTGCTTGTAAACATAGTAATGTAACAATGAAATATCTCTGCAGTATGAGAACTTCAGAGTCATTGAGATTGAGAATATGTTGAAAAACATGTTATACGGTATGTTATACAGCTGTCTACAAATGGAATAACATATTTTCAGTTTGATAGTGGTTTTTTGTTTTTGTTTTTTTTTTCGTTCTTGAAGATTTTGATGAAAAAAATGAAGTTCATACCAAAAATATATGTACAGACCTATTTTATTCATCAATTGTTCAATTATTACATAATTATGATCATGATATGTATTTATTTATTTATACATGTGATTACATGTTTTGTTATCATCAGAATTGAAAGAATAAATAAAACTTTAAAAACAGCAACATGTTATATATTAAAATTTGAATAGGAGCTGATATATAGTCAGTGAGCTTCTTTGCATGTGGTATGCATACAGATAAAGAATCACTTATGTGAAGTTCCAGAGATGTTGAAAACTTTTCAGGCCAGTACGTCATTTTAAAGGTGATATGTCCGAATAAAGGATTGTGTATAGCAAAACTTTTGAAAACATTTTGTCAGTCCAAATTTGATTGGTACTTTTCAGAATTGATCACTGATATGAACACACTATAGACTATGGTGGCAAACTTATGCCTCCTAGATCCACATGCGAGATATGTCTACTGCAATATATTCATATTGACATACAACAGACTTATTTATGTAAACATGCAAGATTTTATGTTACGTGCAAGATAATAATATCAAAATGCAAGATAATTATGTAAAAATGCAAAATAATCATGTAAACATGCAAAAATAATTAATTTGCACGTCGACATACTCAAGTTGCATGTTGACATAAATTATGTCGCGTGTTAAAATAATTATGTAGCATGGTGATGAATATTTTATAATAGCATGTCAACATAATTCTGAAGAGAAATATCTAGCAAGGAGGGGGCAGATAAGTGCCACCATTGTCCATACTAGACACATTTACTCACTGTAAACTACTCATTTTTGGCAAGAAAATCAAAGGAAAATCATGGCTACTTTAAAGGGAGAAATGACAATTTGTTATTACCCTTTGTTCTTCTAGTAACAGTGGCAGATCCAGTGCCCCCTTTGCCGGAGAGGGTCAAGGGGCGAATTCTGCCGATTTTTAATGAAAATGGGCCAAAATATACCTGTTTTTGGAAAATTTTGGGTCAGTGCGGGGGGGGGGGGGGGGGGGGGGGGCGGACACCCGTTCCATACCCCCCTGAATCCGCCCCTGAGTACTGTCAGTCTTATATATGTGCTGCAGGCATTGTTACTATTCAGAAAATATATTATTTATACATGTAGTATTGTACAATACCAGGCAACAAAAAGCTCCCTAGACCAACGTAAAAAAATCATGTGTCAGAGGAAATTCAAACCTCTCCTATTCTCTTAAAAGTTGTTGCATACATATCAAACATGCATTTTTAAATGTAAAATACCATAGGGATGAAGAAAAATGCAAAATTTAAAGAATATTGGTGTCATTTCGGTTCATTTAGGCGTCATTTCGGTTATTACCCCCGTCATTTCGGTTAATAGGTGTCATTCCGGTTATTCTATGGACCCGACTGTCTGTTAACCTGTTAACTTTTTCAAGTATTGGCATCACTGAATAAATTATTTGGCTGTACAGGACAGCAGGAAGTACTGTTCATAATTATCCACAGGTCTAAAATTGATCCCATTGGGAGTCAAACACCTTGCTGTTTATTTTTATCAGGTTGGGGAAAGGTACCGATCGAGCTAATATACCTCGATCAAGCTAATGTACCTCGATCGGGCTAATCAATCTGACTTTTTTATTCAGAAAAAAGTACTTTTTTCCTCCAAATCATATTTGGGTGCAAAATCGCACCAGCTTTTATATCAAGAAATAATATTTAAAAAGCAACTATGCCTGAAAACTTTTTAGATTTCGAGAAATCTCACCCAATATACATGTATTCAGAAAAATGGAGGTATATTTTCTCAGTAACTATTCACTTTTCAGGTATGTTTCTTTTGTAAACATAACTTCTTTTATAAAGAACTGATGCGATTTTGCTCAAAAGAATAATTTTGAGAATGTTTTTACTACTGAAAATATTCAGATTGATTAGCCCAATCGAGGTATATTAGCCCAATCGAGGTATATTAGCTCGATCGGTACCTTTCTCCAACCTGTTTATAGGTGTTTGACTCTCGAGGCCGATTGAGGGAGATTATGAACTACTATTCTTCTAGTTATAGTTTAGTACACAGGTCCGGGATTATTCCGGAAATGGTTATAATAGCTAAATATGGCTATAATAGCTATAAGTGGCTATATTGGAGAAATAATTTTCAGTACTACAAGTAAAAATGTAAATTTTGGAATTTTGATCTAATACTGAAAATCACAAATGTTTATGACCATCTGAACAAGCAATATGTTTACGAAAGAAGTTGACATGTAAAATTAAAAATTAATGTACCATCTTTGAGATTGAATGAGTCAAAATTTTGATAACTTATCCTGGTCAAAACCACAGGGGCTACAGTACACGAAGAGTACAGAAATAATACCCCCCTCCCCTCCCCTCCCCTCCACTTATAATACCCATGGTTTTTTTTTATTTTGGGGAAGGTGCCTGTGCCTGCCCCATTTGGGAAAATTTTGGATGTTTTGACGAAATTGGGAAAACTTTTATACAAATTCTCACAAAAGTATAGCACTAAAGTTTCATTTATTTACACTGCTAATCCATTGATTTGCTTTAACTGAACAAGGGATGAATAAAAAACTTAAAGATGCACTTAGAAATAGGACATTTTGTGCTAATCGACTTGCAGGTTTTGAGTCTTATTTTCTCATGTCATTTTTCATAATTCCTCTTTGGGAATTTAAGAGTGATATTTTGGGAAAAATAGAGGAAATTTAGCATTGGGAAGGGGCCGAAATTCGGCCCCAAAACAAGGAAAAAAACCCCCTGAATACATAAACAAACACAAGGGGTGACTCGAATGACGAAATCCCCCGATTCACTCAATCAATTTCTAGCTCAAATTTTATGCAATTGGTGAAAACTTGGTACCGATCTATCAAGAAACGTCTATTCTTCCTGAGCACATGATCAACTTTGTTATTTAACTGTGCAACTGTCTATATTTGCTGATCAACAAAGAGAATACACAAAAGATATTTCAATATAAACAATTAATCCTTATACAGTCTTACACAGATATCATTTATTTACCCATAGAAAAAAAAAAACACTGATACAGAAACATTCACTTCTTAATGATTGTACATTCAATCCCTCTCCCCCTTATATTTTAAAACAACACAGATTCTATGAAATTTCATGTCTATAAGCAACAACAGGCCAACAAACAGATATTAAGCCCATTATTATAGCGTAATTAAGTAATTATCAAATGAGGGCAAAACGACCCACCAACGACAATCACAAAAATAAGGGCGAAACGACTCACCAGAGAGAGTATTCCTCAACTTTAGGGTCGAAACGACTCACATTTGAGGGGTGAACGACCCACCTTGATTGGCAAAACAACCCACCTTGAGGGGCGAAACGACTTGGGGCCGAAGGGGAAAAAGGGCGAATTGACCCAATGCCTGTGATAGAAAGGGGGCTACATGTTAATATGTTATGTAGCTTCTCGACATAATAAGTGCCAGTGCTCCACATAGTTGAAAAATTACCTGTGTAATGATCATTTTGATGGACATCTCATCAAAATAGAACCAAACACGAAATGATATTTGAAAAAATTGACCTTTTTTACATGTATCTCTTCTTCATGATCTAGGCACATGTGAAATAGCCAAGTTAAAAGATGGAACAAGAACAAAATGAATTAATATGGAATCAAGAGGAGGATGATGATGAAGAAGATGATGATGATGAAGATTGTGATGAAGAGGATGAGAGGAGTAACTCATTAGCTAAAGCTGCTATAACCGGCAGATGTGTAACACTGTATATGCTGATAACAGAGAAGGTGATAGAGCCAGGCCCTGCCTTACTCTCTCTCAAATATCTGGTATGTAATAGAATTGACTATTGAAGTTTGTATTATACTAATATTCCCTCCATTCGAATTCTGTTCCCGAACAATGAATATCTGAGCTGTGTGTAAAACCTTACTATATAAATTGCCATTTTCCTACAAAGTTGTCAAAATAATCAACAGGGAATAGACAGTGAATTTTAAAGATAGTATGAAAGTAGAAATTAATTGCTTATAAGGTAGGTTTTTAAACCATTGTTATATGTTCCATGTGGTTTTCATTATATAATTGGACTAAATATAATTTCATCAATTTCCTGTAACATGCGATAGTGATATACAATTGGCTTGTGTCACAGCGATCTATAGTCTATGTGTCTGTCTGCTCTGTGCTCTGTCTTTTGAACATTTTTTTTTCTTCTCCTCTGATTCTGAGAGTATATTTGAATTTGATAGCAAGTAATTGATCATTTTTCCTTTTCTTAGGGTCGTAGGTTTATAGCTGACCTTTTACCTGATGGCAGAATACAGATGCCAGGTACAAAAGAAACATTTACATCACCAAGTGCATGGGCCGTGCATTGTAAACGACAAGTAAACCCAGACAAAAAGTCAGGATGCGGTTGGGCATCGGTAAGTTTAAACAATTATTTGCCTGTCCTGCATTTTCCTATTGCTATATAATGAATCTTTGATTAGAAGACATGAAATCTATCAACATTTTGCATGGTAGATTAGTAGATAAAGTCTTCGCAGGGATATCTGTTAAATCTGGCGATGTGACGTCACTTGGGCATACATGTACTTCATACATGTATATCTACAACATTGTTGCTTTCAATTACATTGTATATGTTGTTACTTTAACTTTTTTTGTAAGATCAGGTTCCTCATTGTATAAATTACTGTAATTTGTCCACACTGTTAATTGTATTGTTAATGTCTAATGTAGGTTTTGTATTGTATTGTATTGTGAATGTCTAATGTAGGTTTTGTATTGTATTGTATTGTTCATGTCTAATGTAGGTTTTGTATTGTATTGTATTGTTCATGTCTAATGTAGGTTTTGTATTGTATTGTATTGTTAATGTCTAATGTAGGTTTTGTATTGTATTGTATTGTTCATGTCTAATGTAGGTTTTGTATTGTATTGTATTGTTAATGTCTAATGTAGGTTTTGTATTGTATTGTATTGTGAATGTCTAATGTAGGTTTTGTATTGTATTGTATTGTTAATGTCTAATGTAGGTTTTGTATTGTATTGTATTGTTAATGTCTAATGTAGGTTTTGTATTGTATTGTATTGTTAATGTCTTATGTAGGTTTTGTACAAGGGTAAGAAGTTGGATGTATGGAAGGCGGCATGGTTTAGGAAGCATCGTCCATCAAGTCCTGCCGTAGCCAGGTCTACTGATGTAAGTAACCAGTGATCAGTTTGATGTAATCATGACAAAATCAACATATTTGAGAAGGGAGGATGTAAAAAATTAGGGTGGTGCCCCTTGAAACATAAAAAAAAAATGGTGAAAATATATGATGGCTGTGAGAAATTACATTGAAATAATCAGTTTTAGAAATTCTTTCCAATTGGTGTATACTGTTTTGAAGGAGTATTAAAGTAACCTTTCTGTTTTATTTCAGTCACCCAGATCCCCTTGGGGAACCCCAAAGGAAGAGTCTAATGATATCAGAGGGGAGAGCAGGATGGAAGCAAACGGAAAATTACCACTCTCTGAATCTGTTGCCATGGAGACGTATGATGATCAGCCACTTGACTTAGCAGCCAAACCAGCTCACACGAGTACACCTGTACTAAATGGAATCTCAGGAAATAGGTATACATATATATATATATCAGGGGTCTAGAATTTTTCTCAAAACATACTTGCCACGGGCAACTCATGACGTAAAATTTAATTGCCCGATCAATAAAATCACCTGCCCATCAAAAATTATATGTAGAGAAGGAAAGGTATATTGCAACTTATTTCAAAGGCCATGTTGAAATGTGGCATATCTAGCTAAAAATTGAGTGCTTGATTCTTCAGAAATCAAAATGAATCAAAACCCTGTCTTACCGGTAAAAGAAGGAGATAAAAAAAAATCTGAATGAAGAGGAGAAAATGTTCAGCCAAGGCTAAGAAAAAAAAAAAGAATTGGTTCTCAGGCCCCGCCGCACACGTGTTTTACCCCCTGCATTCAATTTTTTCAACCAAAAAACAAAAAACAAAACAAAACAATACAAAAACCAAAAACAAACAAACAAAAAATCAACGTCCAACTAGCATGACTAGAGAGATAGAAGTCCCTTGCTAACATTTCGAATTCAAGAGAATTTTTGGAATAAGGACACCGATGCATAACGGAGCAGACACTCTGTTGAAGGTGAAAATATAGCTAACGTTTCTCCGATCACATCAACAATGCAGACAAGAAAAGTATACATTTTATAGCATTATCAAACAGACCCAGACCTTCAGCACAGACATCAGTGGCGGATCCAAGGAGTTCAAGGAGAAGGTGACGGTACCGGCAATGCGTAAATGACAGCTTACATGGCCAGGCAGATGCGCTTGACAATTGCTCAGCTCACCCGAAGGGTTCAATGAAGTGTTCTATTTCATTCAGATAAAATATTGATTTTCTCTATGACATTACGGTATTTTGTAGTCTTGTTCTGCACCTGAGATTTAATATCAATTCTCCGTAAGGACCAAAATATTTTGGAAACAGCATGTCATGGATTTTCATGATTTTCTCTATAAATGGTATGTATAATGCCCTGAATACAAAAATAACAATTTTTTGAAAATAAATATTCCGGTTGCCATGGAAACGAGGTCTGTCTATTCATAGCACTAAAAAAATTGTCAAATAAGTCATCTTTGGTTATTATGTTGCCATGGAAACCATTGTCAGAGTTAATTGGTATTAACAACTTATAATCTTTAAAACCTCTATTTTTAGAAAAAATAATAAATTTTTGACATTTCTTTCAATTAGCCGGATCCTATCAAATCAAAATCAGTCAAAAATTGCCATAAAATAAGGTCAAAATCAAGACCTATTTTTGTCCAATTTTTACCATTTTTAAGCAAAAATAACAAAAAATGTCAGGCTGATAACACTATCACTGTTGTCAGAACAAAATAGATTTCATGTGACAAATATAATCACTGAAAAAAATAAGTGGGACCTTGTTTTGTTTTCCTACACTTAGAGGTCAAAAATGGTTGCCATGGCAACTTTTCATTTGACACATGATGACTATATCTTTTCAAATTGATTTTTAGCATGGTTTGAATAACTTATATTGCTTAAGCTTTATGTAAGGACAACAGAATAAATTATTCTTTATTTGAGCACTTCCAAAATTTGTCAAGGTCATTGGCTCTTAGTTCAAGGTCAATTCAAAATATAGGTTCCAATTTCAATAAAATTTGCATTTTTGTTGTTATTTATTGTTACTAAATTTAGGATTGACTATCATATATTTGTATCCCAAATACTTCTTTCTAAAATTAGGACCGATAGATGGAAAAACATTACAATTTTTAGTTCAGAACATTTCTCCTAAAAAAATAAGCCCCAGACAAAAATCATGATAATCTCACATTTTTTTATATGTATGAATGAAATACTAGCTAAAAATCAAGGATGTCATTGATTTTGAGATTTTTTGCAACTTTGGTCAATAAATAGGGGATATATCCAAATTCACTATGTATGTGTTTGTTTTACTCAATACCACATGATTTTTGAGTAACTGCCTCTCATATTTTTGAAAAATCACAGAATTTTACCAAATTTTGTGAATTACATTCAAGATGACCTTGACATTGGGTCCTGTGACCTTGAAAAAATTTAAGGTGATTTTTTTAATCAATAATGCTCTTTTATATGCACTGATAAAAAATGCTTAAAAACATATAACAGACAGCTGAAAATTTACCAGTAAATTACTCTATGTGTAATAGCACTGACCAGAATGTCACCATGGTAACCATTTTTTATACCCTTTTGAATAAAATCGTGAAGAGGTCCCACTCAAATTTTAACATTTTCTTAAAGATCGAGGATTAAACTTTAAAGATAATTGGCAGTAGAAATCAAGTTAGCCTGACATTTCAGATTATTTGCCCTTAAATTTGAGCAAAATCATGTTAAATTAGGAGCCTTTTCGGTCTTAAAAAGGGCCTCTTTAAAAGAGGTTTTTGCCTACATTTTGAGCATATTGACAAAGAGAATAGGGGACAGAAACATACTTCTTGTGTAATATTTATACTATTAAAGATATAAAGAGAAAAATTAAGGAAATTTCAGTTGACTACAATAGCTGTTACCATGGAAATGAGCCTTGTGAAAATGCCATGTTACTAGTATTCTACTGATGCGTAAAATTTCAAACATGGTTTCCATGGCAACGGAAACTTAATTTGTAAAAAGAAAGTTTATTTTTGTCTCAGTACATCATATACATCTTCCACACCAAAAATCTCCAAAATTAGAGACATGCTGTTTCCACGTGCTATTGAAATTATTTTGGTCCTTACAGAGAACTGCTATTAATCTCTAATGTTCACTTATATCTTATCTATATGTACATGTACTTGGGTTCGTTCGTAAAATTTTCATGTCATTTCAAGCGGTCATTCAATTGGTACAAATTGAAGTAATAAAACTGGACTGTAATGCCAATCACATGCTGAGGAAACAAATTACTAGCATAAAAGATGTCAACACATTCCAATCTGTAGTTGTTCTGAAAATGTTTAATGAAAAAAAAACCTGCCTGCTGCATATGATTTGAAAAAATTTAGCCTGAGAACCAACTTTTTATTTTTGCTTGGCCTAATCTACTTGCCCACAGTAAGTGAACACCTGCTTTGCACTTTCCCGACCCAACTTTTCACTTGCCCGGGCAACGGGAAATGGGAATTCTAGACCCCTGATATATATATATGTGTGTCTTCCTCAGTATGTTTATCTACTTGATAAAAACCAGATGAAATTATCCATCTACAGAAATCTCAATGTCTGTCCTCCTATCCTTCGTCTTTTCTATAATATTGTAATAAGATTCAAGATTGAATGAAGGTTAAGGTAGAATAAGATTAACTTTAAAATAGTCAATCTACACTTTAATTTAACTTTGCAGAAGCAGTAATTCAGTTTATATTTGTAAGAATATTGATTTTTACACTATCACTCCACTTAAGGTCTCCGTTGTACAATTGAGTCATTTTACATAACATTTTAATCATCTCCATTGTAAAGTATGGTAAATTTTATGCCTGGTAAGGTACTATAAACTATATATTTTCTGAAAGGTAATGATGCCATGAGTTCAGATATAAGACTCCCAGGTCTTAAAAATCAAAGGGGAAAAACTCTTGTACAACTTTGTTATTTTGCATATGTTATAGAGATAATTTCCAAACATGTTTGTTTACAGGAATCTACGCATTTTGATTGGTCCAAAATACATGTTCATACCCCAATGAACACGAAAAAATACCAGATGAGCTGGAACTACTTTCATCAAAATCATTCAATGTTGCTAAGATTGGCTTTTGAATGATATTAAAAAATGCAAAAAGAAACATTTTTTGTTAACAGTAGCCCTTAGATATAAATACGATATCAAAATTAATGAAAATTGTATGTCAATTTTATTGATGTACCGGTGTATGCGGTGTTTTTCGGTTGCTATGCGCCTGTTTTTGAAGCCACATAGACCATTCCCTGTCCTTAAATTTTAAAGATAGACAAAAAATGAAGTAAAGTCACGACAGAAACAGAATCTCCCATCTATTTTCTTCAAAATTACAATCCCATCGTAACACGGTCGAGCATCCCGGGTTTGAAATTTCCCAATGGCTGATGACTGTCAATGTGCAAAAGTTTTTGAATGAAAACTTTGAAAGGACCAAAGATCACTGTTTCAAACAATTTCTATGAGATACAATGACATACAATCGTTCCGAACCTATGAATTATTGAAACTACAAACTTTTCTAGTGATGTTTTTTCACCGAGATGAAGAATTTAGAAAAAAAAATATTATCAGCGAACAGAAAATGAGAGATCTAAAGACGGCAACCTACCTCGGCCTCGATTAGGATACAGTATTGTCATGAATTTTCACAATTAACTGGTCACTTATGAAATAACTTAATCCTAGGAAGATATTCTGATACCAATAGATCATAATCATGCTGTTTTCTGCAACTATTAGATCTAAGAGTACAGAGAATCTGTCGGTATAAACTCCCAGCTTCTGCGTGTACAATCCAAACACATAACTGCCATGTCAGCGACCTTGAACTTGTACTGCAGAACGCGTCATCAAAAAGCTACGTCATATAACCTGATGATGTAATGAATTGGTAAAATGGGGCTCCAGATGGGGAACAAATATTTTTGACACATCTTTGGCTTTTAAATAGCTACGTATACATTAATTCTATTTCGTTTGGGAACTAGTAACTAGTAACTTTGTGAACTTCATAAGCAATGTACAATATTACTAATTTCTTGAGTATATTTGTGAAATTTGGGAAAAATTGGGGTTTGGAAATTATAAAAATTGACTGTTCAATTTTGACAGTTTATTGGAGTATGAACTTTGGTTTGTCGCATCACAAATTTTGCGTAAAACCGCTAAGCTGTTTTACACAGTTTGTGATGCACCAAACCAAAGTTCATACTCCAATAAACTGTCAAAATTGAACAGTCAATTCTTAAATAATAGACAATTTCAATGCTTCATAAGTTATTCCCCTTTGTTTTTCTGGCCCTAAAATTATTATTTCTGAGCAGTGGGCTTTATAACCTTTCAGAAAATATATAGTTTATAGTACCTTACCAGGCATGGAAAAATGCCCTATTGTACATCGCATACTTTAAGGTTCATAGTTACACCCTTTCCAAAACCCCCCCAAAACACTGTTAAACATCACAGGTTTAGTTTTATTGATTTTAATGGTAGAGAACAATGCAATGTATAGTATTTTAATAAAAAAAAGTATATGTCAACGAGCTTCCAATGGATTTATGACCTTCCAAAGAAGTACATGTCCATTTTTTCTTGAATTTTCCCCAAATTTGCATCATAATATCAATAGAACCCTGTTATTTTAAACCTGATGCATGAATGTATATGGCCATTCTTTTAATAATGAAAGAAGGTCTAAAACAAATGAAAAATAGAAAATACTTTAATGCTGGTACGTCATAATCTATGACATAGTAAATATTATACCATTTTAGGCTCAATTATTGAGGTCATTATTTTTAGAGTCCAACCAGTAAATGATGGGTTTAAGTACTTTGTTAACATGCCAATGAGCGGAAAAATTGCTATCTTATATCAATTGGAAATAGAACTGGTCAAAAAGTGAATTCTGTAACCCATTTTATAATATTTACCAATTATATCAGTAATATTAATGCCTGCAATAGTTTTAAGCAAATGACGTCACGTGATGCATTTGACCATTTAAACTTCAAATCAAGTTGATAAAGGAAGAAAAAAAAAACGGTCTCGAATGTAATGGGGCGATGAAAACAAGATGTTTATTTTATGAATAGAATTATAAATGAATAGAATGTATTCAGACAAATGAATACGCAAAGAAAATTACTAATACTTGAATGCAAGTTCAATCACACGTTATGTACATGTATTATACTTGTATACAGGCTTAATACATGTATGTTGCTATCCATTGGTTTTGGATGAGGAGAAAAGCCAGGAAGGGCTTAATCAGCCTTGTGACAGAATATCTTTTTGAAATGATTTCTTTTTTTTTAATTTCTATATTTATAATAAAAATCTTATTTATTTCCACATGACATCTGTTTTCTTCTAAGAAAGGGTAAACAATAGCACGAACAACGTCGTTTTGAGCCAGGACGTCGCCTAGCTTATAATTGCTCGGCGTTTTAAAACTTATTTGTCATATATTTCAAAACAGAAAACATTTAAAAGGATTTTTTTTTTTAAATTTAACAAAAGAACAAATAATCCATATAGACAATGTGAAATGCAATTAATTGATTTATTTCAGTAAAACAATGCTGCAACTGAGCTCTGTCTTCGATTAATATTATGAACGTTCCATGACAAAAAAAAAAAAAATAATAATAATAATGAACCAAACTGAAATCCGTAAAGTACGATCCGAATCGAACTGACCAAGCTTGAACCGCGGTTAACCGAATTTTTCGGTTAACTGTGACAGCTAGGGCTGGGCGGTGCACCGAAAATTTCGGTGCTTCGAAATTAGAATTGTCAATTCGATGCATCGACATAGAATTGCAGATTTCGACTCTGTTCAGACGTAATTTATCAAAGAAAACAAGAGCAAAATACTGACCAAAAAATGTTTGAAATAGCTCAGAAAAAACATTTAAGAAGGCCAAATAGTTACGAAAAGAGCGTACATTCGCTTATCGCACCGATTTAATGCGCCCCTCCCTTTTAGGCCTCTCACGAAAGGAAAGTGAAAGTAGATTTACTTTTGCTTTCCGTGAACTGGTTAGAAGCTTTGTACAAGCATCAAAAAGAATAAACGGGGATTGTAGTCGCCAAATATCATGTAAGGAAAGCTATGTCTACTGAAATATTAACTGTGAAACCTGTCAATATTTGGTTGTTGAAAAATGAGGTGTTGAACATTGAATTTATATTTAATTTCTCACAGTACAAGCTGCTTTGTTGGAGCACATGCATCCACAATAATTATCAATGTAAAACTGATATGATTTTTAAAAAATATTAATACCCACACATTCTTCAGATATGTATGCAAATTAATGCTCTGTAAGGTAACACTGAAGTGATGGCTTGGTCAAATCAATTTAGATTTCTTTCTCATATTTCCGACGATGCTTAATTTTGTGCTCTAATGTGAGTGCTGTTGAGATTATCGTCAGGATCTTCTTTAACTCATTTGTGAAAGTTATCCATTTAACCTGTATCAGATATTATTTTGTATTTTAACTCATTCAAATGAACCGAATCGAAATTAACCGAACCGAGGCCTTGTGATTTGAAACCGAACCGAATCGAAGAATACCTGAATCGTCCCAGCCCTAGTGACAGCCCTACATTTGAATCATCTGTTAAGATGTTGGTGTTGATTTTAAAGACACTGAGTTTTTGTAAGTGATACTTGTATGAATTACTTTCAGGCATGTAGATGTTCCCCTCAATACTAATGGATACCAAGAAGAGGGTATGTATGAGATGTTATCTCGGACTAAATTGTCATCAGCTAAAACCTATAACTATATAATTCTACTATGACTTGAGATTTGAAATTGACTTGAGATTTCTCCCTAAATGTGCTATTTTCATTACTCATAGTTATCCAATATTTTGTACTTTGTTGTTTTAAAAATTTCCAGCCTTAAATTTGTCGCTGAAGGAGCCTGATAAATCCAATCAGAGAGAAGAGGAATCATCAGAGTACAATAATAATTGTAATCACCGTGTCATCATTAAACATTCAGCTCTACAAAAACGCAGCCAAAATCTGTAAGATCTATAGTATTATATCAGTATGTTGGATTTATATGTTTCACAAGTTTTTCACTAAAATAATTTGTAATATAGACTTCAATTTATTTACATTCAGAAAAGTATATTCAATACAAAATATTTACATTACTAGTAGATTTCCTATGTTGAACTCCCATAAGCAACTAAAATTATATTTCAATAACTTGGGTTGCCTATTGTGACGTCATGTCCAAGTTTTGAACGTAGGG
Organism: Pinctada fucata; assembly: GCA_028142955.1. Lineage (NCBI taxonomy): Eukaryota > Metazoa > Mollusca > Bivalvia > Pterioida > Pteriidae > Pinctada > Pinctada fucata. Next base: position 28,895,502 of record AP027115.1, read on the forward strand.
AGAATTTACCTACATTAGAATACTTTTGATCCTGTAATTTGCTGTACATGTATGAGCAATGTTCCTTCAAAAATAGGGTGCCTATTATTTAACAAAAATGTAAATATAAGAAATGACTGTCTTACTTTTGATGTTCATTAGTGTATAATTCTGGTTGGCACTGGTGCAAATTTTCTAAGAATCACTTTGCGATTTATGGATTTTGCACTTTACCAACCAGAAATACCAAAAGTACACTACCCACCTTTAATAAGTTACCACCTAATACATTTCTCTTGTTTTCAAAAAAATGAAGATTTTTGTTCCATTGTCTTAAAATCTGAAGATTAACCATTCTGCTATCAATTCAAGTAATTTTTTGGCTAAATTTTTGTTTTATCATTTTTTGCAATTTTTCCCCAAAATGTCAATGTTTCTCATGAAGAAATTCTAAAACTATTCTTAAAAATTATAAGTTATTGTATAAAGATAAATGATGCGAGTAATATATTGAAAATGTTCATGCATTTAGAAGTTCAAAAAAGAAAATAATGCAATGAGCTTTTCATGAAATTTTTAATGTTTTACTACCTTGATATACCTACCCATTTATGGTGGGTAGTGTAAAAGTTTTCAAGTATGCTTGAGAAATTCATATCTCCTTGAAATAACTGATTGCTTTAATTGGCGTATTTCCTGTGCATACAAGTCTCTAGAATCAGATATCAATGGTGTTTTTAGCCGAGTTGCAAAACTCGGCTCTTAATTTGATGTGAGACGGGCGGGCGGGCGGTTGGGCAGGCGGTTGGGCAGGCGTCTGGGCGGGGCGGGCGGGAGGGCGTCAACAATTGGTTTCCGGACTATAAGTCAACTACGAAAGAGGCTATAACAATGAAACTTCATACACTTACTCACCATTAGTCAAGGATGAGCCCTATTGATTTTGGGGTCAAAAGGTCAAAGGTCAAGGTCACAGGACTCAGATGATTGAAAATGGTTTCCAGACCATATTTCAGCCTGTATTGCACATATAATCATGAAACTTGCCAGAAATGTTTCCCTTGAATCAAGGATTAGGCCTATTGATTTTGGGGTCAAAAGGTCAAAGGTCAAGGTCACAGGACTCAGATGATTGAAAATGGTTTCCGGACCATATTTCAGCCTGTATTGCACCTATAATCATGAAACTTGCCAGAAATGTTTCCCTTGAATCAAGGATGAGGCCTATTGATTTTGGGGTCAAAAGGTCAAAGGTCAAGGTCACAGGACTGTTGATTGAAATTGGTTTTCGGACCATATTTCAGCCTGTATTGCACCTATAATCATGAAACTTGCCAGAAATGTTTCCTGTGAATAGAAAATGACCACTTTTGATTTTGGGGTCAAAGGTCAAGGTCACAGGACTCTGATGATTGAAAATGGTTTCCTGGCCATATTTTAGCCTGTATTGCACCTAAAGTCATGAAACTTACCAATAATGATTCCCATGAATCAAGAATGACCCCTATTGATTTTGGGATCAAAAGGTCAAAGGTCAAGGTCACAGGACTCCGATGATTGAAAGTGGTTTCCGGACCATATTTCAGCCTGTATTGCAATTATAATCATGAAGCTTGCCAGAAATGTTTCCCATGGATCAAGGATGACCACTATCAATTTTGGGGTTAAAAGGTCAAAGGTCAAGGTAACAGGACTAAGATGATTAAAAATGGTTTCCCGACTGAATTTGAGCCTGTATTGCACCTATAATCATGTAACTTGCCAGAAATGTTTCCAGTGAATAGAAAATGACCACTTTTGATTTAGGGGTCAAAGGGTCAAAGATCAAGGTCACAGGACTTAGGTAATTGAAAATGGTTTCCAGACCATTTTTGAGCCTGTATTGCACCTATAATCATGAAACTTGCCATTAATTTTGGGGTCAAAAGGTCAAAGATCAAGGTCACAGGACTCAGATGATTGAAAATGTTTTCCCAACCATATTTGAGCCTGTACATAATAGCATGAGTTTACAAATGGTACCATGTAAACAAGAAAAATTAGGACATAAAGTATTCTGTATGATGAGATTGAAAATCTGTATCCTTGAAAATATATTACACGCTGATATAGAATAAAGAGAAGACCATTTCTTGATCCAGAAATTTTCATTTAGGACCACAAAATGTTGTTACAAACCATACACATTTCATGTTAGTCTGCATATTCATACTTACATTCCAGTTTTCTTGCAACTCGGCATTTTGCATCTTCGATGCATTTTGAGCTTATTTAACATAAATTGTGTTGTGCATGTACATACTCTATATGAAATTTAAAAATGATCTAGTTTGTTTTTTTTTTGGAGGCAAGGGTACATTACACATAATAACAAGAAATTCACTGAAACTGATAGCTCTGTACCATGAGAGCTTGTTATATACTGTAGACAACTTTATTATGTTTTTAGCTCACCTGAGCCATAGGCTCAAGTGAGCTATTGTCATAGTGTTGCGTCCGTCGTCCGTCGTCCGTCGTCGTCGTCGTCCGTCGTCGTCGTAAACTTTTCACATTTTAAACTTCTTCTCCAGAACGTCTGAAGGGATTTTGATGAAACTTGGTAGGTATGAAGTACTTATGGTCCCCTACAAGTATTGTTGTTTTTTGTCCGGATCTGTCAACAGGTGGCGCCACCACAGCCAAAAGTAGGTCACGGGGGGTACCCTCCTTTGACAAACTTCTTCTTCAGAACCGAAGCATGTATCGACAAACCGAAAGCATCAGGATGATCTAGAGAGATGTCTTAAGAAGTGTTGTTATTTTTGGTTCCACTTCGAAGTCAAATTTTTGACGCGTTTTTGACGTCTTTTCGGACTTTGTCAGAAATGCACATTTTTGCACTATTTCTTTAAATAACTCAATAAGTGTATGATTTTACACACTCATTTACTACATATTTATCATATTTAACTTACTTAATGCTTTGATATGTATTTTATGCTTAAAATTTATTTTTTTGATTTTTTATGAATTTTTTTCTTATGTAAAAAGGAAGGGGGGGGGGGGTTGATTTTCATACATTTTCTGCTTCTTTTCTATAACCACTCTTCAGATTGTCATGACAATTTGTAGGTATGAGGTACTCATGCATGGTACCCTACAAGTGAAAGAATTTTGTCAAGATATCCACTTTTGGATTTTTAAGGAATACTTTTTAAGATTGTACATAGGTATAATGTATGTTTTCCATGCCCAATGGACCCATGGGGAGTAGCTTCAAACCCCGGCGGGACCCCAACAATTTTTTTTTTTCCCTTTTTCAGTTTTTTTTTCTCTTTTTATTTTTATATTTATCGCTAGAAATGAAACTGTGAAAGAATTTTGTCAAAATATCAACTTTTGGATTTTTAATGATTTTTTAAATAAGACAAGCTATAGCTAGTTTGGCTTTGTGTACTTATTTTCATACTTCGAATTAACTTGGCCACATACGCTATCAAATATACTCTGAATTTATTTTTAAGATGTTGACTTTTTGTGTCGCCTGCAAAGCACAACGACGCTTAGGGATCACTTTGTCCGTTGTTCGTCTGTCCGTCCCTCCGTCTGTCCGTCTGTCTGTCACACTTGGGTGTCACACCCCATAACTTTTGATTGGTAAGTGATAGGGCTTTGATATTTCACATGTGTATTCCTTGTGACAAGACCTTTATACACATATCATTATTTTTGACCTTGTGACCTTGACCTAGATATTTGACCTACTTTTCTAAAAATCTAATATTGGCTATATCTCTTGATTGATTAGTGATAGGGCTTTGATATTTAGGTCTTCCGACTTCCGTCGGAAGACCTATTGTTTTCGTAACCGTGGAAAATTGGATCAGCGATTTCTCAAGAACACTGGAAGCTAGGACAATGAAAGTTCTCCAACGTTACGTTTGGAGTAAAAGCTAGATTGGTCTTTTTTATTTTTGGTCTCTGTTATTTTTTTCATCATGTTTTTTAGTAGATTCAAATATTTGACGGGAGCGTCGAATTACTCAAAAGGACCGAAAATTTCATGTTTTGCTATTTGTAAGCTTAAATATCTCGTATTTTGCTATCTACAATTTCCATTCTTTTTGAAAGTCGACAGCCATGCAAGATATGAAATGCTATAGATGCACACTGTAACGATTTATTACGATGACGTCCTTCACCGTCCTTCATATTTCCAAATTCAGAAGTTCATAGGAGGAAGACACTTTTTTGCTTATAATAGTAAACAAAAATTAAGCTTATGAAGTTTCCTAAAAATTTCAATATTATTATTTTTTATCCATATATCTGTCTTATTTAGTCTTTCTGATTTTTCCTATCTCTTACTGTTGAAAAGATATGAGCATCGAAATTTTGAGTTGGGTATTTCGATACACCTACACGCCAACAGATCGGGCGCACACTAAAATTGGTAGTCCGAGTCCGACTCGAGAAAAGCAGTGTTGAGATTTTCAAAATCCGATTTCACGGCAATGATGAATATGCATTTCATAAATACATTTCGATATACACAATTTGATTTTAAAACAGTTGATTAATTTAGAAGAGATCAGCTACAAACCAGAATTTACACACAAAAAGTGGTAGTTTGATTCCGATTTCTAACCTACAAACCTGTTTCTAAACTTCAATAACTATATTTTGAACATCAAGTTTTATTTCTAATTCTAGCAAACGTTCGAACATAATTTTCGGTTGGTTTATTTACAAATTGATGAACAATTTCTCCAACATTCTTCCCTCCCCTCGTTTTTCGAAAACAGTTCAGTTTATATTGAACGATGTCGCCATGATGGAAATTCAAAATAAACTTTGAAAAAAGGGAAGGGGGGGGGGGGTCCAAATTTGAACCTGCACAGCGAGAACCTCATGGTATTTATATATATATATTGAACGTAACTTGTTATTACCATTTCTCTTCTCAAGAAAATTGGTTCTACAGCTACGAGCTCGCCTTTTTTATGGGGGAAGGGGGCAGGAAGAATTTGCAAAAAAAAAAAAAAAAATCCCGGCTCTGAAAAATGCTGAAAAAAATATTCCGGCCCAAAGGGCCGGCAATTTTTTTTTTTCCCGGACCATGCAAAAGTAAGGATACATTGCATGATATGGAAATTTTTGCTGGCCCTTTGTGCCAGACAATTTAAAGTCAAAAAATTAATTAATATAAATACAAACTGTTCACATAGCTGTATCTACCAGAGACCTAATACGCATAGGCACAACAATCTAGAAAAGGTTCTATTTAAACATCATTGGCTGAAAAAAATGGCCTGCTCAGAAAATTGCTGAAAAAATTTTACCGGCTGGCAATAGAATTCCTGCCCCCCCCCCCCCCCCCCCCCCCCCCCCCAAAAAAAAAAAATCAAATGGTTGCTCACCAACAATTATCGGTTTGAAAATTTAATGTTACTGCTATTTGAAAACTTAAATATATAATATAAATACATGTAATGTGACGTCCTTCATATTTCCAAACCAAAAATTGTATAGGAGGAAGACACTCTTGTTGCAACCGCAACAAGAAACCTTTCTAGTTCACATGTGTATTCCTTGTGGTTAGACCTTTCTACACATATAATGTTTGACCTTGTGACCTTGATCTAGATATTTGACCTACTTTTCTAAAAATCTAATATTGGCTATATCTCTTGATTGGCAAGTGATAGGGCTTTGATATTTCACATGTGTAATCTTTGTGACAAGACCTTTCTACGCAAACCATATTTTTTTAACCTCGTGACCTTGACCTAGATATTTGACCTACTTTTCAAAAAATCTAAGATTGGCTATATCTTTTGATTGGTAAGTGATAGGGCTTTGATAATTCACATGTGTATTTCTTGTGACAAGCCCTTTTTTCACATACTATATTTTTTAACCTTATGACCTTGACCTAGATATTTGACCTACTTTTTAAAAAAAACCAAGATTGGCTATATCTATTGATTGGCAAGTGATAGGGCTTTGATATTTCTCTTGTGTATTACTTTTGACAATACCTTTCTACACATACCATAATTTTGACCTCATGACCTTGACCTAGATATTTGACCTACTTTTCAAAAAAATTAAGATTTGCGATATCTTTTGATTGGTAAGTGATAGAGCTTTGATATTTCATATGTGTATTCCTTCTTGTGACAAGGCCTTTCTACACATATCATAACTTTTGACCTCATGACCTTGACCTAGATATTTGACCTACTTTTCAAAAAATCTTAGATTGGCTATTTCTTTTGATTGCTGAGTGATAGGCTTTGATATTTCACATGTGCATTCCATGTGACAAGACCTTTCTTCACATACCATCATTTTTTACCTCGTGCACTTGCCCTATATATTTGACCTACTTTTCAACAAATCTATGATTTGTTATATCTTTTGAGTGGTAAGTGATAGGGCTTTGATATTTCACATTTGTATTCCTTATGAAAAGACCTTTCTAAACATTCCATAATTTTTAACCTAGTGACCTTGCCCTTGATATTTGACCTAATTTCAATAAAAAAAAATCCGCTACGCAGGCGACACAAGCATTCCTTGGATTGCTTTTTTTTCATACATGCATATTTCAGAACAATTTCCCTATTTAATGATGATTTTCTCTGTCTTATTTCTGTATCTATGGTAAACATAGTCGCCATATATCTTCTGTTACAGATTTGATTGGCTCAATACCTCCTTGCCCCTTTAGTAGGGGTAACTACAGGAAATAAAAAGGTGCACACTAAAAATTTTGACTGACTTTAAATGCCTGGAAGTCTGTAAAATTTGTCTTTTTTGATTGCGAAACTTTGGCACGCATAAAATGTAAAGAAAAAAGGGGGGGGGGTCATGCATGTCCTTTTTTTCGCAAATTTCACTTTTTTTACAGGAACTCTGCGTCCTCATCGAAAATGTTCCGAATTTTGCATATTTTCAAACCTATCTGTAGATTGCATAAAAGACAAGATCAAGTTCGAAGTTAAATTTATCATGACTATTGATTCAATATGCTAAAAATACATTTCCAAGCGCCGCATTTCAGCATATTTACCGAAAATAATTTGTCCAAGTGGCTTCACTGGGTCATGAGGTTTGATACACCGTACACTGCTGTTTGGAAAATAAATTGGCTCAATTTCTGCACAACTCACTTGAATTAATATTGTCCGCTAACAACTTGTCTGTGTTAATTGGATTAACACGATTTTGACTACGTTACATGTATTAAGATGAAATCAATACTATTCAAAAGCTCTCATTCATAGATTTCTGTATAATTTAATATGAATAAAGGCAAAACCGAAAAGTCTTTGTTTTTTATGCTTCCGGAATCAAAGATACGGGGGCATATAGTTTTTGGCCTGTCCGTCTGTCTGTTTGTCCGAAAAACTTTACATTGGGCATAACTTTTGAATGGAAGGTGGTAGAGCTTTCATATTTCACATGTTTATTCCTTGTGACAATACCTTTCCATTGATACCAAAATTTTTGACCTCGTGACCTTGACCTTGACCTTTGACCTACTTTTCAAAAACTTTAACATTGGGCATAACTTTTGAATGGTTAGTGATAGGGCTTTCATATTGTACATGTGTATTCTTTGTGACAAGATCTTTCCATTGATACCAACATTGCTCTGACCATGACCTCTCACATACTTAACAGAAAATGGTGTTTATACCAACAAAGATGCTACCGCGGGGCATTCGTGTTTCACAAACACAGGCTTTATTATTTTCTGGCATACTAGCTATTAATAATGAAAGGTTTGGTGTTCAATTTTAAATAAACTTAATTTATGAAATCATTTCATTGTTTTAATCTGTTTCTGTTGCACATTAATGTGGAATTTTACAAAATGATTTTATTTTTGATGTTGCATAATCGAACTATACTAGCTGGGCATATGACTTTGGATCGCATAATCCATCTTTTCAAATCAGTAAAAAAGTTGTTGTTTTGAAATGTGACTATTTTCTCTTGTTTGTACTTTTAAAGGTTGTCTGAAAAAAAAAACTTGTCTGCATCCAGCAAAAATCTTTTTAGAAAGGTTGTGGGCTAAAATCCTGGTACTGGCACTATCAGTATTCAATGTCAGTATGTCAATTAGAGCGTGCATGGGTATCAGGTGAGCGTTGTGCCCCCTGGGGCTCTTGTTATATTCGCCTGACCTTATTTTTGCAAAAACTGGATGACGAACTAATGTGCATGACTTTAATTTCGCAAGCTCAACGTCAAAATTTTTTTTTATCATTAGTTCCTTTTTTCTGTATATATATATATTTCATTTCCCTATGACCATCTATCAATTACTGAAATGCTTACTTTAAATAATCTACAAATTAAATTTCCTATGGTCCTATGTATAGGTTAGAAGGTAATTTAAAGTTTCTACATGAATAAGAAGTGTGCGAAACATCAGCAAAGCCCCTTCTTATTCATGTAGAAACTTCAAATTACCTTCTAACCGACTTAGATGGCAACTGCCTGGTGGTGTAGTGGAATCGCGTCTGGTTAGCATGCCGGGTAGCATGATGAAGATCTCGAGATCGAGCCGCCCTTAGGCCACATATTTTTAAAGTATATACTGTTCAGCTTTTGTAGGATGCAGGATCCATGAAGACAGTTTCTTCACAAATTCTTCAAAAATAAGACAACCATTTCAGAGCCTGTAATTTGATTTAAGCTCAAATGTTGCCATCTAATGTTACGTACTGATCTCGTACACACGTCATTTGTTTACTCTTTCATCTATCATTGAAATCAATTGAAAACACAATGATTAAAAATATAAAGAAATATGTGATGATTATTTCTTCTAATAGATTGTATATTGTTTGTTTGGATAATTAACGCTACATGTAATTGATTTAATTGCTTTGTTTGTAACTCAAACACCCCTAACATGGACCCTTATGATCGTGGACTGTTCTCTAATGAAGGTAAATAATTCTGAATTCTAATGTAGACAAAAGCAGTGATAGGGAAAATAGGACACTTTTGAAATTCGTCAAATCTCTTTTGGACGGACTTTTAATTAGCCAGGACTTTATTTTCATGTCGGATAAAGCTCGCAAAATTACTCGAAAATAAAAGTCCTCGCTAGTAAAAAGTTGTTCACATGTATGTATTTTGTTATTGATTCATTATTATGTACTAATTTCCTTATTATTTAGTTTGACAATATATAAGCTATATTATAATTAATGTAGAGATAATTGACAATATATAAGCTTTATTACAATTATTGTAGAGATAATTGACAATATATAAGCTTTATTCAATTATGAATAGATACATGTATGTTTACTGTGCACATGGACCCAAGGCTTGTGGGTTCAAGTCCCGGCACCAGCACTCCTCAAATTTTTTTCTTCATTTTTTCCCATTTATTATAATTATTGTAGAGATAAGGCCATATAAAAAAAAAATCCTGGTTCTCAGACACCGCCGCGCGCTCAAAATTCCTCCCGACGAGACGTTTTTATCGTAGGAAGGGAAAAAAAATAGCCGCCGCCCGCCAGATTTCTCATGCTGATAAATATAATTTTCTATTAATTTTCTGAACAGATAATTCGTCAATAGATCAATTTTGTAAGTATATTTGACTTTAATTCACGCTACCAGTCCGTGCGTAAGTAAACAATATTTGTCCAAGTATTTACGGTACCTGGTCATCTAAGGTCAGATCGTACAAGCGCATGTACGTTAAATACCTGTATATGTGTAAACACCGGTGTTGAACGGAGACAAATAGCCTTCACCGGTAGCGTTGCGGTCAAGCATGAAATTGATCTGTCACTTTTGACAGGTGAAGGGGGAAGTAAAATCTTCTCGAATAGGTTTATTCTAACGGTAAATTTCAATGGTCAGTTCAGTTAATTGATACATAATACGGCTGTCAATCCTAAATCTTTCAATCGTACTATGGATTATTTTGTAATCGGTATCTAATTCAAGTCATTACAATAAAAATTACCGAGGGGGCCGTTTCTTTGATATTTTTAATTTGGGAGAAAACATCGGCGAAATTTTGATTTTTTTAATGCGTATTATTTACTAGATTAGAATTTTTCCACGATTTTCAGCGCAATTTTTTGCCTGCGTGATATCTACTCTTGCGGACTTTTTTTCGGACGATTACGGTACTGTACTTTGTTATTGTACACAAGATGCAAAATGGCGACCGGGGGGGGGGGGGGGGGGGGAGGGGGGGGGGGAGGAACGAGTGATTGTCAGCTTGAAGGTGAATTTTAAAATTGCAGACTGGGCTGAAGCATTCTTGGCACTGTAAAAAAAATGAGAAGAGTTGAGTATGGTGAACATTTACAACAAATATAGTCACTATAGATCACAGTCTCTATAATATCTGAATAAAAAATTGTGGATAAGTAGTTTTCGGAAAATAAAAACAAAAAATAAAAACCCTACCTACCTACCCATATTTTTTAGATAAATTATCTGAGAACCAGAAAATTTTTTTTGCATGGCCTAATTGACAGTATTGTATGACTGGAAAATATGCCCATCGCTGATTGGCTGAAAGCATGTCTGGATCTTCTAGATATATCGCTATAACCACCTCCAGAGAGCTAAAGGGCAAGGGGCCATAAGGGCCAAAATCGGCCCAATGTCAAAACTGGGACAAACATTGATCAATGAAAATACCGGATTTACAGAGTATAAATCAATTTAAATTTTGAGAATCGGACATCCCGTTGCGATTCTACACTAATTTGAAGACAGGATGGTCAGCTATATTTTACACTGATTTTGACGTCATATGATGTTACAATCACATCGAATGTAACGCTGTCTACAGATAACTTGCTGCTAAATTCTAATACTATTTAATAATATGCTATTAATTGTGTAGATATACTATCAATATCACCAGCCAGATTCGTTCCAAAAATTACCAGGACCCTACACTCTTGACCATCTTCATTTTAATTCATAACTATTTCCTGATTCATAAAGTTTATATGTAAGCAATATTGAAGAGTGTTTCGGCGGTTTTAATATCAGAAATTAAAATTCAAAGATTAAGGCCAGTCTTGTCAGGGATAACGATATAATACTAGTATATGTACATGGTAGGTTTCGCTATAATATAATGAGGGGTAATTGGGACACCCCTTCGTTGACTTATGGAATTCTTAAGTGACATATTAATGTTATAATGATACTTTTCACCAAGGCCTTAAAACGTATGTGTATTTCCGGTAACTCAGCAGACCCTATTTCAACCCCCCATCCCCCTTTTCCGGGTCAATTTTTTTCTCGTCCGATTCAATCCCAGAAGACCAGCCCAGATGAAGCAAAAAAACGAAGCCCCCCCCCCCTCTTCGCACAAAGATTTGGCACTATTTGATACTTTTTTCAGCTTACTTAGCATTGTGATGTCTTCGCTTATGTATTTGAATTGCGAGTAGAGGGGTATGAAAGGGCTCCGATACCCTCTGTGTGGTGGTCAACATTGTCTTTTCTAATATAAATCTTTTTTTATTCTTTCTATTTAAACAAATTCGTTGGCTAGCTACCGCTCGCCAGTTTCAAGAATTACCTCGCCTGTCTCAATTTCAACACAACCTTTTGATGCACCCCTTATAAAAAAATGAATAAATAAAATATTGAAATAAATAAATAATTCAATTATGCGTTGGCTACAGTATTGCTCAGTAAGACTTCTTGATTTTTATCTCCCTTTTTTCTATGAACAATTTTCTTTACAACTTGTCTTATCGGCCCCCTTTCTCTGAGACCCTAGATCCGCCACCGCATGGTTATAAAATTACACGCGTTGTTTTTACATAGAAAAGGGATCGATATAATAAAATTGTTTATCATAGCGCCACCTGTAATATCTTCCAGTTCAGCACTCAATAATTTCTAATGTACATGTATTGCTTGCATCGTTTTACAGTCTAATTAAGATTCAACTCTGACTAGATAGATTACGAAATAAAGAGAGCTGAATTTAAAATTATATTGATTATTTCAGTATGTACGTTTTGCTGTTCGTAAAGTAGGGATATTTCCTACTTTCTAAACGCCCTGGAAATTATCAATAGATGTTAAGATAAAATCTCCCCGAATTAAGATAATAATTGATTCTTTATTTTTTTTTTTCATTTTTAAATTATTGAAAATGTTTTATATAAAATATCTTGTCAATATTAACAAAAATTGTCCAAACGGATACGGCGCGTCATTTCACGGTATATTGTGTAACATACAATTTTCGTAAATATTGACAATATATTTTCTATAAAACATTTTCAATAAAACAAAGAGATTTTTCTCAGTCAAAAATGAGACGCGGCAGATATTTTCCCCCTGAATTTGCAAAAATAAGTACATCTCGTGGACGGCAAATCATATGCGGTACCTAGTGTCTATGTTACATGGTCTTCATTTCTCAATTTGATATAATGCTTGTTTACACGAATCTACGCATTTTGATTTGTTCAAAATACACATTCATATAAGAATTGACTGTTTAATTTTGACAGTTTATTGGAGTATGAACTTGAGTTTGTCGCATCACAAATTGTGTACAATCACGTTTGAACGGAGGGTTATATTTCACATCTTCATTTAATATAATACTTTAATTTTTTGTTTGATTTTTTTTTTTGTGTGCTGGGGGTGTTGATGTTGTTTGTTTAGTTTTTCTCCTTATTCTTGTTTTTTGCTTGTTTGTTCAGGGTTTTTTTTTATTTCAAAATATTTTAATTCGTTGATTAAAGTTTAAGTTTAAAGTTTGACATTTTTTATAAATGCCGACTGTACCCTTTTAGATACTCTGTCATTTCGATTCAATATGCATATGAAATGATCACTTTGAATTTATTTTCGCAAAATACAAGCAATATCAAAGTCGCGAACATATATGACGTCATATATTCAACATGACGTCATTCTGTCGTCCTGAATATCCGCTACGTTACGAGAATAATAAACGTTTGAAAGACGTTTTTGTCTGCATTATTTGATTTCGTGCATGTGGGAATAAATAATCAATATCATCAATAACAACAGAACAAAATCTATTTAATTGTATCGATTTTACTCAAATAATTCTTGTATTATAGAAGTTAAAAGGTGTTTTCTGTTTCAAAAACGACCCGCTCGCATGGTAACAGTCATTGATTTCCTTCCGTTTTCTATGTGGCCACATGAAAACAACAGATTCATACTTTCACAGCATTTACAAAATACTTATACGGATATAAAGAAAAAAATATGAACTTGTTGTTTTGATGTGGCCAAGTCTAATTTTGCTATCGCATGTGAATATATATTGATTTTTTGTTCATTTCCGGTTTCATAGGTGATTTCAAGGTGGGATTACTCTAACGAAAAAATGAAATTTTATTATTTTTCATATTGAATCTATTAAAGACAAGCTTCCTTTTACCAATTTTAGTATCAATTTCAATATTTTTGAATCTTTGGAATTAGCAACGATTTTGGGCCTAGAAACCACCTTACCACCCTTTGCCCTTTAGAACGACTCTCATATTTTCCCCTGTATCTTTCTAAAATTAGTATTGTAGTTATGACGTTATAATAGTAGCGGTATAATAATAGTATGTGTATATTTCGCGCCATCAGAGAATACCTATTCATTACTTACAGCAATGGATGCTATCAAACTGATCATTGTATTTCATGATCATACAATAAAACAATTACCTTGTGTTCAGTAGATATAGCAGTGTCGCAACCCTCAGCATATGTTATTCACATCGGCCTGCGGCCTCTGTTAATAACATATCCTTTGGGTTGCTATACTGCTATATCTACCTCACACAAGGTAATTAATTGTATAATATATAAGCTTTACTATAATTATTGTAGAGATAATTGACATTATCACGCCTCAGACAAAAATGTTGGAATCTGATTGGTCAGATCATGGTCACATGACGCCGTGAGAAAAGCCGTATCAGGCTTGTAAATCCGTATCGGGCGAGTAGTTTATTATGACGTCAACGTGACGTCGTATCATGCCAACGTAGCAAAACAAGATGGCGGCGACCAAGAGATTTGGGCAGACTTCATCAACAGAAATTGACGAAAAAAGACTTAAAGTTAATTCGTAGGTAGATTCCTTATAAATAATTTAAAAAAATAACAAAACAATTGTTTTCAATGATTGATACGCTTTAAGGGAAAACATTTGAGTGAATTGTATGATACAAAAACCCCCACACATACAGTTAGAGGTCTTCGACGTGATAAATTCGTTACACGGTTAGTTAGTGACCTGATACGGAAAAATACATGGTGTGAAAAGAAAACCCGTATCGGGCTCGGCTTTCGCCTCGCCCGATACAGGTTTTCTTTTCACACCATGTATTTTTCCGTATCAGGTCACTAACTAACGGTGTAACTAATAATATATAAGCTTTACTATAATTATTGTGGAGATAATTGACAATATATAAGCTTTATTATAATTATTGTAGAGATAATAACACATTGGTGGAGTGTGAATCCTTCAAAACCTTGGGGAAAGCTCAACCGTTTACTGTTTCCATGACAACAAATTCCATGCTGCTGATGGTAAATCTTGATTTATTATATTTTTTTGCTGTTGTTTTCTGATTCTAAAATCATAATTCGAATATGACTTGATTCTTTTTCCCTATTAAGACAACAGACGCGAGCCGGGCTCTATTCTCCAATATAGGCCCTTTAGCGATAAGCCACGCCTACCCATTTTCTGAAAGCAAATAAATCGGCAGGAACTGGTTTCTACCGAGAATCAAAAGGTCTAAGTTTGTTCATCATTAGAATAGAAATAAAAAATGACAAGCAGGGCTCTATTGTCTCATAATGCCCTCGCGTCCTGACGCGGCTCGGTAATAAATGTGTTTGGCTGAGGACGCTCGTGCATTATGAGACAATAGAGCCTGGCTTGTCATTTTTTATTTCTTAAGTCAAAGATATATATGCACTAGTCCAAAAAATATGATCACTAGAATACCTAGGATTAGATATGTGTCCCATAGAACCTTATCTAATGTTGTTTGTACAAATCAGACCATAGAAGGCTATAACATGGACTGCATATCTTGACTTAGCATCTGATGTGTAATACTCATTGTACATATTCACTTTCTTTCTAGTAGTGCAAATGATGTCATTCCCAATAAAATAATGATGTCATAGGAGCACTTCAATGTTCAACAAAATATTCAAGTATAAGATCTCAAGTTTTTCTATATAAACATGATAAATTCACAATCTTAGGTATCTGTGACATGCATTCAATATCCACTCTTGTGTTTGTATCAAAAGATTTATTAAATAAATGATAAGATTACATACACGTACATGCATGAAAAGAGTTTGTAAATCAGAGTTTTATACAACCTCTAATAGCCAAGATGCAATGTCCCAAAACCTCTAATAGCCAAGATGCAATGTCTTAAAACAGAGTTTTAGCAAAATGTTGCATATTATGTCGTAATAGATCATTTTCATATTACCACTATTAAAACTTACATTCTAATGCATTCTGTTTTGCAACACGCATTTTGATTGGTTTTGATTGAGCATTGAAAAAACTGCAAGGGAATTCATGTTTCACTGCAGTTTTTGCTGTGACATCATTTGTTCCCATGGTGATGTCGTTAAAAGTAATCGTTTTCTAGTGTATATTACTGACCAAAGCATTAGAATAGGGAAACCATACAGAAGTTTTACAAAAACTGACATAATGGCGAATACCCTGTTAGAAATATATATTTTACTTTTACACTTTAACATTTCAAAAACTCAATTTCTAACAGGGGATATGCCAATATCCAGTCAGTTTTTGTAAAACACCCATGGTAGCCCCTAATTATAGACACGTCTAGAGGAAACATCACAGCTTTTGACATTATTGTTTACTTTGACATCAATATGTTAAGATGTCACAGTAAGATTGAGATGTCGGTTCGTAGGGTTAATAGGATTCATATGTGAGTCTATTTTCAGGATTATATGAAGCAGTTGTACAATTAAGTTATAATTTTCAGGATTATCACAGCCATTTGACGTCCAGTGAAGTTGTAGGTTACCTGGGAGGCAAGTGGGATCAGTCCGCTCAACGTAAGTTTACAGTGATACATACAAACTAGATAAATTACTGTTTGTCTACCTTCATGCTTGTCCATCTAGTTCATTGATAAGTACAGTGTGCATGTTATTAAGCCAATTTCTTACTAATAGGTTTCAAATTCTTTCCCCTTCTTTTTGCAGATTGACTGGCATATTTATTCTTCAATTGATGTCTAAACATATTATGTGAAGGGCACATTGAAGATACATCCTATACATGATATATAAGTGGACTTGTGCTTCAATATTACATTGAAGATAAAGCCTATATACATGCATGATACATCACAAGTGTTTTAATACTACATTTAAATTTAAGCCCTTTTTAAACCCCTCTTCAAAGAAAATAAATCCAAAAGCCTTGTTTGGACAAAATATTTTTATTATCTTCATGGAATTGCTAAATATTTCACAGAATTATTCTTTAGATCCCAAAGTCATGGTGGGTAATCTCGCAACGCAGAACAATAGGTTTTATGATATTTTTGTGTAATATAGATCATTTATAGCAAAAAAGAGAATATGATGCAGTGTAAGAATGTCTAAGCTCTGAGTTGTATCCAAAATAAGGTGAATTTCAGCTTTTGATAATGCATAAACACGATCGGCATTCTACTTTCACTTTCATCTACATGTATCACGCCGATCGTCTTTTCAGCTTTACAAAAAGATATTGTTCTCTAATTTTGGATAGAATTTTTAGCTATGGCATCCTTACACTGCATCACATTCCCCTTTTGTGGAAAATAATCCTTATCACACGAAATTATAGAAAAATCGAATGTTCTGCGTTGCGAGATTTCCCACCGTGAAAGTAGTGCTATGACCCTAAACCAAGGATAAAAATGTTAAATTTTGTTTAGGGGTTTAACTTTTTGACCGCTACAGACATTTTGATCAATATTTCACAAAATTGTTGCACAAGACCAAAGGTCATGTGTTTGCAAGGTCAATGTCACATTGATATTTCACAGAATTGTTTCCCAGGACTCAAGATTTTTAAGATACATGTAGTTTTAACATGGTGGTGAAATATAACATTTGAATATACGTGTACCTCTTTTATACGTGTAAACAGAAACATCCAAAGTCAGATTCCAAAAACCACAATTCTAATGCAACGTCTCTATAATGTAGATTTTCATTGGTTGTTTGCTCCTTAGTTACGACTGTAAAACAAGAACATACTAGGCTTTAATGTCACTAACGTCACGTTTCGACTTATATTTACAAAAATACATATTGCATTAGAATGGGAATAACTAGATATATGTACTGACGTTATGTTTGCGGACGGTAAATGACGATTTTACGGTGCAAACATCCATTTTTCTGGCTCAACCAACAGTCGCCAGAAAAACTCAGTTTGCGACCATAAAATCAGCATTTACCGTCCGCAAACATAACATCAGAAATTAGATGTTCCCTAATCAAAAGGCTTACAAATTCTTTAGAAAAATATAGAATAGAATGTTCTCACAAGAAAAGAAAAATATGACAAACAGAGGGAGACAATAACACAGCCCCATAGAAACACAGGACAAACAGACGGAGACAATAACACAGCCCCATAGAAACACAGGACAAACAGAGGGAGACAATAACACAGCCCCATAGAAACACAGGACAAAAACACGGAGACAATAACACAGCCCCATAGAAACACAGGACAAACAGAGGGAGACAATAACACAGCCCCACAGAAACACGAAGGACAAACAGACTGAGACAATAACACAGCCCCATAGAAACACAGGACAAACAGACGGAGACAATAACACAGGCCCATAGAAACACAGGAAAAACAGACGGAGACAACAATACAGCCCCACAGAAACACGAAGGACAAACAGACGGAGACAATAACACAGCCCCATAGAAACACAGGACAAAAAGACGGAGACAATAATACAGCCCCATAGAAACACAGGACAAAAAGACGGAGACAACAACACAGCCCCACAGAAACACGAAGGACAAACAGACTGAGACAACAAGACAGCCCCATAGAAACACACGACAAACAGACGGAGACAACAATACAGCCCTACAGAAACATGAAGGACAAACAGACGGAAACAATAACACAGCCTCATAGAAACACAGGACAAAAAGACGGAGACAACAACACAGCCCCATAGAAACACAGGACAAAAAGACGGAGACAACAACACAGCCCCACAGAAACACGAAGGACAAAAAGACGGAGACAACAATACCCCACAGAAACACGAAGGACAAACAGACGGAGACAATAATACAGCCCCATAGAAACACAGGACAAAAAGACGGAGACAACAACACAGCCCCACAGAAACACGAAGGACAAACAGACGGAGACAGCACAGCCCCATAGAAACACAGGACAAAAAGACGGAGACAATAATACAGCCCCATAGAAACACACAGGACAAACAGACGGAGACAATAACACAGCCCCATAGAAACACAGGACAAAAAGACGGAGACAACAATACCCCACAGAAACACGAAGGACAAACAGACGGAGACAATAATACAGCCCCATAGAAACACAGGACAAAAAGACGGAGACAACAACACAGCCCCACAGAAACAAGAAGGACAAACAGACGGAGACAGCACAGCCCCATAGAAACACAGGACAAAAAGACGGAGACAACAACACAGCCCCATAGAAACACAGGACAAAAAGACGGAGACAACAATACAGCCCCACAGAAACACGAAGGACAAACAGACGGAGACAATAACACAGCCCCACAGAAACACAGGACAAAAAGACGGAGACAATAATACAGCCCCACAGAAACACGAAGGACAAACAGACGGAGACAACAATACAGCCCCATAGAAACACACAGGACAAAAAGACGGAGACAACAATACAGCCCCATAGAAACACGAAGGACAAACAGACAGAGACAACAATACAGCCCCATAGAAACACACAGGACAAAAAGACGGAGACAACAATACAGCCCCATAGAAACACGAAGGACAAACAGACGGAGACAACAATACAGCCCCACAGAAACACAGGACAAAAAGACGGAGACAACAATACAGCCCCATAGAAACACAGGACAAAAAGACGGAGACAACAATACAGCCCCATAGAAACACACAGGACAAACAGACGGAGACAACAATACCCCACAGAAACACAGGACAAAAAGACGGAGACAATAATACAGCCCCACAGAAACACACAGGACAAAAAGACGGAGACAATAATACAGCCCCACAGAAACACACAGGACAAACAGACGGAGACAACAATACAGCCCCACAGAAACACAGGACAAACAGACGGAGACAATAATACAGCCCCACAGAAACACAGGACAAAAAGACGGAGACAACAATACAGCCCCATAGAAACACAGGACAAAAAGACGGAGACAATAACACAGCCCCATAGAAACACAGGACAAAAAGACGGAGACAACAATACAGCCCCATAGAAACACAGGACAAAAAGACAGAGACAATAACACAGCCCCATAGAAACACAGGACAAAAAGACGGAGACAACAATACAGCCCCATAGAAACACAGGACAAAAAGACGGAGACAACAATACCCCACAGAAACACAGGACAAACAGACGGAGACAATAATACAGCCCCACAGAAACACAGGACAAAAAGACGGAGACAACAATACAGCCCCATAGAAACACAGGACAAAAAGACGGAGACAATAACACAGCCCCACAGAAACACAGGACAAAAAGACGGAGACAACAATACAGCCCCATAGAAACACAGGACAAAAAGACGGAGACAGCACAGCCCCATAGAAACACAGGACAAAAAGACGGAGACAACAATACAGCCCCATAGAAACACAGGACAAAAAGACGGAGACAACAATACAGCCCCACAGAAACACGAAGGACAAACAGACGGAGACAACAACACAGCCCCATAGAAACACAGGACAAAAAGACGGAGACAATAATACAGCCCCATAGAAACACACAGGACAAACAGACGGAGACAATAACACAGCCCCATAGAAACACAGGACAAAAAGACGGAGACAATAATACAGCCCCACAGAAACACGAAGGACAAACAGACGGAGACAACAACACAGCCCCATAGAAACACAGGACAAAAAGACGGAGACAACAATACAGCCCCACAGAAACACACAGGACAAACAGACGGAGACAACAATACAGCCCCACAGAAACACACAGGACAAAAAGACGGAGACAATAATACAGCCCCATAGAAACACAGGACAAAAAGACGGAGACAACAACACAGCCCCATAGAAACACAGGACAAAAAGACGGAGACAATAATACAGCCCCATAGAAACACAGGACAAAAAGACGGAGACAACAACACAGCCCCACAGAAACACGAAGGACAAACAGACGGAGACAACAACACAGCCCCATAGAAACACAGGACAAAAAGATGGAGACAATAATACAGCCCCATAGAAACACAGGACAAAAAGACAGAGACAACAATACAGCCCCATAGAAACACAGGACAAAAAGACGGAGACAACAATACCCCACAGAAACACGAAGGACAAACAGACGGAGACAATAATACAGCCCCATAGAAACACAGGACAAAAAGACGGAGACAACAATACCCCACAGAAACACGAAGGACAAACAGACGGAGACAACAATACAGCCCCATAGAAACACAGGACAAAAAGACGGAGACAACAATACCCCACAGAAACACGAAGGACAAACAGACGGAGACAACAATACAGCCCCATAGAAACACAGGACAAAAAGACGGAGACAACAATACAGCCCCACAGAAACACACAGGACAAACAGACGGAGACAATAACACAGCCCCATAGAAACACAGGACAAAAACACGGAGACAACAATACAGCCCCACAGAAACACGAAGGACAAACAGACGGAGACAATAATACAGCCCCATAGAAACACAGGACAAAAAGACGGAGACAACAATACAGCCCCACAGAAACACGAAGGACAAACAGACGGAGACAATAACACGGCCCCATAGAAACACACAGGACAAACAGACGGAGACAATAACACAGCCCCATAGAAACACACAGGACAAACAGATGGAGACAATAACACAGCCCATAGAAACACACAGGACAAACAGACAGAGACAATAACACAGCCCCATTGAAACACACAGGACAAACAGACGGAGACAATAACAAAGCACCATAGAAACACACAGGACAAACAGACGGAGACAATAACACAGCCCCATAGAAACACAGGACAAACAGACAGAGACAATAACACAGCCCCATAGAAACACACAGGACAAACAGACGGAGACAATAACAAAACACCATAGAAACACACAGGACAAACAGACAGAGACAATAACACAGCCCCATAGAAACACACAGGACAAACAGACGGGGACAATAACACAGCCCCATAGAAACACACAGGACAATTGTATCCAATGAGCAAGATCCAGATTCCAGTAAAAGTATGGAATGCAATGTAGTTGGTGCTTAAAAAACAGATTAGTGCCAACTAGTACAGTTTAAACATACATAAATGTCACATTATGTTTATTAATTTATACTACTCCTGTGTATGACATGTGTTTATATGACAGATTTAATGGTAACACAGGCCTACCCATGTAGATGTCGTCTAGCCGACAGTCAAAGGGCAGCATTAGTGGAAGAAGAGGTAAATTGTCTACATTGTTAATCATGGTGATAATCTGTTGGCCTCATTCACGAAATATAACTTTAAGGGAAAGGGAGAGTGTTTGGGTAAAAGTTTAACTTCAGGATAAGGGCTTGGCCTTATTTTAAGCTTAGGTCTTACACTAAGGTTCATACATTTCTGCTGGGCTAAAACCAGTATGTTACATGTGTTACTGTATTTATAGCATCTATCATGTTTGGATTTATTGGGAGAATAATTAAAAACTTGGCTGATTTTATAGTTACTAACTGATTTTTTTACTACTAACACATTAGGGGATGTTTGCACCATACAATCAGCATTTACGTAATCTAGTTATTCCTTTTCTAATGCAAGGCAAAGTGTAATGTTAGAAGTGTTGCCGAGTATGTTTTCATTTAATGAATGTAACTACTAAGCAAACAACCAATGAAGTTTATTGCAATGTTGCATTAGAATCTGCTTTTGTGTTCAGATACACTGCCATCCATAAATAACTATACAAACAAGGAAATCATTCTAAATTCTTTACAAGTGTATCCTAATTTTTCAATCCGGAACTTGAAAGAATCATGATAATTGGCTTCACATAATTCAAAATTATGAATTGTGGTAACGAAAATGTAAAAAGAAAATTTTCTTATCTGCACAATTTTTTTTCCAAAAAGTGTCATTTTCATATAAAAAAGTTTAGAAATTCAAAAACTTCAAATATTTGGGTCAAGTTTGTTACAAATGATTTCTAAAAGGTTCATTATTAGAATCATACAGCAATGGATTTGAAACTGTTCATTTTATAAAAGCAGAATGAGTAGAAATAGTGTATTCTAATTTATGGATGGCAGTGTATATATAAATATATATAAAATTTTGTTAAGAATTATTTTCCTAGTTCAAATGTTAAAATTCCTCAACACAAAGTAATTGAGAAACGAAAATAATGAAATGCCCTATAGGCATATTTAGAATGAATGAGGAATAAGATTGAACGAAATTTAAACAATCAGCCTAAATATCATTCTATTTATACATTTGTACAAGTTAGTTACATGCTTTGTTTACTTTACAGATCAAATTATCTATGCAGAATTCTGGTTTTTCATTGGTCGGTTGGTATCACAGTCATCCTTTTTCAGCAGCTCACCCGTCCATTAAGGATATCGACTGTCAAATGTCATATCAACTCCACATGAAAGGATCAGGATCAACTTACTACCCTTGTGTGGGAATAATTATAGGTAACATTTTTACAACGTTTTACCTCAAATATCACTCTACTCTTTTGGTCCTTTAGTTTATACCTAAAACGCATTGTCCAGCAAAATCCCTTTTTTCGAATTGTATAGCAATGAAGTAGACTCATTTATTCTGATCTTTGTAACATGAGCTCTGAACAAATCCCTCCCATATTGTATAGGCAAGCATATTAATGATTTTGCAATGTCAAAGTATGAAAAACAATGTTGGTTTTTTCAAAATTTTGAACAATGGTTCATATTTCCCTTTACTCCTCAACACTACACTTTCTAAGGTAAGAAACTGGTAGGCAGGTCTGGGACAAGCAATCCTTACTGGTGTATGTCATTTTGTACCACTTCCCTCGTGTATGTCATTTTGTACCACTTCCCTTGTGTATGTCATTTTGTACCACTTCTCTTGTGTATGTAATTTTGTACCACTTCCCTTGTGTATGTCATTTTGTACCACTTCCCTCGTGTATGTCATTTTGTACCACTTCCCTCGTGTATGTCATTTTGTACCACTTCCCTCGTGTATGTCATTTTGTACCACTTCCCTTGTGTATGTCATTTTGTACCACTTCCCTTGTGTATGTCATTTTGTGAAAGTTTGATTCTAGTAGATGTAATATGAAATAGATCAAAGTATTGATTGATTTATCTAATACTAATAATTTCTTTAGATCAATGAATGAAGTGTGCACCATGTTTATGAAGTTCGGAAAATACTCTAGTAGGCTTTAATATGATGGGCAACAAAATTGTTAATTAAAGTAGAGAATAAGATATTATGAAAGGCATTTCTCAGAAATTTGTTGAATTAATTGACCTTAAGTTTTGAAATATTACCTTTTCAGCTCCATACAACAGAAAGAGATTGAAGTTAGAATCAGTGATGAGAATGTATATGGTTATGCCTCCACTCGAGGTAAGGCATTAGCAATGTAGAGATAATCAAATTATTACAAAAGACATCTACTTTACATACATGTATGATAATAAAAAAACATGGATTTATGCACAGTTATCGTTGTTTTTAGAGTGAACCATCAGATTATGGCATTCCAATGAGTGTGAAATATTCCACACGACAGAATCCTTCCCTCACAGAAGAAGTTCTTGGTGAAATGGTAAGAACCTAGTAGTTACATTGTAATTATAACCTTTACAAGTGTCAGAAGCTAAATAAGAATTAAGTGTAATATGTCTGACCTCTTCTTTTTCTTTTCATTGATTTATTTTACATACAATCCCATATATTGAGCAAAGGAGAGTTGATATACCAAACTTGCACATTAAATTAATTTTTGTCCACTTCCATATTATCTATCTTGACTTACTTTTTGAGATACTTTCTTTCACTATAATGACATACTGCCCCTTTGACATCGTTGACGTTCTCTGTAGAACTCAATGTTTTAACTTCGGCGACGTCATGCTAAAATTAACATAGAAAACTCCCCATCTAAAACTATTTTCTTTCACTGTGAGCATAGTATTGATCATATGAACGTATAACTTACAGCATTAGTCACAAGAATTATAGATTTATCCCCCATTATTAATTTAAATCAGAAAATATTGGACAAAGTAGACAAAACTTGAATTTTCCAATTTCTGAAGTGAGTGTTTGGTATTGACCTTGACCTTGAAGAAAGTACTTAGAATTAGACTACGTTGTACCAATACCATCCAAAGTATCACATAGCTAAAACTTGTCATGGAGTGGACGTACCATACATTGACCATGATAGCATACTTTTAGCAAAACTATTTTACATGTAATACAAAATGTCACTTTACAACTTTAAATGGAGGTAAAACATGGTAAGTTGAACCTATTTCTGCAATTGAATTTGACCTTGTAACTGGACATGGAGAAAGAGCTTTGGGAGTGGACCTGATTGATACAAAAATAATGCGGAAGGATTCCAACTCTATACCTTCTTGAAGAAAATTTCAAACAAATTTATTATGCACCAGATACGTGTTTCGAATATTAAATTCTCATCAGTGATGCTTCCAAAATTCATTTCACTAGCGCCCTCAGGTTTTACTGATGGATATAAAAAGATCATTTTGCACTCTGTTGCTTTCAGTAAGCATATTATTATTTCAAAACACATTCTACTTTTAGTAATTTCAATGCTTCACAAATCGACTATACCACTCTTAGCATTTTCTTGTATAGCTTTTAATTTCCAACACTGTGTAAAGCTAGAATGTTTTAATTGACCTTGACCAACTATTTTCCACTTCAACAATTGATGACAAAGATTTAAAATATGTAGGATTGTCTTAATTTTTGAAGAAAGAACTAGTGGATTTCTACAAGGGCACTCCTGATTGGCTAAAATTTCGACAGTCATGGCAACCGTCCGTTACGTTTCTTGAGAAAATCAAGGTAAGGATTAGCTGAGCTTTAAAAAAAGATTATGTCTCCAACAATGTTTTACTTTTTTCTTTCAAATATAAATTCTGTCTGAGCTTAGCCTCTATCTTGTTCATGGTCCTTTCTTACTACTATGATAATCTTGAAATTTTTTTGTCCCCAAATTCAAATAAATCTTTGGAGCATGTGTTTTTCCCTATCATACCGTCTTAAACAGTTAATGATTAGGGGATAACATGATTCTATTTGAATGATTTGTAGGCATACATATGATTTTATGGTCGCAAATTTAGTTTTTCTGTGATGCAAAAGTAGAGCATTAAACACGGGTATTTGCGACTATTATTCAAATACAAACATTTTATCCAAACTCTAATTCACTCTTAAAATGCATACGTCACAATGCAGCATTGCTAAGGACTTATCGTCCTCATTGATTTAAAGACATAAACATTATGTTATAGCCATGAATTGAATGACGACAGCCATTGAAATAGTATGTTTCATGTGATGTCAATTAGAATGTGACTGTAATATAAATGTGATAACTATTTATGTCAACTTTTGGTTTTTTAGGGTTCTTTAGCCAATAAGCTTCCAGAAGATCAGATGGAAAAAGCTACATTCCTGGACTATGTTCAACACCTGATACTGCCAAAATGATCATGATTGAGATAAACGAAGTGTCCAACACCTTACACTACCAAAATGATAATTTTCAATATCTGATCGTGCCCAGAGGATAATATACAGGATATGAACCAATCAAAATGATCATGTTTAGTTTCTGCTACATTTACCTATAAATTGACATAAAATCCTGCAGAGGACTTTATTATGTAAACTGAATATATAGTAATCAGTTTTTTATCCTAATGAAACGATCCTACAAAATGATCATGCTCAGTGTATTTAAACTTGCCATTTTTGCTATGTACAGTATATTATTCCATGAAAATGATTTTTTTTCAGCTTTTCAAAAAAAAAATATGATGATTTAGAGCAATCTAATCTTATCAATGATAATATAAAACATGTAATCCTGGCAAAATGAATAAGTTTAGATCTGATGGATTGTTTCGAGTGTCTTAATGAAATTGGTAAATTAAATTTTTTTCAGTTTTAATTTATCATATTCCTTTTAAATAGTTATTTATTTAAGAAATAAAAAATGACAAGCCGGGCTCTATTGTCTCATAATGCCCGAGCGTCCTAAGGGCATCACATTTATTACCGAGCCGCGTGAGCGGCGAGGTGATAAATGTGATTGGCTGAGGCGCGAGGGCATCATATGAGACAATAGAGCCCGGCTTGTCATTTTTTATTTCTATTCTAATGATGACCAAACTTAGACCTTTTGATGAACAATGAAACACAGACGACAAAATCGATTCTTGGTAAAAACCAGTTCCTGCCGGTTTATCTGCTTTCAGAAAATGGGTAGGCGTGGCTTATCGCTATAGGGCCTATATTGGAGAATAGAGCCCGGCTCGCGTCTGTTGTCTTAATAGGGAAAAAGAATCAAGTCATATTAGAATATGTGTTATAGAATGATTATCTTTTTCACATGAATTTGAACAGGGTCTAATCTAGTGGTAGAATATCCCTCCAGTCTGTAAAGCTAATGTTTTCTTCTTAAAAAACTTTTTAGTCCCCTACCGGCAATGCCGAAGGGGGCTCTTAGTTTCCATTCGGTCTGTGTCCGTTTGCCAGTTTTCTGGACATTTTTCTGCAACGGATAGAGATATTTAGGTGAAATTTGATACATAGCTTGGTCTTGGATAGTTACAGAGGAAGCTCGACTTTGGTCATGGTTAACCTATTGGTCTTGGATAGTTACACAGCAAGTTCGAGCTTGGTCATGGTTGATCTATTTTTGAAGGAATTATGCCCCTTGATGACTTACGAAGTTCAGTTTTCCGGACTTTCATCTGTAATGGATTGAGATATTGAGATGAAATTTGATACACAAGAAGTTGTTCTTGAATAGTTACAGAGCAACTTCAAGTTTGATCAAGGCTGACCTATTTTTTAAGGAGTTGCAATTCAGTTTTCTGATTTGATCTTTTCCTCACTGTTGTTGCAGATGTTGAAATAATTTTTGGCATGTGAATACATCCAAGTTTGATGCTGGTCAAGTTTGGCTTTTCTTTCAGTTTACCTATTTTTACAAGAGTTATGACCCTTGGACTTTTCAGATTTCCGGAATTTTCAGTTTTCCAGGCTTTTCGTCAGTTTTATTTCAGACGATTGTTTTTGGTATCTGAGTACATCTGTGATACAGGTCAAGTTCAAGTTTGTTTTCAATTCACCATTTTTAGAAAAGTTTTGACCACTGTGCTCAGTACTCCAGACTTTAATTTTCCTGTCAATACACATATTAACGAGGCTGTGTCTAATTAGAAAATGATGAACTTCTACCCAAGGTATTTTGACTAAATTCGGATAATATAATTGCAGTATTATAAAATTCATTTTATGGGAAAGAAAATAGAAGTTGACCGTTCAGTATTAAGTATGGGTCATCTCAAAGATAATGGCATCTTACAATGAGACTTTATGGGGTTTTACTGCAAAATAATGATTTTTCTCAAAATTTTCATATTTCTGCGCAAGAGATTTTAATTAAATTTATATCATTTATTTGTTGTACTTCAAATATCATTTAAAAAAAAAGAAATTGAAATTTCACCATCATCAAATTTTTCTAATTGTACTCAGCCTCGTTAAATTTGTTTTTGTGTTCACATTAATCTTTTTGTGTAAGTACGGATTAAGTTTAATTAATTGAGGCATTCTACTCAATGTAAATATAATACATGTATGTAATGTTTTTTGTTATAATATAACCTACTAGTATTAGTATGTCATATTTCATCTGGAACACTTAGTTCTTTGTCATAAACTATGCATTCAGAATCATTTACAAATTAAGTTACTTCTGAAATCAAAACCTGTTAGTGTTAAAGCTTGTTGATGTCTCTGTATGAAATGTTTAAATTGCAATGATTCATGTCTATGTCTATGCATTATTTCACTGACCTAATGAGCATATTTGCACAGACTTATATTATGATGTTTTATGGAATTAAGCATGAAATGGTAACATGTAGATTAAGCCATGTGGATGTGCTTAAATTAGGCCATTTCTCTGTTATTTTCTGTTTTGCATCCTCGAGTTGGTAAGTTTTAACTCCAAAGTCATGGAAACAAACTAAAAGGGAGCCATGAAATCTGTGCAAATTTAACTGTTTTCTTCAAATGGTTTGATTTTTTTTTGGTATTTCACATAGAAAATGTAAAACCATGGATTGAATTTGGAAGGAAGGAAGGATGAGTTATGATCAAAGTGAATGTAGTCGAGGAGGAGGATATTAATGAATTTAAGAAAGAATCTTATCTCTTCCAGTTAGACTCGCATGTATAGTCATTGACTTTACATTACACTAGCCGTTTACTCGTATAGTCAAGTGAATTAGCTTTCAGATTATGAATCTGACATCATTACCATCAAACCTATTATGTTTACCTTATCTTTACAATGTAACTGTAAAATTTCAAAGAGTTTGGTATTTTATGTACATCTCTTTCATAATGAAACATAATGTACATCTCTGGTACCATGATGTTTTCAGCTCTTGTCCTGTAGTGACCTTTATAAGCTGCAGATTAGTAGAATCTATAATCGGGCGTGATCGTTGACATGGAAATCCAAACCTAGTGTCCGGGGTTTGCTTGTTCCATGACGAGGTTTGCTGAGGGTTGGATTACCTTGTCAATCATGAAACCTGGTTATTATTTTCCTTTGTCTTATATAACATTATTTGAATTACTGTCATGTTCTGATCCCGTCTGAAGTGACCATAAACAGATTCATTATTTTATGATGTCATAGTAATTATTCACACATATAGCTTATAATTCACCTCCCATATATCACAGATTTGTCATTTTGCACATTTTGTGAGATAACTGTGTGAATATGGAATATGGAGCTGATTCACACATACATGGGTCTTCTTTTTACTTAATTCCAAGCAAATAAAACACACAATTTTGTTTTGTTTTTCACAAAAAAGTAAGTTGTATTTTACAAGTATTATGATTGCAAAATTTTTCAACCTCATATGGAGATGTATTGAACATGTTAATTCAGACTATTTACATGGGTCTATCTAACTATGCAATTAGTACTTAAAATATTTTTCTACAAATTTTCATGCATGTTTCAACTTATTGTATACATTTGTATATATCTATAACCTATATTTATGATGTTGCCTAAAAATAAACCATTCCACTCTCTTAGATCTCTTGACATTTTCTTCTAGGTCCATACATACTATACTTGCTGATTTGGCTTTTTTGATGATAACAATATGGTCATGGGCTGTCCACAATAACAGAGTGATGAGACAAAATATGAGATTGGTTTTAAGGTATTCATTGGGTAATGAGAGGTAATTGTGGCACCCATTTATGGAATCTTGAGACTTAATTGAAAATTTTTGACCAATTTAGATATTGGAAAAATCGGTTACTTTAAGAGGTACAGGCCCTTACAGTTTACATTGTACACTATGGGAAAAAGTTAATTATGCGAATAAAGATTCGGGGGCATATAGTTTTTGGCCTGTCCATCTGTCTGAAAAACTTTACATTCGGCATAACTTTTGAATTGGAAGCGATGGGGCTTTCATATTTCACTGTGACAAGACCTTTCCATTGATACCAAAATTGTTGACCTCGTGACCTTGACCTTGACCTACTTTTCAAAAACTGAAACATTGGGCATAACTTTTGATATAGGTAAGTGATAGGGCTTTCATATTTGACATGTATTCCTTGTTACAAGACCTTTCGATTGATACCAAAATTTTTGACCTTCTGACTTTGACCTACTTTTCAAAAACTTTAACATTGAACAACTTTTGATAGGTAGATGATAGGGCTTTCATATTTCAGATGTGTATTCCCTGTGACAAGACCTTTCCATTGATACCAAAATTTTTGACCTCATGACCATGACCTTAACCTTGGCGTCAACAATAGGTTTCCGGACTATAAGTGAAGTACCATGCATGCTAGTGCAATGAAACTTCA
The DNA here is from genome assembly GCA_028142955.1 of Pinctada fucata. NCBI lineage: Eukaryota > Metazoa > Mollusca > Bivalvia > Pterioida > Pteriidae > Pinctada > Pinctada fucata. The sequence continues at coordinate 28,926,004 of AP027115.1, forward strand.
TACACTTACTCCCCATGTGTCAAGGATGACCCCTATTGTTTTTTGGGTCAAAGGTCAAGGTCACAGGACTCAGATGATTGGAATTGTTTTCCGGACCATAAGTCAAGTACGATACATGCTACTGCAATGAAACTTCATACACCTACTCCCCATGAGTCAAAGATGACCCCTATTGATTTTGGGGTCAAAAGGTCAAGGTCACAGGACTCGGATGATTAAAATTGGTTTCCGGACCATAAGTCAAGTACGATACATGTTAGTGCAATGAAACTTCATACACTTACTCCCCATGAGTCAAGGATGACCCCTATTGATTTTGGGGTCAAAGGTGAAGGTCACAGGACTCAGATGATTGAAATTGGTATCCGGACCATAAGTCTAGTATGATACATGCTAGTGCAATGAAACTTTGTACACCTACTCCCCATGAGTCAAGGATGAACCCTATTGATTTTGGGGTCAAGGTCACAGGCCTCAGATGATTAAAATTTGTTTCCGGACCACAAGTCAAGTACGATATATGCTAGTGCAATGAAACTTCATACACTTACTCCCAATGAGTCAAGGATGAACCCTATTGATTTTTGGGTCAAAGGTGAAGGTCACAGGACTCAGATGATTGAAATTGGTTTCCGGACCATAAGTCAAGTATGATACATGCTAGTGCAATGAAACTTTGTATACTTACTCTCCATGAGTCAAGGATGAACCCTATTGATTTTGGGGTTAAGGTTACAGAACTCAGATGATTGAAATTGGTTTGTGGACCATAAGTACAATACATTTTAGTGCAATGAAACTTCATACACTTACTCCCCATGAGTCAAGGATGACCCCTATATATTGATTTTTGGGTCAAGGTCACAGGACTCAGATGATTGAAATTGGATTCCGGACCAAAAGTCAAGTATGATACATGCTAGTGCAATGAAACTTCATACACTTATTCCCCATGAGTCAAGGATGACCCCTATTGATTTGGGGTCCGAAGGTCAAGGTCACAGGACTCAAGATGATTGAAATTGGTTTCCGGACCATATTAGAGTCTGTATTGCACTTTTGATCATGAAACTTGCCAGAAATATTTCCCATGAATCAAAGATGACTCCTGTTGATTTTGAGGTCAAAAGGTCAAGGTCATAGAAATCAGATGATTGAAAATAGTTTTTGGACCATATTTGAGCATGTATTGCACCTATAATCATAAACTTCATACACTTACTCCCCATGAGTCAAGAATGAACCCTATTGATTTTGAGGTTCAAAGGTCAATGTCGCAGGAATCTGATTATTGAAAATGGTTTCCAGACCATATTTTAGAGCCTGTATTGCATCTATGATCATGAAACTTGCCAGAAATATTTCCCATGAGTCAAGGAATCCTCCTATTGATTTTGAGGTCAAAAGGTCAAGGTCATAGGACTCGGATGATTGTAAATGGTTTCTGGACCATATTTGAGCATGTATTGCACATGATCATGAAACTAGCCAGAAAAGTTTCCCATGAATGAAGGATGATCCCTATTGATTTTGGGATCAAAAGATCAAAGGTCAAATTTGTAGGACTCAAATAATTGAAAATGGTTCATGGATTATATATGTGAAACGTTCATGTAAAACCTCCCATCTGTCGAGACCATATATTTGTGCAATTTATGTATATATTTTAAGTCTGAATATTCATACTTAAATTCAAGTTTTGCAACTCAGCACATTGCATCTTTGATGCATTTTAAGCTTATTTACATTGACTTAGACCTTTGACCTACTTTACAAAAAGTTAACATTTGGAATATCTTTTGAATGGTAAGTGATAGGGCTTTGATATTTCACATGACATTGTATATTACTTGTCTCAAGATTTTTCCATCGATGCCAAAAAGTTTAACCCAGTGACCCTGACCTTGACCTTTCACATACATGTACTTGACAGAAAATGGTGTTTATACTAACAAAGATGCCACCGGGGCATTCCTGTTTCACAAACACAGGCTTTATTTTCCTCAAATTTTCAACAGAACGATGGAATATCAAATCTGGATTGGTCAAACATTTATGAAAAATATATTTCATTCAATTTCACTGAAAAATCAAAAGTTGACCAATTAGTTTTTCTGCAATTGATTCTTAAGATACTCCTTCTCAAGGAGTATCTTAAATGTTTTCGCAATTCTAGCTCAATGTATGCTTGCTGTGTAGACTTCCGGTGCGCGATGGAAAAATAATCACATATTGTGTCAGCAGTATCTCGATATCAAAACTTGAGTGTGGAAAAGATCTACCAGCATCAATTGTTTATAGATATTATCGACTCAATTTCAGATTAGTTGAGATTTGACAGATGAAATAATTGGATCTTTTTATATTGTTAGTGTATGAAATCCCAATTACATAACGTGCAAGCAATAATTTCAAACAGTGGGCGGAGCATGTAAAGATGTCCATCACTCATATAGACACTACTCTAACAAGATAAAAAAATCACTCACAAAATAAAAACCCCAACTGAATATCATTGAAACCTATGATTTACATTTATCATTCAGAGATGATATATAAAAAAAGAAAAAAAATAGGGCATAATTTATGTAAAATTATTAGCATTTCACGTAGGGAAGAAATGTGGATCGTACAAATCGACCGAGTACCATGGTCAACCTATGTTCATCGTGAAAAAGACGTCAACTAGCTTACGGTGTAAATATTTATCATGTTTATTGATATGCTACAATTTTGGCTATTTCAATGCGTATAATCAAATAAGATGTTACAGCGAGTTGTGGCTGGAGTATCTTTCAGGGCCTTCAGCCCTTTGATTTTTCTACATTTTTTTCAACAAGGGGAGATAAATCAAAAACACCCTTTTCAGAATATTTCTTATTTCGATTTCTACTAGGCTAGTACAAAATTTTTGAAATAAATTATACAGAAAGATATTCAATGATGAATAACTTAATTTCAATGATATTGGCATAATTTCCTTCAGTACCCATTGAATACCTTAAATGCACTAAATCTGATGATTTTGGTATTTTTCTACAAGGGGGACGGAATGCTTATGGCCTCACTACACAAACCCCTTTCTGACAAACTTTATTTATCTGATGCTATTTTATATGAATAATTTGACCATAATTATCCATGAACATAGGAAGAATCTCATTGATATCACATTTTGGTATCATGTTGGTATTTTGTTTCAAAGGCAATGCCAGATGAGAAGTATCCCATTAGTATCACATTATACTATCCCATTAGTATCACATTAATATCACAAGGTCACTATCGACTTAATTTTCAAATCCCTTTGCTGATAGCAAAAACATGTAGTTGTGAGGGGATGCAATTTGCTTGTGTTGCGTATTTTATTACTTACTTAGGAATTACTTTTAACTTTCTAAGAAGGTTTTTGTGATGAAAACAAATTATGATGTCAATCAAAACTGGAAAGGACTGAATGTTTGGTAGGATGACCAGAAATGTGAAATATCATATGTGACACCACAATGCAATTTTGAAATGATGTTTGACCGAGGTTCGATGCTTGTTTGTCCAAGGAAAAAGCATTGTGACGTCACGAAATTTTGCATTTTTTCCCGCAATCGGAAAGGTTAATAGTACATCCATGAACCTACATTGAATGTGGATACAGCAAGATGTGTTGAACAGATTGACACATCAAATTCACATAACTTATTCTCTGACCTACTTTTACTTTTGGTAGTGTCACATACATAATTCTCTTACCTTCTTTTACTTGTGGTAGTGTCGCATACATTATTCTCTAACCTACTTTTACTTGTGGAGGTGTCACATCATAATTCTCTGACCTACTTTTACTTGTGGTAGTGTCACGTACATTATTCTCCAACCTACTTTTACTTGTGATAGTGTCACATACATAATTCTCTGACCTATTTTTACTTGTGGTAGTGTCACATACATTATTCTCTGACCTACTTTTACTTGTGGTAGTGTCACATACATTATTCTCTGACCTACTTTTACTTGTGGTAGTGTCACATACATTATTCTCTGACCTACTTTTACTTGTGGTAGTGTCACATACATTATTCTCTGACCTACTGTTACTTGTGATAGTGTCACATACATTATTCTCTGACCTACTTTTACTTATGAAAGTTTCACATACATTACTCTTTGTGATCTAATTTACTTGTGGTAGTGTCACATACATTACTTTCTTAGACCTACTTTTAATGTGGTCGTGTCACATTACTCTCTGTGACCTACTTTTAATGTGGTCGTGTCTCATTGTACTCTGTGACCTACTGTTAATGTGGTAGTGTCACATTACTCTCTGGGACCTAATGTACTGGAGGTCGTGTCACATACATTACTCTCTGTGACCTAATTTGCTTGTGATCGTGTCACATACATTACTCTATGCGACCTACTTTACTTGTGATCGTGTCACATACCTTACCCTCTGTGACCTACTTTTAATGTGGCCGTGTAACATTACTGTCTTTGACCTACTTTTAATGTGATAGTGTCACATTACTCTCTTGGACCAATTTTACTTGTGGTCGTGTCACATACATTACTCTATGCGGCCTACTTTTACTTGTGGTCGTGTCACATACAATACTCTCTGTGACCTACTTTTAATGTGGTTGTGTCACATACATCACTCCTTGTTACATACTTTTCTTGTGATAGTGTCAAATACATTACTTTCTGAGACCTACTTTTAATATGGTCGTGTCAAATTACTCTCTGTGACCTACTTTTAATGTGGTCGTGTCTCATTGCACTCTGGGACCTAATTTACTTGTGATTGTGTCCCATTCATTTCTCTCTGTGACCAACTTTTATGTGACCTACTTTTGCTTGTGAACGTGTCACATACATTACTCTATGCGGCCTACTTTTACTTGTGGTCGTGTCACATACAATACTCTCTTTGACCTACTTTTAATGTGGTTGTGTCACATACATCACTCCTTGTGACCTACTTTTACTTGTGATTGTGTCACATACATTAATCTCTGTGACCTACTTTTTCTTGTGATCGTGTCACATATACTATTCTCTGTGACCTACTTTACTTGTGGTATTGTCACATACATTATTCTCTGTGACCTACTTTTACTTGTGATCGTGTCACATACATTACTCTCTTTGACCTTTTTTTACTTGTGGTAATCTCGAATACATTATTCTCTATGACCTACTTTACTTGTGGTAGTGACAAGTAGATTACTCTCTATGACCGTCTTTACTTGTGATAGTGTCACATATATTACTCTCTGTGATCTACTCTAACTTGTAGTAATGTCAAATACATTACTCTTTGTGACCTACTTTTACTTATGAAAGTATCGCATACATGTGCGTAACTTTGTGACCTACTTAACTTGTGGTAGTGTCACATACATTACTCTCTGTGACCTACTTTTACTTGTAGTAGTGTCACATACATTACTGTCTTTGACATACTTTTACTTGTGATAGTGTCATATACATTATTCTCTATGACCTACTTGTGGTAGTGAAACATATTAATTTCTGAAACCTTCTTTACTTGTGGTTGTGTCACATACATTACTCTCTGTAACCTTCTTTACTTGTGATAGTGTCAAATACATTACTCTCTGTGACCTACTTTTAATGTGGTTGTGTCACATACATCACTCTTTGTGACATACTTTTCTTGTGATAGTGTCACATCGTTACTTTCTGAAACCTACTTTTAATGTGGTCGTGTCACATTACTCTCTGTGACCTACTTTTTAATGTGGTCGTGTCTCATTGCACTCTGGGACCTAATTTACTTGTGATTGTGTCCCATACATTTCTCTCTGTGACCAACTTTTATGTGACCTACTTTTGCTTGTGAACGTGTCACATACATTAATCTCTTTGACCTACTTTTACTTGTGATCATGTCACATACATTACTCTCTGTGACCTACTTTACTTGTGGTATTGTCACACACATTATTCTTTGTGACCTACTTTTACTTGTGATCGTGTCACATACATTACTCTCTGTGACCTTTTTTTACTTGTGGTAGTGTCGCATACATTATTCTCTATGACCTACTTTACTTGTCGTAGTGACACATAGATTACTCTCTGTGACCGTCTTTACTTGTGATAGTGTCACATATATTACTCTCTGTGATCTACTCTAACTTGTAGTAATGTCAAATACATTACTCTTTGTGACCTACTTTTACTTATGATAGTATCACATACATGTGCATAACTCTGTGACCTACTTAACTTGTGGTAGTGTCACATACATTACTCTCTGTGACCTACTTTTACTTGTAGTAGTGTCATATATATTACTGTCTTTGACCTACTTTTACTTGTGATAGTGTCATATACATTATTCTCTATGACCTACTTGTGGTAGTGTCACATACATTACTCTCTGTGACATACTTCACTTGTGATAGTGTCACATACATTACTCTCTGTGACAAACTTCACTTGTGATAGTGTCACATACATTACTCTCTGTGACATACTTTTCTTGTGGTAGTGTCACATACATTACTCTCTGACCTACTTTTACTTGTGGTAGTGTCACATACATTATTCTCTGACCTACTTTTACTTGTGGTAGTGTCACATACATTATTCTCTGACCTACTTTTACTTGTGGTAGTGTCACATACATTATTCTCTGACCTACTGTTACTTGTGATAGTGTCACATACATTATTCTCTGACCTACTTTTACTTATGAAAGTTTCACATACATTACTCTATGTGATCTAATTTACTTGTGGTAGTGTCACATACATTACTTTCTGAGACCTACTTTTAATGTGGTCGTGTCACATTACTCTCTGTGACCTACTTTTAATGTGGTCGTGTCTCATTGTACTCTGTGACCTACTGTTAATGTGGTAGTGTCACATTACTCTCTGGGACCTAATGTACTGGAGGTCGTGTCACATACATTACTCTCTGTGACCTAATTTGCTTGTGATCGTGTCACATACATTACTCTATGCGACCTACTTTACTTGTGATCATGTCACATACCTTACCCTCTGTGACCTACTTTTAATGTGGCCGTGTAACATTACTGTCTTTGACCTACTTTTAATGTGATAGTGTCACATTACTCTCTGGGACCAATTTTACTTGTGGTCGTGTCACATTCATTACTCTATGTGGCCTACTTTTACTTGTGGTCGTGTCACATACAATACTCTCTGTGACCTACTTTTAATGTGGTTGTGTCACATACATCACTCCTTGTGACATACTTTTCTTGTGATAGTGTCAAATACATTACTTTCTGAGACCTACTTTTAATGTGGTCGTGTCACATTACTCTCTGTGACCTATTTTTAATGTGGTCGTGTCTCATTGCACTCTGGGACCTAATTTACTTGTGATTGTGTCCCATACATTTCTCTCTGTGACCAACTTTTATGTGACCTACTTTTGCTTGTGAACGTGTCACATACATTACTCTCTGTGACCTACTTTTACTTATGATCGTGTCACATACATAAATCTCTGTGACCTACTTTTACTTGTGATCGTGTCACATATACTATTCTCTATGACCTACTTTACTTGTGGTATTGTCACATACATTATTCTCTGTGACCTACTTTTACTTGTGATCGTGTCACATACATTACTCTCTTTGACCTTTTTTTTTTTAATTGTGGTAGTCTCGCATACATTATTCTCTATGACCTACTTTACTTGTGGTAGTGACAAGTAGATTACTCTCTGTGACCGTCTTTACTTGTGATAGTGTCACATATATTACTCTCTGTGATCTACTCTAACTTGTAGTAATGTCAAATACATTACTCTTTGTGACCTACTTTTACTTATGATAGTATCACATACATGTGCGTAACTTTGTGACCTACTTAACTTGTGGTAGTGTCACATACATTACTCTCTGTGACCTACTTTTACTTGTAGTAGTGTCACATACATTACTGTCTTTGACATACTTTTACTTGTGATAGTGTCATATACATTATTCTCTATGACCTACTTGTGGTAGTGAAACATATTAATTTCTGAAACCTTCTTTACTTGTGGTAGTGTCACATACATTACTCTCTGTAACCTTCTTTACTTGTGATAGTGTCAAATACATTACTCTCTGTGACCTACTTTTAATGTGGTTGTGTCACATACATCATTCTTTGTGACATACTTTTCTTGTGATAGTGTCACATCGTTACTTTCTGAAACCTACTTTTAATGTGGTCGTGTCACATTACTCTCTGTGACCTACTTTTTAATGTGGTCGTGTCTCATTGCACTCTGGGACCTAATTTACTTGTGATTGTGTCCCATACATTTCTCTCTGTGACCAACTTTTATGTGACCTACTTTTGCTTGTGAACGTGTCACATACATTAATCTCTTTGACCTACTTTTACTTGTGATCATGTCACATACATTACTCTCTGTGACCTACTTTACTTGTGGTATTGTCACATACATTATTCTCTGTGACCTACTTTTACTTGTGATCGTGTCACATACATTACTCTCTGTGACCTTTTTTTACTTGTGGTAGTGTCGCATACATTATTCTCTATGACCTACTTTACTTGTCGTAGTGACACATAGATTACTCTCTGTGACCGTCTTTACTTGTGATAGTGTCACATATATTACTCTCTGTGATCTACTCTAACTTGTAGTAATGTCAAATACATTACTCTTTGTGACCTACTTTTACTTATGATAGTATCACATACATGTGCATAACTCTGTGACCTACTTAACTTGTGGTAGTGTCACATACATTACTCTCTGTGACCTACTTTTACTTGTAGTAGTGTCATATATATTACTGTCTTTGACCTACTTTTACTTGTGATAGTGTCATATACATTATTCTCTATGACCTACTTGTGGTAGTGTCACATACATTACTCTCTGTGACATACTTCACTTGTGATAGTGTCACATACATTACTCTCTGTGACAAACTTCACTTGTGATAGTGTCACATACATTACTCTCTGTGACATACTTTTCTTGTGGTAGTGTCACATACATTACTCTCTGACCTACTTTTACTTGTGGTAGTGTCACATACATTATTCTCTGACCTACTTTTACTTGTGGTAGTGTCACATACATTATTCTCTGACCTACTTTTACTTGTGGTAGTGTCACATACATTATTCTCTGACCTACTGTTACTTGTGATAGTGTCACATACATTATTCTCTGACCTACTTTTACTTATGAAAGTTTCACATACATTACTCTATGTGATCTAATTTACTTGTGGTAGTGTCACATACATTACTTTCTGAGACCTACTTTTAATGTGGTCGTGTCACATTACTCTCTGTGACCTACTTTTAATGTGGTCGTGTCTCATTGTACTCTGTGACCTACTGTTAATGTGGTAGTGTCACATTACTCTCTGGGACCTAATGTACTGGAGGTCGTGTCACATACATTACTCTCTGTGACCTAATTTGCTTGTGATCGTGTCACATACATTACTCTATGCGACCTACTTTACTTGTGATCATGTCACATACCTTACCCTCTGTGACCTACTTTTAATGTGGCCGTGTAACATTACTGTCTTTGACCTACTTTTAATGTGATAGTGTCACATTACTCTCTGGGACCAATTTTACTTGTGGTCGTGTCACATTCATTACTCTATGTGGCCTACTTTTACTTGTGGTCGTGTCACATACAATACTCTCTGTGACCTACTTTTAATGTGGTTGTGTCACATACATCACTCCTTGTGACATACTTTTCTTGTGATAGTGTCAAATACATTACTTTCTGAGACCTACTTTTAATGTGGTCGTGTCACATTACTCTCTGTGACCTATTTTTAATGTGGTCGTGTCTCATTGCACTCTGGGACCTAATTTACTTGTGATTGTGTCCCATACATTTCTCTCTGTGACCAACTTTTATGTGACCTACTTTTGCTTGTGAACGTGTCACATACATTACTCTCTGTGACCTACTTTTACTTATGATCGTGTCACATACATAAATCTCTGTGACCTACTTTTACTTGTGATCGTGTCACATATACTATTCTCTATGACCTACTTTACTTGTGGTATTGTCACATACATTATTCTCTGTGACCTACTTTTACTTGTGATCGTGTCACATACATTACTCTCTTTGACCTTTTTTTTTTTAATTGTGGTAGTCTCGCATACATTATTCTCTATGACCTACTTTACTTGTGGTAGTGACAAGTAGATTACTCTCTGTGACCGTCTTTACTTGTGATAGTGTCACATATATTACTCTCTGTGATCTACTCTAACTTGTAGTAATGTCAAATACATTACTCTTTGTGACCTACTTTTACTTATGATAGTATCACATACATGTGCGTAACTTTGTGACCTACTTAACTTGTGGTAGTGTCACATACATTACTCTCTGTGACCTACTTTTACTTGTAGTAGTGTCACATACATTACTGTCTTTGACATACTTTTACTTGTGATAGTGTCATATACATTATTCTCTATGACCTACTTGTGGTAGTGAAACATATTAATTTCTGAAACCTTCTTTACTTGTGGTAGTGTCACATACATTACTCTCTGTAACCTTCTTTACTTGTGATAGTGTCAAATACATTACTCTCTGTGACCTACTTTTAATGTGGTTGTGTCACATACATCATTCTTTGTGACATACTTTTCTTGTGATAGTGTCACATCGTTACTTTCTGAAACCTACTTTTAATGTGGTCGTGTCACATTACTCTCTGTGACCTACTTTTTAATGTGGTCGTGTCTCATTGCACTCTGGGACCTAATTTACTTGTGATTGTGTCCCATACATTTCTCTCTGTGACCAACTTTTATGTGACCTACTTTTGCTTGTGAACGTGTCACATACATTAATCTCTTTGACCTACTTTTACTTGTGATCATGTCACATACATTACTCTCTGTGACCTACTTTACTTGTGGTATTGTCACATACATTATTCTCTGTGACCTACTTTTACTTGTGATCGTGTCACATACATTACTCTCTGTGACCTTTTTTTACTTGTGGTAGTGTCGCATACATTATTCTCTATGACCTACTTTACTTGTCGTAGTGACACATAGATTACTCTCTGTGACCGTCTTTACTTGTGATAGTGTCACATATATTACTCTCTGTGATCTACTCTAACTTGTAGTAATGTCAAATACATTACTCTTTGTGACCTACTTTTACTTATGATAGTATCACATACATGTGCATAACTCTGTGACCTACTTAACTTGTGGTAGTGTCACATACATTACTCTCTGTGACCTACTTTTACTTGTAGTAGTGTCACATATATTACTGTCTTTGACCTACTTTTACTTGTGATAGTGTCATATACATTATTCTCTATGACCTACTTGTGGTAGTGTCACATACATTACTCTCTGTGACATACTTCACTTGTGATAGTGTCACATACATTACTCTCTGTGACAAACTTCACTTGTGATAGTGTCACATACATTACTCTCTGTGACATACTTTTCTTGTGGTAGTGTCACATACATTACTCTCTGACCTACTTTTACTTGTGGTAGTGTCACATACATTATTCTCTGACCTACTTTTACTTGTGGTAGTGTCACATACATTATTCTCTGACCTACTTTTACTTGTGGTAGTGTCACATACATTATTCTCTGACCTACTGTTACTTGTGATAGTGTCACATACATTATTCTCTGACCTACTTTTACTTATGAAAGTTTCACATACATTACTCTATGTGATCTAATTTACTTGTGGTAGTGTCACATACATTACTTTCTGAGACCTACTTTTAATGTGGTCGTGTCACATTACTCTCTGTGACCTACTTTTAATGTGGTCGTGTCTCATTGTACTCTGTGACCTACTGTTAATGTGGTAGTGTCACATTACTCTCTGGGACCTAATGTACTGGAGGTCGTGTCACATACATTACTCTCTGTGACCTAATTTGCTTGTGATCGTGTCACATACATTACTCTATGCGACCTACTTTACTTGTGATCATGTCACATACCTTACCCTCTGTGACCTACTTTTAATGTGGCCGTGTAACATTACTGTCTTTGACCTACTTTTAATGTGATAGTGTCACATTACTCTCTGGGACCAATTTTACTTGTGGTCGTGTCACATTCATTACTCTATGTGGCCTACTTTTACTTGTGGTCGTGTCACATACAATACTCTCTGTGACCTACTTTTAATGTGGTTGTGTCACATACATCACTCCTTGTGACATACTTTTCTTGTGATAGTGTCAAATACATTACTTTCTGAGACCTACTTTTAATGTGGTCGTGTCACATTACTCTCTGTGACCTATTTTTAATGTGGTCGTGTCTCATTGCACTCTGGGACCTAATTTACTTGTGATTGTGTCCCATACATTTCTCTCTGACCAACTTTTATGTGACCTACTTTTGCTTGTGAACGTGTCACATACATTACTCTCTGTGACCTACTTTTACTTATGATCGTGTCACATACATAAATCTCTGTGACCTACTTTTACTTGTGATCGTGTCACATATACTATTCTCTATGACCTACTTTACTTGTGGTATTGTCACATACATTATTCTCTGTGACCTACTTTTACTTGTGATCGTGTCACATACATTACTCTCTTTGACCTTTTTTTTTTAATTGTGGTAGTCTCGCATACATTATTCTCTATGACCTACTTTACTTGTGGTAGTGACAAGTAGATTACTCTCTGTGACCGTCTTTACTTGTGATAGTGTCACATATATTACTCTCTGTGATCTACTCTAACTTGTAGTAATGTCAAATACATTACTCTTTGTGACCTACTTTTACTTATGATAGTATCACATACATGTGCGTAACTTTGTGACCTACTTAACTTGTGGTAGTGTCACATACATTACTCTCTGTGACCTACTTTTACTTGTAGTAGTGTCACATACATTACTGTCTTTGACATACTTTTACTTGTGATAGTGTCATATACATTATTCTCTATGACCTACTTGTGGTAGTGTCACATACATTTCTCTCTGTGACATACTTTACTTGTGATAGTGTCACATACATCACTCTCTGTGACATACTTCACTTGTGATAGTGTCACATACATTACTCTCTGTGACATACTTCACTTGTGGTAGTGTCACATACATTACTTTCTGTGACATACTTTACTTGTGGTAGTGTCACATACATTACTCTCTGTGACATACTTTACTTGTGATAGTGTCACATACATTACTCTCTGTGACATACTTTACTTGTGGTAGTGTCACATACATTACTCTCTGTGACATACTTTACTTGTGGTAGTGTCACATACATTACTCTCTGTGACATACTTTACTTGTGGTAGTGTCACATACATTACTCTGTGTCCTACTTTTATCTGTGACCTTGTTTTAGTTGTGGTAGTTCCACCTATTAACAGATCTAGATGAAAAACAAGACCAGAACTTTTTAACTCTTTATAGTTTCATCAAAATCTGTAATCCTATGGTTCTGGCATGAAGTTTGAACATTTCAAGAAGCTTGTATTCCATGCATAATGCCTAATTTTGATAATTGTCCCTCTTAATGCCATTTCCTTCAAGTCTTTCTGGCTAATTGTACCGATCCCCTCTTTGCATGGCAATTATTCAAAACAAAGTTTGGAATGCTAGTCCACAAGTCATTCACTTTTTGCACTGAACTTGCTGTATTGAATATATTTGTTACTTTTCAGAAGGTAAATTCAACAAATTATTCTAAAACTAAGAGGAATCTCCCTGATGGCATAGCTCTGTACTAAGCAAAATGTTTGGCATACAAATAAGGTAATTTTAGCTCTCCTGGTCTGACCAGTAAAGCTTATGCGAAACCCTGTTGTCCAAGTTCTGTCCCTCCATCTGTTAACAATTCTTGTGCTCCCTACTCCTCTGAAACTATAGGAGATAGAAAATTTATTCTTTTGTATATGGTCTAGTTGTGCACCTGACATTTGATCACAGCCCTGGCCCCCATGGACTTAGAAAATGACCATGGTCATTGAAAATCTATTCAATCTTGTGCTCGCAACTCCTCTGACACTATAAATGATTGAGTTAATTCTTTTTGCAGTATGTTGGGTCTGTGGTCTTATTGTGCACTTGATATTTTGTTTAGCTCCTGACCCCCAGGGTCTTAGAAAATGGTTGTTGTCATTTTCTCCTATGTAACTACTAATCATATGCCTGCAACTCCTCTGACACTATAAAAGATGGTGACTCAATTCTTTTTGCAATATAATGAGTCTGTGGTTTAGTTGTGCACCTGATATTTTGTTTGAACCTTGACCCCAGGGTCTTAGAAAATGGGTGTGATCATTTTCTCCTATATAACTCTATGAAATCTTGTGCTCACAACTCCTGTGACACTTTAAATGATGAAGACTTTACTTTTTGCAATATCATTTGTCTGTGGTTTAGTTGTGCATCTGATATTTCGTTCGTGCCCCAACCACTAGGGTCTTAGAAAATGGGTATGGTCATTTTCTCCAATCTAACTCTAAATCATGTTGTGCTCACAACCCCTCCGACACTGTAAATGATGGAGACTTAGACATTTTTTTTGCAATATGATAGGTCTGTGGTCTAGTTGTGCATGCATCTGTTTTTTAAGTACTTACAAAATGGGTGTGGTCATTTTCTCCTGTATCAGTCTGTGTAGTCTTGTGCTCTCATTTCCTCTAAAGCTATTAATGATGGAAAGTTAATTCTTTTTGCAAAATAGTGGGTCTGTAGTCTTGTTGTGCAATTAATAGTTCTTTTGAGCTAGCAGGGTCTTGGAAAATAGGTATGACATTATTTCTTTTAAATACTATATTTTGATTATTATAAATTTAATATAAGTGATATACAGAGAAACCTGTCTTATGTGACTTTGTAAGGGCTGACAGAAAATAGGTCACATAAGACAGGTGGTCACTGAATACAGGTTCAAGCTGATATTACTTTAACCAACAAAATTTTCGTAGTATAAGGGCAATACTATCAAATGAATCACTGCATATATCAATTCGCGTATTTATTAAGGATTCCGATTTCCGTCGGAATCCTTTCTGTTATTGTATTGTCTTTTCTTTATTCTTATTATTATTCTTACCCCCAAACGTTCCAGACACTTTACAAAAAAGTACCGCAATATATGATAAAGTGGAAAATACCATGCGAAAGAGCATATCAAGATCTCAATTCAAATTTTTTTTCTTGTCCAAAATTTTACATATGCCCCCGCTAGAGGTCATCAAAGGTCAAATCTTTAAACTCTCATAACTCCTAAGGTAATCGTACGATTTGAACGAAATTTGTTTTATATTGTTCTTTGGAAAATTTGCAAACTTTTATACGCTTACATGCTCGATGAAATATTTACGGTTTTCGCTCTATTACGAGTTGAAAATGGAATTTTAAATTGGCACAGTGCCAATTTCCTCAGTTTTTGAGATTTTGAGTTGAAACTTGGATGGTAGGTAACTTATAGGTAGTCATTTAATGTTGACCTTGTTTCAAGGTCAAATTTTGCTTCTCAAGGTCACAACAAACTTTTGCCTATAGAACAAAGACGGTTTGACCTTGAGAGTTCAAACTTCATACATATAATCGTTGAGCCAAGCCCTTTCACCTTGACCTTGACCCAAGGTCAAATTCTCTTTCTCAAGGTCACAACAAACTTTTGACTGTAAAACAAAGACTGTTTGACATTGAGAGTTCAAACTTTACACAAATATTCCTTGCATCAAGCCCTTTCACCTTGACCTTGACCCAAGGTCATTTGCTTGATTTCAAGGTCACAGCATACTTTGGTTGATAAAATAGTGAACTTTGATCAGTTTAAGATCAATTTTGATGAGAATAACCTCCAATACTTATCTTTTATCTGTGACATTGGTTCAAGGCCAAAGAGTCATTCTCAAGGTCATAACAAACATTTCCTTCAGTAGAATTCACATGTCTGGTCCTATACTATTTAGTCTTCACACAAGTAGTCCTTCTTATTTGAACTTAACATAGTATAGGAAAGATAACTCTTTTCTTCTTGTTTTCTGTTTCTTTTTTTTTTTTTTCTTATTAGCATTACATATCTGTACTTTCATGTTGTTGTCATTTTCTATTAATAGAAATTATCTCATTGCAAAATCATTGTGCAATTCTGTTTTGAGAGTGTAATTGTAAAGGATTTGATATAGAGCATGGAGTTTAAAGCTTTCGTAAAAATGAAAGGTATTTATTATTTTTTTCTTCTATTTTGTTGATAAATAAATAAGAGTCCCAAATCAGACATCAGCTCTTTTGACTCATCTGCTGAAGTGAATAAGGTACGAAAGCAACTATACTTTTTACCATCTTCTTTTTTCGGATTTTAACACTTCAGTTCCGAGGAAGGTCTAATAAAGGAGGAATCCGTCTGTTGCTTGCAACAGTAGCCATCTAGTTATTTAATCTTTTTGCACATATAAAATCACATTATCTGATTTTATATTTATCAAAGAAGATTTAATTATGA
Source organism: Pinctada fucata (assembly GCA_028142955.1). NCBI lineage: Eukaryota > Metazoa > Mollusca > Bivalvia > Pterioida > Pteriidae > Pinctada > Pinctada fucata. The sequence continues at coordinate 28,942,531 of AP027115.1, forward strand.
AAAACACTGATGAAGAGATTTAATGTAAAATAGTATGTAGTTTAGGTCCTTTGCAACACTAAAGTTGTAATATACTGAGGTTCGGAATTCGGTATGGGACAGAAAAATCACAGTCGTTGTCAAGTTAGACAGGTTGTCGTTATATACAGGTTAATTTGATAGGAAAATTGCTCGGGAGGAATAAAAAAGGTCACATAAAGCAGGAAGTCATTAAAAAGAGGGTCAGGTTTGACTGTTGTAGATGCAGTTTAATGGATATGTTGTTTTGTTGTGCTACTTATAATTATGGCCTCTGCTCCCTGTGGTCTACAGTTTAAAAAAATTAATGTTGATATTTATGTGTATATACATGTATCAAAATATGAATATGAATTAATCAAAACAACCAGCTGGAGAGTTACAGTCTCGTTAGAGACTTCTGGTTGGAATTCCGTTCCTTCATATATCATGTATATTGACTATTTGGATTTCCTCTCTCTCTGCCTCATGAAGCATCACTGATGATTCACTGATGATTCAATTTGTTGAAATGTACATATGGTGCACTAAATCATTACAATAGAACATATATTCAATATGATAATAGCAAGAGGCAAACTAACAAGGGATCATTTTACTGATTTGTGTGTTTAGTTGTCAATTACAAAACCAAGCTTAAATCAGATGATAAAAAGCTATGCATTGTGCCATCATTTTATACTCAATACATTTCAATATTCTTTAAAGAAAAACACATGTACTGATTAAAACTTTAACAATTTTATTGAAAACTTGCTGTAAAGAAAAGGCTAAAAAGTACATAGAATTTATGTTGCGTAGTTATGCACAAAGATATATAGGCAAATAAGGTATAATATGTATTTTGTAAAATATGTTGGACGGATAAAATGATCAATAATGATATTAGCAACAAAATATTTAATTTTGCTGTAGTTTTTTTGAAAGATTATCTCAAATTATATAACTAAGTTCTGCTATATTTTCAATAACCTCAACTTTTAAGCCAATGAAAATCCTTGTTACATGCAAAATTAAATTATTCAAAAATGTACTAATTACATAATTCACTTCATATGAAACTTGCTGGACGGTTTCTAAGACATTCTAGGTAGTTTGCTTTTCAACCTGAATGGCAGAGCAACAAATTTTACAGTATAAGTAGAAATTGTCAAAAGATCTTAAGCTCTGCTATATTTTCAAATGATTTGATAACTTTTAGAAAAAAATGTACTTGATTAGATGGATGAACTGCCTGGTAAAGTAACATCATTTCTTGAGAGTGAATAACTATTAAAAACTTGTGTTTACAGAAATAAATTGCTAGTTCAGATGACAATTGCAATAAAAAACTCTTAAACTGAATATACACAAAACTCAATAACTTATCATGTTCATGCATGCTATATTGATATTATAGACATTCTTTTTAAAACATTATCATCCTGATATTTTTAAAATACTCCAGAAAACTGCTAGTTTTACAGCAGAAATGTAAATTATCATCTTCATATAAAAATCAAACTCTCGTATATATAAAATGTCCATACACATCACAGTACTTGAATAAAGAATTTCATTGTAAACTGTTCCCATCAGAATGCTGCTATATAAAATGTTCCTCTTTGACTTAGCTGGCTTCTTGTTCCTCTACCTTACCTACAATTAACAAAAAACAATGTTATAAGTATCAGAATTGTCTAGATACATACAGTAACAATTAGTTAACAGAAACCAATGTTATAAGTATCAGAATCCTACTACATCGTTTGTCTAGATACAGTAATATTCATCATAGGTATGCTTTTGAGATATTCTATTCCTTAAGTATTTTGAATTTATGATACTATCTATACTGTAGTTTTTCTAAATCAGCTCAAATATATTTCATTTGGTTGTTTACTGATCTTTGTATCAGTAGGCTGATCTAATGTTAACATGATAAAATTAAGTAACAAACAATAATAATTACAAATGAATGCATGGATTGACAACAGACATGTAGCATAGCATAATGAAAATATAAATACCATAATAAGAAACCTCAATGTATATTGTATAAAAACAAAGCAAGATGAGCATGAAGTAAACATAAAGAACTGGAATATATTGTATACTCTCAGTTGTTACAGATTGAATATTTCACTGACTAGCTTTACTTGTTCATTATTTATTACTCATTCCAAACTCAAAAAATAAAAACATAGCCTCCCACCCACCTACCCCTTCCTCCATCCTCCCCCCTAATATCAGACTAAATTAACAACAGGATAAGTTGGATCTGCAATTAAACCAGAGTTATTGGATATTCTAGGGATTCATTCTGTCCTTCAATATTTGGATATAACTAATGATTTTTAAAATTCACATCAACTCATACATACATGACATACAGCAATTAAAGTATCAATACTTCAGTGGTGAGCGATGTGAAGAAAATTTTGTGTAAACTAGCTACTCTTATTCTATGAAAGTTGCAGATATTTGAAAAATCCCTATCTAGATTATACAAATTTTCTGAAAACAACCTAAAAGTTACTATAGTTTTCTTCCAAAATAGAGACAAATCTGTCAAACTATGTTCTTGTCTGTGTTTTTTTAATAAAGTCAAATATATTTGATAGAAATATTCCATTATCTAAACCAAACCACAACCCAAGGATTACTTAACCTTCTAAATCTTATTATTTTACTAATGGTATGTAAATGTAAGTACATAAACTGTGAATTTTCAGGAATTAACTGCAATGGAAGAAGTCCTAAATGGAGAAAGAGAACTCTGAATATTAACTCTTCTCATAGATCAGAGGACTGATGAACGAAGTAATGTGTGTATTGATTATGATAAAAAAATCTTTAGTGAACATAAAAAAATCATAAACAATGTGATAAACAAGGAATGAAGATGCTGAGGAACAAGTGGTTCAAAGCTTGATCCATTCATCCATCAGCAAACATTTTGCTTCATAAATTCTTGATAGATGAAAGTAGGTTGGGTTACATTGAATGAATTAAAATGAATTGTTATACAAGATATTTTGATGTGGAGTATAATATTATGCAGAACAGATATACTCTGATATCAGCCACACACAGAGACAGGTTATACTAATGATGTGGATATTTTGATGTGGAGTATAATATTATGCAGAACAGATATGCTGATATCAGCCACACACAGAGACAGGTTATACTACTGATGTGGATTTGTAAATATAGGATGGTCACACACTATGATATTTTATCACATATATTAGAACCTTTGGCTTCCGGTGATTTCCGTTCTTGAGTTGGTGACGGTGTTTTAGATTTGCCTGAACCAGCAGATTTTCTATCTGAAGAGGAGATAATCCAGATCATTGACAAATCGTTATAAAAAAAGTTGCTAAAAAACCTCATTCATACACACTAAAAATAAGATGAGAAATGAAAATCTACATATATAACTTAATTATATTTTCCCATTGACTACTGTAAGATTGGTTATTTTTGCTGGGGGAAATTTTCACTAAATGACCATTGCGACAATATGCATTGGTGTCTTTTTGGCAAAATCAGGATTATTCCCTGAAATCTTGTATAATGGTTATACATTTTGTGCAGAAGGTTATTTTTATTATCGTTGTACAATATCCCATAAAGCGCACAAATGACCCCCACATGAAAATTTTCCATGTTTACAGTTACTTGCAAAACTATATTGAGTGATTAATATGGGACTGGTAATTATGATGTTTTTAAAGATGAAATATTTCAAGTAAATCGATTTGTATAAAATCATTGCAGTGTAAATTTCTAATAAATCAGCGTCAATAGAATATCTACAATATACATCAACAAAATCTTTCCAAAACTTTCAAAATGATTTAAATTTCTTTCCTTTGGTTTTGATAAAATTTTGTACTAATAAATTAATATACTGTTCAACATTCTGGATTCCACAAGAAAATTTAAGATTGCATGGAAATCTGGGAAATACATTGAAAAGCATTGGATGACTGTAATAATCCTTGGAGGATACAGTGAATAGACAGGGTCACTAAAACATGCAGGAGTAAATTCTTTTTATGATCATATGCTGTGTCATGTTTGATATGACCCCAGTAATGAAAATAAAGAAAAATAATCATTATACTCTTTTCTTGATATAAAAAAGACAATAAAAGTAAAAACACTCACACCTTGGACCTGATTTTAAATTAAAATTAAAGTTTGATCCATCTTTTTTTTCCTATAAATTATTGACCAGTTGAAAAGAATCATCCTCGAAAATGAACTTAAATTAAATATTGGTGTTACCACATGATATAACATTCAAAATCATATCATTGACCTACGCATATAAAATACTAGTACACAAATGATTCCCTTAAATAGTCATGGAAGCTAGAATGAATATTGTATATAAGGGGTAGGTTCACTAACTCTCAAAATTGGCCCTAAATTTTTGCGAAAAATAATTTTATGAAAATTATGATTTAGCATATCTTACATTTATTTCAAATACCTGCCGAAATAGAAAGTAAATGTTTTTCATTGTCAAAATTAAAATATTTATTTGGTATTTCAAACAACCATACATTTAACTTCCTTGATACAAAAAACAACCAAAATCTAAAACATTCTAAGATTTAAGGGCCTTTTTTCCAAGTTACCTAACCTGCTCCTTTTACACTATGAGGTAATTTTCCAGTCATATATGCTCAGACTACACAAAAATTGCACCAAGACTTGAAAACTTGCAACATTGTTTATGCTAGAATGTATGTACACTCTATCATCTATTTCCATGTACATATCCTGAATATTCATAATCTGCTAATAATCAATAAATAGAGAGGACTACATGGTAAGGGAGATGGGTGGGTGAGTGGGTGGGTGGTAACAAAGATTCCTTGTAGTACATATCAAAAGATACCATGCAGGTAGGGTTACAACCAATTCTCACATGCATTTTACCTTCCTCAGTTTTGAGATCTGGTTCTGAGGCCTGAGTAGGTTCAGAGGCCTGAGTAGGTTCAGAGGTTTGAGGAGGTTCAGTTTTTTCAACCTCAATTTCAACCCCTTTTTCTATATCAGAATTTTCAGCTAACTGGTCATTCTCAAAGTTGGAAGTCTGGTTGCCTTTTGAGAGATTGTTTGATTTATGTATCAAAGATGTAAGAAATTAAATCAAACTAATTACATATATTTCAATTTTTATGAAAATTCTAAATCTTTACATTTAGTAAATAGAATAGTGAATTCATTAGATTGTCCAAAATTTAAAATTCAATCAAAGTTTGTAAAGCATATAATTGACACTAAGACATTATTGTTGCTGTCACTTTTAAATTTTATTTCATAAAAAGCTAGTGGGATTTAGGAAAGGGGAAATAACTGGGAACAGCTATGAGAGATGGTAAAGATGTAAAGTATAAAGTAGAGTTTTCTTCCATAACAATGCTTCCTATGCTGTAGTAGAGAAAACTGAACCTATCTACATGTATATCTATTCAATAATACTCAAGACTGAGCTCAGAAATCCTTGAAGATGCATGAACCATTAATTGTGACACTATAAAGATTTTGAAATTATGGACATTAAATTGGACAATTTCTAATGGCCAATACACTTTTCTAACAAATACTTGACTTTTAAAAGGAGTGCATTCAGACCTTTTCATCATATAATAATGTCATACATTGTAGACAAGGACAAACTTTCCTAATGTATGATTTTGACAACATTTAGATAGAAAATTTTATGTAAATTTACGACAAATTCATCCTTTCAAATTTACTCTACTTATCTGAATTAGCATAATTTTCTGATGACAAGGTCACCTGATAGAGAATATGAATGAGCTGAGTTCTTACTTTGAAATTCTAATTCTCTGATAACATTTCATGAAGAATATATGAACAAGAAGGAAGGGGAGATGAAGGTTGTGTCACAAATATAACAGTCGGGGTCATATAGTTCTCATGCTTTTTACCTTCCTCCAACACTGGACTTGAGGAGGGGTTAGTGACAGTATTTTCTACCTCAGTTTTGAACCCTTCCTCTCCTTCCAATTCAATTTGTTCACCTTAATATTAAAATGACTTTTACCAAGTAGGTCATGATAACTCTTGTTTTATAGAGTAAATTTGTTTTACAGACTATATCATATCTTATATGGTGTATTTAATATTTCATCTTCACCTTCAGATTTGTAATCATTGAACTATTCATAAATTCAATTACATTAATTCAAACATATTAATATCTGTAATAGTTAAAAAAATTCAATGAATGTAGGTACATCAAAGAGAAATTTTAACAAAATATTAAACAAAATAAGAATTATAAGAAAGTTAGGTCAAAGCATTATACACAAATTAGTAGCAAATTATTAATGTTAGAAAAATCAAATTCAAGGAATTGTGGTTCCCCGCCTTTGGGCGTTTGTCTTTAAAGAAATGCTTACAGACACCCCCTACTATTTTAAAGTTTTCATAATATATCTCATGTACTATCAAAGTTCTAAATATCAAAAGATGAAACTCCGAGAAAAGGTCAAAAGGTCCAAACTTTGCTACCAAGGCAAAGGGCTTGTGAAAAGGAATGCACAAGTGAAATATGAAAGTCCTACTATTTACCATCCAAAAGTTATGGTCCATGTTAAAGTTTTTTAAGAGGACAAGGTCACAAGGTCTGACTGTTGTTACCGATGGAAAGGTCTTGTGTCTTGTCACAAGGAATACACATGTGAAATATGAAAGCCCTATCACCTACATATACCATTCAAAAGTAATGGTCATGATTAAAGTATTTTTGAAAAGTAGGTAAAACTCCAAGGTAAAAAATTTGGTATTCATGAAAAGTTCTTGTCACAATGAATACAGATATGTTAAATATGAAAGCCCTATCACTTATCATTCAAAAGTAATGGTCAAGGTTAAAGTATTTTTTAAAAGTAGGTTGAACTCTGAGGGCAAGGTCACAAGGTCAAAAAATTTGGTATCCACGGAAAGGTCTTGTCACAATAAATAAACATGTGAAATATGAAAGCCCTACAACCTTCCATTCAAAAGTTATGCACAAGGTTAACAATTCTGAAAAATAGGTCAAATTTCAAGGTCAAGGTCACAAGGTCAAAAATTTTGGTATCCATGGAAATGTCTTGTCACATGGAATACACGTGAAATATGAAAGCCATATCACTTACCTATCAAAAGTTATGGACAAGGTTAAAGTTTTCCTGACTGACGGACAGACAGACCGACAGATAGAAGGACAGACAGACGGGACGGTTTTAATGTCCCTGCACTTTTCGCACAAAAATATGCAGCCATGAACGGATAAGATACATATAATGCATCTCTTGATCATAATAACAATAGAATACAAGGAAGAACAATATCAGCCTTACTACTGACAATATGACGTCATACAACATGACAAAGAGAAGTATGGCAATGCAACAGTCATTATCCATCAGCTGGTATAGTTATATTATAGGTGTAATCAGCCCATCTAGCAAATTACTATGCCCCCTCAACCCTAACGAAGAGAACTTTGTTTTTGTAATTGCAAAGAATCAACAGGTTTTATGCATCCTGTCAAGTTTTTAATTTGTTCATCAATTTGTTTGTAGAGATATAGCTTCACACAACCATGACTTTAGTTCAGTCTGCAATCTTGTGTTACACAATCAAACCAATCACATTGTTACTACGTAAAGCTTCACACAACCTTAGTTCAGTCTGCAATCTTGTGTTACACAATCAAACCAATCACATTGTTACTACGTAAAGCTTCACACAACCATGACTTTAGTTCAGTCTGCAATCTTGTGTTACACAATCAAACCGATCATATTGTTACTATGTAAAGCTTCACACAACCATGACTTTACTTCAGTCTGCAATCTTGTGTTACACAATCAAACCGATCATATTGTTACTACGTAAAGCTTCACACATCCATGACTTTAGTTCAGTCTGCAATCTTGTGTTACACAATCAAACCAATCATATTGTTATTTCGTAAAGCTTCACACATCCATGACTTTAACTCCTGTGTTACAACACATCAAAACAGTGAAGTTGTTATTAATCACATCAACCAAAGTTATGGTTCTCTCAGCAACCAAAGTTATGGTTTCACATCAACCATTTGTTATGGTTCAGTCTGTAGTTAAGTGGTCTCACTCTTGGTTAATGGTTTGTCACCTTGTGTTGGTTCTTCATCTGGTTGTCCTGAGGCCCTTGATGGGTTTTTAGAAGCTTTGCTTTTAGTTGGTGATTCAGTTGGCTCTGCTGACTTCTTCCCTGATGGAGTAGGACTTTGTAGAGGTGGTGACTCCTCAGTGACAGGTTTAGCTTCAGGAGAAGCCTGCTCCTGTCTGGGGGATTCTACTTTAGGTGTGGCACGTGAGTCTCGTCCAGAGGGAGATGGTTCTTTAATACTGACCGATCGTTTGGCTGGAGAAGCTGCTGACTGCCGGGAGCTTGGACTCTTCATACCACCGGCTGGGGACTTCATCTTATCAATGGCTTACAGAAAATAAATGTACTGAATATTAACAATTATTTTGGGATTTGTGTCAACTTTAGAAATCATGCTTATTATCAGTTTCCAGTTTTGATGCAGTTGACAAACAATGGTTATAATTGTCCAGGGAATCCTCTCCCTCTCTGTCTATTCACAAATCAAATGCATCACCCAGCTATGAAGCAGCTATGTGATGATTTGTTGTTTTATGACATGAAGGGAATTACTTGACATTAAACCATGACTGTATAGTTGATATTTCTATTCTTGTACGATGTAAATGTCAATTTGTAAAGGAACACCCAGCATCAAATATCAAATGACCTTGATTGAAAATTCCATATAGATAGGTAGGGGGATTCTCGAATCATGAAGAAAACCAATGGAAATCTCAGTCATTCTGCCCGACAGTGACCTATTCACCTGTATAGGTACACCCTCCCCTCACAAACCCATAGAGAATATCCATATGCAATACTTAAATGGTTGGTTTAGGTAAGTTACAACCATCTGACATTTGTATTGAACTCATGGGAAATGAATGAAGCACAGGTCATGTAAAATGTGTCAATCTCCATCATTTTTTACATTGGAAATACATTAATTAATCATCAGGATCAAATTGATGAAAAGACAGAAAAATCCTAAATCAATGGATTATAAAGGAGATTTAAAAGTTCTAGCTAAGATAAAAAAAACCCATTAGATTCAGGTACTTCAGAGTTGTGATAGGAGAAAAGGTTTACAACATCATATTCAAATCATATAAGCAAAAGTTTTCTGCTCCCAAATCACTGAAACAATAAACATGCAAGATGAGTTTTTGTGATATCTAGACATACTGATGGTGCCACAAATATCCTGTCACATTTCAAAGACTGAGGTAGCAAAACATACATGCACAATTCACATGATGCAATACTACATGTAGTAATAAATGTTAAGCACTATTTCATAGCAAACATTGAGACATAGCGAGGTTGTCTGTAAAATGCAATGACTATCACATGCTCGGTGTACATTGCTGTACAACACCTTGAGAGATAATGGCTGACACAACATGGGTGGTGTGTGGACTTACCGTCCCTGTCAGCCGGAGTAGTGTCAGATGCAGTGTTAGATTTCTGGACTTCATCATCATCTGACCTTCGTTTATCAATATTGACAGTCTGGCCTTTGTCCTCATTCTGTTTTCTGTCCTCTAGTTGTAAGTCCTTCACACTGCCCTGTAGTGAGGACTGGTCCTCCTTCCTCAGTTTCTCCATGTAGGACTGTTCGTTTTCCAGTCTGTGTCCCTCATCCTCATTCTGACTATCATACGCTTTGACATCTTCCTTCATGGTAACATTATCATCATGTTTGGAGGACTGTTTACCTTCCTTTGTTCCAAGAGTTTCCTCCCCTGAGGACTTATTCTGAGAAGTTGATGAAGTATGGGAGCCTATGGATGTCTTCTTTTCTGAAGTAGAAGTTTTTGATTTCTTTCCCTTTCTTGAATCCACAGACAGCTTCTTCTCCTTTGTTTTGTATGGGTTTCTTTGCTGTTCAGATTTCTTCCTATTGCCATTATCCTGATCTTTCTTTCCATTATTTGCCTCTTGAACCTTCTGTATTTCATCATTTACCTTCGCAGCTCCCTCGCTATCTTTTCTTTCACTTTTTATTCCATTCTCTGCGTTTGTTTTCTCTTCATTCTCAGTCTTATCACCTTTGACCTCAGAATTCTGCTCATTTCCCCCATTCTCTGTCTCGTCCCTGTTTGTCTGCTTTGTCGAGTTTTTGGATGTCGTTGACTCGTTACTTTCCTTTCTACTCCTTGATGACCTCTGTGATGATCTACTCAGGGAAGTGGATGACTTTTTTCTCTGCTTGGATTCTGACTGTTTTTTCTGTACTCCATCCTTTCTTTCCTGCCCAGGACTAGATGTTTTCTTAGAATCTTTACTAGATTTCCTGGACTTATCTTCAGTCGGATAACATTAATGGATTAATTTTTGATGGAATTATTTTTCTTGTTATTCTGACAATTAACTTAAAGAAATGTAGATCAGGGATTATTTTAGTATGATAACAGATTAAACCATCATTCCCTATTGTGCAGACTCTGACATAATCTTATTGTGACGTCATCTAGTTCTGTTGAAACAGGAATAAACTTTTGTGAAAAACGATATGGGAATGCCAAGATATGATGATAATCTTTGTCAGATTTACTACTCAACATGGAAAATTTCTAATAAGAATATCTAACCTCAAAGAAGTTTTTTTTTCAATTATATATGGAGACTGAAGTAAGTGTATCTAACATAGGGTAATCAAAGATAACATAGCTCGCCATATCAGGTTTACGTAAAAAATGTTCCAAGATCCAAGAAGTGTTGTCAAAAGGAGTCCATGCATGTAATATTAGTCTATCCCTTCGAGAGCTACTGTACACGCAGCTCACTTCAGAAATTGGAAAATTGAAGTTTTGTCTCATTTGCCTATTTTGCGATTAAAATTCATATAGCGGGATAGACCTCAAACTCTCGTAACTAACGGTATACGTTATATGTCCGTACAACCAGTACCAAGCTTACAGTGAAAGAAAATAGTTTTTGGATGGGGATTTTTCATGTTAATTATAGTGTGACGTCACTGATGTTCTCCATAAGACTCAATGTTAAACATTGGCGACGTCATGCTAAAATTAACCTTGAAAACTCCCCATCTAAATCTATTTCTTTCGCTGTGAGCGTAGTATTGGTCGTACGAACATATAACATACACCGTTAGTTACAAGAGTTAGAGATCTATCCCCCTAAATGAGTTTCAATCTGAAAATTTGCTGACAAAATAGACAAAACTTCAATTTTCCGATTTCTGAAGTGAGCTGCGCGGACAATAAAGATACAGTCTAGGTACATGTCATTGATTTAGTAAGATTCAAGGTCAAGGTCAAAGGTCATGGTCTCAAACAAGTCAAAAGGAATCTATATATACATGTGAAAAATCAATGCCCTGCCCCTGATGGTTGACAATTGATACCTTTCGAACACGGGAAAAAATTGAGAAATTCCATGACGTCACAATGCAATTTCGATGTTTGACCAAGGTTCAGAGCCTGTTTGTCCGAGGTAAAAGCATTGTGACGTCACAAAATTTTGCATTTCTTTTCCTGCAATCGGAAGGGTCAATATACAGCCCGGGTTGAAGTTTTTGAAAGTAGTCAAAGGCCAAGGTTAAGGTCAATAGGTCAAAGGTCATGGTCTCAAATGAAAGGTCTTGTCACAGGGTATCTACATGTGAAATATCAAAGCCCTAATCCTATAGATCAAGAGATATAGACCAGGTTAAAGTTTTTGAAAAGTAGGTCAAAATCAAAAGTCTAGGTCACTGGGTCATTTAAGGTCATGGTCTGAAGTGAAAGGTCTTGTCACAAGGTATCTACAAGTGAAATATCAAAGCGCTATCCCTTATAGTTCAAGAGATATAGCTGAGGTTAAAGTTTTGTCTATGGACAACGACAACAACGACGCCAAGCATCAGCTCTCCGGACTTTTTGTCTCGGCAAGCTAAAAAATTAGGCAGTATATTGAAATAATGAAAATAAAAGATGTTATATTACATTATAATGCATTATATTTGAATAAGAGAATGTGTAAGACAGATCATAGACAAAGTTAGACAGAAGTGGCATATATAAATATACTAGAAATGATAATGATACCTTTGTTGTCATCTTCAAAATCATCATCATAATCATCTTTTCCTCCTTCTGATTGAGTGCATTAAATAATTATTTTCAAAATAGTCAGATTAAAACTGGAGCAGAAAGGTGATATAACAATTTCATCAAGTACATACATATATCACACAAACTGATACCTGGCCTAGTAATGAAGCATGATAAAGTATCCGAGACGACATCTTATAATTATCTCTAAACAGTATTTTATGTCTCTCGATATAACATTTGCCAAACAAAGGCTGTATGTATATGATAATGTAAGATAAACTGTTGACTTTCTTCAGCATGGTATATAAGACCAGAAACTTCGTACTTAAAAGTACATGTACCAGAGCCCTTATTCATGTCTATATTGAATAAGTAGTCAAAAGCAACTCCCCTTAAATTGGATAATACAAAACATTCCTACAAGCTCCATACAAGCACTGAAAGTATTGACTGGATTCTCTATGCTTCCTTATTGGTCATTTGAATGTTACATCTCTCATACTTAAATAAGACTATATCAGTCCTTACCAGATTCTGGTTCATCGTCTCTCCCCTTGTACGAGCCTCTGTCATCGTCATCCCGATCATCTCCTTCCTTCACACCTTTAACTATTTTATTATTAACTTCCTGTAAAGCTTTAGTAATAGCGTCTTCGGCAGCTCGATCGCCTAATCTCTTAGCTAGCTCCAACGATCGCTCAAACGAGTCACATGCTGCTTGAAGGTCATTCAGTTTAACTGTAACGAAGTGAAAGCCAATCAAGTAAATCCTCCAAGCTTATCCATGTATGCTAACACTATCAGACCTGCCTAACCTAATACAATTACTTGCTTACAATTTGACAATCATCTAAGTACAAAAAATTCTTCAAAGTGCACGAAAAACAAACTAGATTTCAGCAGTTTTCTTTGCTCTAATTCACAATCATGTTTTGTATCACTAAAATTAAATTCATAAAGTTGTTAAAAATATTGTGTTTAAATTGTAAACTTCAAAATAAACAATCTTGAAAAACAAGAGATTTAAAATTAGATTCCAATAGTAGGTTGTATTCCAGAGTAGGCAGGTCTATTGCCTAGTAACAACACAACAAACTTTTAAACTGTACAAACCAAAAAGCACATAGGCAAAGTATACAAAATACATTATATATACCTTCAGATTGGGCTACTAGCACACTTGCATGTAACTGCCATCCGTCATCCTCAGCATCCCGCGCGGCAGCTAACGATTTCTCTCCAAAGTCCCGAGCATCTTGATACTTATTTAACTCTAAATAGCATCGTCCTATTTCATGATAAAGCCATGTACTTTCTAAAGGTGATTTGCTCATTGGTAGTTTTTCTTCCCACCTGATAGTATAGAAATTAACATGTGTTTGAGAAACATTTATGCTCCATGTAAACATAGAATAGACACAAAGCAATGAATGAGCAATAAAATAAACCAATCCATAAGCTTAATCAATAATTGCTTTAAGCTTACATATAGTTATCAATCTGATTCATATGTCTGTACAGATATTGCATTATAATTTGTTACTTTTATAGACATTAGCCCAGTTTTGAATAGGCTTCCATGTGATAGCACTATACAGGCTTAAATATGAATCCTGCTCAAATCAGTACACATGCAGTATACAGATTTATATTTTGTACTTGAATCTTAAAAGCTGATCAGTTTTGCTGAGCTATATAGCATAAAAGTATTGATGGATACAACAGTGATTTATGCTTTTTTCTTCTTTTTATGTCTCAGTACATGAATATTAAATAAGTTACATTCCCCAAAAAATATTCTACAGCAACAAATTCTAAAGATTGTTTCTATTGGGTGCACGTATTTTGTACATAGTCTCATCATCTTTAATATCAGTTTGTGGTGAAGTATTGATCCCGTACGAAATTCTGAGGCGGAATCTGGCCGGAATCCGGGCAGAAATAGACCAGAAACGAGCAGGAATGCCATTTTTCTGGTTGTAATTGGACAGGAATAAAATTCCGCCCGTAACTAGACTCAATTTACGGCCGGAAAAATGGAAGATTCCGCCCGTAAACCAACAGTAAAAAGTACCACTACTAATCTCTACACGGAAAATCTGCACTTAAAAAATTTTGTAGTCGGAATTCCTGGTACGACACGGAATTTTTGCCTTAGATTATTTCGCAAGCAGGAATTCATATCATAAAACTTAAGTTTATTTCGCGGGCAGGAATTCATTATTTCACCGGCGAGATCGCCAAAACAGAAATATATATATACTCAATCTATATACATGTACAGTAGTTTGTTTATTTTTCATATGACAGTCAACGTGAATTCTGTTTGAGAGAGAGAGAGAGAGAGAGAGAGAGAGAGAGAGAGAGAGAGAGAGATTTCACTTGAATTCACGCCTGGTTATAATGAAACGAATACTGTACATAATGTACTGTGTATTTTTCAATCTGATTCTAGTTTCTTTGGAAATCGGCATACATGTAGATCTACGTATTTCATACAGCCTTCATTCACATATCTAATCTCTGATTTGTCACTATTTATCTCCGGCCAATTTTATCTAGAATGACAAAAAATCTTATTTTGCAGAATTGCACTTCTCCGCGATGACCAAACACTATTAATCGTTGAATTGTCTTGTTTTATCGTCCGACCATAATTCATTCCATAAATAACATGTCCTTTTATTTCAAGACAAGCGCAATATTAAAATGCCTTCTAACTGGACAATGCCCTAAGTATCAAATTCCTCGTCTGTAAGCCTTTTCTCCTTTATTGCTCTAAATGGGTCCTAAAAAATTTGGAAATAAAGAGGATCGAGTCCCACAGAGCTCTGTCTTAGACCTATTTTGTGGTCCTTAACGCCCTCCTTTTAATCTAAATGCTGGATCCACCATGTTACCAGTATTCTTAAAGAACTGTTTTAGAGATATCGATCTTTGAAATTAAATTATGAGCAGTTATAAAACCCAGGTATGCATGATTCAGTGGCGGAACCAGCGCCCCCTTTGCCGGGGTGAAGGGGTGAATTTTGCCGATTTTTTTCACTGAAAATCCGCCACTGTTATAAGCCCCCCCCCCCCCATCTTCTTGTGCTCTTTCTTCAAAAAATTAATTCAATTTTTCATAAATCCACGTTAGAGTAAAATTAGATTAATTTTATAAATATATGTAGTTGTATGTAATTAACATACCACGTCGTCATCAACATCGCACTGTCCTCTACGTATTTCAAGTTCAACATTATAATTTTTAAAATTTGTTTGTTGATTCCCTACTTTAGTTGTCTGAATGCCTCGTTTGGTCTGACTTCAATCTCAAAGTCTCTGCCAGTTGATTCTGTAATGTTTTTGTAATGCCCTCGATCTATACGCTAAGTGTTCATGATGTTCATATCATGGTCCCACATTTCAATATAAAGGGGGTCCTATTGGGTAAAAAAGCATGATCGTATTTCTATAATCATAAAGTAGGTCGTGATTCAGAATGTGAAGACGTACGTTAACTGACTCGGCAATTTAGTCATTAATCGCATATGTACGTATCTCTGCTTTCTTTTTATTTAAAAAAAAATCTGAAAAACATGTAATTAACTAATAATTATAAGGCAATTAACACCTAACAAAACATTATTCATGACGTGCAATTTCCTCCATTGAGCCCCTAACAGCTCCATGTCCTGTATCACGGCGTTACATCTGGTAAACATTTGACCTGCTGACCACCATTCACAGAAGAGCGCGCGACATACGAGGAGTGTATAGTACAACAACGCCTTTCAAAATGTTGGCATCTATTTTTTCCCTGAAAATGCTAGTTTTAGTGTCGTAAGAAGACGTGACCCCGACCTAAAGATTCTTGGGGACTTCAGTCCGAGAGAAAATGTGGAAATGAAATCATGGAAAATCAAAGGAAACGCATCAAAAGATTTGTACCATGGAACAATATTATCAAAGTGGGAGCCGGGAGGTATGTGTTCTCTTTGTTCTATAATTAACATTACTTTAAAACTTGATAAATATGGTACACATGAATCTGTTAACATGGTTAATATGAAAACATATTTACTTTTAATTGTTTTTATTAAACAATATAGCCTCTTTTAGATAGAATTCTGACAAAATTCGAAAAAAGTCACGTGACAATTTCTTATCTGCTTATTGGCTTACTTATTTTGAGTGCTGAATTTGTTATCACAATACCTTCGTTGCAAATTCTACGTTGTAGACGGTAATTAACACCTTTCAGACGGTTCAATATTTTTTCATTATATAGCAATGATTGATTGACTGATTTGTGTAGATAGTGATAAAGATTTTTGGGGATTTTCTTTCTTGTATGTTTTTTTTTTTCTTATTTACTTCTGTAATTAAGTCATAGGATGGTCAGTCCCCCCTCTTTTTTTTTTGGTAAAGACTGGGTACCCCACCTTGTCAGAAATGAAAATCTGGATACACGCATATTCAAGTATGAAATACTGCGATACTAAGGATGTCTATGATAGAAATTTAAAAACCTGTACACATGTAATATAAGTGATGCCTTCATATAATATACTAAGAGGGCGAAACGTCACGCTGTGTTGAAAACGTACTGTAGTTACGGAAATATTTTAAAGAACAGAAAAGAGATTTTACAGGACAACGTAATTTACTTTTTTCATACTAATTGAGATACAACGAATATTTTTACAGAAAGTAGGGTGAGGTTTTACCCGAAGTAGGAGGCAAGAAATCGCCAGCTCATAATGAGAATTTGCGAGGGCTTCATCTTATTTCTTAATGTATTCAATAAGTAAATTGTATGTCTGGTTGTAAATACATGTATGCTCAAAATATAACATTTCTAATTAATCCAATTGCAGGCGAAACTTCTGGATGATGCAGATTAATGGTGTCCAAAGATGGTCTGAGGAAAGCCGTGTCAGCGCCCAAAAAAGTTCCAAGCCTGGCTACAAACGTTTTGCTATAAACTGTTGACGGAGTTGTTTTATTTTCCGAAATCTTGCTGCCTCCCCGAGGACAGGGACTTGGAAACACACAGGAAAACAGTTATATAACCGAGAGATTTTCGTACAAGAGAAAACAGTGTAGAACAGCACCAAAAAGGAAATTTACATCACTGATAAAAAAACAAAAATGCTGACTACCGTTATATACGGTACTGTCCACTGCCATGGAATATTGGATAGACATATTTACAAGTTATACTGTGATTATTTTTTTTCGGACCAAAGAATATTAAACTTCATCGGCAGATTACATAAACTGATACTTTTCAGGAACTCATTTGTACATACGGCTTTGTAATTTCATTCTTTTTTATTGTGTGGAATAAATCCTTAACTGTAAGTAAATTGTCTATTTCTTACTTCTCGACTTCGAGACTGAATGTTCTTTTGATGTTTACTTGATACAATATGGATGACGCAGTTTGAACATACTATGGGTAGATTATAAATATTTGTAGTCTGTCCGCCACATCTAGATTTCAAAGGCCTGCCACCCTCCCACCAGGCAGATTGTGGGCGGAATTTCCTAAATTACGGTCAGATTCCAGGCGGAATTCATGATGAATGTATATCATGGGGTTTGAAAGTTACGGTCGGTAAACGTTTTTCATGCCCTGCTTTCCCGTCCAAATTCCTGCCCATATTTCCGGCCAGAACTAATTTAAATATTTCGTGCCAAATTCCGTGTATTTTACGCCTTTAAAACTCATGTCTGCTTAAAAGAAGAGGAGAAACAAATACGCCCGGAATCCGACCAGAAAATGTAAAAAAATCCTGTCAAATTCCGTCTCAGCTCCAGGCGGAAAATTTCGTATGGGATGGAAAGGTGTTTCAAAATTACTGTCATATGCTTCAAAATCACTCGTATCTTCAGTAGGTAATAATAAATTACTGAAAAAAATTAATTAGATTTTTAATTTCCTCTGTCATTTATACGAGCAGACACTCGTTCTACCTTAATATTTTTCTAACTTTAATTTTCCTATTTAGAATCTACTTGTCTTTGTAAATCATCTTTTTTTTTTTTGCGCAACTTAATTATTTTCTGATTTATAATTTCCCGCCTTAATCTTTCTTTGAAGTCTTGCTATACATATTGGGATATGTTAATTAATGGTCATTCAAATTTCATTGGTCACTTTGTTTTTTTCATTTCCTCTGTTCATATTTGAATTACCTGGGAGAGAGTATACACTATCTTGTTGACATCATCTATTCATCATATCTTCAAGATCGACCATGTAATTTTAAGTACTTATGATTTATATTTAGTAGCATTATTTCATACAATCTTGATCTTTTTTATGTATTTTTATCTGATTTTACTAATTATTGACCACTTAGTTCAAGTGAGATAAAACCCCCATTCCCTGTTGAGAATAGTATGTAATGAATTATTTTGAGAGAATATTTCTGTAAATTTGAATGTCAATTTTATATTTTCATAATTCCCGTAAACGTAATCAAATCCCTGTTAAATGAATCCTGAATTATTTGTTTTCATCATAAATGAATTCCATAGAGTATCAGAATTATTCCGATCCCTAGTTGTAATATTGTTTATGTAGATCCGATTCTTCAGTGATTGTCTGTAATCATGTTGGTCATCGCATCCGTGTGTCAGGCCCTATTGAATTGACAGGTATTATAATTTTCTGTGTCGTATTGAGTATAAAATATATTGTGATTTATATTGTTTGAAAAGATTATGAATGCAATTCTATTTCTCCAATTTATATATTTTTGCTACTACAATTACGATGTAATTAATGTATGGTGATAGAAATATTTTTGATACTGGTGTAAGAGAAATAACTCTTATATTTTTGAAGACTTTGTAAAATCAAGTCAGAGTAATATTTTTAAAGTAATGAAACGGAACAATTTAAATTAGTTTATTAATTGAATTATTTACTGTGAATTTATCCAAAATATTTTTTATTGTTATTGTACTTTGTAGGTTCCATTATTTATTGGTTCACACTTGCGAATAAATGACATGCAAAACCATATATTCATATTTTGTTGTTATTGGACCAGGCCACAAGTCTGAAGAACTTCTCTACTGACTCTCTGCTATATACATATAGATACTCTCATTACTGATTGTAAAGCCTAAATGTAGATACTCTTATTTCTGTACATCTGCCCCAGAATTTGTGTCTACCCCTTACCTCTCTTATGACCAGAACAGAAGCTTAATGAATAGTTGCATTATACTTACACCTCTATAGCTTTCTCAAAGTTTCCTTTCCTTGCATAAACTCTTCCTAGATTATCTAATGCTCTAGATTTGGCATCTTCAAGAGAGCTGAAGAGAAAATCAACTGAATGCAAAGTAAGCACAAAATTTTCAATTAAAAGTGGTTTATAAGTTCTTTAAAACAGATGTAAATTCCTTCTTATACATGTGTTAGGATTGGTATACAGTTAAAGTATACCATTGAGGGAGTTAGCACGATTCTGGTTCCCCGAGACTAGACCTATTTCCCTAGGCGAAGCCGAGGGAAATAGGTCTGGTCGAGGGGAACCAGAATTGTGCTAATTCCCTTAATGATATACTTTAATTGTTTTATTATACCGAAACAAACATTATACTGAAACAAACATATCTCTTAGGTATACAGAAACAAACATTATACTGAAACAAACATATCTCTTAGGTCCACATGGTTCCAATGGAAATTCTAATGATTTTGCCTTGCCTTCTCGACTGAATGACTGAGTAAAGGAAAATATTAATTTTTGATGATAAGATCAACAGAAACATCATTTATCAAACTCATACATGTTTAATTTTTATAGTTTTGTTTTATTGCGGATTAATTTATGTGCTAAGCGGATAGGAGGCAGATTACTCTGCTCGCATATTAATAGCGTCATCCGATCAACCTTCAATGGTGCTGATTGGCTGATACTGACACACCCCCAAAGAAGCTCCGCCCCATTTTGAAACTAACTCCCTAGGGAAATAGTCTTCTCAACTAACACACCCCTTTTGAGGGAAATAGTCTTATCAGGCGATTTTCAGGGATTTAGTTAAATTTAATGAGTCTTTTTTATATAGGAAAAAATCAGTAGAGGTATAATAAAATCATATAAGTTATGGACTGGTCCCAAGAAACATTGTTCTTTTGTTGTTCCTCAAAGTGAGTTTTTTCACGAGGGAGTTATATGCGGGAAATAGTGCCATTTGATGGAACAATAAAAGAGCTCCGTCATTGGGGACAGTCTGTCACTGTTGTATTATGTCATCAAAGTGACATCATCACTGTCTTACAATCTTCAGTCGAAGTGTCACAATCACGTCATTATCCATAAAAATATCAAACAAGAAATATCAAACATTCATACAGAAGTAGGTCAAGGTCACAATGTAAAAAAATAGAATAAATACACAAGTGAAATATGAGAGCCTTTAAATATGGTCAAAGCTAATTCTTTTAAAAAGTAGGTCAAACTCTAAGGGCATGGTCACAAGGCCAAAAATTATGATATCATTAGAAAAGTCTGACAAGGTTATGGATTTTCAAAAGTAGATAACAAATTTTAGTATCAAGGGAAAGATCTTGCGACAAGGTGAAATCCTTATCAATTACCATTCAAAAGTTGTGGCTAAGGTTGAAATTATTGCAGACAAACAGATAGATAAACAGACTAACAGACAGGCCCACAGTATCCCCCTGAATCTCCAACAAGGAAGACAAAATTGTCATTTTCCTATTTTTTTAGTGGGCTGCACAGACAGTTAAACCAAGTTTTATGGTATTCATTGTAAGTTACACTTTGGATTTCTTCATAATACAAGTCTGATTGTTCTGTGTTGAATCCATTTGCAATGTCGTATTGTTCTACCAATCAGAGTATATAGAAATAATAACAATATATCATACAAGCTATTTGCTATCCTGAGATCCTCTTCGTGGTGTTCTAGTGACAGGCTATACTTCCCGAGTTCTAGATAGGCGTTACCAATCTGACTGTGTATATTGGCTAACAACTCAGCTTTATTCTGTAACTGATCCTCCGACATATTCTCTACAATGCGAAGTGTCTTCTTGGCTTTTGTTAAACTCTCATCATATCTCTCCTTAACTTGATCTGCAAATAGTAAATAATCATTTGCTTATTGAAAGATTGAAAATGCTATTTCATTTGGAATCCAAGTCGTTATGTCAACAAACTTTTTACTTTGATTTGAACACAATTTAACACAAACAATGACTCTTCAGTTTGGAGCATTCTGCTACC
The DNA here is from genome assembly GCA_028142955.1 of Pinctada fucata. Classification (NCBI taxonomy): domain Eukaryota; kingdom Metazoa; phylum Mollusca; class Bivalvia; order Pterioida; family Pteriidae; genus Pinctada; species Pinctada fucata. The sequence continues at coordinate 28,964,027 of AP027115.1, forward strand.
TTTCCTGACCTAGGCTTCCAGCTTTTGGTACATGGTAAATATATAGTCAGGTTGACCAAGGTTTGTTGACAGATCCTAACACAAACCTTTAACATTTGTAGGCATTTTTGATTTTCATTCCTAACAAGTTTCATCAAAAGCTGTTCAGCAGTTTTTTAAGTATAAAGCTGAAAATGTACAACGAGACTGTTCATCAACAGGTATTTTGCCTATCATATGTTTGTCACTAAATATGTGACCTTGATCTTGGAAGTGACCTTGACTGGATATTGAGTCTCATCCTGCCAAACCATTCCTGCAAGATTGATGGATCATCTAGTACAATGTGTATCAAGAAAGTCTATATTAGTGTGACAATCAGATAGATGGTCAGACAGACAGACCAACTTCAGAGTGAAACTAAGATTAATAAAACTGATTTTTCTTTTGCTAGTATATGCTTCCACTCTGAGGATGTTTCTCAAAGAAGAGTACTCCCATTGACAAACTTCTGGTGGCACCAGCTAGTTTTACAAAACTGTACATGTTACTTAGTATACAGTTAAATTATACCATTGAGGGAGTTAGCATGATTCTGGTTTTCCTTGACCAGACCTAGCCTTGGGAAATAGGTCTGGTCGAGGGAAACCAGAATCATGCTAACTCCCTCAATGGTATACTTTAACCGTTTTATTATACCGTCACTTGCTGTAGCTCCGCCCCATTTGGACATCACCCGCTGTAGCTCTGCCCCGTTTCGATTTCTCAACTAACGCACCCTTTGCAGGGAAATAGTCTCATAAGGCGAGTTACAGCTAGTTTTTATGAGTATCTTTTTACATAGGAAAAAAACAAGTAGTGGTATAATAATTTAAGTTAATGTACCATACAAATTTTAAAATATGATAGCCAAATATTCCTTGAACAGATAATCAAAATTAATATTCTTTGAATATATGAATCCTTTTCTATAATTATACCCTCATCTATTTCCTCTAGACATCTCAGAAGGTAGTCAGTGGGGTCTCTCTGTCGGGACTTAGCACTCTGTCTCTGTTTTTCACGATCCCTCTTGCGTGCGTACATCGGCTTCTGCTGTCGCCAGAAATCAGCTCGTGAGTCTAGGAAGTCCAAGCCATCCTCTACCTTACATTTAATATCTCTGTTCATAGAGTTTTGTCCTCCAGTTAGGGCTAAAAAGATATCTTAATGTTTAGAATTCTGCATGAATAAGTAGGAAAGGATGATTCTTACTAAATAAGCAGGGCAGGGTGAGTGACCAACTGACAGTTGACAGTAATATTATTTTATCCAGTATTGTACTACAAGGGGTATAACTTTATGTCTTCATGATTTCAGCCACGTTGAAAATATAAAACTAACTTAAGTTGACACATAGACACTTTCACCGTGTATTAACAGTGCTATTTCCATGGTTCTATTTGGTATTGATACTGAGGTGAACTCACCAGGATCGCCCAGTAGTTTTTCCAGGAAATCTTTATCTCCATACAATTCTCCAAGTAACTGTCGAATTGTTTTCTGGTCTCCCGAGGTTTTTGGTCTTTCTTTTTCTTTGACTTTCTCCTTTTTGGTACTGACGGGCTTACTGTATCCTTTCTTTTTGTCCTAATTGTCAAAAAATTCAGAAAAGGTCCAGTTCAAGAAGTAATTTTACAGAACAAATTTTACACCTACAGTTAAATTTCACACAAAGAGAGTTATAAAGTTGAAAGGAATCTTTATGTCCAGATTGAAGCTCTCACATAGGAATTCATCCATGATTACATAACTCTGATATCTTAATGTTGTAATTTAAAAACAGATTTAAATATTATAGCAGCTAGATATTTGTTTGTCCATCTATTTACTATCATTATCACTCATCATTGTAAACATACAGTCAATTAATCTACATTTCAAAAGAATAAATAAGATATGAATCAAACTTAAATAAAATAAGGTATAATTGTAATATAGGTAATTAATAAAGTACAGTCATGTATATAACTATGAAAAAAGAAAATGTGCTACAATGCACCCATAACAAAGAAAGCAACAGCTTAGGGAATGAAGTCTTACTATTTGATAGTCATATCAATAGAAAAATTATTGTGTGGTATGAAATCAAAGTTGAATAATTAGATGTAAAATATTTCAAAATATTATTTTTATAATAAAGTGGTAATATTATAGATCAAGTGTCTGTTCAGAGGTTAATTTTCTTATAGAATAGGTACATTATGATATTAATGCACCAGATGAAGTCGTGTATTGGATTATTAAGTAAAGAATAAATTGAAAATATTTTGTCTTGTATTTTACTTGTTCAGAATGCAAGAAACTAAATAGAATAATACACACAGGCTTTCACCATTATAACAGGTTGAGTGATTTTTGAAAATTCAAAGAATATTTCAGCAGATTGTTCTACATGAGAGAATTTTGTTCTAAAGTTCTAACTTTTTTTCAATCTTAAAGCTCAAGCCAGATCTTATACACTTATTTCTGTTTCAGTTTTAGTTAAAGAGAGTCCATAATGATAACTGTTCTTCTGTTTAATCTATGTGTTTTTAGTGACATTCTGATTCTCTTATTAGGTAATATCCATCAACACTAAACATACTATATCTATCATATCTAGAGAACATATTTCTCTCGTGCCTGTTGTACATATCTCTGAAATATGCTATATATTACATATCATATGACACTTTTGTTTTCCATCATTAAAATATTGGGGTGTAATTACTTCTGCGATTTATGACAGTAAATAAAAGGTTTTAACAGCACGTCATAAAATGCTGATGAAAGCGATTTTTCTTCACATTTTATCATCTCATTTATATGATAATTTACAATTTTAATATGTCAAAATTTTCTCTTAATTTGATAAATTTGCTATTTTTCTACTTTTGTTCCACTTTAATTTTTACTGTAAAGAATGCAAGTTCCATGAAAAAAAACATTGGTTCCAGACTAAGAAGATCAGATAGCTAAAAGCTCCTTGCTGCCTCCCTATGTATGCAGTGGAAAAATTCACCATTCGCTACTTGGTGTTTTTAAATAATAAAAGTCCCAATTTGCCTCCTATTGTTAAAAGATATTTCTTTTGAAAATAAAAAGAATGTCAAAATCCTTTACCAGCATAATGATTGTGAATTTAAAATAAGCTTTAAATCCAATGCAAAATGAATTCCATCCCTCCACACAATAACCCCCTAAACGATGACCTGTTCATTCTGTGTAGCTTTGTACAGTGATACACTTAACCATCTGGCTTAAGCTTTGTTTTTTAGTATTTGTAGTTTAATCTTGTTCTCACTTTCTTTGCACCCTTCATATCCTAAAGAAATGATGTGAAGTAGTTTAATATCAAATAAAGTCAAATGTTCAAAATATTCAAATTCCATGAACAAACAACACAAATACATTGTGAGAAATAACACAAGGAAGGTGACTGAAATGAACAACGAAATATATTCATACGAGGCTAAGAATGTTAAATGATACATTATGCTTCTTTCAACAAATGACCGCAGTGTATAAAATGACTCTATAGTATTGTATAGCAGTGTATTGTATTGTATGACTGTCACAGGAATATATACTATGAATCCATAGTATGTCACTTGAACACCTGAAATCTACGAAATGGGATGTTGGTATGATGGAATTAATAAATGATAAATAAAGATGACTTTCTGTCAGATGATTCTGAATTAAAGATTAAAAATCAAACTTAAGCTGGCAACATCGCAATTAGAAATCATGCATATCAGTCAGACTTTTCTCAAGTTATATTTAGGTCAGTCATAATAACGCAGCATGCTGGAAGTTACAAGAATTCCTGATCACTTTTATATTTTTCCGTCTTGACAATGTTACAATTCCACCACGATGATATATACTCAGAAGTCGCTAAACCTACTTATAGGGGAATAAAAGAAAAGAGTCAGGTCCAGGTTGTACTTCTACAGCCTTATATAGATTATTTGAATTTTGTAGCTACAGAAAACTCTCAATTGCCCTGAGACAAGTCTGTTTTCAAAATATGGTTGATGGGCCCTGACACTTGTACCGAAATAGAGGGGGTGCAGTCCTGAACTTATAGCTGGCTAAACCACTCAAATGTTGCTTTTCAAATGTTCAAAATTACTGAATCCCAAACAGACTGCAATCAGATCTTCACGGTATTATGTCTTTGAAAAAGGTCTGATTTCAATTAAATTTGACTTTAATGGGACACTTGTGCAAAAAAATCAAACATAAAAAGTTTACACATGCAGGCATGCATTTATAACTCAAAATCAATTTTCACATCTGGAAAATATTAGTTTTTACATCTCAATATTACAAGTCATGATGATACACTATTAATAAGTGCAATTATGTTAAGTTTTTGGCATTTTATGATACATCTACATCATACAAATCTTACATCGCTAGAGTCGGACAAACGGAAATCCTGAAAGCAAAGATAATGTTTCAATATCTACTCTACAAAATACATTATAGAGATCACCTATGTCACTATGAGACACTAAAAATAGATTAATATCACTACAAAATTCTTTTACTTTATCTCCAAAGATATATATCTGTCATCAAATACGCTTTTTTCCTCTCTACTCATATCGTGAATGCTTCCATATGATAATAACTGTAGCATTATAATGCTTATATGTCAGATCTAGTCCTCAGTTTTTCTTAACCTGTAAATTTGATCTCTATTAAAAACTGTACTAGTTCTCAAAGAAATGTAAATTTATCTCTGATATAAGTTTTCTTCATCTAACTGTTACAAACACATTCTAGTATCAAGAAAGCAGTAATATATCATGATACTCTTAAAGCTATAAAATTTCAATACTGGAATATTACAATATCACATTCTTTTAAAATATTTAATAATTAACATATTCTTTGCCTAGAATATCTACTGACCACTAAGAGAGTGCAAATTATAGAAAATTAAATAATCCCAATGACAAAAATACAGATGTTATAGTTACATTAAGACAATAAAGACATTAAGACAATAAAGACAAAATCAGTAAAACTGATGGATGCTCAAGGAACACAACAATTATAATACTGGCTGTGCATTTTCTGAGTGTCTTTGAACTTCCAGAAATGATTAACTGATTAATGAATATTGCATACATGTACGTTTGTAAGTCTATTCCGTATTTTCCACGTCATAATGGTTTTACGTCAGATACCATCTCAAATGGGAAATAACTCCGCAAATTTCTGCAAAGACTATATTACATTAATACCCTTAACCTTTAACCTAATATGACATAAAAAAAGTTATTCCCAAGAAGCTATTTGTAACACCCCCCCCCCTTTTTTTGGTACATAATTTCATAAGATATTCCAGTATTGAAATATATAAATGGCTGGCAAGCACAGAGTTATCCTTACTGAACTAATCCCGCCTTATTTTACCTTTGACTTGCTATCCTATTTTGTATGACCATATAAAATTTTTCAATTTCTTTTATCAAGCAAATAATATTGATAATTTAATGGGTTAAAAGTAGTTATGAGTATAGTAATATCATACTGTGCTTATTGGTATTATCATTAAGTCCTCAGCTTATCATTAAGAAGTCAACAAAAAAGTTTCTCAATTCCGCGTACATGATCTCACAATTCCTTTTAAATTACCCGGTAAAACTATATCAATTGATAGAATAGTACCGCTAGTTTTTTCCTTATGGCGATTACACGTGATCATCAAATTTGGGTCAGATACCGCCTCCGTACCTGCATTGTAGCAAGCATCCTTAGATGCATCATCCCTTCAAGTTTGGTTGATGCAGGACTAGACAGTAAGGTGGAAATGGACCTGTCCCATTTTACCTAACCTGGTCACTCAAGCGTAAAATGTGGGTCAGATGCAGCATCTGTACCATGTACTGCAGTAAGCACCCTCAGTTGCATCACCCACACAACTTTGGATGACCTAGGACTTATAGTAAGGCGGGAATGGACCTGTCCCATTTTACATAACCTACTCACTCAAGCATGAAATGTGGGTCAGATGCAGCCTTTATACTATGCATTGTAGTAAGCATCCACAGATGTATCATTCCTTCAAGTTTGGTTGATGCAGGACTTATAGTAAGGCGGGAATGGACCTGTCCAATTTTACCTAACCTGCTCACTCAAGTGTGAAATGTGGGTCAGATGCAGCCTCCATACCATGCATTGTAGTAAGCATCCACAGATGCATCATCCATGCAAGTTTGGTTGATGTAGGATTTAAAAAGTAAAGCGGGAATGGACCTGTCCCATTTTACATAACCTACTCACTCAAGCCTGAAATGTAGGTCAGATGCAGCATCCGTACCATGCATTGTAGTGAGCATCCTTAGATGCATCATCCATGCAAGTTTGGTTGATGTAGGACTTACAGTTTGGCGGGAATGGACCTATCCCGTTTTGCTTAACCTACAGTGTGGACGCCAACGCCGACGACAGGGAGATAGCATAAGCCCCCCTCTACTTTGTAAAGGTGAGCTGAAAATGGATAATAAATGATGAGGTTAGAAACAAACTCCAGATGAAAAAGGACTATAATCTGCAATGTACATAATAAAAGTCTTTTTAGAAAATTCCTCAAATTTAATCTAATTGAAAAAATATATATAAAGTTCTCTGAATATTGCACTTTTTTTTACAGTTTGGTCAATGTTACAAGAACCCCTGTTTTATGGAGCACAGTTCTGAATTACAAATAGATTAGACATGTGCAAGAGTATGACTGCATAACACAGCTACCTTGTTACTGAATGAAAGTGCCGGGTCTTTTTTATTAAGAAAATATTAAGGCATAATTTCAATTATATCTAATATGGCACATATTTTTAGCATCATTTCCTAATGCACTTTATGTAAAGCAGAAAGTATTTTTCATTCCAAGCACATATCATTACAAAATTGGGTTTTTTTGTTGTTGTTGTTTTTTTTTTTTTTTGGTTGATATTGAATTTTGTTCTACTTAAAATGAATCAAGTATGTCACCTCAAATTCATTGGAAGGGTTAAACAAGTATTATAAGGATTGCCATATATAATATCTTATTAGTTAACATGTTTGTTATGATCATACTCAATGTTTAATTTATTGGCCAAACACAATACACATTGGTATAAACTGGGTTGGATTATTTTAATACAAACACTGCAATCAAAACACTTTATTAGCCATATTAAATATAAACACAGGCCAGAATTATCTATCATCTTGGCATGCCATGTCTCATGAGTAAAACGCCAAACTTTAAGAGCCACAACTCCAATATGTAGGAAATACCTGGTAAGACGCCACAGTTGCGGCAAAGATCTGTGTTGTAAAAAATAATCCATCCCGTGAATCTGATTAGATTCTACAAATTATCAGTGTCACTTCTACGCTTTGTAAAAGTTTAACTTCCTAATTATCTCCTTAATACGATAAGAAGATGCCTGTTGTTACATAAACATGTCATTGAAACAAGAATATGTCTCATAAATAAGTCAGAAAAAATCCTGATGTCAATAGTAAGTGATCATGATAGCACCATATGACCATACAAAAGTAACTCAAGGTCCTCCATGTATCATACTAAATTACCCCCCCCCCTCCATGTATCATACTAAATTAACCCCCCCCCCCCCTCCATGTATCATACTAAATTACCCCCCCCCCCTCCATGTATCATACTAAATTACCCCCCCCCCCCCCCTCCATGTATCATACTAAATTACCCCCCCCCCTCCATGTATCATACTAAATTACCCCCACCCCTCCATGTATCATACTAAATTACCCCCCCCCCTCCATGTATCATACTACATTACCCCCACCCCTCCATGTATCATACTAAATTACCCCCCCCCCCCCCTCCATGTATCATACTAAATTACCCCCCCCCCTCCATGTATCATACTAAATTACCCCCCCCCCCCCCCTCCATGTATCATACTAAATTACCCCCCCCCCCTCCATGTATCATACTACATTACCCCCACCCCTCCATGTATCATACTAAATTACCCCCCCCCCCCCCACCTTGCTATGAGGAATGAGATCAGGTTCCCATGGAGAGTAAGTATCTCCTAGGTGTTGGCTACACCTGTCACGATGCTCAATATGCCGTGTCAGTTTAAGGACTTCAAAAATGAAATATGTCGAATATAATGTTTCAAAGTTCACAAGAAACAATATTTACTCCAGACAGCATACTAGATAATAAGTTGTCATCTAATGAAACTACGTCACAATACAAGGATATTTAATTTGTGCAGAGTGTGTAGTTACTTTGGTGAATACAGTCACCTCCAATTATAATGAACATTCCCATCCTCTTTACATAAATTAATTCAGTTGATTTCATTATAAATGGATCAGACTGTACATGGTAGTTAACAAGGAGAACAATAGGAACAAATATGTAATGTAATGATTCATCAAACATGGTTGTCATGTTAACCAAACTGTCAAATTCCAATACAATCCTACCATATATGGACATTATCATCAAGTATTCCTGAAATATTTGAGAAACGATCACAAGCATGTCAGTCAGTAGAAGTTAAAACCTAACAACTGTACAGGGTTTAATACCATGGACATTTATAAGCAAGTTTTGACCTTATTAGACCTGACATACCAAATCTTGAAGCCTATGAAGAAAATTTATACACTATTCAATAACTATGGTTATTTAAGCCGGGCTTCCACTGTTGCAAATGTCGAGGAGAATGAGCTACGATCAGAGGCGAATGAACAACCGTGTCACTCTTGTCTGTTCTCATGAAGTTTTTCTTGGTGTGATAGGCACATGATAGCGCCGCGAATGCAACAAGAATATGCTACGCGTCCGCTACGATAGTGAGGCGAGTGTGATAAGAATAGGGAAGAATGTGACACGAATGTGCCACGATGAAAAGACATTGAGGTGAATGCAGGAGACTGAGACACAACTTTAACCTGATAGCGCTTCGATCATGACAAGAATGTGACAAGAGCAAAACCAAAATCATTTGACATATCCAACAGCATCAATATCCTTTATTGACGTTGACATATTTCTCTTGAAAGGCATTGTCAAAGTTTTTAAAATATTGATCTGCACACTTTAACATCAACTCTGAGATAATTCTTCTTGTCACTGTCATGTGTGTATGAAGTACTATCGTGGCAATATCATGGCTGATTCACGTTGGTTTATTTATTCACGTCACATTCGTGTCGCATTCGCATCACATTTGTGTCAGATCCTTTCTTGTCAGGGCTCTGTCGGTGCTCTATCGTGGCTCATTCTCCTCCACCTTGGGAACAAGAATGCACGTGAATATGATGAGAACACACTGCGAATGGAGGAGAATGCAACGGGAATAAGCTGTGCATGTGCCGCGAGTGTGAGGCAAATAAGAATTCAGACGCGAATGTTTTAAACAGTTTGAAATATTCACGTCGGTGCCGCGAATAGAGGAGAATGCAGGAGAATATGACACTATTGTGACATGATGAGACAAGAATGCCCGCGATTGAGAGGAGAATACGCTACGATTAAATAAAATCACCTAATCATAGCTCTATCGCCTCTGCATTCATGACAGTGGAAGCCCAGCTTTAAAATTCCATAATCCATGTTCAACATGAGATCAAAATGGAAAGTGTTTGCAAGCATGCCAAATTTGACCATTGTCACTATGACTAAGTAAACAGATAGGGATCTTTGATCACAGTTGAACAAGCATAGTCCTAGCATCTTCCTCTCCACTTGCATTCTTATAGAAATTATTTTTCATTGATAAGAACAAAATTTCAAAGAAAAAAATTTTGGTAAATCATTTAAACAATTCATCAGAAATCAACTAAAAAGCAAATCTGAGTCATTTTCTCCATCTATCTGATGTCTTTACCAACTAGAGAAAAGGATAAATGATGGTCACCAGCATTTGTAAAATCTCTAGGACATTAACACTTAACATGTGGTTCCTACTTGGCCCAAATTCTGCTCTATAACCACAATTTTTCTTTCAAAATCATCTTGGCTCAAAAAAGTCATTTTTATGCAGCAAGGCTGAAACATTTTGATTTTTTCTCATTTCTCACACTGTGTATATCATATTTCACACATTGTGTAACACCATAAATGTTCTTACTGACTTCCATATTGTATAGCATAAAATGTATTTTGAGTGCATTGTATGATACATAGTACAAATACATCTATGTACAAATCAATCTAAAGTCTTTCAGCATGCATATACATCGTGGGGTATCACGTGATACACAAATGATATGTTCCACGGGAATCCCCTTTGATTGAACCAAGTTAATACTGTCTAAATCTACTTTATATGAATTTATTTTAGGCCTATCATATGGTCATTATTATCAATTAAATGATGGTAATTTATTCTGGTCAAGAATAGACATGTATTCGGAGAACACTTAAACAGAAAATTTTCAATGCTCGCCACATGTTATGATATGGTGCACGGACAGATACAAAATTTTCTGTTTAAGTGTTCTCCAAATATACGTCTATTCTTGACCAGAATAAATTACCATCATATAATTTATAATAATGACCATATGATAGGCCTAAAATAAATCCATATAAAGTAGATTTATACAGTATTTACTTGGTTCAATCAAAGGGGATTCCCGTGGAACATATCATTTGTGTATCACGTGATACCCCACGGTGATATATCAATGTATTTACAACATCAAGGCTATGTTCTTTGATCTATACGGTGTACATTTAAACAAGGCATGCTGACTTTGATTTTGATATATAATAGTATGTATACAGTGTTATGACGTACCTCTTCTTGCTTGTAGAAGTATGTGAGATCACCCTGAGCTGATAGTTTAACAGAATCTGGAGCTGAAATACACAAGGCAATAATTGAATAAATTAATCATATATACTCTTCTGGAGCTGAAATATACAAGGCAATCATTGTAATAATAAATCAAATATATAAACCAGAGCTGAAATACACAAGGCAATCATTGTAATAATAAATCAAATATATAAACCGGACCTGAAATACACAAGGCAATCATTGTAATAATAAATCATATATATAAACTGGAGCTGAAATACACAAGGCAATAATTGTAATAAATCATATATACGAGGGTTGTCCCAGAAAATTGTAGACATCGGCAATAAGAAAGTGTAAAGGGCTACATTTTTATAAACTTTGCACTGATAAATTTGACATACAAATCGGCTTCTGTACATGAAAAATCAATAATTTATCTTCAATAGTAAAATTTTTATAGAAGAAATAATGATGTAGGGTGACGTCCACCAGCGCATGATATGAAACGTTATGGATTCCAGCGACTGCGGTTAAGAATATGCCTAAAGAAAGCAACTCATCTCATATACTTGATAATAGACTTTGGCACTCATTGAGCAGAAACGAGATACATATCTAATCCACTTGACAGAATTTTCTGCACAGTAAATTTACTTATATGGACCCTCTCTTCTATTTTTTTACTGTTCGATGCCGGTCTTCATCAATGACGTCTCTTGCCAAATTTACTGTCTGAATATCACCCCTCTCCTTGTACCCTTGTTTAGTTTTGTCTGTCAATTCGTCGGCAAATCTCTTGTACATACATGTATAATAATACTCTGTGAACATTTCCATACTTTTCTTATGTTTTCATTTCTTACTTTGTCTAAAAAGGGGTCAATCCACGATCAACACAATATCTTAGAACCATTTACTGCTTCGCTTATAAAGTTGACGTCGCCGTCTTTTGAATGATTGATGAGGAATTGCTTTATAAATTCCTTCATAATTAAATTGTTTATTACGTCATTGACAGAAATATAGCATTATGTACCCGCTAAAATCAGTTCTTTCTGTTGATTAGACTTTTAGTACTATTTATACATGCATTGATAAGTATTCCACAGGTTTTATTATCGAATCTTTTTTGACGCATGGAAATTTCGGACTGCTCCGGTACGGTCCAATCGCTCTTCTTAAAATTTAATTAATTTTCAATATCAAGAGCAGATTTCTACACCATTAACATTTTATGATTCCCAGATACTTAAATTTACATTTGGGAAAATCTTGTTTAGATTTAACGCTAAATAAAGGAATTGTGAGCAATGTCTACGTTTTTCTGGGACAACCCTCGTATATTCTCAGCTTCAATGCTCCTCAAGGAAGACATTAAGGTCCTTGCCAGGATACATCAGTAAAACCTATATGAAGCATGGTGATACAAGACACTAGACCATAAACTTTACTGCCTATCTTTCATAAATAAAGTGAATAAAGACAACACAGTCGTAGCAACCCCCCACAATGGCATGTTATAGATCGCTGAGCGAAATGATTTTAAGCCAAAGTCCACAGTGACCTTGACCTTTGACCCTTTACCTTGAAAATCAGTATTTGTCCTCTATGTGATCACAAGGTTCATAGTGACCTTGGCCTTTAACCCTTGACCTTGAAATTCAATAGGGTTCATCCTCTCCCCATGGGAAACATTTGTTGAAGATTTGATGTTTGATGATTGCTTTGTCTTCTATGCTGTTCACTTGGATTATAAGCCAAAGTCAACAATTACCTTGACCTTTGACCTTGAAAAACAATAGGGCTCATCCTCTTTCCATGGAGAGCAGTTTTTGATGGCTTGATGTTTCTATTATCATTACTTTGTCTTCTATGCTGTTTACAAGAATCCAGACAACCACAAACTAACACACCCAAATAAACACAAACACACACATGGACACACAGCAGCAATGATATATCCCCTCCACAACAGAGTTGCGAGGGGACAGAAAAGTCCATCATCATTTCCACTGATATTCAGAGAGTGATCAATGGGAAAATATATGATCTCTCTGATACTGAATTAGACTACTGTGCAATATTACTTACAAAACGTGTTAATATTACTTACAACCAATACTGTTGTTAATAGCTTCTTGAGCCTTCTGAATCCCCAAACGAAATTCTTGATACTCTGGTCGCTCTTTATGTCCTCGATGAAAAAACACAAGAGCTGTCTCAAAATCTCCCAACTGATACATGGCCTCTGCTTTTTGAAGCAATCCCTAAAACAATCCATGCTAAAAGTTTCATCTTTGATATAATATTTTAGCTAGTGTTAGCCAAAAAATAATTTGAAGTAAAATTCCGTCATATATGACATATTATATTAATCTTGAGTCTATGTCCGTTAAAGCTCTTAAAAGCTTATGTTATCCAGTCATCCGACATTCAGAGTTTAAATAAATCTTCAATTATTTTCCATAATATTGATAACTGGTACTTTGTCCATCTTCACGAAAACTTTTTTGAATCATTAGCTTTAAAAGAAATTTGACTAATCAATCATATAGTTTGTTAGATTATTTCTACTAGTCCATAATAATTTCTAGTAGTTACAGGTCAAAAATGATTTGAGTAAAATTGAGAGTGTTTGGGATCGCTATTATATTGAATAAGTCACTATAATCATTTTCACATAGACATTATTCACCAATATACCATTTAAATAAAATCATATTCAGCTAGTTTCTAATGAACAAAAACCCAACAATCAAAATAAATTCAAAACTACATTATCTAGTAAAAAAAATAATTAAGATCTTTTGTCAAATATATCAATAAAGCCTACCTTAACGCCGCAAGATACACACATCGGAATTAATTAGTCATTCTTTTAAAAGTTTACTTGAGAAAATATAAGTTTCATAACTGTGTAATGACAAATAGTTTATCCTGAAATTCAATAATTGGCGTCCCTCCTATATTATTATCATGAATTACAAATATCATGAGAAGACACAAAACGACCTTGACCTTTCACCTTGAAAATCAATAGGCTTCTTTGTCTTATTATACTTAATCCACATGGTAAATGTTAAGTTCCTGGCTTAACTGGTTTGGACTCTATCTTGTTAATGCTAGGTTTACACTTAGCCACGATCGCCCCAATTGAGGTGAATCGTAGATATCGTAAGAGAGCGCTGGGTTGAATCATGACAATCGTAAGAGAGCATGATGGAATCATGATGATCGTAGGAGATCGCAGGGATCGTGGCAAAATTTTTGATTCTCAAAAAATTTGCTTCGATTGTCCCGACTGATCCCTACATCGTGTGAGAGCGTAATGGAGCATAGTGAACGTGATGGAGCGTAGTAGAGCATAATAGACCTTGACAAAGCGCAACAGATCGCAATGTCCGATCGTAGGAGATCTTGGTGAAACATGTTCTCCTACAATCCACTACGATTTCACTCAAGCTCTTTGATTATTTGTTACGGTTTCCACGATTCAGTCCACGATCTACAAGATGCGTTGGGATTCCAATATTTCTATAATGAAAATTATTTTAAGACAACACGTTTTTGATGGATTACAAGAGTTTTTAACATCCGCAACAATTTCTAACATATGAGGAAGACTACAAAAAAGAAGTCTTGATAATCAGTGAGGTCTTCGAACGAGTTATTTATAGAATAACTGTCTTTTGGAATGCGTTAGCGCATTATGAGAAACATAATTCCTGGATCCATTGTAGGTTATCACAGTATAATCACATTCCAAAAGACAGTTATTCTATATATTTACATTCAAGTTTTTCACGCTTTAATGACGTTAAAATACGTTTACAACTACGTTGCTAAGGCTCTGTTACTACGTACCGTCGAAGTTCAAATCAAGCCAACTTACTATGACGTCATAGTTCAAATCACGCCACTGCGGTTATACTCCTATAATCACAGTGTAAATTCTATACAAATGAATGGGCATATGTAAATATATATATACAAGCTATCAAAGAATTGAATTGCTCAAGAAAAAAGGTTACTTTTAATAATCGAAAAAAAGAAAGAGAAAATAAGGTTCATCAATGCCACCTCAAGCGTTTTGCGATATAAGATCTTCATCTCCTGGATGTTAAGCTTAATCTTGTTCAGATATTGCAAGTGGCATTGAAACTGGTAGTCTACTTCATATCAAATCGTGTTAAATTGCGGCAATTTTTATCAAATCGAAGTCCTGCATCATAACAGATCGCAACAAAACTTGAGAAGCGCAGGGACCGTGATAGAGTATGGCAAAGCGTAATAGCTCATCATGGTAATTGTACGGGAACGTAACGAAGCTTGAGAGAACGGGATGCAAATCGTAACAGATCTTATCTACAATCGTAACAAATCGCTACAGCGCGTATCAGAGCATGATGGAGCGTCGGAGGGCATGTGAAGACCTATTTTATTTATAGAATCGTGGAGCTCCACGATTTTGCTCAAACGTGGACATCGTAGGGCATCGTGGCTAAGTGTAAACCTAGCATTACAAGCATCTTTTGACCCCTTTTTCCCCTTACACATAATTTCTCAATTTTCTGACAAAAGATGTGAAAACTTGTTATATATGTGAAAGAATATACTTTTTTCTAGAAGTGTATGAAATGTCAAAACATTTTGACCAAAAATAGATTTTTAATGAATTTTAAGAATATTTTTAAAAATCTATTTTGGCCCAAAGATGACCTTGACCTTTGGCCTATGACCATAAAAATCAATAGGGTTCTTCGTCTTCATATACTCAATATACATGGTAAATATGAAGTTCCTAGCACAACTGGTTTGGGTTCTATCTTGTTTACAAGGAAAAGTATATGTATGAATATATGGGCCCCCCACCCCTTCCACATAATTTCTCAATTGTCTGACAAAACATTAACAACCCCAATACATATGTGAAAGAATATACTTTTTTCTTGAAGTGTATCAAATGTCAAAGTATTTTGACCAAAAAAAATTTTGAATTATTTTTTAAGATATTTTCACCCAAAAATCTATTTTTAGGTCCAAAATGACCTTGACCTTTAACCTATGACCTTGAAAATCAATAGGGTTCTTTTTCTTCATACACTCAATCTACATGGTAATTTTTTTTAAAAAGTTCTGGCACAACTGGTTTGGGCTCTATCTTGTTTACAAGGGAAACTACATGTATACATATATTGAAACCCCCTTCCCCTTCCACATAATGTCTCAATTGTCTGACAAAAGATTCAAAAACCTGTTTCATATGTGAAAGAATATACTTTTTACTAGAAGCATATGAAATCTCAAAACATTTTGACCAAAAATAGATTTTTAATAAATTTTAAGAATATTTTCACCAAAAAATCTATTTTTAGCCCCAAAATTACCTTGACCTTTGACCTAAGACCTCGAAAATCTATAGAGTTCTTTGTCTTCATACATTCAATCCACATGGTAATTTTGAAGTTCCTAGCTCAATGGGTTTGGGCTCTATCTTGTTTACAAGGGTTGAACTGACGGATGGATGGATGGATGGTCGGACGGATGGGCAGACATCCCTGTACCATGATACGTCCCGTCTAAAGACAGGCATATAAAAAACCTATCCTACCCTGATAAAGTTTTTATCCTCCACGAGTGCTTCCTCTGCGTCCGTCAGGGAATTCTCTGCATTACCGAGCTGTAGCCAACATTTAGATCTTGTTACCAGGCAATTCCTATCTCCGGGGTTCATGTCCAAGGCCTGTAAATTATAAAAACAAACAGGCTGTGAATGTGAAACATTGATACCAATAACAGGAAAAATAAGGTATACATAGCTGGCTTACCTGGTAGTCTCTTCCCAGATTAGAGAGATTACTTGACAGAATTATGCCATCTCTCAGTCTCTGTTAGTTCTGCTCAAGCTTTAGTTTATATGTGATGGGTTATATTACAGTAATTTTTTACTAGCAAATTGGGGCCGATGAATTTGGCTCTTTTCCAATGCCAAATTCCTACTATTTTTCCCAAAATTGTGACCTAAAATTCCCAAAATTTGAGCATGTTGATTTGATTCAACATGAAACAATTTTACATGAAATGTCCTCACTTAAAAAAGGGAATGATCAAAGGCTAGAAAACAAGTTAAATGGTCTTATGAGGGACAATCATGCAGATCTATGTATTTTGATAATTAAGTACAGGTCCACGTAAGGACCAGGCAGTTGAAAAATCATAAAATTTTTGCAGAACTTTTTTATCTTGAAAAGTGTTCGGATCAGGGTCCATATAAATGTTCTTTAGGAATTTTCTTCGTACTAGGAATTGGTGAAGAAAGTTATAGGGGTAGCAAAGGGGTAGGTTCAACTCCCAAAATGGGCCCTAAATTTTTGCGAAAAAATAAATTCAAGAAAATTATGATTCAGCATCTCTTATATAAATCTCAAATACCTGCCGAAATAGAAAAATTAGTAAATATTTTTCATTGTCAAATCGTCAAGTGCGTTAGCTATGATGTCACATTTTGACGTCATTTGCACTGCATGACCTAAAATCATAAGGAAACTTGCCATATTTTTGGCATAAATCTTAAAAATTAGTATAGGCGCCAACCCTCACCCAAAATAAATTTTACGTTGATGGAAAGATAAATTGCAAATCGAACTTTTTATATGAAAATTATTTTGGGTGAGGGCTGGCGCCCTACTTATTTTCATTAAGTTTGACCAGAATTATGCCAATTTCTTAAGATTTTTCAGCATTTTACTACTTTAAGCCAATTTGGAAGCCATATCTTTCGGTGTACTGCACGAAAATTATTACATTTATTTGGTATTTCAATACATTTAACTTCCTTAATATGAAATACAATCGAAATCTAAAACATTCTAAAATTAGGGCCGATTTTCCATGTTACTGAACCTGCTCCTTTAGTTGAATTAGATAGAGAAATTTTTCCCGCCATTTTTTCCCCCTTCATAATCCTTTATAAATTATGAGGTGAAAGATAGTTTTAATAAATCACTGTATGAGGCAAAATTGACATACTGCCAGTATTATACTAGCTTCAATATTTCATCCGTCTCTCACATTGTTTCTATTTTACTATTTATGTTGCTCACACACATCAATAAGCATGCAAGTAGAAACATTTTATGAGTACAGACTTTTTAAGCTTGACTTTTTTGACATTTTTATCCAGCAGGTATATCTGGCAAGTATGACATTGAAAATGCCTGATCTAGAAAAATGATTACGTCTGTATAAACTATATTCTGATATTGCATATACAGGAATTTTGAAAAGTATCTGTTTCATTTGATTTTGCAATAAAAACTTGTTTTATAATAATGTTTTATTTGGACTGATAAAAATCCCCACATCATGAAATGTCCGTTATCATAGAAGTTAATTTCAAGAATAGAGCTTAAATGAATATTAATACATTTGCAAATGAATAGTAATCAGCAAACATTCGAAAGGAAAATTCAGGTACCGGTATTTAAATATTTTTCAGTATGTACATGGTGCCTGTAATTAAATGCATGCAGCATAAGTAAAATAAGCTTAGTATGACGTAGGGCTGGGACGATACTGCACCCAGGCGATCCGATATGTATCACAATACCTGATATCCAATATGATAGGTTTCGCAATTCCAAGATTATTCATAAAACCTTCTCAAAAAGCTATTTGATAGTATATATAATAAGTTTTTTAACGGTTTTGACGTTTGTCAAATAATAAACTGTTTATTTATTCTTTTTATCTTTATTCTAAACAGAAATTTTGTGTTGAATGAGTATGTCATGTTGAATAAAAAAAGCTACTTATATGATGAATATCATATACATGTATTAGCTTTTTTTATTAACATGACATTCATGTATTCATTTAACACTAAATTTCTGTTTAGAATATTTTAATCACAAAAATTTGAATGTGATGTAATGTAAGGAATAGACCATTTTCGAATTTGTTCCCTCAACCAGAAGCATATTATAAAAAGAAAATCTAATACATGTCTATTGCGACTTTAGCCAATGACGAGGGAATCGCGCATTCAAGTAAGCACAGCCTTCAATCCATTTAACTCTGCCCATAAAAGCCCAGTGGTGTATATTGGAGGAAACTCGTAGCGGAGATTGCGTTGTCCATGGAGTAAACAAAGCAAGGGGGAAGATAGTGAAATTACTCTGAGGACAATGGAGTAAGCTTACTGTCCATCAACGATCTTGTTGTAAATCCTTTGATACGCAATGTAATTGTATTGCTTCAATTGATGCATAATTAATTTGGAGGGATAGGGCTCATACACCATAGTTAAATTGAAGTGAGACTTTATTCAGAAATGGCCCATTGAACATGTACAAACTAATAGAAAATGGCCAATTGATTCATATTGTCAATGATGTCAGATGATGTGTGGTAGTTGGGTACATATTCTTCTTTGTCAAATCTAGCTCAACTAAAGTACTGTCACTGCGTCATTCTTGGATAAATTAATAGTGATGAGTATGAAAAATATGGCTAATGATCAAAATAAACGGACGACTTGTTACTTATTCCAAGCCCTCCAAATACTTTTCCTAGTTGCCACATAAACCTAGTCAATCTATTTTACTCACTTTCCTTCTGCATCAGCAGGATTCAGATACCGACAGCAGCATCATCATCATGGACCCAAAAAAAATGAAATATTTTTCTCCAATAATGCATGATATGTCTTTAATTCATTGAAAATTGTTCAAATCCACCGCTTCTAGTAACATTTTATTTCTATGCAAAAAAAAACTATTTAAAGCGAGCCGGTAGGGGACTAATAAAAGGAATGATATGTTTTAATAGTAATTCACGTGATTCATTTTAATTAAGACGAAAGTGAAAGTAGAAATTAAGCCAATCGTGTTTGTTCGTTATGTTATGAGTATTTGTATACCAACTTCAGCTCTATTCAACATGATCAAGAACTCTGCATATTACGACTTAATTGTTATACCCAAATGCATTTGGGTTATATATGATGAGTTGTAGTATCTGCACAGTGGCGGATTCAGGGGGGTGCGGAGGGGGCGTCCGCCCCCCCGGCACTGGCCCAAAATTTTCCAAAAACAGGTATATCTTGGCCCATTTTTAGTCAAAATCGGCAAAATTCGCCCCTTGACCCCCTGGCAAAAGGGGCGCTGGATCCGCCACTGCTGCATGTATAAAACCTACGACCACATATACCATATACCAAAATTTAATCTATTGAATGGTGCAATTGGTGTACTTTTACTTTAAATTTAGCATGACAAAGTTACCAAAATCGTGTTACTGGTGTCGGAACAATTTCCGGACGATTGTGAAGGTTTTTCGGGAATTACTCCTCCGTCCACCAATGGAAAACATTCAAATTTCTCTCAAATAATGCTATGCCCTTCCCACAGATACTCATGTTGAAAGAAAATATTAAATCTCTCAAGAAATATGGTTTCTAGACCGATTTTATGACCCTATAATTTGGCCATTTTTCGCAAATCACTGGAACAGTTTCCGGACACCTGATTTTAAATCTGTCAATCTCGATCAATTTCAGCCCAAACTGGATGATTCTTAGATCAGTTTTCTTCAATCTTTTCTTTAAATGACTGTTTAAAAATAGTTTTGAAAATAGAACCGAAACGTCTCAAATCACGTAGATTAAAATAGTACGGTTCTCGGCGACTTCCCCCGCGTTGCACGATATTAAACGGGCAGAAATGAGTAAAATGGTGGTGTGATCAAGCAACTTAGATGCAAAATTTTGTTTATATGATTCATGATTTGAATTCTGCATCTAAATATCCACAAAATTGTCACAAACTTTTGAAAATAATTTCCTTTAAAGTACTTGAAAAGGGCGACTGTACGGAAACTGTTACTGTCCGGAAACTGTTAACAATAATTCCGACACCAGTACTGTTAATCCAGTTTCTGAACTACTGAAGTGAGCCGCGCAGACGGTACAGATATGGGACAGAAAACAATGCAAGACACTTATTCAGGTCATAATAATTTTTGCTGAATATTATTTCTGCATACAATATAGATCATACCCTCGTAAAACTCTCGATAGCCTTAGCATAATTCTTGACATGAACAAAGTGTTCCCCTTCATCGCGTAATGTTTCAAAGGTCCCCACTAGTTCCTGGTTTTCTGAGCCCGTGTCGCTTCCTCGACCTTTCCTTGGCATCGTGCGATAATCTGATTAGTGCTTTCACTAATAATTGAGTAATTGGCTTAAGCAATTAAGTTGTTTTAATAAGATAATCCTCGATAAGTCGATCGTCGCCAGGCACTCTTCGGACACTTGTTTTGTTATGCGATACTTCTCGGTGTTTTACATTGCTCTCGTAATAATTTTCCGAATGTGTGCATGAAAACACGTGCCCTTAGCAACAGTGTAATTTTTAAATAGATAATATGTATAATTTCAAGATGTTTTAAAATATTTTCTTTCAATTCAAATTCAAAAGCAAGGGTATGTGGAAATTAATATTTTTTATTAGACATTCAGACAATTTAAAATTGTAGACATTTCGGGTCCAAAAAAAATGTAGGTCTTTCCCACGAGAACTCGGTCTCGTCGCATAGATAGTACGACTCGTCGTACCCAAAAACAATTTGGGTATGACAGCGATGCATAGCCAAAAGCTGAGATTATATTGGTCTAATAATGCATGTAAGTTGAAAAAATAATATGCATCACCAAGAAAATTTTAGGATTCCATATTCTCAACTTTTGCCTATATATATGCATCGCTGCCATACCCTCTGAATTTGGGTATGACAAGTCGTACTAGTCGCATAGAATGAAACAAATTAGCTCCTCAGTCTAAATTTCTAAAAAAAAAAATTTGTCCATTTACCAGGGGTCTTACCAAATAAGAAAGAGATTATCCTGATAATATGTGGGTACAGTGATTTGTCTTACCCCCGTCCCCGAAATATAGCATAAGGTTACACTACATAGTATCCACAGTGTCGCATTTGGAATTTGGCTAGGGATGATTTTTTAAATAGTAGACAGATGGGGTCCAGCTTCATATTATATGAGCTTTATTGAAATAACTATGATTTTTGATATTTGGAAGAAATGAAGAAATAATTAGCTTGTCGTCTTGAGAAAAGTCCATTATTTCCATTGTATACCTCATATCATATGTATAATCAACTTGCATACAAGGACACAAGCGGCACATGTTTGCAATATACTTTGAGCAGCATGTCTGACTGTCAGGATTTGTCCAAATGAAATCAAGAATTATAGAAGTAATCAGCAGTAAGAGTACTTTTTTTTCATATGTAGCTTTATATTGTATTAGCAATATAAAATTACTAACATAACGTCAACTATTGCATGCCTTTCGATACCCCCCCCCCCCCCCCAGTATTTTGCTCTTCTTTTAAATCTAAAGAAGAGCAAAAGACCGGGGGTATCCGACGATGCTAACAAGCAACCCCGACAATAACATGCAACATTTCAGTTCATGTGTGTACTAAATATATAAATATATAAAAGAAAATCGAAGCCTGATATATTTGATTTTGAACACAGTTTTCTGTCACAATTTAATATTTGTTCGGTTCGATTATCTCATTCATACATGATCAAAATGAGAGGCATATATTCATATGATAGAAGAAAACTCAATGTATTATTCATGTACTTTTATGGAACGTTCAATCGCTTCAAGTCAAGTTTTTATACCATAAAAGAAATACTGTAATATAATCGGAAATATACGTATCCGATGCCTAATGTTCAAAATGTCTTTTTTTCGCGAAATATTAACGACCTAGTTAACTTTGTTAAATCCTCAAAAATACATTCGATCAGCTTGAAATGCTACAACTTAGTGGAGATGGTCACATGTCGAGACGATGGTTTTTTTTTTTTAATGAAGTCGATGTTCAAGTAAAGAATAATCAGTGCCACTTTAGCTCATGCGGCAGGAATTTTGTACATGTATCGCCTTAGATAACTGACCAATCACAGACGACTGGAATTACCGGTATGGTTAAATCATTGAAAATCAATCAAATAAAGGAACCAGGTTATATATTGTATTCAGTCACTCATTATTCTGTATAAGTCGATGTCAATTCGCGGGAATGGCACGATTTTAAATGCATGGCGATCGCAAATACTGATATGTTATTATAAGATAAAAGCAAAAAGGAAATATGAAGTATTGATAAGTGAAAATTATCCGTATATAAAAACCAAGTTAAAAACCACACTATCACATTCTCATCCGCTTCAGAAATTACGTCAGTTGAACAAAAAATCCACCTTTTAAAAACAGAAAGAAAAGTGCCAAGTGTTACATTCTCCCTCTGCTTCAGAAATGAAATCCAAATAAAATTTCTACCGTATTAAACCGAGAAGAAAAGTTCTAAATATTGACATTATCTAATCTCTATAGAAATGAGTCCACATAAAAAATATCGTGTATAAAACCGGCAGGAAAAATCGAATTGTTTACATTCTTCCTTCGCTTGAGAAATTCGTCCACACAAAAAAGTTTATCCTATAAAACTTGGATGAAAAATGACGTCCATCAAAAACATTACCGTATAAAACCGGGAACTAAAGTTCTAAGTGTAGAAAATTTCTCTACGCTTCAGAAATATCCACGTGAACAAAATCTATCGTATAAAACCGGGAGCAGAGTTCTAAGTGTTTGCGTTCTGATGATGTCCACGTAAAAAAATACGGAAAAAGAAGAGAAGTTTATTCAACATCGCTTAAGAAATGACGCCATAACAAAGCATTCTCCCGTTTAATACCGGAAAGAAAAGTTCATAGTGTTTACGCCATGTGATGGATTCATGAAACTGAAAACTTTCTGCAATTATCATTCGCAATAAAAAGAAAAAAAAATATGAAAACAAACTATAATAATCCATTTGAACCACGGTTTCCATGGTATAGAGGTCCATTTTTTTGAGAATCCTTATAAATTCCAGAAATGAGGTTTTTTCTTTTACCATTTTGAAGGTTAAAAAATCGCACAGGTTTTAGGTTTTAGATGCCACATTATCAAATTAAATGTTAATTGCTGGAAAAAATCAAGTAATAACATATATGGGGAAAAATACACAATTTTTCCATAAATACACATCAAACACCATTGCTATGGCAACTTGAATGAATTCAATTTCGAATACTGCATATCTAAAAAAAACCGCATTGTTTTTCTCCAGTTCTGTGTTCTTTGATTATAAAATGGTTTACACGTACAAAAATTAGTTTAATCATATTCACTTCACATTCACCTTCAGTTCATTTCAAAGTCGTCTGTCAAATAACCATGATATTTTGTCTTTAATGTAGAGTATCCTTCAGGTCAGATTTGTTGGTCATTTTTTGCCTGGATACCCTATTTTTGCTCATCAGATTATTGTTCAGATTATCGAACTGATATGGTTTTGAGAAAAGAAACTATTACATTGTATAATCATATTATATCACCTCTATAAATGGATATTTCTTACTTTTCCCATAGGGCCCAATGTTAAAGTTCAAACGGCTAAGTTCTCGGTATGATCACGAAACCACGAATTATATTTTGTTTGTATATCAGGTTTAACATAAGGTTTGAATATATGGAAATGAAAATATTGTAAAAGTTGTTATTTAGGAAAAAGGTGCAACTGAGACCCGAGGGATGCTCTACCTTAACACATACATGTAGACATACGAAATTTTGTAACGATAACAGGCAAATATAAATCTTTAGAATAGTTTTCTTATGACAGGTTCTAGGAAGGAACAATTGAGCTAACAGACAAAAATGATTTAAATCCTGTGCGAACAACATTGTTATCCAAGTCAAAAGTAAAATAAATATACGTAAAATCAGGCTTAAATCGTCCAAAGCAATTTTTTCTTGAAATTTAAGCAAATTTACGTGACATACAGTAAAAAAGAGCGTGGAATCATTAGAATATAAAATCCATGGAAACGGAATGCATGAAAATGCATCGTCTTATACTGATGACTCTGATCTTGAAGTACCTCTAGTATATCTACTGGATTCCAAAAATGCACAAAAATCCTAACAAAAACCGATACATTGCCGGTTTGTCCAGGTGCTCCACAAAACCTCTTTCCATTTTGCTTACGGAAATATTAACTCGCATTGATCAAGCAAGGTCTTCAAACATACTGCGAGACAACATATTCCAGAAATGAAATCAATCAGATGTGGATTCTTAGGAATTCTGAGAAACTTTTGGAAAATTTAAAAGCCACCAATTTCAATCATATTACCAACATAAAATCTTTCTACTTCTCCACGCTCTACACTACCATTCCACACCAAAACTTCAAAACAGATTGGCCAATATCACCCTGTTAGAGCGCACATAGTGGGGTTCGGTTATGTGTCAACTGGGGTTTCGGTCAGAAGTAAGTAAGTAGAAATTCAGTTTTCTTCATTTCTATCCATTTTACAAGAAAAAAGTATAGTGCACAAAAGGAGAGGATTATATAGTGACCTATTGATGACGTCGAAGCTCATCAGGTAGTCTCAGATACTTCAAACACTCCGGTACAGTATCGGCGACTGGAAATATTTGGCCGTGTCTCTACACAAAACTAAAAAATCTCGTACTACAATGCATTTCTGTACACGTTTCTTGGACTACAAAGACAATAAACATATTTCAAACATTATGAATACAATAACTCTCCTTAAATGCTTTGAATATTGGAATTGTATCAAGAAACTCTTTGTGTAACATGGGGTTTCAGTATCACGTGTGACATGGGGTTTCGGTTCGAAAGAAAAATGCATCATAAATTGAGTTAAAGTCAATCTGGACCCTAATCTCGCCGAGTAGAGGACGATAGAAATTTAATTGTGCTGGAGTGAATAGAGAGTTAGAAAGAATACATTTTTCTCTCTGTTCTGTCCAGCACAGAGAGGCCCTGCGGCCTCACACAGAGGGGCACTGTCAGTATGGCAATGTCACCACAAGGACGAATGCAAATAATTCCCTCCCAATAACTCTAAATATAATTTGTGTGTTATATCCGTTAAATCGACAAACCTGGTTTAATTTATCTATATCTTCGTCAGTATGTCCAATAATTACTTGCGTAAAATGTTTATTGATGATGAACACAAAATATTGTACATGATACTGATTAATGTAAGGTTTTTCATGCAACAAAAACATAATTGAAAATAACTATTTTCTTTTGAAATGGAAGCATGGCGAAAAATACTAACAAAAAAAAAAACAGAGAGGAAAAAAGAACCGTTGTTTTCGTAAACATTGTTATAGTAATCAAGTTATAAACTCATGAACGTAAACTATTACTATGTCAATGGCATATAACACATTACTATGTCAATGGCATATAATACACAAACCGTGTTTATGAAACGTCAACCCCCCTTCTCCCGTGCAACTGTGCTACA
This sequence comes from Pinctada fucata, assembly GCA_028142955.1. Lineage (NCBI taxonomy): Eukaryota > Metazoa > Mollusca > Bivalvia > Pterioida > Pteriidae > Pinctada > Pinctada fucata. The sequence continues at coordinate 28,990,288 of AP027115.1, forward strand.
CAGAATTTCACAAAACTTCAAAGGAACAAGTACCAGCCAAAAAGTTCTCTTCTAAGTGTGTGTTTTTCGAGGCGATCGGTCAATAAACATTGTCACAGAAGGATATGATTGGCTTTAGTAACTTCTCCTTCACAACCACTGCAGAGAATTTTAAGAAACCCCATCTTTAACCACAGGGGCTCGATGCTAGGACTTTTTATTTCAAATAAGTGGACAGTTTTAGTTAAATTTGTATTTCCACATTCACGACAATGAGACTCTTATAAATGGGGTTGTAAAGAGGTTTAACATGCCTGTCCAGTGATGATTTCCACTATAATTTCCTTCCGAAAACATTGGAAATCTCTCTTTCATGGTCAACATATTTAACTTTAGACATCTAAATTAATTTAAATGGCAACGTGTAAGCTAAGTCAAATCACAGGCTCTCAAATTGATCGTGCATATTGTAAAATTTGACAAATGTTCACTGGGATCAAACTTGGGACTTTCTTCAGGCTAGGCGAGTGTCCGACCTCTTGAGCCACCGTGGTAACTAGATGCCGTCTGGGGCGATTGGAAGGAATCTAGAAGCTCCTATATGAATAAGAAGGGGCTTCGCTGACGCTCCGCCCCCTTCTCATTCACGTAGAAACTTGAAATAGTTTGAAAATACCTTCTAACCTATACGGAGATAACCTTTTTATGCATTGTCTGGATGAAATGTCGAAACCCCGTCGTACACCTGAATTGAAACCCCGGTTTACACATGCATTAATCCTCTCAAAAGTATTATTAAATGAAGAAATATACTTTCTTAGTGAGTAAATTTACGGTGATTTTACCAGGATCGTGACATATATATATGACATAATCAAACCTAATCAAGTAACATGAACGTTCTAGTAGTGAAGGAAATGAACCAAAATGTCTGGGCGACGTTGAAAATTGTCCAAGCGGCAAAACTGTACCGAAGTGTTTAGCAGAACCTGACCGCATAGAGACAATTTGAAGTGATGGTTAGATTGAGAATGCTTGCCTCCACTCCGTCTGCATATTCAATAGTGAAAAACTTTATTTGTTTAGTCATAAATAAAACTTAAACTTACTGCGTCCTTCTACCGCTCGCTTCGAAACCGAAACCCCTGTTGACACATAGCCGAAACCGCTATGTACGCTCTTAACAGGGTTGATATTATTTGCAATACCTTTCTTTCAAGAAATGGGAACAGGAGATACAAATACCTTGTCATAGGGCGAGAAAATACTTAGTTCGTGAAGGAACACTCTGATTCAAACAAAAAAGTATACCGAAGACGATATAACCCGGATGCTTGAGTTTTTGATTGACAACATTGTTGTGGTGTTTGGAGGAATTGTATTCCAGCAAATAGTTGGCATCCCCATGGGTACCAATTGCGCCCCACTTCTTTTGGACTTATTTTTATATTCATACGAAGCTGACTTCATCCAGACCTTGCTCTCAAATGGGCTAAAGCACCTCGCATCTCAGTTCATATTTACCTTCAGATACATAGATGAAGTGTTGTCCATCAATAATCCGAACTTTAAGGATCATCTACATGAAATGTATCCTCATGAACTAGAGATCAAGGAAACAGCCGAGAGCGACAGATCAGCTTCGTACTAGGATTATATACTTCTAACTTTCAACGGCCATTTGAACACCTCACTGTATGACTAACTTCCCTTTCATGAGTAGCAACAGTCCGTCTTCCCCTGCTTATGGCGTTTTTGTTTCCCAGCTCGTACGGTACACCGGGGCACGTTATAAATATGAAGATTTCATCGTAGAGCCAGAAGGCTTGCAAGTAAGCTTCTTGTCCAGGATTATATTACACAACGACTGAAATCTTTAAGGAAATTTCTTCGGACGCTACGGGATATAATAAAAGCATAATATTTTTTATCAGACCCCCCTTTCCAGAACGATGAGTGACATTCTGGATTGTGATTGAATGGCTGTCATCATCACCATACAAGAGAGACTTACTTGATATGTACATCAATATATACATCGAGAGAATCACCGATTTTGACAAGTTTTCATGGAGCTGTTGCGACGGGTGCTGCATGCAATCAGGAGAAGCTGACTCTCCCTGGGCATCTGCAGCCAATTTCACAAAAATTCTTACGAAAAATCTGAGGATTTTTCGTAACTTTCAGTAAATCATATCTCGACCATACGAATGAAAATTTCAATAAAGTTGAAATAACATTTATTTAATAATTGAAATTTATCAAAACATGGTATGAAATTTTAATCTAACCAAATATAAAAAAGAAATATAAGACTTTGAAAGTTACGAAAATTTCTGCGATTTATCGTAAGTATTCTCGTGAAATTGGCTACTGGTGTCACTTCGGAATTACGTGCTATGTAGGAAAACAAAATGGTCTCACACTTGGGTAGGGTGCATCTAGTGCCTCGTTCACACGGTTGCGCAATAAATTTATTTCGCAATAACTTTATTTTCGAAATAAGCTTTTTTGCGTTCACACGAGACCGAAACTATTGCGCAATAAAATGCCACTAAACATGCACAAGAATCATGAATAAAAGTGTACAACGAATACCTTAAGGAAAAATTGTTCGAATAATTTTCGTAAAGTCAAATTTATGGGAGGTAGTTCATTCATTTATTTGTCATTTCAGTCTAGAGCATGACGTCATTCAATTGTGACGTCCTTCTCTACAAGGGACCCAGACTAAAAGAAAAGCGTTCCTATATATATACGAAAAATCGGAATCTCTCAAAAGAATGGTAGAATTAAAGACGTCGAATAGTTATATTCGTAAGTATAACAATCTCTTTCTCTTGTCATGTTGATGCGCATGCGTCAGATTTATTGCGCAACAGGTTTGCTTAGCGTTTTACACGGCAGAATTTGTTGCGCAATAAAGTTATTGCGAAACAAATCGAACATTTATTGCGGGGGGGGGGGGGTGTTTCCCGACCCCCGTCCCCCTTCCTAAATCCGCCCTTGCACTTCTTATAACATCTCTCTAGATCGTCCTGATGCTTTCAGTTTGTCGATATGTGCTTAAAAGTTTGTCAAAGGGTACTTTTGCCTGTGGTGGTGACACCTTTTGAGGGGAAAACAAAAACAACAACACCTGTAGGGGACCATAAGTACCTCATATGAAAATCTGAAAAGTGGTTCTGGAAAGGAAGCTGTAAATGTATGGAAATCCCCCCCCCTTCCTTCTTACAAAAGAAAAAAAAATCATTTAATAATATAAAAAAAATTAAAATGTAAGCATAAAATACAAATCAAGGCATTTAGAAACTTAAATATGACAGATGTAAAGTAAATGAGTTTGCAAAATCATACATTTACTGAGCTATTAAAGAAATTGAGCAAAAATGTGTATTTCTGACCAAAGACGTAAAAAAGACGACAAAATTAATTTGACTTTTGAGAGGAACCGAAAATAACAGCACTTTGAAGACACCTTTATAGATTATCCTGATGCTTTCTGTTTGTCCTTACATGCTTCGGTTCTATGGTGAGCCGTTTTACTATATCTACCCATTTTTTTTTATATCACAAATTCAATTTTTTGATATCACAAATTCAATTTTTTGATATCACAAATTCAATTTTTTGATATCACAAATTTTTTTTTTATTTGTGATATCACAAATTTTATTTTTTGATATCCAATAATAGGGAATAAATAGTAAAACGGCTAATACAAATTGATTTTTTGATATCACAAAATCCATTATTTGATATAAAAAAAGAATTTATGATATTTTTTAAATCAAAAATTCATTCATATTTTGTGATATCAAAAAATCGATTTTTTGATATCACAATTTCTATTTTTTTATATCACAAATTCGAATTTGCGATATCACATATCATTTTTTTTGCTTTCAAAAAATGTAATTTTTGATATCAGCAAATCTCATCGAATTTTTGACATCACAAATTCGATTTTGTAGAAAAACGGCTCTAAAGAAGTTTGTCAAAGGAGGGTACCCCCTCAAACTCCAGACAGTTCCATTAACGTTAGGCTACTCTCCATTACAATATACTATGGCGGATAAATACGTCTGGCGCGTAGCAAGATCGAGGCATGGAGATTGGGTACCCCCTGTGACTTACTTTTGCCTGTGGTGGCGCCTATTGATTGATCCGGACGAAAAGCAACAACGAATTATTTTCGAATTATCGAAAAGCAACAACACTTGAAGGAGACCATTAGTACTTCATACCTACTATGTTTCATAAAAATCTGACCTGTGGTTCTGGAACAGAAGCTGAAAATGTATGAAAATCACGCCCTTCCTTTTTATAAAAGAAAACAAAATTCATTAAAAACAGGGATTGTGTTTAAATTCATCGTATCGACACATTTCAGCTGATTGTTGCCATAGCAACTAAATTTGATGCTACTTTGCATATAAAAGGACAAATTAGCCCAATCAATTTTTTCTATTCATGCATAGTTCAAGGATGATACTAATTGGATAAGTAGAATTTGGATTTCAAAAACTGGTGCTTTTATGAAATAACAGTAAAAACATACAAAAAAGGGTCTTCAAGTGCCAAAAATAGAGCCTTTCGATACCCTGTTTTGGTCCAATTTTTAATCTTGTATACAAAGGGCATCCGAGATTAATGTAAAAAAAAAAATTACAAATACATGTATGTATAATAATAAGGACTGAAAGAAAATAAAGTGATTTCAAATGGACATGTTGCCATGGTAACGAGGCCTACCAATGTGCCTCGTCCCACAGTATAAATTTTCCCGAGTTTTGAAACTTCAGACACGGTTACTATGGCAACAACAACCTTTTTGAAAAAAGCTGTAGTTTATTTACAGTCTAGTACTTTATATTGACTTTCCATACCAAAAATCCATGACATACTGCCATTTCTTTGGTTCTTACAGATAATTATTGCTGTTAAGTATCGACATTTCTATTCGCATCATAATTATCACTCCCTTACCATGTATGCTAATATTTTTTAGGCCAAACCATTTTTCTGTCAAAGGTCAGGGTCACGATGGGCAATAATAGAAAAACGATGTGGACACTCTGGAGGCCACAATTTACTTTATATCTTCATACTTTGGATGTAAGTAGCTAATGGTGAAGGGACGACACCCACTGATTTTTAAAAGGACAAAGATCAATGTCATAAGAAGTGATATTAGAAAAAATCATGTTCATATTCAGCTGATTAGACATAATTAAAGAGCATTCGCAGATGTGTGGTGCCAGCCAGGCAAGGGACCCTTGTTCGAGAATGGACGACTATACGTATTATATATATATCATACATTCTACCGCATAAAACCGGGAAGTAAAGTTTTTACTGTTAGCATTCTCAATTCGCTTCAGAAATAATGTCAGCATAAAATATATACCGAATAAACCGAGAGGAAAAGTCCTAAGACTTCAGAGGTGATGAGATGTCAACATAAAAAATCTACTGTATAAAACCAGAAAGAAAAGTTCTTAGTATTCACATTCTTCCTTCGCTTCAGCCACGACGTCCACATAAAAAATTCTACCGTTTAAAACTGGTAGCAAATTCTAAATTCAAATTCTAAGTGGTAATTTTTTCCTCGCTTCAGGAATGAGATTCATTAAAAATCTACCGTATAAAACCATGAAGAAATATTACAAGTGTTGACATTATCCATTCGCTTCAGAAATGACTTTCAATATTTTTGTTATTGCTGGCTCCCTTACCATGAACACAAAAAAAAAATCTTTTTTTCTTGTTTCGGAAAAATTGAATATAAGTAGATTTAGTTTCTGAAAAAATAGCGTTGATAGAGGTGTAGGGTCAGCTGCAAACGGAACCCTGGGAACATAGGACGGACGTCCACATGAAAAAGAATTCTACTGCATAAAATCGCGAAGTAAAGTTCTAAGTGCTTCATCCTATCCAAATCTTCAGCTAAATATATAAATATTCAAACCAAGAATAAATCCTGAGATATAATGAACAAACAACTATTATGCATTAGTAATTAATTCATGATTTGTCTGTCAGAGTATTGATAAATTAAATTTCCAGATTTTATCTAAACTTATCAAAATTCCTTCATGAGGGAGCTCGATCGGGGAATTAGGATTTTATCGTATCCCTTTCCATCCTACAGGCCTAACCCGTACATCCTGCAGGCTACCCTGCGGATCCTACAGGCCTAACCCGTACATCCTACAGGCCTACACCGTACATCCTACAAGCTACCCCGTGCATCCTGTATGCCTACCCGTACATCCTTCAGGCCTACCCCGTACATCCTACAGGCCTTCCCCGTAAATCCCACAGACCTACCCCGTACATCCTACAGCCTACCCCGTACATCCTACAGGCCTACCCCGTACATCCTACAGGCCTACCCCGTACATCCTACAGGCTATCCCGTACATCCTACAGGCATACACCGTACATCCTACAGGCCTACCCCGTACATCCTACAGGCCTACCCCGTGCATCATACAGGCCTACCCCGTACATCCTGCAGACGTACTCCGTACATCCTACAGATGTACTCCGTACATCCTACATAATTCTACAGGCCCACCCCGTACCATAACAATTAATAGATCCGCTCCTAGTATTGGCCAATGCCGCACTTTGACTCAGTATGGCCGATACCGTACTTTGACTCAGTATGGCCGATGCCGTACTTTGACTCAGTATTGGCCGATACCGAACTCTGACTCAGTATGGCCGATGCCGTACTTTGACTCACTAGGAGCATATGGAACTGGAACTCCTAATAAATCACACGGAGGCCGAGAAGGTACAAGAATCGTGATAAAGAATGTTTGATATATAGTTAATTTGTGTGTAGGACAAAATATCCACGTCACACCAATGTTTAAAATTAATTCATGATTTGTCTGTCAGAGTATTGATAAATTAAATTTCCTGATTTTATCTAAACTTATCAAAATTCCTTCATGAGGGAGCTCGATCGGGGAATTAGGATTTTATCGTATCCCTTTCCATCCTACAGGCCTAACCCGTACATCCTGCAGGCTACCCTGCGGATCCTACAGGCCTAACCCGTACATCCTACAGGCCTACACCGTACATCCTACAAGCTACCCCGTGCATCCTGCATGCCTACCCCGTACATCCTACAAGCTACCCCGTGCAACCTACAGGCCTATCCCCGTACATCCTACAAGCAACCCCGTGCATCCCATCCTGCATGCCTACCCCGTAAATCCTACAGGCCTACCCCGTACATCTTACAGGCCTACCCCGTACATCCTACAAGCTACCCCGTGCATCCTGCATGTCTACCCCGTGCATCCTACAGGCCTATCCCCGTACATCCTACAGGCTACCCCGTGTATCCTACAGGCCTACCCGTACATCCTACAGGCTACCCCGTACATCCTACAGGACTACTCCGTATATCCTACAGACCTTCCCCGTACATCTTACAAGCTACCCTGTGGATCCTACAGGCCTACCCCGTACATCCTACAGGCCTACCCCGTACATCCTACAACTTACCCCGTGCATCCTGCATGCCTACCCCGTTCATCCTACAGGCCTATCTCCGTACACCTACAGGCCTACCCCGTACATCCCACAGGCTATCCCGTGTATCCTACAGGCATACCCCGTACATCCTTCAGGCCTACCCCGTACATCCTACAGGCCTTCCCCGTAAATCCCACAGACCTACCCCGTACATCCTACAGCCTACCCCGTACATCCTACAGGCCTACCCCGTACATCCTACAGGCCTACCCCGTACATCCTACAGGCTATCCCGTACATCCTACAGGCATACACCGTACATCCTACAGGCCTACCCCGTGCATCCTACAGGCCTACCCCGTGCATCATACAGGCCTACCCCGTACATCCTGCAGACGTACTCCGTACATCCTACAGATGTACTCCGTACATCCTACATAATTCTACAGGCCCACCCCGTACCATAACAATTAATAGATCCGCTCCTAGTATTGGCCAATGCCGCACTTTGACTCAGTATGGCCGATACCGTACTTTGACTCAGTATGGCCGATGCCGTACTTTGACTCAGTATTGGCCGATACCGAACTCTGACTCAGTATGGCCGATGCCGTACTTTGACTCACTAGGAGCATATGGAACTGGAACTCCTAATAAATCACACGGAGGCCGAGAAGGTACAAGAATCGTGATAAAGAATGTTTGATATATAGTTAATTTGTGTGTAGGACAAAATATCCACGTCACACCAATGTTTAAGAGTATTTTGTACATAAACTTTGTAGCAATGTCAATTACACTCAGACTCACCATTTTGAAGGCAAAATCCAAAGATTTTTTTTACAGGAGATCTGTTCCAACTACGACTCGTTCAGCAGATTGACCACAATCTACTACAGTATTATGGGGATATAAAACTGCCCTCTCTTACAGGGAATGTATTGATTACGAAGGAAACATCACACATTTGTTCATTTATTCATAAATATATACATAGCCAATGCAATTCCCATAGATGAACGCTCGCTTGACGTCGTAATACATTTCAACGGCGTAGCTCCGATGAGAAGGGGGGGGGGGGGGGGCTCAAATCAGGAAATATTTGACAAGCAAGAAAAAAAAACCCCGAAACATAATAATAGACAAATAAATGAATAATTCCTGTAACTGTAGCAGAGAGACTGGATCACTTATCCTTTCTTTAAATAAAGCTTTTTTTCACACCTGTCAACTTTGAAATCTTAAATAGAGGGAGATCTCCCTCTTTAATTGGCACTTGAAAAAGAGGGAGATTGCTCGTGAACCAATTTTGCTACAGTTTTAATGAATCACGACATTTTGTGCAAAACCATTTTATAAATAATTTCGTTGTGAAGACGTTTTATTGCGTAAACATTTATAAACTATCAATAGTTTATTTCATCCTATACATCTTTTCTTACATTTTGTCATGCAATTTCTCATGAAATACTATGAATGTCGCTATTTAGAGCGATTTTCTTAGGTAAATATGCCAAAAGAGGGAGAAAAAGGGATATTGGGCCAAAAAGAGGGAGATTTTGGTCTCCCTCCAGGGAGACATGCCAAAGAGGGGGATTAGGAAAAAAAAAGAGGAATCTCCCTCCAAAAGAGGGAGAGTTGACACGTCTGGTTTTTTTTCAATTTGTCCGTCGAAAAGCAGGTCCCATAACCCATGTAGTCTTTTTTTCATTGGTTGATCCAATTTTGTGAATTTTCATTGGCTGTGGTCAGGGAGCGGATTTTTGAACATGTTGATCTACTGCCACAGACAAAGAAGTTTGACGAAATGGACGATCGACCGAGTACAGATATTTCCTGATGTTTTCAACAGACCCCCGTGCTATCGTAAGTTTCATTACATATATATACTTTAGCTCAAGTTAATTCTACTTTTATACAGCATTAAAATTGCATACTGGTTGTTCAAAGAGCAAGTTTTCTATTCCCCCACCCGGCCCCCAAGTTAGTCCGAACATGTTACTTCATTCCGTAACGTTCGAACATGATTTATTATCGACAAGGTTATGCATAAAAGACAATGGAATGACGAATTGAATGTGTACTCGCTGAAGAAAAGGTCAAAGGCTACAATTACAAAAATATTTTGAAGTTTGCATTCGTTGAAAGTCGAGATCGAATCGAACACGTTCTCAATCACAAAAGATTCAATTTTCACCGGGTTCTCAAAGGTGTAAGGCACGGTCCATTTGATATTCTGGGGGGGGGGCTTGGGTTTTTTGTCGGAGCAAGAAAATTTTTTTCGCCCCGGACCGGAGCAAAATTATTTTTTTCCAGCAAAGTTGGAGCAAAAAAATTTTTTCAACATTTTAGTGATGTGCAATATATTAAGATATATTTGTTTTATCAATAGAAATTCTGTATTTTTATTCAAAACTCTAAAAATTACTTAATTTTCATGAAAATTTAATTCCCTTCTATACAGAGGGATAGAAGTATTTCAAAATATAATCCTCGGTAAACAAAATCTATGTATAAGGTACAAGTAAATGGGTCTTAGGGGAGGGTTTTCTGGACAAATTTTTGAATATAGAATTGTAAATTTGAGAAAAACTGAAGTTCACCTTCAAAGCTTGTATATAAATTTAGACTCTATGGAAGTGATACATGCATCTATTAATAGCAGGGTTTTTTTTTTTACTTGTTTTGGGGTCGAATTTCGGCCCCTTCCCAATGTCAAATTACCTCTATTTTTCCCAAAAAATCACCCTGAAATTCCCAAAGAAGAATTATGAAAAAATCACCTGAGAAAATAGGACTCAAAACCTGGAAGTCAGCACAAAATGTCCTGTTTCGAATTGCATTTTTTAAAGTTTTTTATTCATCCCTTGTTCAGTTCAAGCAAATCAATTGATTATCAGTGTTAATAAATGATACTTTAGGGTTATACTTTGGTGAGAATTTGTTCCAAAATTTTCCCAATTTTAGCAAAATGTCGCAAATTTTCCCAAATGGAACAGGCACAGGCACCTTCCCCAAAATAAAAAAAAAAAACCCTGAATAGTAATGCATTATATTGATAATATATGTAAGTGTCTATCAGGAAGCCCCAAATTCCATTAACATGCATTCTTTTGACATTTTTCAAATGTGAACTTTGCCATTAAAAATGATTGTTTTGATAGAAAACTATGACGAGCAAAGCGAGCCAAAAAATGTTTATAAATTGTCATTTAAAAACTACGGCGAGCGAAGCGAGCCGGAAATTTTCAGGAGTTTTTCGCGAAATTTTATGGTAATTCTTCAAATTCAGATTACTTGTGAGAGCAAGATTATTTTTTTCTGACACGTCCATAAGCAAATTTATTTTTTTCTTCAAAATTCAGAGCAAAATTATTTTTTTCGAAAAAAACCCAAGCCCCCCCCAGAATATCAAATGGACCGTGCCTAAGTAAAGTATCCAGTTACATGTATGCCATATTGGTTTCATAGGAATTTTTATTACTGTTTTGTTCCATTTTCAACCGTATAACACTGTGGTGCTCAAGATTATTGTTATTGGTATGTAAAAGTTAACAGAGGAAACTCGGGTAGCACCATTGAGGGGCTAGGGGTGTAACAATATATCTATATATAGAGAATAAATGTCTTAATTTGTGTTTGGTTACTGGTATGCAACACATAGCAAGTGCATTTATCATACATGTAATGCGCGCTGGCATATTTCATGCGATAAATGCACTTGCTGTGTGTCTGCACATACCCATAACAACAAAAATTTTGACATTTTATTCTATATATATGCACCATAGTTGTCTGTTTCATTCTTGTTTTCTGAAATTGCTCTTTCTAGGTAAAAGTGTGACATTAAAATTCATCTAAACCGTTCAGTTTGCAGGTTAGAACAGCTATCGCGGCATGTTTCTTAGATTTTATGCATTGTGACATCACGAGTGTTAATACACGAATTGCAGCACAATCCCTTTGATAATAACATCTCAGGGAATTACATTGCCTGTGCATATATATTAATAAAGAATGGTATTCATTATCGCAATATATTGCACCCTTATCAATTGCCGGATTCAGGGAGGTGCAGAGGGGGCTTTCCCCCCCCCCCTCCCCCCCGGGCATTGTCCCAAAAATTTCCAAAAACTGGTATATTTTGGCCCATTTTCAGTAAAAAAAACGGAAAATTTGCCGTTTGACCCTCCCCCTACATAGGGGGCGCTGGATCCGCCACTACTTATAGATTATATGAATAAATCATTAAATCAATTTAATTCCATGCTGCAAATTTGTCTGTTCTTAAATAATTCTATTGAATTTGAAGACATTCAACATTTGAAAACATGCAACAAATGGCCTTTATCGATCACAAATGAAAGGAATTATGACAAAAGCATGCAATCAAAACAATTCAAAAACTTGTGTGTGGTTTTTTTCAAGTGAATGTGAAATTCTTTCGGAATATGAACAGTATGGACATACATACAAAGATGAACAAGATTTTATATTAAAAAATGAAAAGAAACAACATATAACGCAATACAGCGGTTAAAATATCATGATTCACTAATACGCAAGATCGCAAATGCAGCACGTGCAGTGTGTCCGTTCTGATTTTTCATTTACCTAACTACCTAAACCATTGTTCAAAACTTGGGCACTTTTTCTGCCCAAGTAAATTGATGACGTCATAACAATGGAAAACAATCGAAGAGTGCGCGAGAACATTCGTATAGTCTTGGTTAGAAGTATTTGCGATCTTTCGTATTTGGTTCATTGTTTCACCCCTACAAGGGGCTAAGGATGACAGCAAGAAAGAACAGAGTAGTTTTTTAGCTCTACTGGTCTCGGACTAGTGGAGCTTATGTGTTACCTCATCTTCCGGCATCCGTCCCTCCGTCTGTCCATCCGTCCATCCGTAAACAGTTCTTGTGCTCACAATTTAACTCCTCTGACACCATAGGAGATAGATAGTTACTTCTTTTTTTAACATCCTACTTGGTATGTCGTCTAGTTGTGCACCTGACATTTGGTTTCAGCCCCTGACCCCCAGGGTCTTAGAAAATGGGGTGGTTATGGAAATCTATGTAATCTTGTGCTCGCAACTCCTCTAATACTATAATTGATAGAGAGTTACATCTTTTTGCAATATTATGGGTCTTTGGTGTAGTTGTGAACCTGATATTTTCTTTAAGCCCCTGACCCCTATATCTCTTGAACTGAACATTACCCAATCACTGTCATATCTGGCTGGATTGCGAAGCAAAATCCGGTCTATGAAATGGCGAAGTCTGTCTGTCTGTCTGTCCATCATTGCGTCAACATTTTGGTTACAGTGTTGCGTTTAAGTTCGTTGAGAGAAAACTGTTTGGAGGAGCATCTTCAAACTTGACATGGTGATAGACAAAGATGATACAAATAAAACACAGCAACAAAATTTGACCAAGTGACCTTGACCTTGGAGTTTGACCTACTTTTGAAAAACTTTAACCTTGGCCATAGCTTTTGAATGGTAAGTGATAGGGCTTTTATATTTCATATATGTATTCCTTGTCACAAGACCTCACAATGGATACCAGTTTTGACCTTGTGACCTTGACGTTGGAGATTTACCTACTTTTAAAAATAATAAATCTGGACTATATCTCATGACCTATAGAGGCTATGGCTTTGAAATTTCACATGCAGAATCTTTATGACCAGACCTTTGTGTATTTCTTGTGACAAGACCTTTCCATGGATACCAAAAGTTTTTCCCTTGTGACCTTGACCTTGGAGTTTGACCTACTTTTGAAAAACTTTAACCTTGGCCATAACTTTTGATTGGTAAATGATAGGGTTTTTATATTTCATATATGTATTCCTTGTCACAAGACCTCACAAAGGATACCAAAAGTTTTGACCTAGTGACCTTGACTTTGGAGAGTTACCTACTTTTGAAAATAATAAATCTGGACTATATCTCATGAACTATAGAGGCTATGGCTTTGAAATTTCACATGCAGAATCTTTATGACCAGACCTTTCATTTGACCTTGTAACCGTGACATTGACCTTTTACCTTTTTTGAACTTTAAGAGGTAGGGTTTTGATATTTCACATATAGATTCCTCATGCCCAGAATTTTAATTTGATATCATGACTTTTGACCTAGTGACCTTGACATTGACCTACTTTTAAACTATAAGAGGTAGGGTTTTGATACTTCACATGTAGATTCCTCATGACAAGACCTTTCATTTGATATCATGACTTTTGATCAAATGACTTGACAATGACCTTTGACCTACTTTAAAGTTATGAGAGTTAGGGTTTTGATATTTTTCACATATAGATTCCTTATGACGAGATCTTTCATTTGATATCATGACTTTTGACTTGGTGACCTTGACATTGACCTTTGACCTACTTTTGATTATAATGGGTTGGATTTTGATATTTCAGTTGTAGAATCCTCTTGACCAGACTTTTCATTTGATATCATGACTTTTGAACAAGTGACCTTGACATTGACCTTTGACCTACTTTTGAACTATAAGGGGTAGAACTTTGATATCTCACATTTAGATTCCTTATGACCTTAGCTTTTTGGCCAGATTGCGAAGCAAAATCAGGTCTATGGAATGGCGAAGTCCGTCTGTCTGTCCGACTGTCTGTCCGTCCGTCAGTGCGTCAACATTTTCGGTAAAGTGTTGCGTTTAAGTCCGTTGAGAGAAAACTGTTTGGAGGAGCAACTTGACACTTGACATGGTGATAGACCATGATGAGATGAATCAAACATCTATTTCTGGTCAAAATGTTTTGAAATTTTGTATACTTCAAGTAGAAAGGATGTTCTTTCACATATGTAACGGGTTCTTAAATTTTTTTGTCACATTATCCAGAAATTATGTGTAATGGGGGGGGGGGGGGGGGGGTTATATGCACATGTATGTTAAGCTAAGGGCAAAATATAGGTGCATGGAACGCAATAACTTGAATATGCGTCAACAGATTTTCATGATATTTGTACATTGTGATCAGACATTGAAGAGAAAGCCGCCTTTCGATTTTCAGGTTCATCCGATATGTCCTTATGGAGTTATGGGACTTAGATATTTTGGTGTTGTGAAAAATCCCAACGGGCGTATCTTACTGCGTGAGCGTAGGCTTTATTTTATTTTTATTTCCTCCTCCTACCCTATTTTGAAAAAATAAAATCCGTAAAACTAAAAATTAAATTTCTGTCGCCTTAACCTGGCTATATCTCTTGAACTATAAGGTGTAGGGCTTTGATATTTTACATGTAGTTACTATGTAATTGGGATTTTCATTTGAGACCATGTCCGATGACCAAGTGACATTGACCTTGGACTTTGACCTGCTTTTGGTCTTCATCTCTTTAACTATAAAAGAAAGGATTTTTATCTTTCATGCATATACTTTTTTTGCCAAGACCTATTATTAGAGACAATGACCATTAACTAAGTGAAATCGTTAACCTACTTTTTAATTATACTTTGGCTGTATCTTTAGCTCTCTGACTAATATAAGATGCATAGTGTTTTCATTACAATTCTTTCTGTATTTTAGAAGTTATTTGTTTTTTAGCTCACCTGAGCGAAGAGCTATTGTCATAGCGCGCCGTCTGTCATCGTCGTCGTCCATCCAGCATAAAATTTTAAACATTTTTTACATCTCCTCTGCAACTGCTGCACAGAATTTCAAGAAACAGGAAGCTGGTACTCAAGATCCTCTACCAAGTTTGTGTTTTTCGTGCCGATCTGTCGACAGTATGGCGGCTGAGGGCTCTGATTGGCTGACACCACTTCGACATCTCCTCTGCAACCGCAGCACAGAATTTCAAGAAACTTTACAGGAAGTCGGTACTCAAGGTCCTCTACCAAGTTTGTGTTTTTTGGGCCGATCAGTCAACAAATATGGCCGCCAAGGGCTCTGATTGGCTGACACATTTTCGACATCTCCCCTGCAAACGCTCTATGGAATTTCATGAAACCTTACAGGAAGCAAGAACTCAAGGTCCTCTACCATGTGTTTTTAGTGCCGATCGGTCAACAAATATGGCCACTTAGGGCTCTGATGATTGACACATTTTCGACTTCTCTGCAACCACTGCACAGAATTTTACAAATCCTTACAGGAAGCAAGTAGCAAGTACTCAAGGTCCTCTACCAAGTTTTTCGGGCTGATATGTCAACAAATATGGCCACCAAGAGCTCTGATTGGCTGACACATTTCTGACATCTCCTCATTCCACAAAAACAGTACAGGAAGCAAGTTCTAAAAGGCCTCTACCAAGTTTGTAATTTTCAAGTCCTCTCCAAGTTTGTAATTTCCAGGCCGATCGGTCAATATATATGGCCACTAAGGGCTCTAATGGCTGACACATTTTCGACCTCTCCTCTGCAACCGCTGCACAGAACTTGACAAAACCTTACCGGAAGCAAGTACTCAAGGTCCTCTACCAAGTCTGTGTTTTTTGGGCCGATCAGTCAACAAATATGGCCGCCGAGGGCTCTGATTGGCTGACACATTTTCGACATCTCCCCTGCAAACGCTCTATGGAATTTCATGAAACCTTACAGGAAGCAAGAACTCAAGGTCCTCTACCATGTTTGTGTTTTTCATGCCGATCTGTCAACAAATATGGCCGCCAAGGGCTCTGATTTGCTGACACATTTTCAACATCTCCTCTGCAACCGCTACACAGAATTTCATGAAACCTTACAAGAAGCAAATACTAAAGGTCCTCTACCAAGTTTGTGTTTTTTCATGCCGACCGTTAAAAAAATATGGTCGCCCATGGCTCTGATTGGATGACACATTTTTGACATCTTCTCTGAAGCTGAATTTAACACAAAACACAAAATTTAACGAAAACTTACTGGAAATAAATACTCAAGGTCCTCTATCAAGTTGTCCACTATTATTCTTTTGTTTGCAACTCAGCTGAGCGATTTGGCCCCATTGGGCCTCTTTTTAAGGAAATTAAACATGCTATCCCTGTCTTGGCTATATCTCTTGAATGTTCTCACAATTTTTTTCATATTGTAATATGATGTTTTTCAGGACCAAATGTTTCTTATTACATTTTCCCAAGGTCACATTATACTTTGTAAATGATAATCATGTCAAGACTGAAATTGTATACATATGCTAATCATGTTCAGGCTATATGTTTTGAACACTGTATCCGATCACTAATTCAGTTTGTTGTTGCTCATGATTCATAGGTTTCAGTTCACCTATATCCAAGGTCATGTGACCAAAGTCAAGTTTACTCAATATGCTTATAACGAATTGTATATGCTAATCATGTTCGGACTAAACCTCTTAAACAGTATAATGTATCACTTTCATGTTATAGTTTGGTGTTGCTCATGACTCAAAGGTTTCATATTATCTTGGCCCAAGGTCATGTGCCTGAGGTCAGAAGTAAAGTAACCTAGAGGAAAGTGGGGGGGGGGGGGGGTTATCTGTTTTTAGCTCGACTGCACTTTAGTGCAAAAGAGCTATTGCAATACCCCCGGCGTCGGCGTCGTCCGAACTAGATGATAAGGTAAATGTTAAGATTACACATTTACCTTTCCTATATTCATATTCTGTTGGTTTTTTTTGTTGCAAATGTTTAATTATACATCATTTAATATATCCAGATGAGGATATAGCCCCTGGGGTAGGGATTTTTAAAATTATTTCAAATGATAAGGCAAATGTTGAGATGATAAGGTAAATGTTAAGATAGCAATAAAGTCTTTAAAAGCCAATATTGAGCAAAGTATAAGTGCTACATGTACCAAACTTACATATTTTATGTATCTTTGATCAAACTTTCAAAAAATGACCTTGACCTACTTTTTTCCGCTTGAATGATTTTGCCTTTAAAAGCCAATATTGAGCAAAGTATAAGTGCTACATGTACCAAACTTGCATATTGGATGTATCTTTGATCAAACTTTCATAAAATGACCTTGACCTACTTTTTTCCGCTTGAATGATTTTACCTTTAAAAGCCAATATTGAGCAAAGTATAAGTGCTACATGTACCAAACTTGCATATTGGATGTATCTTTGATCAAACTTTCATAAAATGACCTTGACCTACTTTTTTCCGCTTGAATGATTTTACCTTTAAAAGCCAATATTGAGCAAAGTATAAGTGCTACATGTACCAAACTTGCATATTGGATGTATCTTTGATCAAACTTTCATAAAATGACCTTGACCTACTTTTTCTGCTTGAATTATTTTACCTTTAAAAGCCAATATTGAGAAAAGTATAAGTGCTACATGCACCAGACTTGCATATTGGATGCATCTTGGGTTAGACTATTGAAATATGACCTTGACCTACTGTCATGCATTCTTAGATCAGTCCAGTAACTGCCATATTACCAAGAAAAAAACATGCGACTATTTCAACATACAAGGTATGTATTTAGAACTTGATAGCATAACTTTCCATGTCTGATGATTCATGGTTTTGTTTAGGATTTTCCTATATATATGCAGTGTTCTGCATCTCAAAGAGTGTGGGCTTTTTTCAGCTCATATGAGCAAAGCTTAAGTGACCTTTTGTCATAGTGTATCCTCTGTCATTGGTTCACCATAAACTAATTTTAATTTATAACTTTAAATTTTTTATGTGACTTGATATATGTTGTTGCCTGAGAAAGGGAGTTAAAATAAATTGGCTGTCATGAGAGATATTATGCTATGCAGTCGAGCATTAGGTGACTTTGGCAACTATTTTTTATCTGATTAGCTCGCCAGGACGAAAAAGTCCGGAGAGCTAATGCCATACCCTTGGCGTCGTCCGTAGACATAGCTTTAACCTGGGCTATATCTCTTGAACTATAAGGGGTAGGACTTTGACATTTCACTTGTAGATACCTTGTGACGAGACCTTTCATTTGAGACCATGACCTTTGACCTAGTGACCTTGACCTTGGACTTTGACCTACTTTTCAAAAACTTTCACCTGGTTTCTGACAAAAACCTGTATAGGCGACCTATGTAATCTTTGATTACCCTATGTTTTATACCTCCAGCAAACAAAGTTTGGGGGGTATATAGGAATCACCCTGATTGCTCCTCAGTCTGTCCATCCTTCTGTCCATCAAACCTTGTCCAGAGCATAACTCCCCCCCCCCCTATAGATCGATTTCAATAATATTTCATAGAAATATTCCTTGGGAGCTAAGGATGTGTCATGACCTTAAGTTTTTGGTCTGTCCCTCCGTCTGTTTGTTTGTCCGCAAAAACTTTAACCTTTGCCATAACTTTTGAATGGTTAGTGACAGGATTTTCATATTTCACATGTGTATTCCTTGTGACAAGAACTTTCCATGGATACCAAAATTTTTGACTTTGTGACCTTGACTTTGGGGTTTGACCTACTTTTGAAAAACATTAACCTTGGGTATTACTTTCAAATGGTAAGTGATAAGGCTTTCATATTTCACATGTGTATTATTTTGACAAGACCTTTCCATGGATACCAAAATTTTTGACTTGTGACGTTGCCCTTGGAGTTTGACCTAATTTCGAAAATTTAAACTTTAGCCATAACTTTTGAATGGTAAGTTATAGAGCTTTCATCTTTCACAAATTAATTCCATGTGGCAAGACTTTTCCATGGATACTAAATTTGACTTTGTGACCTTGACCTCAAATGTGAAACTCATTTTCATCTGTTTTACTGACAAAGATGCCAACGGGGGCATTCATGTTTCACAAACACAGGTTTTATTTCACATGGAATTGGCACGTATCCCATTTGAGTCATGGTAATATCTTTAATTGTACAGCAACATTGCACCAGCTGATTCAATAAGAAATATTGTTATATAGTATGAATAAGGGAAAGCAGAAATCATTTGATGTCAATAAGCCACCCACAAATTTTTCAAATTTTTAAATTTCCTACTTTCAATTCCAAATTTTCACTTGCATTTTGTGAGTATTTCCTGCTCATTTGCAGGCCTGCAGGTCGGAGGTCAAACATCAAGGTCACAATGGGCCATAACAGAAATACCTTTTGGGCATTCTAAAGGTAAGTTAATTTCCAATCTTCATTGCTTGGTGAGAAGATGTCTCCTGATTGATTTTCAAGGTCAAAGTTCAAGGTCACAATGGGTGATGAAAGAAAAGCCTTATCGACACATTAGAGGTCACACTTTACTTTAAATCATCAAATTTTGCATGCGCTATATCCATGGTGAGAAGACAATACCTTGTATTGATTTTGAAGGTCAGATGTTGATGATTAGGAAAAATCTTTATTATAGATTATCAGTTAATAATCGGACAGGATTTTAATCGATTATTTCATTTAATAGGATAATACTAAATATGTTATATTAACATTATCATTAGTTGATTCCTCATGTTAAAAGCCCTTTAGGCAACTAGAATTATATTCCAATATTTTGGGTTGCTCTTGTGACATGACATTCAAGTTATGCATGCAGGGAGAATTTATCAACGTTAAAGTACATTTGACACTGTAACGGGCAAAATGCAAATGAAAATTATTGATAATTAGAATAAATGACTGTCTTACTTTTGGTGTTCATGGTTGTAAAATTCTTGTTGACACATGCAAAATTCTGAGAATTGCTTCCCTTACTTAGAAAGCCAAATTAGATTTTTGTACGTCCATTATTGACGGAACATTTTCTGGTATGGCAACATCTGTCGGACTGTCCATCTTTCCGTCTGCTTACGGAACGCAATAACTTGAACATAATTCAACAGATTTTCATGATATTTGACCGGATTGCGAACCCGATGGAAAATGATAGGGCTTTTATATTTCACATATGCATATCTTGTCACAAGTCCTTACCATGGATACGAAAAGTTTTGACCTTGTGATGTTGACCTTGGAGATTGACCTACTTTTGAAAATAATAAATCTAGGCTATATCTCATGAACTATAGAGGCTATGGCTTTGATATTTCACATATGGATTCCTCATGACCAGAACTTTCATTTGATATCATGACTTTTGACCTAGTGACCTTGACATTGACCTTAGTCCTACTTTCGAACTATAAGAGGTAGGGTTTTTATATTTCACACATGGAATCCTCATGACCAGAACTTTCATTTGATATCTTAACTTTTGAGCTAGTGACCTTGACATTGACCTTTGACCTACTTTTAACTTATAAGAGGTAGGATTTTGATATTTCAGTTGTAGAATCCTCATTACCAGACTTTTCATTTGATATCATGACTTTTGATCAAATGACCTTGACATTGACCGTTGACCTTCTTTTGAACTTTAAGGGGTAGGGCTTTGATATTTCACATTTAGAGTCCTTATGACCATAGCTTTTTTTCATTGTGCAATAGTATTTTAATGACCTTTGACCTTTCTGTCTGCGCCAAAATGTATTCGTCATCTAACACGAACACTTCGCAATCCGGCCCTACCGCCTTTAGCGGTTTATGGTTTATTTTACATTGTGATCATACTGTGGAGAGGAAGCCACCTTTCAATATTCAGGTTCCTCTGATTCAGTCTAGATCTTTACGCGTGAAAATATACTAAAATAGTCGTCCGTCTGTCATGTGTTAGTTTCATCATCCATCCATCTGTTGTCCATCTATCTGTCGTTAGTTGTTTATATACGCATTTAAGACGGCATATTATGTTATGGCACTGTCCGTGTGTATGTCCGTACATCTCTCCTTTGCAGCTATTGAACTGAAACTTGATATATGTCTTTATAATAGAGAATTACTGATCCAGTTTGAATTTCATAAAAATTGATCAATTTTTAGCAGAGTTGTTGCCCTTGAACATCGAAATTTTCAGCAATTTTACTGTTTTCCGGACTTTTAGATTTCTCTCCATTACAACACATTTTATATGAAAATTTATGATAAAGACTAAACATAAATATAATAAACTTAATAAAAGATGAATTATATGAATTAAACAAAACTCCAAAAGGAAGTAAAACTGTTTTGCTGTTGATGCTGCAACTGAATCTTGTTGGAGATCCCTTCCTTTCATTTTAAAATTTAAAAGAGATTTCAAAGTAGGGATAAGGCCATACCAAATTAATTTAATGATCTTTGGATTTCCCGCAACATATTCTTCAAAATTCAAAAAAATATATTATAAATGCTCGGCAGCACCACTAAATTTCTGGCTCAAGAATTTTTTAGGGTCGGTTCTGATTTCTGCAAATCTGAAAGCTTCTAGAAGTCTCAGATTGTGCAAATTTCGAAGAAAATGATGCTTTTTGTGTTTGGAAATAAAATATTGGGAGCTAATTTGTTGTCCCATATAAATGGCAATGTAAGTCAAGGAAGGGGGGGGGGGGGGTGTGTTCAAAAATATTTTCCATACTGCTATTTGCCAGGCTTCCTAGTCTTCAGATTTCTATGGGAAGTTACTTTTGAGTACAGAAAACACCAAAAATGTGTAACTGGGGTAACCTATGTAAAAAATCAAATTATTTCACTTGCACACACCTTAAAAACTGCAATATTTAAAAAAAAATATTTATTTTCGCTCGCTCGCACCCTTTCTTTCACAAGAAAATCTGAAGAACATTTAATTTATTTGGTATGGCATAAAGAGAAAGGTAATTTAAAGACTTGAGTCCTTTTTCATGGGGCCTTTGAACAACAGTTGGAAGGCATTGGACAACAACAGGCTATTAGAGGACACTGGACCATAACCAGTTGATGGAGGAGGGCAATGGACAAAGAGCAACGAGAGGCAGGAATTAGGTAACATATTACCTAGTGACAAGGTAAGAGTTCTTTCCCTTTCAATAAATTTTGTTTGAAATTTATATTAAGGAGAAAAGACTTAACATAACTTAAGGGTGAAAGATAAATGGTATAAAATGAATAAATTTATAAATTTAACTTAAAATTTAAAAGGTAAATGATATATAATTGTTTTTCAAAATTAATAAAACCATAAATAAAACTTAGGATTTAAAAGATAAATAATATAATATTAAGTTTTGAAATGAGCAAAACTTTAAATAAAGCTTAAGATTTCAAAGACAAATGCTTTAAAATAAAATCTTATTGAAAAAACTATAAATAAAAGTTAAACTTTAAAAGATAAATGAAATAAAATGAATAAACCCTTCTAGGTCACAAGAATAAACTGACGACATCATCGAATTTCCACACTTTATTAACATACAACGATAGAGCCCTGTAAATAATATATAAAGAACATATAACATCTAACACAATTATACATTTAACAAATATTCATTAAAACACATTATTTCATTATAGGACACATTTCATACATCCCGTTTCTAGTCGTTTTATTTTATAGATAAATTATGAATTACTCAGCTTGCGGACAAAGAGAGATAACTCTTGTCTTAAACCTTTCTCTTCATGAGTTTTCGTCGTATAACAAGAAATCGTTATTTCAAGTATGCCAGGCTCTAAAAACCCATCATGGAGTCTATAACAGGCTTCACACTCTCGTGATAAGTCCTAAATACAAATGACAATACTAAATACCTATATGGAACGCATTTTCATCGTTATCGCATAAAACTTGTGAATTCAATGAAGAAATGTATTTAACTTATGAATTACCGTTTTAATATTATTCAATAGTGTGACACAAAATCAATTTTAAACCAAAACTCGAAGATAATCTCATGCGGCTTAAACAATAATTATATTCAAAATTGTATGACAAATTTACAAAATACAAGTAAAAAGCGATATACGTTTAACAATACGCTAAATGAAAAAGGTATCGAAAATAACTTACTTCTATCAAAAAGCCCATAGATGCAACTTGATATAAAATTCTTACATCTTTACTGAGGTACTACAAGGTGTGGAATGAAGCTAAACTACTACGTGGCGAGTACAACTCGTGCACTCGCGAAGCGTACAATTTTAACCAATCAAAACCGGGGGTAAAAATAAAATGACCAATCATTATCAACTTGGTAGTACAGTGAATATCCAGGATTAAAAGGGTAGTCTCATACAGTATTTAAACAAGGGAAAAAGTAGGGATTGATAAATTACTGAATATGAATAAAATTTCACAAATAAGAGAGACTGAATCAATTAGAAGTGATTAAATTTTAACAAATACAAAATAATTGAATTTAAATAGAAATAAAGAATTTAGACAAAATCAAAAATAAATCGGAATCTAGTAATACCACAAAAGGTAAATGATATATAATTGTTTTTCAAAATTAATAAAACCATAAATAAAAGATTAATAATATAGTATTAAGTTTTGAAATGAGCAAAACTTTAAATAAAGCTTAAGATTTCAAAGATAAATGCTTTAAAATAAAATCTTATTGAAAATCTATAAATAAAAGTTAAACTTTAAAAGATAAATGAAATAAAATGAATAAAATTATAAATAGAACTTAAAATGTAGACGATATTTGCAAATTAAGGATGCAGAGACAAGTTACATAAATAATTGCTTACATGCTTGAGTCTTTTTCACGTGGCCTTTTAACAACATATGGAAGGCATTGGACAACAACAGGCTTTTGGAGGACAATGGACCATAACCAGCTGATGGAGGAGTGCAATGGACAAAGAACAACGAGTGGCATGAAGTAGGTAACACATATTACCTAAAGACAAGGTAAGAATTCTTTCGCTTACAATGCATTTTGTACTAAATTTTATAACAAAGATAAAAAAAAAAACTTTATACAATCTGAATGATATGAATGACAAAAAACTCTAAGAGAAACTTAAACCGTTTTGCTGTGGATGCTGCAACTGAGTTCTGTTGGAATTCCCATCCTTTCATTTTTAAATTTAAAAGAGATTTCAAAGTAGGGATAAAGAAAAAGGTTATTCACAACATTGCTTAATATATACTTATATGTCTTTTTCATGGAGCCTTTTAACAACAGATGGAAGGCATTGGACACCAGGCTTTTGAAGGACAATGGACCATGACCAGCTGATGGAGGAGGGCAATGGATAAAGAACAACGAGAGGCAGGAATTAGGTAACATATTACCTAGTGACAGGGTAAGAGTTCTTTCCCTTACATTTTGTACTTAATTTTATAACAAAGATAAAAAAAACTCAACTTAATACATGCTGAATGATATGAATGAAACAAAACTCTAAAAGAAAATTAAACTGTTTTGCTGTGGATACTGCAGCTGACTTCTTGTGGATACTGCAGCTGAGTTCTGTTGGAATTCCCATCCTTTAATTTATAAATTAAAAAGAGATTTCCTGCATTCCTCAATCAGCTGGTTATGGGTTATGATTGACCTCTAAAAGAAAATTAAACTGTGTTGCTGTGGATGCTGCAGCTGAGTTCTGTTGGAATTCCCATCCTTTTATTTTAAAATTAAAAAGAGATTTCAAAGTAGGAATAAATAAAAAGGTTACATAAAGAATTGCTTATATGCTTGAATCTTTTTCATTTGACCTTTAAACAACAGATGGAAGGCAGTGGACAACAACAGGCAATTGAAGGACAAAGGACCATAACCAGCTGATGGAGGAGGACAATGGACAAAGAACAACGAGAGGCAGGAATTAGGTAACATATTACCTATTGACAAGGTAAGAGTTCCTTCCCTTTCAATACATTTTGTATGAAAATTTATAATAAGGATAAAAAAATTAACATAACTTAAGGGTGAATGATAAATGGTATAAAATGAATAAATTTATAAATTAAACTTAAAATTTAAAAGGTAAATGATATGTAATTATTTTTCAAAATGAATAAAACCATAAATAAAACTTAGGATTTAAAAGATAAATAATATAATATTAAGTTTTGAAATGAGCAAAACTTTAAATAAAGCTTAAGATTTCAAAGATAAATGCTTTAAAATAAAATCAAATTAAAAAAACTATAAATAAAAGTTAAACTTTAAAAGATAAATGAAATAAAATGAATAAAATTATAAATAGAACTTAAAATGTAGAAGATATTTGCAAATTAAGGATACAGAGACAAGTTACATAAATAATTGCTAACATGCTTGAGTCTTTTTCATGTGGCCTTTGAACAACATATGGAAGGTATTGGACAACAACAGGCTTTTGGAGGACAATGGACCATAACCAGCTGATGGAGGAGTGCAACGGACAAAGAACAACGAGTGGCATGAAGTAGGTAACACATATTACCTAAAGACAAGGTAAGAATTCTTTTAGCTTACAATGCATTTTGTACTAAATTTTATAACAAAGATAAAAAAAAAATAAACATTATACAATCTGAATGATTTGAATGACACAAAACTCTAAGAGAAAATTAAACCGTTTTGCTGTGGATGCTGCAACTGAGTTCTGTTGGAATTCCCATCCTTTCATTTTTAAACTTAAAAGAGATTTCAAAGTAGGGATAAAGAAAAAGGTTATTCGCAACATTGCTTATATACTTTTATGTCTTTTTCATGGAGCCTTTTAACAACAGATGGAAGGGATTGGACACCAGGCTTTTGAAGGACAATGGACCATGACCTGCTGATGGAGGAGGGCAATGGATAAAGAACAATGAGAGCAGGAATTAGGTAACATATTACCTATTGACAGGGTAAGAGTTCTTTCCCTTACATTTTGTACTTAATTTTATAACAAAGATAAAAAAACTCAACTTAATACATGCTGAATGATATGAATGAAACAAAACTTTAAAAGAAAATTAAACTGTTTTGCTGTGGATACTGCAGCTGAGTTCTTGTGGATACTGCAGCTGAGTTCTGTTGGAATTCCCATCCTTTAATTTATAAATTAAAAAGAGATTTCCTGCACTCCTCAATCAGCTTGTTATGGGTTATGATTAACCTCTTAAAGAAAATTAAACTGTTTTGCTGTGGATGCTGCAGCTGAGTTCTGTTGGAATTCCCATCCTTTCATTTTAAAAATTAAAAGAGATTTCAAAGTAGGGATAAAGAGAAAGGTTACTGAAACCATTGCTTATATACCTACGTGTCTTTTTCATGGAGCCTTTCAACAACAGATTGAAGGCAGTGGACAACAACAGGCTTTTGGTGGACAATGGACCATGGCCAGCTGATCGAGAAGAGCATCGGACAAAGAACAACGATTGGCAGCAATTAGGTAACATATTACCTAGTGACAAGGTAAAAGTTCTTTCCCTTACAAAACATTTTGTACTTAATTTTATAACAAAGATAAAAAACTAAACTTAATACAAGCTGAATGATATGAATGAAACAAATCTCTAAAAGAAAGTTAAAGTGTTTTGCTGTGGAAACTGCAACTGAGTTCTGTTGAAATTCCCATCCTTTCATTTTTAAGATTAAAAGAGATTTCAAAGTAGGGATAAAGAGAAAGGTTATTGAAACCATTGCTTATATACCTACATGTCTTTTTCATGGAGCCTTTCAACAAGAAATGGAAGGCATTGGACAACAACAGGCTTTTGGAGGACAATAAAGATTAATATGATAAACTTAATAAAAGATGAATGATATGAATTGAACAAAAACTCCACAAATGAGTAAAACTGTTTTGTTGTGGATGCTGCAACTGAGTTCTGTTGGAATTCCCATCCTTTCATTTTAAAATTAAAAAGAGATTTCAAAGTAGGAATAAATAAACAGGTGACATAAAGAATTGCTTATATGCTTGAATCTTTTTCATTGGACCCTTAAACAACAGATGGAAGGCAGTGGACAACAACAGGCAATTGAAAGACAAAGGACCATATCCAGCTGATGGAGGAGGACAATGGAGAAAGAACAACGAGAGGCAGGAATTAGGTAACATATTACCTATTGACAAGGTAAGAGTTCCTTCCCTTTCAATACATTTTGTATGAAAATTTATAATAAGGATGAAAAAATTAACATAACTTAAGAGTGAAAGATAAATGGTATAAAATAAATAAATTTATAAATTAAACTTAAAATTTAAAAGGTAAATGATATATAATTATTTTTCAAAATGAATAAAACCATAAATAAAACTTAGGATTTAAAAGATAAATAATATAATATTAAGTTTTTGTAACCCCTCTTGGTCACAAGAATAACTGACGACATCATCGAATTTCCACACTTTATTAACATATAACGGTAGAGCCCTGTAAATAATATATAAAGAACATATAACATCTAACACAAATATACATTTAACAAATATTCATTAAAACGCATTATTTCATTATAGGACACATTTCATACATCCCGTTTCTAGTCGTTTTCTTTTATAGATATGAATTATAAAATTACTCAGCTTGCGGACAAAGAGAGATAACTCTTGTCTAGAGACTTTCTCTTCATGAGTTTTAAAGTTTTCGTCATATAACAAGAAATCGTTATTTCAAGTACTAAATTCATAAAATAATTACCAGATATGGGCCAGGCTCTAAAAACCCATCATGGAGTCTATAACAGGCTTCACACTCTCGTGATAAGTCCTAAATACAAATGATAATACTAAATACCTGTATGGAACGCATTTTCATCATTATCGCATAAAACTTGTGAATTTAATAAAGAAATGTATTTAACTTATGAATTACCGTTTTAGTATTATTCAATAGTGTGACACGAAATCAATTTTAAACCAAAACTCGAAGATAATCTCAAGCGGCTTAAACAATGTATGACAAACTTACAAAATACAAGTAAAAAGCGATATGCGTTTAACAATACGCTAAATGAAAAAGGTATAGAAAATAACTTACTTTAATCAAAAAGCCCATAGACGCAACTTCTAGCTACAAATTCTTACATCTTTACTGAGGTACTACAAGGTGTGGAATGAAGCTAAACTACTACGTGGCGAGTACAAATCGTGCACTCGCGAAGCGTACAATTTTAACCAATCAAAACCGGGGGTAAAAATAAAATGACCAATCGATATCAACTAAGTAGTACAGTGAATATCCAGGATTAAAGGGTAGTCTCATACAGTATATAAACCAGGGAAAAAGTAGGGATTGATAAATTACTGAATACGAATAGAATTTCAAAAATAAGAGAGACTGAATAAATTAGAAGTGATTAAATTTTAACAAATACAAAATAATTGAATTTAAATAGAAATAAAGAATTTACACAAAATCAAAAATAAATCGGAATCTAGTAATACCACATACTCCCCCCTTTTAACAAATGACGTCCCCGTCATTTAACTACATAAAAGGAAAAAAAAAATATATCCAATTTTCAAAAACCTACATTGAAAAAAACAATTATTTACTGTAGGAGCAAAATCTTTGTTCGACAAAACCATGTACCTTGTCTCAATTGAAAAATGACATCAAAATAATCTTGTCATCGACACTACATGTAAGTTAGAAAAATTAAGTAAATGACATACAAATGTATATGTAACTAAAAGATAATATCTTGACCTTAAATAAGCTAATCCTAAATAACACTAAGTATTAAGATTTCACTATGCTTATCATCGCAGATAATATTTCTGATTCACGACCTTTGCACTGACCCGTGTCTAATAAGTTTTGAAGAAAACTGACTTTTTCTTTCCACGGAGGTTTCTTTTCCTCCTTCACAGAATGCACAACATAATCAGCCATCCACGAAGGCGGGTTTCTAGTTCTAGTTGACCTTCGTAAAGTTGATTCATCATCATCCTGTTCATCAGAATCATTGCGACTTTCATCGTTTGAACCAGTAGTTTCATCCGGTTCCTGACCTTGCGACGAAGCAGTTTCAGAGGCTGATCGATGATCAGTTACACCTTCTACTTCCGGTTCATCATGGTCATTTGAATTTTCATCATCTTCGTCAAAAGGAATTTCAACATCTGATTCAGGTGAGATGTCTCCTGTTGACTGTGGTACCGGTACCTCTATTATAACTGTTTCCATATCACTGTCGCTATGATCCGATTCCTTATGGCTACGAGATTCTGATTTTGCATGTTCCTTCCGCTTGTGGGGTAGACGATGCGTTTCCGGTTCGTTTTTTTTACGGTCAGTGTCATATGCTGCGAGATGACCTATCGGTAAAAGCAAGTTCCTGTGCAAGACACGTTTTCTGCCTTTCCCATTGACCTTTTTGACTTCAAATACGGGAATGTCTTTGTTCACTTGTTTTACTATGACATACGGATCCTCTTCCCATCGATCGGCTATTTTGTGTTTTCCATCAAAAGAAAGAACTTTCACGAGTACTTTGTCTCCTTCTTTGAGAGTATTTTCTCTAGCTTTGATATCGTAGTGACGTTTTTGTTTACTTCTAGATTTGTCTGCTGCTGTGTTGGCCAATTCATATGCTTTTGAAATTCGTTTCCTTAGCTCTTCTATGTATTTTGTTGTAGTCTGTTTTTGCTGTTTATGAAGTCCAAAAAGTAAGTCAATCGGCAAATGCGGTTCTCTTCCGAACATGAGTTGATATGGCGAGTAGCCAGTGCTTTCATGGCGCGTGCAATTGTATGCATGTATCAGAGGACGCACGTAGTCCTTCCATTTTGATTTCTGTTCAGGTTGCAGAGTTCCAAGCATATCTAATAGGGTTCTATTGTAGCGCTCGCACATGCCGTTGCCCATCGGGTGATAGGGGGTTGTTCTCGATTTTGTCATGCCTGTAAGTTCGCAAAGTTCTTTAATGATTTTACTTTCAAAGTTGGTTCCTTGATCGCTGTGGATTTTATATGGAATTCCGTAGTAAGTAATGAAATTATCGAAAAGAGCTTGAGCGGTTGTCCTTGCTGTCATGTTTCTCGTCGGAATAGCTTGTGCCAAACGTGTAAAGTGATCTGTTATGACTAAAATGTGCTGATAACTTCCAGATTTTTCCAAAGTAAGGAAATCCATACAGACTAATTCAAGTGGATAAGAAGTTCTAATGTTTGTAAGAGGAGCTCGCTGAATCGTAGTCGACTTCCTATGTATGCACCGTTTACAGTTCTGAATCCAGTTATCGACATCACTAGCCATTTTACTCCAGTAGAAACGATCTCTGATTAGCGAAATGGTTCTTTCCTTTCCTGGGTGTCCTATGTTATCATGCAAATGTTGAAGAACGACGTTAACGTATGCTCGAGGTAAAACTAACTGTTTGTACTCTTCTCCTTCGATGTTGACACGTCTATATAAAATGTCGTCCTCGAGTATCAGATGCTTAAAGTTCCTAACAAGAGCAAGTGGATGATGTTGCGTTGCTATGTCATCGACTTTTGGTTTCCTTCCAGATTTGACATGTGTTTTCCAAACGTTGAGAGTCACGTCCATGTCTTGTCTCTCTTGCCATACTACGTTCCTTGTATCGACAATATCCATTGCTTCTAGACTGTTCATAACATCAGAATTGACAGATAGATTCTCAATGTATGACGACGAACATATCGATTGACAAATGGCCTTGACACTTTCAAATGACAAAGTTTCGAATTTCGATTTCATCAAGTCAGGTAATCTCGAGAGTGCATCAGCGTCTGCATTACTTTTCCCAGATCTGTATCGGATAGTAAAGTTGTAGGAAGACAATGCTGCAATCCAACGCTGTGATGTTGCATCGAGTTTCGCTGAAGTTAATACATATGTCAAAGGATTGTTGTCCGTGTATACTATGAAGTCATGCCCATACAGATAGTCTTTGTATTTTTCGGTAATCGCCCATTTTAATGCCAAAAATTCTAACTTATGTGCTGCATAGTTTCTCTCTGCTCGGCTTAAAGATCTACTTGCATACGAAATGACTCTGTTCATGCCATGTTGCTTTTGGTACAGGATAGCACCAAGTCCAAATGAACTGGCGTCGGTATGAAGCTCAAATGGTTCACTGAAATTTGGAAATCCTAAAATTGGTGGAGATGATAGTGCTGATTTCAAAATGTTGAAAGAATTTTCATGTTTTTCGGTCCATTCCCATTCCTTGGAGGGTGGTTTTCTTTTCTTTTTGGTGTGTGTTGCTGGCATCAAATCATTTAATGGTCGAGATATTTTAGAAAAGTCTTTGATGAATTTGCGATAATATCCGACGAATCCGAGAAATTTTCGAACTTCTTCTGGTGTGTTTGGACGAGGCCAGTTTATGACTTTTTCTATTTTCGCAGGATCTGGTTGAAGACCTTCTTTTGAAACTATATGTCCGACGTATTTGACCTTGTTTTTGAAGAAAAAGCACTTCGATGGAGACAATTTGAGGCATTCGTTTCGTATTCTGTCGAAAACTTGACGCAATCGATGTATGTGTTCTTCGTATGTCTTTGAAAAGACTATGACGTCATCAAGGTATATGAAGCAAATTCTGAGATTCAGACCATCAAAGCATTCCTCCATTAACCGTTGGTAGGTTGCTGGCGCGTTCACGAGACCAAACGGCATCCGGTTATACTCGTAAAATCCCATAGGTCCAACAGTAAATGCGGTACGTTCCTTATGTTCCTCTAAGACTGAGATCTGATGATAACCTGCCTTCATATCCAACACGGTGAAGAAACTGTTTCCCTGTAATGCGTCTAATATTTCATCTATGCGAGGTAAAGCATACGAATCTTTAACGGTTCGTTGATTTAATTGACGAAAATCTACGCACATCCTGAGTTTGCCATCCTTTTTTCTGCAAAGAACTACGTTGCTGGCCCACGGTGACCTTGATTTGCGTATCATGCCGCTGGCAAGTAATTGTTGAAGATGGTTTCGGACTTCATCGTACATTCCGGGTGGAATGCGTCGGTTCTTTTGTTTGAAAGGAACATTATCTGTGAGATCGATGCGATGTTTTACGGACTTTGTATTGCCAATATCAGTTTCTGACGTAGAAAATATATCCTGATATTCTTGTAGTAGTGATTTAACTCCTTCAAGTTCGTGTGACGTAAGATTGTCTTGACCAATATCGCAGTCTTTCAAACTGGAAGCAAAATCATCAAGTTGTTGTATATCTTCTATTGATACAGGCTGCAGCTCAGAGAGAAGAGATTTCGGATGAATAGTGACCGTTCTGGTAGTAATGTTGCTGATATTTACGAATATCCCGTCTGTGTTGTCGTAGTTGTAACTAACCAGTGTAGGAGTAATATCTAGATCTGATGGTATTGCTGATTTTGGCGTAGCTTGAATGAGAGCGCAAGTTGTCGGATACGGCAAACATTTTTCTAAGTATCCTTGAATCGTGATTTCACTATTAGGAGGAATTGTTACTGGTGATTTCTCTGATGATCGAACGTTAGCAAGTCTGTAATTGCGTTTTTTAAGTTCTTTTTCTCGTAAATTAAGACATCTGAACGACAGGTACCAAGGTGTATGTAACGCAGAAACCTGTAGATAACGTGTTCCATGATCTCTGATAGCATTTTCCCTTAATGCTTGCATAATGTTTGTACCAATCAGAATAGGAAT
Source organism: Pinctada fucata (assembly GCA_028142955.1). Lineage (NCBI taxonomy): Eukaryota > Metazoa > Mollusca > Bivalvia > Pterioida > Pteriidae > Pinctada > Pinctada fucata. The sequence continues at coordinate 29,023,068 of AP027115.1, forward strand.
TTTCGCCTTGTATTCTGTATCGTCAACAATCAAAAATAATGACGGTTGTTTGCTTGATGCATTCAATCCAGGTGAGTCCAAGTCTACTTCAACGTAACCACGGTAAGGTAAGTCGCTGCCATTGGCGCAAGTTAACTTAAACTCATTGTCAACAGAACGAAGTGGCTGATTGGATAGATGGTCCAGGTAAAATGTGTATGACATCGTAGAAACTGTAGAACCAGTATCGAGTAAGGCCTGTGTAGGGATATTGTTTATGTTTACAGACACCTCGCAGGAACTACCAACCAAACCATCAAGTTCATTTGCGTTTGACTGACGCTGATTTCTTGTTTGACCTAACGACCGCGTCTCGAAGTAGGTCTGTTGAAGTTTAAAGCTTGTCTGCTGTGATCGAGCCGAACACGACATCCTAAGGCGAGATGGCCCTCCTGTCCACATCTCATACAAATAGGTTCACCGCTTTCTGTATACTTAGGAGTGGAATGCATATAACCACTAGTGTCTCTTTGATTAGGTGTAATAATACGACCATGACCACGTTGGCGTCGTCCACCAAAATTACGTCTTTGTCCTTGTAGATTAAAACGTCCTGACGTGTATGCGTTTCCATACCTTTGACCAGTATGTCCATATTTTCTGAATCCAGAATACTGTTGAGCGTTGATATACTGATCTGGATTATCGACAAAGTTTGTAGAAAGTTCATCTTTCACTTGTTTCACGTCAGTGTTCAGATTCTGGATCATTTCCTTGATTTCATCTATTTCAGTTTTAGCGTTCGTAGCTAACGATTGGGTATGCTCCTTTGCATCTCGTTTCTTTATATCTTCTTCTTTTTTACGTATTTCTTTTAAAAGTTGATCATATGGTAACTGTTTATCATATATATGACCCGTTGCATCCTTTAATGAGTGCTTAAGACCTTCCCAGAATATGTCCTTGAGCATTTGGTCGGCTTCCGGTTTTGCTATTTTGTCAACTGCCTGAACTTTCGACAAGAGATCTTCAAGACGACATCCCCAAGATTTGACATCTTCGTTTACATCTTGTTTCGCACTATAGAATTTAGATAATAACATCTGTTTCTTGTCAACTGTGCCATAGATGCTTTCAAATTTCTCTATAATATCGGAAATGTTCGCTTGAGGACCAAGTCTCATCAAAACTAGCGCTGCTTCTCCCCTCAAAGATCGACGTATAGAATGTGCAATCACTTCTTCTGAGTATTTTTCACGCATGAGGCATTGAACTTCGTATCGCCATAATTCAAAAGTGACGTCTCCCTTTTTATCACCAGAAAAATTCGGAAGTTTCGGACGTTCCTTGATCGAAGCTTGAGTTGTCACCACGGAAGCGGTTGCTCCATCCGGTCCTCTTGTTCGCGCGCCTTTCGCATACGATAGTAACCATTTTTGAAAGTCTTCAGCGGAATCGGCTTTCGGTTTCACTCCCATTTCTTCAAATGCCGTGCCGATAGCTTTTAGTTCATCGACCGTCAATGTTCCATCACCTTTTCCGGTTGCCATAATGACTAAGTAACTAACACTAAGTACTAACTACACTAAGTAACACGAAGTACTATCTACACTAACTGTAATCACACGTATAACTTGTAGACTAATAATAGTCTAATAAGTACTTTCGACGTCAAAATATTCAAATGGTCAAAAATAATTGACAGTATACGCAAATGAGCAAAAATTTGAATAAAAATGGTTGGCTCTGTATTTAAAAATAGATGATCTAATGAAAATGTACACAAACTTACGATGTAAACAATACGAGAAAAGAAAGTAATAATTACACCTGTACGAAAAAAAAAATTGAAACTCTAAAGAATTAAATCATTTCTCAAACAAATTTGATTTTTTTTTGAAAAATATAAATAAGTAAATTACATTTCTAGATATTTAGAAAAGAAACAAAAATTCAAAGTTATATTACAATGGTTATCTAATAAATTTATCAGTAATTCAAAATTTGGAAATTAAGTAAATCGCTTACGATGAAGTATTAAATAAATTGATTTAATTAAATTATACTAAAATGAATTTTCAATACAATGTAATAATTAAGTGCTGTTCAAAATTCAAACAAGACAAGACTGTACACTAACAGAACACACTCTGTAACAATACAAGTATTGCTAAGCTATATAACTATAGAAAAATGTCAAATTCAATATAACTTTAGTTAATAGATAGAAACACGTTACAAAACTACTGAAGCGTTATTAGGAAGAATTAATAAAGGTAATTAAAGTTTACTTTGCAAATAAAGAATGAATTCAAACAAAAATTTTCAAGTCAAATTAAATTATTGTCAAAGTAAATTCAATAAATCAAAAAAAAAAAAAAAAAATGTGAAATTATGCAAGAATGAAATTAAATTTAAGTATAAAGTAGTTAATAATAAATGAAATTATTGAATTTCGATTACAAGAAAAAAAATTAATTTATGCAAAAGGGGAAAAATCAAAGTTTGTGTGCTTATAACCCAAACGTGTCAAAAATAGTCTTAAATTATTCTAAGTCTAAATAATATTTCAAATCAAAATAATATTCTAAGACTAAATGATATTCTAAGTCTAAACTATATCTAAGTCTAAATTAAGCAAAACGGAAAGCTTGAAACAAAAAGCTTGAAAAATCACATAAGTTTAATCTATAGTGTAACTAAATACTAATACTAAAGACGACGGAGACAAAACAAGGATAAATAACTAATGATATCTAATGAAATCAAGATGAAATCTAATTAAAATAAACTAAGTTCTATATTAAAAATGTAAAGCTAGCTACATGTAACTAAATAAGCTAACTAAATAAATTAACTAAATCAACTATCTAAACCATTTGATTAGGTAAGACGGACGAACGTACTAAGTAAGACGAACAAGTGTACTATATCTAGACGGACAAATGTACTAAATAGACGGACAAATGTACTAAATAGACGGACAAATTCAATCCAAGACGACAGACAGGCAAACTTACTGACTCGATCAAAGACAGACGTAAGTTATAGCAATGACGTGACGATTTATCAGCTAAATATAAGCTTACTCAAATTGAAAATGACTGATTTCTAAATTAATCTATTTTCAATGAAACACACGCTGAGGGATGGTGAAATGTGTCACGGAAGTAAATGATCAAATATTAATATCAACAAAATATAGCAAACAAGTAATGTCAATCAAATAGGAATGGGTTATTTGAATTATTTTATCAATGAATTATAGAAATTGTAATTACTGTTCAATATATAAATCAACACAGGATTTCAGCAAAGTTCAGTTCAAAACAGGAAGTCACTCACGCAAGCAAAGTCGGTACTTCCGCCACGTGTATTTCAGCCAATCAAATTTCGAGGTCAATGTCACGAGTCACGTGTTCACTAGCACATATGGGAACGGTACAAGTCATTTGCATAACTCACGTAAATCGTTCGAACACTCTCCGGAAACAACCAATCAACGAGGAGCTTCTCATCAGGGACATATCCAAGGCTGGTCAGGTTTTCACGTTGGGTGCCAATTTGTAACCCCTCTTGGTCACAAGAATAACTGACGACATCATCGAATTTCCACACTTTATTAACATATAACGGTAGAGCCCTGTAAATAATATATAAAGAACATATAACATCTAACACAAATATACATTTAACAAATATTCATTAAAACGCATTATTTCATTATAGGACACATTTCATACATCCCGTTTCTAGTCGTTTTCTTTTATAGATATGAATTATAAAATTACTCAGCTTGCGGACAAAGAGAGATAACTCTTGTCTAGAGACTTTCTCTTCATGAGTTTTAAAGTTTTCGTCATATAACAAGAAATCGTTATTTCAAGTACTAAATTCATAAAATAATTACCAGATATGGGCCAGGCTCTAAAAACCCATCATGGAGTCTATAACAGGCTTCACACTCTCGTGATAAGTCCTAAATACAAATGATAATACTAAATACCTGTATGGAACGCATTTTCATCATTATCGCATAAAACTTGTGAATTTAATAAAGAAATGTATTTAACTTATGAATTACCGTTTTAGTATTATTCAATAGTGTGACACGAAATCAATTTTAAACCAAAACTCGAAGATAATCTCAAGCGGCTTAAACAATGTATGACAAACTTACAAAATACAAGTAAAAAGCGATATGCGTTTAACAATACGCTAAATGAAAAAGGTATAGAAAATAACTTACTTTAATCAAAAAGCCCATAGACGCAACTTCTAGCTACAAATTCTTACATCTTTACTGAGGTACTACAAGGTGTGGAATGAAGCTAAACTACTACGTGGCGAGTACAAATCGTGCACTCGCGAAGCGTACAATTTTAACCAATCAAAACCGGGGGTAAAAATAAAATGACCAATCGATATCAACTAAGTAGTACAGTGAATATCCAGGATTAAAGGGTAGTCTCATACAGTATATAAACCAGGGAAAAAGTAGGGATTGATAAATTACTGAATACGAATAGAATTTCAAAAATAAGAGAGACTGAATAAATTAGAAGTGATTAAATTTTAACAAATACAAAATAATTGAATTTAAATAGAAATAAAGAATTTACACAAAATCAAAAATAAATCGGAATCTAGTAATACCACATTTTGAAATGAGCAAAACTTTAAATAAAGCTTAAGATTTCAAAGATAAATGCTTTAAAATAAAATCTTATTGAAAAAACTATAAATAAAAGTTAAACTTTAAAAGATAAATGAAATAAAATGAATAAAATTATAAATAGAACTTAAAATGAAGAAGATATTTGCAAATTAAGGATACAGAGACAAGTTACATAAATAATTGCTTACATGCTTGAGTCTTTTTCATGTGGCCTTTGAACAACATATGGAAGGTATTGGACAACAACAGGCTTTTGGAGGACAATGGACCATAACCAGCTGATGGAGGAGTGCAACGGACAAAGAACAACGAGTGGCATGAATTAGGTAACACATATTACCTAAAGACAAGGTAAGAATTCTTTCGCTTACAATGCATTTTGTACTAAATTTTATAACAAAGATAAAAAATAAAAAATAAACTTTATACAATCTGAATAAAGTTTATACAAACTTTATAAAAAAAAAAAAACTTTATACAATCTGAATGATATGAATGACACAAAACTCTAAGAGAAAATTAAACCGTTTTGCTGTGGATGCTGCAACTGAGTTCTGTTGGAATTCCCATCCTTTCATTTTTAAACTTAAAAGAAATTTCAAAGTAGGGATAAAGAAAAAGGTTATTCACAACATTGCTTATATACTTAATAATATATGTCTTTTTCATGGAGCCTTTTAACAACAGATGGAAGGCATTGGACACCAGGCTTTTGAAGGACAATGGACCATGACCAGCTGATGGAGGAGGGCAATGGATAAAGAACAACGAGAGGCAGGAATTAGGTAACATATTACCTATTGACAGGGTAAGAGTTCTTTCCCTTACATTTTGTACTTAATTTTATAACAAAGATAAAAAAAACTCAACTTAATACATGCTGAATGATATGAATGAAACAAAACTCTAAAAGAAAATTAAACTGTTTTGCTGTGGATACTGCAGCCGAGTTCTTGTGGATACTGCAGCTGAGTTCTGTTGAAATTCCCATCCTTTAATTTAAAAATTAAAAAGAGATTTCCTGCACTCCTCAATCAGCTGGTTATGGGTTATGATTAACCTCTAAAAGAAAATTAAACTGTGTTGCTGTGGATGCTGCAGCTGAGTTCTGTTGGAATTCCCATCCTTTCATTTTAAAAATTAAAAGAGATTTCAAAGTAGGGATAAAGAGAAAGGATATTGAAACCATTGCTTATATACCTACGTGTCTTTTTCATGGAGCCTTTCAACAAGAAATGGAAGGCATTGGACAACAACAGGCTTTTGGAGGACAATGAACCATAACCAGCTGATGGAGAAGGGCATCGAACAAAGAACGAGTGGCATGAATTAGGTAACATATTACCTAGTGACAAGGTAAGAGTTCCTTCCCTTTCAATACATTTTGGATGAAAATTTATAATAAGGATAAAAAACTTAACATAACTTAAGAGTGAAAGATAAATGGTATAAAAGGAATAAATTTATAAATTAAACTTAAAATTTAAAAGGTAAATGATACATAATTATTTTTCAAAATTAATAAAACCATAAATAAAACTTAGAATTTAAAAGATAAATAATATAATATTAACTTTTGAAATGAGCAAAACTTTAAATAAAGCTTAAGATTTCAAAGATAAATGCTTTAAAATAAAATCTCATTAAAAAAACTATAAATAAAAGTTAAACTTTAAAAGATAAAAATAAAATGAATAAAATTATAAATAGAACTTAAAATGTAGAAGATATTTGCAAATTAAGGATACAGAGACAAGTTACATAAATAATTGCTTACATGCTTGAGTCTTTTTCATTTGGCCTTTGAACAACATATGGAAGGCATTGGACAACAACTAGCTTTTGGAGGACAATGGACCATAACCAGCTGATGGAGGAGTGCAATGGACAAAGAACAACGAGTGGCATGAATTAGGTAACACATATTACCTAAAGACAAGGTAAGAATTCTTTCGCTTACAATGCATTTTGTACTAAATTTTATAACAAAGATAAAAAAAAATAAACTTTATACAATCTGAATGATATGAATGACACAAAACTCTAAGAGAAAATTAAACCGTTTTGCTGTGGATGCTGCAACTGAGTTCTGTTGGAATTCCCATCCTTTCATTTTTAAACTTAAAAGAGATTTCAAAGTAGGGATAAAGAAAAAGGTTATTCACAACATTGCTTAATATATACTTATATGTCTTTTTCATGGAGCCTTTTAACAACAGATGGAAGGCATTGGACACCAGGCTTTTGAAGGACAATGGACCATGACCAGCTGATGGAGGAGGGCAATGGATAAAGAACAATGAGAGGCAGGAATTAGGTAACATATTACCTATTGACAGGGTAAGAGTTCTTTCCCTTACATTTTGTACTTAATTTTATAACAAAGATAAAAAACTCAACTTAATACATGCTGAATGATATGAATGAAACAAAACTCTAAAAGAAAATTAAACTGTTTTGCTGTGGATACTGCAGCTAAGTTCTTGTGGATACTGTAGCTGAGTTCTGTTGAAATTCCCATCCTTTAATTTAAAAATTAAAAAGAGATTTCCTGCACTCCTCAATCAGCTTGTTATGGGTTATGATTAACCTCTAAAAGAAAATTAAACTGTGTTGCTGTGGATGCTGCAGCTGAGTTCTGTTGGAATTCCCATCCTTTCATTTTAAACATTAATAGAGATTTCAAAGTAGGGATAAAGAGAAAGGTTACTGAAACCATTGCTTATATACCTACGTGTCTTTTTCATGGAGCCTTTCAACAACAGATTGAAGGCATTGGACAACAACAGGCTTTTGGAGGACAATGGACCATGACCAGCTGATGGAGAAGAGCATCAGACAAAGAACAACGATTGGCAGCAATTAGGTAACATATTACCTAGTGACAAGGTAAGAGTTCTTTCCCTTACAAAACATTTTGTACTTAATTTTATAACAAAGATAAAAAACTAAACTTAATGCAAGCTGAATGATATGAATGAAACAAATCTCTAAAAGAAAGTTAAACTGTTTTGCTGTGGAAACTGCAACTGAGTTCTGTTGGAATTCCCATCCTTTCATTTTTAAGATTAAAAGAGATTTCAAAGTAGGGATAAAGAGAAAGGTTATTGAAACCATTGCTTATATACATACATGTCTTTTTCATGGAGCCTTTCAACAAGAAATGGAAGGCATTGGACAACAACAGGCTTTTGGAGGACAATGGACCATGACCAGCTGATGGAGAAGGGCATCAAACAAAGAACGAGTGGCATGAATTAGGTAACATATTACCTAGTGACAAGGTAAGAGTTCTTTCCCTTACAATACATTTTATATGAAACTTTATGATTAAGATAAAAGACTAAAGATTAATATGATAAACTTAATAAAAGATGAATGATATGAATTGAACAAAAACTCCACAAATGAGTAAAACTGTTTTGTTGTGGATGCTGCAACTGAGTTCTGTTGGAATTCCCATCCTTTCATTTTAAAATTAAAAAGAGATCTCAAAGTAGGAATAAATAAAAAGGTTACATAAAGAATTGCTTATATGCTTGAACCTTTTTCATTGGACCTTTAAACAACAGATGGAAGGCATTGGACAACAACAGGCTTTTGGAGGACAATGGACCATGACCAGCCGATGGAGAAGAGCATCGGACAAAGAACAACGATTGGCAGCAATTAGGTAACATATTACCTAGTGACAAGGTAAGAGTTCTTTCCCTTACAAAACATTTTGTACTTAATTTTATAACAAAGATAAAAAACTAAACTTAATACAAGCTGAATGATATGAATGAAGCAAATCTCTAAAAGAAAGTTAAACTGTTTTGCTGTGGAAACTGCAACTGAGTTCTGTTGGAATTCCCATCCTTTCATTTTTAAGATTAAAAGAGATTTCAAAGTAGGGATAAAGAGAAAGGTTATTGAAACCATTGCTTTTATACCTACATGTCTTTTTCATGGAGCCTTTCAACAAGAAATGGAAGGCATTGGACAACAACAGGCTTTTGGAGGACAATGGACCATAACCAGCTGATGGAGAAGGGCATCGAACAAAGAACGAGTGGCATGAATTAGGTAACATATTACATAGTGACAAGGTAAGAGTTCTTTCCCTTACAATACATTTTATATGAAACTTTATGATTAAGATAAAAGACTAAAGATTAATATGATAAACTTAATAAAAGATGAATGATATGAATTGAACAAAAACTCCACAAATGAGTAAAACTGTTTTGTTGTGGATGCTGCAACTGAGTTCTGTTGGAATTCCCATCCTTTCATTTTAAAATTAAAAAGAGATTTCAAAGTAGGAATAAATAAAAAGGTTACATAAAGAATTGCTTATATGCTTGAACCTTTTTCATTGGACCTTTAAACAACAGATGGAAGGCATTGGACAACAACAGGCTTTTGGAGGACAATGGACCATGACCAGCCGACGGAGAAGAGCATCGGACAAAGAACAACGATTGGCAGCAATTAGGTAACATATTACCTAGTGACAAGGTAAGAGTTCTTTCCCTTACAAAACATTTTGTACTTAATTTTATAACAAAGATAAAAAACTAAACTTAATACAAGCTGAATGATATGAATGAAGCAAATCTCTAAAAGAAAGTTAAACTGTTTTGCTGTGGAAACTGCAACTGAGTTCTGTTGGAATTCCCATCCTTTCATTTTTAAGATTAAAAGAGATTTCAAAGTAGGGATAAAGAAAAAGGTTATTCACAACATTGCTTAATATATACTTATATGTCTTTTTCATGGAGCCTTTTAACAACAGATGGAAGGCATTGGACACCAGGCTTTTGAAGGACAATGGACCATGACCAGCTGATGGAGGAGGGCAATGGATAAAGAACAATGAGAGGCAGGAATTAGGTAACATATTACCTATTGACAGGGTAAGAGTTCTTTCCCTTACATTTTGTACTTAATTTTATAACAAAGATAAAAAACTCAACTTAATACATGCTGAATGATATGTATGAAACAAAACTCTAAAAGAAAATTAAACTGTTTTGCTGTGGATACTGCAGCTAAGTTCTTGTGGATACTGTAGCTGAGTTCTGTTGAAATTCCCATCCTTTAATTTAAAAATTAAAAAGAGATTTCCTGCACTCCTCAATCAGCTTGTTATGGGTTATGATTAACCTCTAAAAGAAAATTAAACTGTGTTGCTGTGGATGCTGCAGCTGAGTTCTGTTGGAATTCCCATCCTTTCATTTTAAACATTAATAGAGATTTCAAAGTAGGGATAAAGAGAAAGGTTACTGAAACCATTGCTTATATACCTACGTGTCTTTTTCATGGAGCCTTTCAACAACAGATTGAAGGCATTGGACAACAACAGGCTTTTGGAGGACAATGGACCATGACCAGCTGATGGAGAAGAGCATCAGACAAAGAACAACGATTGGCAGCAATTAGGTAACATATTACCTAGTGACAAGGTAAGAGTTCTTTCCCTTACAAAACATTTTGTACTTAATTTTATAACAAAGATAAAAAACTAAACTTAATGCAAGCTGAATGATATGAATGAAACAAATCTCTAAAAGAAAGTTAAACTGTTTTGCTGTGGAAACTGCAACTGAGTTCTGTTGGAATTCCCATCCTTTCATTTTTAAGATTAAAAGAGATTTCAAAGTAGGGATAAAGAGAAAGGTTATTGAAACCATTGCTTATATACATACATGTCTTTTTCATGGAGCCTTTCAACAAGAAATGGAAGGCATTGGACAACAACAGGCTTTTGGAGGACAATGGACCATGACCAGCTGATGGAGAAGGGCATCAAACAAAGAACGAGTGGCATGAATTAGGTAACATATTACCTAGTGACAAGGTAAGAGTTCTTTCCCTTACAATACATTTTATATGAAACTTTATGATTAAGATAAAAGACTAAAGATTAATATGATAAACTTAATAAAAGATGAATGATATGAATTGAACAAAAACTCCACAAATGAGTAAAACTGTTTTGTTGTGGATGCTGCAACTGAGTTCTGTTGGAATTCCCATCCTTTCATTTTAAAATTAAAAAGAGATCTCAAAGTAGGAATAAATAAAAAGGTTACATAAAGAATTGCTTATATGCTTGAACCTTTTTCATTGGACCTTTAAACAACAGATGGAAGGCATTGGACAACAACAGGCTTTTTGAGGACAATGGACCATGACCAGCCGATGGAGAAGAGCATCGGACAAAGAACAACGATTGGCAGCAATTAGGTAACATATTACCTAGTGACAAGGTAAGAGTTCTTTCCCTTACAAAACATTTTGTACTTAATTTTATAACAAAGATAAAAAACTAAACTTAATACAAGCTGAATGATATGAATGAAGCAAATCTCTAAAAGAAAGTTAAACTGTTTTGCTGTGGAAACTGCAACTGAGTTCTGTTGGAATTCCCATCCTTTCATTTTTAAGATTAAAAGAGATTTCAAAGTAGGGATAAAGAGAAAGGTTATTGAAACCATTGCTTATATACCTACATGTCTTTTTCATGGAGCCTTTCAACAAGAAATGGAAGGCATTGGACAACAACAGGCTTTTGGAGGACAATGGACCATAACCAGCTGATGGAGAAGGGCATCGAACAAAGAACGAGTGGCATGAATTAGGTAACATATTACATAGTGACAAGGTAAGAGTTCTTTCCCTTACAATACATTTTATATGAAACTTTATGATTAAGATAAAAGACTAAAGATTAATATGATAAACTTAATAAAAGATGAATGATATGAATTGAACAAAAACTCCACAAATGAGTAAAACTGTTTTGTTGTGGATGCTGCAACTGAGTTCTGTTGGAATTCCCATCCTTTCATTTTAAAATTAAAAAGAGATCTCAAAGTAGGAATAAATAAAAAGGTTACATAAAGAATTGCTTATATGCTTGAATCTTTTTCATTGGACCTTTAAACAACAGATGGAAGGCAGTGGACAACAACAGGCAATTGAAAGACAAAGGACCATAACCAGCTGATGGAGGAGGACAATGGACAAAGAACAATGAGAGGCAGGAATTAGGTAACATATTACCTATTGACAAGGTAAGAGTTCCTTCCCTTTCAATACATTTTGGATGAAAATTTATAATAAGGATAAAAAACTTAACATAACTTAAGAGTGAAAGATAAATGGTATAAAATGAATAAATTTATAAATTAAACTTAAAATTTAAAAGGTAAATGATACATAATTATTTTTCAAAATTAATAAAACCATAAATAAAACTTAGGATTTAAAAGATAAATAATATAATATTAACTTTTGAAATGAGCAAAACTTTAAATAAAGCTTAAGATTTCAAAGATAAATGCTTTAAAATAAAATCTCATGAAAAAAACTATAAATAAAAGTTAAACTTTAAAAGATAAATGAAATAAAATGAATAAAATTATAAATAGAACTTAAAATGTAGAAGATATTTGCAAATTAAGGATACAGAGACAAGTTACATAAATAATTGCTTACATGCTTGAGTCTTTTTCATTTGGCCTTTGAACAACATATGGAAGGCATTGGACAACAACTAGCTTTTGGGGGACAATGGACCATAACCAGCTGATGGAGGAGTGCAATGGACAAAGAACAACGAGTTGCATGAATTAGGTAACACATATTACCTAAAGACAAGGTAAGAATTCTTTCGCTTACAATGCATTTTGTACTAAATTTTATAACAAAGATAAAAAAAATAAACTTTATACAGTCTGAATGATATGAATGACACAAAACTCTAAGAGAAAATTAAACCGTTTTGCTGTGGATGCTGCAACTGAGTTCTGTTGGAATTCCCATCCTTTCATTTTTAAACTTAAAAGAGATTTCAAAGTAGGGATAAAGAAAAAGGTTATTCACAACATTGCTTATATACTTATATGTCTTTTTCATGGAGCCTTTTAACAACAGGTAGAAGGCATTGGACACCAGGCTTTTGAAGGACAATGGACCATGACCAGCTGATGGAGGAGGGCAATGGATAAAGAACAATGAGAGACAGGAATTAGGTAACATATTACCTATTGACAGGGTAAGAGTTCTTTCCCTTACATTTTGTACTTAATTTTATAACAAAAAAAAAAAACTCAACTTAATACATGCTGAATGATATGAATGAAACAAAACTCTAAAAGAAAATTAAACTGTTTTGCTGTGGATACTGCAGCTAAGTTCTTGTGGATACTGCAGCTGAGTTCTGTTGAAATTCCCATCCTTTAATTAAAAAATTAAAAAGAGATTTCCTGCACTCCTCAATCAGCTTGTTATGGGTTATGATTAACCTCTAAAAGAAAATTAAACTGTGTTGCTGTGGATGCTGCAGCTGAGTTCTGTTGGAATTCCCATCCTTTCATTTTAAACATTAATAGAGATTTCAAAGTAGGGATAAAGAGAAAGGTTACTGAAACCATTGCTTATATACCTACGTGTCTTTTTCATGGAGCCTTTCAACAACAGATTGAAGGCATTGGACAACAACAGGCTTTTGGAGGACAATGGACCATGACCAGCTGATGGAGAAGAGCATCAGACAAAGAACAACGATTGGCAGCAATTAGGTAACATATTACCTAGTGACAAGGTAAGAGTTCTTTCCCTTACAAAACATTTTGTACTTAATTTTATAACAAAGATAAAAAACTAAACTTAATGCAAGCTGAATGATATGAATGAAACAAATCTCTAAAAGAAAGTTAAACTGTTTTGCTGTGGAAACTGCAACTGAGTTCTGTTGGAATTCCCATCCTTTCATTTTTAAGATTAAAAGAGATTTCAAAGTAGGGATAAAGAGAAAGGTTATTGAAACCATTGCTTATATACATACATGTCTTTTTCATGGAGCCTTTCAACAAGAAATGGAAGGCATTGGACAACAACAGGCTTTTGGAGGACAATGGACCATGACCAGCTGATGGAGAAGGGCATCGAACAAAGAACGAGTGGCATGAATTAGGTAACATATTACCTAGTGACAAGGTAAGAGTTCTTTCCCATACAATACATTTTATATGAAACTTTATGATTAAGATAAAAGACTAAAGATTAATATGATAAACTTAATAAAAGATGAATGATATGAATTGAACAAAAACTCCACAAATGAGTAAAACTGTTTTGTTGTGGATGCTGCAACTGAGTTCTGTTGGAATTCCCATCCTTTCATTTTAAAATTAAAAAGAGATCTCAAAGTAGGAATAAATAAAAAGGTTACATAAAGAATTGCTTATATGCTTGAATCTTTTTCATTGGACCTTTAAACAACAGATGGAAGGCAGTGGACAACAACAGGCAATTGAAAGACAAAGGACCATAACCAGCTGATGGAGGAGGACAATGGACAAAGAACAATGAGAGGCAGGAATTAGGTAACATATTACCTATTGACAAGGTAAGAGTTCCTTCCCTTTCAATACATTTTGGATGAAAATTTATAATAAGGATAAAAAACTTAACATAACTTAAGGGTGAAAGATAAATGGTATAAAATGAATAAATTTATAAATTAAACTTAAAATTTAAAAGGTAAATGATACATAATTATTTTTCAAAATTAATAAAACCATAAATAAAACTTAGGATTTAAAAGATAAATAATATAATATTAACTTTTGAAATGAGCAAAACTTTAAATAAAGCTTAAGATTTCAAAGATAAATGCTTTAAAATAAAATCTCATGAAAAAAACTATAAATAAAAGTTAAACTTTAAAAGATAAATGAAATAAAATGAATAAAATTATAAATAGAACTTAAAATGTAGAAGATATTTGCAAATTAAGGATACAGAGACAAGTTACATAAATAATTGCTTACATGCTTGAGTCTTTTTCATTTGGCCTTTGAACAACATATGGAAGGCATTGGACAACAACTAGCTTTTGGGGGACAATGGACCATAACCAGCTGATGGAGGAGTGCAATGGACAAAGAACAACGAGTTGCATGAATTAGGTAACACATATTACCTAAAGACAAGGTAAGAATTCTTTCGCTTACAATGCATTTTGTACTAAATTTTATAACAAAGATAAAAAAAATAAACTTTATACAGTCTGAATGATATGAATGACACAAAACTCTAAGAGAAAATTAAACCGTTTTGCTGTGGATGCTGCAACTGAGTTCTGTTGGAATTCCCATCCTTTCATTTTTAAACTTAAAAGAGATTTCAAAGTAGGGATAAAGAAAAAGGTTATTCACAACATTGCTTATATACTTATATGTCTTTTTCATGGAGCCTTTTAACAACAGGTAGAAGGCATTGGACACCAGGCTTTTGAAGGACAATGGACCATGACCAGCTGATGGAGGAGGGCAATGGATAAAGAACAATGAGAGACAGGAATTAGGTAACATATTACCTATTGACAGGGTAAGAGTTCTTTCCCTTACATTTTGTACTTAATTTTATAACAAAGATAAAAAACTCAACTTAATACATGCTGAATGATATGAATGAAACAAAACTCTAAAAGAAAATTAAACTGTTTTGCTGTGGATACTGCAGCTAAGTTCTTGTGGATACTGCAGCTGAGTTCTGTTGAAATTCCCATCCTTTAATTAAAAATTAAAAAGAGATTTCCTGCACTCCTCAATCAGCTTGTTATGGGTTATGATTAACCTCTAAAAGAAAATTAAACTGTGTTGCTGTGGATGCTGCAGCTGAGTTCTGTTGGAATTCCCATCCTTTCATTTTAAACATTAATAGAGATTTCAAAGTAGGGATAAAGAGAAAGGTTACTGAAATCATTGCTTATATACCTACGTGTCTTTTTCATGGAGCCTTTCAACAACAGATTGAAGGCATTGGACAACAACAGGCTTTTGGAGGACAATGGACCATGACCAGCTGATGGAGAAGAGCATCAGACAAAGAACAACGATTGGCAGCAATTAGGTAACATATTACCTAGTGACAAGGTAAGAGTTCTTTCCCTTACAAAACATTTTGTACTTAATTTTATAACAAAGATAAAAAACTAAACTTAATACAAGCTGAATGATATGAATGAAGCAAATCTCTAAAAGAAAGTTAAACTGTTTTGCTGTGGAAACTGCAACTGAGTTCTGTTGGAATTCCCATCCTTTCATTTTTAAGATTAAAAGAGATTTCAAAGTAGGGATAAAGAGAAAGGTTATTGAAACCATTGCTTATATACCTACATGTCTTTTTCATGGAGCCTTTCAACAAGAAATGGAAGGCATTGGACAACAACAGGCTTTTGGAGGACAATGGACCATAACCAGCTGATGGAGAAGGGCATCGAACAAAGAACGAGTGGCATGAATTAGGTAACATATTACATAGTGACAAGGTAAGAGTTCTTTCCCTTACAATACATTTTATATGAAACTTTATGATTAAGATAAAAGACTAAAGATTAATATGATAAACTTAATAAAAGATGAATGATATGAATTGAACAAAAACTCCACAAATGAGTAAAACTGTTTTGTTGTGGATGCTGCAACTGAGTTCTGTTGGAATTCCCATCCTTTCATTTTAAAATTAAAAAGAGATTTCAAAGTAGGAATAAATAAAAAGGTTACATAAAGAATTGCTTATATGCTTGAACCTTTTTCATTGGACCTTTAAACAACAGATGGAAGGCATTGGACAACAACAGGCTTTTGGAGGACAATGGACCATGACCAGCCGACGGAGAAGAGCATCGGACAAAGAACAACGATTGGCAGCAATTAGGTAACATATTACCTAGTGACAAGGTAAGAGTTCTTTCCCTTACAAAACATTTTGTACTTAATTTTATAACAAAGATAAAAAACTAAACTTAATACAAGCTGAATGATATGAATGAAGCAAATCTCTAAAAGAAAGTTAAACTGTTTTGCTGTGGAAACTGCAACTGAGTTCTGTTGGAATTCCCATCCTTTCATTTTTAAGATTAAAAGAGATTTCAAAGTAGGGATAAAGAGAAAGGTTATTGAAACCATTGCTTATATACCTACATGTCTTTTTCATGGAGCCTTTCAACAAGAAATGGAAGGCATTGGACAACAACAGGCTTTTGGAGGACAATGGACCATAACCAGCTGATGGAGAAGGGCATCGAACAAAGAACGAGTGGCATGAATTAGGTAACATATTACATAGTGACAAGGTAAGAGTTCTTTCCCTTACAATATATTTTATATGAAACTTTATGATTAAGATAAAAGACTAAAGATAAATATGATAAACTTTATAAAATATGAATGATATGAATTGAACAAAAACTCCACAAATGAGTAAAACTGTTTTGTTGTGGATGCTGCAACTGAGTTCTGTTGGAATTCCCATCCTTTCATTTTAAAATTAAAAAGAGATCTCAAAGTAGGAATAAATAAAAAGGTTACATAAAGAATTGCTTATATGCTTGAATCTTTTTCATTGGACCTTTAAACAACAGATGGAAGGCAGTGGACAACAACAGGCAATTGAAAGACAAAGGACCATAACCAGCTGATGGAGGAGGACAATGGACAAAGAACAATGAGAGGCAGGAATTAGGTAACATATTACCTATTGACAAGGTAAGAGTTCCTTCCCTTTCAATACATTTTGGATGAAAATTTATAATAAGGATAAAAAACTTAACATAACTTAAGAGTGAAAGATAAATGGTATAAAATGAATAAATTTATAAATTAAACTTAAAATTTAAAAGGTAAATGATACATAATTATTTTTCAAAATTAATAAAACCATAAATAAAACTTAGGATTTAAAAGATAAATAATATAATATTAACTTTTGAAATGAGCAAAACTTTAAATAAAGCTTAAGATTTCAAAGATAAATGCTTTAAAATAAAATCTCATGAAAAAAACTATAAATAAAAGTTAAACTTTAAAAGATAAATGAAATAAAATGAATAAAATTATAAATAGAACTTAAAATGTAGAAGATATTTGCAAATTAAGGATACAGAGACAAGTTACATAAATAATTGCTTACATGCTTGAGTCTTTTTCATTTGGCCTTTGAACAACATATGGAAGGCATTGGACAACAACTAGCTTTTGGGGGACAATGGACCATAACCAGCTGATGGAGGAGTGCAATGGACAAAGAACAACGAGTTGCATGAATTAGGTAACACATATTACCTAAAGACAAGGTAAGAATTCTTTCGCTTACAATGCATTTTGTACTAAATTTTATAACAAAGATAAAAAAAATAAACTTTATACAGTCTGAATGATATGAATGACACAAAACTCTAAGAGAAAATTAAACCGTTTTGCTGTGGATGCTGCAACTGAGTTCTGTTGGAATTCCCATCCTTTCATTTTTAAACTTAAAAGAGATTTCAAAGTAGGGATAAAGAAAAAGGTTATTCACAACATTGCTTATATACTTATATGTCTTTTTCATGGAGCCTTTTAACAACAGGTAGAAGGCATTGGACACCAGGCTTTTGAAGGACAATGGACCATGACCAGCTGATGGAGGAGGGCAATGGATAAAGAACAATGAGAGACAGGAATTAGGTAACATATTACCTATTGACAGGGTAAGAGTTCTTTCCCTTACATTTTGTACTTAATTTTATAACAAAGATAAAAAACTCAACTTAATACATGCTGAATGATATGAATGAAACAAAACTCTAAAAGAAAATTAAACTGTTTTGCTGTGGATACTGCAGCTAAGTTCTTGTGGATACTGCAGCTGAGTTCTGTTGAAATTCCCATCCTTTAATTAAAAATTAAAAAGAGATTTCCTGCACTCCTCAATCAGCTTGTTATGGGTTATGATTAACCTCTAAAAGAAAATTAAACTGTGTTGCTGTGGATGCTGCAGCTGAGTTCTGTTGGAATTCCCATCCTTTCATTTTAAACATTAATAGAGATTTCAAAGTAGGGATAAAGAGAAAGGTTACTGAAATCATTGCTTATATACCTACGTGTCTTTTTCATGGAGCCTTTCAACAACAGATTGAAGGCATTGGACAACAACAGGCTTTTGGAGGACAATGGACCATGACCAGCTGATGGAGAAGAGCATCAGACAAAGAACAACGATTGGCAGCAATTAGGTAACATATTACCTAGTGACAAGGTAAGAGTTCTTTCCCTTACAAAACATTTTGTACTTAATTTTATAACAAAGATAAAAAACTAAACTTAATACAAGCTGAATGATATGAATGAAGCAAATCTCTAAAAGAAAGTTAAACTGTTTTGCTGTGGAAACTGCAACTGAGTTCTGTTGGAATTCCCATCCTTTCATTTTTAAGATTAAAAGAGATTTCAAAGTAGGGATAAAGAGAAAGGTTATTGAAACCATTGCTTATATACCTACATGTCTTTTTCATGGAGCCTTTCAACAAGAAATGGAAGGCATTGGACAACAACAGGCTTTTGGAGGACAATGGACCATAACCAGCTGATGGAGAAGGGCATCGAACAAAGAACGAGTGGCATGAATTAGGTAACATATTACATAGTGACAAGGTAAGAGTTCTTTCCCTTACAATACATTTTATATGAAACTTTATGATTAAGATAAAAGACTAAAGATTAATATGATAAACTTAATAAAAGATGAATGATATGAATTGAACAAAAACTCCACAAATGAGTAAAACTGTTTTGTTGTGGATGCTGCAACTGAGTTCTGTTGGAATTCCCATCCTTTCATTTTAAAATTAAAAAGAGATTTCAAAGTAGGAATAAATAAAAAGGTTACATAAAGAATTGCTTATATGCTTGAACCTTTTTCATTGGACCTTTAAACAACAGATGGAAGGCATTGGACAACAACAGGCTTTTGGAGGACAATGGACCATGACCAGCCGACGGAGAAGAGCATCGGAGAAAGAACAACGATTGGCAGCAATTAGGTAACATATTACCTAGTGACAAGGTAAGAGTTCTTTCCCTTACAAAACATTTTGTACTTAATTTTATAACAAAGATAAAAAACTAAACTTAATACAAGCTGAATGATATGAATGAAGCAAATCTCTAAAAGAAAGTTAAACTGTTTTGCTGTGGAAACTGCAACTGAGTTCTGTTGGAATTCCCATCCTTTCATTTTTAAGATTAAAAGAGATTTCAAAGTAGGGATAAAGAGAAAGGTTATTGAAACCATTGCTTATATACCTACATGTCTTTTTCATGGAGCCTTTCAACAAGAAATGGAAGGCATTGGACAACAACAGGCTTTTGGAGGACAATGGACCATAACCAGCTGATGGAGAAGGGCATCGAACAAAGAACGAGTGGCATGAATTAGGTAACATATTACATAGTGACAAGGTAAGAGTTCTTTCCCTTACAATACATTTTATATGAAACTTTATGATTAAGATAAAAGACTAAAGATTAATATGATAAACTTAATAAAAGATGAATGATATGAATTGAACAAAAACGCCACAAATGAGTAAAACTGTTTTGTTGTGGATGCTGCAACTGAGTTCTGTTGGAATTCCCATCCTTTCATTTTAAAATTAAAAAGAGATCTCAAAGTAGGAATAAATAAAAAGGTTACATAAAGAATTGCTTATATGCTTGAATCTTTTTCATTGGACCTTTAAACAACAGATGGAAGGCAGTGGACAACAACAGGCAATTGAAAGACAAAGGACCATAACCAGCTGATGGAGGAGGACAATGGACAAAGAACAATGAGAGGCAGGAATTAGGTAACATATTACCTATTGACAAGGTAAGAGTTCCTTCCCTTTCAATACATTTTGGATGAAAATTTATAATAAGGATAAAAAACTTAACATAACTTAAGAGTGAAAGATAAATGGTATAAAATGAATAAATTTATAAATTAAACTTAAAATTTAAAAGGTAAATGATACATAATTATTTTTCAAAATTAATAAAACCATAAATAAAACTTAGGATTTAAAAGATAAATAATATAATATTAACTTTTGAAATGAGCAAAACTTTAAATAAAGCTTAAGATTTCAAAGATAAATGCTTTAAAATAAAATCTCATGAAAAAAACTATAAATAAAAGTTAAACTTTAAAAGATAAATGAAATAAAATGAATAAAATTATAAATAGAACTTAAAATGTAGAAGATATTTGCAAATTAAGGATACAGAGACATAAATAATTGCTTACATGCTTGAGTCTTTTTCATTTGGCCTTTGAACAACATATGGAAGGCATTGGACAACAACTAGCTTTTGGAGGACAATGGACCATAACCAGCTGATGGAGGAGTGCAATGGACAAAGAACAACGAGTTGCATGAATTAGGTAACACATATTACCTAAAGACAAGGTAAGAATTCTTTCGCTTACAATGCATTTTGTACTAAATTTTATAACAAAGATAAAAAAAATAAACTTTATACAGTCTGAATGATATGAATGACACAAAACTCTAAGAGAAAATTAAACCGTTTTGCTGTGGATGCTGCAACTGAGTTCTGTTGGAATTCCCATCCTTTCATTTTTAAACTTAAAAGAGATTTCAAAGTAGGGATAAAGAAAAAGGTTATTCACAACATTGCTTATATACTTATATGTCTTTTTCATGGAGCCTTTTAACAACAGATAGAAGGCATTGGACACCAGGCTTTTGAAGGACAATGGACCATGACCAGCTGATGGAGGAGGGCAATGGATAAAGAACAATGAGAGACAGGAATTAGGTAACATATTACCTATTGACAGGGTAAGAGTTCTTTCCCTTACATTTTGTACTTAATTTTATAACAAAGATAAAAAACTCAACTTAATACATGCTGAATGATATGAATGAAACAAAACTCTAAAAGAAAATTAAACTGTTTTGCTGTGGATACTGCAGCTAAGTTCTTGTGGATACTGCAGCTGAGTTCTATTGAAATTCCCATCCTTTAATTAAAAAATTAAAAAGAGATTTCCTGCACTCCTCAATCAGCTTGTTATGGGTTATGATTAACCTCTAAAAGAAAATTAAACTGTGTTGCTGTGGATGCTGCAGCTGAGTTCTGTTGGAATTCCCATCCTTTCATTTTAAACATTAATAGAGATTTCAAAGTAGGGATAAAGAGAAAGGTTACTGAAACCATTGCTTATATACCTACGTGTCTTTTTCATGGAGCCTTTCAACAACAGATTGAAGGCATTGGACAACAACAGGCTTTTGGAGGACAATGGACCATGACCAGCTGATGGAGAAGAGCATCAGACAAAGAACAACGATTGGCAGCAATTAGGTAACATATTACCTAGTGACAAGGTAAGAGTTCTTTCCCTTACAAAACATTTTGTACTTAATTTTATAACAAAGATAAAAAACTAAACTTAATGCAAGCTGAATGATATGAATGAAACAAATCTCTAAAAGAAAGTTAAACTGTTTTGCTGTGGAAACTGCAACTGAGTTCTGTTGGAATTCCCATCCTTTCATTTTTAAGATTAAAAGAGATTTCAAAGTAGGGATAAAGAGAAAGGTTATTGAAACCATTGCTTATATACATACATGTCTTTTTCATGGAGCCTTTCAACAAGAAATGGAAGGCATTGGACAACAACAGGCTTTTGGAGGACAATGGACCATGACCAGCTGATGGAGAAGGGCATCGAACAAAGAACGAGTGGCATGAATTAGGTAACATATTACCTAGTGACAAGGTAAGAGTTCTTTCCCTTACAATACATTTTATATGAAACTTTATGATTAAGATTAAAGATTAATATGATAAACTTAATAAAAGATGAATGATATGAATTGAACAAAAACTCCACAAATGAGTAAGACTGTTTTGTTGTGGATGCTGCAACTGAGTTCTGTTGGAATTCCCATCCTTTCATTTTAAAATTAAAAAGAGATTTCAAAGTAGGAATAAATAAAAAGGTTACATAAAGAATTGCTTATATGCTTGAACCTTTTTCATTGGACCTTTAAACAACAGATGGAAGGCATTGGACAACAACAGGCTTTTGGAGGACAATGGACCATGACCAGCCGATGGAGAAGAGCATCGGACAAAGAACAACGATTGGCAGCAATTAGGTAACATATTACCTAGTGACAAGGTAAGAGTTCTTTCCCTTACAAAACATTTTGTACTTAATTTTATAACAAAGATAAAAAACTAAACTTAATACAAGCTGAATGATATGAATGAAGCAAATCTCTAAAAGAAAGTTAAACTGTTTTGCTGTGGAAACTGCAACTGAGTTCTGTTGGAATTCCCATCCTTTCATTTTTAAGATCAAAAGAGATTTCAAAGTAGGGATAAAGAGAAAGGTTATTGAAACCATTGCTTATATACCTACATGTCTTTTTCATGGAGCCTTTCAACAAGAAATGGAAGGCATTGGACAACAACAGGCTTTTTGAGGACAATGGACCATAACCAGCTGATGGAGAAGGGCATCGAACAAAGAACGAGTGGCATGAATTAGGTAACATATTACATAGTGACAAGGTAAGAGTTCTTTCCCTTACAATATATTTTATATGAAACTTTATGATTAAGATAAAAGACTAAAGATAAATATGATAAACTTTATAAAATATGAATGATATGAATTGAACAAAAACTCCACAAATGAGTAAAACTGTTTTGTTGTGGATGCTGCAACTGAGTTCTGTTGGAATTCCCATCCTTTCATTTTAAAATTAAAAAGAGATCTCAAAGTAGGAATAAATAAAAAGGTTACATAAAGAATTGCTTATATGCTTGAATCTTTTTCATTGGACCTTTAAACAACAGATGGAAGGCAGTGGACAACAACAGGCAATTGAAAGACAAAGGACCATAACCAGCTGATGGAGGAGGACAATGGACAAAGAACAATGAGAGGCAGGAATTAGGTAACATATTACCTATTGACAAGGTAAGAGTTCCTTCCCTTTCAATACATTTTGGATGAAAATTTATAATAAGGATAAAAAACTTAACATAACTTAAGAGTGAAAGATAAATGGTATAAAATGAATAAATTTATAAATTAAACTTAAAATTTAAAAGGTAAATGATACATAATTATTTTTCAAAATTAATAAAACCATAAATAAAACTTAGGATTTAAAAGATAAATAATATAATATTAACTTTTGAAATGAACAAAACTTTAAATAAAGCTTAAGATTTCAAAGATAAATGCTTTAAAATAAAATCTCATGAAAAAAACTATAAATAAAAGTTAAACTTTAAAAGATAAATGAAATAAAATGAATAAAATTATAAATAGAACTTAAAATGTAGAAGATATTTGCAAATTAAGGATACAGAGACAAGTTACATAAATAATTGCTTACATGCTTGAGTCTTTTTCATTTGGCCTTTGAACAACATATGGAAGGCATTGGACAACAACTAGCTTTTGGGGGACAATGGACCATAACCAGCTGATGGAGGAGTGCAATGGACAAAGAACAACGAGTTGCATGAATTAGGTAACACATATTACCTAAAGACAAGGTAAGAATTCTTTCGCTTACAATGCATTTTGTACTAAATTTTATAACAAAGATAAAAAAAATAAACTTTATACAGTCTGAATGATATGAATGACACAAAACTCTAAGAGAAAATTAAACCGTTTTGCTGTGGATGCTGCAACTGAGTTCTGTTGGAATTCCCATCCTTTCATTTTTAAACTTAAAAGAGATTTCAAAGTAGGGATAAAGAAAAAGGTTATTCACAACATTGCTTATATACTTATATGTCTTTTTCATGGAGCCTTTTAACAACAGGTAGAAGGCATTGGACACCAGGCTTTTGAAGGACAATGGACCATGACCAGCTGATGGAGGAGGGCAATGGATAAAGAACAATGAGAGACAGGAATTGGGTAACATATTACCTATTGACAGGGTAAGAGTTCTTTCCCTTACATTTTGTACTTAATTTTATAACAAAAAAAAAAAACTCAACTTAATACATGCTGAATGATATGAATGAAACAAAACTCTAAAAGAAAATTAAACTGTTTTGCTGTGGATACTGCAGCTAAGTTCTTGTGGATACTGCAGCTGAGTTCTGTTGAAATTCCCATCCTTTAATTAAAAAATTAAAAAGAGATTTCCTGCACTCCTCAATCAGCTTGTTATGGGTTATGATTAACCTCTAAAAGAAAATTAAACTGTGTTGCTGTGGATGCTGCAGCTGAGTTCTGTTGGAATTCCCATCCTTTCATTTTAAACATTAATAGAGATTTCAAAGTAGGGATAAAGAGAAAGGTTACTGAAACCATTGCTTATATACCTACGTGTCTTTTTCATGGAGCCTTTCAACAACAGATTGAAGGCATTGGACAACAACAGGCTTTTGGAGGACAATGGACCATGACCAGCTGATGGAGAAGAGCATCAGACAAAGAACAACGATTGGCAGCAATTAGGTAACATATTACCTAGTGACAAGGTAAGAGTTCTTTCCCTTACAAAACATTTTGTACTTAATTTTATAACAAAGATAAAAAACTAAACTTAATGCAAGCTGAATGATATGAATGAAACAAATCTCTAAAAGAAAGTTAAACTGTTTTGCTGTGGAAACTGCAACTGAGTTCTGTTGGAATTCCCATCCTTTCATTTTTAAGATTAAAAGAGATTTCAAAGTAGGGATAAAGAGAAAGGTTATTGAAACCATTGCTTATATACATACATGTCTTTTTCATGGAGCCTTTCAACAAGAAATGGAAGGCATTGGACAACAACAGGCTTTTGGAGGACAATGGACCATGACCAGCTGATGGAGAAGGGCATCGAACAAAGAACGAGTGGCATGAATTAGGTAACATATTACCTAGTGACAAGGTAAGAGTTCTTTCCCTTACAATACATTTTATATGAAACTTTATGATTAAGATAAAAGACTAAAGATTAATATGATAAACTTAATAAAAGATGAATGATATGAATTGAACAAAAACTCCACAAATGAGTAAAACTGTTTTGTTGTGGATGCTGCAACTGAGTTCTGTTGGAATTCCCATCCTTTCATTTTAAAATTAAAAAGAGATCTCAAAGTAGGAATAAATAAAAAGGTTACATAAAGAATTGCTTATATGCTTGAATCTTTTTCATTGGACCTTTAAACAACAGATGGAAGGCATTGGACAACAACAGGCTTTTGGAGGACAATGGACCATGACCAGCCGATGGAGAAGAGCATCGGACAAAGAACAACGATTGGCAGCAATTAGGTAACATATTACCTAGTGACAAGGTAAGAGTTCTTTCCCTTACAAAACATTTTGTACTTAATTTTATAACAAAGATAAAAAACTAAACTTAATACAAGCTGAATGATATGAATGAAGCAAATCTCTAAAAGAAAGTTAAACTGTTTTGCTGTGGAAACTGCAACTGAGTTCTGTTGGAATTCCCATCCTTTCATTTTTAAGATTAAAAGAGATTTCAAAGTAGGGATAAAGAGAAAGGTTATTGAAACCATTGCTTATATACCTACATGTCTTTTTCATGGAGCCTTTCAACAAGAAATGGAAGGCATTGGACAACAACAGGCTTTTGGAGGACAATGGACCATAACCAGCTGATGGAGAAGGGCATCGAACAAAGAATGAGTGGCATGAATTAGGTAACATATTACATAGTGACAAGGTAAGAGTTCTTTCCCTTACAATATATTTTATATGAAACTTTATGATTAAGATAAAAGACTAAAGATAAATATGATAAACTTAATAAAATATGAATGATATGAATTGAACAAAAACTCCACAAATGAGTAAAACTGTTTTGTTGTGGATGCTGCAACTGAGTTCTGTTGGAATTCCCATCCTTTCATTTTAAAATTAAAAAGAGATCTCAAAGTAGGAATAAATAAAAAGGTTACATAAAGAATTGCTTATATGCTTGAATCTTTTTCATTGGACCTTTAAACAACAGATGGAAGGCAGTGGACAACAACAGGCAATTGAAAGACAAAGGACCATAACCAGCTGATGGAGGAGGACAATGGACAAAGAACAATGAGAGGCAGGAATTAGGTAACATATTACCTATTGACAAGGTAAGAGTTCCTTCCCTTTCAATACATTTTGGATGAAAATTTATAATAAGGATAAAAAACTTAACATAACTTAAGAGTGAAAGATAAATGGTATAAAAGGAATAAATTTATAAATTAAACTTAAAATTTAAAAGGTAAATGATACATAATTATTTTTCAAAATTAATAAAACCATAAATAAAACTTAGAATTTAAAAGATAAATAATATAATATTAACTTTTGAAATGAGCAAAACTTTAAATAAAGCTTAAGATTTCAAAGATAAATGCTTTAAAATAAAATCTCATGAAAAAAACTATAAATAAAAGTTAAACTTTAAAAGATAAATGAAATAAAATGAATAAAATTATAAATAGAACTTAAAATGTAGAAGATATTTGCAAATTAAGGATACAGAGACAAGTTACATAAATAATTGCTTACATGCTTGAGTCTTTTTCATTTGGCCTTTGAACAACATATGGAAGGCATTGGACAACAACTAGCTTTTGGAGGACAATGGACCATAACCAGCTGATGGAGGAGTGCAATGGACAAAGAACAACGAGTTGCATGAATTAGGTAACACATATTACCTAAAGACAAGGTAAGAATTCTTTCGCTTACAATGCATTTTGTACTTAATTTTATAACAAAGATAAAAAAAAATAAACTTTATACAGTCTGAATGATATGAATGACACAAAACTCTAAGAGAAAATTAAACCGTTTTGCTGTGGATGCTGCAACTGAGTTCTGTTGGAATTCCCATCCTTTCATTTTTAAACTTAAAAGAGATTTCAAAGTAGGGATAAAGAAAAAGGTTATTCACAACATTGCTTATATACTTATATGTCTTTTTCATGGAGCCTTTTAACAACAGATAGAAGGCATTGGACACCAGGCTTTTGAAGGACAATGGACCATGACCAGCTGATGGAGGAGGGCAATGGATAAAGAACAATGAGAGACAGGAATTAGGTAACATATTACCTATTGACAGGGTAAGAGTTCTTTCCCTTACATTTTGTACTTAATTTTATAACAAAGATAAAAAACTCAACTTAATACATGCTGAATGATATGAATGAAACAAAACTCTAAAAGAAAATTAAACTGTTTTGCTGTGGATACTGCAGCTAAGTTCTTGTGGATACTGCAGCTGAGTTCTGTTGAAATTCCCATCCTTTAATTAAAAAATTAAAAAGAGATTTCCTGCACTCCTCAATCAGCTTGTTATGGGTTATGATTAACCTCTAAAAGAAAATTAAACTGTGTTGCTGTGGATGCTGCAGCTGAGTTCTGTTGGAATTCCCATCCTTTCATTTTAAAAATTAAAAGAGATTTCAAAGTAAGGATAAAGAGAAAGGTTACTGAAACCATTGCTTATATACCTACGTGTCTTTTTCATGGAGCCTTTCAACAACAGATTGAAGGCATTGGACAACAACAGGCTTTTGGAGGACAATGGACCATGACCAGCTGATGGAGAAGAGCATCAGACAAAGAACAACGATTGGCAGCAATTAGGTAACATATTACCTAGTGACAAGGTAAGAGTTCTTTCCCTTACAAAACATTTTGTACTTAATTTTATAACAAAGATAAAAAACTAAACTTAATGCAAGCTGAATGATATGAATAAAACAAATCTCTAAAAGAAAGTTAAACTGTTTTGCTGTGGAAATTGCAACTGAGTTCTGTTGGAATTCCCATCCTTTCATTTTTAAGATTAAAAGAGATTTCAAAGTAGGGATAAAGAGAAAGGTTATTGAAACCATTGCTTATATACCTACATGTCTTTTTTATGGAGCCTTTCAACAAGAAATGGAAGGCATTGGACAACAACAGGCTTTTGGAGGACAATGGACCATGACCAGCTGATGGAGAAGGGCATTGAACAAAGAACGAGTGGCATGAATTAGGTAACATATTACCTAGTGACAAGGTAAGAGTTCTTTCCCTTACAATACATTTTATATGAAACTTTATGATTTAGATAAAAGACTAAAGATTAATATGATAAACTTAATAAAAGATGAATGATATGAATTGAACAAAAACTCCACAAATGAGTAAAACTGTTTTGTTGTGGATGCTGCAACTGAGTTCTGTTGGAATTCCCATCCTTTCATTTTTAGCTCGACTGCACTTTAGTGCAAAAGAGCTATTGCAATACCCCCGGCGTCGGCGTCCGCGTCGGCGTCGGCGTCGTCCAAACTAGATGATAAGGTAAATGTTAAGATTACACATTTACCTTTCCTATATTCATATTCTGTTGTTTTTTTTTTTGTTGCAAATGTTTAATTATACATCATTTAATATATCCAGATGAGGATATAGCCCCTGGGGTTGGGATTTTTAAAATTATTTCAAATGATAAGGCAAATGTTGAGATGATAAGGTAATTGTTAAGATAGCAATAAAGTCTTTAAAAGCCAATATTGAGCAAAGTATAAGTGCTACATGTACCAAACTTACATATTTGATGTATCTTTGATCAAACTTTCAAAAAATGACCTTGACCTACTTTTTTCCGCTTGAATGATTTTGCCTTTAAAAGCCAATATTGAGCAAAGTATAAGTGCTACATGTACCAAACTTGCATATTGGATGTATCTTTGATCAAACTTTCATAAAATGACCTTGACCTACTTTTTTCTGCTTGAATGATTTTACCTTTAAAAGCCAATATTGAGCAAAGTATAAGTGCTACATGTACCAAACTTGCATATTGGATGTATCTTTGATCAAACTTTCATAAAATGACCTTGACCTACTTTTTCCGCTTGAATTATTTTACTTTTAAAAGCCAATATTGAGAAAAGTATGAGTGCTACATTCACCAGACTTGCATATTGGATGCATCTTGGGTTAGACTATTGAAATATGACCTTGACCTACTTTTTCCGCTTCAGTGATTTTGCTTTAAATTGGCAATATTGAGCTAACTATAAGTGCTACATGCACCAGACTTGCATAATGTATACATCTTGGGTTTGACTATTGAAATCTGACCTTGGTTCACCATAAACTAATTTTAATTTATAACTTTAAATTTTTTATGTGACTTGATATATGTTGTTGCCTGAGAAAGGGAGTTTAAATAGATTGGCTGTCATGAGAGATATTATGCTATACAGTCGAGCATTAGGTGACTCTGGCAACTATTTTAAAATTAAAAAGAGATTTCAAAGTAGGAATAAATAAAAAGGTTACATAAAGAATTGCTTATATGCTTGAATCTTTTTCATTGGACCCTTAAAGGCCGACGGGGGACTATATAAGGGGACAGGTAAATTTTCTGTCATTTCCTCACTGACCGCTATAGGGTTAACATCTCTTATTGGTATCTGATTGGTTCCTTTTAATCCTTTTACCCCTATCAATTTTTGATTGACAGCTTAAAACAGATGAGACTCGGGTATCTCATTAGCATAATAAAGGATTACCTGTCGGTTTGGCTTTGATGTAACACGCCGCTCGCAGACAGCATTGTCTTAAAGACGGTGTGCCACGCCTATCAAGCTTATGTCACTCAGGTAAACCTATTAACAACCGGGTGGTTCCCAACGTCGGCCTTTACACAACAGATGGAAGGCAGTGGACAACAACAGGCAATTGAAGGACAAAGGACCAATAACCAGCTGATGGAAGAGGACAATGGACAAAGAACAATGAGAGGCAGGAATTAGGTAACATATTACCTATTGACAAGGTAAGAGTTCCTTCCCTTTCAATACATTTTGTATGAAAATTTATAATAAGGATAAAAAAATTAACATAACTTAAGAGTGAAAGATAAATGGTATAAAATGAATAAATTTATAAATTAAACTTAAAATTTAAAAGGTAACTGATATATAATTATTTTTCAAAATTAATGAAACCATCAATAAAACTTAGGATTTAAAAGATAAATAATATAATATTAAGTTTTGAAATAAGCAAAACTTTAAATAAAGCTTAAGATTTCAAAGATAAATGCTTTAAAATAAAATCTTATTGAAAAAACTATAAATAAAAGTTAAACTTTAAAAGATAAATGAAATAAAATGAATAAAATTATAAATAGAACTTAAAATGTAGAAGATATTTGCAAATTAAGGATACAGAGACAAGTTACATAAATAATTGCTTACATGCTTGAGTCTTTTTCAATTGGCCTTTGAACAACATATGGAAGGCATTGGACAACAACAGGCTTTTGGAGGACAATGGACCATAACCAGCTGATGGAGGAGTGCAACGGACAAAGAACAACGAGTGGCATGAATTAGGTAACACATATTACCTAAAGACAAGGTAAGAATTCTTTCGCTTACAATGCATTTTGTACTAAATTTTATAACAAAGATAAAAAAAAATAAACTTTATACAATCTGAATGATATGAATGACACAAAACTCTAAGAGAAAATTAAACCGTTTTGCTGTGGATGCTGCAACTGACTTCTGTTGGAATTCCCATCCTTTCATTTTTAAACTTAAAAGAGATTTCAAAGTAGGGATAAAGAAAAAGGTTATTCACAACATTGCTTATATACTTATATGTCTTTTTCATGGAGCCTTTTAACAACAGATGGAAGGCATTGGACACCAGGCTTTTGAAGGACAATGGACCTTGACCAGCTGATGGAGGAGGGCAATGGATAAAGAACAACGAGAGGCAGGAATTAGGTAACATATTACCAATTGACAGGGTAAGAGTTCTTTCCCTTACATTTTGTACTTAATTTTATAACAAAGATAAAAAACTCTACTTAATACATGCTGAATGATATGAATGAAACAAAACTCTAAAAGAAAATTAAACTGTTTTGCTGTGGATACTGCATCTGAGTTCTTGTGGATACTGCAGCTGAGTTCTGTTGAAATTCCCATCCTTTAATTTAAAAATTAAAAAGAGATTTCTTGCACTCCTCAATCAGCTGGTTATGGGTTATGATTAACCTCTAAAAGAAAATTAAACTGTGTTGCTGTGGATGCTGCAGCTGAGTTCTGTTGGAATTCCCATCCTTTCATTTTAAAAATTAAAAGAGATTTCAAAGTAGGGATAAAGAGAAAGGTTATTGAAACCATTGCTTATATACCTACATGTCTTTTTTCGTGGAGCCTTTCAACAACAGATGCAAGGCATTGGACAACAACAGGCATTTGGAGGACAATGGACCATGACCAGCTGATGGAGAAGGGCATCGAACAAAGAACGAGTGGCATGAATTAGGTAACATATTACCTAGTGACAAGGTAAGAGTTCTTTCCCTTACAATATATTTTATATGAAACTTTATGATTAAGATAAAAGACTAAAGATTAATATGATAAGCTTAATAAAAGATGAATGATATGAATTGAACAAAAACTCCACAAATGAGTAAAACTGTTTTGTTGTGGATGCTGCAACTGAGTTCTGTTGGAATTCCCATCCTTTCATTTTTAAAATTAAAAAGAGATTTCAAAGTAGGAATAAATAAAAAGGTTACATAAAGAATTGCTTATATGCTTGAATCTTTTTCATTGGACCCTTAAACAACAGATGGAAGGCAGTGGACAACAACAGGCAATTGAAGGATAAAGGACCAATAACTAGCTGATGGAGGAGGACAATGGACAAAGAACAACGAGAGGCAGGAATTAGGTAACATATTACCTATTGACAAGGTAAGAGTTCCTTCCCTTTCAATACATTTTGGATGAAAATTTATAATAAGGATAAAAAAATTAACATAACTTAAGAGTGAAAGATAAATGGTATAAAATAAATAAATTTATAAATTAAACTTAAAATTTAAAAGGTAACTGATATATAATTATTTTTCAAAATTAATAAAACCATAAATAAAACTTAGGATTTAAAAGATAAATAATATAATATTAGATTTTGAAATGAGCAAAACTTTAAATAAAGCTTAAGATTTCAAAGATAAATGCTTTAAAATAAAATCTTATTGAAAAACTATAAATAAAAGTTAAACTTTAAAAGATAAATGAAATAAAATGAATAAAATTATAAATAGAACTTAAAATGTAGAAGATATTTGCAAATTAAGGATACAGAGACAAGTTACATAAATAATTGCTTACATGCTTGAGTCTTTTTCATGTGGCCTTTGAACAACATATGGAAGGCATTGGACAACAACAGGCTTTTGGAGGACAATGGACCATAATCAGCTGATGGAGGAGTGCAACGGACAAAGAACAACGAGTGGCATGAATTAGGTAACACATATTACCTAAAGACAAGGTAAGAATTCTTTCGCTTACAATGCATTTTGTACTAAATTTTATAACAAAGATAAAAAAAAATAAACTTTATACAATCTGAATGATATGAATGACACAAAACTCTAAGAGAAAATTAAACCGTTTTGCTGTGGATGCTGCAACTGAGTTCTGTTGGAATTCCCATCCTTTCATTTTTAAACTTAAAAGAGATTTCAAAGTAGGGATAAAGAAAAAGGTTATTCACAACATTGCTTATATACTTATATGTCTTTTTCATGGAGCCTTTTAACAACAGATGGAAGGCATTGGACACCAGGCTTTTGAAGGACAATGGACCATGACCAGCTGATGGAGGAGGGCAATGGACAAAGAACAACGATAGGCAGGAATTAGGTAAGATAATACCTATTGTCAAGGTAAGAGTTCTTTCTCTTACATATTGTATGAAAATTTTATAACAAAGATAAAAAACTAAACTTAACACAAGCTGAATTATATGAATGAAACAAAGCTCTAAAAGAAAATTAAACTGTTTTGCTGTGGAAGCTGCAGCAGAGTTCTGTTGGAATTCCCATCCTTTCATTTTAAAATTAAAAGATTTCCTGCATTCCTCCATCAGCTGGCTATGGGTTATGGTTAAACTGTAAAAGAAAATTAAACTGTTTTGCTGTGGATGCTGCAGCTGAGTTCTGTTGGAATTCCCATCCTTTCATTTTTAAAATTAAAAGAAATTTCAAAGTAGGGATAAAGAGAAAGGTTACTGAAACCATTGCTTATATACTTACATGTCTTTTTCATGGAGCCTTTCAACAACAGATTGAAGGCAATGGACAACAACAGGCTTTTGGAGGACCATAGACCATGACCAGCTGATGGTGAAGGGCATCGGACAAAGAACAACGATTGGCAGGAATTAGGTAACTCATTTTACTTAGTGACAAAGCATGACATGTCCTCCTTACGAAACATTTTCACTTTCTTTTATAACTCATAAAAAAGATATAAGAATAATAAACATGATAGTAAAAGTATATCAATAAATAAACCTATAAATAAAACTTAAAATTTGATGTAGATTTTCAAAGTAAAGATATTAAGATAAGTTACATCAAGAATTGCTTTCATGCTTCAGTCGTTTTTCATAGGGACATAGACTTACAGATGCAAGGCATTGGACAACAACAGACTAATGGAGGGCATTCAACAACAAGGAACTGGTGGAGGAGAGCATTGTACAACGAATGGCAGCAACCAGGTAACTAACTTTCCTAGTGATAAGGTAAGAGTTCTCTCCCTTACAAGATATTTTCATTTTGTACTTAAACTAAAAAGAAAAAAAGATGAAAGACTAAACATAAAAAATAATAACCATAATAGTAAAAGAAATGATATTAAATGATAAAACTAAATAAAACTTAAAATGTAAAAGAGATTTTTTAAGTAAAGATATAGAGAAAAGTTACGTCAAGAATTGCTTATGTGCTTGAGTGTTTATCATAGTGAAATGGACCAACAGATGGAAGGCATTGGACAATAACCAGCTGGTGGAGAGGAGGGAATTAGACAACAAGTGGCAGCAACTAGGTAACTTACTTACCTAGTGACAAGGTAAGAATTCTCTTTCTTTCAAAACATTTTCATTTTTTACTTTTTAGTAAAAGATAAATAATATAAAATGATAAAACTATAAATAAAACTTAAGATTTAAAAGAGATTTTTTAAGTAAAGATATAGATAAAAGTTACATCAAGAATTGTTTATGTGTTTGAGTGTTATTCATAGGGACATGGACCAGAGATGGAAGGCATTGGACAACAACAGACTAATGGAGGACATTGGACAACAACCAGCTGGTGGAGTAGGGCATCATAGAAGGAATTGTAGAAACTGCATAACTTTCTTACCTAGTGACAAGGTAAGAGTTGTCTCCCTTACAAGATATTTTTATTTTATACTAAAAATAATAAAAAAGATAAACATAAAAATATTAAACATAAATGAAAAATATAAATGATATAAAATGAATAAAACTATAGATAAAACTTAAAACTTAAACGGTGAATGCTATATATGTAATTTTTAAAATGAATAAAACTATAAATAAAACCTAAAGATTTGAAAGATAAATGATATAGAATGATAAAACTATAAATAAAACTTAAGATTTAAAAGAGATTTTTAAAGTAAAGGTATAGAGGAAAGTTACATCAAGAATTGCTTATGTGTTTGAATGTTTTTCATAGGGACATGGACCACAGATGGAAGGCATTGGACAACAACAGATTATGGAGGATATTGGACAACAACCAGCTGGTGGAGGAGGGCATAAGACAACGAATGACAGCAACTAGGTAACTTACTTACCTAGTGACAAGGTAAGAGTTCTCTCCCTTACAACACATTTTCATTTTGTACTTAAACCAAATAAAAAAGATAAAAGACTGAACAAAAAAATAATAAACATAATAGTAAAAGATAAATGATATAAAATGATAAAACTTTAAATAAAACTTAAAATTTAAAAGAGATTTTTTAAGTAAAGATATAGAGAAAAGTTACATGAAGAATTGTTTATGTGTTTGAGTGTTATTCATAGGGACATGGACCACAGATGGAAGGCATTGGACAACAACCAGCTGGTTGAGGAGGGCATCGGACAACGAATGACAGCAACTAGGTAACTTACTTACCTAGTGACAAGGTAAGAGTTCTCTGCCTTACAAGACATTTTCATTTTGTACTTAAACCAAATAAAAAAGATAAAAGACTAAACAAAAAAAAAAAATAGTAAACAGAATAGTAAAAGATAAATGATATAAAATGATAAAACTATAAATAAAACTTAAAATTTAAAAGAGATTTTTTAAGTAAAGATATAGAGAAAAGTTACATCAAGAATTGTTTATGTGTTTGAGTGTTATTCATAGGGACATGGACCACAGATGGAAGGCATTGGACAACAACAGACTAATGGAGGAATTTGGACAACAACCAGCTGGTGTAGGAGGGCATTGGACTACGAATGACAGCAACTAGGTAACTTACTTATGTAGTGACAAGGTAAGAGTTATCTCCCTTACAAGACATTTTCATTTTGTACTTAAACCAAATGAAAAAGATAAAAGACTGAAGATAAAAAAATAATAAACATAATAGTAAAAGATAAATGATATAAAATGATAAAACTATAAATAAAACTTAAAATTTAAAAGAGATTTTTTAAGTAAAGATATAGAGAAAAGTTACATCAAGAATTGTTTAAGTGTTTGAGTGTTATTCATAGGGACATGGACCACAGATGGAAGGCATTGGACAACAACCAGCTGGTGGAGGAGGGCATTGGACAACGAATGGCAGCAACTAGGTAACTTACTTACCTAGTGACAAGGTTAGAGTTCTCTCCCTTGCAAGACATTTTCATTTTGTACTTAAACCAAATAAAAAAGATAAAAGACTAAAAAAAAAAAAAAAAAATAGTAAACAGAATAGTAAAAGATTAATGATATAAAATGATAAAACTATCAATAAAACTTAAAATTTAAAAGAGATTTTTTAAGTAAAGATATAGATAAAAGTTACATCAAGAATTGTTTATGTGTTTGAGTGTTATTCATAGGGACATGGACCACAGATGGAAGGCATTGGACAACAACAGACTAATGGAGGACGTTGGTCAACAAGAAACTGGTGGAGGAGGGTATTGGACAACGAATGGCAGCAACTAGGTAACTTACTTACCTAGTGACAAGGTAAGAGTTATCTCCCTTACAAGACATTTTCATTTTGTACTTAAACCAAATAAAAAAGATAAAAGACTGAACAAAAAAAATAATAAACATAAGAGTAAAAGATAAATGATATAAAATGATAAAGCTATAAATAAAACTTAAAATTTAAAAGAGATTTTTTAAGTAAAGATATAGATAAAAGTTACATCAAGAATTGTTTATGTGTTTGAGTGTTATTCATAGGGACATGGACAACAGATGGGAGGCATTGGACAACAACAGACTAATGGAGGACGTTGGACAACAACCAGCTGGTGAAGGAGGGCATTGGACTACGAATGACAGCAACTAGGTAACTTACTTACCTAGTGACAAGGTAGGAGTTCTCTCCCTTACAAGACATTTTCATTTTGTACTTAAACCAAATAAAAATGATAAAAGACTAAAAAAAAAATAAAAAATAAACATAATAGTAAAAGATAAATGATATAAAATGATAAAACTATAAATAAAACTTAAAATTTAAAAGAGATTTTTTAAGTAAAGATATAGAGAAAAGTTACATCAAGAATTTTTTAAGTGTTTGAGTGTTATTCATAGGGACATGGACCACAGATGGAAGGCATTGGACAACAACCAGCTGGTGGAGGAGGGCATTGGACAACGAATGGCAGCAACTAGGTAACTTACTTACCTAGTGACAAGGTTAGAGTTCTCTCCCTTGCAAGACATTTTCATTTTGTACTTAAACCAAATAAAAAAGATAAAAGACTAAACAAAGAAAAAAAAATAGTAAACAGAATAGTAAAAGATTAATGATATAAAATGATAAAACTATCAATAAAAGTTAAAATTTAAAAGAGATTTTTTATGTAAAGATATAGATAAAAGTTACATCAAGAATTGTTTATGTGTTTGAGTGTTATTCATAGGGACATGGACCACAGATGGAAGGCATTGGACAACAACAGATTAATGGAGGACGTTGGTCAACAAGAAACTGGTGGAGGAGGGTATTGGACAACGAATGGCAGCAACTAGGTAACTTACTTACCTAGTGACAAGGTAAGAGTTATCTCCCTTACAAGACATTTTCATTTTGTACTTAAACCAAATAAAAAAGATAAAAGACTGAACAAAAAAAATAATAAACATAATAGTAAAAGATAAATGATATAAAATGATAAAACTATAAATAAAACTTAAAATTTAAAAGAGATTTTTTAAGTAAAGATATAGATAAAAGTTACATCAAGAATTGTTTATGTGTTTGAGTGTTATTCATAGGGACATGGACAACAGATGGGAGGCATTGGACAACAACAGACTAATGGAGGACGTTGGACAACAACCAGATGGTGAAGGAGGGCATTGGACTACGAATGACAGCAACTAGGTAACTTACTTACCTAGTGACAAGGTAGGAGTTCTCTCCCTTACAAGACATTTTCATTTTGTACTTAAACCAAATAAAAATGATAAAAGACTAAAGAAAAAAAAAATAAACATGATAGTAAAAGATAAATGATATAAAATGATAAAACTATAAATAAAACTTAAAATTTAAAAGAGATTTTTTAAGTAAAGATAAAGAGAAAAGTTACATCAAGAATTGTTTATGTGTTTGAGTGTTATTCATAGGGAAATGGACCACAGATGGAAGTCATTGGACAACAACAGACTAATGGAGGACGTTGGTCAACAAGGAACTGGTGGAGGAGGGTATTGAACAACGAATGGCAGCAACTAGGTAACTTACTTACCTAGTGATGAGGTAAGAGTTCTCTCCCTTACAACACATTTTCATTTTGTACTTAAACCAAATAAAAAAGATAAAAGACTAAACAAAAAATAATAAACATAATAGTAAAAGATAAATAATATAAAATGATAAAACTTTAAATAAAACTTAAAATTTAAAAGAGATTTTTTTAGTAAAGATATAGAGAAAAGTTACATCAAGAATTGTTTATGTGTTTGAGTGTTATTCATAGGGACATGGACCACAGATGGAAGTCATTGGACAACAACAGACTAATGGAGGACATTGGACAACAACCAGCTGGTGAAGGAGGGCATTTGACAACGAATGGCAGCAACTAGGTAACTTATTTACCTAGTGACAAGGTAGGAGTTCTCTCCCTTACAAGACATTTTCATTTTGTACTTAAACGAAATAAAAAAGATAAAAGACTAAACAAAAAAATAATAAACATAATAGTAAAAGATAAATGATATAAAATGATAAAACTTTAAATAAAACTTAAAATTTAAAAGAGATTTTTTAAGTAAAGATATAGAGAAAAGTTACATCAACAATTGTTTAAGTGTTTGAGTGTTATTCATAGGGACATGGACCACAGATGGAAGGCATTGGACAACAACCAGCTGGTGGAGGAGGGCATTGGACAACGAATGGCAGCATCTAGGTAACTTACTTACCTAGTGACAAGGTAAGAGTTCTCTCCCTTACAAGACATTTGCATTTTGTACTTAAACCAAATAAAAAAGATAAAAGACTAAACAAAAAAAAATAGTAAACAGAATAGTAAAAGATTAATGATATAAAATGATAAAACTATAAATAAAACTTAAAATTTAAGAGATTTTTTAAGTAAAGATATAGATAAAAGTTACATCAAGAATTGTTTATGTGTTTGAGTGTTATTCATAGGGACATGGACCACAGATGGAAGGCATTGGACAACAACAGACTAATGGAGGACATTGGACAACAACCAGCTGGTGGAGTAGGGCATCATAGAAGGAATTGTAGAAACTGCATAATGGAGGATGTTGGTCAACAAGGAACTGGTGGAGGAGGGTATTGGACAACGAATGGCAGCAACTAGGTAACTTACTTACCTAGTGACAAGGTAAGAGTTATCTCCCTTACAAGACATTTTCATTTTGTACTTAAACCAAATAAAAATGATAAAAGACTGAACAAAAAAAATAATAAACATAATAGTAAAAGATAAATGATGTAAAATGATAAACCTATAAATAAAACTTAAAATTTAAAAGAGATTTTTTAAGTAAAGATATAAATAAAAGTTACATCAAGAATTGTTTATGTGTTTGAAAGTTATTCATAGGGACATGGACCAAAGATGGAAGTCATTGGACAACAACAGACTAATGGAGGACATTGGACAACAACCAGCTGGTGGAGTAGGGCATCATAGAAGGAATTGTAGAAACTGCATAACTTTCTTACCTAGTGACAAGGTAAGAGTTGTCTCCCTTACAAGACATTTTTATTTTATACTAAAAATAATAAAAAAGATAAACATAAAAATATTAAACATAGATGAAAAATATAAATGATATAAAATGAATAAAACTATA
Source organism: Pinctada fucata (assembly GCA_028142955.1). Taxonomy (NCBI): domain Eukaryota; kingdom Metazoa; phylum Mollusca; class Bivalvia; order Pterioida; family Pteriidae; genus Pinctada; species Pinctada fucata. The sequence goes on from AP027115.1 coordinate 29,062,985, forward strand.
AATAAAACTTAAAACTTAAACGGTGAATGCTATATATGTAATTTTTAAAATTAATAAAACTTTAAATAAAACTCAGGGTTTAAAAACTAAATGATATAAAATTAATTTTTAAAATGAATAAAACTATAAATAAAACCTAAAGATTTGAAAGATAAATGATATAAAATGATAAAACTATAAATAAAACTTAAGATTTAAAAGAGATTTTTAAAGTAAAGGTATAGAGGAAAGTTACATCAAGAATTGCTTATGTGTTTGAGTGTTTTTCATAGGGACATGGACCACAGATGGAAGGCATTGGACAACAACAGATTATGGAGGATATTGGACAACAACCAGCTGGTGGAGGAGGGCATAAGACAACGAATGACAGCAACTAGGTAACTTACTTACCTAGTGACAAGGTAAGAGTTCTCTCCCTTACAACACATTTTCATTTTGTACTTAAACCAAATAAAAAAGATAAAAGACTAAACAAAAAAATAATAAACATAATAGTAAAAGATAAATGATATAAAATTATAAAATTTTAAATAAAACTTAAAATTTAAAAGAGATTTTTTAAGTAAAGATATAGAGAAAAGTTACATCAAGAATTGTTTATGTGTTTGAGTGTTATTCATAGGGACATGGACCACAGATGGAAGGCATTGGACAACAACAGACTAATGGAGGAATTTGGACAACAACCAGCTGGTGGAGGAGGGCATTGGACAACGAATGACAGCGACTAGGTAACTTACTTACCTAGTGACAAGGTAAGAGTTCTCTCCCTTACAAGACATTTTCATTTTGTACTTAAACCAAAAAAGAAAGATTAAAGACTGAATAAAAAAAAAAAAAATAAACATAATAGTAAAAGATAAATGATATAAAATGATAAAACTATAAATAAAACTTAAAATTTAAAAGAGATTTTTTAAGTAAAGATATAGAGAAAAGTTGCATCAAGAATTGTTTATGTGTTTGAGTGTTATTCATAGGGACATGGACCACAGATGGAAGGCATTGGACAACAACCAGCTGGTGGAGGAGGGCATTGGACAACGAATGGCAGCAACTAGGTAACTTACTTACCTAGTGACAAGGTAAGAGTTCTCTCCCTTACAAGACATTTTCATTTTGTACTTAAACCAAATAAAAAAGATAAAAGACTAAACAAAAAAAAAAAAAAAGTAAACAGAATAGTAAAAGATAAATGATATAAAATGATAAAACTATAAATAAAACTTAAAATTTAAAAGAGATTTTTAAAGTAAAGATATAGAGAAAAGTTACATTAAGAATTGTTTATGTGTTTGAGTGTTATTCATAGGGACATGGACCACAGATGGAAGTCATTGGACAACAACAGACTAATGGAGGACGTTGGACAACAACCAGCTGGTGGAGTAGGGCATCATAGAAGGAATTGTAGAAACTGCATAACTTTCTTACCTAGTGACAAGGTAAGAGTTGTCTCCCTTACAAGACATTTTTATTTTATACTAAAAATAATAAAAAAGATAAACATAAAAATATTTAACATAGATGAAAAATATAAATGATATAAAATGAATAAAACTATAAATAAAACTTAAAACTTAAACGGTGAATGCTATATATGTAATTTTTAAAATTAATAAAACTTTAAATAAAACTCAGGGTTTAAAAACTAAATGATATAAATTTAATTTTTAAAATGAATAAAACTATAAATAAAACCTAAAGATTTGAAAGATAAATGATATAAAATGATAAAACTATAAATAAAACTTAAGATTTAAAAGAGATTTTTAAAGTAAAGGTATAGAGGAAAGTTACATCAAGAATTGCTTATGTGTTTGAGTGTTTTTCATAGGGACATGGACCACAGATGGAAGGCATTGGACAACAACAGATTATGGAGGATATTGGACAACAACCAGCTGGTGGAGGAGGGCATAAGACAACGAATGACAGCAACTAGGTAACTTACTTACCTAGTGACAAGGTAAGAGTTCTCTCCCTTACAACACATTTTCATTTTGTACTTAAACCAAATAAAAAAGATAAAAGACTAAACAAAAAAATAATAAACATAATAGTAAAAGATAAATGATATAAAATTATAAAACTATAAATAAAACTTAAAATTTAAAAGAAATTTTTTAAGTAAAGATATAGAGAAAAGTTACATGAAGAATTGTTTATGTGTTTGAGTGTTATTCATAGGGACATGGACCACAGATGGAAGGCATTGGACAACAACAGACTAATGGAGGGCATTGGACAACAACCAGCTGGTGTAGGAGGGCATTGGACAACGAATGACAGCAACTAGGTAACTTACTTACCTAGTGACAAGGTAAGAGTTCTCTCCCTTACAAGACATTTTCATTTTGTACTTAAACCAAATAAAAAAGATAAAAGACTGAACAAAAAAAAAATAATAAACATAATAGTAAAAGATAAATGATATAAAATGATAAAACTATAAATAAAACTTAAAATTTAAAAGAAATTTTTTAAGTAAAGATATAGAGAAAAGTTACATCAAGAATTGTTTATGTGTTTGAGTGTTATTCATAGGGACATGGACCACAGATGGAAGGCATTGGACAACAACAGACTAATGGAAGACTTTGGTCAACAAGGAACTGGTGGAGGAGGGTATTGGACAACGAATGGCAGCAACTAGGTAACTTACTTACCTAGTGACAAGGTAAGAGTTCTCTCCCTTACAACACATTTTCATTTTGTACTTAAACCAAATAAAAAAGATAAAAGACTATACAGAAAAAATATTAAACAGAATAGTAAAAGATAAATGATATAAAATGATAAAACTATAAATAAAACTTAAAACTTAAAAGAGATTTTTTAAGTAAAGATATAGAGAAAAGTTACATCAAGAATGGTTTATGTGTTTGAGTGTTATTCATAGGGACATGGACCACAGATGGAAGTCATTGGACAACAACAGACTAATGGAGGACATTGGACAACAACCAGCTGGTGGAGTAGGGCATCATAGAAGGAATTGTAGAAACTGCATAACTTTCTTACCTAGTGACAAGGTAAGAGTTGTCTCCCTTACAAGACATTTTTATTTTATACTAAAAATAATAAAAAAAGATAAACATAAAAATAATAAACATAAATGAAAAATATAAATGATATAAAATGAATAAAACTATAAATAAAACTTAAAACTTAAACGGTGAATGCTATATATGTAATTTTTAAAATTAATAAAACTTTAAATAAAACTCAGGGTTTAAAAAATAAATGATATAAAATTAATTTTTAAAATGAATAAAACTATAAATAAAACCTAAAGATTTGAAAGATAAATGATATAAAATGATAAAACTATAAATGAAACATAAGATTTAAAAGAGATTTTTAAAGTAAAGGTATAGAGGAAAGTTACATCAAGAATTGCTTATGTGTTTGAGTGTTTTTCATAGGGACATGGACCACAGATGGAAGGCATTGGACAACAACAGATTATAGAGGATATTGGACAACAACCAGCTTGTGGAGGAGGGCATAAGACAACGAATGACATCAACTAGGTAACTTACTTACCTAGTGACAAGGTAAGAGTTCTCTCCCTTACAACACATTTTCATTTTGTACTTAAACCAAATAAAAAAGATAAAAGACTAAACAAAAAAATAATAAACATAATAGTAAAAGATAAATGATATAAAATGATAAAACTTTAAATAAAACTTAAAATTTAAAAGAGATTTTTTAAGTAAAGATATAGAGAAAAGTTACATCAAGAATTGTTTATGTGTTTGAGTGTTATTCATAGGGACATGGACCACAGATGGAAGGCATTGGACAACAACAGACTAATGGAGGACGTTGGACAACAACCAGCTGGTGAAGGAGGGCATTGGACAACGAATGACAGCAACTAGGTAACTTACCTAGTGACAAGGTAGGAGTTCTCTCCCTTACAAGACATTTTCATTTTGTACTTAAACCAAATAAAAATGATAAAAAACTAAACAAAAAAAAAAAGATAAACATAATAGTAAAAGATAAATGATATAAAATGATAAAACTATAAATAAAACTTAAGATTTAAAAGAGATTTTTAAAGTAAAGGTATAGAGGAAAGTTACATCAAGAATTGCTTATGTGTTTGAGTGTTTTTCATAGGGACATGGACCACAGATGGAAGGCATTGGACAACAACAGATTATAGAGGATATTGGACAACAACGAGCTTGTGGAGGAGGGCATAAGACAACGAATGACAGCAACTAGGTAACTTACTTACCTAGTGACAAGGTAAGAGTTCTCTCCCTTACAACACATTTTCATTTTGTACTTAAACCAAATAAAAAAGATAAAAGACTATACAAAAAATAGTAAACAGAATAGTAAAAGATAAATGATATAAAATGATAAAACTATAAATAAAACTTAAAATTTAAAAGAGATTTTTTAAGTAAAGATATTAAGAAAAGTTACATCAAGAATTGTTTATGTGTTTGTGTGTTACTCATAGGGACATGGACCACAGATGGAAGGCATTGGACAACAACAGACCAATGGAGGACATTGGACAACAACCAGCTGGTGGAGTAGGGCATCATAGAAGGAATTGTAGAAACTGCATAACTTTCTTACCTAGTGACAAGGTAAGAGTTGTCTCCCTTACAAGACATTTTTATTTTATACTAAAAATAATAAAAAAAGATAAACATAAAAATAATAAACATAAATGAAAAATATCAATGATATAAAATGAATAAAACTATAAATAAAACTTAAAACTTAAACGGTGAATGCTATATATGTAATTTTTAAAATTAATAAAACTTTAAATAAAACTCAGGGTTTAAAAAATAAATGATATAAAATTAATTTTTAAAATGAATAAAACTATAAATAAAACCTAAAGATTTGAAAGATAAATGATATAAAATGATAAAACTATAAATAAAACTTAAGATTTAAAAGAGATTTTTAAAGTAAAGGTATAGAGGAAAGTTACATCAAGAATTGCTTATGTGTTTGAGTGTTTTTCATAGGGACATGGACCACAGATGGAAGGCATTGGACAACAACAGATTATAGAGGATATTGGACAACAACCAGCTTGTGGAGGAGGGCATAAGACAACGAATGACATCAACTAGGTAACTTACTTACCTAGTGACAAGGTAAGAGTTCTCTCCCTTACAACACATTTTCATTTTGTACTTAAACCAAATAAAAAAGATAAAAGACTAAACAAAAAAATAATAAACATAATAGTAAAAGATAAATGATATAAAATGATAAAACTTTAAATAAAACTTAAAATTTAAAAGAGATTTTTTTAGTAAAGATATAGAGAAAAGTTACATCAAGAATTGTTTATGTGTTTGAGTGTTATTCATAGGGACATGGACCACAGATGGAAGGCATTGGACAACAACCAGCTGGTGGAGGAGGGCATTGGACAACGAATGGCAGCAACTAGGTAACTTACTTACCTAGAGACAAGGTAGGAGTTCTCTCCCTTACAAGACATTTTCATTTTGTACTTAAACCAAATAAAAAAGATAAAAGACTAAACAAAAAAAGAAATAGTAAACAGAATAGTAAAAGATAAATGATATAAAATGATAAAACTATAAATAAAACTTAAAATTTAAAAGAAATTTTTAAGTAAAGATATAGAGAAAAGTTACATTAAGAATTGTTTATGTGTTTGAGTGTAATTCATAGGGACATGGACCACAGATGGAAGGCATTGGACAACAACAGACTAATGGAGGAATTTGGACAACAACCAGCTGGTGTAGGAGGGCATTGGACAACGAATGACAGCAACTAGGTAACTTACTTACCTAGTGACAAGGTAAGAGTTCTCTCCCTTACAAGACATTTTCATTTTGTACTTAAACCAAATAAAAAAGATAAAAGACTGAACAAAAAAAAAAATAAACATGATAGTAAAAGATAAATGATATAAAATGATAAAACTATAAATAAAACCTAAAATTTAAAAGAGATTTTTTAAGTAAAGATATAGAGAAAAGTTACATCAAGAATTGTTTATGTGTTTGAGTGTTATTCATAGGGACATGGACCACAGATGGAAGGCATTGGACAACAACAGACTAATGGAAGACTTTGGTCAACAAGGAACTGGTGGAGGAGGGTATTGGACAACGAATGGCAGCAACTAGGTAACTTACTTACCTAGTGACAAGGTAAGAGTTCTCTCCCTTACAACACATTTTCATTTTGTACTTAAACCAAATAAAAAAGATAAAAGACTATACAGAAAAAATATTAAACAGAATAGTAAAAGATAAATGATATAAAATGATAAAACTATAAATAAAACTTAAAATTTAAAAGAGATTTTTTAAGTAAAGATATAGAGAAAAGTTACATCAAGAATTGTTTATGTGTTTGAGTGTTATTCATAGGGACATGGACCACAGATGGAAGTCATTGGACAACAACAGACTAATGGAGGACATTGGACAACAACCAGCTGGTGGAGTAGGGCATCATAGAAGGAATTGTAGAAACTGCATAACTTTCTTACCTAGTGACAAGGTAAGAGTTGTCTCCCTTACAAGACATTTTTATTTTATACTAAAAATAATAAAAAAAGATAAACATAAAAATAATAAACATAAATGAAAAATATAAATGATATAAAATGAATAAAACTATAAATAAAACTTAAAACTTAAACGGTGAATGCTATATATGTAATTTTTAAAATTAATAAAACTTTAAATAAAACTCAGGGTTTAAAAAATAAATGATATAAAATTAATTTTTAAAATGAATAAAACTATAAATAAAACCTAAAGATTTGAAAGATAAATGATATAAAATGATAAAACTATAAATGAAACTTAAGATTTAAAAGAGATTTTTAAAGTAAAGGTATAGAGGAAAGTTACATCAAGAATTGCTTATGTGTTTGAGTGTTTTTCATAGGGACATGGACCACAGATGGAAGGCATTGGACAACAACAGATTATAGAGGATATTGGACAACAACCAGCTTGTGGAGGAGGGCATAAGACAACGAATGACATCAACTAGGTAACTTACTTACCTAGTGACAAGGTAAGAGTTCTCTCCCTTACAACACATTTTCATTTTGTACTTAAACCAAATAAAAAAGATAAAAGACTAAACAAAAAAATAATAAACATAATAGTAAAAGATAAATGATATAAAATGATAAAACTTTAAATAAAACTTAAAATTTAAAAGAGATTTTTTAAGTAAAGATATAGAGAAAAGTTACATCAAGAATTGTTTATGTGTTTGAGTGTTATTCATAGGGACATGGACCACAGATGGAAGGCATTGGACAACAACAGACTAATGGAGGACGTTGGACAACAACCAGCTGGTGAAGGAGGGCATTGGACTACGAATGACAGCAACTAGGTAACTTACCTAGTGACAAGGTAGGAGTTCTCTCCCTTACAAGACATTTTCATTTTGTACTTAAACCAAATAAAAATGATAAAAGACTAAAAAAAAAAAAAAAGATAAACATAATAGTAAAAGATAAATGATATAAAATGATAAAACTATAAATAAAACTTAAGATTTAAAAGAGATTTTTAAAGTAAAGGTATAGAGGAAAGTTACATCAAGAATTGCTTATGTGTTTGAGTGTTTTTCATAGGGACATGGACCACAGATGGAAGGCATTGGACAACAACAGATTATAGAGGATATTGGACAACAACGAGCTTGTGGAGGAGGGCATAAGACAACGAATGACAGCAACTAGGTAACTTACTTACCTAGTGACAAGGTAAGAGTTCTCTCCCTTACAACACATTTTCATTTTGTACTTAAACCAAATAAAAAAGATAAAAGACTATACAAAAAATAGTAAACAGAATAGTAAAAGATAAATGATATAAAATGATAAAACTATAAATAAAACTTAAAATTTAAAAGAGATTTTTTAAGTAAAGATATTAAGAAAAGCTACATCAAGAATTGTTTATGTGTTTGTGTGTTACTCATAGGGACATGGACCACAGATGGAAGGCATTGGACAACAACAGACCAATGGAGGACATTGGACAACAACCAGCTGGTGGAGTAGGGCATCATAGAAGGAATTGTAGAAACTGCATAACTTTCTTACCTAGTGACAAGGTAAGAGTTGTCTCCCTTACAAGACATTTTTATTTTATACTAAAAATAATAAAAAAAGATAAACATAAAAATAATAAACATAAATGAAAAATATCAATGATATAAAATGAATAAAACTATAAATAAAACTTAAAACTTAAACGGTGAATGCTATATATGTAATTTTTAAAATTAATAAAACTTTAAATAAAACTCAGGGTTTAAAAAATAAATGATATAAAATTAATTTTTAAAATGAATAAAACTATAAATAAAACCTAAAGATTTGAAAGATAAATGATATAAAATGATAAAACTATAAATAAAACTTAAGATTTAAAAGAGATTTTTAAAGTAAAGGTATAGAGGAAAGTTACATCAAGAATTGCTTATGTGTTTGAGTGTTTTTCATAGGGACATGGACCACAGATGGAAGGCATTGGACAACAACAGATTATAGAGGATATTGGACAACAACCAGCTTGTGGAGGAGGGCATAAGACAACGAATGACATCAACTAGGTAACTTACTTACCTAGTGACAAGGTAAGAGTTCTCTCCCTTACAACACATTTTCATTTTGTACTTAAACCAAATAAAAAAGATAAAAGACTAAACAAAAAAAAAGTAAACAGAATAGTAAAAGATAAATGATATAAAATGATAAAACTATAAATAAGACTTAAAATCTAAAAGAGATTTTTTAAGTAAAGATATAGAGAAAAGTTACATCAAGAATTGTTTATGTGTTTGAGTGTTATTCATAGGGACATGGACCACAGATGGAAGGCATTGGACAACAACAGACTAATGGAGGATGTTGGTCAACAAGGAACTGGTGGAGGAGGGTATTGGACAACGAATGACATCAACTAGGTAACTTACTTACCTAGTGACAAGGTAAGAGTTATCTCCCTTACAAGACATTTTCATTTTGTACTTAAACCAAATAAAAAAGATAAAAGACTGAAAAAAAAATAATAATAAACATAATAGTAAAAGATAAATGATATAAAATGATAAAACTATAAATAAAACTTAAAATTTAAAAGAGATTTTTTAAGTAAAGATATAGAGAAAGTTACATCAAGAATTGTTTATGTGTTTGAGTGTTATTCATAGGGACATGGACCACAGATGGAAGGCATTGGACAACAACAGACTAATGGAGGATGTTGGTCAACAAGGAACTGGTGGAGGAGGGTATTGGACAACGAATTGCAGCAACTAGGTAACTTACTTACCTAGTGACAAGGTAAGAGTTATCTCCCTTACAAGACATTTTCATTTTGTACTTAAACCAAATAAAAAAGATAAAAGACTGAACAAAAAAAATAATAAACATAATAGTAAAAGATAAATGATATAAAATGATAAAACTATAAATAAAACTTAAAATTTAAAAGAGATTTTTTAAGTAAAGATATAGATAAAAGTTACATCAAGAATTGTTTATGTGTTTGAGTGTTATTCATAGGGACATGGACCACAGATGGAAGTCATTGAACAAGAACAGACTAATGGAGGACATTGGACAACAACCAGCTGGTGGAGTAGGGCATCATAGAAGGAATTGTAGAAACTGCATAACTTTCTTACCTAGTGACAAGGTAAGAGTTGTCTCCCTTACAAGACATTTTTATTTTATACTAAAAATAATAAAAAAGATAAACATAAAAATATTAAACATAAATGAAAAATATAAATGATATAAAATGAATAAAACTATAAATAAAACTTAAAACTTAAACGGTGAATGCTATATATGTAATTTTTAAAATTAATAAAACTTTAAATAAAACTCAGGGTTTAAAAAATAAATGATATAAAATTAATTTTTAAAATGAATAAAACTATAAATAAAACCTAAAGATTTGAAAGATAAATGATATATAATGATAAAACTATAAATAAAACTTAAGATTTAAAAGAGATTTTTAAAGTAAAGGTATAGAGGAAAGTTACATCAAGAATTGCTTATGTGTTTGAGTGTTTTTCATAGGGACATGGACCACAGATGGAAGGCATTGGACAACAACAGATTATGGAGGATATTGGACAACAACCAGCTGGTGGAGGAGGGCATTGGACTAGGAATGACAGCAACGAGGTAACTTACTTACCTAGTGACAAGGTAAGAGTTCTCTCCCTTACAAGACATTTTTAGTTTGTACTTAAACCAAATAGAAAGGATAAAAGACTAAACAAAAAAAAAATTGTAAACAGAATAGTAAAAGATAAATGATATAAAATGATAAAACTATAAATAAAACTTAAAATTTAAAAGAGATTTTTTAAGTAAAGATATAGAGAAAAGTTACATCAAGAATTGTTTATGTGTTTGAGTGTTATTCATAGGGACATGGACCACAGATGGAAGGCATTGGACAACAACAGACTAATGGAGGAATTTGGACAACAACCAGCTGGTGTAGGAGGGCATTGGACTAGGAATGACAGCAACTAGGTAACTTACTTACCTAGTGACAAGGTAAGAGTTCTCTCCCTTACAAGACATTTTCATTTTGTACTTAAACCAAATAAAAAAGATAAAAGACTGAACAAAAAAAATAATAAACATAATAGTAAAAGATTAATGATATAAAATGATAAAACTATAAATAAAACTTAAAATTTAAAAGAGATTGTTTAAGTAAAGATATAGAGACAAGTTACATCAAGAATTGTTTATGTGTTTGAGTGTTATTCATAGGGACATGGAGCACAGATGGAAGGCATTGGACAACAACAGACTAATGGAGGACGTTGGACAACAACCACCTGGTGAAGGAGGGCATTGGACTACGAATGACAGCAACTAGGTAACTTACTTACCTAGTGACAAGGTAGGAGTTCTCTCCCTTACAAGACATTTTCATTTTGTACTTAAACCAAATAAAAATGATAAAAGACTGAACAAACAAAAAAAAAAAATAATCAGAATAGTAAAAGATAAATGATATAAAATGATAAAACTATAAATAAAACTTAAAATTTAAAAGAGATTTTTTAAGTAAAGATATAGAGAAAAGTTACATGAAGAATTGTTTATGTGTTTGAGTGTTATTCATAGGGACATGGACCACAGATGGAAAGCATTGGACAACAACAGACTAATGGAGGATGTTGGACAACAAGGAACTGGTGGAGGAGGGTATTGGACTACGAATGGTAGCAACTAGGTAACTTACTTACCTAGTGACAAGGTAAGAGTTATCTCCCTTACAAGACATTTTCATTTTGTACTTAAACCAAATAAAAAAGATAAAAGACTGAACAAAAAAAATAATAAACATAATAGTAAAAGATAAATGATATAAAATGATAAAACTATAAATAAAACTTAAAATTTAAAAGAGATTTTTTAAGTAAAGATATAGATAAAAGTTACATCAAGAATTGTTTATGTGTTTGAGTGTTATTCATAGGGACATGGACCTCAGATGGAAGGCATTGGACAACAACCAGCTGGTGGAGGAGGGCATTGGACGACGAATGGCAGCAACTAGGTAACTTACTTACCTAGTGACAAGGTAAGAGTTCTCTCCCTTACAATACATTTTCATTTTGTACTTAAACCAAATAAAAAAGATAAAAGACTATACAAAAAAAATAGTAAACAGAATAGTAAAAGATTAATGATATAAAATGATAAAACTATAAATAAAACTTAAAATTTAAAAGAGATTTTTTAAGTAAAGATATAGATAAAAGTTACATCAAGAATTGTTTATGTGTTTGAGTGTTATTCATAGGGACATGGACCTCAGATGGAAGGCATTGGACAACAACAGACTAATGGAGGACGTTGGTCAACAAGGAACTGGTGGAGGAGGGTATTGGACAACGAATGGCAGCAACTAGGTAACTTACTACCTAGTGACAAGGTAAGAGTTATCTCCCTCACAAGACATTTTCATTTTGTACTTAAACCAAATAAAAAAGATAAAAGACTGAACAAAATAAATAATAAACATAATAGTAAAAGATAAATGATGTAAAATGATAAAACTATAAATAAAACTTAAAATTTAAAAGAGATTTTTTAAGTAAAGATATAGATAAAAGTTCCATCAAGAATTGTTTATGTGTTTGAGTGTTATTCATAGGGACATGGACCACAGATGGAAGTCATTGGACAACAACAGACTAATGGAGGACATTGGACAACAACCAGCTGGTGGAGTAGGGCATCATAGAAGGAATTGTAGAAACTGCATAACTTTCTTTCCTAGTGACAAGGTAAGAGTTGTCTCCCTTACAAGACATTTTTATTTTATACTAAAAATAATAAAAAAGATAAACATAAAAATATTAAACATAAATGAAAAATATAAATGATATAAAATGAATAAAACTATAAATAAAACTTAAAACTTAGACGGTGAATGCTATATATGTAATTTTTTAAATTAATAAAACTTTAAATAAAACTCAGGGTTTAAAAACTAAATGATATAAAATTAATTTTTAAAATGAATAAAACTATAAATAAAACCTAAAGATTTGAAAGATAAATGATATAAAATGATAAAACTATAAATAAAACTTAAGATTTAAAAGAGATTTTTAAAGTAAAGGTATAGAGGAAAATTACATGAAGAATTGCTTATGTGTTTGAGTGTTTTTCATAGGGACATGGACCACAGATGGAAGGCATTGGACAACAACAGATTATGAAGGATATTGGACAACAACCAGCTGGTGGAGGAGGGCATAAGACAACGAATGACAGCAACTAGGTAACTTACTTACCTAGTGACAAGGTAAGAGTTCTCTCCCTTACAACACATTTTCATTTTGTACTTAAACCAAATAAAAATGATAAAAGACTAAACAAGAAAATAATAAACATAATAGTAAAAGATAAATGATATAAAATTATAAAATTTTAAATAAAACTTAAAATTTAAAAGAGATTTTTTAAGTAAAGATATAGAGAAAAGTTACATCAAGAATTGTTTATGTGTTTGAGTGTTATTCATAGGGACATGGATTAGAGATGGAAGGCATTGGACAACAACCAGCTGGTGGAGGAGGGCATTGGACAACGAATGGCAGCAACTAGGTAACTTACTTACCTAGAGACAAGGTAGGAGTTCTCTCCCTTACAAGACATTTTCATTTTGTACTTAAACCAAATAAAAAAGATAAAAGACTAAACAAACAAAGAAATAGTAAACAGAATAGTAAAAGATAAATGATATAAAATGATAAAACTATAAATAAAACTTAAAATTTAAAAGAAATTTTTTAAGTAAAGATATAGAGAAAAGTTACATCAAGAATTGTTTATGTGTTTGAGTGTTATTCATAGGGACATGGACCACAGATGGAAGGCATTGGACAACAACAGACTAATGGAGGACATTGGACAACAACCAGCTGGTGGAGTAGGGCATCATAGAAGGAATTGTAGAAACTGCATAACTTTCTTTCCTAGTGACAAGGTAAGAGTTGTCTCCCTTACAAGACATTTTTATTTTATACTTAAAATAATAAAAAAGATAAACATAAAAATATTAAACATAAATGAAAAATATAAATGATATAAAATGAATAAAACTATAAATAAAACTTAAAACTTAGACGGTGAATGCTATATATGTAATTTTTAAAATTAATAAAACTTTAAATAAAACTCAGGGTTTAAAAACTAAATGATATAAACTTTATTTTTAAAATGAATAAAACTATAAATAAAACCTAAAGATTTGAAAGATAAATGATATAAAATGATAAAACTATAAATAAAACTTAAAATTTAAAAGAGATTTTTAAAGTAAAGGTATAGAGGAAAGTTACATCAAGAATTGCTTATGTGTTTGAGTGTTTTTCATAGGGACATGGACCACAGATGGAAGGCATTGGACAACAACAGATTATGAAGGATATTGGACAACAACCAGCTGATGGAGGAGGGCATAAGACAACGAATGACAGCAACTAGGTAACTTACTTACCTAGTGACAAGGTAAGAGTTCTCTCCCTTACAACACATTTTCATTTTGTACTTAAACCAAATAAAAAAGATAAAAGACTAAACAAAAAAATAATAAACATAATAGTAAAAGATAAATGATATAAAATTATGAAATTTTAAAGAAAACTTAAAATTTAAAAGAGATTTTTTAAGTAAAGATGTAGAGAAAAGTTACATCAAGAATTGTTTATGTGTTTGAGTGTTATTCATAGGGACATGGACCAGAGATGGAAGGCATTGGACAACAACCAGCTGGTGGAGGAGGGCATTGGACAACGAATGGCAGCAACTAGGTAACTTACTTACCTAGTGACAAGGTAAGAGTTCTCTCCCTTAATACATTTTCATTTTGTACTTAAACCAAATAAAAAAGATAAAAGACTATACAAAAAAAATAGTAAACAGAATAGTAAAAGATAAATATTATAAAATGATAGAACTATAAATAAAGCTTAAAATTTAAAAGAAATTTTTTAAGTAAAGATATAGAGAAAAGTTACATCAAGAATTGTTTATGTGTTTGAGTGTTATTCAAAGGAACATGGACCACAGATGGAAGGCATTGGACAACAACAGACTGATGGAGGACGTTGGTCAACAAGGAACTGGTGGAGGAGGGTATTGGAGAACGAATGACATCAAGTAGGTAACTTACTTACCTAGTGACAAGGTAAGAGTTCTCTCCCTTACAACACATTTTCATTTTGTACTTAAACCAAATAAAAAAGATAAAAGACTAAACAAAAAAAAAAAAAGTAAACAGAATAGTAAAAGATAAATGATATAAAATGATAAAACTATAAATAAGACTTAAAATTTAAAAGAGATTTTTTAAGTAAAGATATAGAGAAAAGTTACATCAAGAATTGTTTATGTGTTTGAGTGTTATTCATAGGGACATGGACCACAGATGGAAGGCATTGGACAACAACAGACTGATGGAGGACGTTGGTCAACAAGGAACTGGTGGAGGAGGGTATTGGAGAACGAATGACATCAAGTAGGTAACTTACTTACCTAGTGACAAGGTAAGAGTTCTCTCCCTTACAACACATTTTCATTTTGTACTTAAACCAAATAAAAAAGATAAAAGACTAAACAAAAAAAATAGTAAACAGAATAGTAAAAGATTAATGATATAAAATTATAAAATTTTAAATAAAACTTAAAATTTAAAAGAGATTTTTTAAGTAAAGATATAGAGAAAAGTTACATCAAGAATTGTTTATGTGTTTGAGTGTTATTCATAGGGACATGGACCAGAGATGGAAGGCATTGGACAACAACCAGCTGGTGGAGGAGGGCATTGGACAACGAATGGCAGCAACTAGGTAACTTACTTACCTAGAGACAAGGTAGGAGTTCTCTCCCTTACAAGACATTTTCATTTTGTACTTAAACCAAATAAAAAAGATAAAAGACTAAACAAACAAAGAAATAGTAAACAGAATAGTAAAAGATAAATGATATAAAATGATAAAAGTATAAATAAAACTTAAAATTTAAAAGAGATTTTTTAAGTAAAGATATAGAGAAAGTTACATCAAGAATTGTTTATGTGTTTGAGTGTTATTCATAGGGACATGGACCACAGATGGAAGGCATTGGACAACAACAGACTAATGGAGGATGTTGGTCAACAAGGAACTGGTGGAGGAGGGTATTGGACAACGAATGACATCAACTAGGTAACTTACTTACCTAGTGACAAGGTAAGAGTTATCTCCCTTACAAGACATTTTCATTTTGTACTTAAACAAAATAAAAAAGATAAAAGACTGAACAAAAAATAATAATAAACATAATAGTAAAAGATAAATGATATAAAATGATAAAACTATAAATAAAACTTAAAATTTAAAAGAGATTTTTTAAGTAAAGATATAGAGAAAGTTACATCAAGAATTGTTTATGTGTTTGAGTGTTATTCATAGGGACATGGACCACAGATGGAAGGCATTGGACAACAACAGACTAATGGAGGATGTTGGTCAACAAGGAACTGGTGGAGGAGGGTATTGGACAACGAATTGCAGCAACTAGGTAACTTACTTACCTAGTGACAAGGTAAGAGTTATCTCCCTTACAAGACATTTTCATTTTGTACTTAAACCAAATAAAAAAGATAAAAGACTGAACAAAAAATAATAATAAACATAATAGTAAAAGATAAATGATATAAAATGATAAAACTATAAATAAAACTTAAAATTTAAAAGAGATTTTTTAAGTAAAGATATAGAGAAAGTTACATCAAGAATTGTTTATGTGTTTGAGTGTTATTCATAGGGACATGGACCACAGATGGAAGTCATTGGACAACAACAGACTAATGGAGGACATTGGACAACAACCAGCTGGTGGAGTAGGGCATCATAGAAGGAATTGTAGAAACTGCATAACTTTCTTACCTATTGACAAGGTAAGAGTTGTCTCCCTTACAAGACATTTTTATTTTATACTAAAAATAATAAAAAAGATAAACATAAAAATATTAAACATAAATGAAAAATATAAATGATATAAAATGAATAAAACTATAAATAAAACTTAAAACTTAAACGGTGAATGCTATATATGGAATTTTTAAAATTAATAAAACTTTAAATAAAACTCAGGGTTTAAAAAATAAATGATATAAAATTAATTTTTAAAATGAATCAAACTATAAATAAAACCTAAAGATTTGAAAGATAAATGATATAAAATGATAAAACTATAAATAAAACTTAAGATTTAAAAGAGATTTTTAAAGTAAAGGTATAGAGGAAAGTTACATCAAGAATTGCTTATGTGTTTGAGTGTTTTTCATAGGGACATGGACCACAGATGGAAGGCATTGGACAACAACAGATTATGGAGGATATTGGACAACAACCAGCTGGTGGAGGAGGGCATTGGACTAGGAATGACAGCAACGAGGTAGCTTACTTACCTAGTGACAAGGTAAGAGTTCTCTCCCTTACAAGACATTTTTATTTTGTACTTAAACCAAATAGAAAGGATAAAAGACTAAACAAAAAAAAAAATTGTAAACAGAATAGTAAAAGATAAATGATATAAAATGATAAAACTATAAATAAAACTTAAAATTTAAAAGAGATTTTTTAAGTAAAGATATAGAGAAAAGTTACATCAAGAATTGTTTATGTGTTTGAGTGTTATTCATAGGGACATGGACCACAGATGGAAGGCATTGGACAACAACAGACTAATAGAGGAATTTGGACAACAACCAGCTGGTGTAGGAGGGCATTGGACTAGGAATGACAGCAACTAGGTAACTTACTTACCTAGTGACAAGGTAAGAGTTCTCTCCCTTACAAGACATTTTCATTTTGTACTTAAACCAAATAAAAAAGATAAAAGACTGAACAAAAAAAATAATAAACATAATAGTAAAAGATTAATGATATAAAATGATAAAACTATAAATAAAACTTAAAATTTAAAAGAGATTGTTTAAGTAAAGATATAGAGACAAGTTACATCAAGAATTGTTTATGTGTTTGAGTGTTATTCATAGGGACATGGAGCACAGATGGAAGGCATTGGACAACAACAGACTAATGGAGGACGTTGGACAACAACCACCTGGTGAAGGAGGGCATTGGACTACGAATGACAGCAACTAGGTAACTTACTTACCTAGTGACAAGGTAGGAGTTCTCTCCCTTACAAGACATTTTCATTTTGTACTTAAACCAAATAAAAATGATAAAAGACTAAACAAACAAAAAAAAAATAATCAGAATAGTAAAAGATAAATGATATAAAATGATAAAACTATAAATAAAACTTAAAATTTAAAAGAGATTTTTTAAGTAAAGATATAGAGAAAAGTTACATCAAGAATTGTTTATATGTTTGAGTGTTATTCATAGGGACATGGACCACAGATGGAAGGCATTGGACAACAACAGACTAATGGAGGAATTTGGACAACAACCAGCTGGTGTAGGAGGGCATTGGACTACGAATGACAGCAACTAGGTAACTTACTTACCTAGTGACAAGGTAAGAGTTCTCTCCCTTACAAGACATTTTCATTTTGTACTTCAACCAAATAAAAAAGATAAAAGACTGAACAAAAAAAATAATAAACATAATAGTAAAAGATAAATGATATGAAATGATAAAACTATAAATAAAACTTAAAATTTAAAAGAGATTTTTTAAGTAAAGATATAGAGAAAAGTTACATCAAGAATTGTTTATGTGTTTGAGTGTTATTCATAGGGACATGGACCCAGATGGAAGGCATTGGACAACAACAGACTAATGGAGGATGTTGGACAACAAGGAACTGGTGGAGGAGGGTATT
Organism: Pinctada fucata; assembly: GCA_028142955.1. Taxonomy (NCBI): domain Eukaryota; kingdom Metazoa; phylum Mollusca; class Bivalvia; order Pterioida; family Pteriidae; genus Pinctada; species Pinctada fucata. The sequence continues at coordinate 29,081,395 of AP027115.1, forward strand.
GGACAACGAATGGCAGCAACTAGGTAACTTACTTACCTAGTGACAAGGTAAGAGTTATCTCCCTTACAAGGCATTTTCATTTTGAACTTAAACCAAATAAAAAAGATAAAAGACTAAACAAAAAAATAATAAACATAATAGTAAAAGATAAATGATATAAAATGATAAAACTATAAATAAAACTTAAAATTTAAAAGAGATTTTTTAAGTAAAGATATAGATAAAAGTTACATCAAGAATTGTTTATGTGTTTGAGTGTTATTCATAGGGACATGGACCATAGATGGAAGGCATTGGACAACAACAGACTAATGGAGGACGTTGGTCAACAAGGAACTGGTGGAGGAGGGTACTGGACAACGAATGGCAGCAACTAGGTAACTTACTTACCTAGTGACAAGGTAAGAGTTATCTCCCTTACAAGACATTTTCATTTTGTACTTAAACCAAATAAAAAAGATAAAAGACTGAACAAAAAAAAAAAATAATAAACATAATAGTAAAAGATAAATGATATAAAATGATAAAACTATAAATAAAACTTAAAATTTAAAAGAGATTTTTTAAGTAAAGATATAGAGAAAAGTTACATCAAGAATTGTTTATGTGTTTGAGTGTTATTCATAGGGACCTGGACCACAGATGGAAGGCATTGGACAACAACAGACTAATGGAGGACGTTGGACAACAACCAGCTGGTGAAGGAGGGCATTGGACTACGAATGACAGTAACAAGGTAACTTACTTACCTAGTGACAAGGTAAGAGTTCTCTCCCTTACAAGACATTTTCATTTTGTACTTAAACCAAATAAAAATGATAAAAGACTTAACAACAAAAAAAAAAAAATAAACATAATAGTAAAAGATAAATGATATAAAATGATAAAACTATAAATAAAGCTTAAAATTTAAAAGAGTTTTTTAAAGTAAAGATATAGATAAAAGTTACATCAAGAATTGTTATTCATAGGGACATGGACCATAGATGGAAGGCATTGGACAACAACCAGCAGGTGGAGGAGGGCATTGGACAACGAATGGCAGCAACTAGGTAACTTACTTACCTAGTGACAAGGTAAGAGTTCTCTCCCTTACAATACATTTTCATTTTGTACTTAAACCAAAAAAAAAAAAAAGATAAAAGACGAAACAAAAAAAATAGTAAACAGAATAGTAAAAGATTAATGATATAAAATGAAAAAACTATAAATAAAACTTATAATTTAAAAGAGATTTTTTAAGTAAAGATATAGAGAAAAGTTACATCAAGAATTGTTTATGTGTTTGAGTGTTATTCGTAGGGACATGGACCCAGATGGAAGGCATTGGACAACAACAGACTAATGGAGGATGTTGGACAACAAGGAACTGGTGGAGGAGGGTTATTCATAGGGACATGGACCACAGATGGAAGTCATTGGACAACAACAGACTAGACTAATGGAGGACATTGGACAACAACCAGCTGGTGGAGTAGGACATCATAGAAGGAATTGTAGAAACTGCATAACTTTCTTACCTAGTGACAAGGTAAGAGTTGTCTCCCTTACAAGACATTTTTATTTTATACTAAAAATAATAAAAAAAGATAAACATAAAAATAATAAACATAAATGAAAAATATAAATGATATAAAATGAATAAAACTATAAATAAAACTTAAAACTTAGACGGTGAATGCTATATATGTAATTTTTAAAATTAATAAAACTTTAAATAAAACTCGGGGTTTAAAAAATAACTGATATAAAATTAATTTTTAAAATGAATAAAACTATAAATAAAACCTAAAGATTTGAAAGATAAATGATATAAAATGATAAAACTATAAATAAAACTTAAGATTTAAAAGAGATTTTTAAAGTAAAGGTATAGAGGAAAGTTACATCAAGAATTGCTTATGTGTTTGAGTGTTTTTCATAGGGACATGGACCAGAGATGGAAGGCATTGGACAACAACCAGCTGGTGGAGGAGGGCATAAGACAACGAATGACAGCAACTAGGTAACTTACTTACCTAGTGACAAGGTAAGAGTTCTCTCCCTTACAAGACATTTTCATTTTGTACTTAAACCAAATAAAAAAGATAAAAGACTGAACAAAAAAAAAATAAACATAATAATAAAAGATAAATGATATGAAATGATAAAACTATTTTTTTAGTAAAGATATAGAGAAAAGTTACATCAAGAATTGTTTAAGTGTTTGAGTGTTATTCATAGGGACATGGACCACAGATGGAAGGCATTGGACAACAACAGACTAATGGAGGACGTTGGACAACAACCAGCTGGTGAAGGAGGGCATTGGACTACGAATGACAGCAACTAGGTAACTTACTTACCTATTACAAGGTAAGAGTTCTCTCCCTTACAAGACATTTTCATTTTGTACTTAAACCAAATAAAATAGATAAAAGACTGAACAAAAAAAATAATAAACATAATAGTAAAAGATAAATGATATAAAATGATAAAACTATAAATAAAACTTAAAATTTAAAAGAGATTTTTTAAGTAAAGATATAGAGAAAAGTTACATCAAGAATTGTTTATGTGTTTGAGTGTTATTCATAGGGACATGGACCACAAATGGGAGGCATTGGACAATGGAGGACGTTGTCAACAACCAGCTGGTGAAGGAGAGCATTGGACTACGAATGACAGCAACTAGGTAACTTACTTACCTAGTGACAAGGTAGGAGTTCTCTCCCTTACAAGACATTTTCATTTTGTACTTAAACCAAATAAAAATGATAAAAGACTAAGGAAAAAAAATAAACATAATAGTAAAAGATAAATGATATAAAATGATAAAACTATGAATAAAACTTAAAATTTAAAAGAGATTTTTTAAGTAAAGATATAGAGAAAAGTTACATCAAGAATTGTTTATGTGTTTGAGTGTTATTCATAGGGACATGGACCACAGATGGAAGGCATTGGACAACAACAGACTAATGGAGGAATTTGGACAACAACCAGCTGGTGTAGGAGGGCATTGGACTACGAATGACAGCAACTAGGTAGCTTACTTACCTAGTGACAAGGTAAGAGTTCTCTCCCTAACAACACATTTTCATTTTGTACTTAAACGAAATAAAAAAGGTAAAAGACTGAACAAAAAAAAATACACATAATAGTAAAAGATAAATGATATAAAATGATAAAACTATAAATAAAACTTAAAATTTAAAAGAGATTTTTTAAGTAAAGATATAGAGAAAAGTTACATCAAGAATTGTTTATGTGTTTGAGTGTTATTCATAGGTACATGGACCACAGATGGGAGGCATTGGACAACAACAGACAAATGGAGGACGTTGTCAACAACCAGCTGGTGAAGGAGGGCATTGGACTACGAATGACAGCAACTAGGTAACTTACTTACCTAGTGACAAGGTAGGAGTTCTCTCCCTTACAAGACATTTTCATTTTGTACTTAAACCAAATAAAAATGATAAAAGACTTAACAACAAAAAAAAAATTAAACATAATAGTAAAAGATAAATGATATAAAATGATAAAACTATAAATAAAGCTTAAAATTTAAAAGAGTTTTTAAAGTAAAGATATAGATAAAAGTTACATCAAGAATTGTTATTCATAGGGACATGGACCATAGATGGAAGGCATTGGACAACAACCAGCTGGTGGAGGAGGGCATTGGACAACGAATGGCAGCAACTAGGTAACTTACTTACCTAGTGACAAGGTAAGAGTTCTCTCCCTTACAATACATTTTCATTTTGTACTTAAACCAAAAAAAAAAAAAAAGATAAAAGACGAAACAAAAAAAATAGTAAACAGAATAGTAAAAGATTAATGATATAAAATGAAAAAACTATAAATAAAACTTATAATTTAAAAGAGATTTTTTAAGTAAAGATATAGAGAAAAGTTACATCAAGAATTGTTTATGTGTTTGAGTGTTATTCATAGGGACATGGACCCAGATGGAAGGCATTGGACAACAACAGACTAATGGAGGATGTTGGACAACAAGGAACTGGTGGAGGAGGGTTATTCATAGGGACATGGACCACAGATGGAAGTCATTGGACAACAACAGACTAGACTAATGGAGGACATTGGACAACAACCAGCTGGTGGAGTAGGACATCATAGAAGGAATTGTAGAAACTGCATAACTTTCTTACCTAGTGACAAGGTAAGAGTTGTCTCCCTTACAAGACATTTTTATTTTATACTTAAAATAATAAAAAAAGATAAACATAAAAATAATAAACATAAATGAAAAATATAAATGATATAAAATGAATAAAACTATAAATAAAACTTAAAACTTAAACGGTGAATGCTATATATGTAATTTTTAAAATTAATAAAACTTTAAATAAAACTCAGGGTTTAAAAAATAAATGATATAAAATTAATTTTTAAAATGAATAAAACTATAAATAAAACCTAAAGATTTGAAAGATAAATGATATAAAATGATAAAACTATAAATAAAACTTAAGATTTAAAAGAGATTTTTAAAGTAAAGGTATAGAGGAAAGTTACATCAAGAATTGCTTATGTGTTTGAGTGTTTTTCATAGGGACATGGACCAGAGATGGAAGGCATTGGACAACAACCAGCTGGTGGAGGAGGGCATAAGACAACGAATGACAGCAACTAGGTAACTTACTTACCTAGTGACAAGGTAAGAGTTCTCTCCCTTACAAGACATTTTCATTTTGTACTTAAACCAAATAAAAAAGATAAAAGACTGAACAAAAAAAAAATAAACATAATAATAAAAGATAAATGATATGAAATGATAAAACTATTTTTTTAGTAAAGATATAGAGAAAAGTTACATCAAGAATTGTTTAAGTGTTTGAGTGTTATTCATAGGGACATGGACCACAGATGGAAGGCATTGGACAACAACAGACTAATGGAGGACGTTGGACAACAACCAGCTGGTGAAGGAGGGCATTGGACTACGAATGACAGCAACTAGGTAACTTACTTACCTATTACAAGGTAAGAGTTCTCTCCCTTACAAGACATTTTCATTTTGTACTTAAACCAAATAAAATAGATAAAAGACTGAACAAAAAAAATAATAAACATAATAGTAAAAGATAAATGATATAAAATGATAAAACTATAAATAAAACTTAAAATTTAAAAGAGATTTTTTAAGTAAAGATATAGAGAAAAGTTACATCAAGAATTGTTTATGTGTTTGAGTGTTATTCATAGGGACATGGACCACAAATGGGAGGCATTGGACAATGGAGGACGTTGTCAACAACCAGCTGGTGAAGGAGAGCATTGGACTACGAATGACAGCAACTAGGTAACTTACTTACCTAGTGACAAGGTAGGAGTTCTCTCCCTTACAAGACATTTTCATTTTGTACTTAAACCAAATAAAAATGATAAAAGACTAAGGAAAAAAAATAAACATAATAGTAAAAGATAAATGATATAAAATGATAAAACTATGAATAAAACTTAAAATTTAAAAGAGATTTTTTAAGTAAAGATATAGAGAAAAGTTACATCAAGAATTGTTTATGTGTTTGAGTGTTATTCATAGGGACATGGACCACAGATGGAAGGCATTGGACAACAACAGACTAATGGAGGAATTTGGACAACAACCAGCTGGTGTAGGAGGGCATTGGACTACGAATGACAGCAACTAGGTAGCTTACTTACCTAGTGACAAGGTAAGAGTTCTCTCCCTTACAACACATTTTCATTTTGTACTTAAACGAATTAAAAAAGATAAAAGACTGAACAAAAAAAAATACACATAATAGTAAAAGATAAATGATATAAAATGATAAAACTATAAATAAAACTTAAAATTTAAAAGAGATTTTTTAAGTAAAGATATAGAGAAAAGTTACATCAAGAATTGTTTATGTGTTTGAGTGTTATTCATAGGGACATGGACCACAGATGGAAGGCATTGGACAACAACCAGCTGGTGGAGGAGGGCATTGGACAATGAATGGCAGCAACTAGGTAACTTACTTACCTAGTGACAAGGTAAGAGTTCTCTCCCTTACAAGACATTTTCATTTTGTTCTTAAACCAAATAAAAAAGATAAAAGACTAAACAAAAAAAAAATAGTAAACAGAATAGTAAAAGATAAATGATATAAAATGATAAAACTATAAAGAAAACTTAAAATTTAAAAGAGATTTTTTAAGTAAAGATATAGAGAAATGTTACATCAAGAATTGTTTATGTGTTTTTGTGTTATTCATAGGGACATGGACCACAGATGGAAGGCATTGGACAACAACAGACTAATGGAGGAATTTGGACAACAACCAGCTGGTGTAGGAGGGCATTGGACTACGAATGACAGCAACTAGGTAACTTACTTACCTATTACAAGGTAAGAGTTCTCTCCCTTACAAGACATTTTCATTTTGTACTTAAACCAAATAAAATAGATAAAAGACTGAACAAAAAAAATAATAAACATAATAGTAAAAGATAAATGATATAAAATGATAAAACTATAAATAAAACTTAAAATTTAAAAGAGATTTTTTAAGTAAAGATATAGAGAAAAGTTACATCAAGAATTGTTTATGTGTTTGAGTGTTATTCATAGGGACATGGACCACAAATGGGAGGCATTGGACAATGGAGGACGTTGTCAACAACCAGCTGGTGAAGGAGAGCATTGGACTACGAATGACAGCAACTAGGTAACTTACTTACCTAGTGACAAGGTAGGAGTTCTCTCCCTTAAAAGACATTTTCATTTTGTACTTAAACCAAATAAAAATGATAAAAGACTAAGAAAAAAAAAATAAACATAATAGTAAAAGATAAATGATATAAAATGATAAAACTATGAATAAGACTTAAAATTTAAAAGAGATTTTTTAAGTAAAGATATAGAGAAAAGTTACATCAAGAATTGTTTATGTGTTTGAGTGTTATTCATAGGGACATGGACCACAGATGGAAGGCATTGGACAACAACAGACTAATGGAGGAATTTGGACAACAACCAGCTGGTGTAGGAGGGCATTGGACTACGAATGACAGCAACTAGGTAGCTTACTTACCTAGTGACAAGGTAAGAGTTCTCTCCCTTACAACACATTTTCATTTTGTACTTAAACCAAATAAAAAAGATAAAAGACTGAACAAAAAATAATAAACATAATAGTAAAAGATAAATGATATAAAATGATAAAACTATAAATAAAACTTAAAATTTAAAAGAGATTTTTTAAGTAAAGATATAGAGAAAAGTTACATCAAGAATTGTTTATGTGTTTGAGTGTTATTCATAGGTACATGGACCACAGATGGGAGGCATTGGACAACAACAGACAAATGGAGGACGTTGTCAACAACCAGCTGGTGAAGGAGGGCATTGGACTACGAATGACAGCAACTAGGTAACTTACTTACCTAGTGACAAGGTAGGAGTTCTCTCCCTTAAAAGACATTTTCATTTTGTACTTAAACCAAATATAAATGATAAAAGACTAAGCAAAAAAAATAAACATAATAGTAAAAGATAAATGATATAAAATGATAAAACTATAAATAAAACTTAAAATTTAAAAGAGATTTTTTAAGTAAAGATATAGAGAAAAGTTACATCAAGAATTGTTTATGTGTTTGAGTGTTATTCATAGGGACATGGACCACAGATGGAAGGCATTGGACAACAACCAGCTGGTGGAGGAGGGCATTGGACAATGAATGGCAGCAACTAGGTAACTTACTTACCTAGTGACAAGGTAAGAGTTCTCTCCCTTACAAGACATTTTCATTTTGTTCTTAAACCAAATAAAAAAGATAAAAGACTAAACAAAAAAAAAATAGTAAACAGAATAGTAAAAGATAAATGATATAAAATGATAAAACTATGAATAAAACTTCAAATTTAAAAGAGATTTTTTTTAGTAAAGATATAGAGAAAAGTTACATCAAGAATTGTTTATGTGTTTGAGTGTTATTCATAGGGACATGGACCATAGATGGAAGGCATTGGACAACAACAGACTAATGGAGGAATTTGGACAACAACCAGCTGGTGTAGGAGGGCATTGGACTACGAATGACAGCAACTAGGTAACTTACTTACCTAGTGACAAGGTAAGAGTTCTCTTCCTTACAAGACATTTTCATTTTGTACTTAAACCAAATAAAAAAGATAAAAGACTGAACAAAAAAAAATAATAAACATAATAGTAAAAGATAAATGATATAAAATGATAAAACTATAAATAAAACTTAAAATTTAAAAGAGATTTTTTAAGTAAAAATATAGATAAAAGTTACATCAAGAATTGTTTATGTGTTTGAGTGTTATTCATAGGGACATGGACCACAGATGGAAGGCATTGGACAACAACCAGCTGGTGGAGGATATTGGACAACAACCAGCTTGTGGAGGAGGGCATAAGACAACGAATGACAGCAACTAGGTAACTTACTTACCTAGTGACAAGGTAAGAGTTCTCTCCCTTACAACACATTTTCATTTTGTATTTAAACCAAATAAAAAAGATAAAAGACTAAACAAAAAAATAATAAACATAATAGTAAAAGATAAATGATATAAAATGATAAAACTTTAAATAAAACTTAAAATTCAAAACAGATTTTTTTAGTATAGATATAGAGAAAAGTTACATCAAGAATTGTTTATGTGTTTGAGTGTTATTCATAGGGACATGGACCACAGATTGAAGGCATTGGACAACAACAGACTAATGGAGGAATTTGGACAACAACCAGCTGGTGTAGGAGGGCATTGGACTACGAATGACAGCAACTAGGTAACTTACTTACCTAGTGACAAGGTAAGAGTTCTCTCCCTTACAAGACATTTTCATTTTGTACTTAAACCAAATAAAAAAGATAAAAGACTGAACAAAAAAAATAATAAACATAATAGTAAAAGATAAATGATATAAAATCATAAAACTATAAATAAAACTTAAAATTTAAAAGAGATTTTTTAAGTAAAAATATAGATAAAAGTTACATCAAGAATTGTTTATGTGTTTGAGTGTTTTTCATAGGTACATGGACCACAGATGGGAGGCATTGGACAACAACAGACAAATGGAGGACGTTGTCAACAACCAGCTGGTGAAGGAGGGCATTGGACTACGAATGACAGCAACTAGGTAACTTACTTACCTAGTGACAAGGTAGGAGTTCTCTCCCTTAAAAGTCATTTTCATTTTGTACTTAAACCAAATAAAAATGATAAAAGACTAAGCAAAAAAAAAAAAAAATAAACATAATAGTAAAAGATAAATGATATAAAATGATAAAACTATAAATAAAACTTAAAATTTAAAAGAGAGTTTTTAAGTAAAGATATAGAGAAAAGTTACATCAAGAATTGTTTATGTGTTTGAGTGTTATTCAAAGGGACATGGACCACAGATGGAAGGCATTGGACAACAACAGACTAATGGAGGATGTTGGACAACAAGGAACTGGTGGAGGAGGGTGTTGGACAATGAATGGCAGAAACTAGGTAACTTACTTTCCTAGTGACAAGGTAAGAGTTCTCTCCCTTACAAGACATTTTCATTTTGTACTGAAACCAAATAAAAAAGATAAAAGACTGAACAAAAAAAAAATAATAAACATAATAGTAAAAGATAAATGATATAAAATGATAAAACTTTAAATAAAACTTAAAATTTAAAAGAGATTTTTAAGTAAAGATATAGAGAAAAGTTACATCAAGAATTGTTTATGTGTTTGAGTGTTATTCATAGGGAGATGGACCACAGATGGAAGGCATTGGACAACAACAGACTAATGGAGGACATTGGACAACAACCAGCTGGTGGAGTAGGGCATGATAGAAGGAATTGTAGAAACTGCATAACTTTCTTACCTAGTGACAAGGTAAGAGTTGTCTCCCTTACAAGACATTTTTATTTTATACTAAAAATAATAAAAAAGATAAACATAAAAATATTAAACATAAATGAAAAATATAAATGATATAAAATGAATAAAACTATAAATAAAACCTAAAGATTTGAAAAATAAATGATATAAAATGATAAAACTATAAATAAAACTTAAGATTTAAAAGAGATTTTTAAAGTAAAGGTATAGAGGAAAGTTACATCAAGAATTGCTTATGTGTTTGAGTGTTTTTCATAGGGACATGGACCACAGATGGAAGGCATTGGACAACAACAGATAATGGAGGATATTGGACAACAACCAGCTGGTGGAGGAGGGCATAAGACAACGAATGACAGCAACTAGGTAACTTACTTACCTAGTGACAAGGTAAGAGTTCTCTCCCTTACAACACATTTTCATTTTGTACTTAAACCAAATAAAAAAGATAAAAGACTAAACAAAAAAATAATAAACATAATAGTAAAAGATAAATGATATAAAATGATAAAACTTTAAATAAAACTTAAAATTTAAAAGAGATTTTTTAAGTAAAGATATAGAGAAAAGTTACATGAAGAATTGTTTATGTGTTTGAGTGTTATTCATAGGGACATGGACCACAGATGGAAGGCATTTGACAACAAGAGACTAATGGAGGACGTTGGTCAACAAGGAACTGGTGGAGGAGGGTATTGGACAACGAATGGCAGCAACTAGGTAACTTACTTACCTAGTGACAAGGTAAGAGTTATCTCCCTTACAAGACATTTTCATTTTGTACTTAAACCAAATAAAAAAGATAAAAGACTAAAAAAAAAAAAAATAGTAAACAGAATAGTAAAAGATAAATGATATAAAATGATAAAACTATAAATAAAACTTAAAATTTAAAAGAGATTTTTTAAGTAAAGATATAGAGAAAAGTTACATCAAGAATTGTTTATGTGTTTGAGTGTTATTCATAGGGACATGGACCACAGATGGAAGGCATTGGACAGCAACAGACTAATCGAGGAATTTGGACAACAACCAGCTGGTGTAGGAGGGCATTGGACTACGAATGACAGCAACTAGGTAACTTACTCACCTATTACAAGGTAAGAGTTCTCTCCCTTACAAGACATTTTCATTTTGTACTTTAACCAAATAAAATAGATAAAAGACTGAACAAAAAAATAATAAACATAATAGTAAAAGATAAATGATATAAAATGATAAAACTATAAATAAAACTTAAAATTTAAAAGAGATTTTTTAAGTAAAGATATAGAGAAAAGTTACATCAAGAATTGTTTATGTGTTTGAGTGTTATTCATAGGGACATGGACCAGAGATGGAAGGCATTGGACAACAACCAGCTGGTGGAGGAGGGCATTGGACTACGAATGACAGCAACTAGGTAACTTACTTACCTAGTGACAAGGTAGGAGTTTTCTCCCTTTCAAGACATTTTCATTTTGTACTTAAACCAAATAAAAATGATAAAAGACTAAGCAAAAAAAAAAAATAAACATAATAGTAAAACATAAATGATATAAAATGATAAAACTATAAATAAAACTTAAAATTTAAAAGAGATTTTTTAAGTAAAGATATAGAGAAAAGTTATATCAAGAATTGTTTATGTGTTTGAGTGTTATTCATAGGGACATGGACCACAGATGAAAGGCATTGGACAACAACAGACTAATGGAAGACGTTGGTCAACAAGGAACTGGTGGAGGAGGGTATTGGACAACGAATGGCAGCAACTAGGTAACTTACTTACCTAGTGACAAGGTAAGAGTTCTCTCCCTTACAAGACATTTTCATTTTGTACTTAAACCAAATAAAAAATATAAAAGACTGAACAAAAAAAAAAAAATAATAAACATAATAGTAAAAGATAAATGATATAAAATGATAAAACTATAAATAAAACTTAAAATTTAAAAGAGATTTCCTAAGTAAAGATATAGATAAAAGTTACATCAAGAATTGTTTATGTGTTTGAGTGTTATTCATAGGGACATGGACCACAGATGGAAGTCATTGGACAACAAGAGACTAATGGAGGACATTGGACAACAACCAGCTGGTGGAGTAGGGCATCATAGAAGGAATTGTAGAAACTCCATAACTTTCTTACCTAGTGACAAGGTAAGAGATGTCTCCCTTACAAGACATTTTTATTTTATACTAAAAATAATAAAAAAAAAGATAAACATAAAAATATTAAACATAAATGAAAAATATAAATGATATAAAATGAATAAAACTATAAATAAAACCTAAAGATTTGAAAAATAAATGATATAAAATGATAAAACTATAAATAAAACTTAAGATTTAAAAGAGATTTTTAAAGTTAAGGTATAGAGGAAAGTTACATCAAGAATTGCTTATGTGTTTGAGTGTTTTTCATAGGGACATGGACCACAGATGGAAGGCATTGGACAACAACAGATAATGGAGGATATTGGACAACAACCAGCTGGTGGAGGAGGGCATAAGACAACGAATGACAGCAACTAGGTAACTTACTTACCTAGTGACAAGGTAAGAGTTCTCTCCCTTACAACACATTTTCATTTTGTACTTAAACCAAATAAAAAAGATAAAAGACTAAACAAAAAAATAATAAACATAATAGTAAAAGATAAATGATATAAAATGATAAAACTTTAAATAAAACTTAAAATTTAAAAGAGATTTTTTAAGTAAAGATATAGAGAAAAGTTACATCAAGAATTGTTTATGTGTTTGAGTGTTATTCATAGGGACATGGACCAGAGATGGAAGGCATTGGACAACAACCAGCTGGTGGAGGAGGGCATTGGACTACGAATGACAGCAACTAGGTAACTTACTTACCTAGTGACAAGGTAGGAGTTCTCTCCCTTACAAGACATTTTCATTTTGTACTTAAACCAAATAAAAATGATAAAAGACTAAGCAAAAAAAAAATAAACATAATAGTAAAACATAAATGATATAAAATGATAAAACTATAAATAAAACTTAAAATTTAAAAGAGATTTTTTAAGTAAAGATATAGAGAAAAGTTACATCAAGAATTGTTTATGTGTTTGAGTGTTATTCATAGGGACATGGACCAGAGATGGAAGGCATTGGACAACAACAGACTAATGGAGGACGTTGGTCAACAAGGAACTGGTGGAGGAGGGTATTGGACAACGAATGGCAGCAACTAGGTAACTTACTTACCTAGTGACAAGGTAAGAGTTATCTCCCTTACAAGACATTTTCATTTTGTACTTAAACCAAATAAAAAAGATAAAAGACTAAAAAAAAAAAAAATAGTAAACAGAATAGTAAAAGATAAATGATATAAAATGATAAAACTATAAATAAAACTTAAAATTTAAAAGAGATTTTTTAAGTAAAGATATAGAGAAAAGTTACATCAAGAATTGTTTATGTGTTTGAGTGTTATTCATAGGGACATGGACCACAGATGGAAGGCATTGGACAACAACAGACTAATCGAGGAATTTGGACAACAACCAGCTGGTGTAGGAGGGCATTGGACTACGAATGACAGCAACTAGGTAACTTACTCACCTATTACAAGGTAAGAGTTCTCTCCCTTACAAGACATTTTCATTTTGTACTTTAACCAAATAAAATAGATAAAAGACTGAACAAAAAAATAATAAACATAATAGTAAAAGATAAATGATATAAAATGATAAAACTATAAATAAAACTTAAAATTTAAAAGAGATTTTTTAAGTAAAGATATAGAGAAAAGTTACATCAAGAATTGTTTATGTGTTTGAGTGTTATTCATAGGGACATGGACCAGAGATGGAAGGCATTGGACAACAACCAGCTGGTGGAGGAGGGCATTGGACTACGAATGACAGCAACTAGGTAACTTACTTACCTAGTGACAAGGTAGGAGTTTTCTCCCTTTCAAGACATTTTCATTTTGTACTTAAACCAAATAAAAATGATAAAAGACTAAGCAAAAAAAAAAAAATAAACATAATAGTAAAACATAAATGATATAAAATGATAAAACTATAAATAAAACTTAAAATTTAAAAGAGATTTTTTAAGTAAAGATATAGAGAAAAGTTACATCAAGAATTGTTGATGATTGTGTTTGAGTGTTATTCATAGGGACATGGACCACAGATGAAAGGCATTGGACAACAACAGACTAATGGAAGACGTTGGTCAACAAGGAACTGGTGGAGGAGGGTATTGGACAACGAATGGCAGCAACTAGGTAACTTACTTACCTAGTGACAAGGTAAGAGTTCTCTCCCTTACAAGACATTTTCATTTTGTACTTAAACCAAATAAAAAATATAAAAGACTGAACAAAAAAAAAAATAATAAACATAATAGTAAAAGATAAATGATATAAAATGATAAAACTATAAATAAAACTTAAAATTTAAAAGAGATTTCTTAAGTAAAGATATAGATAAAAGTTACATCAAGAATTGTTTATGTGTTTGAGTGTTATTCATAGGGACATGGACCACAGATGGAAGTCATTGGACAACAAGAGACTAATGGAGGACATTGGACAACAACCAGCTGGTGGAGTAGGGCATCATAGAAGGAATTGTAGAAACTCCATAACTTTCTTACCTAGTGACAAGGTAAGAGTTGTCTCCCTTACAAGACATTTTTATTTTATACTAAAAATAATAAAAAAAAGATAAACATAAAAATATTAAACATAAATGAAAAATATAAATGATATAAAATGTATAAAACTATAAATAAAACCTAAAGATTTGAAAAATAAATGATATAAAATGATAAAACTATAAATAAAACTTAAAATTTAAAAGAGATTTTTAAAGTAAAGGTATAGATGAAAGTTACATCAAGAATTGCTTATGTGTTTGAGTGTTTTTCATAGGGACATGGACCACAGATGGAAGGCATTGGACAACAACAGATAATGGAGGATATTGGACAACAACCAGCTGGTGGAGGAGGGCATAAGACAACGAATGACAGCAACTAGGTAACTTACTTACCTAGTGACAAGGTAAGAGTTCTCTCCCTTACAACACATTTTCATTTTGTACTTAAACCAAATAAAAAAGATAAAAGACTAAACAAAAAAATAATAAACATAATAGTAAAAGATAAATGATATAAAATGATAAAACTTTAAATAAAACTTAAAATTTAAAAGAGATTTTTTAAGTAAAGATATAGAGAAAAGTTACATCAGGAATTGTTTATGTGTTTGAGTGTTATTCATAGGGACATGGACCAGAGATGGAAGGCATTGGACAACAACCAGCTGGTGGAGGAGGGCATTGGACTACGAATGACAGCAACTAGGTAACTTACTTACCTAGTGACAAGGTAGGAGTTCTCTCCCTTACAAGACATTTTCATTTTGTACTTAAACCAAATAAAAATGATAAAAGACTAAGCAAAAAAAAAATAAACATAATAGTAAAACATAAATGATATAAAATGATAAAACTATAAATAAAACTTAAAATTTAAAAGAGATTTTTTAAGTAAAGATATAGAGAAAAGTTACATCAAGAATTGTTTATGTGTTTGAGTGTTATTCATAGGGACATGGACCAGAGATGGAAGGCATTGGACAACAACAGACTAATGGAGGACGTTGGTCAACAAGGAACTGGTGGAGGAGGGTATTGGACAACGAATGGCAGCAACTAGGTAACTTACTTACCTAGTGACAAGGTAAGAGTTCTCTCCCTTGCAAGACATTTTCATTTTGTACTTAAACCAAATAAAAAAGATAAAAGACTGACTAATGGAGGACGTTGGACAACAACCAGCTGGTGAAGGAGGGCATTGGACTACGAATGACAGCAACAAGGTAACTTACTTACCTAGTGACAAGGTAAGAGTTATCTCCCTTACAAGACATTTTCATTTTGTACTTAAACCAAATAAAAAAGATAAAAGACTGAACAAAAAAATAATAAACATAATAGTAAAAGATAAATGATATAAAATGATAAAACTATAAATAAAACTTAAAATTTAAAAGAGATTTTTTAAGTAAAGATATAGAGAAAAGTTATATCAAGAATTGTTTATGTGTTTGAGTGTTATTCATAGGGACATGGACCACAGATGAAAGGCATTGGACAACAACAGACTAATGGAAGACGTTGGTCAACAAGGAACTGGTGGAGGAGGGTATTGGACAAAGAATGGCAGCAACTAGGTAACTTACTTACCTAGTGACAAGGTAAGAGTTCTCTCCCTTACAAGACATTTTCATTTTGTACTTAAACCAAATAAAAAATATAAAAGACTGAACAAAAAAAAAAAATAATAAACATAATAGTAAAAGATAAATGATATAAAATGATAAAACTATAAATAAAACTTAAAATTTAAAAGAGATTTCCTAAGTAAAGATATAGATAAAAGTTACATCAAGAATTGTTTATGTGTTTGAGTGTTATTCATAGGGACATGGACCACAGATGGAAGTCATTGGACAACAAGAGACTAATGGAGGACATTGGACAACAACCAGCTGGTGGAGTAGGGCATCATAGAAGGAATTGTAGAAACTCCATAACTTTCTTACCTAGTGACAAGGTAAGAGATGTCTCCCTTACAAGACATTTTTATTTTATACTAAAAATAATAAAAAAAAGATAAACATAAAAATATTAAACATAAATGAAAAATATAAATGATATAAAATGAATAAAACTATAAATAAAACCTAAAGATTTGAAAAATAAATGATATAAAATGATAAAACTATAAATAAAACTTAAGATTTAAAAGAGATTTTTAAAGTAAAGGTATAGAGGAAAGTTACATCAAGAATTGCTTATGTGTTTGAGTGTTTTTCATAGGGACATGGACCACAGATGGAAGGCATTGGACAACAACAGATAATGGAGGATATTGGACAACAACCAGCTGGTGGAGGAGGGCATAAGACAACGAATGACAGCAACTAGGTAACTTACTTACCTAGTGACAAGGTAAGAGTTCTCTCCCTTACAACACATTTTCATTTTGTACTTAAACCAAATAAAAAAGATAAAAGACTAAACAAAAAAATAATAAACATAATAGTAAAAGATAAATGATATAAAATGATAAAACTTTAAATAAAACTTAAAATTTAAAAGAGATTTTTTAAGTAAAGATATAGAGAAAAGTTACATCAAGAATTGTTTATGTGTTTGAGTGTTATTCATAGGGACATGGACCAGAGATGGAAGGCATTGGACAACAACCAGCTGGTGGAGGAGGGCATTGGACTACGAATGACAGCAACTAGGTAACTTACTTACCTAGTGACAAGGTAGGAGTTCTCTCCCTTACAAGACATTTTCATTTTGTACTTAAACCAAATAAAAATGATAAAAGACTAAGCAAAAAAAAAATAAACATAATAGTAAAACATAAATGATATAAAATGATAAAACTATAAATAAAACTTAAAATTTAAAAGAGATTTTTTAAGTAAAGATATAGAGAAAAGTTACATCAAGAATTGTTTATGTGTTTGAGTGTTATTCATAGGGACATGGACCAGAGATGGAAGGCATTGGACAACAACAGACTAATGGAGGACGTTGGTCAACAAGGAACTGGTGGAGGAGGGTATTGGACAACGAATGGCAGCAACTAGGTAACTTACTTACCTAGTGACAAGGTAAGAGTTATCTCCCTTACAAGACATTTTCATTTTGTACTTAAACCAAATAAAAAAGATAAAAGACTAAAAAAAAAAAATAGTAAACAGAATAGTAAAAGATAAATGATATAAAATGATAAAACTATAAATAAAACTTAAAATTTAAAAGAGATTTTTTAAGTAAAGATATAGAGAAAAGTTACATCAAGAATTGTTTATGTGTTTGAGTGTTATTCATAGGGACATGGACCACAGATGGAAGGCATTGGACAACAACAGACTAATCGAGGAATTTGGACAACAACCAGCTGGTGTAGGAGGGCATTGGACTACGAATGACAGCAACTAGGTAACTTACTCACCTATTACAAGGTAAGAGTTCTCTCCCTTACAACACATTTTCATTTTGTACTTAAACCAAATAAAAAAGATAAAAGACTAAACAAAAAAATAATAAACATAATAGTAAAAGATAAATGATATAAAATGATAAAACTTTAAATAAAACTTAAAATTTAAAAGAGATTTTTTAAGTAAAGATATAGAGAAAAGTTACATCAGGAATTGTTTATGTGTTTGAGTGTTATTCATAGGGACATGGACCAGAGATGGAAGGCATTGGACAACAACCAGCTGGTGGAGGAGGGCATTGGACTACGAATGACAGCAACTAGGTAACTTACTTACCTAGTGACAAGGTAGGAGTTCTCTCCCTTACAAGACATTTTCATTTTGTACTTAAACCAAATAAAAATGATAAAAGACTAAGCAAAAAAAAAATAAACATAATAGTAAAACATAAATGATATAAAATGATAAAACTATAAATAAAACTTAAAATTTAAAAGAGATTTTTTAAGTAAAGATATAGAGAAAAGTTACATCAAGAATTGTTTATGTGTTTGAGTGTTATTCATAGGGACATGGACCAGAGATGGAAGGCATTGGACAACAACAGACTAATGGAGGACGTTGGTCAACAAGGAACTGGTGGAGGAGGGTATTGGACAACGAATGGCAGCAACTAGGTAACTTACTTACCTAGTGACAAGGTAAGAGTTCTCTCCCTTGCAAGACATTTTCATTTTGTACTTAAACCAAATAAAAAAGATAAAAGACTGACTAATGGAGGACGTTGGACAACAACCAGCTGGTGAAGGAGGGCATTGGACTACGAATGACAGCAACAAGGTAACTTACTTACCTAGTGACAAGGTAAGAGTTATCTCCCTTACAAGACATTTTCATTTTGTACTTAAACCAAATAAAAAAGATAAAAGACTGAACAAAAAAATAATAAACATAATAGTAAAAGATAAATGATATAAAATGATAAAACTATAAATAAAACTTAAAATTTAAAAGAGATTTTTTAAGTAAAGATATAGAGAAAAGTTATATCAAGAATTGTTTATGTGTTTGAGTGTTATTCATAGGGACATGGACCACAGATGAAAGGCATTGGACAACAACAGACTAATGGAAGACGTTGGTCAACAAGGAACTGGTGGAGGAGGGTATTGGACAAAGAATGGCAGCAACTAGGTAACTTACTTACCTAGTGACAAGGTAAGAGTTCTCTCCCTTACAAGACATTTTCATTTTGTACTTAAACCAAATAAAAAATATAAAAGACTGAACAAAAAAAAAAAATAATAAACATAATAGTAAAAGATAAATGATATAAAATGATAAAACTATAAATAAAACTTAAAATTTAAAAGAGATTTCCTAAGTAAAGATATAGATAAAAGTTACATCAAGAATTGTTTATGTGTTTGAGTGTTATTCATAGGGACATGGACCACAGATGGAAGTCATTGGACAACAAGAGACTAATGGAGGACATTGGACAACAACCAGCTGGTGGAGTAGGGCATCATAGAAGGAATTGTAGAAACTCCATAACTTTCTTACCTAGTGACAAGGTAAGAGATGTCTCCCTTACAAGACATTTTTATTTTATACTAAAAATAATAAAAAAAAGATAAACATAAAAATATTAAACATAAATGAAAAATATAAATGATATAAAATGAATAAAACTATAAATAAAACCTAAAGATTTGAAAAATAAATGATATAAAATGATAAAACTATAAATAAAACTTAAGATTTAAAAGAGATTTTTAAAGTAAAGGTATAGAGGAAAGTTACATCAAGAATTGCTTATGTGTTTGAGTGTTTTTCATAGGGACATGGACCACAGATGGAAGGCATTGGACAACAACAGATAATGGAGGATATTGGACAACAACCAGCTGGTGGAGGAGGGCATAAGACAACGAATGACAGCAACTAGGTAACTTACTTACCTAGTGACAAGGTAAGAGTTCTCTCCCTTACAACACATTTTCATTTTGTACTTAAACCAAATAAAAAAGATAAAAGACTAAACAAAAAAATAATAAACATAATAGTAAAAGATAAATGATATAAAATGATAAAACTTTAAATAAAACTTAAAATTTAAAAGAGATTTTTTAAGTAAAGATATAGAGAAAAGTTACATCAAGAATTGTTTATGTGTTTGAGTGTTATTCATAGGGACATGGACCAGAGATGGAAGGCATTGGACAACAACCAGCTGGTGGAGGAGGGCATTGGACTACGAATGACAGCAACTAGGTAACTTACTTACCTAGTGACAAGGTAGGAGTTCTCTCCCTTACAAGACATTTTCATTTTGTACTTAAACCAAATAAAAATGATAAAAGACTAAGCAAAAAAAAAATAAACATAATAGTAAAACATAAATGATATAAAATGATAAAACTATAAATAAAACTTAAAATTTAAAAGAGATTTTTTAAGTAAAGATATAGAGAAAAGTTACATCAAGAATTGTTTATGTGTTTGAGTGTTATTCATAGGGACATGGACCAGAGATGGAAGGCATTGGACAACAACAGACTAATGGAGGACGTTGGTCAACAAGGAACTGGTGGAGGAGGGTATTGGACAACGAATGGCAGCAACTAGGTAACTTACTTACCTAGTGACAAGGTAAGAGTTATCTCCCTTACAAGACATTTTCATTTTGTACTTAAACCAAATAAAAAAGATAAAAGACTAAAAAAAAAAAAATAGTAAACAGAATAGTAAAAGATAAATGATATAAAATGATAAAACTATAAATAAAACTTAAAATTTAAAAGAGATTTTTTAAGTAAAGATATAGAGAAAAGTTACATCAAGAATTGTTTATGTGTTTGAGTGTTATTCATAGGGACATGGACCACAGATGGAAGGCATTGGACAACAACAGACTAATCGAGGAATTTGGACAACAACCAGCTGGTGTAGGAGGGCATTGGACTACGAATGACAGCAACTAGGTAACTTACTCACCTATTACAAGGTAAGAGTTCTCTCCCTTACAAGACATTTTCATTTTGTACTTTAACCAAATAAAATAGATAAAAGACTGAACAAAAAAATAATAAACATAATAGTAAAAGATAAATGATATAAAATGATAAAACTATAAATAAAACTTAAAATTTAAAAGAGATTTTTTAAGTAAAGATATAGAGAAAAGTTACATCAAGAATTGTTTATGTGTTTGAGTGTTATTCATAGGGACATGGACCAGAGATGGAAGGCATTGGACAACAACCAGCTGGTGGAGGAGGGCATTGGACAACGAATGACAGCAACTAGGTAACTTACTTACCTAGTGACAAGGTAGGAGTTTTCTCCCTTTCAAGACATTTTCATTTTGTACTTAAACCAAATAAAAATGATAAAAGACTAAGCAAAAAAAAAAAATAAACATAATAGTAAAACATAAATGATATAAAATGATAAAACTATAAATAAAACTTAAAATTTAAAAGAGATTTTTTAAGTAAAGATATAGAGAAAAGTTATATCAAGAATTGTTTATGTGTTTAAGTGTTATTCATAGGGACATGGACCACAGATGAAAGGCATTGGACAACAACAGACTAATGGAAGACGTTGGTCAACAAGGAACTGGTGGAGGAGGGTATTGGACAACGAATGGCAGCAACTAGGTAACTTACTTACCTAGTGACAAGGTAAGAGTTCTCTCCCTTACAAGACATTTTCATTTTGTACTTAAACCAAATAAAAAATATAAAAGACTGAACAAAAAAAAAATAATAAACATAATAGTAAAAGATAAATGATATAAAATGATAAAACTATAAATAAAACTTAAAATTTAAAAGAGATTTCTTAAGTAAAGATATAGATAAAAGTTACATCAAGAATTGTTTATGTGTTTGAGTGTTATTCATAGGGACATGGACCACAGATGGAAGTCATTGGACAACAAGAGACTAATGGAGGACATTGGACAACAACCAGCTGGTGGAGTAGGGCATCATAGAAGGAATTGTAGAAACTCCATAACTTTCTTACCTAGTGACAAGGTAAGAGTTGTCTCCCTTACAAGACATTTTTATTTTATACTAAAAATAATAAAAAAAAGATAAACATAAAAATATTAAACATAAATGAAAAATATAAATGATATAAAATGTATAAAACTATAAATAAAACCTAAAGATTTGAAAAATAAATGATATAAAATGATAAAACTATAAATAAAACTTAAAATTTAAAAGAGATTTTTAAAGTAAAGGTATAGATGAAAGTTACATCAAGAATTGCTTATGTGTTTGAGTGTTTTTCATAGGGACATGGACCACAGATGGAAGGCATTGGACAACAACAGATAATGGAGGATATTGGACAACAACCAGCTGGTGGAGGAGGGCATAAGACAACGAATGACAGCAACTAGGTAACTTACTTACCTAGTGACAAGGTAAGAGTTCTCTCCCTTACAACACATTTTCATTTTGTACTTAAACCAAATAAAAAAGATAAAAGACTAAACAAAAAAATAATAAACATAATAGTAAAAGATAAATGATATAAAATGATAAAACTTTAAATAAAACTTAAAATTTAAAAGAGATTTTTTAAGTAAAGATATAGAGAAAAGTTACATCAAGAATTGTTTATGTGTTTGAGTGTTATTCATAGGGACATGGACCAGAGATGGAAGGCATTGGACAACAACCAGCTGGTGGAGGAGGGCACTGGACTACGAATGACAGCAACTAGGTAACTTACTTACCTAGTGACAAGGTAGGAGTTCTCTCCCTTACAAGACATTTTCATTTTGTACTTAAACCAAATAAAAATGATAAAAGACTAAGCAAAAAAAAAATAAACATAATAGTAAAACATAAATGATATAAAATGATAAAACTATAAATAAAACTTAAAATTTAAAAGAGATTTTTTAAGTAAAGATATAGAGAAAAGTTACATCAAGAATTGTTTATGTGTTTGAGTGTTATTCATAGGGACATGGACCAGAGATGGAAGGCATTGGACAACAACAGACTAATGGAGGACGTTGGTCAACAAGGAACTGGTGGAGGAGGGTATTGGACAACGAATGGCAGCAACTAGGTAACTTACTTACCTAGTGACAAGGTAAGAGTTCTCTCCCTTGCAAGACATTTTCATTTTGTACTTAAACCAAATAAAAAAGATAAAAGACTGACTAATGGAGGACGTTGGACAACAACCAGCTGGTGAAGGAGGGCATTGGACTACGAATGACAGCAACAAGGTAACTTACTTACCTAGTGACAAGGTAAGAGTTATCTCCCTTACAAGACATTTTCATTTTGTACTTAAACCAAATAAAAAAGATAAAAGACTGAACAAAAAAATAATAAACATAATAGTAAAAGATAAATGATATAAAATGATAAAACTATAAATAAAACTTAAAATTTAAAAGAGATTTTTTAAGTAAAGATATAGAGAAAAGTTACATCAAGAATTGTTTATGTGTTTGAGTGTTATTCATAGGGACATGGACCATAGATGGAAGGCATTGGACAACACCCAGCTGGTGATGCAGGGCATTGGACTACGAATGACAGCAACTAGGTAACTTACTTACCTAGTGACAAGGTAGGAGTTATCTCCCTTACAAGACATTTTCATTTTGTACTTAAACCAAATAAAAATGATAAAAGACTAAACAAAAAAAAAATTAAACATAATAGTAAAAGATAAATGATATAAAATGATAAAACTATAAATAAAACTTAAAATTTAAAAGAGATTTTTAAGTAAAGATATAGAGAAAAGTTACATCAAGAATTGTTTATGTGTTTGAGTGTTATTCATAGGGACATGGACCACAGATGGAAGTCATTGGACAACAAGAGACTAATGGAGGACATTGGACAACAACCAGCTGGTGGAGTAGGGCATCAGAGAAGGAATTGTAGAAACTGCATAACTTTCTTACCTAGTGACAAGGTAAGAGTTGTCTCCCTTACAAGACATTTTTATTTGATACTAAAAAAAATAAAAAAAGATAAACATAAAAATATTAAACATAAATGAAAAATATAAATGATATAAAATGAAATAAAACTATAAATAAAACTTAAAACTTAAACGGTGAATGCTATATATGTAATTTTTAAGATTAATAAAACTTTAAATAAAACTCAGGGTTTAAAAAATAAATGATATAAAATTAATTTTTAAAATGAATAAAACTATAAATAAAACCTAAAGATTTGAAAGATAAATGATATAAAATGATAAAACTATAAATAAAACTTAAGATTTAAAAGAGATTTTTAAAGTAAAGGTATAGAGGAAAGTTACATCAAGAATTGCTTATGTGTTTGAGTGTTTTTCATAGGGACATGGACCACAAATGGAAGGCATTGGAGAACAACAGATTATAGAGGATATTGGACAGCAACCAGCTGGTGGAGGAGGGCATAATACAACGAATGACAGGAACTAGGTAACTTACTTACCTAGTGACAAGGTAAGAGTTCTCTCCCTTACAACACATTTTCATTTTGTACTTAAACCAAATAAAAAAGATAAAAGACTAAACAAAAAATAATAAACATAATAGTAAAAGATAAATGATATAAAATGATAAAACTTTAAATAAAACTTAAAATCTAAAAGAGTTTTTTTAGTAAAGATATAGAGAAAATTTACATCAAGAATTGTTTATGTGTTTGAGTGTTATTCATAGGGACATGGACCAGAGATGGAAGGCATTGGACAACAACCAGCTGGTGGAGGAGGGCATTGGACAACGAATGGCAGCAACTAGGTAACTTACTTACCTAGTGACAAGGTAAGAGTTGTCTCCCTTACAAGACATTTTCATTTTGTACTTAAACCAAATAAAAAAGATAAAAGACTGAACAAAAAAATAATAAACATAATAGTAAAAGATAAATGATATAAAATGATAAAACTATAAATAAAACTTAAAATTTAAAAGAGATTTTTTAAGAAAAGATATAGAGAAAAGTTACATCAAGAATTGTTTATGTGTTTGAGTGTTATTCATAGGGACATGGACCATAGATGGAAGGCATTGGACAACAACCAGCTGGTGAAGCAGGGCATTGGACTACGAATGACAGCAACTAGGTAACTTACTTACCTAGTGACAAGGTAGGAGTTATCTCCCTTACAAGACATTTTCATTTTGTACTTAAACCAAATAAAAATGATAAAAGACTAAACAAAAAAAAAAATTAAACATAATAGTAAAAGATAAATGATATAAAATGATAAAACTATAAATAAAACTTAAAATTTAAAAGAGATTTTTAAGTAAAGATATAGAGAAAAGTTACATCAAGAATTGTTTATGTGTTTGAGTGTTATTCATAGGGACATGGACCACAGATGGAAGTCATTGGACAACAAGAGACTAATGGAGGACATTGGACAACAACCAGCTGGTGGAGTAGGGCATCAGAGAAGGAATTGTAGAAACTGCATAACTTTCTTACCTAGTGACAAGGTAAGAGTTGTCTCCCTTACAAGACATTTTTATTTGATACTAAAAAAAATAAAAAAAGATAAACATAAAAATATTAAACATAAATGAAAAATATAAATGATATAAAATGAATAAAACTATAAATAAAACTTAAAACTTAAACGGTGAATGCTATATATGTAATTTTTAAAATTTATAAAACTTTAAATAAAACTCAGGGTTTAAAAAATAAATGATATAAGATTAATTTTTAAAATGAATAAAACTATAAATAAAACCTAAAGATTTGAAAGATAAATGATATAAAATGATAAAACTATAAATAAAACTTAAGATTTAAAAGAGATTTTTAAAGTAAAGGTATAGAGGAAAGTTACATCAAGAATTGCTTATGTGTTTGAGTGTTTTTCATAGGGACATGGACCACAAATGGAAGGCATTGGAGAACAACAGATTATAGAGGATATTGGACAACAACCAGCTGGTGGAGGAGGGCATAAGACAACGAATGACAGGAACTAGGTAACTTACTTACCTAGTGACAAGGTAAGAGTTCTCTCCCTTACAACACATTTTCATTTTGTACTTAAACCAAATAAAAAAGATAAAAGACTAAACAAAAAATAATAAACATAATAGTAAAAGATAAATGATATAAAATGATAAAACTTTAAATAAAACTTAAAATCTAAAAGAGTTTTTTTAGTAAAGATATAGAGAAAATTTACATCAAGAATTGTTTATGTGTTTGAGTGTTATTCATAGGGACATGGACCAGAGATGGAAGGCATTGGACAACAACCAGCTGGTGAAGCAGGGCATTGGACTACGAATGACAGCAACTAGGTAACTTACTTACCTAGTGACAAGGTAGGAGTTATCTCCCTTACAAGACATTTTCATTTTGTACTTAAACCAAATAAAAAAGATAAAAGACTAAACAAAAAATAATAAACATAATAGTAAAAGATAAATGATATAAAATGATAAAACTTTAAATAAAACTTAAAATCTAAAAGAGTTTTTTTAGTAAAGATATAGAGAAAATTTACATCAAGAATTGTTTATGTGTTTGAGTGTTATTCATAGGGACATGGACCAGAGATGGAAGGCATTGGACAACAACCAGCTGGTGGAGGAGGGCATTGGACAACGAATGGCAGCAACTAGGTAACTTACTTACCTAGTGACAAGGTAAGAGTTGTCTCCCTTACTAGACATTTTCATTTTGTACTTAAACCAAATAAAAAAGATAAAAGACTGAACAAAAAAATAATAAACATAATAGTAAAAGATAAATGATATAAAATGATAAAACTATAAATAAAACTTAAAATTTAAAAGAGATTTTTTAAGTAAAGATATAGAGAAAAGTTACATCAAGAATTGTTTATGTGTTTGAGTGTTATTCATAGGGACATGGACCATAGATGGAAGGCATTCGACAACAACCAGCTGGTGAAGCAGGGCATTGGACTACGAATGACAGCAACTAGGTAACTTACTTACCTAGTGACAAGGTAAGAGTTCTCTCCCTTACAACACATTTTCATTTTGTACTTAAACCAAATAAAAAAGATAAAAGACTAAACAAAAAATAATAAACATAATAGTAAAAGATAAATGATATAAAATGATAAAACTTTAAATAAAACTTAAAATCTAAAAGAGTTTTTTTAGTAAAGATATAGAGAAAATTTACATCAAGAATTGTTTATGTGTTTGAGTGTTATTCATAGGGACATGGACCAGAGATGGAAGGCATTGGACAACAACCAGCTGGTGGAGGAGGGCATTGGACAACGAATGGCAGCAACTAGGTAACTTACTTACCTAGTGACAAGGTAAGAGTTGTCTCCCTTACAAGACATTTTCATTTTGTACTTAAACCAAATAAAAAAGATAAAAGACTGAACAAAAAAAATTGTAAACAGAATAGTAAAAGATAAATGATATAAAATGATAAAACTATAAATAAAACTTAAAATTTAAAAGAGATTTTTTAAGTAAATATATAGAGAAAAGTTATATATAGAATTGTTTATGTGTTTGAGTGTTATTCATAGGGACATGGACCAGAGATGGAAGGCATTGGACAACAACAGACTAATGGAGGAATTTGGACAACAACCAGCTGGTGTAGGAGGGCATTGGACAAAGAATGGCAGCAACTAGGTAACTTACTTACCTAGTGACAAGGTAAGAGTTGTCTCCCTTACAAGACATTTTCATTTTGTACTTAAACCAAATAAAAAAGATAAAAGACTAAACAAAAAAAAATTGTAAACAGAATAGTAAAAGATAAATGATATAAAATGATAAAACTATTAATAAAACTTAAAATTTAAAAGAGATTTTTTAAGTAAAGATATAGAGAAAATTTACATCAAGAATTGTTTATGTGTTTGAGTGTTATTCATAGGGACATGGACCACAGATGGGAGGCATTGGACAACAACAGACTAATGGAGGACGTTGGACAACAACCAGCTGGTGAAGGAGGGCATTGGACTACGAATGACAGCAACTAGGTAACTTACTTACCTTGTGACAAGGTAGGACTTCTCTCCCTTACAAGACATTTTCATTTTGTACTTAAACCAAATAAAAATGATAAAAGACTAAACAAAAAAAAATTAAACATAATAGTAAAAGATAAATGATATAAAATGATAAAACTATAAATAAAACTTAAAATTTAAAAGAGATTTTTAAGTAAAGATATAGAGAAAAGTTACATCAAGAATTGTTTATGTGTTTGAGTGTTATTCATAGGGACATGGACCACAGATGGGAGGCATTGGACAACAACAGACTAATGGAGGACGTTGTCAACAACCAGCTGGTGAAGGAGGGCATTGGACTACAAATGACAGCAACTAGGTAACTTACTTATCTAGTGAAAAGGTAGGAGTTCTCTCCCTTACAAGTCATTTTCATTTTGTACTTAAACCAAATAAAAATGATAAAAGACTAAGCAAAAAAAAAATAAACATAATAGTAAAAGATAAATGATATAAAATGATAAAACTATAAATAAAACTTAAAATTTAAAAGAGATTTTTTAAGTAAAGATATAGAGAAAAGTTACATCAAGAATTGTTTATGTGTTTGAGTGTTATTCATAGGGACATGGACCACAGATGGGAGGCATTGGACAACAACAGACTAATGGAGGACGTTGGACAACAACCAGCTGGTGAAGGAGGGCATTGGACTACGAATGACAGCAACTAGGTAACTTACTTACCTAGTGACAAGGTAGGAGTTCTCTCCCTTACAAGACATTTTCATTTTGTACTTAAACGAAATAAAAATGATAAAAGACTAAACAAAAAAAAAAAAAATAAACATGATAGTAAAAGATAAATGATATAAAATGATAAAACTATACATAAACTTAAAATTTAAAAGAGATTTTTTAAGTAAAGATATAGAGAAAAGTTACATCAAGAATTGTTTATGTGTTTGAGTGTTATTCATAGGGACATGGACCACAGATGGAAGGCATTGGACAACAAGAGACTAATGGAGGACGTTGGTCAACAAGGAACTGGTGGAGGAGGGTATTGGACAACGAATGGCAGCAACTAGGTAACTTACTTACCTAGTGACAAGGTAAGAGTTATCTCCCTTACAAGACATTTTCATTTTGTACTTAAACCAAATAAAAAAGATAAAAGACTGAACAAAAAAAATAATAAACATAATAGTAAAAGATAAATGATATAAAATGATAAAACTATAAATAAAACTTAAAATTTAAAAGAAATTTTTTAAGTAAAGATATAGAGAAAAGTTACATCAAGAATTTTTTATGTGTTTGAGTGTTATTCATAGGGACATGGACCACAGATGGAAAGCATTGGACAACAACAGACTAATGGAGGACGTTGGACAACAACCAGCTGGTGAAAGAGGGCATTGGACTACGAATGACAGCAACTAGGTAACTTACTTACCTAGTGACAAGGTAAGAGTTATCTCCCTTACAAGACATTTTCATTTTGTACTTAAACCAAATAAAAAAGATAAAAGACTGAACAAAAAAAATAATAACATTAGTAGTAAAAGATAAATGATATAAAATGATAAAACTATAAATAAAACTTAAAATTTAAATGAGATTTTTTAAGTAAAGATATAGATAAAAGTTACATCAAGAATTGTTTATGTGTTTGAGTGTTATTCATAGGGACATGGACCACAGATGGAAGTCATTGGACAACAACAGACTAATGGAGGACATTGGACAACAACCAGCTGGTGGAGTAGGGCATGATAGAAGGAATTGTAGAAACTCCATAACTTTCTTACCTAGTGACAAGTTAAGAGTTATCTCCCTTACAAGACATTTTTATTTTATACTAAAATTAATAAAAAAAGATACACATCAAAATATTAAACATAAATAAAAAATATAAATGATATAAAATGAATAAAACTATAAATAAAACTTAAAACTTAAACGGTGAATGCTATATATGTAATTTTTAAAATTAATCAAACTTTAAATAAAACTCAGGGTTTAAAAAATAAATGATATAAAATTAATTTTTAAAATGAATAAAACTATAAATAAAACCTAAAGATTTGAAAGATAAATGAAATAAAATGATAAAACTATAAATAAAACTTAAGATTTAAAAGAGATTTTTAAAGTAAAGGTATAGAAGAAAGTTACATCAAGAATTGCTTATGTGTTTGAGTGTTTTTCATAGGGACATGGACCACAGATGGAAGGCATTTGACAACAACCAGCTGGTGGAGGAGGGCATAAGACAACGAATGACAGGAACTAGGTAACTTACTTACCTAGTGACAAGGTAAGAGTTCTCTCCCTTACAACACATTTTCATTTTGTACTTAAACCAAATAAAAAAGATAAAAGACTAACCAAAAAAATAATAAACATAATAGTAAAAGATAAATGATATAAAATGATAAAACTTTAAATAAAACTTAAAATTTAAAAGAGATTTTTTAAGTAAAGATATAGAGAAAGTTACATCAAGAATTGTTTATGTGTTTGAGTGTTATTCATAGGGACATGGACCAGAGATGGAAGGCATTGGACAACAACCAGCTGGTGGAGGAGGGCATTGGACTACGAATGACAGCAACTAGGTAACTTACTTACCTAGTGACAAGGTAGGAGTTCTCTCCCTTACAAGACATTTTCATTTTGTACTTAAACCAAATAAAAATGATCAAAGACTAAGCAAAAAAAAAATAAACATAATAGTAAAACATAAATGATATAAAATGATAAAACTATAAATAAAACTTAAAATTTAAAAGAGATTTTTTCAGTAAAGATATAGAGAAAAGTTACATCAAGAATTGTTTATGTGTTTGAGTGTTATTCATAGGGACATGGACCAGAGATGGAAGGCATTGGACAACAACAGACTAATGGAGGACGTTGGTCAACAAGGAACTGGTGGAGGAGGGTATTGGACAACGAATGGCAGCAACTAGGTAACTTACTTACCTAGTGACAAGGTAAGAGTTCTCTCCCTTACAAGACATTTTCATTTTGTACTTAAACCAAATAAAAAAGATAAAAGACTGAACAAAAAAAAAATAATAAACATAATAGTAAAAGATAAATGATATAAAATGATAAAACTATAAATAAAACTTAAGATTTAAAAGAGATTTTTAAAGTAAAGGTATAGAGGAAAGTTACATCAAGAATTGCTTATGTGTTTGAGTGTTTTTCATAGGGACATGGACCACAGATGGAAGGCATTGGACAACAACAGATAATGGAGGATATTGGACAACAACCAGCTGGTGGAGGAGGGCATAAGACAACGAATGACAGCAACTAGGTAACTTACTTACCTAGTGACAAGGTAAGAGTTCTCTCCCTTACAACACATTTTCATTTTGTACTTAAAACAAATAAAAAAGATAAAAGACTAAACAAAAAAATAATAAACATAATAGTAAAAGATAAATGATATAAAATGATAAAACTTTAAATAAAACTTAAAATTTAAAAGAGATTTTTTAAGTAAAGATATAGAGAAAAGTTACATCAAGAATTGTTTATGTGTTTGAGTGTTTTTCATAGGGACATGGACCACAGATGGAAGGCATTGGACAACAACCAGCTGGTGGAGGAGGGCATTGGACTACGAATGACAGCAACTAGGTAACTTACTTACCTAGTGACAAGGTAGGAGTTCTCTCCCTTACAAGACATTTTCATTTTGTACTTAAACCAAATAAAAATGATAAAAGACTAAGCAAAAAAAAAAAATAAATAAAAATAAACATAATAGTAAAACATAAATGATATAAAATGATAAAACTATAAATAAAACTTAAAATTTAAAAGAGATTTTTTAAGTAAAGATATAGAGAAAAGTTACATCAAGAATTGTTTATGTGTTTGAGTGTTATTCATAGGGACATGGACCACAGATGGAAGGCATTGGACAACAACAGACTAATGGAGGACGTTGGACAACAACCAGCTGGTGAAGGAGGGCATTGGACTACGAATGACAGCAACTAGGTAACTTACTTACCTAGTGACAAGGTAGGAGTTCTCTCCCTTACAAGACATTTTCATTTTGTACTTAAACCAAATAAAAATGATAAAAGACTAAACAAAAAAAAAATTAAACATAATAGTAAAAGATAAATGATATAAAATGATTAAACTTTAAATAAAACTTAAAATTTAAAAGAGATTTTTAAGTAAAGATATAGAGAAAAGTTACATCAAGAATTGTTTATGTGTTTGAGTGTTATTCATAGGGACATGGACCACAGATGGAAGTCATTGGACAACAAGAGGCTAATGGATGACATTGGACAACAACCAGCTGGTGGAGTAGGGCATGATAGAAGGAATTGTAGAAACTGCATAACTTTCTTACCTAGTGACAAGGTAAGAGTTGTCTCCCTTACAAGACATTTTTATTTTATACTAAAAATAATAAAAAAGATAAACATAAAAATACTAAACATAAATGAAAAATATAAATGATATAAAATGAATAAAACTATAAATAAAACTTAAAACTTAAACGGTGAATGCTATATATGTAATTTTTAAAATTAATAAAACTTTAAATAAAACTCAGGGTTTAAAAACTAAATGATATAAAATTAATTTTCAAAATGAATAAAACTATAAATAAAACCTAAAGATTTGAAAGATAAATGATATAAAATGATAAAATTATAAATAAAACTTAAGATTTAAAAGAGATTTTTAAAGTAAAGGTATAGAGGAAAGTTACATCAAGAATTGCTTATGTGTTTGAGTGTTTTTCATAGGGACATGGACCACAGATGGAAGGCATTGGACAACAACAGATAATGGAGGATATTGGACAACAACCAGCTGGTGGAGGAGGGCATAAGACAACGAATGACAGCAACTAGGTAACTTACTTACCTAGTGACAAGGTGAGAGTTCTCTCCCTTACAACACATTTTCATTTTGTACTTAAACCAAATAAAAAAGATAAAAGACTAAACAAAAAAATAATAAACATAATAGTAAAAGATAAATGATAAAAAATGATAAAACTTTAAATAAAACTTAAAATTTAAAAGAGATTTTTTAAGTAAAGATATAGAGAAAAGTTACATCAAGAATTGTTAATGTGTTTGAGTGTTATTCATAGGGACATGGACCAGAGATGGAAGGCATTGGACAACAACAGACTTATGGAGGACGTTGGTCAACAAGGAACTGGTGGAGGAGGGTATTGGACAACGAATGGCAGCAACTAGGTAACTTACTTACCTAGTGACAAGGTAAGGGTTATCTCCCGTAGAAGACATTTTCATTTTGTACTTAAACCAAATAAAAAAGATAAAAAACTGAACAAAAAAAATAATAAACATAATAGTAAAAGATAAATGATATAAAATGATAAAACTATAAATAAAACTTAAAATTTAAAAGAGATTTGTTAAGTAAAGATATAGAGAAAAGTTACATCAAGAATTGTTTATGTGTTTGAGTGTTATTCATAGGGACATGGACCACAGATGGAAGGCATTGGAAAACAACAGACTAATGGAGGACGTTGGACAACAACCAGCTGGTGAAGGAGGGCATTGGACTACGAATGACAGCAACAAAGTAACTTACTTACCTAGTGACAAGGTAAGAGTTATCTCCCTTACAAGACATTTTCATTTTGTACTTAAACCAAATAAAAAAGATAAAAGACTGAACAAAAAAATAATAAACATAATAGTAAAAGATAAATGATATAAAATTATAAAACTATAAATAAAACTTAAAATTTAAAAGAGATTTTTTAAGTAAAGATATAGAGAAAAGTTACATCAAGAATTGTTTATGTGTTTGAGTGTTATTCATAGGGACATGGACCAGAGATGGAA
Organism: Pinctada fucata; assembly: GCA_028142955.1. NCBI lineage: Eukaryota > Metazoa > Mollusca > Bivalvia > Pterioida > Pteriidae > Pinctada > Pinctada fucata. Next base: position 29,115,130 of record AP027115.1, read on the forward strand.
GGCATTGGACAACAACCAGCTGGTGAAGGAGGGCATTGGACTACGAATGACAGCAACTAGGTAACTTACTTACCTAGTGACAAGGTAGGAGTTATCTCCCTTACAAGACATTTTCATTTTGTACTTAAACCAAATAAAAATGATAAAAGACTAAACAAAAAAAAAATTAAACATAATAGTAAAAGATAAATGATATAAAATGATAAAACTATAAATAAAACTTAAAATTTAAAAGAGATTTTTAAGTAAAGATATAGAGAAAAGTTACATCAAGAATTGTTTATGTGTTTGAGTGTTATTCATAGGGGCATGGACCACAGATGGAAGTCATTGGACAACAAGAGACTAATGGAGGACATTGGACAACAACCAGCTGGTGGAGTAGGGCATCAGAGAAGGAATTGTAGAAACTGCATAACTTTCTTACCTAGTGACAAGGTAAGAGTTGTCTCCCTTACAAGACATTTTTATTTTATACTAAAAAAAATAAAAAAAGATAAACATAAAAATAGTAAACATAAATGAAAAATATAAATGATATAAAATGGATAAAACTATAAATAAAACTTAAAACTTAAACGATGAATGCTATATATGTAATTTTTAAAATTTATAAAACTTTAAATAAAACTCAGGGTTTAAAAAATAAATGATATAAAATTAATTTTTAAAATGAATAAAACTATAAATAAAACCTAAAGATTTGAAAGATAAATGATATAAAATGATAAAACTATAAATAAAACTTAAGATTTAAAAGAGATTTTTAAAGTAAAGGTATAGAGGAAAGTTACATCAAGAATTGCTTATGTGTTTGAGTGTTTTTCATAGGGACATGGACCACAAATGGAAGGCATTGGAGAACAACAGATTATAGAGGATATTGGACAACAACCAGCTTGTGGAGGAGGGCATAAGACAACGAATGACAGGAACTAGGTAACTTACTTACCTAGTGACAAGGTAAGAGTTCTCTCCCTTACAACACATTTTCATTTTGTACTTAAACCAAATAAAAAAGATAAAAGACTAAACAAAAAAATAATAAACATAATAGTAAAAGATAAATGATATAAAATGATAAAACTATAAATAAAATTTAAAATTTAAAAGAAATTTTTTAAGTAAAGATATAGAGAAAATTTACATCAAGAATTGTTTATGTGTTTGAGTGTTATTCATAGGGACATGGACCAGAGATGGAAGGCATTGGACAACAACCAGCTGGTGGAGGAGGGCATTGGACAACGAATGACAGCAACTAGGTAACTTACTTACCTAGTGACAAGGTAAGAGTTGTCTCCCTTACAAGACATTTTCATTTTGTACTTAAACCAAATAAAAATGATAAAAGACTAAACAAAAAAAAATTAAACATAATAGTAAAAGATAAATGATATAAAATGATAAAACTATAAATAAAACTTAAAATTTAAAAGAGATTTTTAAGTAAAGATATAGAGAAAAGTTACATCAAGAATTGTTTATGTGTTTGAGTGTTATTCATAGGGACATGGACCACAGATGGGAGGCATTGGACAACAACAGACTAATGGAGGACGTTGTCAACAACCAGCTGGTGAAGGAGGGCATTGGACTACAAATGACAGCAACTAGGTAACTTACTTATCTAGTGACAAGGTAGGAGTTCTCTCCCTTACAAGTCATTTTCATTTTGTACTTAAACCAAATAAAAATGATAAAAGACTAAGCAAAAAAAAAAAAATAAATAAACATAATAGTAAAAGATAAATGATATAAAATGATAAAACTATAAATAAAACTTAAAATTTAAAAGAGATTTTTTAAGTAAAGATATAGAGAAAAGTTACATCAAGAATTGTTTATGTGTTTGAGTGTTATTCATAGGGACATGGACCACAGATGGAAGGCATTGGACAACAACAGACTAATGGAGGACGTTGGACAACAACCAGCTGATGAAGGAGGGCATTGGACTACGAATGACAGCAACTAGGTAACTTACTTACCTAGTGACAAGGTAGGAGTTCTCTCCCTTACAAGACATTTTCATTTTGTACTTAAACCAAATAAAAATGATAAAAGACTAAAAAAAAAAATAAACATAATAGTAAAAGATAAATGATATAAAATGATAAAACTATAAATAAAACTTAAAATTTAAAAGAGATTTTTTAAGTAAAGATATAGAGAAAAGTTACATCAAGAATTGTTTATGTGTTTGAGTGTTATTCATAGGGACATGGACCACAGATGGGAGGCATTGGACAACAACAGACTAATGGAGGACGTTGGACAACAACCAGCTGGTGAAGAAGGGCATTGGACTACGAATGACAGCAACTAGGTAACTTACTTACCTAGTGACAAGGTAGGAGTTCTCTATCTTACAAGACATTTTCATTTTGTACTTAAACCAAATAAAAATGATAAAAGACTAAACAAAAAAAAAAATAAACATGATAGTAAAAGATAAATGATATAAAATGATAAAACTATACATAAAACTTAAAATTTAAAAGAGATTTTTTAAGTAAAGATATAGAGAAAAGTTACATCAAGAATTGTTTATGTGTTTGAGTGTTATTCATAGGGACATGGACCACAGATGGAAGGCATTGGACAACAAGAGACTAATGGAGGACGTTGGTCAACAAGGAACTGGTGGAGGAGGGTATTGGACAACGAATGGCAGCAACTAGGTAACTTACTTACCTAGTGACAAGGTAAGAGTTATCTCCCTTACAAGACATTTTCATTTTGTACTTAAACCAAATAAAAAAGATAAAAGAGTGAACAAAAAAAAAATAATAAATATAATAGTAAAAGATAAATGATATAAAATGATAAAACTATAAATAAAACTTAAAATTTAAAAGAGATTTTTTAAGTAAAGATATAGAGAAAAGTTACATCAAGAATTGTTTATGTGTTTGAGTGTTATTCATAGGGACATGGACCACAGATGGGAGGCATTGGACAACAACAGACTAATGGAGGACGTTGGACAACAACCAGCTGGTGAAGAAGGGCATAGGACTACGAATGACAGCATCTAGGTAACTTACTTACCTAGTGACAAGGTAGGAGTTCTCTCCCTTACAATACATTTTCATTTTGTACTTAAACCAAATAAAAATGTTAAAAGACTAAACAAAAAAAAAAAAATAAAATAAACATAGTAGTAAAAGATAAATGATATAAAATGATAAAACTATAAATAAAACTTAAAATTTAAAAGAGATTTTTTAAGTAAAGATATAGATAAAAGTTACATCAAGAATTGTTTATGTGTTTGAGTGTTATTCATAGGGACATGGACCACAGATGGAAGTCATTGGACAACAAGAGACTAATGGAGGACATTGGACAACAACCAGCTGGTGGAGTAGGGCATGATAGAAGGAATTGTAGAAACTCCATAACTTTCTTACCTAGTGACAAGGTAAGAGTTGTCTCCCTTACAAGACATTTTTATTTTATACTAAAAATAATAAAAAAAGATAAACATAAAAATATAAAACATAAATAAAAAATATAAATGATATAAAATGAATAAAACTATAAATAAAACTTAAAACTTAAACGGTGAATGCTATATATGTAATTTTTAAAATTAATAAAACTTTAAATAAAACTCAGGGTTTGAAAAATAAATGATATCAAATTAATTTTTAAAATGAATAAAACTATAAATAAAACCTAAAGATTTGAAAGATAAATGATATAAAATGATAAAACTATAAATAAAACTTAAGATTTAAAAGAGATTTTTAAAGTAAAGGTATAGAAGAAAGTTACATCAAGAATTGCTTATGTGTTTGAGTGTTTTTCATAGGGACATGGACCACAGATGGAAGGCATTGGACAACAACAGATTATGGAGGATATTGGACAACAACCAGCTGGTGGAGGAGGGCATAAGCCAACGACTGACAGCAACTAGGTAACTTACTTACCTAGTGACAGGGTAAGAGTTCTCTCCCTTACAACACATTTTCATTTTGTACTTAAACCAAATAAAAAAGATAAAAGACTGAACAAAAAAAATAATAAACATAATAGTAAAAGATAAATGATATAAAATGATAAAACTATAAATAAAACTTAAAATTTAAAAGAGATTTTTTAAGTAAAGATATAGAGAAAAGTTACATCAAGAATTGTTTATGTGTTTGAGTGTTATTCATAGGTACATGGACCACAGATGGAAGGCAGTGGACAACAACAGACTAATGGAGGACGTTGTCAACAACCAGCTGGTGAAGGAGGGCATTGAACTACGAATGACAGCAACTAGGTAACTTACTTACCTAGTGACAAGGTAGGAGTTCTCTCCCTTACAAGACATTTTCATTTTGTACTTAAACCAAATAAAAATGATAAAAGACTAAGCAAAAAAAAGAGAAACATAATAGTAAAAGATAAATGATATAAAATGATAAAACTATAAATAAAACTTAAAATTTAAAAGAGATTTTTTAAGTAAAGATATAGAGAAAAGTTACATCAAGAATTGTTTATGTGTTTAAGTGTTATTCATAGGGACATGGACCACAGATGGAAGGCATTGGACAACAACAGACTAATGGAGGACGTTGGACAACAACCAGCTGGTGAAGGAGGGCATTGGACTACGAATGACAGCAACTAGGTAACTTACTTACCTAGTGACAAGGTAGGAGTTCTCTCCCTTACAAGATATTTTCATTTTGTACTTAAACCAAATAAAAAAGATAAAAGACTAAAAAAAAAAAAATTGTAAACAGAATAGTAAAATATAAATGATATAAAATGATAAAACTATAAATAAAACTTAAAATTTAAAAGAGATTTTTTAAGTAAAGATATAGAGAAAAGTTACATCAAGAATTGTTTATGTGTTTGAGTGTTATTCATAGGGACATGGACCACAGATGGAAGGCATTGGACAACAACAGACTAATGGAGGAATTTGGACAACAACCAGCTGGTGTAGGAGGGCATTGGACTACGAATGACAGCAACTAGGTAACTTACTTACCTAGTGACAAGGTAAGAGTTATCTCCCTTACAAGACATTTTCATTTTGTACTTAAACCAAATGAAAAAGATAAAAGACTGAACAAAAAAATATAATAAACATAATAGTAAAAGATAAATGATATAAAATGATAAAACTATAAATAAAACTTAAAATTTAAAAGAGATTTTTTAAGTAAAGATATAGAGAAAAGTTACATCAAGAATTGTTTATGTGTTTGAGTGTTATTCATAGGAACATGGACCATAGATGGGAGGCATTGGACAACAACAGACTAATGGAGGACGTTGGACAACAACCAGCTGGTGAAGGAGGGCATTGGACTACGAATGACAGCAACTAGGTAACTTACTTACCTAGTGACAAGGTAGGAGTTCTCTCCCTTACAAGACATTTTCATTTTGTACTTAAACCAAATAAAAATGATAAAAGACTAAAAAAAAAAAATAAACATAATAGTAAAAGATAAATGATATAAAATGATAAAACTATAAATAAAACTTAAAATTTAAAAGAGATTTTTTAAGTAAAGATATAGAGAAAAGTTACATCAAGAATTGTTTATGTGTTTGAGTGTTATTCATAGGGACATGGACCACAGATGGAAGGTATTGGACAACAACAGACTAATGGAGGACGTTGGTGAACAAGAAACTGGTGGAGGAGGGTATTGGACAACGAATGGCAGCAACTAGGTAACTTACTTACCTAGTGACAAGGTAAGAGTTATCTCCCTTACAAGACATTTTCATTTTGTACTTAAACCAAATAAAAAAGATAAAAGACTGAACAAAAAAAATAATAAACATAATAGTAAAAGATAAATGATATAAAATGATAAAACTATAAATAAAACTTAAAATTTAAAAGAGATTTTTTAAGTAAAGATATAGATAAAAATTACATCAAGAATTGTTTATGTGTTTGAGTGTTATTTATAGGGACATGGACAACAGATGGGAGGCATTGGACAACAACAGACTAATGGAGGACGTTGGACAACAACCAGCTGGTGAAGGAGGGCATTGGACTACGAATGACAGCAACTAGGTAACTTACTTACCTAGTGACAAGGTAGGAGTTCTCTCCCTTACAAGACATTTTCATTTTGTACTTAAACCAAATAAAAATGATAAAAGACTAAACAAAAAAAAAATAAACATGATAGTAAAAGATGAATGATATATAATGATAAAACTATAAATAAAACTTAAAGGAGCTGTTAAGATAAGGCGTAAAATCAGCCCTGAAAAGTGGAATTTTGAAAATCGAAATTTCAAGAACCTTTTCTGGTAAAATGTATACCTAAACGGCATCCCATCAGAATATGAAGTTATTTTTTATCTGTTTTGCATAATATTGCTAATTTTTAGGTCAAAACTTATCTTTTTCTCATAGAAATCAATAGAAAACGGAAAAGTTTTATTGAACATTGTTCCCCCCGGATATACAGAAAGCCACTTTTACTGGAAATGTGTATCCATGATACAAATTTTTTGGCAAAGTGGGGTTCTGTATCTCCGGGGGGAACACTACTCCAGAGACGAAAAACTAAAAATGGAAAGGGGGTGCATTTTATAAGAATCGATCTTTTTGACCATTAAATATAGCACATTTGACTATTTTTCCTCTTTAATCTATCAAACATTGTGTACTCAATATGATTGAATGAATAATACAAGAATTAGAAACGAAATAAGCAAGAGTGATGTTCATTTCTCCGTCAATGTGTATTTCGCGCTAAAAGGCTTATATTGAAGCCATTGAATGAAGAATAAGACCGTATTTTAAGTTCCGGATTTCATTATTTACCGATTGAGGGAGGTAGAACGTTCGAAATCTATTTCTGATACACAATGTAGACATATTTGATGTCTTTAGCTTATATTTATCCATTTTAGATAAAATATTCTAAAATGTATACGTTTTTTGTCGATATTATCGGATTTTCTATCCGAGCACCCCTACCTCTTTCGACCTTAATTATACAACCTTAAGAGTTCCTCAACATAATGTAAATCATGTAAAAGGTCTGCAAATACATTATATTTCAATAATGATTCATGTTTTTCTGTGTACGATTTGCCATGCGGAAGAAATAAATCATGAGATTCAGGGCTAAATACGGCCCTTATCTTAACAGCTCCTTTAAAAGAGATTTTTTAAGTAAAGATATAGAGAAAAGTTACATCAAGAATTGTTTATGTGTTTGAGTGTTATTCATAGGGAAATGGACCACAGATGGAAGGCATTGGACAACAACAGACTAATGGAGGACGTTGGTCAACAAGGAACTGGTGGAGGAGGGTATTGGACAACGAATGGCAGCAACTAGGTAACTTACTTACCTAGTGACAAGGTAAGAGTTCTCTCCCTTACAACACATTTTCATTTTGTACTTAAACCAAATAAAAAAGATAAAAGACTAAACAAAAAAATAATAAACATAATAGTAAAAGATAAATAATATAAAATGATAAAACTTTAAATAAAACTTAAAATTTAAAAGAGATTTTTTTAGTAAAGATATAGAGAAAAGTTACATCAAGAATTGTTTATGTGTTTGAGTGTTATTCATAGGGACATGGACCACAGATGGAAGTCATTGGACAACAACAGACTAATGGAGGACATTGGACAACAACCAGCTGGTGAAGGAGGGCATTGGACAACGAATGGCAGCAACTAGGTAACTTACTTACCTAGTGACAAGGTAAGAGTTCTCTCCCTTACAAGACATTTTCATTTTGTACTTAAACCAAATAAAAATGATAAAAGACTAAACAAAAAAAAATAGTAAACAGAATAGTAAAAGATTAATGATATGAAATGATAAAACTATAAATAAAACTTAAAATTTAAAAGAGATTTTTTAAGTAAAGATATAGATAAAAGTTACATCAAGAATTGTTTATGTGTTTGAGTGTTATTCATAGGGACATGGACCACAGATGGAAGGCATTGGACAACAACAGACTAATGGAGGACATTGGACAACAACCAGCTGGTGGAGTAGGGCATCATAGAAGGAATTGTAGAAACTGCATAACTTTCTTACCTAGTGACAAGCATCGTCGGAACCCACGGTCGGTCACGCTAAACTCACCTCTCCGTGGGTCATAACGGCAAAAAAATCGCTGGGAGGTGTGTCTCGTATACGCGATTTCATTGGTCGCATTAAAATTCCTTAATGCGATCGATAGCCAATCACAGTTGCCGTTGCAAACAGCATTCAGCTGACACAAATATGCAGTACGAAGCGAAAGTAGCCGAAGTTTTCTCTATCGAGTTACAAGATTTTCAAAGAGATTGTCTGTGTGCCCTTTTAAAAGGAAGGGATGTTTTTCTTTCAATAAGGACTGGTGGAGGAAAAAGCATATGCTATCAAGCATTCATTACTGCGTATAATAGTAGTAGTACTTGCAGTTCAACGGCGACAACGCCATGTGCGCTCATCGTATCTCCTCTAATTTCAATCATGAAGGAGCAGTGCCAATTTCTGTCGGGACTAGGAATACCTTCAGCATACATAGGTTCGTACAAGATTACTTGAATTATGAAAATATTCCTATGTGTCTGCAAATAAAGGAATTTTGAATGTTGTATGGATCCCTACTTTTCAATGGCGGATTTTAAATAGGGGGATGATCTGCCACCTGGCACTGACCCGAAATTTTCCCCAAAACCCTATATTTTTGCCACTTTACAGTAAAAGTTGGCAAAATTCACTCCTTGATCCTCTGACAAAGGAGGCGCTAATGATCTGTCGCTGCTTTTGTAGACCTGCAAGATTTGAAATTCATACAAGGAAAGCGAATGTTTGTTTAAATCGGTAAATTAACTGGACAAGAAAAAGGATACTGTTTGGTACAAAGTCCTAAGGCTGTCCAAAGGGACTGTGTTGAGTAAAAAAAGATACCAAGAAAAATTAAGCCTATTCTGTCAAAATCCATAAATAGAGAATTGTAGTAACTGGAACATGTAGAATTTTGCACTTCAGTTAACTTGAATGCTAATTTTACATATATCTGTATATTATACTTCATAGGTAGTGATGAAGAAGAAGACATTTTGAACGGTGGAATCCAGTATGTGTTCACATCTCCTGAAAGCTTATTACGTGGAAAGTGGAGGAATTGGGCCACAAATAACTCATCCATAAAATTGATTGCAATAGATGAAGCCCACACTGTATTGCACTGGTTAGTAATAAGTTATGTCGATTGCAATGCAAAGGCATTTTATATAGACATCTCTTTTTTTTGCCATTCTTTATACTTTTAGATATACTTGTAATGTATATGAACACTCTATGTATAAATTCTGATATTTTATTTAAGGGGAGAATCATTGTCTGGCGGGGAGGCCTTCAGAAAGTGGTATGGAAGGCTTGGAGAGCTTCGCAGCCTTGTGCAGTGTCCAGTGATATTATTGACAGCAACTGCAAATATGGCTGCAAGAACGGAATTGCAAAGGAAATTTTGCATGGTAGACTGCTCGGAAATAATCCAAAACCCTGACAGACACAACATAAAACTTTTTCTACAATGTGTGAAATGTAGCATGCCTCTTGATGATATCTTCTACTTTTTAATTGTACTCTTGAGAGAGAAAAAAGAACTCTCCGATAGGTTTTTAATATTTTGCCCAACAATACGAACCTGTAGCAAGTTATTCACAATGTTTAGAATTAATTTCAAAAACAACATGAAATTGATTGATTATATTGAAATGTACCATTCTAAAACACCCGATGATGTCAAGGAATATGTGCGAGATGATATGAGCAAGGTGAATGGAAAGATCAGAGTACTCATTGCAACCAGCGCTGCAGGTATGGGCGTCAATTTTAAAGGTGTGGCCAATACTATAAATTTTGGATGCCCAAGAGATATGGATTCATTTGTGCAGCAATATGGCAGAGCTGGTAGAGATGGAGGGAATGCTATGTCAATTTTAATATTCACTAAACGGGATATTCGTTCTGTTGATGATGACATGAAATTATATGTTCAAAATGAGTCTCATTGTCGTCGGGAGACTATTTTATCTGCATACAAGTGCAAACCTTTGACAGATAGAAATGTACACATGTGTTGCGATATTTGTGCAAAGAAATGTCAAGTTAAAGACTGTGAAGAATGTTGTGTTTCCCAGCACCCATTTTATAATACTAAGTTACCAGCTTATGATTCAACTAGTTCAGATGATGATGATGATGATGTTTACAGTGATGCAGAGTGGGATTAATTGCTAAATTACAGCTTTATTCACAAATAATTTGAATCTTGTAATGCCACATTAAATTTTGTACTTTGTATTTCTTTGTTATACATATCTTAATTTTTTGGAGCATTTAAAATGAAGTGTGGTTACCATGCCATTTCTGAGCAATAAAAATATTTGCTTCTTTATATTTGTATTTTTCATCTAATTGCCAACAAAATATTACAAACTTCAGGGTGATAAATGTGAAAGGATAGAGTCAGTATGCTTTTAAGCATTAGATAGTTTTCCTGCCATTTTGTAGGTCAAACCAGCAATTTCTCTTCATAACTTTACCAATAAAATTGACTGCAGATCAAGCTGCTACTCGCTAAATGCTCAATTTCAGAATAATCATGTAATATTCTAAATATTTTCACAAGTATACACAAATATATTAAAGTTCTATAAATATGCAAACATAAAATAAAATTGTGAAGTACATCTGCATGTTTGACCTACAATATGGCTGCTGACAGATGGTAACTCTTGAAAATGCTAAATGGGATGTGCCTTGTTAGCCTTATTAGCATGAAAGGTCAAATCATGGAAAAGCAAGTATTTAGGTCAAAAAGTGAAACTTGGATGTGCCTTGCTAGCCTTATTAGCATGAAAGGTCAAATCATGGAGAAACATCTTAAATAAGATGAGTTATCACATGTAAAAATGTGACAAATCATGATGCTCAGTTATACAAATATCTCAAGTTTCCATCTGAGGATTCGAAGCTTATCATTAAAAGTGCACCGATGACCAATGTGAACTACGCCATGCACAGGGGAGCAATCTCATCACACAAAATATGTACCATATGCATGCTGATCAAATCAATTGTTCAATACAAATGTTAGATATGTTTGCATACAGGAGACATCAAATATCAAATGGGTTCGAATCATTATTGATATCAAGCTTTCTTAAGCTACCACATATCTTGGATCATCTGCATGTCTTTGTAGTATGTCTTTACCAGTGGACATCATGATTACAACACCTGTGTTCGTCAAAATCAATTAACATAAAGTATTTCATTTTTTTACTTCATTGTTTTTATTTTTATACATATATTCATATATTATCTGTTAACAAGTATGTATACATAAATTGCAAGAAGTAAATTGATCCATACAAAAACAACAAAATCTGATACACACAATTTCCTTCAATCATACGTATAATTGTATAGGTAACATAAGTACATTTCAATTTTTGTAAATAGGCATGCAGTCATTACAAACTTCCAGAATGAGATAACTCATAAATCACATCAAGGGCCAGATATCACATATACATGTACAAGTCAGCTATTTCTTTCTGTTCATTTATCCAATCATGGAGCTTCTGTATGTCAATTTTACTGAGTGGATCTTTATATTTACTGAAGCTTTCCCAAGACAATTCTGAAACTGGCCCCTTTCTTCTTAAAGAATCAACCATTGTTAATATGTCCTTTGATTTGTCAACTTCCTTCCTATTTCTTGATGATTTTGCAACATTGCTTGTGAACATAACCTGTTCTTTAATTTTGTCAATAACCTGTGTGGTCATGCAGATATTCCGTGCTGATTCAAAAGACTTGTTTGCGCCCTGTGTGTTAAGCTCCCTTTTTATATTAAATACTTGAAGTTCCACACAGTTATCGTTTGGAATATTGCTTTTTATTCCCCCCTTTAAGTTAACAGTCATATTCCACATGTACTCAAATGCCTGATCTGGTGGAAGAATTGCATTAATATACGTTATCATTCTCCACAACCAAATTTTGTATTTAGTATGGTGCAATGCACCAGCATACACCCACTCAAACTTTGCATTCCTCACAATACGTCCACCATCCCCCATACTATATGCATCACACGTATCTCTATATATCAATGCCATTTTCATAAATGTTTGAAGAGGTGTTTCTGGAATAGTGGAGGAGGCAACATGGAACGTCAATTTATGTTTAACCCTCAAATGTTGCTTTAACCAAGATTTTCGCACATAGGCCTTCCCACATACTGCACATAGAAAGGATGGTCCATGTTTCATTGCATCAATCTGTACATCATCTTCACTTAAGCTACTCAACTGCAACCTGAAACAGATTATAGTAAAAAATACAAGAAGAAGCAAAATATGACATCAAACAGTTCTTTTTCAAAAACTTGTACATTTTTGATACCAAAAACACTGAATGTAACACATACCAAATATAGTATAAACATTTTTGTATGCATAAATTCTAAAATCATACAAAATACATAGCCGTACATGTATAAAATCCCAGATCTGTAAATAAACATAAACAAAATATGAAAAAATAGAAGGTTTAATGTTACCTTATATCCTGAAATGCTTTCCATGAATTCAAGCCTAATGTGTCTAAAACATCATTGGCAGCATTGTCGATCCATTTGTACTTGTCTTCGTCACACATAAGGGAAAACACTGGTATGTTTACAGGTTGTGAAAGCATATTCATGTTGTCCATAAATGCTGATACAATGTAAGCATCTGTGACATCATGGATAAACTGATGATGTGATCTAAATAAATAGTTATGAAAGACATATCATTAATATTACAGCTTTCATTTTCTTTAATAGTACAAGCATAGAAGGTACATAAATACCAGTTTGTACAAAAGCCATTTCCTTACCCCTTCATTCAAGTTGCGAAGATTGGTCTTAAAACAGTTACCTTATGCACTTGCTTGCAAAGGGCTTATGGTAAAATTTTCCATTTTTCATAAATATTTGAACACAATAAACATGATAAATATAACTAATATAATATATGTGGAAAGTAAAATTTCATTCCCTTCTCTGTTTCATTTCATTCCCAAAATTTCATTCCTATTTCCCTTCTACATAATGAATTCATAAATCCATATCAATTTCAAAAATATACCTAAAATTGTTTATCACTTCCTTCGGTCCTGAAACTGTTCTCCGATTTATGATGTTCCTCAACTTATACAGAGAGCCGCTGTCTGATGCACTGCTTTCAAGATAGAACTGTTGATATATTCCCTGTAAATGAATTTCATGGACTATGAGATGTTGCATACAAGAACATTTTCTTGAATATTTTATACAAATTGGATGTAAGTAGAATTGATGATAAAGAAGGCCAAATTAAAGTATAAAACCCATTCAAAACCATATACATATACATGTATTTGTCCCTTATACACTTTCATACACATGTACAAGTATTTAAATCTTGCCACTGATAGCATTTTTGTCAGTGAGGAAGCTGTTTTCTGTAAATAGGTCGAACTAATATGTCTGAGGTCAAAAGTTATGATAGAAAAGTATTGCCACAAGAAATGTGAAATTTAAAAAGCATATTACTTTAAAACATTGTTATAGTTTTTGTGAAAAAAGACAAATAACCAAGCCAAAAAGTTATCTTGATACCTGAGTGTATAATTGTGGTGGGATCAAAATTGTAAGACTTTTATGCATAATTTCAATTTCGAGATATTTATGAAGTCATTTATATACGACACAAAAACTCTACAAATAACATCTTTGCTCAATTTTAAATTTCAAATTTTCATGCAAAAACATTAAAAAAAAAAGAAAAAACAGCATGCAAGTAACAGCGAAGAGATAAAGCAAAAGAAACATTAAGAACAAAAAAAAATTAAATTAAAGACTCTTTTTGAAATGTGTATGTAACAAGATTCCAATGATTGAAAACATACAAAAAAGAAACAAGAGAAGTATGTTTGCAGAGACCTTTCACATCAAATTATCATAGGTTTATCTTAAGAATAAGTTTTAGACATGTATCTCTGCAAATACTTACATTAAAAAAAAACCAGAATATTAAACAGGAACAGGGAACAGGTCACAATTTGTTACCAAAAGGAAATTCATTTCTCTATGTAAACCCTCTGGTCTGTGAACAAGCCCATCAAGCATATCATAATCTGATTTTGCATTTTGCATGGCTTCTTGGGCTGCAAATGCTCTTTCATTAGTAAGTACATCTCCACCAAATACAATTCTGTCCTTAATTTTTTGATTCTGACTAACTGCTTGGAAAACAAGTTTGTTTACATTTTGCAGAATTGTAATCATACCCTCTGAAGTGTTTTCACTTGCCTCTACCAAGTCACAATTCAGAATGACAGACTTTTCTTTAGTTCTACTTATAAAGTCATGGTTAATGAACTCTGGCACACATTTCTTCACAGGTTGTAAAAAATCTATATAGGTTAAAAGAACCTTTTTAACATGGAATTTCATGTTTTCCTGTAATGAAATAAACTCCTCATCTGATGGTAACCATGCACTTGTTGGCATCGTCAATACATTTCTTTCTTCCTGTGTTGTGAGACTGACATGGACATCATGAGCCATTATCCTTTTCTGTTTAACCATGGTCAAAAACCAATGAAGGCTTCTCCTCTGAGACATCATTGTCATTTTAGCCGGTGTGATAGTCACATCAAAATTGTCTCCTAAAATTTCTATTCCATACTTTCTTAAATCATCAGACAAGGGATTTTCAGGGGATGGATAGTATGTATTATAATACCTTGACATAGTTGTTGATATCTGCTTCTCCTGCTCTTTGATCAGCTTTTTCTTCTGTTTGTGAATAGAACTACTGGCAACTGTAATCCCCATATCATGCAAAATCTTCAAACCCTAGAAAATGTCAAGAGGAAATTCAGTAATTGTTAACAAAAATCAAAAAAGTCAAAGTTATAATGCTTATAATTTGAAAGGAATTTTATAGACAATGATACTGTGCAGTTGTGTGTTTGTGAAACATGAATGCCCCCGGTGGCATATTTATTAGTACAAACACCATTTTCTGTTAAGTATGTGAAAGGTTTGTCACTGGGTTAAAAAATGTTGGTGTCAATCGAAAAATCTTGTGACAAGGAATACACATGTGAAATATCGAAGCCCTATCACTTACCATTCAAAAGTTATGCCCAATTTCAAGTTTTTGAAGAGTAGGTCAAAGGTCAAGGTCACTAGCTAAAAAATTTTGGTATCAATGGAAAGGTCTTGTCACAAGGAAATATGAAAGCTCTATCACATTCCATTCAAAAGTTATGCCAAATGTTAAAGTTTTTCGGACAAATAGACAAACAGACGGACAGGTCAAAAACTAGCTACCCCGATCTGTGATTCCAGGGGGCATAAAAAAATCTCAAATGGAATTTCTAGCTTCTAGTTAAAGTCAATATTAGAAGATCCCAAAAGTATAAGACTAAAATTCCTTAGCTTTTATGTAAAATTGCAACCTGTATAATATGTCAAAACAAAATTTACATGACTTTGTGTATAATTGCGCATTTTACGAGGAATGAATACAATATTAAATTTCTCAAACAGTTTTACCGAAATCCTCATTTGAATCATATTTTACCTCTTTTGTCAAGCCACATTTATCTAAAATCAAGCCGAGAGCAAGTTGAAGCTGATTCATGGACCTTGATCTCCCATAAAGAAGAACGGAAAGTGAAGTAATAATAACTGGAAGTTTATCACTTTCTTTCTTTGAATTACATGTTACAAATTCATTAAAAAGCTTGTACAAGTTTGGTGCTTCCTTCCTCAGCTTCCCTGCTATAAATGCCCAATTGAAATCAGTCAAACTTTCAATGTCACTCTTCAACAGGTCACTCTTCTTGCTAACAACAGAATCTATTTCTTTTTTGAGCTCCATACAACATACATGTAACATTGCATCTCTGTATGCACTATTTTTACAAAAATTCTTCATTACTGCTGTTGTTGATCTGTTATTTAGAATGGATTTTATCGCTGCTTTTGTTGATTCTTCATTTATTATCTTGGAAGTGTCAACTCCAGCAATCTTGGCAGTGACCTATAAGTATACATTTTGTATATATAATGAAACATCAAAAACAACAAATCTAGTGAACGTGATAATTTTTTTCTAAAAACAAGTTGGGAAGCATGAATGCACCCATCTGGATCTTTGTCAGTAAATGTATAAACATTGTTTTTAGATAAAGTAGGTCAAACTCTAAGTTCAAGGTCACAGGGTGAGAACATATGGTAAACATCTCTGATAAAACGTGTAAAATGTGCCACCATTGCTATCATTGTTTGCATTAAGTTTTATTAATTGTAAAATACAAAAGTTACATTTTTATTCATAAAGTTAGAAAAGTACCAATCTGAGAGTACTTGCACATGAATGATAGCAGAATATTAATCATATATATATACCTTTACATCAAAATTTTCAGATGTCTGTATTGTTTGTGTAGAACTGTCCCTGTGCTTCCCAATTTTCTGATGACTGAACATTGCAGAATTTGGTACCAGTCTATGTTTAGGAGTGTTGAAAAGGGCTCTTTTACTTTTCCCTTTTGGAGTGGGGGTTTTACTTAGTAGCCTCTTCAAACCAGATCTTGCCCTTGGTGTTCTCTTTTCCTGAGCTTCCCCTCTGTTTTTCAGCAAGATACCTGAAATGCAAGGTATCGTTTTAATAATTATGGTAAATGATGACCTTTTCATACAGAACATGTGCTACAATGGTTGGACCTAAGGTTTTTTTTAACACAATAAGGTGTCTTAAGATATCCGTTTTTACAAAATTATATAAGAGAGGTTTAGAAGGCCAATGCGTAATCTACAAGTACATCTACACATAGATAAATAACAGAGGTTTAACAAAAAATAACGAGTATGTGTATGTGTACTGATACCAATAGCGATGACGTTAGGTATACATATCCCAACATATACGAGAGTCACGAGATTGATACATGTATATAGATAAAACGATGAATTAAAATGTATTAAATATACTCGGTACAACAATGTACAAGTATTCATTGAATACATCAGTTATATAAACAAAATGTCTACATGGTTGTACGTATGTGTGGCTCGCAATTAATTTACACATTATTGACAACTTGTAGCTATTTCCCAATAAATAATGATGTCATACACAGCTATTGCATCTACACATACCCGTAAAAACCTCTCTATTATGTACTTGTTAGAATAACAGCATATTTTCACAGGTTTGCAATTCTTATTTCACATAAAATCAATGAAACACATTCCATTTCAAGAGTTGTGCATACACTTGTAGAATGAACACCCCCTCCTCCCTATCTAGAGCCAATTATTGTTACACCTGTATTTTTTCTGTTTATGCAAGACGCAAAATTTGTTGTTTGTTGTCAGTGGCAGTCACTTCACCAAAGACGATTGTTAGCTACCTGGTTACTGCCTGACTGCTACCTTGACCCCCTCTCGATCTCCCAAATTTATAAAATCAGCCGGTCAACTTATTGCAACCACAGGCACATGTAGAAAGAGCGTCAATATCTTGTATGATACCCTTTTACAGGTCGTAAGGGAATTCTCTTATGACCATACAGGATATTGACGCTCTTTCTACATGTGCCTGTGATTGCAACACGCTGGATTAAAAGTAGGCATATTTGGTCTTCAAACATTGAAATGTTTATGAACTTACCAATCAACTTTTCTCTTTCCTCTTTCATCTTGTTTAATTTTTCGTCTACACCATCGTTCAGTTTGCATAAACGGTTCAGTTTGTTTGTACAGAGGCTACAGGCAAACGATTCCTCTCTCGGATGGAAATCTAAGCATTTGAAGGCATAATCGTAGTTCTCCAAGGACAATTTAGACGAAAGAGCTCGATAATTCCTATCTTTTATATGGGACATGCACATAGTGCATGTCTTCATGGGCGCCGCCATTTTTCTTCCTCTTCTCAATTCCTTGTTCACTATCTACCATTTCTATTGGCTGTTTAAAGGTCATGAAAGTTCACGCATAATAATGAGATCAGCGATTTTTTTGCCGTTATGACCCACGGAGAGGTGAGTTTAGCGTGACCGACCGTGGGTTCCGACGATGAGTGACAAGGTAAGAGTTGTCTCCCTTACAAGACATTTTTATTTTATACTATAAATAATAAAAAAAGATAAACATAAAAATTTTAAACATAAATAAAAAATATAAATGATATAGAATGAATAAAACTATAAATAAAACTTAAAACTTAAACAGTGAATGCTATATATGTAAATTTTAAAATTAATAAAACTTTAATAAAAACTCAGGGTTTAAAAACTAAATGATATAAAATAAATTTTTAAAATGAATAAAACTATCAATAAAACCTAAAGATTTGAAAGATAAATGATATAAAATGATAAAACTATAAATAAAACTTAAAATTTAAAAGAGATTTTTTAAGTAAAGATATAGAGAAAAGTTACATCAAGAATTGTTTATGTGTTTGAGTGTTATTCATAGGGACATGGACCCAGATGGAAGGCATTGGACAACAACAGACTAATGGAGGATGTTGGACAACAAGGAACTGGTGGAGGAGGGTTATTCATAGGGACATGGACCACAGATGGAAGTCATTGGACAACAACAGACTAGACTAATGGAGGACATTGGACAACAACCAGCTGGTGGAGTAGGGCATCATAGAAGGAATTGTAGAAACTGCATAACTTTCTTACCTAGTGACAAGGTAAGAGTTGTCTCCCTTACAAGACATTTTTATTTTATACTAAAAATAATAAAAAAAGATAAACATAAAAATATTAAACATAAATGAAAAATATAAATGATATAAAATGAATAAAACTATAAATAAACCCTAAAGATTTGAAAGATAAATGATATAAAATGATGAAACTATAAATAAAACTTAAGATTTAAAAGAGATTTTTGGCCGGATTGCAAAGCAATTCCGGTCTATAGATTGACGATGTCCGTCCGTCCGTCTGTCTGTCCGTCCGTCCGTCCGTCCGTCCGTCTGCCGTCAACATTTTGGTTAAGGTTTCTGGTTGAGGCAAAATCTAAGTAACTATATGCAGTAGAAACTTTATATTATACATGAAGCTTGCCCATGACAAGACCTTTCAATTTATGCCGTAACATTTGACCTAGTGACCTTGACCTTGGACTTTGACCTAGTTAAAGATTTTGGTTAAAGTTTCTGGTTGAGGCAAAATCTAAGTAACTATAGGCAGTAGAAACTTGATATTATACATGAAGCTTGCCCATTACAAGACCTTTCAATTTATGCCGTAACATTTGACCTAGTGACCTTGACCTTTGACTTTGACCTAGTTAAAGATTTTGGTTAAAGTTTCTGGTTGAGGCAAAATCTAAGTAACTATATGCAGTAGAAAGTTTATATTATTAATGAAGCTCGCCCATGACAAGACCTTTCAATTTATGCCGTAACATTTGACCTAGTGACCTTGACCTTGGACTTTGACCTAGTTAAGGATTTTGGTTAAAGTTCCTGGTTTAAGCAAAATCTATGGAACTGTATGCAGTAGAAACTTCATTTTATACATGTAGGTTGCCTCTGACAAAACCTTTCAATTTATGCTGTATTATTTGACCTATTGACCTTGACCCAGTTGGTGACAAAAACTTACTTTGCAATCCGGCCATACCGTCTTTAGCGGTGTTTTATTAAAGTAAAGGTATAGAGGAAAGGTACATCAAGAATTGCTTATGTGTTTGAGTGTTTTTCATAGGGACATGGACCACAGATGGAAGGCATTGGACAACAACAGATTATCGAGGATATTGGACAACAACCAGCTGATGGAGGAGGGCATAA
This sequence comes from Pinctada fucata, assembly GCA_028142955.1. Lineage (NCBI taxonomy): Eukaryota > Metazoa > Mollusca > Bivalvia > Pterioida > Pteriidae > Pinctada > Pinctada fucata. The sequence continues at coordinate 29,135,027 of AP027115.1, forward strand.
GACAACGAATGACAGCAACTAGGTAACTTATTTACCTAGTGACAAGGTAAGAGTTCTCTCCCTTACAACACATTTTCATTTTGTACTTAAACCAAATAAAAAAGATAAAAGACTAAACAAAAAAAAATAGTAAACAGAATAGTAAAAGATAAATGAAATAAAATGATAAAACTATAAATAAAACTTAAAATTTAAAAGAGATTTTTTAAGTAAAGATATAGAGAAAAGTTACATCAAGAATTGTTTATGATTGTGTTTGAGTATTATTCATAGGGACATGGACCAGAGATGGAAGGAATTGGACAACAACCAGCTGGTGGAGGAGGGCATTGGACAACGAATGGCAGCAACTAGGTAACTTACTTACCTAGTGACAAGGTAAGAGTTCTCTCCCTTACAAGACATTTTCATTTTGTACTTAAACCAAATAAAAAAGATAAAAGACTGAACAAAAAAAAAAAATAGTAAACAGAATAGTAAAAGATAAATGATATAAAATGATAAAACTATAAATAAAACTTAAAATTTAAAAGAGATTTTTTAAGTAAAGATATAGAGAAAAGTTACATCAAGAATTGTTTATGATTGTGTTTGAGTGTTATTCATAGGGACATGGACCACAGATGGAAGGCATTGGACAACAACAGACTAATGGAGGATGTTGGTCAACAAGGAACTGGTGGAGGAGGGTATTGGACAACGAATGGCAGCAACTAGGTAACTTACTTACCTAGTGACAAGGTAAGAGTTATCTCCCTTACAAGACATTTTCATTTTGTACTTAAAACAAATAAAAATGATAAAAGACTGAACAAAAAAAATAATAAACATAATAGTAAAAGATAAATGATGTAAAATGATAAACCTATAAATAAAACTTAAAATTTAAAAGAGATTTTTTAAGTAAAGATATAAATAAAAGTTACATCAAGAATTGTTTATGTGTTTGAAAGTTATTCATAGGGACATGGACCAAAGATGGAAGTCATTGGACAACAACAGACTAATGGAGGACATTGGACAACAACCAGCTGGTGGAGTAGGGCATCATAGAAGGAATTGTAGAAACTGCATAACTTTCTTACCTAGTGACAAGGTAAGAGTTGTCTCCCTTACAAGACATTTTTATTTTATACTAAAAATAATAAAAAAGATAAACATAAAAATATTAAACATAGATGAAAAATATAAATGATATAAAATGAATAAAACTATAAATAAAACTTAAAACTTAAACGGTGAATGCTATATATGTAATTTTTAAAATTAATAAAACTTTAAATAAAACTCAGGGTTTAAAAACTAAATGATATAAAATTAATTTTTAAATGAATAAAACTATAAATAAAACCTAAAGATTTGAAAGATAAATGATATAAAATGATAAAACTATAAATAAAACTTAAGATTTAAAAGAGATTTTTAAAGTAAAGGTATAGAGGAAAGTTACATCAAGAATTGCTTATGTGTTTGAGTGTTTTTCATAGGGACATCGACCACAGATGGAAGGCATTGGACAACAACAGATTATGGAGGATATTGGACAACAACCAGCTGGTGGAGGAGGGCATAAGACACAAATGACAGCAACTAGGTAACTTACTTACCTAGTGACAAGGTAAGAGTTCTCTCCCTTACAACACATTTTCATTTTGTACTTAAACCAAATAAAAAAGATAAAAGACTAAACAAAAAAAATAATAAACATAATAGTAAAAGATAAATGATATAAAATGATAAAACTATAAATAAAACTTAAAATTTAAAAGAAATTTTTTAAGTAAAGATATAGAGAAAAGTTACATCAAGAATTGTTTATGTGTTTGAGTGTTATTCATAGGGACATGGACCAGAGATGGGAGGCATTGGACAACAACCAGCTGGTGGAGGAGGGCATTGGACAACGAATGGCAGCAACTAGGTAACTTACTTCCCTAGAGACAAGGTATGAGTTCTCTCCCTTACAAGACATTTTCATTTTGTACTTAAACCAAATAAAAAAGATAAAAGACTAAACAAAAAAAATAATAAACATAATAGTAAAAGATAAATGATATAAAATGATAAAACTATAAATAAAACTTAAAATTTAAAAGAAATGTTTTAAGTAAAGATATAGAGAAAAGTTACATCAAGAATTGTTTATGTGTTTGAGTGTTATTCATAGGGACATGGACCAGAGATGGGAGGCATTGGACAACAACCAGCTGGTGGAGGAGGGCATTGGACAACGAATGGCAGCAACTAGGTAACTTACTTCCCTAGAGACAAGGTATGAGTTCTCTCCCTTACAAGACATTTTCATTTTGTACTTAAACCAAATAAAAAAGATAAAAGACTAAACAAAAAAAGAAATAGTAAACAGAATAGTAAAAGATAAATGATATAAAATGATAAAACTATAAATAAAACTTAAAATTTAAAAGAAATTTTTTAAGTAAAGATATAGAGAAAAGTTACATTAAGAATTGTTTATGTGTTTGAGTGTTATTCATAGGGACATGGACCACAGATGGAAGGCATTGGACAACAACAGACTAATGGAGGAATTTGGACAACAACCAGCTGGTGTAGGAGGGCATTGGACAACGAATGACAGCAACTAGGTAACTTACTTACCTAGTGACAAGGTAAGAGTTCTCTCCCTTACAAGACATTTTCATTTTGTACTTAAACCAAATAAAAAAGATAAAAGACTGAACAAAAAAAAAATAATAAACATAATAGTAAAAGATAAATGATATAAAATGATAAAACTATCAATAAAACTTAAAATTTAAAAGAGATTTTTTAAGTAAAGATATAGAGAAAAGTTACATCAAGAATTGTTGATGTGTTTGAGTGTTATTCATAGGGACATGGACCACAGATGGGAGGCATTGGACAACAACAGACTAATGGAGGACGTTGTCAACAACCAGCTGGTGAAGGAGGGCATTGGACTACGATTGACAGCAACTAGGTAACTTACTTACCTAGTGACAAGGTAGGAGTTCTCTCCCTTACGAGACATTTTCATTTTGTACTTAAACCAAATAAAAATGATAAAAGACTAAGCAAAAAAAAAAAAATAAACATAATAGTAAAAGATAAATGATATAAAATGATAAAACTATAAATAAAACTTAAAATTTAAAAGAGATTTTTTAAGTAAAGATATAGAGAAAAGTTACATCAAGAATTGTTTATGTGTTTGAGTGTTATTCATAGGGACATGGACCACAGATGGAAGGCATTGGACAACAACAGACTAATGGAAGACTTTGGTCAACAAGGAACTGGTGGAGGAGGGTATTGGACAACGAATGGCAGCAACTAGGTAACTTACTTACCTAGTGACAAGGTAAGAGTTATCTCCCTTACAAGACATTTTCATTTTGTACTTAAACCAAATAAAAATGATAAAAGACTAAACAAAAAAAAGATAAACATAATAGTAAAAGATAAATGATATAAAATGATAAAACTATAAATAAAACTTAAAATCTAAAAGAGATTTTTTAAGTAAAGATATAGAGAAAAGTTACATCAAGAATTGTTTATGTGTTTGAGTGTTATTCATAGGGACATGGACCACAGATGGAAGTCATTGGACAACAACAGACTAATGGAGGACATTGGACAACAACCAGCTGGTGGAGTAGGGCATCATAGAAGGAATTGTAAGTAAAGATATAGAGAAAAGTTACATCAAGAATTGTTTATGTGTTTGAGTGTTATTCATAGGGACATGGACCACAGATGGAAGGCATTGGACAACAACAGACTAATGGAAGACTTTGGTCAACAAGGAACTGGTGGAGGAGGGTATTGGACAACGAATGGCAGCAACTAGGTAACTTACTTACCTAGTGACAAGGTAAGAGTTATCTCCCTTACAAGACATTTTCATTTTGTACTTAAACCAAATAAAAATGATAAAAGACTAAACAAAAAAAAGATAAACATAATAGTAAAAGATAAATGATATAAAATGATAAAACTATAAATAAAACTTAAAATTTAAAAGAGATTTTTTAAGTAAAGATATAGAGAAAAGTTACATCAAGAATTGTTTATGTGTTTGAGTGTTATTCATAGGGACATGGACCACAGATGGGAGGCATTGGACAACAACAGACTAATGGAGGACGTTGGACAACAACCAGCTGGTGAAGGAGGGCATTGGACTACGAATGACAGCAACTAGGTAACTTACTTACCTAGTGACAAGGTAGGAGTTCTCTCCCTTACAAGACATTTTCATTTTGTACTTAAACCAAATAAAAATGATAAAAGACTAAACAAAAAAAAGATAAACATAATAGTAAAAGATAAATGATATAAAATGATAAAACTATAAATAAAACTTAAAATTTAAAAGAGATTTTTTAAGTAAAGATATAGAGAAAAGTTACATCAAGAATTGTTTATGTGTTTGAGTGTTATTCATAGGGACATGGACCACAGATGGAAGTCATTGGACAACAACAGACTAATGGAGGACATTGGACAACAACCAGCTGGTGGAGTAGGGCATCATAGAAGGAATTGTAGAAACTGCATAACTTTCTTACCTAGTGACAAGGTAAGAGTTGTCTCCCTTACAAGACATTTTTATTTTATACTAAAAATAATAAAAAAAGATAAACATAAAAATAATAAACATAAATGAAAAATAAAAATGATATAAAATGAATAAAACTATAAATAAAACTTAAAACTTAAACGGTGAATGCTATATATGTGATTTTTAAAATTAATAAAACGTTAAATAAAACTCAGGGTTTAAAAAATAAATGATATAAAATTAATTTTTAAAATGAATAAAACTATAAATAAAACCTAAAGATTTGAAAGATAAATGATATAAAATGATAAAACTATAAATAAAACTTAAGATTTAAAAGAGATTTTTAAAGTAAAGGTATAGAGGAAAGTTACATCAAGAATTGCTTATGTGTTTGAGTGTTTTTCATAGGGACATGGACCACAGATGGAAGGCATTGGACAACAACAGATTATAGAGGATATTGGACAACAACGAGCTTGTGGAGGAGGGCATAAGACAACGAATGACAGCAACTAGGTAACTTACTTACCTAGTGACAAGGTAAGAGTTCTCTCCCTTACAACACATTTTCATTTTGTACTTAAACCAAATAAAAAAGATAAAAGACTATACAGAAAAAATATTAAACAGAATAGTAAAAGATAAATGATATAAAATGATAAAACTATAAATAAAACTTAAAATTTAAAAGAGATTTTTTAAGTAAAGATATAGAGAAAAGTTACATCAAGAATTGTTTATGTGTTTGAGTGTTATTCATAGGGACATGGACCACAGATGGAAGTCATTGGACAACAACAGACTAATGGAGGACATTGGACAACAACCAGCTGGTGGAGTAGGGCATCATAGAAGGAATTGTAGAAACTGCGTAACTTTCTTACCTAGTGACAAGGTAAGAGTTGTCTCCCTTACAAGACATTTTTATTTTATACTAAAAATAATAAAAAAAGATAAACATAAAAATAATAAACATAAATGAAAAATATAAATGATATAAAATGAATAAAACTATAAATAAAACTTAAAACTTAAACGGTGAATGCTATATATGAAATTTTTAAAATTAATAAAACTTTAAATAAAACTCAGGGTTTAAAAAATAAATGATATAAAATTAATTTTTAAAATGAATAAAACTATAAATAAAACCTAAAGATTTGAAAGATAAATGATATAAAATGATAAAACTATAAATAAAACTTAAGATTTAAAAGAGATTTTTAAAGTAAAGGTATAGAGGAAAGTTACAACAAGAATTGCTTATGTGTTTGAGTGTTTTTCATAGGGACATGGACCACAGATGGAAGGCATTGGACAACAACAGATTATAGAGGATATTGGACAACAACCAGCTTGTGGAGGAGGGCATAAGACAACGAATGACAGCAACTAGGTAACTTACTTACCTAGTGACAAGGTAAGAGTTCTCTCCCTTACAACACATTTTCATTTTGTACTTAAACCAAATAAAAAAGATAAAAGACTAAACAAAAAAATAATAAACATAATAGTAAAAGATAAATTATATAAAATGATAAAACTTTAAATAAAACTTAAAATTTAAAAGAGATTTTTTAAGTAAAGATATAGAGAAAAGTTACATCAAGAATTGTTTATGTGTTTGAGTGTTATTCATAGGGACATGGACCAGAGATGGAAGGCATTGGACAACAACCAGCTGGTGGAGGAGGGCATTGGACAACGAATGGCAGCAACTAGGTAACTTACTTACTTAGTGACAAGGTATGAGTTCTCTCCCTTACAACACATTTTCATTTTGTACTTAAACCAAATAAAAAAGATAAAAGACTATACAAAAAAAATAGTAAAGAGAATAGTAAAAGATATATGATATTAAATGATAAAACTATAAATAAAACTTAAAATTTAAAAGAGATTTTTTAAGTAAAGATATAGAGAAAAGTTACATGAAGAATTGTTTATGTGTTTGAGTGTTATTCATAGGGACATGGACCACAGATGGAAGTCATTGGACAACAACAGACTAATGGAGGACATTGGGCGACAACCAGCTGGTGGAGTAGGGCATCATAGAAGGAATTGTAGAAACTGCATAACTTTCTTACCTAGTGACAAGGTAAGAGTTGTCTCCCTTACAAGACATTTTTATTTTATACTAAAAATAATAAAAAAAGATAAACATAAAAATAATAAACATAAATGAAAAATATAAATGATATAAAATGAATAAAACTATAAATAAACTTAAAACTTAAACGGTGAATGCTATATATGTAATTTTTAAAATTAATAAAACTTTAAATAAAACTCAGGGTTTAAAAAATAAATGATATAAAATTAATTTTTAAAATGAATAAAACTATAAATAAAACCTAAAGATTTGAAAGATAAATGATATAAAATGATAAAACTATAAATAAAACTTAAGATTTAAAAGAGATTTTTAAAGTAAAGGTATAGAGGAAAGTTACATCAAGAATTGCTTATGTGTTTGAGTGTTTTTCATAGGGACATGGACCACAGATGGAAGGCATTGGACAACAACAGATTATAGAGGATATTGGACAACAACGAGCTTATGGAGGAGGGCATAAGACAACGAATGACAGCAACTAGGTAACTTACTTACCTAGTGACAAGGTAAGAGTTCTCTCCCTTACAACACATTTTCATTTTGTACTTAAACCAAATAAAAAAGATAGAAGACTATACAGAAAAAATATTAAACAGAATAGTAAAAGATAAATGATATAAAATGATAAAACTATAAATAAAACTTAAAATTTAAAAGAGATTTTTTAAGTAAAGATATAGAGAAAAGTTACATCAAGAATTGTTTATGTGTTTGAGTGTTATTCATAGGGACATGGACCACAGATGGAAGTCATTGGACAACAACAGACTAATGGAGGACATTGGACAACAACCAGCTGGTGGAGTAGGGCATCATAGAAGGAATTGTAGAAACTGCATAACTTTCTTACCTAGTGACAAGGTAAGAGTTGTCTCCCTTACAAGACATTTTTATTTTATACTAAAAATAATAAAAAAAGATAAACATAAAAATAATAAACATAAATGAAAAATATAAATGATATAAAATGAATAAAACTATAAATAAAACTTAAAACTTAAACGGTGAATGCTATATATGAAATTTTTAAAATCAATAAAACTTTAAATAAAACTCAGGGTTTAAAAAATAAATGATATAAAATTAATTTTTAAAATGAATAAAACTATAAATAAAACCTAAAGATTTGAAAGATAAATGATATAAAATGATAAAACTATAAATAAAACTTAAGATTTAAAAGAGATTTTTAAAGTAAAGGTATAGAGGAAAGTTACATCAAGAATTGCTTATGTGTTTGAGTGTTTTTCATAGGGACATGGACCACAGATGGAAGGCATTGGACAACAACAGATTATAGAGGATATTGGACAACAACCAGCTTGTGGAGGAGGGCATAAGACAACGAATGACATCAACTAGGTAACTTACTTACCAAGTGACAAGGTAAGAGTTCTCTCCCTTACAACACATTTTCATTTTGTACTTAAACCAAATAAAAAAGATAAAAGACTATACAAAAAAAAATAGTAAAGAGAATAGTAAAAGATATATGATATTAAATGATAAAACTATAAATAAAACTTAAAATTTAAAAGAGATTTTTTAAGTAAAGATATAGAGAAAAGTTACATGAAGAATTGTTTATGTGTTTGAGTGTTATTCATAGGGACATGGACCACAGATGGAAGTCATTGGACAACAACAGACTAATGGAGGACATTGGGCGACAACCAGCTGGTGGAGTAGGGCATCATAGAAGGAATTGTAGAAACTGCATAACTTTCTTACCTAGTGACAAGGTAAGAGTTGTCTCCCTTACAAGACATTTTTATTTTATAGTAAAAATAATAAAAAAAGATAAACATAAAAATAATAAACATAAATGAAAAATATAAATGATATAAAATGAATAAAACTATAAATAAAACTTAAAACTTAAACGGTGAATGCTATATATGTAATTTTTAAAATTAATAAAACTTTAAATAAAACTCAGGGTTTAAAAAATAAATGATATAAAATTAATTTTTAAAATGAATAAAACTATAAATAAAACCTAAAGATTTGAAAGATAAATGATATAAAATGATAAAACTATAAATAAAACTTAAGATTTAAAAGATATTTTTAAAGTAAAGGTATAGAGGAAAGTTACATCAAGAATTGCTTATGTGTTTGAGTGTTTTTCATAGGGACATGGACCACAGATGGAAGGCATTGGACAACAACAGATTATAGAGGATATTGGACAACAACCAGCTTGTGACGGAGGGCATAAGACAACAAATGACAGCAACTAGGTAACTTACTTACCTAGTGACAAGGTAAGAGTTCTCTCCCTTACAACACATTTTCATTTTGTACTTAAACCAAATAAAAAAGATAAAAGACTATACAAAAAAATAGTAAAGAGAATAGTAAAAGATATATGATATTAAATGATAAAACTATAAATAAAACTTAAAATTTAAAAGAGATTTTTTAAGTAAAGATATAGAGAAAAGTTACATGAAGAATTGTTTATGTGTTTGAGTGTTATTCATAGGGACATGGACCACAGATGGAAGTCATTGGACAACAACAGACTAATGGAGGACATTGGGCGACAACCAGCTGGTGGAGTAGGGCATCATAGAAGGAATTGTAGAAACTGCATAACTTTCTTACCTAGTGACAAGGTAAGAGTTGTCTCCCTTACAAGACATTTTTATTTTATACTAAAAATAATAAAAAAAGATAAACATAAAAATAATAAACATAAATGAAAAATATAAATGATATAAAATGAATAAAACTATGAATAAAACTTAAAACTTAAACGGTGAATGCTATATATGTAATTTTTAAAATTAATAAAACTTTAAATAAAACTCAGGGTTTAAAAAATAAATGATATAAAATTAATTTTTAAAATGAATAAAACTATAAATAAAACCTAAAGATTTGAAAGATAAATGATATAAAATGATAAAACTATAAATAAAACTTAAGATTTAAAAGAGATTTTTAAAGTAAAGGTATAGAGGAAAGTTACATCAAGAATTGCTTATGTGTTTGAGTGTTTTTCATAGGGACATGGACCACAGATGGAAGGCATTGGACAACAACAGATTATAGAGGATATTGGACAACAACCAGCTTGTGGAGGAGGGCATAAGACAACGAATGACATCAACTAGGTAACTTACTTACCTAGTGACAAGGTAAGAGTTCTCTCACTTACAACACATTTTCATTTTGTACTTAAACCAAATAAAAAAGATAAAAGACTAAACAAAAAAATAATAAACATAATAGTAAAAGATAAATGATATAAAATGATAAAACTTTAAATAAAACTTAAAATTTAAAAGAGATTTTTTAGTAAAGATATAGAGAAAAGTTGTACAAGAATTGTTTATGTGTTTGAGTGTTATTCATAGGGACATGGACCAGAGATGGAAGGCATTGGACAACAACCAGCTGGTGGAGGAGGGCATTGGACAACGAATGGCAGCAACTAGGTAACTTACTTACCTAGTGACAAGGTATGAGTTCTCTCCCTTACAACACATTTTCATTTTGTACTTAAACCAAATAAAAAAGATAAAAGACTATACAAAAAAAAATAGTAAAGAGAATAGTAAAAGATATATGATATAAAATGATAAAACTATAAATAAAACATAAAATTTAAAAGAGATTTTTTAAGTAAAGATATAGAGAAAAGTTACATGAAGAATTGTTTATGTGTTTTAGTGTTATTCATAGGGACATGGACCAGAGATGGAAGGCATTGGACAACAACAGACTAATGGACGACGTTGGACAACAACCAGCTGGTGAAGGAGGGTATTGGACTACGAATGACAGCAACTAGGTAACTAACTTACCTAGTGAGAAGGTAGGAGTTCTCTCCCTTACAAGACATTTTCATTTTGTACTTAAACCAAATAAAAAAGATAAAAGACTAAACAAAAAATAATAAACATAATAGTAAAAGATAAATGATATAAAATGATTAAACTTTGAATAAAACTCAAAATTTAAAAGACATTTTTTAAGTAAAGATATAGAGAAAAGTTACATCAAGAATTGTTTATGTGTTTGAGTGTTATTCATAGGGACATGGACCAGAGATGGAAGGCATTGGACAACAACCAGCTGGTGGAGGAGGGCATTGGACAACGAATGGCAGCAACTAGGTAACTTACTTACCTAGTGACAAGGTAAGAGTTCTCTCCCTTAATACATTTTCATTTTGTACTTAAACCAAATAAAAAAGATAAAAGACTATACAAAAAAAAATAGTAAACAGAATAGTAAAAGATAAATGATATAAAATGATAGAACTATAAATAAAACTTAAAATTTAAAAGAGATTTTTTAAGTAAAGATATAGAGAAAAGTTACATCAAGAATTGTTTATGTGTTTGAGTGTTATTCATAGGGACATGGACCACAGATGGAAGGCATTGGACAACAACAGACTAATGGAGGACGTTGGACAACAACCAGCTGGTGTAGGAGGGCATTGGACTACGAATGACAGCAACTAGGTAACTTACTTACCTAGTGACAAGGTAAGAGTTGTCTCTCTTACAAGACATTTTCATTTTGTACTTAAACCAAATAAAAAAGATAAAAACTGAACAAAAAAAAAAAATAATAAACATAATAGTAAAAGATAAATGATATAAAATGATAAAACTATAAATAAAACTTAAAATTTAAAAGAGAATTTTTAAGTAAAGATATAGAGAAAAGTTACATCAAGAATTGTTTATGTGTTTGAGTGTTATTCATAGGGACATGGACCACAGATGGAAGGCATTGGACAACAACAGACTAATGGAGGACGTTGTCAACAACCAGCTGGTAAAGGAGGGCATTGGACTACGAATGACAGCAACTAGGTAACTTATTTACCTAGTGACAAGGTAGGAGTTCTCTCCCTTACAAGACATTTTCATTTTGTACTTAAACCAAAAAAAAAAAATGATAAAAGACTAAGCAAAAAAAAAAAAAACATAATAGTAAAAGATAAATGATATAAAATGATAAAACTATAAATAAAACTTAAAATTTAAAAGAGATTTTTTAAGTAAAGATATAGAGAAAAGTTACATGAAGAATTGTTTATGTGTTTGAGTGTTATTCATAGGGACATGGACCACAGATGGAAGGCATTGGACAACAACAGACTAATGGAGGACGTTGTCAACAACCAGCTGGTGAAGGAGGGCATTGGACTACGAATGACAGCAACTAGGTAACTTATTTACCTAGTGACAAGGTAGGAGTTCTCTCCCTTACAAGACATTTTCATTTTCTACTTAAACCAAAAAAAAAAATGATAAAAGACTAAGCAAAAAAAAAAACATAATAGTAAAAGATAAATGATATAAAATGATAAAACTATAAATAAAACTTAAAATTTAAAAGAGATTTTTTAAGTAAAGATATAGAGAAATGTTACATCAAGAATTGTTTATGTGTTTGAGTGTTATTCATAGGGACATGGACCACAGATGGAAGGCATTGGACAACAACAGACTAATGGAAGACGTTGGTCAACAAGGAACTGGTGGAGGAGGGTATTGGACAACGAATGGCAGCAACTAGGTAACTTACTTACCTAGTGACAAGGTAAGAGTTATCTCCCTTACAAGACATTTTCATTTTGTACTTAAACCAAATAAAAAAGATAAAAGACTGAACAAAAAAATAATAATAAACATAATAGTAAAAGATAAATGATATAAAATGATAAAACTATAAATAAAACTTAAAATTTAAAAGAGATTTTTTAAGTAAAGATATAGAGAAAAGTTACATCAAGAATTGTTTATGTGTTTGAGTGTTATTCATAGGGACATGGACCACAGATGGAAGTCATTGGACAACAACAGACTAATGGAGGACATTGGACAACAACCAGCTGGTGGAGTAGGGCATCATAGAAGGAATTGTAGAAACTGCATAACTTTCTTACCTAGTGACAAGGTAAGAGTTGTCTCCCTTACAAGACATTTTTATTTTATACTAAAAATAATAAAAAAAGATAAACATAAAAATAATAAACATAAATGAAAAATATAAATGATATAAAATGAATAAAACTATAAATAAAACTTAAAACTTAAACGGTGAATGCTATATATGTAATTTTTAAAATTAATAAAACTTTAAATAAAACTCAGGGTTTAAAAAATAAATGATATAAAATTAATTTTTAAAATGAATAAAACTATAAATAAAACCTAAAGATTTGAAAGATAAATGATATAAAATGATAAAACTTTAAATAAAACTTAAGATTTAAAAGAGATTTTTAATGTAAAGGTATAGAGGAAAGTTACATCAAGAATTGCTTATGTGTTTGAGTGTTTTTCATAGGGACATGGACCACAGATGGAAGGCATTGGACAACAACAGATTATAGAGGATATTGGACAACAACCAGCTTGTGGAGGAGGGCATAAGACAACGAATGACAGCAACTAGGTAACTTACTTACCTAGTGACAAGGTAAGAGTTCTCTCCCTTACAACACATTTTCATTTTGTACTTAAACCAAATAAAAAAGATAAAAGACTATACAAAAAAAATAGTAAACAGAATAGTAAAAGATAAATGATATAAAATGATAAAACTATAAATAAAACTTAAAATTTAAAAGAGATTTTTTAAGTAAAGATATTAAGAAAAGTTACATCAAGAATTGTTTATGTGTTTGAGTGTTACTCATAGGGACATGGACCACAGATGGAAGGCATTGGACAACAACAGACCAATGGAGGACATTGGACAACAACCAGCTGGTGGAGTAGGGCATCATAGAAGGAATTGTAGAAACTGCATAACTTTCTTACCTAGTGACAAGGTAAGAGTTGTCTCCCTTACAAGACATTTTTATTTTATACTAAAAATAATAAAAAAAGATAAACATAAAAATAATAAACATAAATGAAAAATATAAATGATATAAAATGAATAAAACTATAAATAAAACTTAAAACTTAAACGGTGAATGCTATATATGAAATTTTTAAAATTAATAAAACTTTTAATAAAACTCAGGGTTTAAAAAATAAATGATATAAAATTAATTTTTAAAATGAATAAAACTATAAATAAAACCTAAAGATTTGAAAGATAAATGATATAAAATGATAAAACTATAAATAAAACTTAAGATTTAAAAGAGATTTTTAAAGTAAAGGTATAGAGGAAAGTTACATCAAGAATTGCTTATGTGTTTGAGTGTTTTTCATAGGGACATGGACCACAGATGGAAGGCATTGGACAACAACAGATTATAGAGGATATTGGACAACAACCAGCTTGTGGAGGAGGGCATAAGACAACGAATGACATCAACTAGGTAACTTACTTACCTAGTGACAAGGTAAGAGTTCTCTCCCTTACAACACATTTTCATTTTGTACTTAAACCAAATAAAAAAGATAAAAGACTAAACAAAAAAATAATAAACATAATAGTAAAAGATAAATGATATAAAATGATAAAACTTTAAATAAAACTTAAAATTTAAAAGAGATTTTTTAAGTAAAGATATAGAGAAAAGTTACATCAAGAATTGTTTATGTGTTTGAGTGTTATTCATAGGGACATGGACCAGAGATGGAAGGCATTGGACAACAACCAGCTGGTGGAGGAGGGCATTGGACAACGAATGGCAGCAACTAGGTAACTTACTTACTTAGTGACAAGGTATGAGTTCTCTCCCTTACAACACATTTTCATTTTGTACTTAAACCAAATAAAAAAGATAAAAGACTATACAAAAAAAAATAGTAAAGAGAATAGTAAAAGATATATGATATTAAATGATAAAACTATAAATAAAACTTAAAATTTAAAAGAGATTTTTTAAGTAAAGATATAGAGAAAAGTTACATGAAGAATTGTTTATGTGTTTGAGTGTTATTCATAGGGACATGGACCACAGATGGAAGTCATTGGACAACAACAGACTAATGGAGGACATTGGGCGACAACCAGCTGGTGGAGTAGGGCATCATAGAAGGAATTGTAGAAACTGCATAACTTTCTTACCTAGTGACAAGGTAAGAGTTGTCTCCCTTACAAGACATTTTTATTTTATACTAAAAATAATAAAAAAAGATAAACATAAAAATAATAAACATAAATGAAAAATATAAATGATATAAAATGAATAAAACTATAAATAAAACTTAAAACTTAAACGGTGAATGCTATATATGTAATTTTTAAAATTAATAAAACTTTAAATAAAACTCAGGGTTTAAAAAATAAATGATATAAAATTAATTTTTAAAATGAATAAAACTATAAATAAAACCTAAAGATTTGAAAGATAAATGATATAAAATGATAAAACTATAAATAAAACTTAAGATTTAAAAGAGATTTTTAAAGTAAAGGTATAGAGGAAAGTTACATCAAGAATTGCTTATGTGTTTGAGTGTTTTTCATAGGGACATGGACCACAGATGGAAGGCATTGGACAACAACAGATTATAGAGGATATTGGACAACAACCAGCTTGTGACGGAGGGCATAAGACAACGAATGACAGCAACTAGGTAACTTACTTACCTAGTGACAAGGTATGAGTTCTCTCCCTTACAACACATTTTCATTTTGTACTTAAACCAAATAAAAAAGATAAAAGACTATACAAAAAAATAGTAAAGAGAATAGTAAAAGATATATGATATTAAATGATAAAACTATAAATAAAACTTAAAATTTAAAAGAGATTTTTTAAGTAAAGATATAGAGAAAAGTTACATGAAGAATTGTTTATGTGTTTGAGTGTTATTCATAGGGACATGGACCACAGATGGAAGTCATTGGACAACAACAGACTAATGGAGGACATTGGGCGACAACCAGCTGGTGGAGTAGGGCATCATAGAAGGAATTGTAGAAACTGCATAACTTTCTTACCTAGTGACAAGGTAAGAGTTGTCTCCCTTACAAGACATTTTTATTTTATACTAAAAATAATAAAAAAAGATAAACATAAAAATAATAAACATAAATGAAAAATATAAATGATATAAAATGAATAAAACTATGAATAAAACTTAAAACTTAAACGGTGAATGCTATATATGTATTTTTTAAAATTAATAAAACTTTAAATAAAACTCAGGGTTTAAAAAATAAATGATATAAAATTAATTTTTAAAATGAATAAAACTATAAATAAAACCTAAAGATTTGAAAGATAAATGATATAAAATGATAAAACTATAAATAAAACTTAAGATTTAAAAGAGATTTTTAAAGTAAAGGTATAGAGGAAAGTTACATCAAGAATTGCTTATGTGTTTGAGTGTTTTTCATAGGGACATGGACCACAGATGGAAGGCATTGGACAACAACAGATTATAGAGGATATTGGACAACAACCAGCTTGTGGAGGAGGGCATAAGACAACGAATGACATCAACTAGGTAACTTACTTACCTAGTGACAAGGTAAGAGTTCTCTCACTTACAACACATTTTCATTTTGTACTTAAACCAAATAAAAAAGATAAAAGACTAAACAAAAAAATAATAAACATAATAGTAAAAGATAAATGATATAAAATGATAAAACTTTAAATAAAACTTAAAATTTAAAAGAGATTTTTTTAGTAAAGATATAGAGAAAAGTTACATCAAGAATTGTTTATGTGTTTGAGTGTTATTCATAGGGACATGGACCAGAGATGGAAGGCATTGGACAACAACCAGCTGGTGGAGGAGGGCATTGGACAACGAATGGCAGCAACTAGGTAACTTACTTACCTAGTGACAAGGTATGAGTTCTCTCCCTTACAACACATTTTCATTTTGTACTTAAACCAAATAAAAAAGATAAAAGACTATACAAAAAAAATAGTAAAGAGAATAGTAAAAGATATATGATATAAAATGATAAAACTATAAATAAAACATAAAATTTAAAAGAGATTTTTTAAGTAAAGATATAGAGAAAAGTTACATGAAGAATTGTTTATGTGTTTTAGTGTTATTCATAGGGACATGGACCAGAGATGGAAGGCATTGGACAACAACAGACTAATGGACGACGTTGGACAACAACCAGCTGGTGAAGGAGGGTATTGGACTACGAATGACAGCAACTAGGTAACTAACTTACCTAGTGAGAAGGTAGGAGTTCTCTCCCTTACAAGACATTTTCATTTTGTACTTAAACCAAATAAAAAAGATAAAAGACTAAACAAAAAATAATAAACATAATAGTAAAAGATAAATGATATAAAATGATTAAACTTTGAATAAAACTCAAAATTTAAAAGAGATTTTTTAAGTAAAGATATAGAGAAAAGTTACATCAAGAATTGTTTATGTGTTTGAGTGTTATTCATAGGGACATGGACCAGAGATGGAAGGCATTGGACAACAACCAGCTGGTGGAGGAGGGCATTGGACAACGAATGGCAGCAACTAGGTAACTTACTTACCTAGTGACAAGGTAAGAGTTCTCTCCCTTAATACATTTTCATTTTGTACTTAAACCAAATAAAAAAGATAAAAGACTATACAAAAAAAAATAGTAAACAGAATAGTAAAAGATAAATGATATAATATGATAGAACTATAAATAAAACTTAAAATTTAAAAGAGATTTTTTAAGTAAAGATATAGAGAAAAGTTACATCAAGAATTGTTTATGTGTTTGAGTGTTATTCATAGGGACATGGACCACAGATGGAAGGCATTGGACAACAACAGACTAATGGAGGACGTTGGACAACAACCAGCTGGTGTAGGAGGGCATTGGACTACGAATGACAGCAACTAGGTAACTTACTTACCTAGTGACAAGGTAAGAGTTGTCTCTCTTACAAGACATTTTCATTTTGTACTTAAACCAAATAAAAAAGATAAAAACTGAACAAAAAAAAAAATAATAAACATAATAGTAAAAGATAAATGATATAAAATGATAAAACTATAAATAAAACTTAAAATTTAAAAGAGAATTTTTAAGTAAAGATATAGAGAAAAGTTACATCAAGAATTGTTTATGTGTTTGAGTGTTATTCATAGGGACATGGACCACAGATGGAAGGCATTGGACAACAACAGACTAATGGAGGACGTTGTCAACAACCAGCTGGTGAAGGAGGGCATTGGACTACGAATGACAGCAACTAGGTAACTTATTTACCTAGTGACAAGGTAGAAGTTCTCTCCCTTACAAGACATTTTCATTTTGTACTTAAACCAAAAAAAAAAAAAAATGATAAAAGACTAAGCAAAAAAAAAACAAAAACATAATAGTAAAAGATAAATGATATAAAATGATAAAACTATAAATAAAACTTAAAATTTAAAAGAGATTTTTTAAGTAAAGATATAGAGAAAAGTTACATGAAGAATTGTTTATGTGTTTGAGTGTTATTCATAGGGACATGGACCACAGATGGAAGGCATTGGACAACAACAGACTAATGGAGGACGTTGTCAACAACCAGCTGGTGAAGGAGGGCATTGGACTACGAATGACAGCAACTAGGTAACTTATTTACCTAGTGACAAGGTAGGAGTTCTCTCCCTTACAAGACATTTTCATTTTGTACTTAAACCAAAAAAAAAAAAATGATAAAAGACTAAGCAAAAAAAAAACATAATAGTAAAAGATAAATGATATAAAATGATTAAACTATAAATAAAACTTAAAATTTAAAAGAGATTTTTTAAGTAAAGATATAGAGAAATGTTACATCAAGAATTGTTTATGTGTTTGAGTGTTATTCATAGGGACATGGACCACAGATGGAAGGCATTGGACAACAACAGACTAATGGAAGACGTTGGTCAACAAGGAACTGGTGGAGGAGGGTATTGGACAACGAATGGCAGCAACTAGGTAACTTACTTACCTAGTGACAAGGTAAGAGTTATCTCCCTTACAAGACATTTTCATTTTGTACTTAAACCAAATAAAAAAGATAAAAGACTGAACAAAAAAATAATAATAAACATAATAGTAAAAGATAAATGATATAAAATGATAAAACTATAAATAAAACTTAAAATTTAAAAGAGATTTTTTAAGTAAAGATATAGAGAAAAGTTACATCAAGAATTGTTTATGTGTTTGAGTGTTATTCATAGGGACATGGACCACAGATGGAAGTCATTGGACAACAACAGACTAATGGAGGACATTGGACAACAACCAGCTGGTGGAGTAGGGCATCATAGAAGGAATTGTAGAAACTGCATAACTTTCTTACCTAGTGACAAGGTAAGAGTTGTCTCCCTTACAAGACATTTTTATTTTATACTAAAAATAATAAAAAAAGATAAACATAAAAATAATAAACATAAATGAAAAATATAAATGATATAAAATGAATAAAACTATAAATAAAACTTAAAACTTAAACGGTGAATGCTATATATGTAATTTTTAAAATTAATAAAACTTTAAATAAAACTCAGGGTTTAAAAAATAAATGATATAAAATTAATTTTTAAAATGAATAAAACTATAAATAAAACCTAAAGATTTGAAAGATAAATGATATAAAATGATAAAACTATAAATAAAACTTAAGATTTAAAAGAGATTTTTAAAGTAAAGGTATAGAGGAAAGTTACATCAAGAATTGCTTATGTGTTTGAGTGTTTTTCATAGGGACATGGACCACAGATGGAAGGCATTGGACAACAACAGACTAATGGAGGACGTTGTCAACAATCAGCTGGTGAAGGAGGGCATTGGACTACGAATGACAGCAACTAGGTAACTTATTTACCTAGTGACAAGGTAGGAGTTCTCTCCCTTACAACGCATTTTCATTTTGTACTTAAACCAAATAAAAAAGATAAAAGACTATACAAAAAAAATAGTAAACAGAATAGTAAAAGATAAATGATATAAAATGATAAAACTATAAATAAAACTTAAAATTTAAAAGAGATTTTTTAAGTAAAGATATTAAGAAAAGTTACATGAAGAATTGTTTATATGTTTGAGTGTTACTCATAGGGACATGGACCACAGATGGAAGGCATTGGACAACAACAGACCAATGGAGGACATTGGACAACAACCAGCTGGTGGAGTAGGGCATCATAGAAGGAATTGTAGAAACTGCATAACTTTCTTACCTAGTGACAAGGTAAGAGTTGTCTCCCTTACAAGACATTTTTATTTTATACTAAAAATAATAAAAAAAGATAAACATAAAAATAATGAACATAAATGAAAAATATAAATGATATAAAATGAATAAAACTATAAATAAAACTTAATAGCAGTTCTCTGTAAGGACCAAAATAATTTAAATAGCACGTGGAAACAGCATGTCTCCAATTTGAAGATTTTTGGTATGGAAGTTGTATATGATGCACTGAAACAAAAATAAACTTTCTTTTTACAAATTAAGTTTTCGTTGCCATGGAAACCATGTTTGAAATTTTATGCATCAGTAGAATACTTGTAACATGGCATTTTCACAAGGCTCGTTTCCATGGTAACAGCTATTGTAGTCAACTGAAATTTACTTAATTTTTCTCTTAATATCTTTAATAGTATAAATATTACACAAGAAGTCTGTTTCTCCCCGCTATTCTCTTTGTCAATATGCTCAAAATGTAGGCAAAAACCTGTTTTGAAGAGGCCCTTTTTAAGACCGAAAAAGCTCCTTATTTAACATGATTTTGTTCAAATTTAAAGGCAAATAATCTGAAATGTCAGGCTAACTTGATTTCTACTGCCAATTATCTTTAAAGTTTAATCCTCGATCTTTAAGAAAATGTTAAAATTTGAGTGGGACCTCTTCACAATTTTATTCAAAAGGGTATAAAAATGGTTACCATGGTGACATTCTGTTCAGTGCTATTACACATAGAGTAATTTACTGGTAAATTTTCAGCTGTCCGTTATATATTTTTAAGCATTTTTTTATCAGTGCATATAAAAGAGCATAATTGATTGAAAAATCACCTTAAAATTTTTCAAGGTCACAGGACCCAATGCCAAGGTCATCTTGAAGGTAATTCACAAAATTTGGCAAAATTCTGTGATTTTTCAAAAATATGAGAGGCAGTTACTCATAAATCATGTGGTATTGAGTAAAACAAACACATACATTGTGATTTTGGATATATCCCCTATTTATTGACCAAAGTTGCAAAAATCTCAAAATCAATGACATCCTTGATTTTTAGCTAGTATTTCATACATACATTTAAAAAAAAATGTGAGATTATCATGATTTTTGTCTGAGGCTTATTTTTTTAGGAGAAATGTTCTGAACAAAAAATTGCAATGTTTTTCCATCTATTGGTCCTAATTTTAGAAAGAAGTATTTTTGATACAAATATATGACAGTCAAGCCTAAATTTAGTAACAACAAATAACAACAAAAATGCAATTTTATTGAAATTGGAACCTATAATTTGAATTGACCTTGAACTTAGAGTCAATGACCTTGACAAATTATGGAAGTGCTCAAATAAAGAATACTTTCTTCTGTTGTCCCTACATAAAGTTTAAGCAATAGAAGTTATTCAAACCATGCTAAAAATCAATTTGAAAAGATATAGTCATCATGTGTCAAATGAAAAGTTGCCATGGCAACCATTTTTGACCTCAAAATGTAGGAAAACAAAACAAGGTCCCACTTATTTTTTTCAGTGATTATATTTGTCACATGAAATCTATTTTGTTCTGACAACAGTGATGGTGTTATCAGCCTGACATTTTGTGTTATTTTTGCTTAAAAATGGTAAAAATTGGACAAAAATAGGCCTTGATTTTGACCTTATTTTATGGCAATTTTTGACTGATATTGACTTGATAGGATCCGGCTAATTGAAAGAAATGTAGAAAATTTGTTAATTTTTCTAAAAATAGAGGATTTAAAGATTATAAGTTGTTAATACCAATTAATTCTGACAATGGTTTCCATGGCAACATAATAACCAAAGATGACTTATTTGACCATATTTTTAGTGCTATAAATAGACAGACCTCGTTTCCATGGCAACTGGAATAATTATTTTCAAAAAAATTGTTATTTTTGTATTCAGGGCATTATACATACCATTTATAGAGAAAATCATGAAAATCCATGACATGCTGTTTCCAAAATATTTTGGTCCTTACAAAGAATTGATATTAAAACTTAAACGGTGAATGCTATATATGTATTTTTTAAAATTAATAAAACTTTAAATAAAACTCAGGGTTTAAAAAATAAATGATATAAAATTAATTTTTAAAATGAATAAAACTATAAATAAAACCTAAAGATTTGAAAGATAAATGATATAAAATGATAAAACTATAAATAAAACTTAAGATTTAAAAGAGATTTTTAAAGTAAAGGTATAGAGGAAAGTTACATCAAGAATTGCTTATGTGTTTGAGTGTTTTTCATAGGGACATGGACCACAGATGGAAGGCATTGGACAACAACAGATTATAGAGGATATTGGACAACAACCAGCTTGTGGAGGAGGGCATAAGACAACGAATGACATCAACTAGGTAACTTACTTACCTAGTGACAAGGTAAGAGTTCTCTCCCTTACAACACATTTTCATTTTGTACTTAAACCAAATAAAAAAGATAAAAGACTAAACAAAAAAATAATAAACATAATAGTAAAAGATAAATGATATAAAATGATAAAACTTTAAATAAAACTTAAAATTTAAAAGAGATTTTTTTAGTAAAGATATAGAGAAAAGTTACATCAAGAATTGTTTATGTGTTTGAGTGTTATTCATAGGGACATGGACCACAGATGGAAGGCATTGGACAACAACCAGCTGGTGGAGGAGGGCATTGGACAACGAATGGCAGCAACTAGGTAACTTACTTTCCTAGTGACAAGGTATGAGTTCTCTCCCTTACAACACATTTTCATTTTGTACTTAAACCAAATAAAAAAGATAAAAGACTATACAAAAAAATAGTAAAGAGAATAGTAAAAGATATATGATATAAAATGATAAAACTATAAATAAAACTTAAAATTTAAAAGAGATTTTTTAAGTAAAGATATAGAGAAAAGTTACATGAAGAATTGTTTATGTGTTTGAGTGTTATTCATAGGGACATGGACCAGAGATGGAAGGCATTGGACAACAACAGACTAATGGACGACGTTGGACAACAACCAGCTGGTGAAGGAGGGTATTGGACTACGAATGACAGCAACTAGGTAACTAACTTACCTAGTGAGAAGGTAGGAGTTCTCTCCCTTACAAGACATTTTCATTTTGTACTTAAACCAAATAAAAAAGATAAAAGACTAAACAAAAAATAATAAACATAATAGTAAAAGATAAATGATATAAAATGATTAAACTTTGAATAAAACTTAAAATTTAAAAGAGATTTTTTAAGTAAAGATATAGAGAAAAGTTACATCAAGAATTGTTTATGTGTTTGAGTGTTATTCATAGGGACATGGACCAGAGATGGAAGGCATTGGACAACAACCAGCTGGTGGAGGAGGGCATTGGACAACGAATGGCAGCAACTAGGTAACTTACTTACCTAGTGACAAGGTAAGAGTTCTCTCCCTTAATACATTTTCATTTTGTACTTAAACCAAATAAAAAAGATAAAAGACTATACAAAAAAAAAAATAGTAAACAGAATAGTAAAAGATAAATGATATAAAATGACAGAACTATAAATAAAACTTAAAATCTAAAAGAGATTTTTTAAGTAAAGATATAGAGAAAAGTTACATCAAGAATTGTTTATGTGTTTGAGTGTTATTCATAGGGACATGGACCACAGATGGAAGGCATTGGACAACAACAGACTAATGGAGGACGTTGGACAACAACCAGCTGGTGTAGGAGGGCATTGGACTACGAATGACAGCAACTAGGTAACTTACTTACCTAGTGACAAGGTAAGAGTAGTCTCTCTTACAAGACATTTTCATTTTGTACTTAAACCAAATAAAAAAGATAAAAACTGAACAAAAAAAAATAATAAACATAATAGTAAAAGATAAATGATATAAAATGATAAAACTATAAATAAAACTTAAAATTTAAAAGAGAATTTTTAAGTAAAGATATAGAGAAAAGTTACATCAAGAATTGTTTATGTGTTTGAGTGTTATTCATAGGGACATGGACCACAGATGGAAGGCATTGGACAACAACAGACTAATGGAGGACGTTGTCAACAACCAGCTGGTGAAGGAGGGCATTGGACTACGAATGACAGCAACTAGGTAACTTATTTACCTAGTGACAAGGTAGGAGTTCTCTCCTTTACAAGACATTTTCATTTTGTAATTAAACCAAAAAAAAAAAAATGATAAAAGACTAAGCAAAAAAAAAAAAAACATAATAGTAAAAGATAAACGATATAAAATGATAAAACTATAAATAAAACTTAAAATTTAAAAGAGATTTTTTAAGTAAAGATATAGAGAAAAGTTACATCAAGAATTGTTTATGTGTTTGAGTGTTATTCATAGGGACATGGACCAGAGATGGAAGGCATTGGACAACAACAGACTAATGGACGACGTTGGACAACAACCAGCTGGTGAAGGAGGTTATTGGACTACGAATGACAGCAACTAGGTAACTTATTTACCTAGTGACAAGGTAGGAGTTCTCTCCCTTACAAGACATTTTCATTTTGTACTTAAACCAAAAAAAAAAATGATAAAAGACTAAGCAAAAAAAAAAAACATAATAGTAAAAGATAAATGATATAAAATGATAAAACTATAAATAAAACTTAAAATTTAAAAGAGATTTTCTTAAGTAAAGATATAGAGAAAAGTTACATCAAGAATTGTTTATGTGTTTGAGTGTTATTCATAGGGACATGGACCACAGATGGAAGGCATTGGACAACAACAGACTAATGGAAGACGTTGGTCAACAAGGAACTGGTGGAGGAGGGTATTGGACAACGAATGGCAGCAACTAGGTAACTTACTTACCTAGTGACAAGGTAAGAGTTATCTCCCTTACAAGACATTTTCATTTTGTACTTAAACCAAATAAAAAAGATAAAAGACTGAACAAAAAAATAATAATAAACATAATAGTAAAAGATAAATGATATAAAATGATAAAACTATAAATAAAACTTAAAATTTAAAAGAGATTTTTTAAGTAAAGATATAGAGAAAAGTTACATCAAGAATTGTTTATGTGTTTGAGTGTTATTCATAGGGACATGGACCACAGATGGAAGGCATTGGACAACAACAGACTAATGGAGGACGTTGGACAACAACCAGCTGGTGAAGGAGGGCATTGGACTACGAATGACAGCAACTAGGTAACTTACTTACCTAGTGACATGGTAGGAGTTCTCTCCCTTACAAGACATTTTCATTTTGTACTTAAACCAAATAAAAATGATAAAAGACTAAACAAAAAAAAAGATAAACATAATAGTAAAAGATAAATGATATAAAATGATAAAACTATAAATAAAACTTAAAATTTAAAAGAGATTTTTTAAGTAAAGATATAGAGAAAAGTTACATCAAGAATTGTTTATGTGTTTGAGTGTTATTCATAGGGACATGGACCACAGATGGAAGTCATTGGACAACAACAGACTAATGGAGGACATTGGACAACAACCAGCTGGTGGAGTAGGGCATCATAGAAGGAATTGTAGAAACTGCATAACTTTCTTACCTAGTGACAAGGTAAGAGTTGTCTCCCTTACAAGACATTTTTTTTTTATACTAAAAATAATAAAAAAAGATAAACATAAAAATAATAAACATAAATGAAAAATATAAATGATATAAAATGAATAAAACTATAAATAAAACTTAAAACTTAAACGGTGAATGCTATATATGTAATTTTTAAAATTAATAAAACTTTAAATAAAACTCAGGGTTTAAAAAATAAATGATATAAAATTAATTTTTAAAATGAATAAAACTATAAATAAAACCTAAAGATTTGAAAGATAAATGATATAAAATGATAAAACTATAAATAAAACTTAAGATTTAAAAGAGATTTTTAAAGTAAAGGTATAGAGGAAAGTTACATCAAGAATTGCTTATGTGTTTGAGTGTTTTTCATAGGGACATGGACCACAGATGGAAGGCATTGGACAACAACAGATTATAGAGGATATTGGACAACAACCAGCTTGTGGAGGAGGGCATAAGACAACGAATGACAGCAACTAGGTAACTTACTTACCTAGTGACAAGGTAAGAGTTCTCTTCCTTACAACACATTTTCATTTTGTACTTAAACCAAATAAAAAAGATAAAAGACTATACAAAAAAAATAGTAAACAGAATAGTAAAAGATAAATGATATAAAATGATAAAACTATAAATAAAACTTAAAATTTAAAAGAGATTTTTTAAGTAAAGATATTAAGAAAAGTTACATCAATAATTGTTTATGTGTTTGAGTGTTACTCATAGGGACATGGACCACAGATGGAAGGCATTGGACAACAACAGACCAATGGAGGACATTGGACAACAACCAGCTGGTGGAGTAGGGCATCATAGAAGGAATTGTAGAAACTGCATAACTTTCTTACCTAGTGACAAGGTAAGAGTTGTCTCCCTTACAAGACATTTTTATTTTATACTAAAAATAATAAAAAAAGATAAACATAAAAATAATAAACATAAATGAAAAATATAAATGATATAAAATGAATAAAACTATAAATAAAACTTAAAACTTAAACGGTGAATGCTATATATGTAATTTTTAAAATTAATAAAACTTTAAATAAAACTCAGGGTTTAAAAAATAAATGATATAAAATTAATTTTTAAAATGAATAAAACTATAAATATTACCTAAAGATTTGAAAGATAAATGATATAAAATGATAAAACTATAAATAAAACTTAAGATTTAAAAGAGATTTTTAAAGTAAAGGTATAGAGGAAAGTTACATCAAGAATTGCTTATGTGTTTGAGTGTTTTTCATAGGGACATGGACCAAAGATGGAAGGCATTGGACAACAACAGATTATAGAGGATATTGGACAACAACCAGCTTGTGGAGGAGGGCATAAGACAACGAATGACATCAACTAGGTAACTTACTTACCTAGTGACAAGGTAAGAGTTCTCTCCCTTACAACACATTTTCATTTTGTACTTAAACCAAATAAAAAAGATAAAAGACTAAACAAAAAAATAATAAACATAATAGTAAAAGATAAATGATATAAAATGATAAAACTTTAAATAAAACTTAAAATTTAAAAGAGATTTTTTTAGTAAAGATATAGAGAAAAGTTACATGAAGAATTGTTTATGTGTTTGAGTGTTATTCATAGGGACATGGACCAGAGATGGAAGGCATTGAACAACAACCAGCTGGTGGAGGAGGGCATTGGACAACGAATGGCAGCAACTAGGTAACTTACTTACCTAGTGACAAGGTATGAGTTCTCTCCCTTACAACACATTTTCATTTTGTACTTAAACCAAATAAAAAAGATAAAGGACTATACAAAAAAAATAGTAAAGAGAATAGTAAAAGATATATGATATAAAATGATAAAACTATAAAGAAAACTTAAAATTTAAAAGAGATTTTTTAAGTAAAGATATAGAGAAAAGTTACATGAAGAATTGTTTATGTGTTTGAGTGTTATTCATAGGGACATGGACCAGAGATGGAAGGCATTGGACAACAACAGACTAATGGACGACGTTGGACAACAACCAGCTGGTGAAGGAGGGTATTGGACTACGAATGACAGCAACTAAGTAACTAACTTACCTAGTGACAAGGTAGGAGTTCTCTCCCTTACAAGACATTTTCATTTTGTACTTAAACCAAATAAAAAAGATAAAAGACTAAACAAAAAATAATAAACATAATACTAAAAGATAAATGATATAAAATTATAAAACTTTATATAAAACTTAAAATTTAAAAGAGATTTTTTAAGTAAAGATATAGAGAAAAGTTACATCAAGAATTGTTTAAGTGATTGAGTGTTATTCATACGGACATGGACCAGAGATCGAAGGCATTGGACAACAACCAGCTGGTGAAGGAGGGCATTGGACAACGAATGGCAGCAACTAGGTAACTAACTTACCTAGTGACAAGGTAGGAGTTCTCTCCCTTACAAGACATTTTTATTTTGTACTTAAACGAAATAAAAAAGATAAAAGACTAAACAAAAAAATAATAAACATAATAGTAAAAGATAAATGATATAAAATGATAGAACTATAAATAAAACTTAAAATTTAAAAGAGATGTTTTAAGTAAAGATATAGAGAAAAGTTACATCAAGAATTGTTTATGTGTTTGAGTGTTATTCATAGGGACAAGGACCACAGATGGAAGGCATTGGACAACAACAGACTAATGGAGGACGTTGGACAACAACCAGCTGGTGTAGGAGGGCATTGGACTACGAATGACAGCAACTAGGTAACTTACTTACCTAGTGACAAGGTTAGAGTTCTCTCTCTTACAAGACATTTTCATTTTGTACTTAAACCAAATAAAAAAGATAAAAACTGAACAAAAAAAAATAATAAACATAATAGTAAAAGATAAATGATATAAAATGATAAAACTATAAATAAAACTTAAAATTTAAAAGAGAATTTTTAAGTAAAGATATAGAGAAAAGTTACATCAAGAATTGTTTATGTGTTTGAGTGTTATTCATAGGGACATGGACCACAGATGGAAGGCATTGGACAACAACAGACTAATGGAGGACGTTGTCAACAACCAGCTGGTGAAGGAGGGCATTGGACTACGAATGACAGCAACTAGGTAACTTATTTACCTAGTGACAAGGTAAGAGTTATCTCCCTTACAAGACATTTTCATTTTGTACTTAAACCAAAAAAAAAAAAAATGATAAAAGACTAAGCAAAAAAAAACATAATAGTAAAAGATAAATGATATAAAATGATAAAACTATAAATAAAACTTAAAATTTAAAAGAGATTTTTTAAGTAAAGATATAGAGAAAAGTTACATCAAGAATTGTTTATGTGTTTGAGTGTTATTCATAGGGACATGGACCACAGATGGAAGGCATTGGACAACAACAGACTAATGGAGGACGTTGGTAAACAAGGAACTGGTGGAGGAGGGTATTGGACAACGAATGGCAGCAACTAGGTAACTTACTTACCTAGTGACAAGGTAAGAGTTATCTCCCTTACAAGACATTTTCATTTTGTACTTAAACCAAATAAAAAAGATAAAAGACTGAACAAAAAAAATAATAAACATAATAGTAAAAGATAAATGATATAAAATGATAAAACTATAAATAAAACTTAAAATTTAAAAGAGATTTTTTAAGTAAAGATATAGAGAAAAGTTACATCAAGAATTGTTTATGTGTTTGAGTGTTATTCATAGGGACATGGACCAGAGATGGAAGGCATTGGACAACAACCAGCTGGTGGAGAAGGGCATTGGACAACGAATGGCAGCAACTAGGTAACTTACTTACCTAGTGACAAGGTAAGAGTTCTCTCCCTGACAACACATTTTCATTTTGTACTTAAACCAAATAAAAAAGATAAAAGACTATACAAAAAAATAGTAAAGAGAATAGTAAAAGATATATGATATAAAATGATAAAACTATAAAGAAAACTTTAAATTTAAAAGATATTTTTTAAGTAAAGATATAGAGAAAAGTTACATCAAGAATTGTTTATGTGTTTGAGTGTTATTCATAGGGACATGGACCAGAGATGGAAGGCATTGGACAACAACAGACTAATGGACGACGTTGGACAACAACCAGCTGGTGAAGGAGGGTATTGGACTACGAATGACAGCAACTAGGTAACTAACTTACCTAGTGACAAGGTAGGAGTTCTCTCCCTTACAAGACATTTTCATTTTGTACTTAAACGAAATAAAAAAGATAAAAGACTAAACAAAAAATAATAAACATAATAGTAAAAGATAAATGATATAAAATGATAAAACTTTATATAAAACTTAAAATTTAAAAGAGATTTTTTAAGTAAAGATATAGAGAAAAGTTACATCAAGAATTGTTTAAGTGATTGAGTGTTATTCATAGGGACATGGACCAGAGATGGAAGGCATTGGACAACAAGCAGCTGTTGAAGGAGGGCATTGGACAACGAATGGCAGCAACTAGGTAACTAACTTACCTAGTGACAAGGTAGGAGTTCTCTCCCTTACAAGACATTTTCATTTTGTACTTAAACGAAATAAAAAAGATAAAAGACTAAACAAAAAAATAAACATAATAGTAAAAGATAAATGATATAAAATGATTAAACTTTGAATAAAAGTTAAAATTTAAAAGAGATTTTTTAAGTAAAGATATAGAGAAAAGTTACATCAAGAATTGTTTATGTGTTTGAGTGTTATTTATAGGGACATGGACCAGAGATGGAAGGCATTGGACAACAACCAGCTGGTGGAGGAGGGCATTGGACAACGAATGGCAGCAACTAGGTAACTTACTTACCTAGTGACAAGGTAAGAGTTCTCTCCCTTAATACATTTTCATTTTGTACTTAAACCAAATAAAAAAGATAAAAGACTATACAAAAAAAAAATAGTAAACAGAATAGTAAAAGATAAATGATATAAAATGATAGAACTATAAATAAAACTTAAAATTTAAAAGAGATTTTTTAAGTAAAGATATAGAGAAAAGTTACATCAAGAATTGTTTATGTGTTTGAGTGTTATTCATAGGGACATGGACCACAGATGGAAGGCATTGGACAACAACAGACTAATGGAGGACGTTGGACAACAACCAGCTGGTGTAGGAGGGCATTGGACTACGAATGACAGCAACTAGGTAACTTACTTACCTAGTGACAAGGTAGGAGTTCTCTCTCTTACAAGACATTTCATTTTGTACTTAAACCAAATAAAAAAGATAAAAACTGAACAAAAAAAAAATAAACATAATAGTAAAAGATAAATGATATAAAATGATAAAACTATAAATAAAACTTAAAATTTAAAAGAGAATTTTTAAGTAAAGATATAGAGAAAAGTTACATGAAGAATTGTTTATGTGTTTGAGTGTTATTCATAGGGACATGGACCACAGATGGAAGGCATTGGACAACAACAGACCAATGGAGGACGTTGTCAACAACCAGCTGGTGAAGGAGGGCATTGGACTACGAATGACAGCAACTAGGTAACTTATTTACCTAGTGACAAGGTAGGAGTTCTCTCCCTTACAAGACATTTTCATTTTGTACTTAAACCAAAAAAAAAATGATAAAAGACTAAGCAAAAAAAAAACATAATAGTAAAAGATAAATGATATAAAATGATAAAACTATAAATAAAACTTAAAATTTAAAAGAGAGTTTTTAAGTTAAGATATAGAGAAAAGTTACGTCAAGAATTGTTTATGTGTTTGAGTGTTATTCATAGGGACATGGACCACAGATGGAAGGCATTGGACAACAACAGACTAATGGAGGACGTTGGTCAACAAGGAACTGGTGGAGGAGGGTATTGGACAACGAATGGCAGCAACTAGGTAACTTACTTACCTAGTGACAAGGTAAGAGTTATCTCCCTTACAAGACATTTTCATTTTGTACTTAAACCAAATAAAAAAGATAAAAGACTAAGCAAAAAAAAATAATAAACATAATAGTAAAAGATAAATGATATAAAATGATAAAACTATAAATAAAACTTAAAATTTAAAAGAGAGTTTTTAAGTAAAGATATAGAGAAAAGTTACATCAAGAATTGTTTATGTGTTTGAGTGTTATTCATAGGGACATGGACCACAGATGGAAGGCATTGGACAACAACAGACTAATGGAGGACGTTGTCAACAACCAGCTGGTGAAGGAGGGTATTGGACTACGAATGACAGCAACAAGGTAACTTACTTACCTAGTGACAAGGTAGGAGTTCTCTCCCTTACAAGACATTTTTATTTTGTACTTAAACCAAATAAAAATGATAAAAGACTAAACAACAAAAAAAAAATAAACATAATAGTAAAAGATAAAGGATATAAAATGATAAAACTATAAATAAAACTTAAAATTTAAAAGAGATTTTTTAAGTAAAGATATAGATAAAAGCTACATCAAGAA
Source organism: Pinctada fucata (assembly GCA_028142955.1). Taxonomy (NCBI): domain Eukaryota; kingdom Metazoa; phylum Mollusca; class Bivalvia; order Pterioida; family Pteriidae; genus Pinctada; species Pinctada fucata. The sequence goes on from AP027115.1 coordinate 29,166,733, forward strand.
TTGTTTATGTGTTTGAGTGTTATTCATAGGGACATGGACCACAGATGGAAGGCATTGGACAACAACAGACTAATGGAGGACGTTGGTCAACAAGGAACTGGTGAAGGAGGGTATTGGACTACGAATGACAGCAACAAGGTAACTTACTTACCTAGTGACAAGGTAGGAGTTCTCTCCCTTACAAGAGATTTTTATTTTGTACTTAAACCAAATAAAAATGATAAAAGACTAAACAACAAAAAAAAAATAAACATAATAGTAAAAGATAAATGATATAAAATGATAAAACTATAAATAAAACTTAAAATTTAAAAGATTTTTTAAGTAAAGATATAGATAAAAGTTACATCAAGAATTGTTTATGTGTTTGAGTGTTATTCATAGGGACATGGACCACAGATGGAAGGCATTGGACAACAACAGACTAATGGAGGATGTTGGTCAACAAGGAACTGGTGGAGGAGGGTATTGGACAACGAATTGCAGCAACTAGGTAACTTACTTACCTAGTGACAAGGTAAGAGTTATCTCCCTTACAAGACATTTTCATTTTGTACTTAAACCAAATAAAAAAGATAAAAGACTGAACAAAAAAAAAATAATAAACATAATAGTAAAAGATAAATGATATAAAATGATAAAACTATAAATAAAACTTAAAATTTAAAAGAGATTTTTTAAGTAAAGATATAGATAAAAGTTACATCAAGAATTGTTTATGTGTTTGAGTGTTATTCATAGGGACATGGACCACAGATGGAAGGCATTGGACAACAACAGACTAATGGAGGACATTGGACAACAACCAGCTGGTGGAGTAGGGCATCATAGAAGGAATTGTAGAAACTGCATAACTTTCTTACCTAGTGACAAGGTAAGAGATGTCTCCCTTACAAGACATTTTTATTTTATACTAAAAATAATAAAAAAGATAAACATAAAAATATTAAACATAAATGAAAAATATAAATGATATAAAATGAATAAAACTATAAATAAAACTTAAAACTTAAACGGTGAATGCTATATATGTAATTTTTAAAATTAATAAAACTTTAAATAAAACTCAGGGTTTAAAAACTAAATGATATAAAATAAATTTTTAAAATGAATCAAACTATAAATAAAACCTAAAGATTTGAAAGATAAATGATATAAAATGATAAAACTATAAATAAAACTTAAGATTTAAAAGAGATTTTTAAAGTAAAGGTATAGAGGAAAGTTACATCAAGAATTGCTTATGTGTTTGAGTGTTTTTCATAGGGACATGGACCACAGATGGAAGGCATTGGACAACAACAGATTATGGAGGATATTGGACAACAACCAGCTGGTGGAGGAGGGCATTGGACTACGAATGACAGCAACGAGGTAACTTACTTACCTAGTGACAAGGTAAGAGTTCTCTCCCTTACAAGACATTTTCATTTTGTACTTAAACCAAATAAAAAAGATAAAAGACTGAACAAAAAAAAAATAATAAACATAATAGTAAAAGATAAATGATATAAAATGATTAAACTATAAATAAAACTTAAAATTTAAAAGAGATTGTTTAAGTAAAGATATGCAGACAAGTTACATCAAGAATTGTTTATGTGTTTGAGTGTTATTCATAGGGACATGGAGCACAGATGGAAGGCATTGGACAACAACAGACTAATGGAGGACGTTGGACAACAACCAGCTGGTGAAGGAAGGCATTGGACTACGAATGACAGCAACTAGGTAACTTACTTACCTAGTGACAAGGTAGGAGTTCTCTCCCTTACAAGACATTTTCATTTTGTACTTAAACCAAATAAAAATGATAAAAGACTAAACAAACAAAAAAAGAAAAAAATTAACAGAATAGTAAAAGATAAATGATATAAAATGATAAAACTATAAATAAAACTTAAAATTTAAAAGAGATTTTTTAAGTAAAGATATAGAGAAAAGTTACATGAAGAATTGTTTATGTGTTTGAGTGTTATTCATAGGGACATGGACCACAGATGGAAAGCATTGGACAACAACAGACTAATGGAGGATGTTGGACAACAAGGAACTGGTGGAGGAGGGTATTGGACAACGAATGGCAGCAACTAGGTAACTTACTTACCTAGTGACAAGGTAAGAGTTCTCTCCCTTACAAGACATTTTCATTTTGTACTTAAACCAAATAAAAAAGATAAAAGACTGAACAAAAAAAATAATAAACATAATAGTAAAAGATAAATGATATAAAATGATAAAACTATAAATAAAACTTAAAATTTAAAAGAGATTTTTTAAGTAAAGATATAGATAAAATTTACATCAAGAATTGTTTATGTGTTTGAGTGTTATTCATAGGGACATGGACCAGAGATGGAAGGCATTGGACAACAACCAGCTGGGGGAGGAGGGCATTGGACGACGAATGGCAGCAACTAGGTAACTTACTTACCTAGTGACAAGGTAAGAGTTCTCTCCCTTACAATACATTTTCATTTTGTACTTAAACCAAATAAAAAAGATAAAAGACTATACAAAAAAAATAGTAAACAGAATAGTAAAAGATTAATGATATAAAATGATAAAACTATAAATAAAACTTAAAATTTAAAAGAGATTTTTTAAGTAAAGATATAGAGAAAAGTTACATCAAGAATTGTTTATGTGTTTGAGTGTTATTCATAGGGACATGGACCTCAGATGGAAGGCATTGGACAACAACAGACTAATGGAGGATGTTGGACAACAAGGAACTGGTGGAGGAGGGTATTGGACAACGAATGGCAGCAACTAGGTAACTTACTTACCTAGTGACAAGGTAAGAGTTATCTCCCTTACAATACATTTTCATTTTGTACTTAAACCAAATAAAAAAGATAAAAGACTATACAAAAAAAATAGTAAACATAATAGTAAAAGATAAATGATATAAAATGATAAAACTATAAATAAAACTTAAAATTTAAAAGAGATTTTTTAAGTAAAGATATAGAGAATAGTTACATCAAGAATTGTTTATGTGTTTGAGTGTTATTCATAGGGACATGGACCTCAGATGGAAGGCATTGGACAACAACAGACTAATGGAGGACGTTGGTCAAAAAGGAACTGGTGGAGGAGGGTATTGGACAACGAATGGCAGCAACTAGGTAACTTACTACCTAGTGACAAGGTAAGAGTTATCTCCCTTACAAGACATTTTCATTTTGTACTTAAACCAAATAAAAAAGATAAAAGACTGAACAAAATAAATAATAAACATAATAGTAAAAGATAAATGATGTAAAATGATAAAACTATAAATAAAACTTAAAATTTAAAAGAGATTTTTTAAGTAAAGATATAGATAAAAGTTCCATCAAGAATTGTTTATGTGTTTGAGTGTTATTCATAGGGACATGGACCACAGATGGAAGTCATTGGACAACAACAGACTAATGGAGGACATTGGACAACAACCAGCTGGTGGAGGAGGGCATTATAGAAGGAATTGTAGAAACTGCATAACTTTATTACCTAGTGACAAGGTAAGAGTTGTCTCCCTTACAAGACATTTTTATTTTATACTAAAAATAATAAAAAAGATAAACATAAAAATATTAAACATAAATGAAAAATATAAATGATATAAAATGAATAAAACTATAAATAAAACTTAAAACTTAGACGGTGAATGCTATATATGTAATTTTTTAAATGAATAAAACTTTAAATAAAACTCAGGGTTTAAAAACTAAATGATATAAAATTAATTTTTAAAATGAATAAAACTATAAATAAAACCTAAAGATTTGAAAGATAAATGATATAAAATGATAAAACTATAAATAAAACTTAAGATTTAAAAGAGATTTTTAAAGTAAAGGTATAGAGGAAAATTACATCAAGAATTGCTTATGTGTTTGAGTGTTTTTCATAGGGACATGGACCACAGATGGAAGGCATTGGACAACAACAGATTATGAAGGATATTGGACAACAACCAGCTGGTGGAGGAGGGCATAAGACAACGAATGAAAGCAACTAGGTAACTTACTTACCTAGTGACAAGGTAAGAGTTCTCTCCCTTACAACACATTTTCATTTTGTACTTAAACCAAATAAAAAAGATAAAAGACTAAACAAGAAAATAATAAACATAATAGTAAAAGATAAATGATATAAAATTATAAAATTTTAAATAAAACTTAAAATTTAAAAGAGATTTTTTAAGTAAAGATATAGAGAAAAGTTACATCAAGAATTGTTTATGTGTTTGAGTTTTATTCATAGGGACATGGACCAGAGATGGAAGGCATTGGACAACAACCAGCTGGTGGAGGAGGGCATTGGACAACGAATGGCAGCAACTAGGTAACTTACTTACCTAGAGACAAGGTAGGAGTTCTCTCCCTTACAAGACATTTTCATTTTGTACTTAAACCAAATAAAAAAGATAAAAGACTAAACAAACAAAGAAATAGTAAACATAATAGTAAAAGATAAATGATATAAAATGATAAAACTGTAAATAAAACTTAAAATTTAAAAGAAATTTTTTAAGTAAAGATATCGAGAAAAGTTACATCAAGAATTGTTTATGTGTTTGAGTGTTATTCATAGGGACATGGACCACAGATGGAAGGCATTGGACAACAACAGACTAATGGAGGAATTTGGACAACAACCAGCTGGTGTAGGAGGGCATTGGACAACGAATGACAGCAACTAGGTAACTTACTTACCTAGTGACAAGGTAAGAGTTCTCTCCCTTACAACACATTTTCATTTTGTACTTAAACCAAATAAAAAAGATAAAAGACTGAACAAAAAAAAAAATAAACATAATAGTAAAAGATAAATGATATAAAATGATAAAACTATAAATAAAACTTAAAATTTAAAAGAGATTTTTTAAGTAAAGATATAGAGAAAAGTTACATCAAGAATTGTTTATGTGTTTGAGTGTTATTCATAGGGACATGGACCTCAGATGGAAGGCATTGGACAACAACAGACTAATGGAGGACGTTGGTCAACAAGGAACTGGTGGAGGAGGGCATTGGACAACGAATGGCAGCAACTAGGTAACTTACTTACCTAGTGACAAGGTAGGAGTTCTCTCCCTTACAAGACATTTTCATTTTGTACTTAAACCAAATAAACAAGATAAAAGACTGAACAAAGAAAATAATAAACATAATAGTAAAAGATAAATGATATAAAATGATAAAACTATAAATAAAACTTAAAATTTAAAAGAGATTTTTTAAGTAAAGATATAGATAAAAGTTCCATCAAGAATTGTTTATGTGTTTGAGTGTTATTCATAGGGACATGGACCACAGATGGAAGTCATTGGACAACAACAGACTAATGGAGGACATTGGACAACAACCAGCTGGTGGAGTAGGGCATCATAGAAGGAATTGTAGAAACTGCATAACTTTCTTACCTAGTGACAAGGTAAGAGCTGTCTCCCTTACAAGACATTTGTATTTTATACTAAAAATAATAAAAAAGATAAACCTAAATATATTAAACATAAATGAAAAATATAAATGATATAAAATGAATAAAACTATAAATAAAACTTAAAACTTAAACGGTGAATGCTATATATGTAATTTTTAAAATTAATAAAGCTTTAAATAAAACTCAGGGTTTAAAAACTAAATGATATAAAATTAATTTTTAAAATGAATAAAACTATAAATAAAACCTAAAGATTTGAAAGATAAATGATATAAAATGATAAAACTATAAATAAAACTTAAGATTTAAAAGAGATTTTTAAAGTAAAGGTATAGAGGAAAGTTACATCAAGAATTGCTTATGTGTTTGAGTGTTTTTCATAGGGACATGGACCAGAGATGGAAGGCATTGGACAACAACAGATTATGGAGGATATTGGACAACAACCAGCTGGTGGAGGAGGGCATAAGACAACGAATGACAGCAACTAGGTAACTTACTTACATAGTGACAAGGTAAGAGTTCTCTCCCTTACAACACATTTTCATTTTGTACTTAAACCAAACAAAAAAGAGAAAAGACTAAACAAAAAAATAGTAAACAGAATAGTAAAAGATAAATGATATAAAATGATCAAACTATAAATAAAACTTAAAATTTAAAAGAGATTTTTTAAGTAAAGATATAGAGAAAAGTTACATCAAGAATTGTTTATATGTTTGAGTGTTATTCATAGGGACATGGACCACAGATGGAAGGCATTGGACAACAACAGACTAATGGAGGAATTTGGACAACAACCAGCTGGTGTAGGAGGGCATTGGACTACGAATGACAGCAACTAGGTAACTTACTTACCTAGTTACAAGGTAAGAGTTCTCTCCCTTACAACACATTTTCATTTTGTACTTAAACCAAATAAAAAAGATAAAAGACTGAACAAAAAAAATAATAAACATAATAGTAAAAGATAAATGATATAAAATGATAGAACTATAAATAAAACTTAAAATTTAAAAGAGATTTTTTAAGTAAAGATATAGAGAAAAGATACATCAAGAATTGTTTATGTGTTTGAGTGTTATTCATAGGGACATGGACCCAGATGGAAGTCATTGGACAACAACAGACTAATGGAGGATGTTGGACAACAAGGAACTGGTGGAGGAGGGTATTGGACAACGAATGGCATCAACTAGGTAACTTACTTACCTAGTGACAAGGTAAGAGTTCTCTCCCTTACAAGACATTTTCATTTTGTACTTAAACCAAATTAAAATGAGAAAAGACTAAGCAAAAAAAAAACACATAATAGTAAAAGATAAATGATATAAAATGATAAAACTATAAATAAAACTTAAAATTTAAAAGAGATTTTTTAAGTAAAGATATAGATAAAAGTTACATCAAGAATTGTTTATGTGTTTGAGTGTTATTCATAGGGACATGGACCACAGATGGAAGGCATTGGACAACAACAGACTAATGGAGGACGTTGGACAACAACCAGCTGGTGAAGGAGGGCATTGGACTACGAATGACAGCAACAAGGTAACTTACTTACCTAGTGACAAGGTAGGAGTTCTCTCCCTTACAAGACATTTTCATTTTGTACTTAAACCAAATAAAAATGATAAAAGACTTAACAACAACAAAAAAATAAACATAATAGTAAAAGATAAATGATATAAAATGATAAAACTATAAATAAAGCTTAAAATTTAAAAGAGTTTTTTTAAGTAAAGATATAGATAAAAGTTACATCAAGAATTGTTATTCATAGGGACATGGACCATAGATGGAAGGCATTGGACAACAACCAGCTGGTGGAGGAGGGCATTGGACAACGAATGGCAGCAACTAGGTAACTTACTTACCTAGTGACAAGGTAAGAGTTCTCTCCCTTACAATACATTTTCATTTTGTACTTAAACCAAAAAAAAAAGATAAAAGACGAAACAAAAAAAATAGTAAACAGAATAGTAAAAGATTAATGATATAAAATGAAAAAACTATAAATAAAACTTAAAATTGAAAAGAGATTTTTTAAGTAAAGATATAGAGAAAAGTTACATCAAGAATTGTTTATGTGTTTGAGTGTTATTCATAGGGACATGGACCCAGATGGAAGGCATTGGACAACAACAGACTAATGGAGGATGTTGGACAACAAGGAACTGGTGGAGGAGGGTTATTCATAGGGACATGGACCACAGATGGAAGTCATTGGACAACAACAGACTAGACTAATGGAGGACATTGGACAACAACCAGCTGGTGGAGTAGGGCATCATAGAAGGAATTGTAGAAACTGCATAACTTTCTTACCTAGTGACAAGGTAAGAGTTGTCTCCCTTACAAGACATTTTTATTTCATACTAAAAATAATAAAAAAAGATAAACATAAAAATAATAAACATAAATGAAAAATATAAATGATATAAAATGAATAAAACTATAAATAAAACTTAAAACTTAAACGGTGAATGCTATATATGTAATTTTTAAAATTAATAAAACTTTAAATAAAACTCAGGGTTTAAAAAATAAATGATATAAAATTAATTTTTAAAATGAATAAAACTATAAATAAAACCTAAAGATTTGAAAGATAAATGATATAAAATGATAAAACTATAAATAAAACTTAAGATTTAAAAGAGATTTTTAAAGTAAAGGTATAGAGGAAAGTTACATCAAGAATTGCTTATGTGTTTGAGTGTTTTTCATAGGGACATGGACCAGAGATGGAAGGCATTGGACAACAAACAGCTGGTGGAGGAGGGCATAAGAAAACGAATGACAGCAACTAGGTAACTTACTTACCTAGTGACAAGGTAAGAGTTCTCTCCCTTACAAGACATTTTCATTTTGTACTTAAACCAAATAAAAAAGATAAAAGACTGAACAAAAAAAATAATAAACATAATAGTAAAAGATAAATGATATAAAATGATAAAACTATAAATAAAACTTAAAATTTAAAAGAGATTTTTTAAGTAAAGATATAGAGAAAAGTTACATCAAGAATTGTTTATGTGTTTGAGTGTTATTCATAGGGACATGGACCCAGATGGAAGTCATTGGACAACAACAGACTAATGGAGGATGTTGGACAACAAGGAACTGGTGGAGGAGGGTATTGGACAACGAATGGCAGCAACTAGGTAACTTATTTACCTAGTGACAAGGTAAGAGTTATCTCCCTTACGAGGCATTTTCATTTTGAACTTAAAGCAAATAAAAAAGATAAAAGACTAAACAAAAAAATAATTAACATAATAGTAAAAGATAAATGATATAAAATGATAAAACTTTAAAGAAAACTTAAAATTTAAAAGAGATTTTTTTAGTAAAGATATAGAGAAAAGTTACATCAAGAATTGTTTATGTGTTTGAGTGTTATTCATAGGGACATGGACCACAGATGGAAGGCATTGGACAACAACATACTAATGGAGGACGTTGGTCAACAAGGAACTGGTGGAGGAGGGTATTGGACAACGAATGGCATCAACTAGGTAACTTACTTACCTAGTGACAAGGTAAGAGTTCTCTCCCTTACAAGACATTTTCATTTTGTACTTAAACCAAATTAAAATGAGAAAAGACTAAGCAAAAAAAAAAAACACATAATAGTAAAAGATAAATGATATAAAATGATAAAACTATAAATAAAACTTAAAATTTAAAAGAGATTTTTTAAGTAAAGATATAGATAAAAGTTACATCAAGAATTGTTTATGTGTTTGAGTGTTATTCATAGGGACATGGACCACAGATGGAAGGCATTGGACAACAACAGACTAATGGAGGACGTTGGACAACAACCAGCTGGTGAAGGAGGGCATTGGACTACGAATGACAGCAACAAGGTAACTTACTTACCTAGTGACAAGGTAGGAGTTCTCTCCCTTACAAGACATTTTCATTTTGTACTTAAACCAAAGAAAAATGATAAAAGACTTAACAAAAAAAAAAAATAAACATAATAGTAAAAGATAAATGATATAAAATGATAAAACTATAAATAAAGCTTAAAATTTAAAAGAGTTTTTTTAAGTAAAGATATAGATAAATGTTACATTAAGAATTGTTATTCATAGGGACATGGACCATAGATGGAAGGCATTGGACAACAACCAGCTGGTGGAGGAGGGCATTGGACAACGAATGGCAGCAACTAGGTAACTTACTTACCTAGTGACAAGGTAAGAGTTCTCTCCCTTACAATACATTTTCATTTTGTACTTAAACCAAAAAAAAAAAGATAAAAGACGAAACAAAAAAAATAGTAAACAGAATAGTAAAAGATTAATGATATAAAATGAAAAAACTATAAATAAAACTTAAAATTGAAAAGAGATTTTTTAAGTAAAGATATAGAGAAAAGTTACATCAAGAATTGTTTATGTGTTTGAGTGTTATTCATAGGGACATGGACCCAGATGGAAGGCATTGGACAACAACAGACTAATGGAGGATGTTGGACAACAAGGAACTGGTGGAGGAGGGTTATTCATAGGGACATGGACCACAGATGGAAGTCATTGGACAACAACAGACTAGACTAATGGAGGACATTGGACAACAACCAGCTGGTGGAGTAGGGCATCATAGAAGGAATTGTAGAAACTGCATAACTTTCTTACCTAGTGACAAGGTAAGAGTTGTCTCCCTTACAAGACATTTTTATTTTATACTAAAAATAATAAAAAAAGATAAACATAAAAATAATAAACATAAATGAAAAATATAAATGATATAAAATGAATAAAACTATAAATAAAACTTAAAACTTAAACGGTGAATGCTATATATGTAATTTTTAAAATTAATAAAACTTTAAATAAAACTCAGGGTTTAAAAAATAAATGATATAAAATTAATTTTTAAAATGAATAAAACTATAAATAAAACCTAAAGATTTGAAAGATAAATGATATAAAATGATAAAACTATAAATAAAACTTAAGATTTAAAAGAGATTTTTAAAGTAAAGGTATAGAGGAAAGTTACATCAAGAATTGCTTATGTGTTTGAGTGTTTTTCATAGGGACATGGACCAGAGATGGAAGGCATTGGACAACAAACAGCTGGTGGAGGAGGGCATAAGACAACGAATGACAGCAACTAGGTAACTTACTTACCTAGTGACAAGGTAAGAGTTCTCTCCCTTACAAGACATTTTCATTTTGTACTTAAACCAAATAAAAAAGATAAAAGATTGAACAAAAAAAATAATAAACATAATAGTAAAAGATAAATGATATAAAATGATAAAACTATAAATAAAACTTAAAATTTAAAAGAGATTTTTTAAGTAAAGATATAGAGAAAAGTTACATCAAGAATTGTTTATGTGTTTGAGTGTTATTCATAGGGACATGGACCCAGATGGAAGTCATTGGACAACAACAGACTAATGGAGGATGTTGGACAACAAGGAACTGGTGGAGGAGGGTATTGGACAACGAATGGCAGCAACTAGGTAACTTATTTACCTAGTGACAAGGTAAGAGTTATCTCCCTTACGAGGCATTTTCATTTTGAACTTAAAGCAAATAAAAAAGATAAAAGACTAAACAAAAAAATAATTAACATAATAGTAAAAGATAAATGATATAAAATGATAAAACTTTAAAGAAAACTTAAAATTTAAAAGAGATTTTTTTAGTAAAGATATAGAGAAAAGTTACATCAAGAATTGTTTATGTGTTTGAGTGTTATTCATAGGGACATGGACCACAGATGGAAGGCATTGGACAACAACATACTAATGGAGGACGTTGGTCAACAAGGAACTGGTGGAGGAGGGTATTGGACAACGAATGGCATCAACTAGGTAACTTACTTACCTAGTGACAAGGTAAGAGTTCTCTCCCTTACAAGACATTTTCATTTTGTACTTAAACCAAATTAAAATGAGAAAAGACTAAGCAAAAAAAAAAAAAAAACACATAATAGTAAAAGATAAATGATATAAAATGATAAAACTATAAATAAAACTTAAAATTTAAAAGAGATTTTTTAAGTAAAGATATAGATAAAAGTTACATCAAGAATTGTTTATGTGTTTGAGTGTTATTCATAGGGACATGGACCACAGATGGAAGGCATTGGACAACAACAGACTAATGGAGGACGTTGGACAACAACCAGCTGGTGAAGGAGGGCATTGGACTACGAATGACAGCAACAAGGTAACTTACTTACCTAGTGACAAGGTAGGAGTTCTCTCCCTTACAAGACATTTTCATTTTGTACTTAAACCAAATAAAAATGATAAAAGACTAAACAACAAAAAGAAAAAATAAACATAATAGTAAAAGATAAATGATATAAAATGATAAAACTATAAATAAAGCTTAAAATTTAAAAGAGTTTTTTTAAGTAAAGATATAGATAAAAGTTACATCAAGAATTGTTATTCATAGGGACATGGACCATAGATGGAAGGCATTGGACAACAACCAGCTGGTGGAGGAGGGCATTGGACAACGAATGGCAGCAACTAGGTAACTTACTTACCTAGTGACAAGGTAAGAGTTCTCTCCCTTACAATACATTTTCATTTTGTAATTAAACCAACAAAAAAAAAAGATAAAAGACGAAACAAAAAAAATAGTAAACAGAATAGTAAAAGATTAATGATATAAAATGAAAAAAACTATAAATAAAACTTAAAATTGAAAAGAGATTTTTTAAGTAAAGATATAGAGAAAAGTTACATCAAGAATTGTTTATGTGTTTGAGTGTTATTCATAGGGACATGGACCCAGATGGAAGGCATTGGACAACAACAGACTAATGGAGGATGTTGGACAACAAGGAACTGGTGGAGGAGGGTTATTCATAGGGACATGGACCACAGATGGAAGTCATTGGACAACAACAGACTAGACTAATGGAGGACATTGGACAACAACCAGCTGGTGGAGTAGGGCATCATAGAAGGAATTGTAGAAACTGCATAACTTTCTTACCTAGTGACAAGGTAAGAGTTGTCTCCCTTACAAGACATTTTTATTTTATACTAAAAATAATAAAAAAAGATAAACATAAAAATAATAAACATAAATGAAAAATATAAATGATATAAAATGAATAAAACTATAAATAAAACTTAAAACTTAAACGGTGAATGCTATATATGTAATTTTTAAAATTAATAAAACTTTAAATAAAACTCAGGGTTTAAAAAATAAATGATATAAAATTAATTTTTAAAATGAATAAAACTATAAATAAAACCTAAAGATTTGAAAGATAAATGATATAAAATGATAAAACTATAAATAAAACTTAAGATTTAAAAGAGATTTTTAAAGTAAAGGTATAGAGGAAAGTTACATCAAGAATTGCTTATGTGTTTGAGTGTTTTTCATAGGGACATTGACCAGAGATGGAAGGCATTGGACAACAACCAGCTGGTGGAGGAGGGCATAAGACAACGAATGACAGCAACTAGGTAACTTACTTACCTAGTGACAAGGTAAGAGTTCTCTCCCTTACAAGACATTTTCATTTTGTACTTAAACCAAATAAAAAAGATAAAAGACTGAACAAAAAAAAATAATAAACATAATAGTAAAAGATAAATGATATAAAATGATAAAACTATAAATAAAACTTAAAATTTAAAAGAGATTTTTTAAGTAAAGATATAGAGAAAAGTTACATCAAGAATTGTTTATGTGTTTGAGTGTTATTCATAGGGACATGGACCCAGATGGAAGTCATTGGACAACAACAGACTAATGGAGGATGTTGGACAACAAGGAACTGGTGGAGGAGGGTATTGGACAACGAATGGCAGCAACTAGGTAACTTACTTACCTAGTGACAAGGTAAGAGTTATCTCCCTTACAAGGCATTTTCATTTTGAACTTAAACCAAATAAAAAAGATAAAAGACTAAAAAAAAAATAATTAACATAATAGTAATAGATAAATGATATAAAATGATAAAACTTTAAAGAAAACTTAAAATTTAAAAGAGATTTTTTAAGTAAAGATATAGATAAAAGTTACATCAAGAATTGTTTATGTGTTTGAGTGTTATTCATAGGGACATGGACCACAGATGGAAGGCATTGGACAACAACAGACTAATGGAGGACGTTGGACAACAACCAGCTGGTGAAGGAGGGCATTGGACTACGAATGACAGCAACAAGGTAACTTACTTACCTAGTGACAAGGTAGGAGTTCTCTCCCTTACAAGACATTTTCATTTTTTACTTAAACCAAATAAAAATGATAAAACACTTAACAACAAAAAAAAAATAAACATAATAGTAAAAGATAAATGATATAAAATGATAAAACTATAAGTAAAGCTTAAAATTTAAAAGAGTTTTTTTAAGTAAAGATATAGATAAAAGTTACATCAAGAATTGTTATTCATAGGGACATGGACCATAGATGGAAGGCATTGGACAACAACCAGCTGGTGGAGGAGGGTATTGGACAACGAATGGCAGCAACTAGGTAACTTACTTACCTAGTGACAAGGTAAGAGTTCTCTCCCTTACAATACATTTTCATTTTGTACTTAAACCAAAAAAAAAGATAAAAGACGAAACAAAAAAAATAGTAAACAGAATAGTAAAAGATTAATGATATAAAATGAAAAAACTATAAATAAAACTTAAAATTGAAAAGAGATTTTTTAAGTAAAGATATAGAGAAAAGTTACATCAAGAATTGTTTATGTGTTTGAGTGTTATTCATAGGGACATGGACCCAGATGGAAGGCATTGGACAACAACAGACTAATGGAGGATGTTGGACAACAAGGAACTGGTGGAGGAGGGTTATTCATAGGGACATGGACCACAGATGGAAGTCATTGGACAACAACAGACTAGACTAATGGAGGACATTGGACAACAACTAGCTGGTGGAGTAGGGCATCATAGAAGGAATTGTAGAAACTGCATAACTTTCTTACCTAGTGACAAGGTAAGAGTTGTCTCCCTTACAAGACACTTTTATTTTATACTAAAAATAATAAAAAGATAAACATAAAAATATTAAACATAAATGAAAAATATGAATGATATAAAATGAATAAAACTATAAATAAAACTTAAAACTTAAACGGTGAATGCTATATATGTAATTTTTAAAATTAATAAAACTTTAAATAAATCTCAGGGTTTAAAAACTAAATGATATAAAATTAATTTTTAAAATGAATAAAACTATAAATAAAACTTAAGATTTAAAAGAGATTTTTAAAGTAAAGGTATAGAGGAAAGTTACATCAAGAATTGCTTATGTGTTTGAGTGTTTTTCATAGGGACATGGACCACAGATGGAAGGCATTGGACAACAACAGATTATGCAGGATATTGGACAACAACCAGCTGGTGGAGGAGGGCATAAGACAACGAATGACAGGAACTAGGTAACTTACTTACCTAGTGACAAGGTAAGAGTTCTCTCCCTTACAAGACATTTTCATTTTGTACTTAAACCAAATAAAAAAGATAAAAGACTAAGCAAAAAAAGAAATAGTAAACAGAATAGTAAAAGATAAATGATATAAAATGATAAAACTATGAATAAAACTTAAAATTTAAAAGAGATTTTTTTTAAGTAAAGGTATAGAGAAAAGTTACATCAAGAATTTTTTATGTGTTTGAGTGTTATTCATAGGGACATGGACCATAGATGGAAGGCATTGGACAACAACAGACTAATGGAGGAATTTGGACAACAACCAGCTGGTGTAGGAGGGCATTGGACTACGAATGACAGCAACTAGGTAACTTACTTACCTAGTGACAAGGTAAGAGTTCTCTCCCTTACAAGACATTTTCATTTTGTACTTAAACCAAATAAACAAGATAAAAGACTGAACAAAAAAAATAATAAACATAATAGTAAAAGATAAATGATATAAAATGATAAAACTATAAATAAAACTTAAAATTTAAAAGAGATTTTTTAAGTAAAGATATAGATAAAAGTTACATCAAGAATTGTTTATGTGTTTGAGTGTTATTCATAGGGACATGGACCACAGATGGAAGGCATTGGACAACAACCAGCTGGTGGAGGAGGGCATTGGACAACGAATGGCAGCAACTAGGTAACTTACTTATCTAGTGACAAGGTAAGAGTTCCCTCCCTTATAATACATTTTCATTTTGTACTTAAACCAAATGAAAAAGATAAAAGAGTATACAAAAAAAATAGTAAACAGAATAGTGAAAGATTAATGATATAAAATGATAAAACTATAAATAAAACTTAAAATTTAAAAGAGATTTTTTAAGTAAAGATATAGAGAAAAGTTACATCAAGAATTGTTTATGTGTTTGAGTGTTTTTCATAGGGACATGGACCACAGATGGAAGGCATTGGACAACAACAGACTAACGGAGGAATTTGGACAACAACCAGCTGGTGTAGGAGGGCATTGGACTACGAATGACAGCAACTAGGTAACTTACTTACCTAGTGACAAGGTAAGAGTTCTCTCCCTTACAAGACATTTTCATTTTGTACTTAAACCAAATAAAAAAGATAAAGGACTGAACAAAAAAAAATAAACATAATAGTAAAAGATAAATGATATAAAATGATAAAACTATAAATAAAACTTAAAATTTAAGAGAGATTTTTTAAGTAAAGATATAGAGAAAAGTTACATCAAGAATTGTTGATGTGTTTGAGTGTTTTTCATAGGTACATGGACCACAGATGGGAGGCATTGGACAACAACAGACAAATGGAGGACGTTGTCAACAACCAGCTGGTGAAGGAGGGCATTGGACTACGAATGACAGCAACTAGGTAACTTACTTACCCAGTGACAAGGTAAGAGTTCTCTCCCTTAAAAGACATTTTCATTTTGTACTTAAACCAAATAAAAATGATAAAAGACTAAGCAAAAAAAAAAAAAATAAACATAATAGTAAAAGATAAATGATATAAAATGATAAAACTATAAATAAAACTTAAAATTTAAAAGAGAGTTTTTAAGTTAAGATATAGAGAAAAGTTACATCAAGAATTGTTTATGTGTTTGAGTGTTATTCATAGGGACATGGACCACAGCTGGAAGGCATTGGACAACAACAGACTAATGGAGGATGTTGGACAACAAGGAACTGGTGGTGGAGGGTGTTGGACAATGAATGGCAGAAACTAGGTAACTTACTTTCCTAGTGACAAGGTAAGAGTTCTCTCCCTTACAAGACATTTTCATTTTGTACTGAAACCAAATAAAAATGATAAAAGACTGAACAAAAAAAAAATAATAAACATAATAGTAAAAGATAAATGATATAAAATGATAAAACTATAAATAAAACTTAAAATTTAAAAGAGATTTTTTAAGTAAAGATATAGATAAAAGTTACATCAAGAATTGTTTATGTGTTTGAGTGTTATTCATAGGGACATGGACCACAGATGGAAGTCATTGGACAACAACAGACTAATGGAGGACATTGGACAACAACCAGCTGGTGGAGTAGGGCATCATAGAAGGAATTGTAGAAACTCCATAACTTTCTTACCTAGTGACAAGGTAAGAGTTGTCTCCCTTACAAGACATTTTTATTTTATACTAAAAATAATAAAAAAAAGATAAACATAAAAATATTAAACATAAATGAAAAATATAAATGATATAAAATGAATAAAACTATAAATAAAACCTAAAGATTTGAAAGATATATGATATAAAATGATAAAACTATAAATAAAACTTAAGATTTAAAAGAGATTTTTAAAGTAAAGGTATAGAGGAAAGTTACGTCAAGAATTGCTTATGTGTTGAGTGTTTTTCATAGGGACATGGACCACAGATGGAAGGCATTGGACAACAACAGATAATGGAGGATATTGGACAACAACCAGCTGGTGGAGGAGGGCATAAGACAACGAATGACAGGAACTAGGTAACTTACTTACCTAGTGACAAGGTAAGAGTTCTCTCCCTTACAAGACATTTTCATTTTTTACTTAAACCAAATAAAAAAGATAAAAGACTAAACAAAAAAAAAATAATAAACATAATAGTAAAAGATAAATGATATAAAATGATAAAACTTTAAATAAAACTTAAAATTTAAAAGAGATTTTTTAAGTAAAGATATAGAGAAAAGTTACATCAAGAATTGTTTATGTGTTTGAGTGTTATTCATAGGGACATGGACCACAGATGGAAGGCATTGGACAACAACCAGCTGGTGGAGGAGGGCATTGGACTACGAATGACAGCAACTAGGTAACTTACTTACCTAGTGACAAGGTAGGAGTTCTCTCCCTTACAAGACATTTTCATTTTGTACTTAAACCAAATAAAAATGATAAAAGACTAAGCAAAAAAAAATAAACATAATAGTAAAACATAAATGATATAAAATGATAAAACTATAAATAAAACTTAAAATTTAAAAGAGATTTTTTAAGTAAAGATATAGAGAAAAGTTACATCAAGAATTGTTTACGTGTTTGAGTGTTATTCATAGGGACATGGACCAGAGATGGAAGGCATTGGACAACAACAGACTAATGGAGGACGTTGGTCAACAAGGAACTGGTGGAGGAGGGTATTGGACAACGAATGGCAGCAACTAGAAAACTTACTTACCTAGTGACAAGGTAAGGGTTATCTCCCGTACAAGACATTTTCATTTTGTACTTAAACCAAATAAAAAAGATAAAAGACTGAACAAAAAATAATAAACATAATAGTAAAAGATAAATGATATAAAATGATAAAACTATAAATAAAACTTAAAATTTAAAAGAGATTTTTTAAGTAAAGATATAGAGAAAAGTTACATCAAGAATTGTTTATGTGTTTGAGTGTTATTCATAGGGACATGGACCACAGATGGAAGGCATTGGAAAACAACAGACTAATGGAGGACGTTGGACAACAACCAGCTGGTGAAGGAGGGCATTGGACTACGAATGACAGCAACAAGGTAACTTACTTACCTAGTGACAAGGTAGGAGTTATCTCCCTTACAAGACATTTTCATTTTGTACTTAAACCAAATAAAAAAGATAAAAGACTGAACAAAAAAATAATAAACATAATAGTAAAAGATAAATGATATAAAATGATAAAACTATAAATAAAACTTAAAATTTAAAAGAGATTTTTTAAGTAAAGATATAGAGAAAAGTTACATCAAGAATTGTTTATGTGTTTGAGTGTTATTCATAGGGACATGGACCATAGATGGAAGGCATTGGACAACAACCAGCTGGTGAAGGAGGGCATTGGACTACGAATGACAGCAACTAGGTAACTTACTTACCTAGTGACAAGGTAGGAGTTATCTCCCTTACAAGACATTTTCATTTTGTACTTAAACCAAATAAAAATGATAAAAGACTAAACAAAAAAAAAATTAAACATAATAGTAAAAGATAAATGATATAAAATGATAAAACTATAAATAAAACTTAAAATTTAAAAGAGATTTTTAAGTAAAGATATAGAGAAAAGTTACATCAAGAATTGTTTATGTGTTTGAGTGTTATTCATAGGGACATGGACCACAGATGGAAGTCATTGGACAACAAGAGACTAATGGAGGACATTGGACAACAACCAGCTGGTGGAGTAGGGCATCAGAGAAGGAATTGTAGAAACTGCATAACTTTCTTACCTAGTGACAAGGTAAGAGTTGTCTCCCTTACAAGACATTTTTATTTTATACTAAAAAAAATAAAAAAAGATAAACATAAAAATATTAAACATAAATGAAAAATATAAATGATATAAAATGAATAAAACTATAAATAAAACTTAAAACTTAAACGGTGAATGCTATATATGTAATTTTTAAAATTTATAAAACTTTAAATAAAACTCAGGGTTTAAAAAATAAATGATATAAAATTAATTTTTAAAATGAATAAAACTATAAATAAAGCCTAAAGATTTGAAAGATAAATGATATAAAATGATAAAACTATAAATAAAACTTAAGATTTAAAAGAGATTTTTAAAGTAAAGGTATAGAGGAAAGTTACATCAAGAATTGCTTATGTGTTTGAGTGTTTTTCATAGGGACATGGACCACAAATGGAAGGCATTGGAGAACAACAGATTATAGAGGATATTGGACAACAACCAGCTGGTGGAGGAGGGCATAAGACAACGAATGACAGGAACTAGGTAACTTACTTACCTAGTGACAAGGTAAGAGTTCTCTCCCTTACAACACATTTTCATTTTGTACTTAAACCAAATAAAAAAGATAAAAGACTAAACAAAAAAATAATAAACATAATAGTAAAAGATAAATGATATAAAATGATAAAACTTTAAATAAAACTTAAAATCTGAAAGAGTTTTTTTAGTAAAGATATAGAGAAAATTTACATCAAGAATTGTTTATGTGTTTGAGTGTTATTCATAGGGACATGGACCAGAAATGGAAGGCATTGGACAACAACCAGCTGGTGGAGGAGGGCATTGGACAACGAATGGCAGCAACTAGGTAACTTACTTACCTAGTGACAAGGTAAGAGTTCTCTCCCTTACAAGACATTTTCATTTTTTACTTAAACCAAATAAAAAAGATAAAAGACTAAACAAAAAAAAAATAATAAACATAATAGTAAAAGATAAATGATATAAAATGATAAAACTTTAAATAAAACTTAAAATTTAAAAGAGATTTTTTAAGTAAAGATATAGAGAAAAGTTACATCAAGAATTGTTTATGTGTTTGAGTGTTATTCATAGGGACATGGACCACAGATGGAAGGCATTGGACAACAACCAGCTGGTGGAGGAGGGCATTGGACTACGAATGACAGCAACTAGGTAACTTACTTACCTAGTGACAAGGTAGGAGTTCTCTCCCTTACAAGACATTTTCATTTTGTACTTAAACCAAATAAAAATGATAAAAGACTAAGCAAAAAAAAATAAACATAATAGTAAAACATAAATGATATAAAATGATAAAACTATAAATAAAACTTAAAATTTAAAAGAGATTTTTTAAGTAAAGATATAGAGAAAAGTTACATCAAGAATTGTTTACGTGTTTGAGTGTTATTCATAGGGACATGGACCAGAGATGGAAGGCATTGGACAACAACAGACTAATGGAGGACGTTGGTCAACAAGGAACTGGTGGAGGAGGGTATTGGACAACGAATGGCAGCAACTAGAAAACTTACTTACCTAGTGACAAGGTAAGGGTTATCTCCCGTACAAGACATTTTCATTTTGTACTTAAACCAAATAAAAAAGATAAAAGACTGAACAAAAAATAATAAACATAATAGTAAAAGATAAATGATATAAAATGATAAAACTATAAATAAAACTTAAAATTTAAAAGAGATTTTTTAAGTAAAGATATAGAGAAAAGTTACATCAAGAATTGTTTATGTGTTTGAGTGTTATTCATAGGGACATGGACCACAGATGGAAGGCATTGGAAAACAACAGACTAATGGAGGACGTTGGACAACAACCAGCTGGTGAAGGAGGGCATTGGACTACGAATGACAGCAACAAGGTAACTTACTTACCTAGTGACAAGGTAGGAGTTATCTCCCTTACAAGACATTTTCATTTTGTACTTAAACCAAATAAAAAAGATAAAAGACTGAACAAAAAAATAATAAACATAATAGTAAAAGATAAATGATATAAAATGATAAAACTATAAATAAAACTTAAAATTTAAAAGAGATTTTTTAAGTAAAGATATAGAGAAAAGTTACATCAAGAATTGTTTATGTGTTTGAGTGTTATTCATAGGGACATGGACCATAGATGGAAGGCATTGGACAACAACCAGCTGGTGAAGGAGGGCATTGGACTACGAATGACAGCAACTAGGTAACTTACTTACCTAGTGACAAGGTAGGAGTTATCTCCCTTACAAGACATTTTCATTTTGTACTTAAACCAAATAAAAATGATAAAAGACTAAACAAAAAAAAAATTAAACATAATAGTAAAAGATAAATGATATAAAATGATAAAACTATAAATAAAACTTAAAATTTAAAAGAGATTTTTAAGTAAAGATATAGAGAAAAGTTACATCAAGAATTGTTTATGTGTTTGAGTGTTATTCATAGGGACATGGACCACAGATGGAAGTCATTGGACAACAAGAGACTAATGGAGGACATTGGACAACAACCAGCTGGTGGAGTAGGGCATCAGAGAAGGAATTGTAGAAACTGCATAACTTTCTTACCTAGTGACAAGGTAAGAGTTGTCTCCCTTACAAGACATTTTTATTTTATACTAAAAAAAATAAAAAAAGATAAACATAAAAATATTAAACATAAATGAAAAATATAAATGATATAAAATGAATAAAACTATAAATAAAACTTAAAACTTAAACGGTGAATGCTATATATGTAATTTTTAAAATTTATAAAACTTTAAATAAAACTCAGGGTTTAAAAAATAAATGATATAAAATTAATTTTTAAAATGAATAAAACTATAAATAAAGCCTAAAGATTTGAAAGATAAATGATATAAAATGATAAAACTATAAATAAAACTTAAGATTTAAAAGAGATTTTTAAAGTAAAGGTATAGAGGAAAGTTACATCAAGAATTGCTTATGTGTTTGAGTGTTTTTCATAGGGACATGGACCACAAATGGAAGGCATTGGAGAACAACAGATTATAGAGGATATTGGACAACAACCAGCTGGTGGAGGAGGGCATAAGACAACGAATGACAGGAACTAGGTAACTTACTTACCTAGTGACAAGGTAAGAGTTCTCTCCCTTACAACACATTTTCATTTTGTACTTAAACCAAATAAAAAAGATAAAAGACTAAACAAAAAAATAATAAACATAATAGTAAAAGATAAATGATATAAAATGATAAAACTTTAAATAAAACTTAAAATCTGAAAGAGTTTTTTTAGTAAAGATATAGAGAAAATTTACATCAAGAATTGTTTATGTGTTTGAGTGTTATTCATAGGGACATGGACCAGAAATGGAAGGCATTGGACAACAACCAGCTGGTGGAGGAGGGCATTGGACAACGAATGGCAGCAACTAGGTAACTTACTTACCTAGTGACAAGGTAAGAGTTGTCTCCCTTACAAGACATTTTCATTTTGTACCTAAACCAAATAAAAAAGATAAAAGACTAAACAAAAAAAAAATTGTAAACAGAATAGTAAAAGATAAATGATATAAAATGATAAAACTATAAATAAAACTTAAAATTTAAAAGAGATTTTTTAAGTAAAGATATAGAGAAAAGTTATATCAAGAATTGTTTATGTGTTTGAGTGTTATTCATAGGGACATGGACCACAGATGGAAGGCATTGGACAACAACAGACTAATGGAGGAATTTGGACAACAACCAGCTGGTGTAGGAGGGCATTGGACTACGAATGACAGCAACTAGGTAACGAATAAAACTATAAATAAAACCTAAAGATTTGATAGATAAATGATATAAAATGATAAAACTATAAATAAAACTTAAGATTTAAAAGAGATTTTTAAAGTAAAGGTATAGAAGAAAGTTACATCAAGAATTGCTTATGTGTTTGAGTGTTTTTCATAGGGACATGGACCACAGATGGAAGGCATTGGAGAACAACAGATTATAGAGGATATTGGACAACAACCAGCTTGTGGAGGAGGGCATAAGACAACGAATGACAGCAACTAGGTAACTTACTTACCTAGTGACAAGGTAAGAGTTCTCTCCCTTACAACACAATTTCATTTTGTACTTAAACCAAATATAAAAGATAAAAGACTAAACAAAAAAATAATAAACATAATAGTAAAAGATAAATGATATAAAATGATAAAACTATTAATAAAACTTAAAATTTTAAAAGAGATTTTTTAAGTAAAGATATAGAGAAAAGTTACATCAAGAATTGTATATGTGTTTGAGTGTTATTCATAGGGACATGGACCACAGATGGAAGGCATTGGACAACAACAGACTAATGGAGGACGTTGGACAACAACCAGCTGGTGAAGGAGGGCATTGGACTACGAATGACAGCAACTAGGTAACTTACTTACCTTGTGACAAGGGAGGACTTCTCTCCCTTACAAGACATTTTCTTTTTGTACTTAAACCAAATAAAAATGATAAAAGACTAAACAAAAAAAAAATTAAACATAATAGTAAAAGATAAATGATATAAAATGATAAAACTATAAATAAAACTTAAAATTTAAAAGAGATTTTTAAGTAAAGATATAGAGAAAAGTTACATCAAGAATTGATTATGTGTTTGAGTGTTATTCATAGGGACATGGACCACAGATGGGAGGCATTGGACAACAACAGACTAATGGAGGACGTTGTCAACAACCAGCTGGTGAAGGAGGGCATTGGACTACAAATGACAGCAACTAGGTAACTTACTTATCTAGTGACAAGGTAGGAGTTCTCTCCCTTACAAGTCATTTTTATTTTGTACTTAAACCAAATAAAAATGATAAAAGACTAAGCAAAAAAAAAAAATAAACATAATAGTAAAAGATAAATGATATAAAATGATAAAACTATAAATAAAACTTAAGATTTAAAAGAGATTTTTAAAGTAAAGGTATAGAAGAAAGTTACATCAAGAATTGCTTATGTGTTTGAGTGTTTTTCATAGGGACATGGACCACAGATGGAAGGCATTGGACAACAACAGATAATGGAGGACATTGGACAACAACCAGCTGGTGGAGGAGGGCATAAGACAACGAATGACAGCAACTAGGTAACTTACTTACCTAGTGAGAAGGTAAGAGTTCTCTCCCTTACAACACATTTTCATTTTGTACTTAAACCAAATAAAAAAGATAAAAGACTAAACAAAAAAATAATAAACATAATAGTAAAAGATAAATGATATAAAATGATAAAACTATAAATAAAACTTAAAATTTAAAAGAGATTTTTAAGTAAAGATATAGAGAAAAGTTACATCAAGAATTGATTATGTGTTTGAGTGTTATTCATAGGGACATGGACCACAGATGGGAGGCATTGGACAACAACAGACTAATGGAGGACGTTGTCAACAACCAGCTGGTGAAGGAGGGCATTGGACTACAAATGACAGCAACTAGGTAACTTACTTATCTAGTGACAAGGTAGGAGTTCTCTCCCTTACAAGTCATTTTTATTTTGTACTTAAACCAAATAAAAATGATAAAAGACTAAGCAAAAAAAAAAATAAACATAATAGTAAAAGATAAATGATATAAAATGATAAAACTATAAATAAAACTTAAGATTTAAAAGAGATTTTTAAAGTAAAGGTATAGAAGAAAGTTACATCAAGAATTGCTTATGTGTTTGAGTGTTTTTCATAGGGACATGGACCACAGATGGAAGGCATTGGACAACAACAGATAATGGAGGACATTGGACAACAACCAGCTGGTGGAGGAGGGCATTGGACAACGAATAGCAGCAACTAGGTAACTTACTTACCTAGTGACAAGGTAAGAGTTGTCTCCCTTACAAGACATTTTCATTTTGTACCTAAACCAAATAAAAAAGATAAAAGACTAAACAAAAAAAAATTGTAAACAGAATAGTAAAAGATAAATGATATAAAATGATAAAACTATAAATAAAACTTAAAATTTAAAAGAGATTTTTTAAGTAAAGATATAGAGAAAAGTTATATCAAGAATTGTTTATGTGTTTGAGTGTTATTCATAGGGACATGGACCACAGATGGAAGGCATTGGACAACAACAGACTAATGGAGGAATTTGGACAACAACCAGCTGGTGTAGGAGGGCATTGGACTACGAATGACAGCAACTAGGTAACGAATAAAACTATAAATAAAACCTAAAGATTTGATAGATAAATGATATAAAATGATAAAACTATAAATAAAACTTAAGATTTAAAAGAGATTTTTAAAGTAAAGGTATAGAAGAAAGTTACATCAAGAATTGCTTATGTGTTTGAGTGTTTTTCATAGGGACATGGACCACAGATGGAAGGCATTGGAGAACAACAGATTATAGAGGATATTGGACAACAACCAGCTTGTGGAGGAGGGCATAAGACAACGAATGACAGCAACTAGGTAACTTACTTACCTAGTGACAAGGTAAGAGTTCTCTCCCTTACAACACAATTTCATTTTGTACTTAAACCAAATATAAAAGATAAAAGACTAAACAAAAAAATAATAAACATAATAGTAAAAGATAAATGATATAAAATGATAAAACTATAAATAAAACTTAAGATTTAAAAGAGATTTTTAAAGTAAAGGTATAGAAGAAAGTTACATCAAGAATTGCTTATGTGTTTGAGTGTTTTTCATAGGGACATGGACCACAGATGGAAGGCATTGGAAAACAACAGATAATGGAGGACATTGGACAACAACCAGCTGGTGGAGGAGGGCATAAGACAACGAATGACAGCAACTAGGTAACTTACTTACCTAGTGACAAGGTAAGAGTTCTCTCCCTTACAAGACATTTTCATTTTGTACTTAAACCAAATAAAAAAGATAAAAGACTAAACAAAAAAATAATAAACATAATAGTAAAAGATAAATGATATAAAATGATAAAACTTTAAATAAAACTTAAAATTTAAAAGAGATTTTTTAAGTAAAGATATAGAGAAAAGTTACATCAAGAATTGTTTATGTGTTTGAGTGTTATTCATAGGGACATGGACCACAGATGGAAGGCATTGGACAACAACCAGCTGGTGGAGGAGGGCATTGGACTACGAATGACAGCAACTAGGTAACTTACTTACCTTGTGACAAGGTAGGAGTTCTCTCCCTTACAAGACATTTTCATTTTGTACTTAAACCAAATAAAAATGATCAAAGACTAAGCAAAAAAAAAATAAACATAATAGTAAAAGATAAATGATATAAAATGATAAAACTATAAATAAAACTTAAAATTTAAAAGAGATTTTTTAAGTAAAGATATAGAGAAAAGTTACATCAAGAATTGTTTATGTGTTTGAGTGTTATTCATAGGGACATGGACCAGAGATGGAAGGCATTGGACAACAACAGACTAATGGAAGACGTTGGTCAACAAGGAACTGGTGGAGGAGGGTATTGGACAACGAATGGCAGCAACTAGGTAACTTACTTACCTAGTGACAAGGTAAGAGTTCTCTCCCTTACAAGACATTTTCATTTTGTACTTAAACCAAATAAAAAAGATAAAAGACTGAACAAAAAAAAAGTAATAAACATAATAGTAAAAGATAAATGATATAAAATGATAAAACTATAAATAAAACTTAAAATTTAAAAGAGATTTTTTAAGTAAAGATATAGATAAAAGTTACATCAAGAATTGTTTATGTGTTTGAGTGTTATTCATAGGGACATGGACCACAGATGGAAGTCATTGGACAACAAGAGACTAATGGAGGACATTGGACAACAACCAGCTGGTGGAGTAGGGCATCATAGAAGGAATTGTAGAAACTCCATAACTTTCTTACCTAGTGACAAGGTAAGAGTTGTCTCCCTTACAAGACATTTTTATTTTATACTAAAAATAATAAAAAAAAAAGATAAACATAAAAATATTAAACATAAATGAAAAATATAAATGATATAAAATGAATAAAACTATAAATAAAACCTAAAGATTTGAAAGATAAATGATATAAAATGATAAAACTATAAATAAAACTTAAGATTTAAAAGAGATTTTTAAAGTAAAGGTATAGAGGAAAGTTACATCAAGAATTGCTTATGTGTTTGAGTGTTTTTCATAGGGACATGGACCACAGATGGAAGGCATTGGACAACAACAGATAATGGAGGATATTGGACAACAACCAGCTGGTGGAGGAGGGCATAAGACAATGAATGACAGCAACTAGGTAACTTACTTACCTAGTGACAAGGTAAGAGTTCTCTCCCTTACAACACATTTTCATTTTGTACTTAAACCAAATAAAAAAGATAAAAGAATAAACAAAAAAATAATAAACATAATAGTAAAAGATAAATCATATAAAATGATAAAACTTTAAATAAAACTTAAAATTTAAAAGAGATTAATTAAGTAAAGATATAGAGAAAAGTTACATCAAGAATTGTTTATTTGTTTGAGTGTTATTCATAGGGACATGGACCACAGATGGAAGGCATTGGACAACAACCAGCTGGTGGAGGAGGGCATTGGACAATGAATGGCAGCAACTAGGTAACTTACTTACCTAGTGACAAGGTAAGACTTCTCTCCCTTACAAGACATTTTCAATTTGTACTTAAGCCAAATAAAAAAGATAAAAGACTAAACAAAAAAAAATAGTAAACAGAATAGTAAAAGATAAATGATATAAAATGATAAAACTATGAATAAAACTTAAAATTTAAAAGAGATTTTTTAAGTAAAGATATAGAGAAAAGTTACATCAAGAATTGTTTATGTGTTTGAGTGTTATTCATAGGGACATGGACCACAGATGGAAGGCATTGGACAACAACAGACTAATGGAGGAATTTGGACAACAACCAGCTGGTGAAGGAGGGCATTGGACTACGAATGACAGCAACTAGGTAACTTATTTACCTAGTGACAAGGTAGGAGTTCTCTCCCTTACAAGACATTTTCATTTTGTACTTAAACCAAATAAAATAGATAAAAGACTGAACAAAAAAAATAATAAACATAATAGTAAAAGATAAATGATATAAAATGATAAAACTATAAATAAAACTTAAAATTTAAAAGAGATTTTTTAAGTAAAGATATAGAGAAAAGTTACATCAAGAATTGTTTATGTGTTTGAGTGTTATTCATAGGGACATGGACCAGAGATGGAAGGCATTGGACAACAACCAGCTGGTGGAGGAGGGCATTGGACTACGAATGACAGCAACTAGGTAACTTACTTACCTAGTGACAAGGTAGGAGTTTTCACCCTTTCAAGACATTTTCATTTTGTACTTAAACCAAATAAAAATGATAAAAGACTAAGCAAAAAAAAATAAACATAATAGTAAAACATAAATGATATAAAATGATAAAACTATAAATAAAACTTAAAATTTAAAAGATATTTTTTAAGTAAAGATATAGAGAAAAGTTATATCAAGAATTGTTTATGTGTTTGAGTGTTATTCATAGGGACATGGACCAGAGATGGAAGGCATTGGACAACAACAGACTAATGGAGGACGTTGGTCAACAAGGAACTGGTGGAGGAGGGTATTGGACAACGAATGGCAGCAACTAGGTAACTTACTTACCTAGTGACAAGGTAGGAGTTCTCTCCCGTACAAGACATTTTCATTTTGTACTTAAACCAAATAAAAATGATAAAAGACTAAGCAAAAAAAAAAAATAAACATAATAGTAAAACATAAATGATATAAAATGATAAAACTATAAATAAAACTTAAAATTTAAAAGAGATTTTTTAAGTAAAGATATAGAGAAAAGTTACATCAAGAATTGTTTATGTGTTTGAGTGTTATTCATAGGGACATGGACCAGAGATGGAAGGCATTGGACAACAACAGACTAATGGAGGACGTTGGTCAACAAGGAACTGGTGGAGGAGGGTATTGGACAACGGATAGCAGCAACTAGGTAACTTACTTACCTAGTGACAAGGTAAGAGTTATCTCCCGTACAAGACATTTTCATTTTGTACTTAAACCAAATAAAAAAGATAAAAAACTGAACAAAAAAAAATAATAAACATAATAGTAAAAGATAAATGATGTAAAATGATAAAACTATAAATAAAACTTAAAATTTAAAAGAGATTTTTTAAGTAAAGATATAGAGAAAAGTTACATCAAGAATTGTTTATGTGTTTGAGTGTTATTCATAGGGAGATGGACCACAGATGGAAGGCATTGGACAACAACAGACTAATGGAGGACGTTGGACAACAACCAGCTGCTGAAGGAGGGCATTGGACTACGAATGACAGCAACTAGGTAACTTACTTACCTAGTGACAAGGTAGGAGTTCTCTCCCTTACAAGACATTTTCATTTTGTACTTAAACCAAATAAAAATGATAAAAGACTAAACAAAAAAAATTAAACATAATAGTAAAAGATAAATGATATAAAATGATAAAACTTTAAATAAAACTTAAAATTTAAAAGAGATTTTTAAGTAAAGATATAGAGAAAAGTTACATCAAGAATTGTTTATGTGTTTGAGTGTTATTCATAGGGACATGGACCACAGATGGAAGTCATTGGACAACAAGAGATTAATGGAGGACATTGGACAACAACCAGCTGGTGGAGTAGGGCATCATAGAAGGAATTGTAGAAACTGCATAACTTTCTTACCTAGTGACAAGGTAAGAGTTGTCTCCCTTACAAGACATTTTTATTTTATACTAAAAATAATAAAAAAGATAAACATAAAAATACTAAACATAAATGAAAAATATAAATGATATGAAATGAATAAAACTATAAATAAAACTTAAAACTTAAACGGTGAATGCTATATATGTAATTATTTTAAATTAATAAAACTTCAAATAAAACTCAGGGTTTAAAAACTAAATGATATAAAATTAATTTTCAAAATGAATAAAACTATAAATAAAACCTAAAGATTTGAAAGATAAATGATATAAAATGATAAAACTATAAATAAAACTTAAGATTTAAAAGAGATTTTTAAAGTAAAGGTATAGAAGAAAGTTACATCAAGAATTGCTTATGTGTTTGAGTGTTTTTCATAGGGACATGGACCACAGATGGAAGGCATTGGACAACAACAGATAATGGAGGATATTGGACAACAACCAGCTGGTGGAGGAGGGCATAAGACAACGAATGACAGCAACTAGGTAACTTACTTACCTAGTGACAAGGTAAGAGTTCTCTCCCTTACAACACATTTTCATTTTGTACTTAAACCAAATAAAAAAGATAAAAGACTAAACAAAAAAATAATAAACATAATAGTAAAAGATAAATGATATAAAATGATAAAACTTTAAATAAAACTTAAAATTTAAAAGAGATTTTTTAAGTAAAGATATAGAGAAAAGTTACATCAAGAATTGTTTATTTGTTTGAGTGTTATTCATAGGGACATGGACCAGAGATGGAAGGCATTGGACAACAACCAGCTGGTGGAGGAGGGCATTGGACTACGAATGACAGCAACTAGGTAACTTACTTACCTAGTGACAGGGTAGGAGTTCTCTCCCTTACAAGACATTTTCATTTTGTACTTAAACCAAATAAAAATGATAAAAGACTAAGCAAAAAAAATAAACATAATAGTAAAACATAAATGATATAAAATGATAAAACTATAAATAAAACTTAAAATTTAAAAGAGATTTTTTAAGTAAAGATATAGAGAAAAGTTACATCAAGAATTGTTAATGTGTTTGAGTGTTATTCATAGGGACATGGACCACAGATGGAAGGCATTGGACAACAACAGACTAATGGAGGACGTTGGTCAACAAGGAACTGGTGGAGGAGGGTATTGGACAACGAATGGCAGCAACTACGTAACTTACTTACCTAGTGACAAGGTAAGGCTTATCTCCCGTACAAGACATTTTCATTTTGTACTTAAACCAAATAAAAAAGGTAAAAAACTGAACAAGAAAAATAATAAACATAATAGTAAAAGATAAATGATATAAAATGATAAAACTATAAATAAAACTTAAAATTTAAAAGAAATTTTTTAAGTAAAGATATAGAGAAAAGTTACATCAAGAATTGTTTATGTGTTTGAGTGTTATTCATAGGGACATGGACCACAGATGGGAGGCATTGGACAACAACAGACTAATGGAGGACGTTGTCAACAACCAGCTGGTGAAGGAGGGCATTGGACTACAAATGACAGCAACTAGGTAACTTACTTATCTAGTGTCAAGGTAGGAGTTCTCTCCCTTACAAGTCATTTTCATTTTGTACTTAAACCAAATAGAAATGATAAAAGACTAAGCAAAAAAAAAAATAAACATAATAGTAAAAGATAAATGATATAAAATGATAAAACTATAAATAAAACTTAAAATTTAAAAGAGATTTTTTAAGTAAAGATATAGATAAAAGTTACATCAAGAATTGTTTATGTGTTTGAGTGTTATTCATAGGGACATGGACCAGAGATGGAAGTCATTGGACAACAACAGACTAATGGAGGACATTGGACAACAACCAGCTGGTGGAGTAGGGCATGATAGAAGGAATTGTAGAAACTCCATAACTTCCTTATCTAGTGACAAGGTAAGAGTTGTCTCCCTTACAAGACATTTTTATTTTATACTAAAAATAATAAAAAAAGATACACATAAAAATATTAAACATAAATAAAAAATATAAATGATATAAAATGAATAAAACTATAAATAAAACTTAAAACTTAAACGGTGAATGCTATATATGTAATTTTTAAAATTAATAAAACTTTAAATAAAACTCAGGGTTTAAAAAATAAATGATATAAAATTAATTTTTAAAATGAATAAAACTATAAATAAAACCTAAAGATTTGAAAGATAAATGATATAAAATGATAAAACTATAAATAAAACTTAAGATTTAAAAGAGATTTTTAAAGTAAAGGTATAGAAGAAAGTTACATCAAGAATTGCTTATGTGTTTGAGTGTTTTTCATAGGGACAAGGACCACAGATGGAAGGCATTGGACAACAACAGATAAGGGAGGACATTGGACAACAACCAGCTGGTGGAGGAGGGCATAAGACAACGAATGACAGGAACTAGGTAACTTACTTACCTAGTGACAAGGTAAGAGTTCTCTCCCTTACAACACATTTTCATTTTGTACTTAAACCAAATAAAAAAGATAAAAGACTAAACAAAAAAATAATAAACATAATAGTAAAAGATAAATGATATAAAATGATAAAACTTTAAATAAAACTTAAAATTTAAAAGAGATTTTTTAAGTAAAGATATAGAGAAAAGTTACATCAAGAATTGTTTATGTGTTTGAGTGTTATTCATAGGGACATGGACCAGAGATGGAAGGCATTGGACAACAACCAGCTGGTGGAGGAGGGCATTGGACTACGAATGACAGCAACTAGGTAACTTACTTACCTAGCGACAAGGTAGGAGTTCTCTCCCTTACAAGACATTTTCATTTTGTACTTAAACCAAATAAAAATGATCAAAGACTAAGCAAAAAAAAAAAAAAAACATAATAGTAAAACATAAATGATATAAAATGATAAAACTATAAATAAAACTTAAAATTTAAAAGAGATTTTTTAAGTAAAGATATAGAGAAAAGTTACATCAAGAATTGTTTATGTGTTTGAGTGTTATTCATAGGGACATGGACCAGAGATGGAAGGCATTGGACAACAACAGACTAATGGAGGACGTTGGTCAACAAGGAACTGGTGGAGGAGGGTATTGGACACCGAATGGCAGCAACTAGGTAACTTACTTACCTAGTGACAAGGTAAGAGTTCTCTCCCTTACAAGACATTTTCATTTTGTACTTAAACCAAATAAAAAAGATAAAAGACTGAACAAAAAAAAAATAATAAACATAATAGTAAAAGATAAATGATATAAAATGATAAAACTATAAATAAAACTTAAAATTTAAAAGAGATTTTTTAAGTAAAGATATAGATAAAAGTTACATCAAGAATTGTTTATGTGTTTGAGTGTTATTCATAGGGACATGGACCACAGATGGAAGTCATTGGACAACAAGAGACTAATGGAGGACATTGGACAACAACCAGCTGGTGGAGTAGGGCATCATAGAAGGAATTGTAGAAACTCCATAACTTTCTTACCTAGTGACAAGGTAAGAGTTGTCTCCCTTACAAGACATTTTTATTTCATACTAAAAATAATAAAAAAAAAGATAAACATAAAAATATTAAACATAAATGAAAAATATAAATGATATAAAATGAATAAAACTATAAATAAAACCTAAAGATTTGAAAGATAAATGATATAAAATGATAAAACTATAAATAAAACTTAAGATTTAAAAGAGATTTTTAAAGTAAAGGTATAGAGGAAAGTTACATCAAGAATTGCTTATGTGTTTGAGTGTTTTTCATAGGGACATGGACCACAGATGGAAGGCATTGGACAACAACAGATAATGGAGGATATTGGACAACAACCAGCTGGTGGAGGAGGGCATAAGCCAACGACTGACAGCAACTAGGTAACTTACTTACCTAGTGACAAGGTAAGAGTTCTCTCCCTTACAACACATTTTCATTTTGTACTTAAACCAAATAAAAAAGATAAAAGACTAAACAAAAAAATAATAAACATAATACATGTAGTAAAAGATAAATGATATAAAATGATAAAACTTTAAATAAAACTTAAAATTTAAAAGAGATTAATTAAGTAAAGATATAGAGAAAAGTTACATCAAGAATTGTTTATGTGTTTGAGTGTTATTCATAGGGACATGGACCACAGATGGAAGGCATTGGACAACAACCAGCTGGTGGAGGAGGGCATTGGACAATGAATGGCAGCAACTAGGTAACTTACTTACCTAGTGACAAGGTA
This sequence comes from Pinctada fucata, assembly GCA_028142955.1. Lineage (NCBI taxonomy): Eukaryota > Metazoa > Mollusca > Bivalvia > Pterioida > Pteriidae > Pinctada > Pinctada fucata. Next base: position 29,200,691 of record AP027115.1, read on the forward strand.
AGACTTCTCTCCCTTACAAGACATTTTCAATTTGTACTTAAGCCAAATAAAAAAGATAAAAGACTAAACAAAAAAAAAATAGTAAACAGAATAGTAAAAGATAAATGATATAAAATGATAAAACTATAAATAAAACTTAAAATTTAAAAGAGATTTTTTAAGTAAAGATATAGAGAAATGTTACATCAAGAATTGTTTATGTGTTTGAGTGTTATTCATAGGGACATGGACCACAGATGGAAGGCATTGGACAACAACAGACTAATGGAGGAATTTGGACAACAACCAGCTGGTGAAGGAGGGCATTGGACTACGAATGACAGCAACTAGGTAACTTACTTACCTAGTGACAAGGTAGGAGTTCTCTCCCTTACAAGACATTTTCATTTTGTACTTAAACCAAATAAAATAGATAAAAGACTGAACAAAAAAATAATAAACATAATAGTAAAAGATAAATGATATAAAATGATAAAACTATAAATAAAACTTAAAATTTAAAAGAGATTTTTTAAGTAAAGATATAGAGAAAAGTTACATCAAGAATTGTTTATGTGTTTGAGTGTTATTCATAGGGACATGGACCAGAGATGGAAGGCATTGGACAACAACCAGCTGGTGGAGGAGGGCATTGGACTACGAATGACAGCAACTAGGTAACTTACTTACCTAGTGACAAGGTAGGAGTTTTCTCCCTTTCAAGACATTTTCATTTTGTACTTAAACCAAATAAAAATGATAAAAGACTAAGCAAAAAGAAAAATAAACATAATAGTAAAACATAAATGATATAAAATGATAAAACTATAAATAAAACTTAAAATTTAAAAGATATTTTTTAAGTAAAGATATAGAGAAAAGTTATATCAAGAATTGTTTATGTGTTTGAGTGTTATTCATAGGGACATGGACCAGATATGGAAGGCATTGGACAACAACAGACTAATGGAGGACGTTGGTCAACAAGGAACTGGTGGAGGAGGGTATTGGACAACGAATGGCAGCAACTAGGTAACTTACTTACCTAGTGACAAGGTAGGAGTTCTCTCCCTTACAAGACATTTTCATTTTGTACTTTAACCAAATAAAAATGATAAAAGACTAAGCAAAAAAAAAAATAAAATAAACATAATAGTTAAACATAAATGATATAAAATGATAAAACTATCAATAAAACTTAAAATTTAAAAGAGATTTTTTAAGTAAAGATATAGAGAAAAGTTACATCAAGAATTGTTTATGTGTTTGAGTGTTATTCATAGGGACATGGACCACAGATGGAAGGCATTGGACAACAACAGATAATGGAGGATATTGGACAACAACCAGCTCGTGGAGGAGGGCATAAGACAACGAATGACAGCAACTAGGTAACTTACTTACCTAGTGACAAGGTAAGAGTTCTCTCCCTTACAAGACATTTTCATTTTGTACTTAAACCAAATAAAAATGATAAAAGACTAAACAAAAAAAAATTAAACATAATAGTAAAAGATAAATGATATAAAATGATAAAACTTTAAATAAAACTTAAAATTTAAAAGAGATTTTTAAGTAAAGATATAGAGAAAAGTTACATCAAGAATTAATTATGTGTTTGAGTGTTATTCATAGGGACATGGACCACAGATGGAAGTCATTGGACAACAAGAGACTAATGGAGGACATTGGACAACAACCAGCTGGTGGAGTAGGGCATCATAGAAGGAATTGTAGAAACTGCATAACTTTCTTACCTAGTGACAAGGTAAGAGTTGTCTCCCTTACAAGACATTTTAATTTTATACTAAAAATAATAAAAAAGATAAACATAAAGATACTAAACATAAATGAAAAATATAAATGATATAAAATGAATAAAACTATAAATAAAACTTAAAACTTAAACGGTGAATGCTATATATGTAATTTTTAAAATTAATAAAACTTTAAATAAAACTCAGGGTTTAAAAACTAAATGATATAAAATTAATTTTCAAAATGAATAAAACTATAAATAAAACCTAAAGATTTGAAAGATAAATGATATAAAATGATAAAACTATAAATAAAACTTAAGATTTAAAAGAGATTTTTAAAGTAAAGGTATAGGGGAAAGTTACATCAAGAATTGCTTATGTGTTTGAGTGTTTTTCATAGGGACATGGACCACAGATGGAAGGCATTGGACAACAACAGATAATGGAGGATATTGGACAACAACCAGCTCGTGGAGGAGGGCATAAGACAACGAATGACAGCAACTAGGTAACTTACTTACCTAGTGACAAGGTAAGAGTTCTCTCCCTTACAACACATTTTCATTTTGTACTTAAACCAAATAAAAAAGATAAAAGACTAAACAAAAAAATAATAAACATAATAGTAAAAGATAAATGATATAAAATGATAAAACTTTAAATAAAACTTAAAATTTAAAAGAGATTTTTTAAGTAAAGATATAGAGAAAAGTTACATCAAGAATTGTTTATGTGTTTGAGTGTTATTCATAGGGACATGGACCAGAGATGGAAGGCATTGGGCAACAACCAGCTGGTGGAGGAGGGCATTGGACTACGAATGACAGCAACTAGGTAACTTACTTACCTAGTGATAAGGTAGGAGTTCTCTCCCTTACAAGACATTTTCATTTTGTACTTAAACCAAATAAAAATGATAAAAGACAAAGCAAAAAAAAAATAAACATAATAGTAAAAGATAAATGATATAAAATGATAAAACTATAAATAAAACTTAAAATTTAAAAGAGATTTTTTAAGTAAAGATATAGAGAAAAGTTACATCAAGAATTGATAATGTGTTTGAGTGTTATTCATAGGGACATGGACCAGAGATGGAAGGCATTGGACAACAACAGACTAATGGAGGACGTTGGTCAACAAGGAACTGGTGGAGGAGGGTATTGGACAACGAATGGCAGCAACTACGTAACTTACTTACCTAGTGACAAGGTAAGGGTTATCTCCCGTACAAGACATTTTCATTTTGTACTTAAACCAAATAAAAAAGATAAAAAACTGAACAAAAAAAAAATAATAAACATAATAGTAAAAGATAAATGATATAAAATGATAAAACTATAAATAAAACTTAAAATTTAAAAGAGATTTGTTAAGTAAAGATATAGAGAAAAGTTACATCAAGAATTGTTTATGTGTTTGAGTGTTATTCATAGGGACATGGACCACAGATGGAAGGCATTGGAAAACAACAGACTAATGGAGGACGTTGGACAACAACCAGCTGGTGAAGGAGGGCATTGGACTACGAATGACAGCAACAAGGTAACTTACTTACCTAGTGACAAGGTAAGAGTTATCTCCCTTACAAGACATTTTCATTTTGTACTTAAACCAAATAAAAAAGATAAAAGACTGAACAAAAAAATAATAAACATAATAGTAAAAGATAAATGATATAAAATGATAAAACTATAAATAAAACTTAAAATTTAAAAGAGATTTTTTAAGTAAAGATATAGAGAAAAGTTACATCAAGAATTGTTTATGTGTTTGAGTGTTATTCATAGGGACATGGACCAGAGATGGAAGGCATTGGACAACAACCAGCTGGTGAAGGAGGGCATTGGACTACGAATGACAGCAACTAGGTAACTTACTTACCTAGTGACAAGGTAGGAGTTATCTCCCTTACAAGACATTTTCATTTTGTACTTAAACCAAATAAAAATGATAAAAGACTAAACAAAAAAAAATTAAACATAATAGTAAAAGATAAATGATATAAAATGATAAAACTATAAATAAAACTTAAAATTTAAAAGAGATTTTTAAGTAAAGATATAGAGAAAAGTTACATCAAGAATTGTTTATGTGTTTGAGTGTTATTCATAGGGACATGGACCACAGATGGAAGTCATTGGACAACAAGAGACTAATGGAGGACATTGGACAACAACCAGCTGGTGGAGTAGGGCATCATAGAAGGAATTGTAGAAACTGCATAACTTTCTTACCTAGTGACAAGGTAAGAGTTGTCTCCCTTACAAGACATTTTTATTTTATACTAAAAAAAATAAAAAAAGATAATCATAAAAATATTAAACATAAATGAAAAATATAAATGATATAAAATGAATAAAACTATAAATAAAACTTAAAACTTAAACGGTGAATGCTATATATGTAATTTTTAAAATTTATAAAACTTTAAATAAAACTCAGGGTTTAAAAAATAAATGATATAAAATTAATTTTTAAAATGAATAAAACTATAAATAAAACCTAAAGATTTGAAAGATAAATGATATAAAATGATAAAACTATAAATAAAACTTAAGATTTAAAAGAGATTTTTAAAGTAAAGGTATAGAGGAAAGTTACATCAAGAATTGCTTATGTGTTTGAGTGTTTTTCATAGGGACATGGACCACAAATGGAAGGCATTGGAGAACAACAGATTATAGAGGATATTGGACAACAACCAGCTTGTGGAGGAGGGCATAAGACAACGAATGACAGGAACTAGGTAACTTACTTACCTAGTGACAAGGTAAGAGTTCTCTCCCTTACAACACATTTTCATTTTGTACTTAAACCAAATAAAAAAGATAAAAGACTAAACAAAAAAAATAATAAACATAATAGTAAAAGATAAATGATATAAAATGATAAAACTATAAATAAAACTTAAAATTTAAAAGAATTTTTTTAAGTAAAGATATAGAGAAAAGTTACATCAAGAATTGTTTATGTGTTTGAGTGTTATTCATAGGGACATGGACCAGAGATGGAAGGCATTGGACAACAACCAGCTGGTGGAGGAGGGCATTGGACAACGAATGGCAGCAACTAGGTAACTTACTTACCTAGTGACAAGGTAAGAGTTGTCTCCCTTACAAGACATTTTCATTTTGTACTTAAACCAAATAAAAAAGATAAAAGACTAAACAAAAAAAAAATTGTAAACAGAATAGTAAAAGATAAATGATATAAAATGATAAAACTATAAATAAAACTTAAAATTTAAAAGAGATTTTTAAAGTAAAGGTATAGAGGAAAGTTACATTAAGAATTGCTTATGTGTTTGAGTGTTTTTCATAGGGACATGGACCACAGATGGAAGGCATTGGACAACAACAGATAATGGAGGATATTGGACAACAACCAGCTGGTGGAGGAGGGCATAAGACAACGAATGACAGGAACTAGGTAACTTACTTACCTAGTGACAAGGTAAGAGTTCTCTCCCTTACAACACATTTTCATTTTGTACTTAAACCAAATAAAAAAGATAAAAGACTAAACAAAAAAATAATAAACATAATAGTAAAAGATAAATGATATAAAATGATAAAACTTTAAATAAAACTTAAAATTTAAAAGAGATTTTTTAAGTAAAGATATAGAGAAAAGTTACATCAAGAATTGTTTATGTGTTTGAGTGTTATTCATAGGGACATGGACCAGAGATGGAAGGCATTGGACAACAACCAGCTGGTGGAGGAGGGCATTGGACTACGAATGACAGCAACTATGTAACTTACTTACCTAGTGACAAGGTAGGAGTTCTCTCCCTTATAAGACATTTTCATTTTGTACTTAAACCAAATAAAAATGATAAAAGACTAAGCAAAAAAAAATAAACATAATAGTAAAACATAAATGATATAAAATGATAAAACTATAAATAAAACTTAAAATTTAAAAGAGATTTTTTAAGTAAAGATATAGAGAAAAGTTACATCAAGAATTGTTAATGTGTTTGAGTGTTATTCATAGGGACATGGACCAGAGATGGAAGGCATTGGACAACAACAGACTAATGGAGGACGTTGGTCAACAAGGAACTGGTGGAGGAGGGTATTGGACAACGAATGGCAGCAACTACGTAACTTACTTACCTAGTGACAAGGTAAGGGTTATCTCCCGTACAAGACATTTTCATTTTGTACTTAAACCAAATAAAAAAGATAAAAAACTGAACAAGAAAAATAATAAACATAATAGTAAAAGATAAATGATATAAAATGATAAAACTATAAATAAAACTTAAAATTTAAAAGAGATTTGTTAAGTAAAGATATAGAGAAAAGTTACATCAAGAATTGTTTATGTGTTTGAGTGTTATTCATAGGGACATGGACCACAGATGGAAGGCATTGGAAAACAACAGACTAATGGAGGACGTTGGACAACAACCAGCTGGTGAAGGAGGGCATTGGACTACGAATGACAGCAACAAGGTAACTTACTTACCTAGTGACAAGGAAAGAGTTATCTCCCTTACAAGACATTTTCATTTTGTACTTAAACCAAATAAAAAAGATAAAAGACTGAACAAAAAAATAATAAACATAATAGTAAAAGATAAATGATATAAAATGATAAAACTATAAATAAAACTTAAAATTTAAAAAAGATTTTTTAAGTAAAGATAGAGAGAAAAGTTACATCAAGAATTGTTTATGTGTTTGAGTGTTATTCATAGGGACATGGACCAGAGATGGAAGGCATTGGACAACAACCAGCTGGTGAAGGAGGGCATTGGACTACGAATGACAGCAACTAGGTAACTTACTTACCTAGTGACAAGGTAGGAGTTCTCTCCCTTACAAGACATTTTCATTTTGTACTTAAACCAAATAAAAATGATAAAAGACTAAACAAAAAAAAATTAAACATAATAGTAAAAGATAAATGATATAAAATGATAAAACTATAAATAAAACTTAAAATTTAAAAGAGATTTTTAAGTAAAGATATAGAGAAAAGTTACATCAAGAATTGTTTATGTGTTTGAGTGTTATTCATAGGGACATGGACCACAGATGGAAGTCATTGGACAACAACAGACTAATGGAGGACATTGGACAACAACCAGCTGGTGGAGTAGGGCATCATAGAAGGAATTGTAGAAACTGCATAACTTTCTTACCTAGTGACAAGGTAAGAGTTGTCTCCCTTACAAGACATTTTTATTTTATACTAAAAAATAATAAAAAAAGATAAACATAAAAATATTAAACATAAATGAAAAATATAAATGATATAAAATGAATAAAACTATAAATAAAACTTAAAACTTAAACGGTGAATGCTATATATGTAATTTTTAAAATTTATCAAACTTTAAATAAAACTCAGGGTTTAAAAAATAAATGATATAAAATTAATTTTTAAAATGAATAAAACTATAAATAAAACCTAAAGATTTGAAAGATAAATGATATAAAATGATAAAACTATAAATAAAACTTAAGATTTAAAAGAGATTTTTAAAGTAAAGGTATAGAGGAAAGTTACATCAAGAATTGCTTATGTGTTTGAGTGTTTTTCATAGGGACATGGACCACAAATGGAAGGCATTGGAGAACAACAGATTATAGAGGATATTGGACAACAACCAGCTTGTGGAGGAGGGCATAAGACAACGAATGACAGGAACTAGGTAACTTACTTACCTAGTGACAAGGTAAGAGTTCTCTCCCTTACAACACATTTTCATTTTGTACTTAAACCAAATAAAAAAGATAAAAGACTAAACAAAAAAATAATAAACATAATAGTAAAAGATAAATGATATAAAATGATAAAACTATAAATAAAACTTAAAATTTAAAAGAATTTTTTTAAGTAAAGATATAGAGAAAATTTACATCAAGAATTGTTTATGTGTTTGAGTGTTATTCATAGGGACATGGACCAGAGATGGAAGGCATTGGACAACAACCAGCTGGTGGAGGAGGGCATTGGACAACGAATGGCAGCAACTAGGTAACTTACTTACCTAGTGACAAGGTAAGAGTTGTCTCCCTTACAAGACATTTTCATTTTGTACTTAAACCAAATAAAAAAGATAAAAGACTAAACAAAAAAAATTGTAAACAGAATAGTAAAAGATAAATGATATAAAATGATAAAACTATAAATAAAACTTAAAATTTAAAAGAGATTTTTTAAGTAAAGATATAGAGAAAAGTTACATCAAGAATTGTTTATGTGTTTAAGTGTTATTCATAGGGACATGGACCACAGATGGAAGGCATTGGACAACAACAGACTAATGGAGGAATTTGGACAACAACCAGCTGGTGTAGGAGGGCATTGGACTACGAATGACAGCAACTAGGTAACGAATAAAACTATAAATAAAACCTAAAGATTTGAAAGATAAATGATATAAAATGATAAAACTATAAATAAAACTTAAGATTTAAAAGAGATTTTTAAAGTAAAGGTATAGAGGAAAGTTACATCAAGAATTGCTTATGTGTTTGAGTGTTTTTCATAGGGACATGGACCACAGATGGAAGGCATTGGAGAACAACAGATTATAGAGGATATTGGACAACAACCAGCTTGTGGAGGAGGGCATAAGACAACGAATGACAGCAACTAGGTAACTTACTTACCTAGTGACAAGGTAAGAGTTCTCTCCCTTACAACACATTTTCATTTTGTACTTAAACCAAATATAAAAGATAAAAGACTAAACAAAAAAATAATAAACATAATAGTAAAAGATAAATGATATAAAATGATAAAACTATTAATAAAACTTAAAATTTAAAAGAGATTTTTTAAGTAAAGGTATAGAGAAAAGTTACATCAAGAATTGTTTATGTGTTTGAGTGTTATTCATAGGGACATGGACCACAGATGGAAGGCATTGGACAACAACAGACTAATGGAGGACGTTGGACAACAACCAGCTGGTGAAGGAGGGCATTGGACTACGAATGACAGCAACTAGGTAACTTACTTACCTTGTGACAAGGTAGGACTTCTCTCCCTTACAAGACATTTTCATTTTGTACTTAAACCAAATAAAAATGATAAAAGACTAAACAAAAAAAAATTAAACATAATAGTAAAAGATAAATGATATAAAATGATAAAACTATAAATAAAACTTAAAATTTAAAAGAGATTTTTAAGTAAAGATATAGAGAAAAGTTACATCAAGAATTGTTTATGTGTTTGAGTGTTATTCATAGGGACATGGACCACAGATGGGAGGCATTGGACAACAACAGACTAATGGAGGACGTTGTCAACAACCAGCTGGTGAAGGAGGGCATTGGACTACAAATGACAGCAACTAGGTAACTTACTTATCTAGTGACAAGGTAGGAGTTCTCTCCCTTACAAGTCATTTTCATTTTGTACTTAAACCAAATAAAAATGATAAAAGACTAAGCAAAAAAAAAAAAATAAACATAATATTAAAAGATAAATGATATAAAATGATAAAACTATAAATAAAACTTAAAATTTAAAAGAGATTTTCTAAGTAAAGATATAGAGAAAAGTTACATCAAGAATTGATTATGTGTTTGAGTGTTATTCATAGGGACTTGGACCACAGATGGAAGGCATTGGACAACAACAGACTAATGGAGGACGTTGGACAACAACCAGCTGGTGAAGGAGGGCATTGGACTACGAATGACAGCAACTAGGTAACTTACTTACCTAGTGACAAGGTAGGAGTTCTCTCCCTTACAAGACATTTTCATTTTGTACTTAAACCAAATAAAAATGATAAAAGACTAAAAAAAAAATAAACATAATAGTAAAAGATAAATGATATAAAATGATAAAACTATAAATAAAACTTAAAATTTAAAAGAGATTTTTTAAGTAAAGATATAGAGAAAAGTTACATCAAGAATTGTTTATGTGTTTGAGTGTTATTCATAGGGACATGGACCACAGATGGAAGGCATTGGACAACAACAGACTAATGGAGGACGTTGGACAACAACCAGCTGGTGAAGAAGGGCATTGGACTACGAATGACAGCAACTAGGTAACTTACTTACCTAGTGACAAGGTAGGAGTTCTCTCCCTTACAAGACATTTTCATTTTGTACTTAAACCAAATAAAAATGATAAAAGACTAAACAAAAAAAAAATAAACATGATAGTAAAAGATAAATGATATAAAATGATAAAACTATACATAAAACTTAAAATTTAAAAGAGATTTTTTAAGTAAAGATATAGAGAAAAGGTACATCAAGAATTGTTTATGTGCTTGAGTGTTATTCATAGGGACATGGACCACAGATGGAAGGCATTGGACAACAAGAGACTAATGGAGGACGTTGGTCAACAAGGAACTGGTGGAGGAGGGTATTGTACAACGAATGGCAGCAACTAGGTAACTTACTTACCTAGTGACAAGGTAGGAGTTCTCTCCCTTACAAGACATTTTCATTTTGTACTTAAACCAAATAAAAAAGAAAAAAGAGTGAACAAAAAAAATAATAAACATAATAGTAAAAGATAAATGATATAAAATGATAAAACTATAAATAAAACTTAAAATTTAAAAGAAATTTTTTAAGTAAAGATATAGAGAAAAGTTACATCAAGAATTGTTTATGTGTTTGAGTGTTATTCATAGGGACATGGACCACAGATGGAAAGCATTGGACAACAACAGACTAATGGAGGACGTTGGACAACAACCAGCTGGTGAAAGAGGGCATTGGACTACGAATGACAGCAACTAGGTAACTTACTTACCTAGTGACAAGGTAGGAGTTCTCTCCCTTACAAGACATTTTCATTTTGTACTTAAACCAAATAAAAATGTTAAAAGACTAAACAAAAAAAAAAATAAAATAAACATAGTAGTAAAAGATAAATGATATAAAATGATAAAACTATAAATAAAACTTAAAATTTAAATGAGATTTTTTAAGTAAAGATATAGATAAAAGTTACATCAAGAATTGTTTATGTGTTTGAGTGTTATTCATAGGGACATGGACCACAGATGGAAGTCATTGGACAACAACAGACTAATGGAGGAATTTGGACAACAACCAGCTGGTGGAGTAGGGCATGATAGAAGGAATTGTAGAAACTCCATAACTTTCTTACCTAGTGACAAGGTAAGAGTTGTCTCCCTTACAAGACATTTTTATTTTATACTAAAAATAATTAAAAAAGATAAACATAAAAATATTAAACATAAATAAAAAATATAAATGATATAAAATGAATAAAACTATAAATAAAACTTAAAACTTAAACGGTGAATGCTATATATGTAATTTTTAAAATTAATAAAACTTTAAATAAAACTAAGGGTTTAAAAAATAAATGATATAAAATTAATTTTTAAAATGAATAAAACTATAAATAAAACCTAAAGATTTGAAAGATAAATGATATAAAATGATAAAACTATAAATAAAACTTAAGATTTAAAAGAGATTTTTAAAGTAAAGGTATAGAAGAAAGTTACATCAAGAATTGCTTATGTGTTTGAGTGTTTTTCATAGGGACATGGACCACAGATGGAAGGCATTGGACAACAACAGATTATGGAGGATATTGGACAACAACCAGCTGGTGGAGGAGGGCATAAGCCAACGACTGACAGCAACTAGGTAACTTACTTACCTAGTGACAAGGTAAGAGTTCTCTCCCTTACAAGACATTTTCATTTTGTACTTAAACCAAATAAAAATGATAAAAGACTAAACAAAAAAAATAATAAACATGATAGTAAAAGATAAATGATATAAAATGATAAAACTTTAGATAAAACTTAAAATTTAAATGAGATTTTTTTAAGTAAAGATATAGAGAAAAGTTACATCAAGAATTGTTTATGTGTTTGAGTGTTATTCATAGGGACATGGACCACAGATGGAAGGCATTGGACAACAACAGACTAATGGAGGAATTTGGACAACAACCAGCTGGTGTAGGAGGGCATTGGACAACGAATGGCAGCAACTAGGTAACTTACTTACCTAGTGACAAGGTAAGAGTTCTCTCCCTTACAAGACATTTTCATTTTGTACTTAAACCAAATAAAAAAGATAAAAGACTGAACAAAAAAAATAATAAACATAATAGTAAAAGATAAATGATATAAAATGATAAAACTATAAATAAAACTTAAAAGTTAAAAGAGATTTTTTAAGTAAAGATATAGAGAAAAGTTACATCAAGAATTGTTTATGTGTTTGAGTGTTATTCATAGGTACATGGACCACAGATGGAAGGCAGTGGACAACAACAGACTAATGGAGGACGTTGTCAACAACCAGCTGGTGAAGGAGGGCATTGAACTACGAATGACAGCAACTAGGTAACTTACTTACCTAGTGACAAGGTAGGAGTTCTCTCCCTTACAAGACATTTTCATTTTGTACTTAAACCAAATAAAAATGATAAAAGACTAAGCAAAAAAAAGAGAAACATAATAGTAAAAGATAAATGATATAAAATGATAAAACTATAAATAAAACTTAAAATTTAAAAGAGATTTTTTAAGTAAAGATATAGAGAAAAGTTACATCAAGAATTGTTTATGTGTTTGAGTGTTATTCATAGGGACATGGACCACAGATGGAAGGCATTGGACAAGAACAGACTAATGGAGGACGTTGGACAACAACCAGCTGGTGAAGGAGGGCATTGGACTTCGAATGACAGCAACTAGGTAACTTACTTACCTAGTGACAAGGTAGGAGTTCTCTCCCTTACAATACATTTTCATTTTGTACTTAAACCAAATAAAAATGATAAAAGACTAAAAAAATAATAAACATAATAGTAAAAGATAAATGATATAAAATGATAAAACTATAAATAAAACTTAAGATTTAAAAGAGATTTTTTAAGTAAAGATATAGAGTAACGTTACATCAAGAATTGTTTAAGTGTTTGAGTGTTATTCATAGGGACATGGACCACAGATGGAAGGCATTGGACAACAACCAGCTGGAGGAGGAGGGCACTGGACAACGAATGGCAGCAACTAGGTAACTTACTTACCTAGTGACAAGGTAAGAGTTCTCTCCCTTACAAGACATTTTCATTTTGTACTTAAACCAAATAAAAAAAGATAAAAGACTAAACAAAAAAAAAATAGTAAACAGAATAGTAAAAGATTAATGATATAAAATGATAAAACTATAAATAAAACTTAAAATTTAAAAGAGATTTTTTAAGTAAAGATATAGATAAAAGTTACATCAAGAATTGTTTATGTGTTTGAGTGTTATTCATAGGGACATGGACCACAGATGGAAGGCATTGGACAACAACAGACTAATGGAGGACGTTGGTCAACAAGGAACTGGTGGAGGAGGGTATTGGACAACGAATGGCAGCAACTAGGTAACTTACTTACCTAGTGACAAGGTAAGAGTTATCTCCCTTACAAGACATTTTCATTTTGTACTTAAACCAAATAAAAAAGATAAAAGACTGAACAAAAAAAATAATAAACATAATAGTAAAAGATAAATGATATAAAATGATAAAACTATAAATAAAACTTAAAATTTAAAAGAAATTTTTTAAGTAAAGATATAGAGAAAAGTTACATCAAGAATGGTTTATGTGTTTGAGTGTTATTCATAGGGACATGGACCACAGATGGAAAGCATTGGACAACAACAGACTAATGGAGGACGTTGGACAACAACCAGCTGGTGAAAGAGGGCATTGGACTACGAATGACAGCAACTAGGTAACTTACTTACCTAGTGACAAGGTAGGAGTTCTCTCCCTTACAATACATTTTCATTTTGTACTTATACCAAATAAAAATGATAAAAGACTAAACAAAAAAAAAAATAAACATAGTAGTAAAAGATAAATGATATAAAATGATAAAACTATAAATAAAACTTAAAATTTAAAAGAGATTTTTTAAGTAAAGATATAGATAAAAAATACATCAAGAATTGTTTATGTGTTTGAGTGTTATTCATAGGGACATGGACCACAGATGGAAGTCATTGGACAACAACAGACTAATGGAGGACATTGGACAACAACCAGCTGGTGGAGTAGGGCATGATAGAAGGAATTGTAGAAACTCCATAACTTTCTTACCTAGTGACAAGGTAAGAGTTGTCTCCCTTACAAGACATTTTTATTTTATACTAAAAATAATAAAAAAGATAAACATAAAAATATTAAACATAAATAAAAAATATAAATGATATAAAATGAATAAAACTATAAATAAAACTTAAAACTTAAACGGTGAATGCTATATATGTAATTTTTAAAATTAATAAAAATTTAAATAAAACTCAGGGTTTAAAAAATAAATGATATAAAATTATTTTTTAAAATGAATAAAACTATAAATAAAACCTAAAGATTTGAAAGATAAATGATATAAAATGATAAAACTATAAATAAAACTTAAGATTTAAAAGAGATTTTTAAAGTAAAGGTATAGAAGAAAGTTACATCAAGAATTGCTTATGTGTTTGAGTGTTTTTCATAGGGACATGGACCACAGATGGAAGGCATTGGACAACAACAGATTATGGAGGATATTGGACAACAACCAGCTGGTGGAGGAGGGCATAAGCCAACGACTGACAGCAACTAGGTAACTTACTTACCTAGTGACAAGGTAAGAGTTCTCTCCCTTACAACACATTTTCATTTTGTACTTAAACCAAATAAAAAGGATAAAAGACTAAACAAAAAAATAATAAACATAATAGTAAAAGATAAATGATATAAAATGATAAAACTTTAAATAAAACTTAAAATTTAAAAGAGATTTTTTTAAGTAAAGATATAGAGAAAAGTTACATCAAGAATTGTTTATGTGTTTGAGTGTTATTCATTGGGACATGGACCACAGATGGAAGGCATTGGACAACAACAGACTAATGGAGGACGTTGGTCAACAAGGAACTGGTGGAGGAGGGTATTGGACAACGAATGGCAGCAACTAGGTAACTTACTTACCTAGTGACAAGGTAAGAGTTATCTCCCTTACAAGACATTTTCATTTTGTACTTAAACCAAATAAAAAAGATAAAAGACTGAACAAAAAAAATAATAAACATAATAGTAAAAGATAAATGATATAAAATGATAAAACTATAGATAAAACTTAAAATTTAAAGAGATTTTTTAAGTAAAGATATAGAGAAAAGTTACATCAAGAATTGTTTATGTGTTTGAGTGTTATTCATAGGGACATGGACCACAGATGGAAGGCATTGGACAACAACCAGCTGGTGGAGGACGTTGGACAACAACCAGCTGGTGAAGGAGGGTATTGGACTACGAATGACAGCAACAAGGTAACTTACTTAAGCCCCCGTTCCACTGCAATCCCGCTGTACCTACGTTCATTCCCGACCACGAAAATTGCCAGGTCGGGAGAGAACGGCTCTTAGTCGTATCTTGGTCTGGTACAGCGTATGTTGGTCCAAAATTGATCGGTATTAGAGCGGGCACGCTTTAAAGGTCGGGAAAAGTTTCCCGTATTCTTTCAACCGGTTGAAAGAATACGGGAAACTTTCCCGCTCTCTTTGTGGTCGTGAAATGGTCGGCGCTTGGTCGGGATAGTCGTGGGTACAGCCTAGGTTAATCGTGTCCTGGTCGGGAAAGAGCGTGGCTTGAGCGTGGTCTGATCGGCATTTAACTAAACCCCGCTTTCTTCACGCATAAGATACGCTTTAATTACGCCCTGTTCCCGATCTTTACCCGTCTATTCTACGCTCTTACCACGATCTATTCACTACAGATTCAATGTTTGCTGATCTTACCAAGACCTTTTCATGACCATCTAGCGACCTATTCACGCTCTATATGACCAAGTTACGACCAAACGACGCTCCAAATAGGATCTGTGCATATTTCATTCATTTTCTCGCACTGATATTGATTTGTTCAAAATACTTATTACCAAAATGTCGCGGCGACGATTCTTGGCTATGCAATGCCACTTTTTAAGTAGTGATTTTTTAAAATTTTGATCGCGACACTTTTGGGTAAGGCTTGGTCAAAACGAGGAATATAGGCTTCTTCTCGGTCGATTCAATCATTGGATGAAAAATGAGATCAGTTTAAGTTAGAAATTATGTTTTGAGCGGGAATGCGTCGGGGACAGTCGGAAATAGATCGGAATTGCATCGGGAATAGATCGGGTTTTGGTCGGGAATAGATCGGAGTTTGATCGGATTGAACGGGACTTGGTCGGCAATATGATCGTGAGTAGAGCGGGTAAAGCGTGAGTAAGTCCGCGATGAAACGTGAATCGGTCATAAATTGATCGGGAATCGGTCGGGAATAGAGCGTGATATCAAGAAAAAAATGAAAAGGTCGGGAAAGTTTTACCCGCTCTTGTGAAAATTTCGGTCGGGAATGGTCGTAGGTACAGCGGGATTGCAGTGGAACGGTGGCTTTACCTAGTGACAAGGCAGGAGTTCTCTCCCTTACAAGACATTTTCATTTTGTACTTAAATCAAATAAAAATGATAAAAGACTAAACAACAAAAAAAATAAACATAATAGTAAAAGATAAATGATATAAAATGATAAAACTATAAATAAAACTTAAAATTTAAAAGAGATTTTTTAAGTAAAGATATAGAGAAAAGTTACATCAAGAATTGTTTATGTGTTTGAGTGTTATTCATAGGGACATGGACCACAGATGGAAGTCATTGGACAACAACAGACTAGACTAATGGAGGACATTGGACAACAACCAGCTGGTGGAGTAGGGCATCATAGAAGGAATTGTAGAAACTGCATAACTTTCTTACCTAGTGACAAGGTAAGAGTTGTCTCCCTTACAAGACATTTTTATTTTATACTAAAAATAATAAAAAAAGATAAACATAAAAATAATAAACATAAATGAAAAATATAAATGATATAAAATGAATAAAACTATGAATAAAACTTAAAACTTAAACGGTGAATGCTATATATGTAATTTTAAAAATAAATAAAACTTTAAATAAAACTCAGGGTTTAAAAAATAAATGATATAAAATTAATTTTTAAAATGAATAAAACTATAAATAAAACCTAAATTTTTGAAAGATAAATGATATAAAATGATAAAACTATAAATAAAACTTAAGATTTCAAAGAGATTTTTAAAGTAAAGGTATAGAGGAAAGTTACATCAAGAATTGCTTATGTGTTTGAGTGTTTTTCATAGGGACATGGACCACAGATGGAAGGCATTGGACAACAACAGATTATACAGGATATTGAACAACAACCAGCGTATGGACGAGGGCATAAGACAACGAATGACAGCAACTAGGTAACTTACTTACCTAGTGACAAGGTAAGAGTTATCTCCCTTACAAGACATTTTCATTTTGTACTTAAACCAAATAAAAAAGATAAAAGACTGAACAAAAAAATAATAAACATAATAGTAAAAGATAAATGATATAAAATGATAAAACTATAAATAAAACTTAAAATTTAAAAGAGATTTTTTAAGTAAAGATATAGAGAAAAGTTACATCAAGAAATGTTTATGTGTTTGAGTGTTATTCATAGGGACATGGACCACAGATGGAAGGCATTGGACAACAACAGACTAATGGAGGACGTTGGTCAACAAGGAACTGGTGGAGGAGGGTATTGGACAACGAATGGCAGCAACTAGGTAACTTACTTACCTAGTGACATGGTAAGAGTTATCTCCCTTACAAGACATTTTCATTTTGTACTTAAACCAAATAAAAAAGATAAAAGACTAAACAAAAAAATAATAAACATAATAGTAAAAGATAAATGATAAAACTTTAAATAAAACTTAAAATTTAAAAGAGATTTTTTTAGTAAAGATATAGAGAAAAGTTACATCAAGAATTGTTTATGTGTTTGAGTGTTATTCATAGGGACATGGACCAGAGATGGAAGGCATTGGACAACAACCAGCTGGTGGAGGAGGGCATTGGACAACGAATGGCAGCACCTAGGTAACATACTTACCTAGTGACAAGGTAAGAGTTCTCTCCCTTACAATACATTTTCATTTTGTACTTAAACCAAATAAAAAAAGATAAAAGACTATACAAAAAAAAAATAGTAAACAGAATAGTAAAAGATAAATGATATAAAATGATAAAACTATAAATAAAATTTAAAATTTAAAAGAGATTTTTTAAGTAAAGATATAGAGAAAAGTTACATCAAGAATTGTTTATGTGTTTGAGTGTTATTCATAGGGACATGGACAACAGATGGAAGGCATTGGACAACAACAGACTAATGGAGGACGTTGGTAAACAAGGAACTGGTGGAGGAGGGTATTGGACAACGAATGGCATCAACTAGGTAACTTACTTACCTAGTGACAAGGTAAGAGTTATCTCCCTTACAAGACATTTTCATTTTGTACTTAAACCAAATAAAAAAGATAAAAGACTGAACAAAAAAAAAAATAATAAACATAAAAGTAAAAGATAAATGATATAAAATGATAAAACTATAAATAAAACTTAAAATTTAAAAGAGATTTTTTAAGTAAAGATATAGAGAAAAGTTACATCAAGAATTGTTTATGTGTTTGAGTGTTATTCATAGGGACATAAACCACAGATGGAAGGCATTGGACAACAACAGACTAATGGAGGACGTTGGTCAACAAGGAACTGGTGGAGGAGGGTATTGGACAACGAATGGCATCAACTAGGTAACTTACTTACCTAGTGACAAGGTAGGAGTTATCTCCCTTACAAGACATTTTCATTTTGTACTTAAACCAAATAAAAAGGATAAA
This sequence comes from Pinctada fucata, assembly GCA_028142955.1. NCBI lineage: Eukaryota > Metazoa > Mollusca > Bivalvia > Pterioida > Pteriidae > Pinctada > Pinctada fucata. The sequence continues at coordinate 29,219,201 of AP027115.1, forward strand.
AGACTGAACAAAAAAAATAATAAACATAAAAGTAAAAGATAAATGATATAAAATGATAAAACTATAAATAAAACTTAAAATTTAAAAGAGATTTTTTAAGTAAAGAAATAGAGAAAAGTTACATCAAGAATTGTTTATGTGTTTGAGTGTTATTCATAGGGACATGGACCACAGATGGAAGGCATTGGACAACAACAGACTAATGGAGGATGTTGGACAACAAGGAACTGGTGGAGGAGGGTGTTGGACAATGAATGGCAGAAACTAGGTAACTTACTTTCCTAGTGACAAGGTAAGAGTTCTCTCCCTTACAAGACATTTTCATTTTGTACTGAAACCAAATAAAAAAGATAAAAGACTGAACAAAAAAAAATAATAAACATAATAGTAAAAGATAAATGATATAAAATGATAAAACTATAAATAAAACTTAAAATTTAAAAGAGATTTTTTAAGTAAAGATATAGATAAAAGTTACATCAAGAATTGTTTATGTGTTTGAGTGTTATTCATAGGGACATGGACCACAGATGGAAGTCATTGGACAACAACAGACTAATGGAGGACATTGGACAACAACCAGCTGGTGGAGTAGGGCATCATAGAAGGAATTGTAGAAACTCCATAACTTTCTTACCTAGTGACAAGGTAAGAGTTGTCTCCCTTACAAGACATTTTTATTTTATACTAAAATTAATAAAAAAAAGATAAACATAAAAATATTAAACATAAATGAAAAATATAAATGATATAAAATGAATAAAACTATAAATAAAACCTAAAGATTTGAATGATATATGATATAAAATGATAAAACTATAAATAAAACTTAAGATTTAAAAGAGATTTTTAAAGTAAAGGTATAGAGGAAAGTTACATCAAGAATTGCTTATGTGTTTGAGTGTTTTTCATAGGGACATGGACCACAGATGGAAGGCATTGGACAACAACAGATAATGGAGGATATTGGACAACAACCAGCTGGTGGAGGAGGGCATAAGACAACGAATGACAGCAACTAGGTAACTTACTTACCTAGTGACAAGGTAAGAGTTCTCTCCCTTACAAAACATTTTCATTTTGTACTTAAACCAAATAAAAAAGATAAAAGACTAAACAAAAAAAATAATAAACATAATAGTAAAAGATAAATGATATAAAATGATAAAACTTTAAATAAAACTTAAAACTTAAAAGAGATTTTTTAAGTAAAGATATAGAGAAAAGTTACATCAAGAATTGTTTATGTGTTTGAGTGTTATTCATAGGGACATGGACCACAGATGGAAGGCATTGGACAACAACAGACTAATGGAGGACGTTGGACAACAACCAGCTGGTGAAGGAGGGCATTGGACTACGAATGACAGCAACTAGGTAACTTACTTACCTAGTGACAAGGTAGGAGTTCTCTCCCTTACAAGACATTTTCATTTTGTACTTAAACCAAATAAAAATGATAAAAGACTAAACAAAAAAAAAATTAAACATAATAGTAAAAGATAAATGATATAAAATGATAAAACTTTAAATAAAACTTAAAATTTAAAAGAGATTTTTAAGTAAAGATATAGAGAAAAGTTACATCAAGAATTGTTTATGTGTTTGAGTGTTATTCATAGGGAGATGGACCACAGATGGAAGTCATTGGACAACAACAGACTAATGGAGGATATTGGACAACAACCAGCTGGTGGAGTAGGGCATCATAGAAGGAATTGTAGAAACTGCATAACTTTCTTACCTAGTGACAAGGTAAGAGTTGTCTCCCTTACAAGACATTTTTATTTTATACTAAAGATAATAAAAAAGATAAACATAAAAATATTAAACATAAATGAAAAATATAAATGATATAAAATGAATAAAACTATAAATAAAACTTAAAACTTAAACGGTGAATGCTATATATGTAATTTTTAAAATTAATAAAACTTTAAATAAAACTCAGGGTTTAAAAACTAAATGATATAAAATTAATTTTTAAAATGAATAAAACTATAAATAAAACCTAAAGATTTGAAAGATAAATGATATAAAATGATAAAACTATAAATAAAACTTAAGATTTAAAAGAGATTTTTAAAGTAAAGGTATAGAGGAAAGTTACATCAAGAATTGCTTATGTGTTTGAGTGTTTTTCATAGGGACATAGACCACAGATGGAAGGCATTGGACAACAACAGATAATGGAGGATATTGGACAACAACCAGCTGGTGGAGGAGGGCATAAGACAACGAATGACAGCAACTAGGTAACTTACTTACCTAGTGACAAGGTAAGAGTTCTCTCCCTTACAACACATTTTCATTTTGTACTTAAACCAAATAAAAAAGATAAAAGACTAAACAAAAAAATAATAAACATAATAGTAAAAGATAAATGATATAAAATGATAAAACTTTAAATAAAACTTAAAATTTAAAAGAGATTTTTTAAGTAAAGATATAGAGAAAAGTTACATCAAGAATTGTTTATGTGTTTGAGTGTTATTTATAGGGACATGGACCACAGATGGAAGGCATTGGACAACAACCAGCTGGTGGAGGAGGGCATTGGACAACGAATGGCAGCAACTAGGTAACTTACTTACCTAGTGACAAGGTAAGAGTTCTCTCCCTTACAAGACATTTTCATTTTGTACTTAAACCAAATAAAAATGATCAAAGACTAAGCAAAAAAAAAAAAAAAAACATAATAGTAAAACATAAATGATATAAAATGATAAAACTATAAATAAAACTTAAAATTTAAAAGAGATTTTTTAAGTAAAGATATAGATAAAAGCTACATCAAGAATTGTTTATGTGTTTGAGTGTTATTCATAGGGACATGGACCACAGATGGAAGTCATTGGACAACAAGAGACTAATGGAGGACATTGGACAACAACCAGCTGGTGGAGTAGGGCATCATAGAAGGAATTGTAGAAACTCCATAACTTTCTTACCTAGTGACAAAGTAAGAGTTGTCTCCCTTACAAGACATTTTTATTTTATACTAAAAATAATAAAAAAAAAGATAAACATAAAAATATTAAACATAAATGAAAAATATAAATGATATAAAATGAATAAAACTATAAATAAAACCTAAAGATTTGAAAGATAAATGATATAAAATGATAAAACTATAAATAAAACTTAAGATTAAAAAGAGATTTTTAAAGTAAAGGTATAGAGGAAAGTTACATCAAGAATTGCTTATGTGTTTGAGTGTTTTTCATAGGGACATGGACCACAGATGGAAGGCATTGGACAACAACAGATAATGGAGGATATTGGACAACAACCAGCTGGTGGAGGAGGGCATAAGACAACGAATGACAGCAACTAGGTAACTTACTTACCTAGTGACAAGGTAAGAGTTCTCTCCCTTACAACACATTTTCATTTTGTACTTAAACCAAATAAAAAAGATAAAAAACTAAACAAAAAAATAATAAACATAATAGTAAAAGATAAATGATATAAAATGATAAAACTTTAAATAAAACTTAAAATTTAAAAGAGATTTATTAAGTAAAGATATAGAGAAAAGTTACATCAAGAATTGTTTATGTGTTTGAGTGTTATTCATAGGGACATGGACCACAGATGGAAGGCATTGGACAACAACAGAATAATGGAGGACGTTGGTCAACAAGGAACTGGTGGAGGAGGGTATTGGACAACGAATGGCAGCAACTAGGTAACTTACTTACCTAGTGACAAGGTAAGAGTTATCTCCCGTACAAGACATTTTCATTTTGTACTTAAACCAAATAAAAAAGATAAAAAACTTATCAAAAAAATAATAAACATAATAGTAAAAGATAAATGATATAAAATGAAAAAACTATAAATAAAACTTAAAATTTAAAAGAGATTTTTTAAGTAAAGATATAGAGAAAAGTGACATCAAGAATTGTTTATGTGTTTGAGTGTTATTCATAGGGACATGGACCACAGATGGAAGGCATTGGACAACAACAGACTAATGGAGGACGTTGGACAACAACCAGCTGGTGAAGGAGGGCATTGGACTACGAATGACAGCAACTAGGTAACTTACTTACCTAGTGACAAGGTAGGAGTTCTCTCCCTTACAAGACATTTTCATTTTGTACTTAAACCAAATAAAAATGATAAAAGACTAAACAACAAAAAAAATTAAACATAATAGTAAAAGATAAATGATATAAAATGATAAAACTTTAAATAAAACTTAAAATTTAAAAGAGATTTTTAAGTAAAGATATAGAGAAAAGTTACATCAAGAATTGTTTATGTGTTTGAGTGTTATTCATAGGGACATGGACCAGAGATGGAAGGCATTGGACAACAACAGACTAATGGAGGACGTTGGTCAACAAGGAACTGGTGGAGGAGGGTATTGGACAACGAATGGCAGCAACTAGGTAACTTACTTACCTAGTGACAAGGTAAGAGTTCTCTCCCTTACAAGACATTTTCATTTTGTACTTAAACCAAATAAAAAAGATAAAAGACTGAACAAAAAAAAAATAATAAACATAATAGTAAAAGATAAATGATATAAAATGATAAAACTATAAATAAAACTTAAAATTTAAAAGAGATTTTTTAAGTAAAGATATAGATAAAAGCTACATCAAGAATTGTTTATGTGTTTGAGTGTTATTCATAGGGACATGGACCACAGATGGAAGTCATTGGACAACAAGAGACTAATGGAGGACATTGGACAACAACCAGCTGGTGGAGTAGGGCATCATAGAAGGAATTGTAGAAACTCCATAACTTTCTTACCTAGTGACAAGGTAAGAGTTGTCTCCCTTACAAGACATTTTTATTTTATACTAAAAATAATAAAAAAAAAGATAAACATAAAAATATTAAACATAAATGAAAAATATAAATGATATAAAATGAATAAAACTATAAATAAAACCTAAAGATTTGAAAGATAAATGATATAAAATGATAAAACTATAAATAAAACTTAAGATTTAAAAGAGATTTTTAAAGTAAAGGTATAGAGGAAAGTTACATCAAGAATTGCTTATGTGTTTGAGTGTTTTTCATAGGGACATGGACCACAGATGGAAGGCATTGGACAACAACAGATAATGGAGGATATTGGACAACAACCAGCTGGTGGAGGAGGGCATAAGACAACGAATGACAGCAACTAGGTAACTTACTTACCTAGTGACAAGGTAAGAGTTCTCTCCCTTACAACACATTTTCATTTTGTACTTAAACCAAATAAAAAAGATAAAAGACTAAACAAAAAAATAATAAACATAATAGTAAAAGATAAATGATATAAAATGATAAAACTTTAAATAAAACTTAAAATTTAAAAGAGATTTATTAAGTAAAGATATAGAGAAAAGTTACATCAAGAATTGTTTATGTGTTTGAGTGTTATTCATAGGGACATGGACCACAGATGGAAGGCATTGGACAACAACCAGCTGGTGGAGGACGGCATTGGACAATGAATGGCAGCAACTAGGTAGCTTACTTACCTAGTGACAAGGTAAGACTTCTCTCCCTTACAAGACATTTTCAATTTGTACTTAAGCCAAATAAAAAAGATAAAAGACTAAACAAAAAAAAATAGTAAACAGAATAGTAAAAGATAAATGATATAAAATGATAAAACTATAAATAAAACTTAAAATTTAAAAGAGATTTTTTAAGTAAAGATATAGAGAAAAGTTACATCAAGAATTGTTTATGTGTTTGAGTGTTATTCATAGGGACATGGACCACAGATGGAAGGCATTGGACAACAACAGACTAATGGAGGAATTTGGACAACAACCAGCTGGTGTAGGAGGGCATTGGACTACGAATGACAGCAACTAGGTAACTTACTCACCTATTACAAGGTAAGAGTTCTCTCCCTTACAAGACATTTTCATTTTGTACTTAAACCAAATAAAATAGATAAAAGACTGAACAAAAAAATAATAAACATAATAGTAAAAGATAAATGATATAAAATGATAAAACTATAAATAAAACTTAAAATTTAAAAGAGATTTTTTAAGTAAAGATATAGAGAAAAGTTATATCAAGAATTGTTTATGTGTTTGAGTGTTATTCATAGGGACATGGACCAGAGATGGAAGGCATTGGACAACAACCAGCTGGTGTAGGAGGGCATTGGACTACGAATGACAGCAACTAGGTAACTTACTCACCTATTACAAGGTAAGAGTTCTCTCCCTTACAAGACATTTTCATTTTGTACTTAAACCAAATAAAATAGATAAAAGACTGAACAAAAAATAATAAACATAATAGTAAAAGATAAATGATATAAAATGATAAAACTATAAATAAAACTTAAAATTTAAAAGAGATTTTTTTAAGTAAAGATATAGAGAAAAGTTATATCAAGAATTGTTTATGTGTTTGAGTGTTATTCATAGGGACATGGACCACAGATGAAAGGCATTGGACAACAACAAACTAATGGAAGACGTTGGTCAACAAGGAACTGGTGGAGAAGGGTATTGGACAACGAATGGCAGCAACTAGGTAACTTACTTACCTAGTGATAAGGTATGAGTTCTCTCCCTTACAAGACATTTTCATTTTGTCCTTAAACCAAATAAAAAAGATAAAAGACTAAACAAAAAAAAAATAATAAACATAATAGTAAAAGATAAATGATATAAAATGATAAAACTTTAAATAAAACTTAAAATTTAAAAGAGATTTTTTAAGTAAAGATATAGAGAAAAGTTACATCAAGAATTGTTTATGTGTTTAAGTGTTATTCATAGGGACATGGACCACAGATGGAAGTCATTGGACAAAAAGAGACTGATGGAGGACATTGGACAACAACCAGCTGGTGGAGTAGGGCATCATAGAAGGAATTGTAGAAACTGCATAACTTTCTTACCTAGTGACAAGGTAAGAGTTGTTTCCCTTACAAGACATTTTTATTTTATACTAAAAATAATAAAAAAGATAAACATAAAAATATTAAACATAGATGAAAAATATGAATGATATAAAATGAATAAAACTATAAATAAAACTTAAAACTTAAACGGTGAATGCTATATATGTAATTTTTAAAATTAATAAAACTTTAAATAAAACTCAGGGTTTAAAAACTAAATGATATAAAATTAATTTTTAAAATGAATAGAACTATAAATAAAACCTAAAGATTTGAAAGATAAATGATATAAAATGATAAAACTATAAATAAAACTTAAGATTTAAAAGAGATTTTTAAAGTAAAGGTATAGAGGAAAGTTACATCAAGAATTGCTTATGTGTTTGAGTGTTTTTCATAGGGACATGGACCACAGATGGAAGGCATTGGACAACAACAGATAATGGAGGATATTGGACAACAACCAGCTGGTGGAGGAGGGCATAAGACAACGAATGACAGCAACTAGGTAACTTACTTACCTAGTGACAAGGTAAGAGTTCTCTCCCTTACAACACATTTTCATTTTGTACTTAAACCAAATAAAAAAGATAAAAGACTAAACAAAAAAATAATAAACATAATAGTAAAAGATAAATGATATAAAATGATAAAACTTTAAATAAAACTTAAAATTTAAAAGAGATTTTTTAAGTAAAGATATAGAGAAAAGTTACATCAAGAATTGTTTTTGTGTTTGAGTGTTATTCATAGGGACATGGACCACAGATGGAAGGCATTGGACAACAACCAGCTGGTGGAGGAGGGCATTGGACTACGAATGACAGCAACTAGGTAACTTATTTACCTAGTGACAAGGTAGGAGTTCTCTCCCTTATAAGACATTTTCATTTTGTACTTAAACCAAATAAAAATGATAAAAGACTAAGCAAAAAAAAAAATAAACATAATAGTAAAACATAAATGATATAAAATGATAAAACTATAAATAAAACTTAAAATTTAAAAGAGATTTTTTAAGTAAAGATATAGAGAAAAGTTACATCAAGAATTGTTTATGTGTTTGAGTGTTATTCATAGGGACATGGACCAGATATGGAAGGCATTGGACAACAACAGACTAATGGAGGACGTTGGTCAACAAGGAACTGGTGGAGGAGGGTATTGGACAACGAATGGCAGCAACTAGGTAACTTACTTACCTAGTGACAAGGTAAGGGTTATCTCCCGTACAAGACATTTTCATTTTGTACTTAAACCAAATAAAAAAGATAAAAAACTGAACAAAAAAAATAATAAACATAATAGTAAAAGATAAATGATATAAAATGATAAAACTATAAATAAAACTTAAAATTTAAAAGAGATTTGTTAAGTAAAGATATAGAGAAAAGTTACATCAAGAATTGTTTATGTGTTTGAGTGTTATTCATAGGGACATGGACCACAGATGGAAGGCATTGGAAAACAACAGACTAATGGAGGACGTTGGACAACAACCAGCTGGTGAAGGAGGGCATTGGACTACGAATGACAGCAACAAGGTAACTTACTTACCTAGTGACAAGGTAAGAGTTATCTCCCTTACAAGACATTTTCATTTTGTACTTAAACCAAATAAAAAAGATAAAAGACTGAACAAAAAAATAATAAACATAATAGTAAAAGATAAATGATATAAAATGATAAAACTATAAATAAAACTTAAAATTTAAAAGAGATTTTTTAAGTAAAGATATAGAGAAAAGTTACATCAAGAATTGTTTATGTGTTTGAGTGTTATTCATAGGGACATGGACCATAGATGGAAGGCATTGGACAACAACCAGCTGGTGAAGGAGGGCATTGGACTACGAATGACAGCAACTAGGTAACTTACTTACCTAGTGACAAGGTAGGAGTTATCTCCCTTACAAGACATTTTCATTTTGTACTAAAACCAATTAAAAATGATAAAAGACTAAACAAAAAAAAAAAATTAAACATAATAGTAAAAGATGAATGATATAAAATGATAAAACTATAAATAAAACTTAAAATTTAAAAGAGATTTTTAAGTAAAGATATAGAGAAAAGTTACATCAAGAATTGTTTATGTGTTTGAGTGTTATTCATAGGGACATGGACCACAGATGGAAGTCATTGGACAACAAGAGACTAATGGAGGACATTGGACAACAACCAGCTGGTGGAGTAGGGCATCAGAGAAGGAATTGTAGAAACTGCATAACTTTCTTACCTAGTGACAAGGTAAGAGTTATCTCCCTTACAAGACATTTTTATTTTATACTAAAAAAAATAAAAAAAGATAAACATAAAAATATTAAACATAAATGAAAAATATAAATGATATAAAATGAATAAAACTATAAATAAAACTTAAAACTTAAACGGTGAATGCTATATATGTAATTTTTAAAATTTATAAAACTTTAAATAAAACTCAGGGTTTAAAAAATAAATGATATAAAATTAATTTTTAAAATGAATAAAACTATAAATAAAACCTAAAGATTTGAAAGATAAATGATATAAAATGATAAAACTATAAATAAAACTTAAGATTTAAAAGAGATTTTTAAAGTAAAGGTATAGAGGAAAGTTACATCAAGAATTGCTTATGTGTTTGAGTGTTTTTCATAGGGACATGGACCACAAATGGAAGGCATTGGAGAACAACAGATTATAGAGGATATTGGACAACAACCAGCTGGTGGAGGAGGGCATAAGACAACGAATGACAGGAACTAGGTAACTTACTTACCTAGTGACAAGGTAAGAGTTCTCTCCCTTACAACACATTTTCATTTTGTACTTAAACCAAATATAAAAGATAAAAGACTAAACAAAAAAATAATAAACATAATAGTAAAAGATAAATGATATAAAATGATAAAACTATTAATAAAACTTAAAATTTAAAAGAGATTTTTTAGTAAAGGTATAGAGAAAATTTACATCAAGAATTGTTTATGTGTTTGAGTGTTATTCATAGGGACATGGACCAGAGATGGAAGGCATTGGACAACAACCAGCTGGTGGAGGAGGGCATTGGACAACGAATGGCAGCAACTAGGTAACTTACTTACCTAGTGACAAGGTAAGAGTTGTCTCCCTTACAAGACATTTTCATTTTGTACTTAAACCAAATATAAAAGATAAAAGACTAAACAAAAAAATAATAAACATAATAGTAAAAGATAAATGATATAAAATGATAAAACTATTAATAAAACTTAAAATTTAAAAGAGATTTTTTAAGTAAAGATATAGAGAAAAGTTACATCAAGAATTGTTTATGTGTTTGAGTGTTATTCATAGGGCCATGGACCACAGATGGAAGGCATTGGACAACAACAGACTAATGGAGGACGTTGGACAACAACCAGCTGGTGAAGGAGGGCATTGCACTACGAATGACAGCAACTAGGTAACTTACTTACCTTGTGACAAGGTAGGACTTCTCTCCCTTACAAGACATTTTCATTTTGTACTTAAACCAAATAAAAATGATAAAAGACTAAACAAAAAAAAAAATTAAACATAATAGTAAAAGATAAATGATATAAAATGATAAAACTATGAATAAAACTTAAAATTTAAAAGAGATTTTTAAGTAAAGATATAGAGAAAAGTTACATCAAGAATTGTTTATGTGTTTGAGTGTTATTCATAGGGACATGGACCACAGATGGGAGGCATTGGACAACAACAGACTAATGGAGGACGTTGTCAACAACCAGCTGGTGAAGGAGGGCATTGCACAACAAATGACAGCAACTAGGTAACTTACTTACCTAGTGACAAGGTAGGAGTTCTCTCCATTACAAGTCATTTTCATTTTGTACTTAAACCAAATAAAAATGATAAAAGACTAAGCAAAAAAAAAAAAATAAACATAATAGTAAAAGATAAATGATATAAAATGATAAAACTATAAATAAAACTTAAAATTTAAAAGAGATTTTTTAAGTAAAGATATAGAGAAAAGTTACATCAAGAATTGTTTATGTGTTTGAGTGTTATTCATAGGGACATGGACCACAGATGGAAGGCATTGGACAACAACAGACTAATGGAGGACGTTGGTCAACAAGGAACTGGTGGAGGAGGGTATTGGACAACGAATGGCAGCAACTAGGTAACTTACTTACCTAGTGACAAGGTAAGAGTTATCTCCCTTACAAGACATTTTCATTTTGTACTTAAACCAAATAAAAAAGATAAAAGACTGAACAAAAAAATAATAAACATAATAGTAAAAGATAAATGATATAAAATGATAAAACTATAAATAACACTTAAAATTTAAAAGAAATTTTTTAAGTAAAGATATAGAGAAAAGTTACATCAAGAATTGTTTATGTGTTTGAGTGTTATTCATAGGGACATGGACCACAGATGGAAAGCATTGGACAACAACAGACTAATGGAGGACGTTGGACAACAACCAGCTGGTGAAAGAGGGCATTGGACTACGAATGACAGCAACTAGGTAACTTACTTACCTAGTGACAAGGTAGGAGTTCTCTCCCTTACAATACATTTTCATTTTGTACTTAAACCAAATAAAAATGATAAAAGACTAAACAAAAAAAAAATAATAACATTAGTAGTAAAAGATAAATGATATAAAATGATAAAACTATAAATAAAACTTAAAATTTAAATGACATTTTTTAAGTAAAGATATAGATAAAAGTTACATCAAGAATTGTTTATGTGTTTGAGTGTTATTCATAGGGACATGGACCATAGATGGAAGTCATTGGACAACAACAGACTAATGGAGGACATTGGACAACAACCAGCTGGTGGAGTAGGGCATGATAGAAGGAATTGTAGAAACTCCATAACTTTCTTACCTAGTGACAAGGTAAGAGTTGTCTCCCTTACAAGACATTTTTATTTTATACTAAAAATAATAAAAAAAGATACACATAAAAATATTAAACATAAGTAGAAAATATAAATGATATAAAATGAATAAAACTATAAATAAAACTTAAAACTTAAACGGTGAATGCTATATATGTAATTTTTAAAATTAATAAAACTTTAAATAAATCTCAGGGTTTAAAAAATAAATGATATAAAATTAATTTTTAAAATGATAAAACTATAAATAAAACTTAAGATTTAAAAGAGATTTTTAAAGTAAAGGTATAGAAGAAAGTTACATCAAGAATTGCTTATGTGTTTGAGTGTTTTTCATAGGGACATGGACCACAGATGGAAGGCATTGGACAGCAACAGATAATGGAGGATATTGGACAACAACCAGCTGGTGGAGGAGGGCATAAGACAACGAATGACAGCAACTAGGTAACTTACTTACCTAGTGACAAGGTAAGAGTTCTCTCCCTTACAACACATTTTCATTTTGTACTTAAACCAAATAAAAAAGATAAAAGACTAAACAAAAAAATAATAAACATAATAGTAAAAGATAAATGATATAAAATGATAAAACTTTAAATAAAACTTAAAATTTAAAAGAGATTTTTTAAGTAAAGATATAGAGAAAAGTTACATCAAGAATTGTTTATGTGTTTGAGTGTTATTCATAGGGACATGGACCAGAGATGGAAGGCATTGGACAACAACCAGCTGGTGGAGGAGGGCATTGGACTACGAATGACAGCAACTAGGTAACTTACTTACCTAGTGACAAGGTAGGAGTTCTCAAACCTTACAAGACATTTTCATTTTGTACTTAAACCAAATAAAAATGATCAAAGACTAAGCAAAAAAAAAATAAACATAATAGTAAAACATAAATGATATAAAATGATAAAACTATAAATAAAACTTAAAATTTAAAAGAGATTTTTTAAGTAAAGATATAGAGAAAAGTTACATCAAGAACTGTTTATGTGTTTGAGTGTTATTCATAGGGACATGGACCACAGATGGAAGGCATTGGACAACAACAGACTAATGGAGGACGTTGGTCAACAAGGAACTGGTGGAGGAGGGTATTGGACAACGAATGGCAGCAACTAGGTAACTTACTTACCTAGTGACAAGGTAAGAGTTCTCTCCCTTACAAGACATTTTCATTTTGTACTTAAACCAAATAAAAAAGATAAAAGACTGAACAAAAAAAAATAATAAACATAATAGTAAAAGATAAATGATATAAAATGATAAAACTATAAATAAAACTTAAAATTTAAAAGAGATTTTTTAAGTAAAGATATAGATAAAAGTTACATCAAGAATTGTTTATGTGTTTGAGTGTTATTCATAGGGACATGGACCACAGATGGAAGTCATTGGACAACAAGAGACTAATGGAGGACATTGGACAACAACCAGCTGGTGGAGTAGGGCATCATAGAAGGAATTGTAGAAACTCCATAACTTTCTTACCTAGTGACAAGGTAAGAGTTGTCTCCCTTACAAGACATTTTTATTTTATACTAAAAATAATAAAAAAAAAAGATAAACATAAAAATATTAAACATAAATGAAAAATATAAATGATATAAAATGAATAAAACTATAAATAAAACCTAAAGATTTGAAAGATAAATGATATAAAATGATAAAACTATAAATAAAACTTAAGATTTAAAAGAGATTTTTAAAGTAAAGGTATAGAGGAAAGTTACATCAAGAATTACTTATGTGTTTGAGTGTTTTTCATAGGGACATGGACCACAGATGGAAGGCATTGGACAACAACAGATAATGGAGGATATTGGACAACAACCAGCTGGTGGAGGAGGGCATAAGACAACGAATGACAGCAACTAGGTAACTTACTTACCTAGTGACAAGGTAAGAGTTCTCTCCCTTACAACACATTTTCATTTTGAACTTAAACCAAATAAAAAAGATAAAAGACTAAACAAAAAAATAATAAACATAATAGTAAAAGATAAATGATATAAAATGATAAAACTATAAATAAAACTTAAAATTTAAAAGAGATTTTTTAAGTAAAGATATAGAGAAAAGTTACATCAAGAATTGTTTATGTGTTTGAGTGTTATTCATAGGGACATGGACCACAGATGGAAGGCATTGGACAACAACCAGCTGGTGGAGGAGGGCATTGGACAATGAATGGCAGCAACTGGGTAACTTACTTACCTAGTGACAAGGTAAGACTTCTCTCCCTTACAAGACATTTTCAATTTGTACTTAAGCCAAATAAAAAAGATAAAAGACTAACCAAAAAAATAGTAAACAGAATAGTAAAAGATAAATGATATAAAATGATAAAACTATAAATAAAACAACTTAAAATTTAAAAGAGATTTTTTAAGTAAAGATATAGAGAAAAGTTACATGAAGAATTGTTTATGTGTTTGAGTGTTATTCATAGGGACATGGACCAGAGATGGAAGGCATTGGACAACAACAGACTAATGGACGACGTTGGACAACAACCAGCTGGTGAAGGAGGGTATTGGACTACGAATGACAGCAACTAGGTAACTTACTTACCTAGTGACAAGGTAGGAGTTCTCTCCCTTACAAGACATTTTCATTTTGTACTTAAACCAAATAAAATAGATAAAAGACTAAGCAAAAAAAAAAAAAAATAAAAATAAACATAATAGTAAAACATAAATGATATAAAATGATAAAACTTTAAATAAAACTTAAAATTTAATAGAGATTTTTTAAGTAAAGATATAGAGAAAAGTTACATCAAGAATTGTTTATGTGTTTGAGTGTTATTCATAGGGACATGGACCAGAGATGGAAGGCATTGGACAACAACAGACTAATGGAGGACGTTGGTCAACAAGGAACTGGTGGAGGAGGGTATTGGACAACGAATGGCAGCAACTAGGTAACTTACTTACCTAGTGACAAGGTAAGAGTTATCTCCCGTACAAGACATTTTCATTTTGTACTTAAACCAAATAAAAAAGATAAAAAACTGAACAAAAAAAAATAATAAACATAATAGTAAAAGATAAATGATATAAAATGATAAAACTTTAAATAAAACTTAAAATTTAAAAGAGATTTTTTAAGTAAAGATATAGAGAAAAGTTACATCAAGAATTGTTTATGTGTTTGAGTGTTATTCATAGGGACATGGACCACAGATGGAAGGCATTGGACAACAACCAGCTGGTGGAGGAGGGCATTGGACTACGAATGACAGCAACTAGGTAACTTACTTACCTAGTGACAAGGTAGGAGTTCTCTCCCTTACAAGACATTTTCATTTTGTACTTAAACCAAATAAAAATGATAAAACACTAAGCAAAAAAAAAATAAAAAATAAACATAATAGTAAAACATAAATGATATAAAATGATAAAACTATAAATAAAACTTAAAATTTAAAAGAGATTTTTTAAGTAAAGATATAGAGAAAAGTTACATCAAGAATTGTTTATGTGTTTGAGTGTTATTCATAGGGACATGGACCAGAGATGGAAGGCATTGGACAACAACAGACTAATGGAGGACGTTGGTCAACAAGGAACTGGTGGAGGAGGGTATTGGACAACGAATGGCAGCAACTAGGTAACTTACTTACCTAGTGACAAGGTAAGAGTTATCTCCCGTACAAGACATTTTCATTTTGTACTTAAACCAAATAAAAAAGATAAAAAACTGAACAAAAAAAAATAATCAACATAATAGTAAAAGATAAATGATATAAAATGATAAAACTATAAATAAAACTTAAAATTTAAAAGAGATTTTTAAGTAAAGATATAGAGAAAAGTTACATCAAGAATTGTTTATGTGTTTGAGTGTTATTCATAGGGAGATGGACCACAGATGGAAGTCATTGGACAACAACAGACTAATGGAGGGCATTGGACAACAACCAGCTAGTGGAGTAGGGCATCATAGAAGGAATTGTAGAAACTGCATAACTTTCTTACCTAGTGACAAGGTAAGAGTTGTCTCCCTTACAAGACATTTTTATTTTATACTAAAAATAATAAAAAAGATAAACATAAAAATATTAAACATAAATGAAAAATATAAATGATATAAAATGAATAAAACTATAAATAAAACTTAAAACTTAAACGGTGAATGCTATATATGTAATTTTTAAAATTAATAAAACTTTAAATAAAACTCAGGGTTTAAAAACTAAATGATATAAAATTAATTTTTAAAATGAATAAAACTATAAATAAAACCTAAAGATTTGAAAGATAAATGATATAAAATGATAAAACTATAAATAAAACTTAAGATTTAAAAGAGATTTTTAAAGTAAAGGTATAGAGGAAAGTTACATCAAGAATTGCTTATGTGTTTGAGTGTTTTTCATAGGGACATGGACCACAGATGGAAGGCATTGGACAACAACAGATAATGGAGGATATTGGACAACAACCAGCTGGTGGAGGAGGGCATAAGACAACGAATGACAGCAACTAGGTAACTTACTTACCTAGTGACAAGGTAAGAGTTCTCTCCCTTACAAGACATTTTCATTTTGTACTTAAACCAAATAAAAAAGATAAAACACTAAACAAAAAAATAATAAACATAATAGTAAAAGATAAATGATATAAAATGATAAAACTTTAAATAAAACTTAAAATTTAAAAGAGATTTTTTAAGTAAAGATATAGAGAAAAGTTACATCAAGAATTGTTTATGTGTTTGAGTGTTATTCATAGGGACATGGACCAGAGATGGAAGGCATTGGACAACAACCAGCTGGTGGAGGAGGGCATTGGACAACGAATGGCAGCAACTAGGTAACTTACTTACCTAGTGACAAGGTAGGAGTTCTCTCCCTTACAAGACATTTTCATTTTGTACTTAAACCAAATAAAAATGATCAAAGACTAAGGAAAAAAAAAAAAAATAAACATAATAGTAAAACATAAATGATATAAAATGATAAAACTATAAATAAAACTTAAAATTTAAAAGAGATTTTTTTAAGTAAAGATATAGAGAAAAGTTACATCAAGAATTGTTTATGTGTTTGCGTGTTATAAATATCATCGAAATTAAAGGAGTTTAACATCTTAGCACCATCCCTCCAATGCTATTTTGAACATAGATTTTATTTGGATATGCTACTGAATCGACCCTACAGGAAATTTGGAGCCGCGCGCTCTCTGTAATGTAAATGTAAAAATCTAACTTCTAAAGATTAAAGAGGGCGCTACTGAAACTATTTATGGTGCGCCGCCCAAAGCATCACTGATGAGAATTTAATATTCGAAACACGTTTCTGGTGCATGTTAATTGATTTGGAATTTTCTTCAAGAAGGTAGAGAGTTGGAACCCTTCGACATTATTAATATAGACATTTATTTCACGTTGCAGTGTGGAGCAGTTAAAATCGTTCCCCGTGGCCTGATGTTTGTCAAGTGTATTAATTACTTCTTTCCAGCTCTGTCACCTGAAAGAAGCTTTGTTTTGGCCTTTTATCAATGAGACATGAAATATATTTTTTTGCTATTTCGGATACTAGCCATTTCACCGATAAATATCATCGAAATTAAAGGAGTTTAACATCTTAGCACCATCCCTCCAATGCTATTTTGAACATAGATTTTATTTGGATATGCTACTGAATCGACCCTACAGGAAATTTGGAGCCGCGCTCTCTCTGTAATGTAAATGTAAAAATCTAACTTCTAAAGATTAAAGAGGGCGCTACTGAAACTATTTATGGTGCGCCGCCCAAAGCATCACTGATGAGAATTTAATATTCGAAACACGTGTCTGGTGCATGTTAATTGATTTGGAATTTTCTTCAAGAAGGTAGAGAGTTATAACCCTTCGACATTATTCATAGGGACATGGACCAGAGATGGAAGGCATTGGACAACAACAGACTAATGGAGGACGTTGGTCAACAAGGAACTGGTGGAGGAGGTTATTGGACAACGAATGGCAGCAACTAGGTAACTTACTTACCTAGTGACAAGGTAAGAGTTCTCTCCCTTACAAGACATTTTCATTTTGTACTTAAACCAAATAAAAAAGATAAAAGACTGAACAAAAAAAAATAATAAACATAATAGTAAAAGATAAATGATATAAAATGATAAAACTATAAATAAAACTTAAAATTTAAAAGAGATTTTTTAAGTAAAGATATAGATAAAAGTTACATCAAGAATTGTTTATGTGTTTGAGTGTTATTCATAGGGACATGGACCACAGATGGAAGTCATTGGACAACAAGAGACTAATGGAGGACATTGGACAACAACCAGCTGGTGGAGTAGGGCATCATAGAAGGAATTGTAGAAACTCCATAACTTTCTTACCTAGTGACAAGGTAAGAGTTGTCTCCCTTACAAGACATTTTTATTTTATACTAAAAATAATAAAAAAAAAGATAAACATAAAGATATTAAACATAAATGAAAAATATAAATGATATAAAATGAATAAAACTATAAATAAAACCTAAAGATTTGAAAGATAAATGATATAAAATGATAAAACTATAAATAAAACTTAAGATTTAAAAGAGATTTTTAAAGTAAAGGTATAGAGGAAAGTTACATCAAGAATTGCTTATGTGTTTGAGTGTTTTTCATAGGGACATGGACCACAGATGGAAGGCATTGGACAACAACAGATAATGGAGGATATTGGACAACAACCAGCTGGTGGAGGAGGGCATAAGACAACGAATGACAGCAACTAGGTAACTTACTTACCTAGTGACAAGGTAAGAGTTCTCTCCCTTACAAGGAATTTTCATTTTGTACTTAAACCAAATAAAAAAGATAAAAGACTAAACAAAAAAATAATAAACATAATAGTAAAAGATAAATGATATAAAATGATAAAACTTTAAATAAAACTTAAAATTTAAAAGAGATTTTTTAAGTAAAGATATAGAGAAAAGTTACATCAAGAATTGTTTATGTGTTTGAGTGTTATTCATAGGGACATGGACCACAGATGGAAGTCATTGGACAACAACCAGCTGGTGGAGGAGGGCTGGGACTACGAATGACAGCAACTAGGTAACTTACTTACCTTGTGACAAGGTAGGACTTCTCTCCCTTACAAGACATTTTCATTTTGTACTTAAACCAAATAAAAATGATAAAAGACTGAACAAAAAAATAATAAACATAATAGTAAAAGATAAATGATATAAAATGATAAAACTTTAAATAAAACTTAAAATTTAAAAGAGATTTTTAAGTAAAGATATAGAGAAAAGTTACATCAAGAATTGTTTATGTGTTTGAGTGTTATTCATAGGACATGGACCCAGATGGAAAGCATTGGACAACAACAGACTAATGGAGGATGTTGGACAACAAGGAACTGGTGGAGGAGGGTATTGGACAACGAATGGCAGCAACTAGGTAACTTACTTACCTAGTGACAAGGTAAGAGTTATCTCCCTTACAAGGAATTTTCATTTTGTACTTAAACCAAATAAAAAAGATAAAAGACTAAACAAAAAAATAATAAACATGATAGTAAAAGATAAATGATAAAACTTTAAATAAAACTTAAAATTTAAAAGAGATTTTTTTAGTAAAGATATAGAGAAAAGTTACATCAAGAATTGTTTATGTGTTTGAGTGTTATTCATAGGGACATGGACCAGAGATGGAAGGCTTTGGACAACAACCAGCTGGTGGAGGAGGGCATTGGACAACGAATGGCAGCACCTAGGTAACTTACTTACCTAGTGACAAGGTAAGAGTTCTCTCCCTTACAATACATTTTCATTTTGTACTTCAACCAAATAAAAAAAGATAAAAGACTATAAAAAAAAATAGTAAACAGAATAGTAAAAGATAAATGATATAAAATGATAAAACTATAAATAAAATTTAAAATTTAAAAGAGATTTTTTAAGTAAAGATATAGAGAAAAGTTACATCAAGAATTGTTTATGTGTTTGAGTGTTATTCATAGGGACATGGACCAGAGATGGAAGGCATTGGACAACAACAGACTAATGGAGGACGTTGGTCAACAAGGAACTGGTGGAGGAGGGTATTGGACAACGAATGGCAGCAACTAGGTAACTTACTTACCTAGTGACAAGGTAAGAGTTCTCTCCCTTACAAGACATTTTCATTTTGTACTTAAACCAAATAAAAATGATCAAAGACTAAGCAAAAAAAAAATAAACATAATAGTAAAACATAAATGATATAAAATGATAAAACTATAAATAAAACTTAAAATTTAAAAGAGATTTTTTTAAGTAAAGATATAGAGAAAAGTTACATCAAGAATTGTTTATGTGTTTGAGTGTTATTCATAGGGACATGGACCAGAGATGGAAGGCATTGGACAACAACAGACTAATGGAGGACGTTGGTCAACAAGGAACTGGTGGAGGAGGGTATTGGACAACGAATGGCAGCAACTAGGTAACTTACTTACCTAGTGACAAGGTAAGAGTTCTCTCCCTTACAAGACATTTTCATTTTGTACTTAAACCAAATAAAAAAGATAAAAGACTGAACAAAAAAAAAATAATAAACATAATAGTAAAAGATAAATGATATAAAATGATAAAACTATAAATAAAACTTAAAATTTAAAAGAGATTTTTTAAGTAAAGATATAGATAAAAGTTACATCAAGAATCGTTTATGTGTTTGAGTGTTATTCATAGGGACATGGACCACAGATGGAAGTCATTGGACAACAAGAGACTAATGGAGGACATTGGACAACAACCAGCTGGTGGAGTAGGGCATCATAGAAGGAATTGTAGAAACTCCATAACTTTCTTACCTAGTGACAAGGTAAGAGTTGTCTCCCTTACAAGACATTTTTATTTTATACTAAAAATAATAAAAAAAAAGATAAACATAAAGATATTAAACATAAATGAAAAATATAAATGATATAAAATGAATAAAACTATAAATAAAACCTAAAGATTTGAAAGATAAATGATATAAAATGATAAAACTATAAATAAAACTTAAGATTTAAAAGAGATTTTTAAAGTAAAGGTATAGAGGAAAGTTACATCAAGAATTGCTTATGTGTTTGAGTGTTTTTCATAGGGACATGGACCACAGATGGAAGGCATTGGACAACAACAGATAATGGAGGATATTGGACAACAACCAGCTGGTGGAGGAGGGCATAAGACAACGAATGACAGCAACTAGGTAACTTACTTACCTAGTGACAAGGTAAGAGTTCTCTCCCTTACAACACATTTTCATTTTGTACTTAAACCAAATAAAAAAGATAAAAGACTAAACAAAAAAATAATAAACATAATAGTAAAAGATAAATGATATAAAATGATAAAACTTTAAATAAAACTTAAAATTTAAAAGAGATTTTTTAAGTAAAGATATAGAGAAAAGTTACATCAAGAATTGTTTATGTGTTTGAGTGTTATTCATAGGACATGGACCCAGATGGAAAGCATTGGACAACAACAGACTAATGGAGGATGTTGGACAACAAGTAAGTGGTGGAGGAGGGTATTGGACAACGAATGGCAGCAACTAGGTAACTTACTTACCTAGTGACAAGGTAAGAGTTATCTCCCTTACAAGGAATTTTCATTTTGTACTTAAACCAAATAAAAAAGATAAAAGACTAAACAAAAGAATAATAAACATAATAGTAAAAGATAAATGATAAAACTTTAAATAAAACTTAAAATTTAAAAGAGATTTTTTTAGTAAAGATATAGAGAAAAGTTACATCAAGAATTGTTTATGTGTTTGAGTGTTATTCATAGGGACATCGACCAGAGATGGAAGGCATTGGACAACAACCAGCTGGTGGAGGAGGGCATTGGACAACGAATTGCAGCACCTAGGTAACTTACTTACCTAGTGACAAGGTAAGAGTTCTCTCCCTTACAATACATTTTCATTTTGTACTTAAACCAAATAAAAAAAGATAAAAGACTATACAAAAAAAATAGTAAACAGAATAGTAAAAGATAAATGATATAAAATGATAAAACTATAAATAAAATTTAAAATTTAAAAGAGATTTTTTAAGTAAAGATATAGAGAAAAGTTACATAAAGAATTGTTTATGTGTTTGAGTGTTATTCATAGGGACATGGACCAGAGATGGAAGGCATTGGACAACAACCAGCTGGTGGAGAAGGGCATTGGACTACGAATGACAGCAACTAGGTAACTTACTTACCTAGTGACAAGGTAGGAGTTCTCTCCCTTACAAGACATTTTCATTTTGTACTTAAACCAAATAAAAATGATCAAAGACTAAGCAAAAAAAAAATAAACATAATAGTAAAACATAAATGATATAAAATGATAAAACTATAAATAAAACTTAAAATTTAAAAGAGATTTTTTAAGTAAAGATATAGAGAAAAGTTACATCAAGAATTGTTTATGTGTTTGAGTGTTATTCATAGGGACATGGACCAGACATGGAAGGCATTGGACAACAACAGACTAATTGAAGACGTTGGTCAACAAGGAACTGGTGGAGGAGGGTATTGGACAGCGAATGGCAGCAACTAGGTAACTTACTTACCTAGTGACAAGGTAAGAGTTCTCTCCCTTACAAGACATTTTCATTTTGAACTTAAACCAAATAAAAAATATAAAAGACTGAACAAAAAAAAAATAATAAACATAATAGTAAAAGATAAATGATATAAAATGATAAAACTATAAATAAAACTTAAAATTTAAAAGAGATTTTTTAAGTAAAGATATAGAGAAAAGTTACATCAAGAATTGTTTATGTGTTTGAGTGTTATTCATAGGGACATGGACTACAGATGGAAGTCATTGGACAACAAGAGACTAATGGAGGACATTGGACAACAACCAGCTGGTGGAGTAGGGCATCATAGAAGGAATTGTAGAAACTCCATAACTTTCTTACCTAGTGACAAGGTACGAGTTGTCTCCCTTACAAGACATTTTTATTTTATACTAAAAATAATAAAAAAAAGATAAACATAAAAATATTAAACATAAATGAAAAATATAAATGATATAAAATGAATAAAACTATAAATAAAACCTAAAGATTTGAAACATAAATGATATAAAATGATAAAACTATAAATAAAACTTAAGATTTAAAAGAGATTTTTAAAGTAAAGGTATAGAGGAAAGTTACATCAAGAATTGCTTATGTGTTTGAGTGTTTTTCATAGGGACATGGACCACAGATGGAAGGCATTGGACAACAACAGATAATGGAGGATATTGGACAACAACCAGCTGGTGGAGGAGGGCATAAGACAACGAATGACAGCAACTAGGTAACTTACTTACCTAGTGACAAGGTAGGAGTTCTCTCCCTTACAAGACATTTTCATTTTGTACTTAAACCAAATAAAAAAGATAAAAGACTAAACAAAAAAATAATAAACATAATAGTAAAAGATAAATGATATAAAATGATAAAACTTTAAATAAAACTTAAAATTTAAAAGAGATTTTTTAAGTAAAGATATAGAGAAAAGTTACATCAAGAATTGTTTATGTGTTTAAGTGTTATTCATAGGGACATGGACCACAGATGGAAGTCATTGGACAACAAGAGACTGATGGAGGACATTGGACAACAACCAGCTGGTGGAGTAGGGCATCATAGAAGGAATTGTAGAAACTGCATAACTTTCTTACCTAGTGACAAGGTAAGAGTTGTCTCCCTTACAAGACATTTTTATTTTATACTAAAAATAATAAAAAAGATAAACATAAAAATATTAATCATAGATGAAAAATATGAATGATATAAAATGAATAAAACTATAAATAAAAGTTAAAACTTAAACGGTGAATGCTATATATGTAATTTTTAAAATTAATAAAACTTTAAATAAAACTCAGGGTTTAAAAACTAAATGATATAAAATTAATTTTAAAAATGAATAGAACTATAAATAAAACCTAAAGATTTGAAAGATAAATGATATAAAATGATAAAACTATAAATAAAACTTAAGATTTAACAGAGATTTTTAAAGTAAAGATATAGAGAAAAGTTACATCAAGAATTGTTTATGTGTTTGAGTGTTATTCATAGGGACATGGACAAGAGATGGAAGGCATTGGACAACAACCAGCTGGTGGAGGAGGGCATTGGACTACGAATGACAGCAACTAGGTAACTTACTTACCTAGTGACAAGGTAGGAGTTCTCTCCCTTACAAGACATTTTCATTTTGTACTTAAACCAAATAAAAATGATAAAAGACTCAACAAAAAAAAAAAAACATAATAGTAAAAGATAAATGATATAAAATGATAAAACTATAAATAAAACTTAAAATTTAAAAGAGATTTTTTAAGTAAAGATATAGAGAAAAGTTACATCAAGAATTGTTTATGTGTTTGAGTGTTATTCATAGGGACATGGACCAGAGATGGAAGGCATTGGACAACAACAGACTAATGGAGGACGTTGGTCAACAAGGAACTGGTGGAGGAGGGTATTGGACAACGAATGGCAGCAACTAGGTAACTTACTTACCTAGTGACAAGGTAAGAGTTATCTCCCGTACAAGACATTTTCATTTTGTACTTAAACCAAATAAAAAAGATAAAAAACTGAACAAAAAAAATAATAAACATAATAGTAAAAGATAAATGATATAAAATGATAAAACTATAAATAAAACTTAAAATTTAAAAGAGATTTTTTAAGTAAAGATATAGAGAAAAGTTACATCAAGAATTGTTTATGTGTTTGAGTGTTATTCATAGGGACATGGACCACAGATGGAAGGCATTGGACAACAACAGACTAATGGAGGACGTTGGACAACAACCAGCTGGTGAAGGAGGGCATTGGACTACGAATGACAGCAACTAGGTAACTTACTTACCTAGTGACAAGGTAGGAGTTCTCTCCCTTACAAGACATTTTCATTTTGTACTTAAACCAAATAAAAATGATAAAAGACTAAACAAAAAAAAATTAAACATAATAGTAAAAGATAAATGATATAAAATGATAAAACTTTAAATAAAACTTAAAATTTAAAAGAGATTTTTAAGTAAAGATATAGAGAAAACTTACATCAAGAATTGTTTATGTGTTTGAGTGTTATTCATAGGGACATGGACCACAGATGGAAGTCATTGGACAACAAGAGACTAATGGAGGACATTGGACAACAACCAGCTGGTGGAGTAGGGCATCATAGAAGGAATTGTAGAAACTGCATAACTTTCTTACCTAGTGACAAGGTAAAAGTTGTCTCCCTTACAAGACATTTTTATTTTATACTAAAAATAATAAAAAAGATAAACATAAAAATACTAAACATAAATGAAAAATATAAATGATATAAAATGAATAAAACTATAAATAAAACTTAAAACTTAAACGGTGAATGCTATATATGTAATTTTTAGAATTAATAAAACTTTAAATAAAACTCAGGGTTTAAAAACTAAATGATATAAAATTAATTTTTAAAATGAATAAAACTATAAATAAAACCTAAAGATTTGAAAGATAAATGATATAAAATGATAAAACTATAAATAAAACTTAAGATTTAAAAGAGATTTTCAAAGTAAAGGTATAGAGGAAAGTTACATCAAGAATTGCTTATGTGTTTGAGTGTTTTTCATAGGGACATGGACCACAGATGGAAGGCATTGGACAACAACAGATAATGGAGGATATTGGACAACAACCAGCTGGTGGAGGAGGGCATAAGACAACGAATGACAGCAACTAGGTAACTTACTTACCTAGTGACAAGGTAAGAGTTCTCTCCCTTACAACACATTTTCATTTTGTACTTAAACCAAATAAAAAAGATAAAAGACTAAACAAAAAAATAATAAACATAATAGTAAAAGATAAATGATATAAAATGATAAAACTTTAAATAAAACTTAAAATTTAAAAGAGATGTTTTAAGTAAAGATATAGAGAAAAGTTACATCAAGAATTGTTTATGTGTTTGAGTGTTATTCATAGGGACATGGACCAGAGATGGAAGGCATTGGACAACAACCAGCTGGTGGAGGAGGGCATTGGACTACGAATGACAGCAACTAGGTAACTTACTTACCTAGTGACAAGGTAGGAGTTCTCTCCCTTACAAGACATTTTCATTTTGTACTTAAACCAAATAAAAATGATAAAAGACTAAGCAAAAAAAAATAAACATAATAGTAAAACATAAATGATATAAAATGATAAAACTATAAATAAAACTTAAAATTTAAAAGAGATTTTTTCAGTAAAGATATAGAGAAAAGTTACATCAAGAATTGTTTATGTGTTTGAGTGTTATTCATAGGGACATGGACCAGAGATGGAAGGCATTGGACAACAACAGACTAATGGAGGACGTTGGTCAACAAGGAACTGGTGGAGGAGGGTATTGGACAACGAATGGCAGCAACTAGGTAACTTACTTACCTAGTGACAAGGTAAGAGTTATCTCCCGTACAAGACATTTTCATTTTGTACTTAAACCAAATAAAAAAGATAAAAAACTGAACAAAAAAAATAATAAACATAATAGTAAAAGATAAATGATATAAAATGATAAAACTATAAATAAAACTTAAAATTTAAAAGAGATTTTTTAAGTAAAGATATAGAGAAAAGTTACATCAAGAATTGTTTATGTGTTTGAGTGTTATTCATAGGGACATGGACCACAGATGGAAGGCATTGGACAACAACAGACTAATGGAGGACGTTGGACAACAACCAGCTGGTGAAGGAGGGCATTGGACTACGAATGACAGCAACTAGGTAACTTACTTACCTAGTGACAAGGTAGGAGTTCTCTCCCTTACAAGACATTTTCATTTTGTACTTAAACCAAATAAAAATGATAAAAGACTAAACAAAAAAAAATTAAACATAATAGTAAAAGATAAATGATATAAAATGATAAAACTTTAAATAAAACTTAAAATTTAAAAGAGATTTTTAAGTAAAGATATAGAGAAAACTTACATCAAGAATTGTTTATGTGTTTGAGTGTTATTCATAGGGACATGGACCACAGATGGAAGTCATTGGACAACAAGAGACTAATGGAGGACATTGGACAACAACCAGCTGGTGGAGTAGGGCATCATAGAAGGAATTGTAGAAACTGCATAACTTTCTTACCTAGTGACAAGGTAAAAGTTGTCTCCCTTACAAGACATTTTTATTTTATACTAAAAATAATAAAAAAGATAAACATAAAAATACTAAACATAAATGAAAAATATAAATGATATAAAATGAATAAAACTATAAATAAAACTTAAAACTTAAACGGTGAATGCTATATATGTAATTTTTAGAATTAATAAAACTTTAAATAAAACTCAGGGTTTAAAAACTAAATGATATAAAATTAATTTTTAAAATGAATAAAACTATAAATAAAACCTAAAGATTTGAAAGATAAATGATATAAAATGATAAAACTATAAATAAAACTTAAGATTTAAAAGAGATTTTCAAAGTAAAGGTATAGAGGAAAGTTACATCAAGAATTGCTTATGTGTTTGAGTGTTTTTCATAGGGACATGGACCACAGATGGAAGGCATTGGACAACAACAGATAATGGAGGATATTGGACAACAACCAGCTGGTGGAGGAGGGCATAAGACAACGAATGACAGCAACTAGGTAACTTACTTACCTAGTGACAAGGTAAGAGTTCTCTCCCTTACAACACATTTTCATTTTGTACTGAAACCAAATAAAAAAGATAAAAGACTAAACAAAAAAATAATAAACATAATAGTAAAAGATAAATGATATAAAATGATAAAACTTTAAATAAAACTTAAAATTTAAAAGAGATGTTTTAAGTAAAGATATAGAGAAAAGTTACATCAAGAATTGTTTATGTGTTTGAGTGTTATTCATAGGGACATGGACCAGAGATGGAAGGCATTGGACAACAACCAGCTGGTGGAGGAGGGCATTGGACTACGAATGACAGCAACTAGGTAACTTACTTACCTAGTGACAAGGTAGGAGTTCTCTCCCTTACAAGACATTTTCATTTTGTACTAAAACCAAATAAAAATGATAAAAGACTAAGCAAAAAAAAATAAACATAATAGTAAAACATAAATGATATAAAATGATAAAACTATAAATAAAACTTAAAATTTAAAAGAGATTTTTTCAGTAAAGATATAGAGAAAAGTTACATCAAGAATTGTTTATGTGTTTGAGTGTTATTCATAGGGACATGGACCAGAGATGGAAGGCATTGGACAACAACAGACTAATGGAGGACGTTGGTCAACAAGGAACTGGTGGAGGAGGGTATTGGACAACGAATGGCAGCAACTAGGTAACTTACTTACCTAGTGACAAGGTAAGGGTTATCTCCCGTACAAGACATTTTCATTTTGTACTTAAACCAAATAAAAAAGATAAAAAACTGAACAAAAAAAATAATAAACATAATAGTAAAAGATAAATGATATAAAATGATAAAACTATAAATAAATCTTAAAATTTAAAAGAGATTTGTTAAGTAAAGATATAGAGAAAAGTTACATCAAGAATTGTTTATGTGTTTGAGTGTTATTCATAGGGACATGGACCACAGATGGAAGGCATTGGAAAACAACAGACTAATGGAGGACGTTGGACAACAACCAGCTGGTGAAGGAGGGCATTGG
Organism: Pinctada fucata; assembly: GCA_028142955.1. Classification (NCBI taxonomy): domain Eukaryota; kingdom Metazoa; phylum Mollusca; class Bivalvia; order Pterioida; family Pteriidae; genus Pinctada; species Pinctada fucata. The sequence goes on from AP027115.1 coordinate 29,247,636, forward strand.
ACTACGAATGACAGCAACAAGGTAACTTACTTACCTAGTGACAAGGTAAGAGTTATCTCCCTTACAAGACATTTTCATTTTGTACTTAAACCAAATAAAAAAGATAAAAGACTGAACAAAAAAATAATAAACATAATAGTAAAAGATAAATGATATAAAATGATAAAACTATAAATAAAACTTAAAATTTAAAAGAGATTTTTTAAGTAAAGATATAGAGAAAAGTTACATCAAGAATTGTTTATGTGTTTGAGTGTTATTCATAGGGACATGGACCATAGATGGAAGGCATTGGACAACAACTAGCTGGTGAAGGAGGGCATTGGAATACGAATGACAGCAACTAGGTAACTTACTTACCTAGTGACAAGGTAGGAGTTATCTCCCTTACAAGACATTTTCATTTTGTACTTAAACCAAATAAAAATGATAAAAGACTAAACAAAAAAAAAATTAAACATAATAGTAAAAGATAAATGATATAAAATGATAAAGCTATAAATAAAACTTAAAATTTAAAAGAGATTTTTAAGTAAAGATATAGAGAAAAGTTACATAAAGAATTGTTTATGTGTTTGAGTGTTATTCATAGGGACATGGACCACAGATGGAAGTCATTGGACAACAAGAGACTAATGGAGGACATTGGACAACAACCAGCTGGTGGAGTAGGGCATCAGAGAAGGAATTGTAGAAACTGCATAACTTTCTTACCTAGTGACAAGGTAAGAGTTGTCTCCCTTACAAGACATTTTTATTTTATACTAAAAAAAATAAAAAAAGATAAACATAAAAATATTAAACATAAATGAAAAATATAAATGATATAAAATGAATAAAACTATAAATAAAACTTAAAACTTAAACGGTGAATGCTATATATGTAATTTTTAAAATCAATAAAACTTTAAATAAAACTCAGGGTTTAAAAATAAATGATATAAAATTAATTTTTAAAATGAATAAAACTATAAATAAAACCTAAAGATTTGAAAGATAAATGATATAAAATGATAAAACTATAAATAAAACTTAAGATTTAAAAGAGATTTTTAAAGTAAAGGTATAGAGGAAAGTTACATCAAGAATTGCTTATGTGTTTGAGTGTTTTTCATAGGGACATGGACCACAAATGGAAGGCATTGGAGAACAACAGATTATAGAGGATATTGGACAACAACCAGCTGGTGGAGGAGGGCATAAGACAACGAATGACAGGAACTAGGTAACTTACTTACCTAGTGACAAGGTAAGAGTTCTCTCCCGTACAACACATTTTCATTTTGTACTTAAACCAAATAAAAAAGATAAAAGACTAAACAAAAAAATAATAAACATAATAGTAAAAGATAAATGATATAAAATGATAAAACTTTAAATAAAACTTAAAATCTAAAAGAGTTTTTTTAGTAAAGATATAGAGAAAATTTACATCAAGAATTGTTTATGTGTTTGAGTGTTATTCATAGGGACATGGACCAGAGATGGAAGGCATTGGACAACAACCAGCTGGTGGAGGAGGGCATTGGACAACGAATGGCAGCAACTAGGTAACTTACTTACCTAGTGACAAGGTAAGAGTTGTCTCCCTTACAAGACATTTTCATTTTGTTCTTAAACCAAATAAAAAAATAAAAGACTAAACAAAAAAAAATTGTAAACAGAATAGTAAAAGATAAATGATATAAAATGATAAAACTATAAATAAAACTTAAAATTTAAAAGAGATTTTTTAAGTAAAGATATAGAGAAAAGTTACATCAAGAATTGTTTATGTGTTTGAGTGTTATTCATAGGGACATGGACCACAGATGGAAGGCATTGGACAACAACAGACTAATGGAGGAATTTGGACAACAACCAGCTAGTGTAGGAGGGCATTGGACTACGAATGACAGCAACTAGGTAACGAATAAAACTATAAATAAAACCTAAAGATTTGAAAGATAAATGATATAAAATGATAAAACTATAAATAAAACTTAAGATTTAAAAGAGATTTTTAAAGTAAAGGTATAGAGGAAAGTTACATCAAGAATTGCTTATGTGTTTGAGTGTTTTTCATAGGGACATGGACCACAAATGGAAGGCATTGGAGAACAACAGATTATAGAGGATATTGGACAACAACCAGCTTGTGGAGGAGGGCATAAGACAACGAATGACAGCAACTAGGTAACTTACTTACATAGTGACAAGGTAAGAGTTCTCTCCCTTACAACACATTTTCATTTTGTTCTTAAACCAAATATAAAAGATAAAAGACTAAACAAAAAAATAATAAACATAATAGTAAAAGATAAATGATATAAAATGATAAAACTATTAATAAAACTTAAAATTTAAAAGAGATTTTTTTAAGTAAAGATATAGAGAAAAGTTACATCAAGAATTGTTTATGTGTTTGAGTGTTATTCATAGGGACATGGACCACAGATGGAAGGCATTGGACAACAACAGACTAATGGAGGACGTTGGACAACAACCAGCTGGTGAAGGAGGGCATTGGACTACGAATGACAGCAACTAGGTAACTTACTTACCTTGTGACAAGGTAGGACTTCTCTCCCTTACAAGACATTTTCATTTTGTACTTAAACCAAATAAAAATGATAAAAGACTAAACAAAAAAAAATTAAACATAATAGTAAAAGATAAATAATATAAAATGATAAAACTATAAATAAAACTTAAAATTTAAAAGAGATTTTTTAAGTAAAGATATAGAGAAAAGTTACATCAAGAATTGTTTATGTGTTTGAGTGTTATTCATAGGGACATGGACCACAGATGGGAGGCATTGGACAACAACAGACTAATGGAGGACGTTGGACAACAACCAGCTGGTGAAGGAGGGCATTGGACTACGAATGACAGCAACTAGGTAACTTACTTACCTAGTGACAAGGTAGGAGTTCTCTCCCTTACAAGACATTTTCATTTTGTACTTAAACCAAATAAAAATGATAAAAGACTAAACAAAAAAAATAATAAACATGATAGTAAAAGATAAATGATATAAAATGATAAAACTATACATAAAACTTAAAATTTAAAAGAGATTTTTTAAGTAAAGATATAGAGAAAATTTACATCAAGAATTGTTTATGTGTTTGAGTGTTATTCATAGGGACATGGACCACAGATGGAAGGCATTGGACAACAACAGACTAATGGAGGACGTTGGTCAACAAGGAACTGGTGGAGGAGGGTATTGGACAACGAATGGCAGCAACTAGGTAACTTACTTACCTAGTGACAAGGTAAGGTAAGTGACAAGGTAAGAGTTATCTCCCTTAGAAGACATTTTCATTTTGTACTTAAACCAAATAAAAAAGATAAAAGACTGAACAAAAAAAATAATAAACATAATAGTAAAAGATAAATGATATAAAATGATAAAACTATAAATAAAACTTAAAATTTAAAAGAAATTTTTTAAGTAAAGATATAGAGAAAAGTTACATCAAGAATTGTTTATGTGTTTGAGTGTTATTCATAGGGACATGGACCAGAAATGGAAGGCATTGGACAACAACAGACTAATGGAGGACGTTGGTCAACAAGGAACTGGTGGAGGAGGGTATTGGACAACGAATGGCAGCAACTAGGTAACTTACTTACCTAGTGACAAGGTAAGAGTTCTCTCCCTTACAAGACATTTTCATTTTGTACTTAAACAAAATAAAAAAGATAAAAGACTGAACAAAAAAAAATAATAAACATAATAGTAAAAGATAAATGATATAAAATGATAAAACTATAAACAAAACTTAAAATTTAAAAGAGATTTTTTAAGTAAAGATATAGATAAAAGTTACATCAAGAATTGTTTATGTGTTTGAGTGTTATTCATAGGGACATGGACCACAGATGGAAGTCATTGGACAACAAGAGACTAATGGAGGACATTGGACAACAACCAGCTGGTGGAGTAGGGCATCATAGAAGGAATTGTAGAAACTCCATAACTTTCTTACCTAGTGACAAGGTAAGAGTTGTCTCCCTTACAAGACATTTTTATTTTATACTACAAATAATAAAAAAAAGATAAACATAAAAATATTAAACATAAATGAAAAATATAAATGATATAAAATGAATAAAACTATAAATAAAACCTAAAGATTTGAAAGATAAATGATATAAAATGATAAAACTATAAATAAAACTTAAGATTTAAAAGAGATTTTTAAAGTAAAGGTATAGAGGAAAGTTACATCAAGAATTGCTTATGTGTTTGAGTGTTTTTCATAGGGACATGGACCACAGATGGAAGGCATTGGACAACAACAGATAATGGAGGATATTGGACAACAACCAGCTGGTGGAGGAGGGCATAAGACAACGAATGACAGCAACTAGGTAACTTACTTACCTAGTGACAAGGTAAGAGTTCTCTCCCTTACAAGACATTTTCATTTTGTACTTAAACCAAATAAAAAAGATAAAAGACTAAACAAAAAAATAATAAACATAATAGTAAAAGATAAATGATATAAAATGATAAAAGTTTAAATAAAACTTAAAATTTAAAAGAGATTTTTTAAGTAAAGATATAGAGAAAAGTTACATCAAGAATTGTTTATGTGTTTGAGTGTTATTCATAGGGACATGGACCAGAGATGGAAGGCATTGGACAACAACAGACTAATGGAGGACGTTGGTCAACAAGGAACTGGTGGAGGAGGGTATTGGACAACGAATGGCAGCAACTAGGTAACTTACTTACCTAGTGACAAGGTAAGAGTTATCTCCCGTACAAGACATTTTCATTTTGTACTTAAACCAAATAAAAAAGATAAAAAACTGAACAAAAAAAAAATAATAAACATAATAGTAAAAGATAAATGATATAAAATGATAAAACTATAAATAAAACTTAAAATTTAAAAGAGAATTTTTAAGTAAAGATATAGAGAAAAGTTACATCAAGAATTGTTTATGTGTTTGAGTGTTATTCATAGGGACATGGACCACAGATGGAAGGCATTGGACAACAAAGGATTAATGGAGGACGTTGGACAACAACCAGATGGTGAAGGCGGGCATTGGACTACGAATGACAGCAACTAGGTAACTTACTTACCTAGTGACAAGGTAGGAGTTCTCTCCCTTACAAGACATTTTCATTTTGTACTTAAACCAAATAAAAATGATAAAAGACTAAAAAAAAAAAATTAAACATAATAGTAAAAGATAAATGATATAAAATGATAAAACTTTAAATAAAACTTAAAATTTAAAAGAGATTTTTAAGTACAGATATAGAGAAAAGTTACATCAAGAATTGTTTATGTGTTTGAGTGTTATTCATAGGGACATGGACCACAGATGGAAGTCATTGGACAACAAGAGACTAATGGAGGACATTGGACAACAACCAGCTGGTGGAGTAGGGCATCATAGAAGGAATTGTAGAAACTGCATAACTTTCTTACCTAGTGACAAGGTAAGAGTTGTCTCCCTTACAAGACATTTTTATTTTATACTAAAAATAATAAAAAAGATAAACATAAAAATACTAAACATAAATGAAAAATATAAATGATATAAAATGAATAAAACTATAAATAAAACTTAAAACTTAAACGGTGAATGCTATATATGTAATTTTTAAAATTAATAAAACTTTAAATAAAACTCAGGGTTTGAAAACTAAATGATATAAAATTAATTTTTAAAATGAATAAAACTATAAATAAAACCTAAAGAGTTGAAAGATAAATGATATAAAATGATAAAACTATAAATAAAACTTAAGATTTAAAAGAGATTTTTAAAGTAAAGGTATAGAGGAAAGTTACATCAAGAATTGCTTATGTGTTTGAGTGTTTTTCATAGGGACATGGACCACAGATGGAAGGCATTGGACAACAACAGATAATGGAGGATATTGGACAACAACCAGCTGGTGGAGGAGGGCATAAGACAACGAATGACAGGAACTAGGTAACTTACTTACCTAGTGACAAGGTAAGAGTTCTCTCCCTTACAACACATTTTCATTTTGTACTTAAACCAAATAAAAAAGATAAAAGACTAAACAAAAAAATAATAAACATAATAGTAAAAGATAAATGATATAAAATGATAAAACTTTAAATAAAACTTAAAATTTAAAAGAGTTTTTTTAAGTAAAGATATAGAGAAAAGTTACATCAAGAATTGTTTATGTGTTTGAGTGTTATTCATAGGGACATGGACCAGAGATGGAAGGCATTGGACAACAACCAGCTGGTGGAGGAGGGCATTGGACTACGAATGACAGCAACTAGGTAACTTACTTACCTAGTGACAAGGTAGGAGTTCTCTCCCTTACAATACATTTTCATTTTGTACTTAAACCAAATAAAAATGATAAAAGACTAAGCAAATAAAAATAAACATAATAGTAAAACATAAATGATATAAAATGATAAAACTATAAATAAAACTTAAAATTTAAAAGAGATTTTTTAAGTAAAGATATGGAGAAAAGTTACATCAAGAATTGTTTATGTGTTTGAGTGTTATTCATAGGGACATGGACCAGAGATGGAAGGCATTCGACAACAACAGACTAATGGAGGACGTTGGTCAACAAGGAACTGGTGGAGGAGGGTATTGGACAACGAATGGCAGCAACTAGGTAACTTACTTACCTAGTGACAAGGTAAGGGTTATCTCCCGTACAAGACATTTTCATTTTGTACTTAAACCAAATAAAAAAGATAAAAAACTGAACAAAAAAATAATAAACATAATAGTAAAAGATAAATGATATAAAATGATAAAACTATAAATAAAACTTAAAATTTAAAAGAGATTTGTTAAGTAAAGATATAGAGAAAAGTTACATCAAGAATTGTTTATGTGTTTGAGTGTTATTCATAGGGACATGGACCACAGATGGAAGGCATTGGAAAACAACAGACTAATGGAGGACGTTGGACAACAACCAGCTGGTGAAGGAGGGCATTGGACTACGAATGACAGCAACAAGGTAACTTACTTACCTAGTGACAAGGTAGGAGTTATCTCCCTTACAAGACATTTTCATTTTGTACTTAAACCAAATAAAAATGATAAAAGACTAAACAAAAAAAAATTAAACATAATAGTAAAAGATAAATGATATAAAATGATAAAACTATAAATAAAACTTAAAATTTAAAAGAGATTTTTTAAGTAAAGATATAGAGAAAAGTTACATCAAGAATTGTTTATGTGTTTGAGTGTTATTCATAGGGACATGGACCACAGATGGAAGTCATTGGACAACAAGAGACTAATGGAGGACATTGGACAACAACCAGCTGGTGGAGTAGGGCATCATAGAAGGAATTGTAGAAACTCCATAACTTTCTTACCTAGTGACAAGGAAAGAGTTGTCTCCCTTACAAGACATTTTTATTTTATACTAAAAAAAATAAAAAAAGATAAACATAAAAATATTAAACATAAATGAAAAATATAAATGATATAAAATGAATAAAACTATAAATAAAACTTAAAACTTAAACGGTGAATGCTATATATGTAATTTTTAAAATTTTTAAAACTTTAAATAAAACTCAGGGTTTAAAAAATCAATGATATAAAATTAATTTTTAAAATGAATAAAACTATAAATAAAACCTAAAGATTTGAAAGATAAATGATATAAAATGATAAAACTATAAATAAAACTTAAGATTTAAAAGAGATTTTTAAAGTAAAGGTATAGAGGAAAGTTACATCAAGAATTGCTTATGTGTTTGAGTGTTTTTCATAGGGACATGGACCACAAATGGAAGGCATTGGAGAACAACAGATTATAGAGGATATTGGACAACAACCAGCTTGTGGAGGAGGGCATAAGACAACGAATGACAGGAACTAGGTAACTTACTTACCTAGTGACAAGGTAAGAGTTCTCTCCCTTACAACACATTTTCATTTTGTACTTAAACCAAATAAAAAAGATAAAAGACTAAACAAAAAAATAATAAACATAATAGTAAAAGATAAATGATATAAAATGATAAAACTATAAATAAAACTTAAAATTTAAAAGAAATTTTTTAAGTAAAGATATAGAGAAAAGTTACATCAAGAATTGTTTATGTGTTTGAGTGTTATTCATAGGGACATGGATCAGAGATGGAAGGCATTGGACAACAATCAGCTGGTGGAGGAGGGCATTGGACAACGAATGGCAGCAACTAGGTAACTTACTTACCTAGTGACAAGGTAAGAGTTGTCTCCCTTACAAGACATTTTCATTTTGTACTTAAACCAAATAAAAAAGATAAAAGACTAAACAAAAAAAAATTGTAAACAGAATAGTAAAAGATAAATGATATAAAATGATAAAACTATAAATAAAACTTAAGATTTTAAAGAGATTTTTAAAGTAAAGGTATAGAGGAAAGTTACATCAAGAATTGCTTATGTGTTTGAGTGTTTTTCATAGGGACATGGACCACAGATGGAAGGCATTGGAGAACAACAGATTATAGAGGATATTGGACAACAACCAGCTTGTGGAGGAGGGCATAAGACAACGAATGACAGCAACTAGGTAACTTACTTACCTAGTGACAAGGTAAGAGTTCTCTCCCTTACAACACATTTTCATTTTGTACTTAAACCAAATATAAAAGATAAAAGACTAAACAAAAAAATAATAAACATAATAGTAAAAGATAAATGATATAAAATGATAAAACTATTAATAAAACTTAAAATTTAAAAGAGATTTTTTAAGTAAAGATATAGAGAAAAGTTACATCAAGAATTGTTTATGTGTTTGAGTGTTATTCATAGGGACATGGACCACAGATGGAAGGCATTGGACAACAACAGACTAATGCAGGACATTGGACAACAACCAGCTGGTGAAGGAGGACATTGGACTACGAATGACAGCAACTAGGTAACTTACTTACCTTGTGACAAGGTAGGACTTCTCTCCCTTACAAGACATTTTCATTTTGTACTTAAACCAAATAAAAATGATAAAAGACTAAACAAAAAAAAATTAAACATAATAGTAAAAGATAAATGATATAAAATGATAAAACTATAAATAAAACTTAAAATTTAAAAGAGATTTTTAAGTAAAGATATAGAGAAAAGTTACATCAAGAATTGTTTATGTGTTTGAATGTTATTCATAGGGACATGGACAACAGATGGAAGGCATTGGACAACAACAGACTAATGGAGGACGTTGGACAACAACCAGCTGGTGAAGGAGGGCATTGGACTACGAATGACAGCAACTAGGTAACTTACTTACCTAGTGACAAGGTAGGAGTTCTCTCCCTTACAATACATTTTCATTTTGTACTTAAACCAAATAAAAATGATAAAAGACTAAAAAAAAAAATAAACATAATAGTAAAAGATAAATGATATAAAATGATAAAACTATAAATAAAACTTAAAATTTAAAAGAGATTTTTTAAGTAAAGATATAGAGAAAAGTTACATCAAGAATTGTTTATGTGTTTGAGTGTTATTCATAGGGACATGGACCACAGATGGAAGGCATTGGACAACAACAGACTAATGGAGGACGTTGGTCAACAAGGAACTGGTGGAGGAGGGTATTGGACAACGAATGGCAGCAACTAGGTAACTTACTTACCTAGTGACAAGGTAGGAGTTCTCTCCCTTACAAGACATTTTCATTTTGTACTTAAACCAAATAAAAAAGATAAAAGACTGAACAAAAAAAATAATAAACATAATAGTAAAAGATAAATGATATAAAATGATAAAACTATAAATAAAACTTAAAATTTAAAAGAAATTTTTTAAGTAAAGATATAGAGAAAAGTTACATCAAGAATTGTTTATGTGTTTGAGTGTTATTCATAGGGACATGGACCACAGATGGAAAGCATTGGACAACAACAGACTAATGGAGGACGTTGGACAACAACCAGCTGGTGAAAGAGGGCATTGGACTACGAATGACAGCAACTAGGTAACTTACTTACCTAGTGACAAGGTAGGAGTTCTCTCCCTTACAATACATTTTCATTTTGTACTTAAACCAAATAAAAATGTTAAAAGACTAAACAAAAAAAAATAAAATAAACATAGTAGTAAAAGATAAATGATATAAAATGATAAAACTATAAATAAAACTTAAAATTTAAATGAGATTTTTTAAGTAAAGATATAGAGAAAAGTTACATCAAGAATTGTTTATGTGTTTGAGTGTTATTCATAGGGACATGGACCACAGATGGAAGCCATTGGACAACAAGAGACTAATGGAAGACATTGGACAACAACCAGCTGGTGGAGTAGGGCATGATAGAAGGAATTGTAGAAACTCCATAACTTTCTTACCTAGTGACAAGGTAAGAGTTGTCTCCCTTACAAGACATTTTTATTTTATACTAAAAATAATAAAAAAAGATAAACATAAAAATATTAAACATAAATAAAAAATATAAATGATATAAAATGAATAAAACTATAAATAAAACTTAATAGCTATTCTCTGTAAGCATTTGCACTTTTATGAAGGACGCATGGCACGGCATGTCTCAGATTTTTATGAAATTTGTACATAAGGTTGGGTCTGACCCAAAAGTAAAAATTTGTCAAAAATTTTCTTAATATCACATCCGGTTGCCATGGAAACGGACTTTGAATATTGAAAAAATGCATTTTTGGGCGTTTTTGAAGTCACATACATAATTTATGCAGCATAATCTAAAACAAACACTGATGAATTATCAGTACCCTATCATTGCTCTTTCAAGTTAAGTAATAATAATGTTGGGTATATGGTCTTATCTATATGTTTCCATAGCAACAACACAGATACCCTATCAAAATAGTATTTTTGGCATTTATTTCAAAATTCAATGATAAATTACATATATTTTTGAGTTTGTTATGCAAATAAAACATAAGCATTAACATTGGGACAAAGTTTCTGTTCGTTGCTATGGCAACATGACCTCAAATCGCAAAAATGAAAGCAATTTTGGACCATATTTAGAGTCCTTTTTTTACTAGATCATTGAATTTTGATTCAAAGTAATGAAAATTAATTAACGTATTCAAGTAGATCTTTAATTACACGAAAGAAAATTTTTGAAAAATATTCAGGAAATAGCCCGTTGCTATGGGAACGATTGTTTAAAATTGCACATAGGCCCACTTTGAGTCCTTGGATACGGGCATAAAAAATTAAGAAATCTGAATCTTTTTTAAATCTAAAATAAAGTTTAGACTTTGCTTTATCGTATATGTAAAAAAGGTTGTGTAAGCCTGTTTCGTTTTTTGAGGAAAAGGCTTTGAAAAACAACAAAAAATGCTTATTTTTATAATATATGGCCAAATTACTATAGCAACCATTAATTATTCGAAACTTTTTTATTGTATTTTGATAGAGGCTTACCTGATCTTTATTGTTATTGAATTTGAACTTCCTGGGATGAATAATTACTGTTTTATGATAATAATAAAAATGGTTGCCATGGTAACATATGTTCCCCATAGCTTTTTCATGGTTTTTGAAAGAGGTCTTTGTGTTGGATATTTCCCAACAGTTTTTATCTGTTCATCATGATGCAAAATTTTTAAAAATGACTCTGAAGTTGCAAAATAAGTAATGTTAAAGACCATAGTTACCGTTGCCAAGGTAACTTATGTACATAGCAACAAGTGGGTTTATCTTGAATTTACTCATTTTATGAAATAAATCCTATTTCTTTATCATATACCCATCAAGAGAGAAGGAAAATTTGAAAATACAAACAGCATTTTGAAATCAATATATCAAAATTAGCTAATTATGATGTCATGGTAAACAGCCTTATTTACAATATCAGACACTACTAGTGAGCTTATTTAAAAATGTATGTCCTAATCTTTAGGATGCATAAAAAATCTTCCATTGATGCCACATATAGACCAAATTACAGAGCTTCAAATAAGCTCAATTTTGCCAATTTCTCAACTTTAAAGGCCGTTGCCATGGTAACCAGATGACCTAGAATTAATTCTTTTGTCAAATTTTCCTTATTTCATTGGTCCCTACCTATGTGTGAAATTTCATGAAAATCGGAAACCATGCGTGCCGAAATTGTTTAAATGGTTACAGAGAATGGCTATTAAAACTTAAACGGTGAATGCTATATATGTAATTTTTAAAATTAATAAAACTTTAAATAAAACTCAGGGTTTAAAAAATAAATGATATAAAATTAATTTTTAAAATGAATAAAACTATAAATAAAACCTAAAGATTTGAAAGATAAATGATATAAAATGATAAAACTATAAATAAAACTTAAGATTTAAAAGAGATTTTTAAAGTAAAGGTATAGAAGAAAGTTACATCAAGAATTGCTTATGTGTTTGAGTGTTTTTCATAGGGACATGGACCACAGATGGAAGGCATTGGACAACAACAGATTATGGAGGATATTGGACAACAACCAGCTGGTGGAGGAGGGCATAAGCCAACGACTGACAGCAACTAGGTAACTTACTTACCTAGTGACAAGGTAAGAGTTCTCTCCCTTACAACACATTTTCATTTTGTACTTAAACCAAATAAAAAGGATAAAAGACTAAACAAAAAAATAATAAACATAATAGTAAAAGATAAATGATATAAAATGATAAAACTTTAAATAAAACTTAAAATTTAAAAGAGATTTTTTTAAGTAAAGATATAGAGAAAAGTTACATCAAGAATTGTTTATGTGTTTGAGTGTTATTCATAGGGACATGGACCAGAGATGGAAGGCATTGGACAACAACAGACTAATGGAGGAATTTGGACAACAACCAGCTGGTGGAGGAGGGCATTGGACTACGAATGACAGCAACTAGGTAACTTACTTACCTAGTGACAAGGTAAGAGTTCTCTCCCTTACAAGACATTTTCATTTTGTACTTAAACCAAATAAAAAAGATAAAAGACTGAACAAAAAAATAATAAACATAATAGTAAAAGATAAATGATATAAAATGATAAAACTATAAATAAAACTTAAAATTTAAAAGAGATTTTTTAAGTAAAGATATAGAGAAAAGTTACATCAAGAATTGTTTATGTGTTTGAGTGTTATTCATAGGTACATGGACCACAGATGGAAGGCAGTGGACAACAACAGACTAATGGAGGACGTTGTCAACAACCAGCTGGTGAAGGAGGGCATTGAACTACGAATGACAGCAACTAGGTAACTTACTTACCTAGTGACAAGGTAGGAGTTCTCTCCCTTACAAGACATTTTCATTTTGTACTTAAACCAAATAAAAATGATAAAAGACTAAGCAAAAAAAAGAGAAACATAATAGTAAAAGATAAATGATATAAAATGATAAAACTATAAATAAAACTTAAAATTTAAAAGAGATTTTTTAAGTAAAGATATAGATAAAAGTTACATCAAGAATTGTTTATGTGTTTGAGTGTTATTCATAGGGACATGGACCACAGGTGGAAGGCATTGGACAACAACAGACTAATGGAGGACGTTGGACAACAACCAGCTGGTGAAGGAGGGCATTGGACTACGAATGACAGCAACTAGGTAACTTACTTACCTAGTGACAAGGTAGGAGTTCTCTCCCTTACAATACATTTTCATTTTGTACTTAAACCAAATAAAAATGATAAAAGACTAAAAAAAAAATAAACATAATAGTAAAAGATAAATGATATAAAATGATAAAACTATAAATAAAACTTAAGATTTAAAAGAGATTTTTTAAGTGAAGATATAGAGTAACGTTACATCAAGAATTGTTTAAGTGTTTGAGTGTTATTCATAGGGACATGGACCACAGATGGAAGGCATTGGACAACAAACAGCTGGAGGAGGAGGGCATTGGACAACGAATGGCAGCAACTAGGTAACTTACTTACCTAGGACAAGGTAAGAGTTCTCTCCCTTACAAGACATTTTCATTTTGTACTTAAACCAAATAAAAAAGATAAAAGACTGAACAAAAAAAATAATAAACATAATAGTAAAAGATAAATGATATAAAATGATAAAACTATAAATAAAACTTAAAATTTAAAAGAATTTTTTTAAGTAAAGATATAGAGAAAAGTTACATCAAGAATTGTTTATGTGTTTGAGTGTTATTCATAGGGACATGGACCACAGATGGAAAGCATTGGACAACAACAGACTAATGGAGGACGTTGGACAACAACCAGCTGGTGAAAGAGGGCATTGGACTACGAATGACAGCAACTAGGTAACTTACTTACCTAGTGACAAGGTAGGAGTTCTCTCCCTTACAATACATTTTCATTTTGTACTTAAACCAAATAAAAATGATAAAAGACTAAACAAAAAAAAAATAAACATAGTAGTAAAAGATAAATGATATAAAATGATAAAACTATAAATAAAACTTAAAATTTAAAAGAGATTTTTTAAGTAAAGATATAGATAAAAGTTACATCAAGAATTGTTTATGTGTTTGAGTGTTATTCATAGGGACATGGACCACAGATGGAAGTCATTGGACAACAACAGACTAATGGAGGACATTGGACAACAACCAGCTGGTGGAGTAGGGCATGATAGAAGGAATTGTAGAAACTCCATAACTTTCTTACCTAGTGACAAGGTAAGAGTTGTCTCCCTTACAAGACATTTTTATTTTATACTAAAAATAATAAAAAAAGATAAACATAAAAATATTAAACATAAATAAAAAATATAAATGATATAAAATGAATAAAACTATAAATAAAACTTAAGATTTAAAAGAAATTTTTTAAGTAAAGATATAGAGAAAAGTTACATCAAGAATTGTTTATGTGTTTGAGTGTTATTCATAGGGACATGGACCACAGATGGAAGGCATTGGACAACAACAGATTATGGAGGATATTGGACAACAACCAGCTGGTGGAGGAGGGCATAAGACAACGAATGACAGCAACTAGGTAACTTACTTACCTAGTGACAAGGTAAGAGTTCTCTCCCTTACAACACATTTTCATTTTGTACTTAAACCAAATAAAAAAGATAAAAGACTAAACAAAAAATAATAAACATAATAGTAAAAAATAAATGCTATAAAATGATAAAACTTTAAATAAAACTTAAAATTTAAAAGATATTTTTTTAGTAAAGATATAGAGAAAAGTTACATCAAGAATTGTTTATGTGTTTGAGTGTTATTCATAGGGACATGGACCAGAGATGGAAGGCATTGGACAACAATCAGCTGGTGGAGGAGGGCATTGGACAACGAATGGCAGCAACTAGGTAAGTTACTTACCTAGTGACAAGGTAAGAGTTCTCTCCCTTACAAGACATTTTCATTTTGTACTTAAACCAAATAAAAAAGATAAAAGACTATACAAAAAAAATAGTAAACAAAATAGTAAAAGATAAATGATATAAAATGATAAAACTATAAATAAAACTTAAAATTTAAAAGAGATTTTTTAAGTAAAGATATAGTGAAAAGTTACATCAAGAATTGTTTATGTGTTTGAGTGTTATTCATAGGGACATGGACCACAGATGGAAGGCATTGGACAACAAACAGCTGGAGGAGGAGGGCATTGGACAACGAATGGCAGCAACTAGGTAACTTACTTACCTAGTGACAAGGTAAGAGTTCTCTCCCTTACAAGACATTTTCATTTTGTACTTAAACCAAATAAAAAAGATAAAAGACTGAACAAAAAAAATAATAAACATAATAGTAAAAGATAAATGATATAAAATGATAAAACTATAAATAAAACTTAAAATTTAAAAGAATTTTTTTAAGTAAAGATATAGAGAAAAGTTACATCAAGAATTGTTTATGTGTTTGAGTGTTATTCATAGGGACATGGACCACAGATGGAAAGCATTGGACAACAACAGACTAATGGAGGACGTTGGACAACAACCAGCTGGTGAAAGAGGGCATGGACTACGAATGACAGCAACTAGGTAACTTACTTACCTAGTGACAAGGTAGGAGTTCTCTCGCTTACAATACATTTTCATTTTGTACTTAAACCAAATAAAAATGATAAAAGACTAAACAAAAAAAATAAACATAGTAGTAAAACATAAATGATATAAAATGATAAAACTATAAATAAAACTTAAAATTTAAAAGAGATTTTTTAAGTAAAGATATAGATAAAAGTTACATCAAGAATTGTTTATGTGTTTGAGTGTTATTCATAGGGACATGGACCACAGATGGAAGTCATTGGACAACAACAGACTAATGGAGGACATTGGACAACAACCAGCTGGTGGAGTAGGGCATGATAGAAGGAATTGTAGAAACTCCATAACTTTCTTACCTAGTGACAAGGTAAGAGTTGTCTCCCTTACAAGACATTTTTATTTTATACTAAAAATAATAAAAAAAGATAAACATAAAAATATTAAACATAAATAAAAAATATAAATGATATAAAATGAATAAAACTATAAATAAAACTTAAGATTTAAAAGAAATTTTTTTAAGTAAAGATATAGAGAAAAGTTACATCAAGAATTGTTTATGTGTTTGAGTGTTATTCATAGGGACATGGACCACAGATGGAAGGCATTGGACAACAACAGATTATGGAGGATATTGGACAACAACCAGCTGGTGGAGGAGGGCATAAGACAACGAATGACAGCAACTAGGTAACTTACTTACCTAGTGACAAGGTAAGAGTTCTCTCCCTTACAACACATTTTCATTTTGTACTTAAACCAAATAAAAAAGATAAAAGACTAAACAAAAAATAATAAACATAATAGTAAAAGATAAATGCTATAAAATGATAAAACTTTAAATAAAACTTAAAATTTAAAAGATATTTTTTTAGTAAAGATATAGAGAAAAGTTACATCAAGAATTGTTTATGTGTTTGAGTGTTATTCATAGGGACATGGACCAGAGATGGAAGGCATTGGACAACAATCAGCTGGTGGAGGAGGGCATTGGACAACGAATGGCAGCAACTAGGTAAGTTACTTACCTAGTGACAAGGTAAGAGTTCTCTCCCTTACAAGACATTTTCATTTTGTACTTAAACCAAATAAAAAAGATAAAAGACTATACAAAAAAAATAGTAAACAAAATAGTAAAAGATAAATGATATAAAATGATAAAACTATAAATAAAACTTAAAATTTAAAAGAGATTTTTTAAGTAAAGATATAGTGAAAAGTTACATCAAGAATTGTTTATGTGTTTGAGTGTTATTCATAGGGACATGGACCACAGATGGAAGGCATTGGACAACAAACAGCTGGAGGAGGAGGGCATTGGACAACGAATGGCAGCAACTAGGTAACTTACTTACCTAGTGACAAGGTAAGAGTTCTCTCCCTTACAAGACATTTTCATTTTGTACTTAAACCAAATAAAAAAGATAAAAGACTGAACAAAAAAAATAATAAACATAATAGTAAAAGATAAATGATATAAAATGATAAAACTATAAATAAAACTTAAAATTTAAAAGAATTTTTTTAAGTAAAGATATAGAGAAAAGTTACATCAAGAATTGTTTATGTGTTTGAGTGTTATTCATAGGGACATGGACCACAGATGGAAAGCATTGGACAACAACAGACTAATGGAGGACGTTGGACAACAACCAGCTGGTGAAAGAGGGCATGGACTACGAATGACAGCAACTAGGTAACTTACTTACCTAGTGACAAGGTAGGAGTTCTCTCGCTTACAATACATTTTCATTTTGTACTTAAACCAAATAAAAATGATAAAAGACTAAACAAAAAAAATAAACATAGTAGTAAAACATAAATGATATAAAATGATAAAACTATAAATAAAACTTAAAATTTAAAAGAGATTTTTTAAGTAAAGATATAGATAAAAGTTACATCAAGAATTGTTTATGTGTTTGAGTGTTATTCATAGGGACATGGACCACAGATGGAAGTCATTGGACAACAACAGACTAATGGAGGACATTGGACAACAACCAGCTGGTGGAGTAGGGCATGATAGAAGGAATTGTAGAAACTCCATAACTTTCTTACCTAGTGACAAGGTAAGAGTTGTCTCCCTTACAAGACATTTTTATTTTATACTAAAAATAATAAAAAAAGATAAACATAAAAATATTAAACATAAATAAAAAATATAAATGATATAAAATGAATAAAACTATAAATAAAACTTAAGATTTAAAAGAAATTTTTTTAAGTAAAGATATAGAGAAAAGTTACATCAAGAATTGTTTATGTGTTTGAGTGTTATTCATAGGGACATGGACCACAGATGGAAGGCATTGGACAACAACAGATTATGGAGGATATTGGACAACAACCAGCTGGTGGAGGAGGGCATAAGACAACGAATGACAGCAACTAGGTAACTTACTTACCTAGTGACAAGGTAAGAGTTCTCTCCCTTACAACACATTTTCATTTTGTACTTAAACCAAATAAAAAAGATAAAAGACTAAACAAAAAATAATAAACATAATAGTAAAAGATAAATGCTATAAAATGATAAAACTTTAAATAAAACTTAAAATTTAAAAGATATTTTTTTAGTAAAGATATAGAGAAAAGTTACATCAAGAATTGTTTATGTGTTTGAGTGTTATTCATAGGGACATGGACCAGAGATGGAAGGCATTGGACAACAATCAGCTGGTGGAGGAGGGCATTGGACAACGAATGGCAGCAACTAGGTAAGTTACTTACCTAGTGACAAGGTAAGAGTTCTCTCCCTTACAAGACATTTTCATTTTGTACTTAAACCAAATAAAAAAGATAAAAGACTATACAAAAAAAATAGTAAACAAAATAGTAAAAGATAAATGATATAAAATGATAAAACTATAAATAAAACTTAAAATTTAAAAGAGATTTTTTAAGTAAAGATATAGTGAAAAGTTACATCAAGAATTGTTTATGTGTTTGAGTGTTATTCATAGGGACATGGACCACAGATGGAAGGCATTGGACAACAAACAGCTGGAGGAGGAGGGCATTGGACAACGAATGGCAGCAACTAGGTAACTTACTTACCTAGTGACAAGGTAAGAGTTCTCTCCCTTACAAGACATTTTCATTTTGTACTTAAACCAAATAAAAAAGATAAAAGACTGAACAAAAAAAATAATAAACATAATAGTAAAAGATAAATGATATAAAATGATAAAACTATAAATAAAACTTAAAATTTAAAAGAATTTTTTTAAGTAAAGATATAGAGAAAAGTTACATCAAGAATTGTTTATGTGTTTGAGTGTTATTCATAGGGACATGGACCACAGATGGAAAGCATTGGACAACAACAGACTAATGGAGGACGTTGGACAACAACCAGCTGGTGAAAGAGGGCATTGGACTACGAATGACAGCAACTAGGTAACTTACTTACCTAGTGACAAGGTAGGAGTTCTCTCCCTTACAATACATTTTCATTTTGTACTTAAACCAAATAAAAATGATAAAAGACTAAACAAAAAAAGATAAACATAGTAGTAAAAGATAAATGATATAAAATGATAAAACTATAAATAAAACTTAAAATTTAAAAGAGATTTTTTAAGTAAAGATATAGATAAAAGTTACATCAAGAATTGTTTATGTGTTTGAGTGTTATTCATAGGGACATGGACCACAGATGGAAGTCATTGGACAACAACAGACTAATGGAGGACATTGGACAACAACCAGCTGGTGGAGTAGGGCATGATAGAAGGAATTGTAGAAACTCCATAACTTTCTTACCTAGTGACAAGGTAAGAGTTGTCTCCCTTACAAGACATTTTTATTTTATACTAAAAATAATAAAAAAAGATAAACATAAAAATATTAAACATAAATAAAAAATATAAATGATATAAAATGAACAAAACTATAAATAAAACTTAAGATTTAAAAGAAATTTTTTTAAGTAAAGATATAGAGAAAAGTTACATCAAGAATTGTTTATGTGTTTGAGTGTTATTCATAGGGACATGGACCACAGATGGAAGGCATTGGACAACAACAGATTATGGAGGATATTGGACAACAACCAGCTGGTGGAGGAGGGCATAAGACAACGAATGACAGCAACTAGGTAACTTACTTACCTAGTGACAAGGTAAGAGTTCTCTCCCTTACAACACATTTTCATTTTGTACTTAAACCAAATAAAAAAGATAAAAGACTAAACAAAAAATAATAAACATAATAGTAAAAGATAAATGCTATAAAATGATAAAACTTTAAATAAAACTTAAAATTTAAAAGATATTTTTTTAGTAAAGATATAGAGAAAAGTTACATCAAGAATTGTTTATGTGTTTGAGTGTTATTCATAGGGACATGGACCAGAGATGGAAGGCATTGGACAACAATCAGCTGGTGGAGGAGGGCATTGGACAACGAATGGCAGCAACTAGGTAAGTTACTTACCTAGTGACAAGGTAAGAGTTCTCTCCCTTACAAGACATTTTCATTTTGTACTTAAACCAAATAAAAAAGATAAAAGACTATACAAAAAAAATAGTAAACAAAATAGTAAAAGATAAATGATATAAAATGATAAAACTATAAATAAAACTTAAAATTTAAAAGAGATTTTTTAAGTAAAGATATAGTGAAAAGTTACATCAAGAATTGTTTATGTGTTTGAGTGTTATTCATAGGGACATGGACCACAGATGGAAGGCATTGGACAACAACAGACTAATGGAGGACGTTGGACAACAATCAGCTGGTGAAGGAGGGCATTGGACAACGAATGGCAGCAACTAGGTAACTTACTTATCTAGTGACAAGGTAGGAGTTCTCTCCCTTACAAGTCATTTTCATTTTGTACTTAAACCAAATAAAAATGATAAAAGACTTAGCAAAAAAAAAATAAACATAATAGTAAAAGATAAATGATATAAAATGATAAAACTATAAATAAAACTTAAAATTTAAAAGAGATTTTTTAAGTAAAGATATAGAGAAAAGTTACATCAAGAATTGTTTATGTGTTTGAGTGTTATTCATAGGGACATGGACCACAGATGGAAGGCATTGGACAACAACCAGCTGGTGGAGGAGGGCATTGGACAACGAATGGCAGCAACTAGGTAACTTACTTACCTAGTGACAAGGTAAGAGTTGTCTCCCTTACAAGACATTTCATTTTGTACTTAAACCAAATAAAAAAGATAAAAGACTAAACAAAAAAAATTGTAAACAGAATAGTAAAAGATAAATGATATAAAATGATAAAACTATAAATAAAACTTAAAATTTAAAAGAGATTTTTTAAGTAAAGATATAGAGAAAAGTTACATCAAGAATTGTTTATGTGTTTGAGTGACAAATATGGATAATGACCATATCCCTGTATACAGCACAAAATCGATAATTCAAAAATCAGAAACCGAAGGCATACAAAATCAGGACAAAAAAAGGAACCAAAGCAAACAAACAAAAACCTCCACCATATGAAAAGAAGCGAACTCCCGATATAGGAGTAAGACCAGGTGCCCAGGAAGAGTAAGCATCTCCTGCTTGCATGCAACACCCGTCGCTTCAATTCGGTAGAACTGTCACATCCGGTTACTTCCATTTTGGAAGATATAGAGTACAATCTTTGGTTGGATGGTTCAAATGGTCTATGACAGAATATCATCCACCATTCTTGAGAGTGGAACATCATAGTGTATGACGAGTTCCCCATATCGACCGTAGAACTTCCTCAGTGACGATGCTAGTCGGTCACAAACATATCCCTGACTGAGAAGCTTATCTGAAAGACGCCTAGCTCTCAGAACAAAATCCGTATATTTGGTACTTGCTCTGGCATAGCGTATCAACTGAGATATGAACACGCCATAAGCAGGCGATGAAGGGATGTTGCTACTCAGAAAAGGAAAGTTTGTAATGCTAAAATTGAAGTCGTCACGTTTGTCATAGAGTGAGGTGTTCATGTGACCATCAGTGTCGTAGGACAACATTATGTCCAAATAGGATGCTGAATTATTTGTCTCTGTGGTTTCTTTGACTTCAAGCTCCGAAGGATAGATACTGCTCAGGTAATCCGCGAATTTTGGATTATTGATGGACAACACATCGTCTATGTATCTGTAAGTGAAGTTAAATTCAGAAGCTAAGTATCTTTTCCCTTCAGAGACCAAAGATTGAATGAATTCAGCTTCGTACGAGTAAAGGAAAATGTCGGCAAGGAGTGGGGCACAATTGGTCCCCATTGGAATTCCGACAATTTGTTGGAAGACCTTTCCTCCGAACACCACAAAAATGTTGTCGATCAGAAAGTTTAACATCTGAATAATGTCTGTTTCAGTGTACTTATTTTCAGAATCGGACTTTTCTTTTACAAAGTAGATTTTGTCAAAGTTGACAACAATAAATTTGTATTTGCGATTACCGTTCTTACTTGTAAACGCATTACTTATAATTTTTGCGAGTCTTTCTTTCAATTTAGAATGTGGAATTGTAGTGTAAAGTGTCGAAAAATCAAAGGCTTTGATTGAATGGACTCTACTAAAATGAGTGGATTTCAGATGTTCTAAAAGTTCCTTCGAATTCTTTAAAATCCACATCTGGTTGATACCACTGCGAGAATACACTGTCGAACAATATTTTTGAAGCCCAGATTTGATTTCAGATAAAACTTTGGTGAGTAAGATCGATACAGATTTGGTAGAACATTTTGAGGAACCAGCGATGAAACGTTGTTTGTACGGATTCTTATGCATTTTAGGTATGCAGTACAAGTATGGTAAATCTAAATCTAAATTGGTAGTGTCGAAGCCAAAGGAAGTAAGAGCTGATCTGTGGTTATCTATTATTTCAGAGGCAGAAAGGTTTGTTGGGGTGTAAGTGGGATTTTCAGGTGTCGAATTTAAACCCAACTCTTTAACTAGACTGTCGAAATAGTACTTTTTGCAAGTAAATGTGTAATTATTTGAGGCTTTGTCCGCTGGTGTGATGACATAATGTTCTTGGAGGTAGGTGAGCTCTGTGATAACATCAGGGTCTTTAAATATAGACACGAATCTGGTGTTCACAGTTGATTTTAATCGGTTAATTCTAGATAAAAGTAACCCTCTGATTGATTTTATCCATTCGGAAAGGGTGTCGAGCTGTACATCCTCTTTCTTTGCCCAACGTCTTGCATATTCCTCACAAGAGTCCATGATAATTTTGACATTTTGGTTCCATGTAAAGGACATACTTTCTCTGTATTTGGGACCCTTTTTTAACAATTCTCTCAACTTGTCGTTCTTGACTATACTAAGGTCACCATTGAGTGTTATTCATAGGGACATGGACCACAGATGGAAGGCATTGGACAACAACAGACTAATAGAGGACGTTGGACAACAACCAGCTGGTGAAGGAGGGCATTGGACTACGAATGACAGCAACTAGGTAACTTACTTACCTAGTGACAAGGTAGGAGTTCTCTCCCTTACAAGACATTTTCATTTTGTACTTAAACCAAATAAAAATGATAAAAGACTAAACAAAAAAAAAATAAACATGATAGTAAAAGATAAATGATATAAAATGATAAAACTATACATAAAACTTAAAATTTAAAAGAGATTTTTTAAGTAAAGATATAGAGAAAAGTTACATCAAGAATTGTTTATGTGTTTGAGTGTTATTCATAGGGACATGGACCACAGATGGAAGGCATTGGACAACAACAGACTAATGGAGGACGTTGGTCAACAAGGAACTGGTGGAGGAGGGTATTGGACAACGAATGGCAGCAACTAGGTAACTTACTTACCTAGTGACAAGGTAAGAGTTATCTCCCTTACAAGACATTTTCATTTTGTACTTAAACCAAATAAAAAAGATAAAAGAGTGAACAAAAAAATTATAAACATAATAGTAAAAGATAAATGATATAAAATGATAAAACTATAAATAAAACTTAAAATTTAAAAGAGATTTTTTAAGTAAAGATATAGAGAAAAGTTACATCAAGAATTGTTTATGTGTTTGAGTGTTATTCATAGGAACATGGACCACAGATGGAAGGCATTGGACAACAACAGACTAATGGAGGAATTTGGACAACAGCCAGCTGGTGTAGGAGGGCATTGGACTACGAATGACAGCAACTAGGTAACGAATAAAACTATAAATAAAACCTAAAGATTTGAAAGATAAATGATATAAAATGATAAAACTATAAATAAAACTTAAGATTTAAAAGAGATTTTTAAAGTAAAGGTATAGAGGAAAGTTACATCACGAATTGCTTATGTGTTTGAGTGTTTTTCATAGGGACATGGACCACAGATGGAAGGCATTGGAGAACAACAGATTATAGAGGATATTGGACAACAACCAGCTTGTGGAGGAGGGCATAAGACAACGAATGACAGCAACTAGGTAACTTACTTATCTAGTGACAAGGTAGGAGTTCTCTCCCTTACAAGTCATTTTCATTTTGTACTTAAACCAAATAAAAATGATAAAAGACTAAGCAAAAAAAAAAATAAACATAATACTAAAAGATAAATGATATAAAATGATAAAACTATAAATAAAACTTAAAATTTAAAAGAGATTTTTTAAGTAAAGATATAGAGAAAAGTTACATCAAGAATTGTTTATGTGTTTGAGTGTTATTCATAGGGACATGGACCACAGATGGAAGGCATTGGACAACAACAGACTAATGGAGGACGTTGGACAACAACCAGCTGGTGAAGGAGGGCATTGGACTACGAATGACAGCAACTAGGTAACTTACTTACCTAGTGACAAGGTAGGAGTTCTCTCCCTTACAAGACATTTTCATTTTGTACTTAAACCAAATAAAAATGATAAAAGACTAAACAAAAAAAAAATCATGATAGTAAAAGATAAATGATATAAAATGATAAAACTATACATAAAACTTAAAATTTAAAAGAGATTTTTTAAGTAAAGATATAGAGAAAAGTTACATCAAGAATTGTTTATGTGTTTGAGTGTTATTCATAGGGACATGGACCACAGATGGAAGGCATTGGACAACAACAGACTAATGGAGGACGTTGGTCAACAAGGAACTGGTGGAGGAGGGTATTGGACAACGAATGGCAGCAACTAGGTAACTTACTTACCTAGTGACAAGGTAGGAGTTCTCTCCCTTACAAGACATTTTCATTTTGTACTTAAACCAAATAAAAAAGATAAAAGAGTGAACAAAAAAAATAATAAACATAATAGTAAAAGATAAATGATATAAAATGATAAAACTATAAATAAAACTTAAAATTTAAAAGAAATTTTTTAAGTAAAGATATAGATAAAAGTTACATCAAGAATTGTTTATGTGTTTGAGTGTTATTCATAGGGACATGGACCACAGATGGAAAGCATTGGACAACAACAGACTAATGGAGGACGTTGGACAACAACCAGCTGGTGAAAGAGGGCATTGGACTACGAATGACAGCAACTAGGTAACTTACTTACCTAGTGACAAGGTAGGAGTTCTCTCCCTTACAATACATTTTCATTTTGTACTTAAACCAAATAAAAATGTTAAAAGACTAAACAAAAAAAAAATAAAATAAACATAGTAGTAAAAGATAAATGATATAAAATGATAAAACTATAAATAAAACTTAAAATTTAAATGAGATTTTTTAAGTAAAGATATAGATAAAAGTTACATCAAGAATTGTTTATGTGTTTGAGTGTTATTCATAGGGACATGGACCACAGATGGAAGTCATTGGACAACAACAGACTAATGGAGGACATTGGACAACAACCAGCTGGTGGAGTAGGGCATGATAGAAGGAATTGTAGAAACTCCATAACTTTCTTACCTAGTGACAAGGTAAGAGTTGTCTCCCTTACAAGACATTTTTATTTTATACTAAAAATAATAAAAAAAGATAAACATAAAAATATTAAACATAAATAAAAAATATAAATGATATAAAATGAATAAAACTATAAATAAAACTTAAAACTTAAACGGTGAATGCTATATATGTAATTTTTAAAATTAATAAAACTTTAAATAAAACTCAGGGTTTAAAAAATAAATGATATAAAATTAATTTTTAAAATGAATAAAACTATAAATAAAACCTAAAGATTTGAAAGATAAATGATATAAAATGATAAAACTATAAATAAAACTTAAAATTTAAAAGAGATTTTTAAAAGTAAAGATATAGAGAAAAGTTACATCAAGAATTGTTTATGTGTTTGAGTGTTATTCATAGGGACATGGACCACAGAGGGAAGGCATTGGACAACAATAGACTAATGGAGGAATTTGGACAACAACCAGCTGGTGTAGGAGGGCATTGGACTATGAATGACAGCAACTAGGTAACTTACTTACCTAGTGACAAGGTAAGAGTTCTCTCCCTTACAAGACATTTTCATTTTGTACTTAAACCAAATAAAAATGATAAAAGACTAAGCAAAAAAAGAGAAACATAATAGTAAAAGATAAATAATATAAAATGATAAAACTATAAATAAAACTTAAAATTTAAAAGAGATTTTTAAGTAAAGATATAGAGAAAAGTTACATCAAGAATTGTTTATGTGTTTAAGTGTTATTCATAGGGACATGGACCACAGATGGAAGGCATTGGACAACAACAGACTAATGGAGGACGTTGGACAACAACCAGCTGGTGAAGGAGGGCATTGGACTACGAATGACAGCAACTAGGTAACTTACTTACCTAGTGACAAGGTAGGAGTTCTCTCCCTTACAATACATTTTCATTTTGTACTTAAACCAAATAAAAATGATAAAAGACTAAAAAAAAAAATAAACATAATAGTAAAAGATAAATGATATAAAATGATAAAACTATAAATAAAACTTAAGATTTAAAAGAGATTTTTTAAGTAAAGATATAGAGTAACGTTACATCAAGAATTGTTTAAGTGTTTGAATGTTATTCATAGGGACATGGACCACAGATGGAAGGCATTGGACAACAACCAGCTGGAGGAGGAGGGCATTGGACAACGAATGGCATCAACTAGGTAACTTACTTACCTAGTGACAAGGTAAGAGTTCTCTCCCTTACAAGACATTTTCATTTTGTACTTAAACCAAATAAAAAAAGATAAAAGACTAAACAAAAAAAAAATAGTAAACAGAATAGTAAAAGATTAATGATATAAAATGATAAAACTATGAATAAAACTTAAAATTTAAAAGAGATTTTTTAAGTAAAGATATAGATAAAAGTTACATCAAGAATTGTTTATGTGTTTGAGTGTTATTCATAGGGACATGGACCACAGATGGAAGGCATTGGACAACAACAGACTAATGGAGGACGTTGGTCAACAAGGAACTGGTGGAGGAGGGTATTGGACAACGAATGGCAGCAACTAGGTAACTTACTTACCTAGTGACAAGGTAAGAGTTATCTCCCTTACAAGACATTTTCATTTTGTACTTAAACCAAATA
This sequence comes from Pinctada fucata, assembly GCA_028142955.1. Taxonomy (NCBI): domain Eukaryota; kingdom Metazoa; phylum Mollusca; class Bivalvia; order Pterioida; family Pteriidae; genus Pinctada; species Pinctada fucata. The sequence goes on from AP027115.1 coordinate 29,275,024, forward strand.
AAAAAGATAAAAGACTGAACAAAAAAAATAATAAACATAATAGTAAAAGATAAATGATATAAAATGATAAAACTATAAATAAAACTTAAAATTTAAAAGAAATTTTTTAAGTAAAGATATAGAGAAAAGTTACATCAAGAATTGTTTATGTGTTTGAGTGTTATTCATAGGGACATGGACCACAGATGGAAAGCATTGGACAACAACAGACTAATGGAGGACGTTGGACAACAACCAGCTGGTGAAAGAGGGCATTGGACTACGAATGACAGCAACTAGGTAACTTACTTACCTAGTGACAAGGTAAGAGTTATCTCCCTTACAAGACATTTTCATTTTGTACTTAAACCAAATAAAAATGATAAAAGACTAAACAAAAAAAAAAATAAACATAGTAGTAAAAGATAAATGATATAAAATGATAAAACTATAAATAAAACTTAAAATTTAAAAGAGATTTTTTAAGTAAAGATATAGATAAAAGTTACATCAAGAATTGTTTATGTGTTTGAGTGTTATTCATAGGGACATGGACCACAGATGGAAGTCATTGGACAACAACAGACTAATGGAGGACATTGGACAACAACCAGCTGGTGGAGTAGGGCATGATAGAAGGAATTGTAGAAACTCCATAACTTTCTTACCTAGTGACAAGGTAAGAGTTGTCTCCCTTACAAGACATTTTTATTTTATACTAAAAATAATAAAAAAAGATAAACATAAAAATATTAAACATAAATAAAAAATATAAATGATATAAAATGAATAAAACTATAAATAAAACTTAAGATTTAAAAGAATTTTTTTAAGTAAAGATATAGAGAAAAGTTACATCAAGAATTGTTTATGTGTTTGAGTGTTATTCATAGGGACATGGACCACAAATGGAAGGCATTGGACAACAACAGATTATGGAGGATATTGGACAACAACCAGCTGGTGGAGGAGGGCATAAGACAACGAATGACAGCAACTAGGTAACTTACTTACCTAGTGACAAGGTAAGAGTTCTCTCCCTTACAACACATTTTCATTTTGTACTTAAACCAAATAAAAAAGATAAAAGACTAAACAAAAAATAATAAACATAATAGTAAAAGATAAATGCTATAAAATGATAAAACTTTAAATAAAACTTAAAATTTAAAAGATATTTTTTTAGTAAAGATATAGAGAAAAGTTACATCAAGAATTGTTTATGTGTTTGAGTGTTATTCATAGGGACATGGACCAGAGATGGAAGGCATTGGACAACAATCAGCTGGTGGAGGAGGGCATTGGACAACGAATGGCAGCAACTAGGTAAGTTACTTACCTAGTGACAAGGTAAGAGTTCTCTCCCTTACAAGACATTTTCATTTTGTACTTAAACCAAATAAAAAAGATAAAAGACTATACAAAAAAAATAGTAAACAAAATAGTAAAAGATAAATGATATAAAATGATAAAACTATAAATAAAACTTAAAATTTAAAAGAGATTTTTTAAGTAAAGATATAGTGAAAAGTTACATCAAGAATTGTTTATGTGTTTGAGTGTTATTCATAGGGACATGGACCACAGATGGAAGGCATTGGACAACAACAGACTAATGGAGGACGTTGGACAACAATCAGCTGGTGAAGGAGGGCATTGGACAACGAATGGCAGCAACTAGGTAACTTACTTATCTAGTGACAAGGTAGGAGTTCTCTCCCTTACAAGTCATTTTCATTTTGTACTTAAACCAAATAAAAATGATAAAAGACTTAGCAAAAAAAAAATGAACATAATAGTAAAAGATAAATGATATAAAATGATAAAACTATAAATAAAACTTAAAATTTAAAAGAGATTTTTTAAGTAAAGATATAGAGAAAAGTTACATCAAGAATTGTTTATGTGTTTGAGTGTTATTCATAGGGACATGGACCACAGATGGAAGGCATTGGACAACAACCAGCTGGTGGAGGAGGGCATTGGACAACGAATGGCAGCAACTAGGTAACTTACTTACCTAGTGACAAGGTAAGAGTTGTCTCCCTTACAAGACATTTCATTTTGTACTTAAACCAAATAAAAAAGATAAAAGACTAAACAAAAAAAATTGTAAACAGAATAGTAAAAGATAAATGATATAAAATGATAAAACTATAAATAAAACTTAAAATTTAAAAGAGATTTTTTAAGTAAAGATATAGAGAAAAGTTACATCAAGAATTGTTTATGTGTTTGAGTGACAAATATGGATAATGACCATATCCCTGTATACAGCACAAAATCGATAATTCAAAAATCAGAAACCGAAGGCATACAAAATCAGGACAAAAAAGGAACCAAAGCAAACAAACAAAAACCTCCACCATATGAAAAGAAGCGAACTCCCGATATAGGAGTAAGACCAGGTGCCCAGGAAGAGTAAGCATCTCCTGCTTGCATGCAACACCCGTCGCTTCAATTCGGTAGAACTGTCACATCCGGTTACTTCCATTTTGGAAGATATAGAGTACAATCTTTGGTTGGATGGTTCAAATGGTCTATGACAGAATATCATCCACCATTCTTGAGAGTGGAACATCATAGTGTATGACGAGTTCCCCATATCGACCGTAGAACTTCCTCAGTGACGATGCTAGTCGGTCACAAACATATCCCTGACTGAGAAGCTTATCTGAAAGACGCCTAGCTCTCAGAACAAAATCCGTATATTTGGTACTTGCTCTGGCATAGCGTATCAACTGAGATATGAACACGCCATAAGCAGGCGATGAAGGGATGTTGCTACTCAGAAAAGGAAAGTTTGTAATGCTAAAATTGAAGTCGTCACGTTTGTCATAGAGTGAGGTGTTCATGTGACCATCAGTGTCGTAGGACAACATTATGTCCAAATAGGATGCTGAATTATTTGTCTCTGTGGTTTCTTTGACTTCAAGCTCCGAAGGATAGATACTGCTCAGGTAATCCGCGAATTTTGGATTATTGATGGACAACACATCGTCTATGTATCTGTAAGTGAAGTTAAATTCAGAAGCTAAGTATCTTTTCCCTTCAGAGACCAAAGATTGAATGAATTCAGCTTCGTACGAGTAAAGGAAAATGTCGGCAAGGAGTGGGGCACAATTGGTCCCCATTGGAATTCCGACAATTTGTTGGAAGACCTTTCCTCCGAACACCACAAAAATGTTGTCGATCAGAAAGTTTAACATCTGAATAATGTCTGTTTCAGTGTACTTATTTTCAGAATCGGACTTTTCTTTTACAAAGTAGGTTTTGTCAAAGTTGACAACAATAAATTTGTATTTGCGATTACCGTTCTTACTTGTAAACGCATTACTTATAATTTTTGCGAGTCTTTCTTTCAATTTAGAATGTGGAATTGTAGTGTAAAGTGTCGAAAAATCAAAGGCTTTGATTGAATGGACTCTACTAAAATGAGTGGATTTCAGATGTTCTAAAAGTTCCTTCGAATTCTTTAAAATCCACATCTGGTTGATACCACTGCGAGAATACACTGTCGAACAATATTTTTGAAGCCCAGATTTGATTTCAGATAAAACTTTGGTGAGTAAGATCGATACAGATTTGGTAGAACATTTTGAGGAACCAGCGATGAAACGTTGTTTGTACGGATTCTTATGCATTTTAGGTATGCAGTACAAGTATGGTAAATCTAAATCTAAATTGGTAGTGTCGAAGCCAAAGGAAGTAAGAGCTGATCTGTGGTTATCTATTATTTCAGAGGCAGAAAGGTTTGTTGGGGTGTAAGTGGGATTTTCAGGTGTCGAATTTAAACCCAACTCTTTAACTAGACTGTCGAAATAGTACTTTTTGCAAGTAAATGTGTAATTATTTGAGGCTTTGTCCGCTGGTGTGATGACATAATGTTCTTGGAGGTAGGTGAGCTCTGTGATAACATCAGGGTCTTTAAATATAGACACGAATCTGGTGTTCACAGTTGATTTTAATCGGTTAATTCTAGATAAAAGTAACCCTCTGATTGATTTTATCCATTCGGAAAGGGTGTCGAGCTGTACATCCTCTTTCTTTGCCCAACGTCTTGCATATTCCTCACAAGAGTCCATGATAATTTTGACATTTTGGTTCCATGTAAAGGACATACTTTCTCTGTATTTGGGACCCTTTTTTAACAATTCTCTCAACTTGTCGTTCTTGACTATACTAAGGTCACCATTGAGTGTTATTCATAGGGACATGGACCACAGATGGAAGGCATTGGACAACAACAGACTAATAGAGGACGTTGGACAACAACCAGCTGGTGAAGGAGGGCATTGGACTACGAATGACAGCAACTAGGTAACTTACTTACCTAGTGACAAGGTAGGAGTTCTCTCCCTTACAAGATATTTTCATTTTGTACTTAAACCAAATAAAAATGATAAAAGACTAAACAAAAAAAAAAAATAAACATGATAGTAAAAGATAAATGATATAAAATGATAAAACTATACATAAAACTTAAAATTTAAAAGAGATTTTTTAAGTAAAGATATAGAGAAAAGTTACATCAAGAATTGTTTATGTGTTTGAGTGTTATTCATAGGGACATGGACCACAGATGGAAGGCATTGGACAACAACAGACTAATGGAGGACGTTGGTCAACAAGGAACTGGTGGAGGAGGGTATTGGACAACGAATGGCAGCAACTAGGTAACTTACTTACCTAGTGACAAGGTAAGAGTTATCTCCCTTACAAGACATTTTCATTTTGTACTTAAACCAAATAAAAAAGATAAAAGAGTGAACAAAAAAATTATAAACATAATAGTAAAAGATAAATGATATAAAATGATAAAACTATAAATAAAACTTAAAATTTAAAAGAGATTTTTTAAGTAAAGATATAGAGAAAAGTTACATCAAGAATTGTTTATGTGTTTGAGTGTTATTCATAGGAACATGGACCACAGATGGAAGGCATTGGACAACAACAGACTAATGGAGGAATTTGGACAACAGCCAGCTGGTGTAGGAGGGCATTGGACTACGAATGACAGCAACTAGGTAACGAATAAAACTATAAATAAAACCTAAAGATTTGAAAGATAAATGATATAAAATGATAAAACTATAAATAAAACTTAAGATTTAAAAGAGATTTTTAAAGTAAAGGTATAGAGGAAAGTTACATCACGAATTGCTTATGTGTTTGAGTGTTTTTCATAGGGACATGGACCACAGATGGAAGGCATTGGAGAACAACAGATTATAGAGGATATTGGACAACAACCAGCTTGTGGAGGAGGGCATAAGACAACGAATGACAGCAACTAGGTAACTTACTTATCTAGTGACAAGGTAGGAGTTCTCTCCCTTACAAGTCATTTTCATTTTGTACTTAAACCAAATAAAAATGATAAAAGACTAAGCAAAAAAAAAAATAAACATAATACTAAAAGATAAATGATATAAAATGATAAAACTATAAATAAAACTTAAAATTTAAAAGAGATTTTTTAAGTAAAGATATAGAGAAAAGTTACATCAAGAATTGTTTATGTGTTTGAGTGTTATTCATAGGGACATGGACCACAGATGGAAGGCATTGGACAACAACAGACTAATGGAGGACGTTGGACAACAACCAGCTGGTGAAGGAGGGCATTGGACTACGAATGACAGCAACTAGGTAACTTACTTACCTAGTGACAAGGTAGGAGTTCTCTCCCTTACAAGACATTTTCATTTTGTACTTAAACCAAATAAAAATGATAAAAGACTAAACAAAAAAAAAATCATGATAGTAAAAGATAAATGATATAAAATGATAAAACTATACATAAAACTTAAAATTTAAAAGAGATTTTTTAAGTAAAGATATAGAGAAAAGTTACATCAAGAATTGTTTATGTCTTTGAGTGTTATTCATAGGGACATGGACCACAGATGGAAGGCATTGGACAACAACAGACTAATGGAGGACGTTGGTCAACAAGGAACTGGTGGAGGAGGGTATTGGACAACGAATGGCAGCAACTAGGTAACTTACTTACCTAGTGACAAGGTAGGAGTTCTCTCCCTTACAAGACATTTTCATTTTGTACTTAAACCAAATAAAAAAGATAAAAGAGTGAACAAAAAAAATAATAAACATAATAGTAAATGATAAATGATATAAAATGATAAAACTATAAATAAAACTTAAAATTTAAAAGAAATTTTTTAAGTAAAGATATAGATAAAAGTTACATCAAGAATTGTTTATGTGTTTGAGTGTTATTCATAGGGACATGGACCACAGATGGAAAGCATTGGACAACAACAGACTAATGGAGGACGTTGGACAACAACCAGCTGGTGAAAGAGGGCATTGGACTACGAATGACAGCAACTAGGTAACTTACTTACCTAGTGACAAGGTAGGAGTTCTCTCCCTTACAATACATTTTCATTTTGTACTTAAACCAAATAAAAATGTTAAAAGACTAAACAAAAAAAAAATAAAATAAACATAGTAGTAAAAGATAAATGATATAAAATGATAAAACTATAAATAAAACTTAAAATTTAAATGAGATTTTTTAAGTAAAGATATAGATAAAAGTTACATCAAGAATTGTTTATGTGTTTGAGTGTTATTCATAGGGACATGGACCACAGATGGAAGTCATTGGACAACAACAGACTAATGGAGGACATTGGACAACAACCAGCTGGTGGAGTAGGGCATGATAGAAGGAATTGTAGAAACTCCATAACTTTCTTACCTAGTGACAAGGTAAGAGTTGTCTCCCTTACAAGACATTTTTATTTTATACTAAAAATAATAAAAAAAGATAAACATAAAAATATTAAACATAAATAAAAAATATAAATGATATAAAATGAATAAAACTATAAATAAAACTTAAAACTTAAACGGTGAATGCTATATATGTAATTTTTAAAATTAATAAAACTTTAAATAAAACTCAGGGTTTAAAAAATAAATGATATAAAATTAATTTTTAAAATGAATAAAACTATAAATAAAACCTAAAGATTTGAAAGATAAATGATATAAAATGATAAAACTATAAATAAAACTTAAAATTTAAAAGAGATTTTTTAAGTAAAGATATAGAGAAAAGTTACATCAAGAATTGTTTATGTGTTTGAGTGTTATTCATAGGGACATGGACCACAGAGGGAAGGCATTGGACAACAATAGACTAATGGAGGAATTTGGACAACAACCAGCTGGTGTAGGAGGGCATTGGACTATGAATGACAGCAACTAGGTAACTTACTTACCTAGTGACAAGGTAAGAGTTCTCTCCCTTACAAGACATTTTCATTTTGTACTTAAACCAAATAAAAATGATAAAAGACTAAGCAAAAAAAGAGAAACATAATAGTAAAAGATAAATAATATAAAATGATAAAACTATAAATAAAACTTAAGATTTAAAAGAGATTTTTAAAGTAAAGGTATAGTAGAAAGTTACATCAAGAATTGCTTATGTGTTTGAGTGTTTTTCATAGGGGCATGGACCACAGATGGAAGGCATTGGACAACAACAGATTATGGAGGATATTGGACAACAACCAGCTGGTGGAGGAGGGCATAAGCCAACGACTGACAGCAACTAGGTAACTTACTTACCTAGTGACAAGGTAAGAGTTCTCTCCCTTACAACACATTTTCATTTTGTACTTAAACCAAATAAAAAGGATAAAAGACTAAACAAAAAAATAATAAACATAATAGTAAAAGATAAATGATATAAAATGATAAAACTTTAAATAAAACTTAAAATTTAAAAGAGATTTTTTTAAGTAAAGATATAGAGAAAAGTTACATCAAGAATTGTTTATGTGTTTGAGTGTTATTCATAGGTACATGGACCACAGATGGAAGGCATTGGACAACAACAGACTAATGGAGGACGTTGGACAACAACCAGCTGGTGAAGGAAGACATCCTATTTGGACATAATGTTGTCCTACGACACTGATGGTCACATGAACACCTCACTCTATGACAAACGTGACGACTTCAATTTCAGCATTACGAACTTTCCTTTTCTGAGTAGCAACATCCCTTCATCACCTGCTTATGGCGTGTTCATATCTCAGTTGATACGCTATGCCTGAGCAAGTACCAAATATACGGATTTTGTTCTGAGAGCTAGGCGTCTTTCAGATAAGCTTCTCAGTCAGGGATATGTTTGTGACCGACTAACATCGTCACTGAGGAAGTTCTACGGTCGATATGGGGAACTCGTCATACACTATGATGTCCCACTATCCAGAATGGTGGATGATATTCTGTCATAGACCATTTGAACCATCCAACCAAAGATTGTACTCTATATCTTGTACTCTATATCTTCCAAAATGGAAGTAACCGGATGTGACAGTTCTACCGAATTGAAGCGACGGGTGTTGCATGCAAGCAGGAGATGCTTACTCTTCCTGGGCACCTGGTCTCACTCTCATATCGGGAGTTCACTTCTTTTCATATGGTGGAGGTTTTTGTTTTTGTTTGCTTTGGTTCCTGTTTTATCCTGATTTTGTATGCCTTCGGTTTCTGATTTTCTGAATTATCGATTTTGTACTGTAGACAGGGATATGGTCATTATCCATATTTGTCATTGGACTACCAATGGCAGCAACTAGAAAACTTATTTACCTAGTGACAAGGTAAGAGTTCTCTCCCTTACAAGACATTTTCATTGTGTACTTAAACCAAATAAAAAAGATAAAAGACTAAACAAAAAAGTAATAAATATAATAGTAAAAGATAAATGATATGAAATGATAAAACTATGAATAAAACTTAAAATTTAAAAGGGATTTTTTAGGTAAAGATATAGAGAAAAGTTACATCAAGAATTGTTTATGTGTTTGAGTGTTATTCATAGGGACATGGACCACAGATGAAAGGCATTGGATAAAAACAGACTAATGGAGGACATTGGACAACAAGGAACTGGTGGAGGAGGGCATTGGACAACGAAAGGCAGCAACTAGGTAACTTACTTACCTAGTGACAAGGTAAAAGTTCTCTCCCTTGCAAGACATTTTCATTTTGTACTTAAACCAAATTAAAAAGATAAAGACTAAACAAAAAAAATAACATAGTAGTAAAAGATAAATGATATAAAATGATAAAACTATAAATAAAACTTAAAATTTAAAAGAGATTTTTTAAGTAAAGATATAGAGAAAAGTTACATCAAGAATTGTTTATGTGTCTGAGTGTTATTCATAGGGACATGGACCACAGATGGAAGGCATTGGACAACAACAGACTAATGGAGGACGTTGGACAACAACCAGCTGGTGAAGGAAGACATTGGACTATGAATGACAGCAACTAGGTAACTTACTTACCTAGTGACAAGGTAAGAGTTCTCTCCCTTACAAGACATTTTCATTTTGTACTTAAACCAAATAAAAAAGATAAAAAACTAAACAAAAAAATAATAAACATAATAGTAAAAGATAAATGATATGCAATGATAAAACTATAAATAAAACTTAAAATTTAAAAGAGTTTTTTAAAGTAAAGGTATAGAGAAAAGTTACATCAAGAACTGTTGATGTGTTAGAGTGTTATTCATAGGGACATGGACCACAGATGGAAGGTATTGGACAACAACAGCCTAATGGAGGACATTGGGCGACAAGGAACTGGTGGAGGAGGGCAATGGACAACGAATGGCAGCAACTAGGTAATTTACTTACCTAGTGATGAGGTAAGAGTTCTCTCCCTTACAATAGATTTTAATTTTGTACTTAAACCAAATAAAAAAGATAAAAGACTAAACAAAAAAAATGGTAAACGGAATAGTAAAAGATAAATGATATAAAATGATAAAACTATAAATAAAACTTAAAAATTTGAAAGAGATTTTTTAAGTAAAGATATAGAGAAAAGATACATCAAGAATTGTTTATGTGTTTGAGTGTTATTCATAGGGACATGGACCACAGATGGAAGGCATTGGACAACAACAGACTAATGGAGGAATTTGGACAACAACCAGCTGGTGGAGGAGGGCATTGGACTACGAATGACAGCAACTAGGTAACTTACTTACCTAGTGACAAGGTAAGAGTTCTCCCCCTCACAAGACATTTTCATTTTGTACTTAAACCAAATAAAAAAGATAAAAGACTAAAAAAAAAACATAATAGTACAGGATAAATGATATACAATGATTAAACTATAAATAAAACTTAAATTTAAAAGAGATTAATTAAGTAAAGATATAGATAAAAGTTACATCAAGAATTGTTTATGTGTTTGAGTGTTATTCATAGGGACATGGACCACAGATGGAAGGCATTGGACAACAACAGACTAATGGGGGACGATGGACAACAAACAGCTGGTGGAGGAGGGCATTGGACTACGAATGACAGCAACTAGGTAACTTACTTACCTAGTGACAAGGTAAAAGTTCTCTCCCTTACAAGACATTTTCATTTTGTACTTAAACCAAATAAAAAAGATAAAGACTGAACAAAAACAAAAAATAATAAACATAATAGTAAAAGATAAATGATATATAATGATAAAACTATAAATAAAACTTAAAATTTAAAAGAGATTTTTTAAGTAAAGATATAGAGAAAAGTTACATCAAGAATTGTTTATGTGTTTGAGTGTTATTCATAGGGACATGGACCACAGATGGAAGGCATTGGACAACAACAGACTAATGGAGGACGTTGGACAACAACCAACTGGTGAAGGAGGGCATTGGACTACGAATGACAGCAACTAGGTAACTTACTTACCTAGTGACAAGGTAGGAGTTCTCTCCCTTACAAGACATTTTCATTTTGTACTTAAACCAAATAAAAATGATAAAAGACTAAACAACAAAAAAATAATAAACATAATAGTAAAAGATAAATGATATAAAATGATAAAACTATAAATAAAACTTAAATTTAAAAGAGATTTATTAAGTAAAGATATAGAGAAAAGTTACATCAAGAATTGTTTTTGTGTTTGAGTGTTATTCATAGGGACATGGACCACAGATGGAAGTCATTGGATAACAACAGACTAATGGAGGACGTTGGACAACAACCAGCTGGTGGAGGAGGGCATTGGACAACGAATGGCAGCAACTAGGTAACTTACTTACCTAGTGACAAGGTAAGAGTTCTCTCCCTTGCAAGACATTTTGATTTTGTACTTAAACCAAATAAAAATGATAAAAGACTAAACAAACAAAAAAAATAATAAACATAATAGTAAAAGATAAATGATATAGAATGATAAAACTATAAATAAAACTTAAAATTTAAAAGAGTTTTTTTTATGTAAAGATATAGAGAAAAGTTACATCAAGAATTGTTTATGTGTTTGAGTGTTATTCATAGGGACATGGACCACAGATGGAATGCATTGGACAACAACAGACTAACGGAGGACATTGGACAACAACCAGCTGGTGGAGTAGGGCATCATAGAAGGAATTGTAGAAACTGCATAACTTTCTTACCTGGTGACAAGGTAAGAGTTGTCTCCCTTACAAAACATTTTTATTTTATACTAAAAATAATAAAAAAGATAAACATAAAAATAATAAACATAAATGAAAAAAATAAATGATATAAAATGAATAAAACTATAAATAAAACTTAAAACTTAAACGGTGAATTCTATATAAGTAATTTTTAAAATTAATAAAACTTTAAATAAAACTCAGGGTTTAAAAACTAAATGATATAAAATTGATTTTTAAAATGAATAAAACTATAAATGAAACCTAAAGATTTGAAAGATAAATGATATAAAATGATAAAACTATAAATAAAACTTAAGATTTAAAAGAGATTTTCAAAGTAAAGGTATAGAGGAAAGTTACATCAAGAATTGCTTATGTGTTTGAGTGTTTTTCATAGGGACATGGACCACAGATGGAAGGCATTGGACAACAACAGATTATGGAGGATATTGGACAACAACCAGCTGGTGGAGGAGGGCATAAGACAACGTATGACAGCAACTAGGTAACTTACTTACCTAGTGACAAGGTAAGAGTTCTCTCCCTTACAACACATTTTTATTTTGTACTTAAACCAAATAAAAAAGATAAAAGACTAAACAAACAGAAAAATAAACCTAATAGTAAAAGATAAATGATATAAAATGATAAAACTTTCAATAAAACTTAAAATTTAAAAGAGATTTTTTAGTGAAGATATAGAGAAAAGTTACATCAAGAATTGTTTATGTGTTTGAGTGTTATTCATAGGGACATGGACCACAGATGGAAGGCATTGGACAACAACAGACTAATGGAGGACGTTGGACAACAACCATTTGGTGGAGGAGGGCATTGGACTACGAATGGCAGCAACTAGGTAACTTACTTACCTAGTGACAAGGTAAGAGTTCTCTCCCTTACAAGACATTTTCATTTTGTACTTAAACCAAATAAAAAAGATAAAAGACTAAACAAAAAATAATAAACATAATAGTAAAGGATAAATGATATAAAATGATAAAACTATAAATAAAACTTAAAATTTAAAAGAGATTTTTTAAGTAAAGATATAGAGAAAAGTTACATCAAGAATTGTTTATGTGTTTGAGTGTTATTCATAGGGACATGGACCACAGATGGAAGGCATTGGACAACAACAGACTAATGGAGGACATTGGACAACAAGGAACTGGTGGAGGAGGGCATTGGACAACGAATGGCAGCAACTAGGTAACTTACTTACCTAGTCACGAGGTAAGAGTTCTCTCCCTTACAATACATTTTCATTTTGTACTTAAACCAAATAAAAAGGATAAAAGACTAAACAAAAAAATAGTAAAAGGGAATAGTAAAAGATAAATGATATAAAATGATAAAACTATAAATAAAACTTAAAAATGTAAAAGAGATTTTTTAAGTAAAGATATAGAGAAAAGTTACATCAAGAATTGTTTATGTGTTTGAGTGTTATTCATAGGGAGATGGACCACAGATGGAAGTCATTGGATAACAACAGACTAATGGAGGACGTTGGACAACAACCAGCTGGTGGAGGAGGGCATTGGACAACGAATGGCAGCAACTAGGTAACTTACTTACCTAGTGACAAGGTAAGAGTTCTCTCCCTTGCAAGACATTTTGATTTTGTACTTAAACCAAATAAAAAAAGATAAAGACTAAACAAAAAAAAATAATAAACATAATAGTGAAAGATAAATTATATAAAATGATAAAACTATAAACAAAACTTAAAATTTAAAAGAGTTTTTTAAGTAAAGATATAGAGAAAAGTTACATCAAGAATTGCTTATGTGTTTGAGTGTTATTCATAGGGACATGGACCACAGATGGAAGGCATTGGACAACAACAGACTAATGGAGGACGTTGGACAACAACCAGCTTGTGAAGGAAGACATTGGACTACCAATGACAGCAACTAGGTAACTTACTTACCTAGTGACAAGGTAAGAGTTCTCTCCCATACAAAACATTTTCATTTTGTACTTAAATCAAATAAAAAAGATAAAAGACTAAACAAACAGAAAAATAAACCTAATAGTAAAGGATAAATGATATAAAATGATAAAACTATAAATAAAACTTAAAATTTAAAAGAGATTTTTTAAGTAAAGATATAGAGAAAAGTTACATCAAGAATTGTTTATGTGTTTGAGTGTTATTCATAGGGACATGGACCACAGATGGAAAGCATTGGACAACAACAGACTAATGGAGGACATTGGACAACAACCAGCTGGTGGAGTAGGTCATCATAGAAGGAATTGTAGAAACTGCATAACTTTCTTACCAAGTGACAAGGTAAGAGTTCTCTCCCTTACAAAACGTTTTCATTTTGTACTTAAACCAAATAAAAAAGATAAAAGACTAAACAAACAAAAACATAAACATAATAGTAAAGGATAAATGATATAAAATAATATAACTAAATGATATAAAACTTAAAATTTAAAAGAGATTTTTTAAGTAAAGATATAGAGAAAAGTTACATCAAGAATTGTTTATGTGTTTGAGTGTTATTCATAGGGACATGGACCACAGATGGAAAGCATTGGACAACAACAGACTAATGGAGGACATTGGACAACAACCAGCTGGTGGAGTAGGGCATCATAGAAGGAATTGTAGAAACTGCATAACTTTCTTACCTAGTGACAAGGTAAGAGTTGTCTCCCTTACAAAACATTTTTATTTTATACTAAAAATAATAAAAAAGATAAACATTAAAAATAATAAACATAAATGAAAAATATATATGATATAAAATGAATAAAACTATAAATAAAACTTAAAACTTAAACGGTGAGTGCTATATAAGTAATTTTTAAAATAAATAAAACTTTAAATAAAACTCAGGGTTTAAAAACTAAATGATATAAAATTAATTTTTTAAATGAATAAAACTATAAATAAAACATAAAGATTTGAAAGATAAATGATATAAAATGATAAAACTATAAATAAAACTTAAGATTTAAAAGAGATTTTTAAAGTAAAGGTATAGAGGAAAGTTACATCAAGAATTGCTTATGTGTTTGAGTGTTTTTCATAGGGACATGGACCACAGATGGAAGGCATTGGACAACAACAGATTATGGAGGATATTGGACAACAACCAGCTGGTGGAGGAAGGCATAAGACAACGTATGACAGCAACTAGGTAACTTACTTACCTAGTTACAAGGTAAGAGTTCTCTCCCTTACAACACATTTTTATTTTGTACATAAACCAAATAAAAAAGATAAAAGACTAAAAAAAAAATAATAATAAACATAATAGTAAAAGATAAATGATATAAAATGATAAAACTTTAAATAAAACTTAAAATTTAAAAGAGATTTTTAGTGAAGATATAGAGAAAAGTTACATCAAGAATTGTTTATGTGTTTGAGTGTTATTCATAGGGACATGGGCCACAGATTGAAGGCATTGGACAACAACAGACTAATGGAGGACATTGAACAACAAGGAACTGGTGGAGGAGGGCATTGGACAACGAATGGCAGCAACTAGGTAACTTACTTACCTAATCACGAGGTAAGAGTTCTCTCCCTTACAATACATTTTCATTTTGTACTTAAACCAAATTAAAAAGATAAAAGACTAAACAAAAAAAATAGTAAACGGAAATGATATAAAATGATAAAACTATAAACAACTTAAAATTTAAAAGAGATGTTTTAAGTAAAGATATAGAGAAAAGTTACATCAAGAATTGTTTATGTGTTTGAGTGTTATTCATAGGGACATGGACCACAGATGGAAGGCATTGGACAAGAGCAGACTAATGGAGGACGTTGGATAACAACCAGCTGGTGAAGGAAGACATCCTATTTGGACATAATGTTGTCCTACGACACTGATGGTCACATGAACACCTCACTCTATGACAAACGTGACGACTTCAATTTCAGCATTACGAACTTTCCTTTTCTGAGTAGCAACATCCCTTCATCACCTGCTTATGGCGTGTTCATATCTCAGTTGATACGCTATGCCAGAGCAAGTACCAAATATACGGATTTTGTTCTGAGAGCTAGGCGTCTTTCAGATAAGCTTCTCAGTCAGGGATATGTTTGTGACCGACTAACATCGTCACTGAGGAAGTTCTACGGTCGATATGGGGAACTCGTCATACACTATGATGTCCCACTATCCAGAATGGTGGATGATATTCTGTCATAGACCATTTGAACCATCCAACCAAAGATTGTACTCTATATCTTCCAAAATGGAAGTAACCGGATGTGACAGTTCTACCGAATTGAAGCGACGGGTGTTGCATGCAAGCAGGAGATGCTTACTCTTCCTGGGCACCTGGTCTCACTCTCATATCGGGAGTTCACTTCTTTTCATATGGTGGAGGTTTTTGTTTTTGTTTGCTTTGGTTCCTGTTTTATCCTGATTTTGTATGCCTTCGGTTTCTGATTTTCTGAATTATCGATTTTGTACTGTAGACAGGGATATGGTCATTATCCATATTTGTCATTGGACTACCAATGGCAGCAACTAGAAAACTTATTTACCTAGTGACAAGGTAAGAGTTCTCTCCCTTACAAGACATTTTCATTTTGTACTTAAACCAAATAAAAAAGATAAAAGACTAAAAAAAAACATAATAGTACAGGATAAATGATATACAATGATTAAACTATAAATAAAACTTAAATTTAAAAGAGATTTATTAAGTAAAGATATAGAGAAAAGTTACATCAAGAATTGTTTATGTGTTTGAGTGTTATTCATAGGGACATGGACCACAGATGGAAGGCATTGGACAACAACAGACTAATGGGGGACGATGGACAACAACCAGCTGGTGGAGGAGGGCATTGGACTACGAATGACAGCAACTAGGTAACTTACTTACCTAGTGACAAGGTAAAAGTTCTCTCCCTTACAAGACATTTTCATTTTGTACTTAAACCAAATAAAAAAGATAAAGACTAAACAAAAAAAAAAATAATAAACATAATAGTAAAAGATAAATGATATAAAATGATAAAACTATAAATAAAACTTAAAATTCAAAAGAGATTTTTTAAGTAAAGATATAGGGAAAAGTTACATCAAGAATTGTTTATGTGTTTGAGTGTTATTCATAGGGACATGGACCACAGATGGAAGGCATTGGACAACAACAGACTAATGGAGGACGTTGGACAACAACCAGCTGGTGAAGGAGGGCATTGGACTACGAATGACAGCAACTAGGTAACTTACTTACCTAGTGATGAGGTAAGAGTTCTCTCCCTTACCATAGATTTTAATTTTGTACTTAAACCAAATAAAAAAGATAAAAGACTAAACAAAAAAAATAGTAAACGGAATAGTAAAAGATAAATGATATAAAATGATAAAACTATAAAGAAAACTTAAAAATTTAAAAGAGATTTTTTAAGTAAAGATATAGAGAAAAGATACATCAAGAATTGTTTATGTGTTTGAGTGTTATTCATAGGGACATGGACCACAGATGGAAGGCATTGGACAACAACAGACTAATGGAGGAATTTGGACAACAACCAGCTGGTGGAGGAGGGCATTGGACTACGAATGACAGCAACTAGGTAACTTACTTACCTAGTGACAAGGTAAGAGTTCTCCCCCTCACAAGACATTTTCATTTTGTACTTAAACCAAATAAAAAAGATAAAAGACTAAAAAAAACATAATAGTACAGGATAAATGATATACAATGATTAAACTATAAATAAAACTTAAATTTAAAAGAGATTTATTAAGTAAAGATATAGAGAAAAGTTACATCAAGAATTGTTTATGTGTTTGAGTGTTATTCATAGGGACATGGACCACAGATGGAAGGCATTGGACAACAACAGACTAATGGGGGACGATGGACAACAACCAGCTGGTGGAGGAGGGCATTGGACTACGAATGACAGCAACTAGGTAACTTACTTACCTAGTGACAAGGTAAAAATTCTCTCCCTTACAAGACATTTTCATTTTGTACTTAAACCAAATAAAAAAGATAAAGTCTAAACAAAAAAAAAATAATAAACATAATAGTCAAAGATAAATGATATAAAATGATAAAACTATAAATAAAACTTAAAATTTAAAAGAGTTTTTTTAAGTAAAGGTATGGAGAAAAGTTACATCAAGAACTGTTGATGTGTTAGAGTGTTATTCATAGGGACATGGACCACAGATGGAAGGCATTGGACAACAACAGACTAATGGAGGACATTGGGCGACAAGGAACTGGTGGAGGAGGGCAATGGACAACGAATGGCAGCAACTAGGTAACTTACTTACCTAGTGATGAGGTAAGAGTTCTCTCCCTTACAATAGATTTTAATTTTGTACTTAAACCAAATAAAAAAGATAAAAGACTAAACAAAAAATAAATAGTAAACGGAATAGTAAAAGATAAATGATATAAAATGATAAAACTATAAATAAAACTTAGAAATTTAAAAGAGATTTTTTAAGTAAAGATATAGAGAAAAGTTACATCAAGAATTGTTTATGTGTTTGAGTGTTATTCATAGGGAGATGGACCACAGATGGAAGTCATTGGATAACAACAGACTAATGGAGAACGTTGGACAACAACCAGCTGGTGGAGGAGGGCATTGGACAACGAATGGCAGCAACTAGGTAACTTACTTACCTAGTGACAAGGTAAGAGTTCATTCCCTTGCAAGACATTTTGATTTTGTACTTAAACCAAATAAAAAAAGATAAAGACTAAACAAAAAAAATAATAAACATAATAGTGAAAGATAAATGATATAAAATGATAAAACTATAAACAAAACTTAAAATTTAAAAGAGTTTTTTTAAGTAAAGATATAGAGAAAAGTTACATCAAGAATTGCTTATGTGTTTGAGTGTTATTCATAGGGACATGGACCACAGATGGAAGGCATTGGACAACAACAGACTAATGGAGGACGTTGTACAACAACCAGCTTGTGAAGGAAGACATTGGACTACCAATGACAGCAACTAGGTAACTTACTTAGCTAGTGACAAGGTAAGAGTTCTCTCCCATACAAAACATTTTCATTTTGTACTTAAATCAAATAAAAAAGATAAAAGACTAAACAAACAAAAAAATAAACCTAATAGTAAAGGATAAATGATATAAAATGATAAACCTATAAATAAAACTTAAAATTTAAAAGAGATTTTTTAAGTAAAGATATAGAGAAAAGTTACATCAAGAATTGTTTATGTGTTAGAGTGTTATTCATAGGGACATGGACCACAGATGGAAAGCATTGGACAACAACAGACTAATGGAGGACATTGGACAACAACCAGCTGGTGGAGTAGGTCATCATAGAAGGAATTGTAGAAACTGCATAACTTTCTTACCAAGTGACAAGGTAAGAGTTCTCTCCCTTACAAAACGTTTTCATTTTGAACTTAAACCAAATAAAAAAGATAAAAGACTAAACAAACAAAAACATAAACATAATAGTAAAGGATAAATGATATAAAATAATATAACTAAATGATATAAAACTTAAAATTTAAAAGAGATTTTTTAAGTAAAGATATAGAGAAAAGTTACATCAAGAATTGTTTATGTGTTTGAGTGTTATTCATAGGGACATGGACCACAGATGGAAAGCATTGGACAACAACAGACTAATGGAGGACATTGGACAACAACCAGCTGGTGGAGTAGGGCATCATAGAAGGAATTGTAGAAACTGCATAACTTTCTTACCTAGTGACAAGGTAAGAGTTGTCTCCCTTACAAAACATTTTTATTTTATACTAAAAATAATAAAAAAGATAAACATTAAAAATAATAAACATAAATGAAAGATATATATGATATAAAATGAATAAAACTATAAATAAAACTTAAAACTTAAACGGTGAGTGCTATATAAGTAATTTTTAAAATAAATAAAACTTTAAATAAAACTCAGGGTT
Source organism: Pinctada fucata (assembly GCA_028142955.1). NCBI lineage: Eukaryota > Metazoa > Mollusca > Bivalvia > Pterioida > Pteriidae > Pinctada > Pinctada fucata. Next base: position 29,294,404 of record AP027115.1, read on the forward strand.
TAAAAACTAAATGATATAAAATTAATTTTTTAAATGAATAAAACTATAAATAAAACATAAAGATTTGAAAGATAAATGATATAAAATGATAAAACTATAAATAAAACTTAAGATTTAAAAGAGATTTTTAAAGTAAAGGTATAGAGGAAAGTTACATCAAGAATTGCTTATGTGTTTGAGTGTTTTTCATAGGGACATGGACCACAGATGGAAGGCATTGGACAACAACAGATTATGGAGGATATTGGACAACAACCAGCTGGTGGAGGAAGGCATAAGACAACGTATGACAGCAACTAGGTATCTTACTTACCTAGTGACAAGGTAAGAGTTCTCTCCCTTAAAACACATTTTTATTTTGTACATAAACCAAATAAAAAAGATAAAAGACTAAAAAAAAATAATAATAAACATAATAGTAAAAGATAAATGATATAAAATGATAAAACTTTAAATAAAACTTAAAATTTAAAAGAGATTTTTTAGTGAAGATATAGAGAAAAGTTACATCAAGAATTGTTTATGTGTTTGAGTGTTATTCATAGGAACATGGGCCACAGATGGAAGGCATTGGACAACAACAGACTAATGGAGGACATTGAACAACAAGGAACTGGTGGAGGAGGGCATTGGACAACGAATGGCAGCAACTAGGTAACTTACTTACCTAATCACGAGGTAAGAGTTCTCTCCCTTACAATACATTTTCATTTTGTACTTAAACCAAATAAAAAAGATAAAAGACTAAACAAAAAAAATAGTAAACGGAATAGTAAAAGATAAATGATATAAAATGATAAAACTATAAACAACTTAAAATTTAAAAGAGATGTTTTAAGTAAAGATATAGAGAAAAGTTACATCAAGAATTGTTTATGTGTTTGAGTGTTATTCATAGGGACATGGACCACAGATGGAAGGCATTGGACAAGAGCAGACTAATGGAGGACGTTGGATAACAACCAGCTGGTGAAGGAAGACATCCTATTTAGACATAATGTTGTCCTACGACACTGATGGTCACATGAACACCTCACTCTATGACAAACGTGACGACTTCAATTTCAGCATTACGAACTTTCCTTTTCTGAGTAGCAACATCCCTTCATCACCTGCTTATGGCGTGTTCATATCTCAGTTGATACGCTATGCCAGAGCAAGTACCAAATATACGGATTTTGTTCTGAGAGCTAGGCGTCTTTCAGATAAGCTTCTCAGTCAGGGATATGTTTGTGACCGACTAACATCGTCACTGAGGAAGTTCTACGGTCGATATGGGGAACTCGTCATACACTATGATGTCCCACTATCCAGAATGGTGGATGATATTCTGTCATAGACCATTTGAACCATCCAACCAAAGATTGTACTCTATATCTTCCAAAATGGAAGTAACCGGATGTGACAGTTCTACCGAATTGAAGCGACGGGTGTTGCATGCAAGCAGGAGATGCTTACTCTTCCTGGGCACCTGGTCTCACTCTCATATCGGGAGTTCACTTCTTTTCATATGGTGGAGGTTTTTGTTTTTGTTTGCTTTGGTTCCTGTTTTATCCTGATTTTGTATGCCTTCGGTTTCTGATTTTCTGAATTATCGATTTTGTACTGTAGACAGGGATATGGTCATTATCCATATTTGTCATTGGACTACCAATGGCAGCAACTAGAAAACTTATTTACCTAGTGACAAGGTAAGAGTTCTCTCCCTTACAAGACATTTTCATTTTGTACTTAAACCAAATAAAAAAGATAAAAGACTAAAAAAAAACATAATAGTACAGGATAAATGATATACAATGATTAAACTATAAATAAAACTTAAATTTAAAAGAGATTTATTAAGTAAAGATATAGAGAAAAGTTACATCAAGAATTGTTTATGTGTTTGAGTGTTATTCATAGGGACATGGACCACAGATGGAAGGCATTGGACAACAACAGACTAATGGGGGATGATGGACAACAACCAGCTGGTGGAGGAGAGCATTGGACTACGAATGACAGCAACTAGGTAACTTACTTACCTAGTGACAAGGTAAAAGTTCTCTCCCTTACAAGACATTTTCATTTTGTACTTAAACCAAATAAAAAAGATAAAGACTAAAAAAAAAAATAATAAACATAATAGTAAAAGATAAATGATATAAAATGATAAAACTATAAATAAAACTTAAAATTTAAAAGAGATTTTTTAAGTAAAGATATAGGGAAAAGTTACATCAAGAATTGTTTATGTGTTTGAGTGTTATTCATAGGGACATGGACCACAGATGGAAGGCATTGGACAACAACAGACTAATGGACGACGTTGGACAACAACCAGCTGGTGAAGGAGGGCATTGGACTACGAATGACAGCAACTAGGTAACTTACTTACCTTGTGACAAGGTAAAAGTTCTCTCCCTTACAAGACATTTTCATTTTGTACTTAAACCAAATAAAAAAGATAAAAACTAAACAAAAAAAAAAATAATAAACATAATAGTAAAAGATAAATGATATAAAATGATAAAACTATAAATAAAACTTAAAATTTAAAAGAGTTTTTTTAAGTAAAGGTATGGAGAAAAGTTACATCAAGAACTGTTGATGTGTTAGAGTGTTATTCATAGGGACATGGACCACAGATGGAAGGCATTGGACAACAACAGACTAATGGAGGACATTGGGCGACAAGGAACTGGTGGAGGAGGGCAATGGACAACGAATGGCAGCAACTAGGTAACTTACTTACCTAGTGATGAGGTAAGAGTTCTCTCCCTTACAATAGATTTTAATTTTGTACTTAAACCAAATAAAAAAGATAAAAGACTAAACAAAAAAAAAATAGTAAACGGAATAGTAAAAGATAAATGATATAAAATGATAAAACTATAAATAAAACTTAAAAATTTAAAAGAGATTTTTTAAGTAAAGATATAGAGAAAAGTTACATCAAGAATTGTTTATGTGTTTGAGTGTTATTCATAGGGAGATGGAACACAGATGGAAGTCATTGGATAACAACAGACTAATGGAGGACGTTGGACAACAACCAGCTGGTGGAGGAGGGCATTGGACAACGAATGGCAGCAACTAGGTAACTTACTTACCTAGTGACAAGGTAAGAGTTCATTCCCTTGCAAGACATTTTGATTTTGTACTTAAACCAAATAAAAAAAGATAAAGACTAAACAAAAAAGATAATAAACATAATAGTGAAAGATAAATGATATAAAATGATAAAACTATAAACAAAACTTAAAATTTAAAAGAGTTTTTTTAAGTAAAGATATAGAGAAAAGTTACATCAAGAATTGCTTATGTGTTTGAGTGAAATTCTACCTGTCTGAAACCAATCCAATCTTCATGAAACTTGGCATGTACCTAGCCCCAAGACTCCTCTTTCGATTGGTATAGCGCATATGCCCCTATAGAACATGGTAGAAGAAGAAGGAGCGCGCATATAGAGATCTAATTGGCGCTTTTTATAGCAGAAGTGATCAAATGAGTAAATAAATGAAATTCTACCTATCTGAAACCAATTCAATCTTGATAAAAATTGGCATGTACCTAGCCCCAAGTCTCCTCTTTTGATTGGTAAAGCGCATATCCCCCTATCGAGCCAGGTAGAAGATTTAGGAGCGCGTATACATAGAGATCTAGTGGGCCCTTTTTATAGCAGAAATGATCAAATGAGTAAATAAATGAAATTCTACCTATCTGAAACCAATTCAATCTTGATGAAACTTGGCATGTACCTAGCCCCAATTCTCCTCTTTCGATTGGTATAGCGCATATACCCCTATCGAACATGGTGGAAGACGTAGGAGCGCGCATATAAGAGGTCTACTTCGCGCCTTTTATATCAGAAATGATCAAATGAGTAAATAAATGAAATTCTTCCTATCTGAAACCAATTCAATCTTGATGAAACTTGGCATATACCTAGCCCCAAGTCCCCTCTTTCGATTGGTATAGCGCATATACCCTTATCGAACATGGTGGAAGAAGAAGGAAGGCGCATATTGAGGTCTACTTCGCGCTTTTTTATCAGAAATGATCAAATGAGTAAATAAATGAAATTCTACCTATCTGAAACTTATTCAATCTTGATGAAACTTGGCATAAACCCAGCCCCAATTCTCCTCTTTCGATTGGTATAGCGCATATACCCCTATCGAACATGGTGGAAGACGTAGGAGCGCGCATATAAGAGGTCTACTTCGCGCCTTTTATATCAGAAATGATCAAATGAGTAAATAAATGAAATTCTTCCTATCTGAAACCAATTCAATCTTGATGAAACTTGACATATACCTAGCCCCAAGTCCCCTCTTTCGATTGGTATAGCGCATATACCCCTATCGAACATGGTGGAAGACGTAGGAGCGCGCATATAGAGGTCTACTTCGCGCTTTTTATATCAGAAATGATCAAATGAGTAAATGAATGAAATTCTACCTACCTGAAACCAATTCAATCTTGATGAAACTTGGCATATACCTAGCCCCAAGTCCCCTCTTTCGATTGGTATAGCGCATATACCCCTATCGAACATGGTGGAAGACGTAGGAGTGCGCATATAAGAGGTCTACTTCGCGCTTTTTATATCAGAAATGATCAAATGAGTAAATAAATGAAATTCTACCTACCTGAAACCAATTCAATCTTGATGAAACTTGGCATGTACCTAGCCCCAAGTCTCCTCTTTTGATTGGTAAAGCGCATATCCCCCTATCGAACATGGTAGAAGAAGAAGGAGCGCGCATATAGTAGCAACCCCAGCTGAGCGCGCCGAATGCGGCGAATTCGCCGAAAATCGATACCTCACTTTTTAAAATTAAGATTACAATAACTTCTAATCGACCAATTTTCATAGTATTGGTACCATTTTGAAGCTAAGAATCTAAAGTTTCTGAATATATAATCGTTTTGATATTTTATTAAGTCTAAATAACGTTTTGGACGAGTTATTTGCAATACACAGCTCAGAATTACGCATCGCCGATTTAAGCGCTAAAAACACCAAGTTCTAATCACGTATGTTATACATGAAAGGATTTGCGCGGGGTCAAATCCTCATTAATATGCATGAAATTAACAGGCCAATCAGGTGAGAAAATTACCTGGATGACGTCACCTTCAAAATTAAAATATGTTGACCATGACCGAAGTTACAAGCATGAAAAGTTAATCAACAAGTACATGAATACTATAAGGTAAGTCAATATTTTGAATGCATATTCTTTTAGAGAAATGTCTAAATTTTCTTTTGGTATATATATCAATAATATTAAGTAATATTTAGCACCGCGCAACTTGAGTCAAAGGTCAAGATCATTCATAAACTCGCACGGCGCTTTCACGCACCTGTTAATATTATATGTAAACAAACGGCGCCATCTTGGATTTTCCGAGCCGGCGCCTAGATTTTTATTAATTACTCAATTAACGAATCTTTAATAGCTGAAATAAAGTATTTAAACTATATAAACAATGTTTATAAATGCATTGTTAATCAAATTATATATTTAGATAGTAATTATATACAATTAAAACGCCAAACATTGCGACGCGTCACTTCACCATTGATATGACAATGAATGTATTTATGTTGTTCATAAAATCATGGGAATAATTTGGGTTTATGGGGATGGACGGGAGAGAAACACTGGGCTTACGCCCGTAGGGGAACCCCTGCCCAATTTTTTTTCAATTTCGGACTTAGAAAATTTTCACAACCAGGCCAACCAAGCCATATTCCGTTACCCCCCCCCCCCCCTTTCCAACATTCGTTTTCGGTATTGTTTGTATAATATTGGATATTATTTCGGTTTATTATAAGAATGGGCAAGAAAGAATCAATTGTTTAATGCCCATAGGGGAACCCTTTTCTTTTTTATTTTATTATGAACTCGGAAATTTTCATTTCCGAACATCCCTCGGCCATTAGTTTCAATGATTGTTAACATTTTTTTTTTTAAAGCCGAAAGGATTGATTGATTGGCTTACGGTGGTAGGGGAATCCATGACTTTTTTTTAGTTTCAAACTTGAACTCTTCCATTTAAAGTTTAACCGGACCCCCCCCCCCCCCCCCCCTAATATTCGGACTTAGATTTTTTTTTTTCGAAACTCCACCTTACACCCCCCCTCTCTAATATTGCACATCAATTGCAGATTGCAGTTTGGTAAATTGGCAATTTGGGATTTAATTATTTTTACTGAAGTTACTCAATTCTTGCCAACTTCTCCCCTCTCCCAGTTATAATGTTATCATGTATATGAACTCCAAGACTATATACTAATTTGACTAATAGCACTTTTATATGTATAGTTTGGGCTAATTTAAAACTTTCATACAACCCCCCCCCCCCCCTTTACCATAAAATAATAAAATATAGAAAAGACTCGACATCTACATTTGTTTTATGGAGAAAAAAAAACTTTATAAACATATCTATTTTATTCATTTCAGTGTTTCAAGATTCTCTCTCCAACTCCAATTGGTACTGGCAGTGCTTTCACTGGTATGGAGAATGGAGACGTATCCTGGGCCATTCTGTAAATCCTTGGGCCTCAGTGAAGATCACCTCCGTGAATTTAAAGCTGGAGCTATACAAACAGAAAACATTACAAATGGACTCATACTTGAATTGAGAACCTTTTATGATGGTAGATTTCCCGACATTTTGAAGTGCCTTTCCTTACTTAATCCAAATTGTGAGCAGATCAATGGTGGGACCTTGAACTCAAGGATAAACAGACTATGTGACGTTAAACGAAAACTAAGAGCCAAGAAAAAAGTGAAAGAATTCAAAACACTACAGGAATTCATTGATAATCAATTTGTGTTAGAGACTCCATCTTCGAGAAATGATGAGGCTAATAAAACTTTGGACCCTCTCTCTCTTCCAAGTGCGTTCCCCTCATCTCCAGTACGCAATGGCGAGGAATGTGTACCGTTACACGAAGAGACCAGGATGGGAGATGAAGTATGGCTCATTCAGGACAATGAAAAGAAAAGTGAAAAAATTAAGAAACCTAGTGTGGTAACAAACTGTGAAGCAAAAAAAGTTAACGAACTTTGCTATAAAACGAGAAAATGTGAGAAACATTTGTACAAACTGAAAGTCCAGATCAAAGAAGAACAAGTAAAACTTGTGCATTTAGAGAGACGACGGGGCCATTATTCTGTGCGAAATGTCAATAAGCGTGATGAAATGAATAAAAGGAATATTTTCAAGTTTCGAGAAGCCCAGAGAGCGCTAGGAAAGCATGTCAAGGGAAACAAGGCACTGCGTGATACAAATGCAAAGCTGAAAGCCGATGTGAAACTTTTGAATAGTGAAAATGTAAAACTCAAGTTAGCAATGGAAAAATTATCAGATGACCTTGCAGTGGCAGAAAAGAAGAAAGTAGCAGCACAGAAATATGCTAGCAAGAACAAACTTTCGCGTCGAAATATCATGGGGACAATGATGGAAAAACTTGAAGGAGGCGCAGACAAGACAGACAAGAGCAAAGTAATAGATGGACTGAAATGTGACATAAACAGCCTAAGTGAGGAAGTTGAATACCTGAAAGAGCAACTTTTTCATAACTTCACCACAAAAAATGAAGATGGATCATTCAATGATGCAGTAAGATTATGTGTCATTGAACTTGCTGGATTGGAGGTAGCATGTGAGAAAGTGTCTCCTGTCATCACAGCAGTTGCCAGAAACATCTTTGGCAAAGAATTATCAAAGACTGATTTACCATCAAGTTCAACAGTGCAGACTATCATTGATGAGGGACATTACTTGGCAAAGTCCTATGTTTCAGAAGCTCTAATCAACAGCCCCAATTGGGGATTGCACAGAGATGGTACAACCCGCCGCAAACAAAAGATCTTAGACACTTCTGTGACGCTGTCTACGGGTGATGTCATGAGTCTAGGATTCACACGTGTAGCTAGAGAAACATCTTCAGCCATTCATGATGTCACTACTCAGCACTTACATGAGTTGGCTTCGCTATTTGATGAAAATACTGATGTGTCTAGAGATTATATCAAAGAGACCTTGCAGAAACTGGCTTTTACTATGAGTGACAGAGCTGCAAACGAGAAAAAGGCCAACACTTTGCTTGATGAATGGCGAGACGACATCCTGTCACAATGTCCAGATGCTGAAAAACCAGAAGTTTTCGCATTTCACTGTATGGCTCATTCTCTCCTTGGTTTTCATACGTACGCCTGTAAGAAACTCAAAGGTTTGGAGGAACAATTAAGAGAGAGATTTGGACCAACTGGACGTGACTCACTTCCTCAATTCAAGCACTGGTCAACAAAGGGAACTGTACTTGAAAGGGTTGTCAGAACCACATCAGAAATATTTGGACCAGCTGGAGACCACCATGGTGTGCGGGACCAATGGGAAGCCTTCTGCTCTACAAATGGAGTTAAGTCGATCATAGGTAATTACCGTGACAATCGTTTCAATGCCATCTTTCAAACAGCTGCGGAGATCATGGTGCATAGAAAGGACTTTATTTCCATTTTGGACAAGACAAAGCCACAGAATCTAAAAATTCAGGCCGTGGTAGCAGACCTTAAAAGTGACGTGAATTCAGTGCTTCTTCAGTGTTATGGACTAATGTATGTTAAAGTCACAGGACCGTACTGGAACATGATTACAACAGCAGACGTGTCATACCTTCAGCTTCATACCCATATAGTAAGCCTAAAGAGCTTCCTGGAGAAGTGCGCAAGTGAGCCGTCACATATCCTACTTCAGAACTGCCACTGGACAGAGGACGACCCACTTGAAATAAACAGAATTCCACATCAAAGTCGCATATCTCAAGCAGTCTTTAACATCGATGACCAATTACGAGATGTACTTTTCACAGCCATCACTACAGTCAGCAAAGCGTTGATTGATACTATTGACAAGCAGCTCGTGGACTTTTTGCCAGGAGGAAAGTACAGCCAATCTTTAGATGATCAAACTATGACAAAGCTCCACTTTGCACCATTGACAAACCTAAGTTGTGAGCACCATTTTGGTGACTTGGATAGTAGTCAAAGAAGGAGACCTAGTGCATCTATGCATCACCACTCATCCATACAGCTGCTGAAAAGGAACAGAAAGAAAATGATTTCTTGGTTCAAATCTTTATCTGATGCGAAGAAGACCGAGATGATGAAGAAGGCTCGAAGCGGAGGCAAAAAGTTGCGGGAGGTAAATTTGCAGAAGGAGAGGGAGGTTTTAGCAGAAATTCACTCCAATTTGCAGAAGGAGTCGCAGCCAAGTGGTAAAAGGAAGTCTACTGCTAACCATGGTCAGCAACAAAGAAGTCGACGACGAACAGAATCAACACCATGTGAAGATTCTCTCAAGGACAAACTTGCGAAGAAGGAGGACATCCTGGTCAATACGTACGTTGCTGTCGCATATGAGGATGCATGGTACCCAGGAGTAGTACAGGTGGTAGATTCCGAATCTGACAATTTTGATGTGACTTTTTTACATGGCACACGCACGACAGGTGTTTATAACTGGCCGTCACGCGAAGATAAACAGAAAGTAAATGTCGAATACATTTTGAAGTGTGGTTTTGTGCCCGAGGCCATCAATTCTGGAAGACTATGGAAAATATCAGAACATGAAGAAATACAGTCCCTGTATCAGCAATTTGAACAGATTTATTTCAGCAATAGTGATTAACTTGTGATACAATTCTGTGATTGGAATATTTCATATATATATTTCTAATAATTTTGTGAAATCCTTTTGACATCAATGAATTAATTTTCATGCATTTTTGAGTGTCTCAGAGTAGTGTGCAAGAGCATAATGTAGATACATGTATTATATTTTAGAACCTTAAATTATCATGATTATGGTATTTATTATCTGTGATATTTATTCTATTATTTATCAGACCTTTCAGGGAGCTAAAAGCTAAGAGATTATATAGACCTATGATAAAAATATGTATTAATAATATCAATGCTACATATAATGCTGCTGTTAATTCATGAAAATTAATATATTGTGTGTTTTTCTTATTTATTGAATATACTTATTTCTTGCATTTAATTTGCATTAGATACAAGAACTTTTCTATTGAGAGTATTAAAACAATTTCCATTGACTCTAAAAGAGTTTTTATCCAAATAAATTGAATCTTTGCATTAACATACTTTGAATGATTCAATAAAATGCTCAAATGCCACTAGACTTAGGCAATTTAGTCTTATTTAATGATGTGATATAGAAAAATAAACATCAGATTTGGAAAGAGGAGAAAATTTACATTAAGATAGTGAAATTTGGTGTGGTTATCTTGAAAAACAAAAAAAATATGGCAGTTTTTGTAAAAAATCTTGTTTTGACGGTGCCGCGAACAGCATCACGAAGACTGCGTTTTAGTATAGCAAAAAATTCCCCGAAAGCATCGGAATTTTGAGACTTCAAATTGTCATAACTTTGGTTCTAATTAAGATATCTGAACAAAGTAAAGTGTTTTGTGTAGGTTTTTCAAAGCTCAATCCAATAAAACTGATTGTAGAACACTTAGAGAACTTTGAAAATTTCACCTGGGGTTGCTACATATAGAGATCTATTTGGCGCTTTTTATAGCAGAAGTGATCAAATGAGTAAATAAATGAAATTCTACCTATCTGAAACCAATTCAATCTTGATAAAAATTGGCATGTACCTAGCCCCAAGTCTCCTCTTTTGATTGGTAAAGCGCATATCCCCCTATCGAGCCAGGTAGAAGACTTAGGAGCGCGTATATATAGAGATCTAGTGGGCCCTTTTTATATCAGAAATGATCAAATGAGTAAATAAATGAAATTCTACCTATCTAAAACCAATTCAATCTTGATGAAACTTGGCATGTACCTAGCCCCAATTCTCCTCTTTCGATTGGTATAGCGCATATACCCCTATCGAACATGGTGGAAGACGTAGGAGCGCGCATATAAGAGGTCTACTTCGCGCCTTTTATATCAGAAATGATCAAATGAGTAAATAAATGAAATTCTTCCTATCTGAAACCAATTCAATCTTGATGAAACTTGACATATACCTAGCCCCAAGTCCCCTCTTTCGATTGGTATAGCGCATATACCCCTATCGAACATGGTGGAAGAAGAAGGAGCGCGCATATAGAGGTCTACTTCGCGCTTTTTTATCAGAAATGATCAAATGAGTAAATAAATGAAATTCTACCTATCTGAAACTTATTCAATCTTGATGAAACTTGGCATAAACCCAGCCCCAAGTCCCCTCTTTCGATTGGTATAGCGCATAGACCCCTATCGAACATGGTAGAAGACTTAGGAGCGCCAATATAGAGATCTAATGGGCGTTTTTATAGCAGAAATGATCAAATGAGTAAATAAATGAAATTGTACCTAACTGAAACCAATTCAATCTTGATGAAACTTAGCATATACCTAGCCCTAAGTCCCCTCTTTCGATTGGTATAGCGCATATACCCCTATCGAACATGGTGGAAGACGTAGGAGCGCGCATATAGAGGTCTACTTCGCGCTTTTTATATCAGAAATGATCAAATGAGTAAATAAATGAAATTCTACCTACCTGAAACCAATTCAATCTTGATGAAACTTGGCATGTTCCTAGTCCCAAAACTGCTCTTTCGATTGGTATAGCGCATATGCCCCTATCGAACATGTAAAAAGACGAAGGAGCGCGCATATAGAGATCTAATGGGCGCTTTTTATAGCAGAAGTGATCAAATGAGTAAATAAGTGAAATTCTACCTATCTGAAACCAATTCAATCTTGATGAAACTTGGCATGTACCTAGCCCCAAGTCTCCTCTTTTGATTGGTAAAGCGCATATCCCCCTATCGTGTCAGGTAGAAGACTTAGGAGCGCGTATATATAGAGATGTAGTGGGCGCTTTTTATAGCAGAAATGATCAATATGAGTAAATAAATGAAATTCTACCTGTCTGAAACCAATTCAATCTTGATGAAACTTGGCATATACCTAGCCCCAAATGAGTTAAAGAAGATCCTGACGATAATCCCAACAGCACTAACAATAGAGCACTATATTGAGCATCGACGGACCCCTAGCAAGCTAGAGGTGGGATCAGGTGCCCGGGAGGAGTAAGCATCCCCTGTTGGCTAGCCGCACCCGCCGTCGATGTTAATGTACGATGAAGAACACAGTATATAAAATACATGCACTGCCTGACCTTATGTCTATATAGAAAGTACTATGGCGACCATGTCAGGGAAACATATTCAAAACACTTACTGTCAAACCCCTCGCGGGGAACTTTTTTACGAGCTCCACACGGCAAAGGGCATAAGTGTGACACAAATGAGTTAAAGAAGATCCTGACGATAATCCCAACAGCACTAACAATAGAGCACTATATTGAGCATCGACGGACCCCTAGCAAGCTAGAGGTGGGATCAGGTGCCCGGGAGGAGTAAGCATCCCCTGTTGGCTAGCCGCACCCGCCGTCGATGTTAATGTACGATGAAGAACACAGTATATAAAATACATGCACTGCCTGACCTTATGTCTATATAGAAAGTGCTATGGCGACCATGTCAGGGAAATATATTCAAAACACTTACTGTCAAACCCATTGCGGGGAACTTTTTTACGAGCCCAAGTCCCCTCTTTCGATTGGTATAGCGCATATACCCCTATCGAACATGGTGGAAGACGTAGGAGCGCGCATATAGAGATCTTATGGGCGCTTTTTATAGCAGAAATGATCAAATGAGTAAATAAATGAAATTCTACCTATCTGAAACCAATTCAATCTTGATGAAACTTGGCATATACCTAGCCCCAAGTCCCCTCTTTCGATTGGTATAGCGCATATACCCCTATCGAACATGGTGGAAGACGTAGGAGTGCGCATATAAGAGGTCTACTTCGCGCTTTTTATATCAGAAATGATCAAATGAGTAAATAAATGAAATTCTACCTATCTGAAACCAATTCAATCTTGATGAAACTTGGCATGTACCTAGCCCCAAGTCTCCTCTTTTGATTGGTAAAGCGCATATCCCCCTATCGAGCCAGGTAGAAGACTTAGGAGCGAGTATATATAGAGAGCTAGTGGGCGCTTTTTATAGCAGAAATGATCAATATGAGTAAATAAATGAAATTCTACTTATCTGAAGCCAATCCAATCTTCATGAAACTTGGCATGTACCTAGCCCCAAATCTCCTTTTTCGATTGGCATAGCGCATATACCCTAATCGAACATGGTAGAAGAAGAAGGAGCGCCCATATAGAGATCTAATGGGCGCTTTTTATAGCAGAAGTGATCAAATGAGTAAATAAATGAAATTCTTCCTATCTGAAACCAATTCAATCTTGATGAAACTTGGCATATACCTAGCCTCAAGTCCCCTCTTTTGATTGGTAAAGCGCATATACCCCTATCGAACATGGTAAAAGACGAAGGAGCGCGCATATAGAGATCTAATGGGCGCTTTTTATAGCAGAAGTGATCAAATGAGTAAATAAATGAAATTCTACCTATCTGAAACCAATTCAATCTTGATGAAACTTGGCATGTACCTAGCCCAAGTCTCCTCTTTTGATTGGTAAAGCGCATATCTCCCTATCGAGCCAGGTAGAAGACTTAGGAGCGCGTATATATAGAGATCTAGTGGGCGCTTTTTATAGCAGAAATGATCAATATGAGTAAATAAATGAAATTCTACCTGTCTGAAACCAATTCAATCTTGATGAAACTTGGCATGTACCTAGCCCCAAGTCTCCTCTTTCGATTGGTATAGCGCATATTCCCCTATCGAACATGGTAGAAGAAGAAGAAGCGCGCATATAGAGATCTAATTGGCGCTTTTTATAGCAGAAGTGATCAAATAAGTAAATAAATGAAATTCTACCTATCTGAAACCAATTCATTCTTGATGAAACTTGGCATGTACCTAGCCCCAAGTCTCCTCTTTCGATTGGTATAGGGCATATCCCCCTATCGAGCCAGGTAGAAGACTTAGGAGCGCGTATATATAGAGATCTAGCGGGCGCTTTTTATAGAAGAAATGATCAATATGAGTAAATAAATGAAATTCTACCTGTCTGAAACCAATCCAATCTTCATGAAACTTGGCATGTACCTAGCCCCAAGTCTCCTCTTTCGATTGGTATAGCGCATATTCCCCTATCGAACATGGTACAAGAAGAAGGAACGCGCATATAGAGATCTAATTGGCGCTTTTTATAGCAGAAGTGATCAAATGAGTAAATAAATGAAATTCTACCTATCTGAAACCAATTCAATCTTGATGAAACTTGGCATGTACCTAGCCCCAAGTCTCCTCTTTTGATTGGTAAAGCGCATATCCCCCTATCGAGCCAGGTAGAAGACTTAGGAGCGCGTATATAAAGAGATCTAGTGGGCGCTTTTTATAGCAGAAATGATCAAATGAGTGAATAAATGAAATTCTACCTATCTGAAACCAATTCAATCTTGATGAAACTTGGCATGTACCTAGCCCCAATTCTCCTTTTTCGATTGGTATAGCGCATATACCCCTTTCGAACATGGTGGAAGACGTAGGAGCGCCCATATAAGAGGTCTACTTCGCGCCTTTTATATCAGAAATGATCAAATGAGTAAATAAATGAAATTCTACCTATCTGAAACCAATTCAATCTTGATGAAACTTGGCATATACGTAGCCCCAAGTCCCCTCTTTCGATTGGTATAGCGCATATACCCCTATCGAACATGGTGGAAGACGTAGGAGCGCGCAAATAGAAGTCTACTTCGCGCTTTTTTATCAGAAATGATCAAATGAGTAAATAAATGAAATTCTACCTATCTGAAACCAATTCAATCTTGATGAAACTTGGCAGAAACCCAGCCCCAAGTCCCCTCTTTCGATTGGTATAGCGCATATACCCTAATCGAACATGGTAGAAGAAGAAGGAGCGCCCATATAGGGATCTAATGGGCGCTTTTTATTGCAGAAATGATCAAATCAGTAAATAAATGAAATTCTTCCTATCTGAAACCAATTCAATATTGATGAAACTTAGCATATATCTAGCCCTTAGTCCCCTCTTTCGATTGGTATAGCGCATATACCCCTATCGAACATGGTGGAAGACGTAGGAGCGCGCATATAGAGGTCTACTTCGAGCTTTTTATATCAGAAATGATCAAATGAGTAAATAAATGAAATTCTACCTACCTGAAACCAATTCAATCTTGATGAAACTTGGCATGTACCTAGCCCCAAGTCTCCTCTTTCGATTGGTATAGCGCATATGCCCCTATCGAACATGGTAAAAGACGAAGGAGCGCGCATATAGAGATCTAATGGGCGCTTTTTATAGCAGAAGTGATCAAATGAGTAAATAAATGAAATTCTACCTATCTGAAACCAATTCAATCTTGATGAAACTTGGCATGTACCTAGCCCCAAGTCTCCTCTTTTGATTGGTAAAGCGCATATCCCCCTATCGAGCCAGGTAGAAGACTTAGGAGCGCGTATATAAAGAGATCTAGTGGGCGCTTTTTATAGCAGAAATGATCAAATGAGTGAATAAATGAAATTCTACCTATCTGAAACCAATTCAATCTTGATGAAACTTGGCATGTACCTAGCCCCAATTCTCCTTTTTCGATTGGTATAGCGCATATACCCCTTTCGAACATGGTGGAAGACGTAGGAGCGCCCATATAAGAGGTCTACTTCGCGCCTTTTATATCAGAAATGATCAAATGAGTAAATAAATGAAATTCTACCTATCTGAAACCAATTCAATCTTGATGAAACTTGGCATATACGTAGCCCCAAGTCCCCTCTTTCGATTGGTATAGCGCATATACCCCTATCGAACATGGTGGAAGACGTAGGAGCGCGCAAATAGAAGTCTACTTCGCGCTTTTTTATCAGAAATGATCAAATGAGTAAATAAATGAAATTCTACCTATCTGAAACCAATTCAATCTTGATGAAACTTGGCAGAAACCCAGCCCCAAGTCCCCTCTTTCGATTGGTATAGCGCATATACCCTAATCGAACATGGTAGAAGAAGAAGGAGCGCCCATATAGGGATCTAATGGGCGCTTTTTATTGCAGAAATGATCAAATCAGTAAATAAATGAAATTCTTCCTATCTGAAACCAATTCAATATTGATGAAACTTAGCATATATCTAGCCCTTAGTCCCCTCTTTCGATTGGTATAGCGCATATACCCCTATCGAACATGGTGGAAGACGTAGGAGCGCGCATATAGAGGTCTACTTCGAGCTTTTTATATCAGAAATGATCAAATGAGTAAATAAATGAAATTCTACCTACCTGAAACCAATTCAATCTTGATGAAACTTGGCATGTACCTAGCCCCAAGTCTCCTCTTTCGATTGGTATAGCGCATATGCCCCTATCGAACATGGTAAAAGACGAAGGAGCGCGCATATAGAGATCTAATGGGCGCTTTTTATAGCAGAAGTGATCAAATGAGTAAATAAATGAAATTCTACCTATCTGAAACCAATTCAATCTTGATGAAACTTGGCATGTACCTAGCCCCAAGTCTCCTTTTTTGATTGGTAAAGCGCATATCCCCCTATCGAGTTAGGTAGAAGACTTAGGAGCGCGTAAATATAGAGATCTAGTGGGCGCTTTTTATAGCAGAAATGATCAATATGAGTAAATAAATGAAATTCTACCTGTCTGAAACCAATCCAATCTTCATGAAACTTGGCATGTACCTAGCCCCAAGTCCCCTCTTTCGATTGGTATAGCGCATATTCCCCTATCGAACATGGTAGAAGAAAAAGGAGCTAGCATATAGTGATCTAATGGGCGCTTTTTATAGCAGAAATGATCAAATGAGTAAATAAATGAAATTCTACCTATCTGAAACCAATTCAATCTTGATGAAACTTGGCATGTACCTAGCCCAAGTCTCCTATATTGATTGGTAAAGCGCATATCCCCCTATCGAGCCAGGTAGAAGACTTAGGAGCGCGTATATATAGAGATCTAGTGGGCGCTTTTTATAGCAGAAATGATCAATATGAGTAAATAAATGAAATTCTACCTGTCTGAAACCAATTCCATCTTGATGAAACTTGGCATGTTCCTAGTCCCAAAACTCCTCTTTCGATTGGTATAGCGCATATGCCCCTATCGAACATGGTAAAAGACGAAGGAGCGCGCATATAGAGATCTAATGGGCGCTTTTTATAGCAGAAGTGATCAAATGAGTAAATAAATGAAATTCTACCTATCTGAAACCAATTCAATCTTGATGAAACTTGGCATGTACCTAGCCCCAAGTCTCCTCTTTTGATTGGTAAAGCGCATCCTATCGAGTTAGGTAGAAGTCTTAGGAGCGCGTATATATAGAGATCTAGTGGGCGCTTTTTATAGCAGAAATGATCAATATGAGTAAATAAATGAAATTCTACTGTCTGAAACCAATCCAATCTTCATGAAACTTGGCATGTACCTAGCCCCAAGTCTCCTCTTTCGATTGGTATAGCGCATATTCCCCTATCGAACATGGTAGAAGAAGAAGGAGCGCGCATATAGAGGTCTACTTCGCGCTTTTTATATCAGAAATGATCAAATGAGTAAATAAATGAAATTCTACCTACCTGAAACCAATTCAATCTTGATGAAACTTGGCATGTTCCTAGTCCCAAAACTCCTCTTTCGATTGGTATAGCGTATATGCCCCTATCGAACATGATAAAAGACGAAGTAGCGCGCATATAGAGATCTAATGGGCGCTTTTTATAGCAGAAGTGATCAAATGAGTAAATAAATGAAATTCTACCTATCTGAAACCAATTCAATCTTGATGAAACTTGGCATGTACCTAGCCCCAAGTCTCCTCTTTTGATTGGTAAAGCGCATATCCTCCTATCGAGTTAAGTAGAAGACTCAGGAGCGCGTATATATAGAGATCTAGTGGGCGCTTTTTATAGCAGAAATGATCAATATGAGTAAGTAAATGAAATTCTACCTGTCTGAAACCAATCCAATCTTCATGAAACTTGGCGTGTACCTAGCCCCAAGTCTCCTCTTTCGATTGGTATAGCGCATATGCCCCTATCGAACATGGTAGAAGAAGAAGGCGCGAGCATATAGTGATCTAATGGGCGCTTTTTATAGCAGAAGTGATCAAATGAGTAAATAAATGAAATTCTACCTATCTGAAACCAATTCAATCTTGATGAAACTTGGCATGTACCTAGCCCCAAGTCTCCTCTTTCGATTGGTATAGCGCATATGCCCCTATCGAACATGGTAAAAGACGAAGGAGCGCGCATATAGAGATCTAATGGGCGCTTTTTATAGCAGAAGTGATCAAATGAGTAAATAAATGAAATTCTACCTATCTGAAACCAATTCAATCTTGATGAAACTTGGCATGTACCTAGCCCCAAGTCTCCTCTTTTGATTGGTAAAGCGCATATCCCCCTATCGAGTTAGGTAGAAGACTTAGGAGCGCGTAAATATAGAGATCTAGTGGGCGCTTTTTATAGCAGAAATGATCAATATGAGTAAATAAATGAAATTCTACCTGTCTGAAACCAATCCAATCTTCATGAAACTTGGCATGTACCTAGCCCCAAGTCCCCTCTTTCGATTGGTATAGCGCATATTCCCCTATCGAACATGGTAGAAGAAAAAGGAGCTAACATATAGTGATCTAATGGGCGCTTTTTATAGCAGAAGTGATCAAATGAGTAAATAAATGAAATTCTACCTATCTGAAACCAATTCAATCTTGATGAAACTTGGCATGTACCTAGCCCAAGTCTCCTATATTGATTGGTAAAGCGCATATCCCCCTATCGAGCCAGGTAGAAGACTTAGGAGCGCGTATATATAGAGATCTAGTGGGCGCTTTTTATAGCAGAAATGATCAATATGAGTAAATAAATGAAATTCTACCTGTCTGAAACCAATTCCATCTTGATGAAACTTGGCATGTTCCTAGTCCCAAAACTCCTCTTTCGATTGGTATAGCGCATATGCCCCTATCGAACATGGTAAAAGACGAAGGAGCGCGCATATAGAGATCTAATGGGCGCTTTTTATAGCAGAAGTGATCAAATGAGTAAATAAATGAAATTCTACCTATCTGAAACCAATTCAATCTTGATGAAACTTGGCATGTACCTAGCCCCAAGTCTCCTCTTTTGATTGGTAAAGCGCATCCTATCGAGTTAGGTAGAAGTCTTAGGAGCGCGTATATATAGAGATCTAGTGGGCGCTTTTTATAGCAGAAATGATCAATATGAGTAAATAAATGAAATTCTACTGTCTGAAACCAATCCAATCTTCATGAAACTTGGCATGTACCTAGCCCCAAGTCTCCTCTTTCGATTGGTATAGCGCATATTCCCCTATCGAACATGGTAGAAGAAGAAGGAGCGCGCATATAGAGGTCTACTTCGCGCTTTTTATATCAGAAATGATCAAATGAGTAAATAAATGAAATTCTACCTACCTGAAACCAATTCAATCTTGATGAAACTTGGCATGTTCCTAGTCCCAAAACTCCTCTTTCGATTGGTATAGCGTATATGCCCCTATCGAACATGATAAAAGACGAAGTAGCGCGCATATAGAGATCTAATGGGCGCTTTTTATAGCAGAAGTGATCAAATGAGTAAATAAATGAAATTCTACCTATCTGAAACCAATTCAATCTTGATGAAACTTGGCATGTACCTAGCCCCAAGTCTCCTCTTTTGATTGGTAAAGCGCATATCCTCCTATCGAGTTAAGTAGAAGACTCAGGAGCGCGTATATATAGAGATCTAGTGGGCGCTTTTTATAGCAGAAATGATATATATGAGTAAGTAAATGAAATTTTACCTGTCTGAAACCAATCCAATCTTCATGAAACTTGGCATGTACCTAGCCCCAAGTCTCCTCTTTCGATTGGTATAGCGCATATGCCCCTATCGAACATGGTAGAAGAAGAAGGCGCGAGCATATAGTGATCTAATGGGCGCTTTTTATAGCAGAAGTGATCAAATGAGTAAATAAATGAAATTCTACCTATCTGAAACCAATTCAATCTTGATGAAACTTGGCATGTACCTAGCCCCAAGTCTCCTCTTTTGATTGGTAAAGCGCATATCCCCCTATCGAGCCAGGTAGAAGACTTAGGAGCGAGTATATATAGAGATCTAGTGGGCACTTTTTATAGCAGAAATGATCAATATGAGTAAATAAATGAAATTCTACCTATCTGAAGCCAGTCCAATCTTCATGAAACTTGGCATGTGCCTAGCCCCAAATCTCCTCTTTCGATTGGTATAGCGCATATACCCCAATCGAACATGGTAGAAGAAGAAGGAGCGCCCATATAGAGATCTAATGGGCGCTTTTTATAGCAGAAATGATCAAATGAGTAAATAAATGAAATTCTACCTATCTGAAACCAATTCAATCTTGATGAAACTTAGCATATATCTAGCCCTAAGTCCCCTCTTTCGATTGGTATAGCGCATATACCCCTATCGAACATGGTGGAAGACGTAGGAGCGCGCATATAGAGGTCTACTTCGAGCTTTTTATATCAGAAATGATCAAATGAGAAAATAAATGAAATTCTACCTACCTGAAACCAATTCAATCTTGATGAAACTTGGCATGTTCCTAGTCCAAAAACTCCTCTTTCGATTGGTATAGCGCATATTCCCCTATCGAACATGGTAAAAGACGAAGGAGCGCGCATATAGAGATCTAATGGGCGCTTTTTATAGCAGAAGTGATCAAATGAGTAAATAAATGAAATTCTACCTATCTGAAACCAATTCAATCTTGATGAAACTTGGCATGCACCTAGCCCCAAGTCTCCTCTTTTGATTGGTAAAGCGCATATCCCCCTATCGAGTTAGGTAGAAGACTCAGGAGCGCGTATATATAGAGATCTAGTGAGCGCTTTTTATAGCAGAAATGATCAATATGAGTAAATAAATGAAATTTAACCTGTCTGAAACCAATCCAATCTTCATGAAACTTGGCATGTACCTAGCCCCTAGTCTCCTCTTTCGATTGGTATAGCGCATATACCCCAATCGAACATGGTAGAAGAAGAAGGAGCGCCCATATAGAGATCTAATGGGCGCTTTTTATAGCAGAAATGATCAAATTAGTAAATAAATGAAATTTAACCTGTCTGAAACCAATCCAATCTTCATGAAACTTGGCATGTACCTAGCCCCAAGTCTCCTCTTTTGATTGGTAAAGCGCATATCCCCCTATCGAGTTAGGTAGAAGACTTAGGAGCGCGTATATATAGAGATCTAGTGGGCGCTTTTTATAGCAGAAATGATCAATATGAGTAAATAAATGAAATTCTACCTATCTGAAACCAATTCAATCTTGATGAAACTTGGCATGTACCTAGCCCCAAGTCTCCTCTTTTGATTGGTAAAGCGCATATCCTCCTTTCGAGCCAGGTAGAAGACTTAGGTGCGCGTATATATAGAGATCTAGTGGGCGCTCTTTCTGGCAGAAATGATCAATATGAGTAAATAAATGAAATTCTACCTGTCTGAAACCAATCCAATCTTCATGAAACTTGGCATGTACCTAGCCCCAAGTCCCCTCTTTCGATTGGTATAGCGCATATTCCCCTATCGAACATGGTAGAAGAAAAAGGAGCTAGCATATAGTGATCTAATGGGCGCTTTTTATAGCAGAAGTGATCAAATGAGTAAATAAATGAAATTCTACCTATCTGAAACCAATTCAATCTTGATGAAACTTGGCATGTACCTAGCCCAAGTCTCCTATATTGATTGGTAAAGCGCATATCCCCCTATCGAGCCAGGTAGAAGACTTAGGAGCGCGTATATATAGAGATCTAGTGGGCGCTTTTTATAGCAGAAATGATCAATATGAGTAAATAAATGAAATTCTACCTGTCTGAAACCAATTCCATCTTGATGAAACTTGGCATGTTCCTAGTCCCAAAACTCCTCTTTCGATTGGTATAGCGCATATGCCCCTATCGAACATGGTAAAAGACGAAGGAGCGCGCATATAGAGATCTAATGGGCGCTTTTTATAGCAGAAGTGATCAAATGAGTAAATAAATGAAATTCTACCTATCTGAAACCAATTCAATCTTGATGAAACTTGGCATGTACCTAGCCCCAAGTCTCCTCTTTTGATTGGTAAAGCGCATCCTATCGAGTTAGGTAGAAGTCTTAGGAGCGCGTATATATAGAGATCTAGTGGGCGCTTTTTATAGCAGAAATGATCAATATGAGTAAATAAATGAAATTCTACTGTCTGAAACCAATCCAATCTTCATGAAACTTGGCATGTACCTAGCCCCAAGTCTCCTCTTTCGATTGGTATAGCGCATATTCCCCTATCGAACATGGTAGAAGAAGAAGGAGCGCGCATATAGAGGTCTACTTCGCGCTTTTTATATCAGAAATGATCAAATGAGTAAATAAATGAAATTCTACCTACCTGAAACCAATTCAATCTTGATGAAACTTGGCATGTTCCTAGTCCCAAAACTCCTCTTTCGATTGGTATAGCGTATATGCCCCTATCGAACATGATAAAAGACGAAGTAGCGCGCATATAGAGATCTAATGGGCGCTTTTTATAGCAGAAGTGATCAAATGAGTAAATAAATGAAATTCTACCTATCTGAAACCAATTCAATCTTCATGAAACTTGGCATGTACCTAGCCCCAAGTCTCCTCTTTTGATTGGTAAAGCGCATATCCTCCTATCGAGTTAAGTAGAAGACTCAGGAGCGCGTATATATAGAGATCTAGTGGGCGCTTTTTATAGCAGAAATGATCAATATGAGTAAGTAAATGAAATTCTACCTGTCTGAAACCAATCCAATCTTCATGAAACTTGGCATGTACCTAGCCCCAAGTCTCCTCTTTCGATTGGTATAGCGCATATGCCCCTATCGAACATGGTAGAAGAAGAAGGCGCGAGCATATAGTGATCTAATGGGCGCTTTTTATAGCAGAAGTGATCAAATGAGTAAATAAATGAAATTCTACCTATCTGAAACCAATTCAATCTTGATGAAACTTGGCATGTACCTAGCCCCAAGTCTCCTCTTTCGATTGGTATAGCGCATATGCCCCTATCGAACATGGTAAAAGACGAAGGAGCGCGCATATAGAGATCTAATGGGCGCTTTTTATAGCAGAAGTGATCAAATGAGTAAATAAATGAAATTCTACCTATCTGAAACCAATTCAATCTTGATGAAACTTGGCATGTACCTAGCCCCAAGTCTCCTTTTTTGATTGGTAAAGCGCATATCCCCCTATCGAGTTCGGTAGAAGACTTAGGAGCGCGTAAATATAGAGATCTAGTGGGCGCTTTTTATAGCAGAAATGATCAATATGAGTAAATAAATGAAATTCTACCTGTCTGAAACCAATCCAATCTTCATGAAACTTGGCATGTACCTAGCCCCAAGTCCCCTCTTTCGATTGGTATAGCGCATATTCCCCTATCGAACATGGTAGAAGAAAAAGGAGCTAACATATAGTGATCTAATGGGCGCTTTTTATAGCAGAAGTGATCAAATGAGTAAATAAATGAAATTCTACCTATCTGAAACCAATTCAATCTTGATGAAACTTGGCATGTACCTAGCCCAAGTCTCCTATATTGATTGGTAAAGCGCATATCCCCCTATCGAGCCAGGTAGAAGACTTAGGAGCGCGTATATATAGAGATCTAGTGGGCGCTTTTTATAGCAGAAATGATCAATATGAGTAAATAAATGAAATTCTACCTGTCTGAAACCAATTCCATCTTGATGAAACTTGGCATGTTCCTAGTCCCAAAACTCCTCTTTCGATTGGTATAGCGCATATGCCCCTATCGAACATGGTAAAAGACGAAGGAGCGCGCATATAGAGATCTAATGGGCGCTTTTTATAGCAGAAGTGATCAAATGAGTAAATAAATGAAATTCTACCTATCTGAAACCAATTCAATCTTGATGAAACTTGGCATGTACCTAGCCCCAAGTCTCCTCTTTTGATTGGTAAAGCGCATCCTATCGAGTTAGGTAGAAGTCTTAGGAGCGCGTATATATAGAGATCTAGTGGGCGCTTTTTATAGCAGAAATGATCAATATGAGTAAATAAATGAAATTCTACTGTCTGAAACCAATCCAATCTTCATGAAACTTGGCATGTACCTAGCCCCAAGTCTCCTCTTTCGATTGGTATAGCGCATATTCCCCTATCGAACATGGTAGAAGAAGAAGGAGCGCGCATATAGAGGTCTACTTCGCGCTTTTTATATCAGAAATGATCAAATGAGTAAATAAATGAAATTCTACCTACCTGAAACCAATTCAATCTTGATGAAACTTGGCATGTTCCTAGTCCCAAAACTCCTCTTTCGATTGGTATAGCGTATATGCCCCTATCGAACATGATAAAAGACGAAGTAGCGCGCATATAGAGATCTAATGGGCGCTTTTTATAGCAGAAGTGATCAAATGAGTAAATAAATGAAATTCTACCTATCTGAAACCAATTCAATCTTCATGAAACTTGGCATGTACCTAGCCCCAAGTCTCCTCTTTTGATTGGTAAAGCGCATATCCTCCTATCGAGTTAAGTAGAAGACTCAGGAGCGCGTATATATAGAGATCTAGTGGGCGCTTTTTATAGCAGAAATGATCAATATGAGTAAGTAAATGAAATTCTACCTGTCTGAAACCAATCCAATCTTCATGAAACTTGGCATGTACCTAGCCCCAAGTCTCCTCTTTCGATTGGTATAGCGCATATGCCCCTATCGAACATGGTAGAAGAAGAAGGCGCGAGCATATAGTGATCTAATGGGCGCTTTTTATAGCAGAAGTGATCAAATGAGTAAATAAATGAAATTCTACCTATCTGAAACCAATTCAATCTTGATGAAACTTGGCATGTACCTAGCCCCAAGTCTCCTCTTTTGATTGGTAAAGCGCATATCCCCCTATCGAGCCAGGTAGAAGACTTAGGAGCGAGTATATATAGAGATCTAGTGGGCACTTTTTATAGCAGAAATGATCAATATGAGTAAATAAATGAAATTCTACCTATCTGAAGCCAGTCCAATCTTCATGAAACTTGGCATGTGCCTAGCCCCAAGTCTCCTCTTTCGATTGGTATAGCGCATATACCCCAATCGAACATGGTAGAAGAAGAAGGAGCGCCCATATAGAGATCTAATGGGCGCTTTTTATAGCAGAAATGATCAAATGAGTAAATAAATGAAATTCTACCTATCTGAAACCAATTCAATCTTGATGAAACTTAGCATATATCTAGCCCTAAGTCCCCTCTTTCGATTGGTATAGCGCATATACCCCTATCGAACATGGTGGAAG
The DNA here is from genome assembly GCA_028142955.1 of Pinctada fucata. Lineage (NCBI taxonomy): Eukaryota > Metazoa > Mollusca > Bivalvia > Pterioida > Pteriidae > Pinctada > Pinctada fucata. The sequence continues at coordinate 29,319,786 of AP027115.1, forward strand.
ACGTAGGAGCGCGCATATAGAGGTCTACTTCGAGCTTTTTATATCAGAAATGATCAAATGAGAAAATAAATGAAATTCTACCTATCTGAAACCAATTCAATCTTGATGAAACTTGGCATGTTCCTAGTCCAAAAACTCCTCTTTCGATTGGTATAGCGCATATTCCCCTATCGAACATGGTAAAAGACGAAGGAGCGCGCATATAGAGATCTAATGGGCGCTTTTTATAGCAGAAGTGATCAAATGAGTAAATAAATGAAATTCTACCTATCTGAAACCAATTCAATCTTGATGAAACTTGGCATGTACCTAGCCCCAAGTCTCCTCTTTTGATTGGTAAAGCGCATATCCCCCTATCGAGTTAGGTAGAAGACTCAGGAGCGCGTATATATAGAGATCTAGTGAGCGCTTTTTATAGCAGAAATGATCAATATGAGTAAATAAATGAAATTTAACCTGTCTGAAACCAATCCAATCTTCATGAAACTTGGCATGTACCTAGCCCCAAGTCTCCTCTTTCGATTGGTATAGCGCATATACCCCAATCGAACATGGTAGAAGAAGAAGGAGCGCCCATATAGAGATCTAATGGGCGCTTTTTATAGCAGAAATGATCAAATTAGTAAATAAATGAAATTTAACCTGTCTGAAACCAATCCAATCTTCATGAAACTTGGCATGTACCTAGCCCCAAGTCTCCTCTTTTGATTGGTAAAGCGCATATCCCCCTATCGAGTTAGGTAGAAGACTTAGGAGCGCGTATATATAGAGATCTAGTGGGCGCTTTTTATAGCAGAAATGATCAATATGAGTAAATAAATGAAATTCTACCTATCTGAAACCAATTCAATCTTGATGAAACTTGGCATGTACCTAGCCCCAAGTCTCCTCTTTTGATTGGTAAAGCGCATATCCTCCTTTCGAGCCAGGTAGAAGACTTAGGTGCGCGTATATATAGAGATCTAGTGGGCGCTCTTTCTGGCAGAAATGATCAATATGAGTAAATAAATGAAATTCTACCTGTCTGAAACCAATCCAATCTTCATGAAACTTGGCATGTACCTAGCCCCAAGTCTCCTCTTTCGATTGGTATAGCGCATATTCCCCTATCGAACATGGTAGAAGAAGAAGTAGCGCGCATATAGAGATCTAATTGGCGCTTTTTATATCAGAAATGATCAAATGAGTAAATAAATGAAATTCTACCTATCTGAAACCAATTCAATCTTAATGAAACTTGGCATGATCCTAGTCCCAAAACTTCTCTTTCGATTGGTATAGCGCATATGCCCCAATCGAACATGGTAAAAGACGAAGGAGCACGCATATAGAGATCTAATGGGTAATTTTTAAAGCAGAAATAATCAAATGAGTAAATAAATGAAATTCTACCTATCTGAAACCAATTCAATCTTGATGAAATTTGGCATGTACCTAGCCCCGTCTCCTCTTTCGATTGGTATAGCGCATATTCCCCTATCGAACCAGGTAGAGGACTTAGGAGCGTGTATATATAGAGATCTAAAGGGCGCTTTTTATAGCAGAAATGATAAAATGAGTAAATGAATGAAATTCTACCTATCTGAAACAAATTCAATATTGATGAAACTTGGCATGTACCTAGCCCAAGTCTCCTCTTTCGATTGGTATAGCGCATATACCCCTATCGAACATGGTAGAAGAAGAAGGAGCGCCCATAGAGAGATCTAATTGGCACTTTTAATAGCAGAAATGATCAAATGAGTAAATAAATGAAATTCTACCTATCTGAAACCAATTCAATCTTGATGAAACTTAGCATATACCTAGCCCTAAGTCCCCTCTTTGGATTGGTATAGCGCATATACCCCTATCGAACATGGTGGAAGACGTAGGAGCGCGCATATAGAGGTCTACTTCGAGCTTTTTATATCAGAAATGATCAAATGAGTAAATAAATGAAATTCTACCTACCTGAAACCAATTCAATCTTGATGAAACTTGGCATGTTCCTAGTCCCAAAACTCCTCTTTCGATTGGTATAGCGCATATGCCCCTATCGAACATGGTAAAAAAGGAAGGAGCGCTCTAATGGGCGCTTTTTATAGCAGAAGTGATCAAATGAGTAAATAAATGAAATTCTACCTACCTGAAACCAATTCAATCTTGATGAAACTTGGCATGTACCTAGCCCCAAGTCTCCTCTTTTGATTGGTAAAGCGCATATCCCCCTATCGAGTCAGGTAGAAGACTTAGGAGCGCGTATATATAGAGATCTAGTGGGCGCTTTTTATAGCAGAAATGATCAATATGAGTAAATAAATGAAATTTTACCTATCTGAAGCCAATCCAATCTTCATGAAACTTGGCATGTACCTAGCCCCAAGTCTCCTCTTTCGATTGGTATAGCGCATATTCCCCTATCGAACATGGTAGAAGAAGAAGGAGCTAGCATATAGAGATCTAATGGGCGCATTTTATATCAGAAATGATCAAAGGAGTAAATAAATGAAATTCTACCTATCTGAAACCAATTCAATCTTGATGAAACTTGGCATGTACCTAGCCCCAAGTCTCCTCTTTTGATTGGTAAAGCGCATATCCCCCTATCGAGCCAGGTAGAAGAGTTAGGAGCGCGTATATATAGAGATCTAGTGGGCGATTTTATAGCAGATATGATCAATATGAGTAAATAAATGAAATTCTACCTGTCTGAAACCAATCCAATCTTCATGAAACTTGGCATGTACCTAGCCCCAAGTCTCCTCTTTCGATTGGTATAGCGCATATTCCCCTATCGAACATGGTAGAAGAAGAAGGAGCTAGCATATAGTGATCTAATGGGTGCTTTTTATAGCAGAAGTGATCAAATGAGTAAATAAATGAAATTCTACCTATCTGAAACCAATTCAATCTTAATGAAACTTGGCATGATCCTAGTCCCAAAACTTCTCTTTCGATTGGTATAGCGCATATGCCCCAATCGAACATGGTAAAAGACGAAGGAGCACGCATATAGAGATCTAATGGATGATTTTTAAAGCAGAAATAATCAAATGAGTAAATAAATGAAATTCTACCTATCTGAAACCAATTCAATCTTGATGAAATTTGGCTTGTACCTAGCCCCGTCTCCTCTTTCGATTGGTATAGCGCATATTCCCCTATCGAACCAGGTAGAGGACTTAGGAGCGCGTATATATAGAGATCTAAAGGGCGCTTTTTATAGCAGAAATGAGAACATGAGTAAATGAATGAAATTCTACCTATCTGAAACAAATTCAATATTGATGAAACTTGGCATGTACCTAGCCCCAAGTCTCCTCTTTTGATTGGTAAAGCGCATATCCCCCTATCGAGCCAAGTAGAAGACTTAGGAGCGAGTATATATAGAGATCTGGTGGGCGCTTTTTATAGCAGAAATGATCAATATGAGTAAATAAATGAAATTTTACCTATCTGAAGCCAATCCAATCTTCATGAAACTTGGCATGTACCTAGCCCAAAGTCTCCTCTTACGATTGGTATAGCGCATATACCCCTATCGAACATGGTAGAAGAAGAAGGAGCGCCCATAGAGAGATCTAATGGGCGCTTTTTATAGCAGAAATGGTCAAATGAGTAAATAAATGAAATTCTACCTATCTGAAACCAATTCAATCTTGATGAAACTTAGCATATACCTAGCCCTAAGTCCCCTTTTTGGATTGGTATAGCGCATATACCCCTATCGAACATGGTGGAAGACGTAGGAGCGCGCATATAGAGGTCTACTTCGAGCTTTTTATATCAGAAATAATCAAATGAGTAAATAAATGAAATTCTACCTACCTGAAACCAATTCAATCTTGATAAAACTTGGCATGTACCTAGCCCCAAGTCTCCTCTTTTGATTGGTAAAGCGCATATCCCCCTATCGAGTTAGGTAGAAGACTTAAGAGCGAGTATATATAGAGATCTAGTGGGCGCTTTTTATAGCAGAAATGATCAATATGAGTAATTAAATGAAATTCTACTGTCTGAAACCAATCCAATCTTCATGAAACTTGGCATGTACCTAGCCCCAAGTCTCCTCTTTCGATTGGTATAGCGCATATTCTCCTATCGAACATGGTAGAAGAAGAAGGAGCTAGCATATAGTGATCTAATGGGCGCTTTTTATATCAGAAATGATCAAAGGAGTAAATAAATGAAATTCTACCTATCTGAAACCAATTCAATCTTGATGAAACTTGGCATGTACCAAGCCCCAAGTCTCCTCTTTTGATTGGTAAAGCGCATATCCCCCTATCGAGCCAGGTAGAAGAGTTAGGAGCGCGTATTTATAGAGATCTAGTGGGCGATTTTATAGCAGATATGATCAATATGAGTAAATAAATGAAATTCTACTTGTCTGAAACCAATCCAATCTTCATGAAACTTGGCATGTACCTAGCCCCAAGTCTCCTCTTTCGATTGGTATAGCGCATATTCCCCTATCGAACATGGTAGAAGAAGAAGTAGCGCGCATATAGAGATCTAATTGGCGCTTTTTATAGCAGAAGTGATCAAATGAGTAAATAAATGAAATTCTACCTATCTTAAACCAATTCAATCTTGATGAAACTTGGCATGTACCTAGTCCCAAGTCTCCTCTTTTGATTGGTAAAGCGCATATCCCCCTATCGAGCCAGGTAGAAGACTTAGGAGCGCGTATATATAGAGATCTAGTGGGCGCTTTTTATAGCAGAAATGATCAATATGAGTAAATAAATGAAATTCTACCTGTCTGAAACCAATCCAATCTTGATGAAACTTGGCATGTACCTAGCCCCGTCTCCTCTTTGGATTGGTATAGCGCATATTCCCCTATCGAACCAGGTAGAGGACTTAGGAGCGCGTATATATAGAGATCTAAAGGGCGCTTTTTATAGCAGAAGTGATCAAATGAGTAAATAAATGAAATTCTGCCTATCTGAAACCAATTCAATCTTGATGAAACTTGGCTTGTACCTAGCCCCAAGTCTCCTCTTTTGATTGGTAAAGCGCATATCCCCCTATCGAGCCAGGTAGAAGACTTAGGAGCGCGTATATATAGAGTTCTAGTGGGCGCTTTTTATAGCAGAAATGATCAATATGAGTAAATAAATGAAATTCTACCTGTCTTAAACCAATCCAATCTTCATGAAACTTGGCATGTACCTAGCCCCAAGTCTCCTCTTTCGATTGGTATAGCGCATATTCCCCTATCGAACATGGTAGAAGAAGAAGTAGCGCGCATATAGAGATCTAATTTGCGCTTTTTATAGCAGAAGTGAATAAATGAGTAAATAAATGAAATTCTACCTATCTGAAACCAATTCAATCTTGATGAAACTTGGCATGTACCTAGCCCCAAGTCTCCTCTTTTGATTGGTAAAGCGCATATCCCCCTATCGAGCCAATTAGAAGACTTAGGAGCGCGTATATATAGAGATCTAGTGGGCGCTTTTTATAGCAGAAATGATCAATACGAGTAAATAAATGAAATTCTACCTGTCTGAAACCAATCCAATCTTCATGAAACTTAGCAAGTACCTAGCCCCAAGTCTCCTCTTTCGATTGGTATAGCGCATATTCCCCTATCGAACATGGTAGAAGAAGAAGGAGCGAGCATATAGAGATATAATTGGCGCTTTTTATATCAGAAATGATCAAATGAGTAAATAAATGAAATTCTACCTATCTGAAACCAATTCAATCTTAATGAAACTTGGCATGATCCTAGTCCCAAAACTTCTCTTTCTATTGGTATAGCGCATATACCCATATCGAACATGGTAAAAGACGAAGGAGCACGCATATAGAGATCTAATGGGTGCTTTTTATAGCAGAAATAATCAATATGAGTAAATAAATGAAATTCTACCTGTCTGAAACCAATCCAATCTTCATGAAACTTCGCATGTACATAGCCCCAAGTCTCCTCTTTCGATTGGTATAGCGCATATTCCCCTATCGAACATGGTAGAAGAAGAAGTAGCGCGCATATAGAGATCTAATTTGCGCTTTTTACAGCAGAAGTGATCAAATGAGTAAATAAATGAAATTCTACCTATCTGAAACCAATTCAATCTTAATGAAACTTGGCATGATCCTAGTCCCAAAACTTCTCTTTCGATTGGTATAGCGCATATGCCCCAATCGAACATGGTAAAAGACGAAGGAGCACGCATATAGAGATCTAATGGGTGCTTTTTAAAGCAGAAATAATCAAATGAGTAAATAAATGAAATTCTACCTATCTGAAACCAATTCAATCTTGATGAAATTTGGCATGTACCTAGCCCCGTCTCCTCTTTCGATTGGTATAGCGCATATTCCCCTATCGAACCAGGTAGAGGACTTAGGAGCGCGTATATATAGAGATCTAAAGGGCGCTTTTTATAGCAGAAATGATAAAATGAGTAAATGAATGAAATTCTACCTATCTGAAACAAATTCAATATTGATGAAACTTGGCATGTACCTAGCCCCAAGTCTCCTCTTTTGATTGGTAAAGCGCATATCCCCCTATCGAGCCAAGTAGAAGACTTAGGAGCGAGTATATATAGAGATCTGGTGGGCGCTTTTTATAGCAGAAATGATCAATATGAGTAAATAAATGAAATTTTACCTATCTGAAGCCAATCCAATCTTCATGAAACTTGGCATGTACCTAGCCCAAAGTCTCCTCTTACGATTGGTTTAGCGCATATACCCCTATCGAACATGGTAGAAGAAGAAGGAGCGCCCATAGAGAGATCTAATGGGCGCTTTTTATATCAGAAATGATCAAATGAGTAAATAAATGAAATTCTACCTATCTGAAACCAATTCAATCTTGATGAAACTTAGCATATACTTAGCCCTAAGTCCCCTCTTTCGATTGGTATAGCGCATATACCCCTATCGAACATGGTGGAAGACGTAGGAGCGCGCATATAGAGGTCTACTTCGAGCTTTTTATATCAGAAATAATCAAATGAGTAAATAAATGAAATTCTACCTACCTGAAACCAATTCAATCTTGATGAAACTTGGCATGTACCTAGCCCCAAGTCTCCTCTTTTGATTGGTAAAGCGCATATCCCCCTATCGAGTTAGGTAGAAGACTTAAGAGCGAGTATATATAGAGATCTAGTGGGCGCTTTTTATAGCAGAAATGATCAATATGAGTAATTAAATGAAATTCTACTGTCTGAAACCAATCCAATCTTCATGAAACTTGGCATGTACCTAGCCCCAAGTCTCCTCTTTCGATTGGTATAGCGCATATTCTCCTATCGAACATGGTAGAAGAAGAAGGAGCTAGCATATAGTGATCTAATGGGCGCTTTTTATATCAGAAATGATCAAAGGAGTAAATGAATGAAATTCTACCTATCTGAAACCAATTCAATCTTGATGAAACTTGGCATGTACCTAGCCCCAAGTCTCCTCTTTTGATTGGTAAAGCGCATAACACCTATCGAGCCAGGTAGACGACTTAGGAGCGTGTATATATAGAGATCTAGTGGGCGCTTTTTGTAGCAGAAATGATCAATATGAGTAAATAAATGAAATTCTACCTGTCTGAAACCAATCCAATCTTCATGAAACTTGGCATGTACCTAGCCCCAAGTCTCCTCTTTCGATTGGTATAGCGCATATTCCCCTATCGAACCAGGTAGAGGACTTAGGAGCGCGTATATATAGAGATCTAAAGGGCGCTTTTTATAGCAGAAGTGATCAAATGAGTAAATAAATGAAATTCTGCCTATCTGAAACCAATTCAATCTTGATGAAACTTGGCTTGTACCTAGCCCCAAGTCTCCTCTTTTGATTGGTAAAGCGCATATCCCCCTATCGAGCCAGGTAGAAGACTTAGGTGCGCGTATATATAGAGTTCTAGTGGGCGCTTTTTATAGCAGAAATGATCAATATGAGTAAATAAATGAAATTCTACCTGTCTTAAACCAATCCAATCTTCATGAAACTTGGCATGTACCTAGCCCCAAGTCTCCTCTTTCGATTGGTATAGCGCATATTCCCCTATCGAACATGGTAGAAAAAGAAGTAGCGCGCATATAGAGATCTAATTGGCGCTTTTTATAGCAGAAGTGATCAAATGAGTAAATAAATGAAATTCTACCTATCTGAAACCAATTCAATCTTAATGAAACTTGGCATGATCCTAGTCCCAAAACTTCTCTTTCGATTGGTATAGCGCATATGCCCCAATCGAACATGGTAAAAGACGAAGGAGCACGCATATAGAGATCTAATGGGTGCTTTTTATAGCAGGAATAATCAATATGAGTAAAGAAATGAAATTCTACCTGTCTGAAACCAATCCAATCTTCATGAAACTTGGCATGTACCTAGCCCCAAGTCTCCTCTTTCGATTGGTATAGCGCATATTCCCCTATCGAACATGGTAGAAGAAGAAGTAGCGCGCATATAGAGATCTAATTTGCGCTTTTTATAGCAGAAGTGATCAAATGAGTAAATAAATGAAATTCTACCTATCTGGAACCAATTCAATCTTGATGAAACTTGGCATGTACCTAGCCCCAAGTCTCCTCTTTTGATTGGTAAAGCGCATATCCCCCTATCGAGCCAGGTAGAAGACTTAGGAGCGCGTATATATAGAGATCTAGCGGGCGCTTTTTATAGCAGAAATGATCAATACGAGTAAATAAATGAAATTCTACCTGTCTGAAACCAATCCAATCTTCATGAAACTTGGCATGTACCTAGCCCCAAGTCTCCTCTTTCGATTGGTATAGCGCATATTCCCCTATCGAACATGGTAGAAGAAGAAGTAGCGCGCATATAGAGATCTAATTTGCGCTTTTTATAGCAGAAGTGATCAAATGAGTAAATAAATGAAATTCTACCTGTCTGAAACCAATCCAATCTTCATGAAACTTGGCATGTACCTAGCCCCAAGTCTCCTCTTTCGATTGGTATAGCGCATATTCCCCTATCGAACATGGTAGAAGAAGAAGGAGCGAGCATATAGAGATATAATTGGCGCTTTTTATATCAGAAATGATCAAATGAGTAAATAAATGAAATTCTACCTATCTGAAACCAATTCAATCTTAATGAAACTTGGCATGATCCTAGTCCCAAAACTTCTCTTTCGATTGGTATAGCGCATATACCCCAATCGAACATGGTAAAAGACGAAGGAGCACGCATATAGAGATCTAATGGGTGCTTTTTATAGCAGAAATAATCAATATGAGTAAATAAATTAAATTCTACCTGTCTGAAACCAATCCAATCTTCATGAAACTTGGCATGTACCTAGCCCCAAGTCTCCTCTTTCGATTGGTATAGCGCATATTCCCCTATCGAACATGGTAGAAGAAGACGTAGCGCGCATATAGAGATCTAATTTGCGCTTTTTATAGCAGAAGTGATCAAATGAGTAAATAAATGAAATTCTACCTATCTGAAACCAATTCAATCTTGATGAAACTTGGCATGTACCTAGCCCCAAGTCTCCTCTTTTGATTGGTAAAGCGCATATCCCCCTATCGAGCCAGGTAGAAGACTTAGGAGCGCGTATATATAGAGATCTTATGGGCGCTTTTTATAGCAGAAATGATCAATATGAGTAAATAAATGAAACTCTACCTCTCTGAAACCAATCCAATCTTCATGAAACTTGGCATGATCCTAGTCCCAAAACTTCTCTTTCGATTGGTATAGCGCATATACCCCAATCGAACATGGTAAAAGACGAAGGAGCACGCATATAGAGATCTAATGGGTGCTTTTTATAGTAGAAATAATCAATATGAGTAAATAAATGAAATTCTACCTGTCTGAAACCAATCCAATCTTCATGAAACTTGGCATGTACCTAGCCCCAAGTCTCCTCTTTCGATTGGTATAGCGCATATTCCCCTATCGAACATGGTAGAAGAAGAAGTAGCGCGCATATAGAGATCTAATTGGCGCTTTTTATATCAGAAATGATCAAATGAGTAAATAAATGAAATTCTACCTATCTGAAACCAATTCAATCTTAATTAAACTTGGCATGATCCTAGTCCCAAAACTTCTCTTTCGATTGGTATAGCGCATATGCCCCAATCGAACATGGTAAAAGACGAAGGAGCACGCATATAGAGATGTAATGGGTGCTTTTTATAGCAGAAATAATCAAATGAGTAAATAAATGAAATTCTACCTATCTGAAACCAATTCAATCTTGATGAAATTTGGCATGTACCTAGCCCCGTCTCCTCTTTCGATTGGTATAGCGCATATCCCCCTATCGAGCCAGGTAGAAGACTTAGGAGCGCGTATATATAGAGATCTAGTGGGCGCTTTTTATAGCAGAAATGATCAATATGAGTAAATAAATGAAATTCTACCTGTCTGAAACCAATCCAATCTTCATGAAACTTGGCATGTACCTAGCCCCAAGTCTCCTCTTTCGATTGGTATAGCGCATATTCCCCTATCGAACATGGTAGAAGAAGAAGTAGCGCGCATATAGAGATTTAATTGGCGCTTTTTATAGCAGATATGATCAAATGGGTAAATAAATGAAATTCTACCTATCTGAAACCAATTCAATCTTGATGAAACTTGGCATGTACCTAGCCCCAAGTCTTCTCTTTTGATTGGTAAAGCGCATATCCCCCTATCGAGCCAGGTAGAAGACTTAGGAGCGCGTATATATAGAGATCTAGTGGGCGCTTTTTATATCAGAAATGATCAAATGAGTAAATAAATGAAATTCTACCTATCTGAAACCAATTCAATCTTAATGAAACTTGGCATGATCCTAGTCCCAAAACTTCTCTTTCGATTGGTATAGCGCATATGCCCCAATCGAACATGATAAAAGACGAAGGAGCACGCATATAGAGATGTAATGGGTGCTTTTTATAGCAGAAATAATCAAATGAGTAAATAATTGAAATTCTACCTATCTGAAACCAATTCAATCTTGATGAAATTTGGCATGTACCTAGCCCCGTCTCCTCTTTCGATTGGTATAGCGCATATTCCCCTATCGAACCAGGTAGAGGACTTAGGAGCGCGTATATATAGAGATCTTAAGGGCGCTTTTTATAGCAGAAATGATAAAATGAGTAAATGAATGAAATTCTACCTATCTGAAACCAATTCAATCTTGATGACACTCGGCATATACCTAGCCCCAAGTCCCCTCTATCGATTGGTATAGCGCATATACCCCTATCGAACATGGTGGAAGATGTAGGAGCGCGCATATAAGAGGTCTACTTCGCGCTTTTTATATCAGAAATGATTAAATGAGTAAATAAATGAAATTCTACCTATCTGAAACCAATTCAATCTTGATGAAATTTGGCATGTACCTAGCCCCGTCTCCTCTTTCGATTGGTATAGCGCATATTCCCCTATCGAACCAGGTAGAGGACTTAGGAGCGCGTATATATAGAGATCTAAAGGGCGCTTTTTATAGCAGAAATGATCAATATGAGTAAATAAATGAAATTCTACCTATCTGAAGCCAATCCAATCTTCATGAAACTTGGCATGTACCTAGACCCAAGTCTCCTCTTTCGATTGGTATAGCGCATATACCCTAATCGAACGTAGTAGAAGAAGAAGGAGCGCCCATAGAGAGATCTAATGGGCGCTTTTTATAGCAGAAATGATCAAATGAGTAAATAAATGAAATTCTACCTATCTGAAACCAATTCAATCTTGATGACACTCGGCATATACCTAGCCCCAAGTCCCCTCTATCGATTGGTATAGCGCATATATCCCTATCGAACATGGTGGAAGATGTAGGAGCGCGCATATAAGAGGTCTACTTCGCGCTTTTTATATCAGAAATGATTAAATGAGTAAATAAATGAAATTCTACCTATCTGAAACCAATTCAATCTTGATGAAACTTGGAATGTACCTAGCCCCAAGTCTCCTCTTTTGATTGGTAAAGCGCATATCCCCCTATCGAGCCAGGTAGAAGACTTAGGAGCGCGTATATATAGAGATCTAGTGGGCGCTTTTTATAGCAGAAATGATCAATATGAGTAATTAAATGAAATTCTACTATCTGAAACCAATCCAATCTTCATGAAACTTGGCATGTACCTAGCCCCAAGTCTCCTCTTTCGATTGGTATAGCGCATATTCCCCTATCGAACATGGTAGAAGAAGAAGTAGCGCGCATATAGAGATCTAATTGGCGATTTTTATATCAGAAATGATCAAATGAGTAAATAAATGAAATTCTACCTATCTGAAACCAATTCAATCTTAATGAAACTTGGCATGATCCTAGTCCCAAAACTTCTCTTTCGATTGGTATAGCGCATATGCCCCAATCGAACATGGTAAAAGACGAAGGAGCACGCATATAGAGATCTAATGGGTACTTTTTAAAGCAGAAATAATCAAATGAGTAAATAAATGAAATTCTACTTATCTGAAACCAATTCAATCTTAATGAAACTTGGCATGATCCTAGTCCCAAAACTTCTCTTTCGATTGGTATAGCGCATATGCCCCAATCGAACATGGTAAAAGACGAAGTAGCGCGCATATAGAGATCTAATTGGCGCTTTTTATATCAGAAATGATCAAATGAGTAAATAAATGAAATTCTACCTATCTGAAACCAATTCAATCTTGATGAAACTTAGCATATACCTAGCCCTATGTCCCCTCTTTCGATTGGTATAGCGCATATACCCCTATCGAACATGGTGGAAGACGTAGGAGCGCGCATATAGAGGTCTACTTCGAGCTTTTTATATCAGAAATGATCAAATGAGTAAATAAATGAAATTCTACCTACCTGAAACCAATTCAATCTTGATGAAACTTGGCATGTTCCTAGTCCCAAAACTCCTCTTTCGATTGGTATAGCGCATATGCCCCTATCGAACATGGTAAAAAACGAAGGAGCGCTCATATAGAGATCTAATGGGCGCTTTTTATAGCAGAAGTGATCAAATGAGTAAATAAATGAAATTCTACCTACCTGAAACCAATTCAATCTTGATGAAACTTGGCATGTACCTAGCCCCAAGTCTCCTCTTTTGATTGGTAAAGCGCATATCCCCCTATCGAGTCAGGTAGAAGACTTAGGAGCGCGTATATATAGAGATCTAGTGGGCGCTTTTTATAACAGAAATGATCAATATGAGTAATTAAATGAAATTCTACTATCTGAAACCAATCCAATCTTCATGAAACTTGGCATGTACCTAGCCCCAAGTCTCCTCTTTCGATTGGTATAGCGCATATTCCCCTATCGAACATGGTAGAAGAAGAAGTAGCGCGCATATAGAGATCTAATTGGCGATTTTTATATCAGAAGTGATCAAATGAGTAAATAAATGAAATTCTACCTATCTGAAACCAATTCAATCTTAATGAAACTTGGCATGTACCTAGCGCCAAGTCTCCTCTTTTGATTGGTTAAGCGTATATCCTCCTTCCGAGCCAGGTAGAAGACTTAGGTGCGCGTATATATAGAGATCTAGTGGGCGCTCTTTCTGGAAGAAATGATCAATATGAGTAAATAAATGAAATTCTGCCTGTCTGAAACCAATCCAATCTTCATGAAACTTGGCATGTACCTAGCCCCAAGTCTCCTCTTTCGATTGGTATAGCGCATATTCCCCTATCGAACATGGTAGAAGAAGAAGTAGCGCGCATATAGAGATCTAATTGGCGCTTTTTATATCAGAAATGATCAAATGAGTAAATAAATGAAATTCTACCTATCTGAAACCAATTCAATCTTAATGAAACTTGGCATGATCCTAGTCCCAAAACTTCTCTTTCGATTGGTATAGCGCATATGCCCCAATCGAACATGGTAAAAGACGAAGGAGCACGCATATAGAGATCTAATGGGTACTTTTTAAAGCAGAAATAATCAAATGAGTAAATAAATGAAATTCTACCTATCTGAAACCAATTCAATCTTAATGAAACTTGGCATGATCCTAGTCCCAAAACTTCTCTTTCGATTGGTATAGCGCATATGCCCCAATCGAACATGGTAAAAGACGAAGTAGCGCGCATATAGAGATCTAATTGGCGCTTTTTATATCAGAAATGATCAAATGAGTAAATAAATGAAATTCTACCTATCTGAAACCAATTCAATCTTGATGAAACTTAGCATATACCTAGCCCTATGTCCCCTCTTTCGATTGGTATAGCGCATATACCCCTATCGTACATGGTGGAAGACGTAGGAGCGCGCATATAGAGGTCTACTTCGAGCTTTTTATATCAGAAATGATCAAATGAGTAAATAAATGAAATTCTACCTACCTGAAACCAATTCAATCTTGATGAAACTTGGCATGTTCCTAGTCCCAAAACTCCTCTTTCGATTGGTATAGCGCATATGCCCCTATCGAACATGGTAAAAAACGAAGGAGCGCTCATATAGAGATCTAATGGGCGCTTTTTATAGCAGAAGTGATCAAATGAGTAAATAAATGAAATTCTACCTACCTGAAACCAATTCAATCTTGATGAAACTTGGCATGTACCTAGCCCCAAGTCTCCTCTTTTGATTGGTAAAGCGCATATCCCCCTATCGAGTCAGGTAGAAGACTTAGGAGCGCGTATATATAGAGATCTAGTGGGCGCTTTTTATAACAGAAATGATCAATATGAGTAATTAAATGAAATTCTACTATCTGAAACCAATCCAATCTTCATGAAACTTGGCATGTACCTAGCCCCAAGTCTCCTCTTTCGATTGGTATAGCGCATATTCCCCTATCGAACATGGTAGAAGAAGAAGTAGCGCGCATATAGAGATCTAATTGGCGATTTTTATATCAGAAGTGATCAAATGAGTAAATAAATGAAATTCTACCTATCTGAAACCAATTCAATCTTGATGAAACTTGGCATGTACCTAGCGCCAAGTCTCCTCTTTTGATTGGTATAGCGCATATCCTCCTTTCGAGCCAGGTAGAAGACTTAGGTGCGCGTATATATAGAGATCTAGAAGGCGCTCTTTCTGGCAGAAATGATCAATATGAGTAAATAAATGAAATTCTACCTGTCTGAAACCAATCCAATCTTCATGAAACTTGGCATGTACCTAGCCCCAAGTCTCCTCTTTCGATTGGTATAGCGCATATTCCCCTATCGAACATGGTAGAAGAAGAAGTAGCGCGCATATAGAGATCTAATTGGCGCTTTTTATATCAGAAATTATCAAATGAGTAAATAAATGAAATTCTACCTATCTGAAACCAATTCAATCTTAATGAAACTTGGAAAGATCCTAGTCCCAAAACTTCTCTTTCGATTGGTATAGCGCATATGCCCCAATCGAACATGGTAAAAGACGAAGGAGCACGCATATAGAGATCTAATGGGTGCTTTTTATAGCAGAAATAATCAAATGAGTAAATAAATGAAATTCTACCTATCTGAAACCAATTCAATCTTGATGAAATTTGCATTGTACCTAGCCCCGTCTCCTCTTTCGATTGGTATAGCGCATATTCCCCTATCGAACCAGGTAGAGGACTTAGGAGCGCGTATATATAGAGATCTAAAGGGCCCTTTTTATAGCAGAAATGATAAAATGAGTAAATGAATGAAATTCTACCTATCTGATACAAATTCAATATTGATGAAACTTGGCATGTTCCTAGCCCCAAATCTCCTCTTTTGATTGGTAAAGCGCATATCCCCCTATCGAGCCAAGTAGAAGAGCGAGTATATATAGAGATCTGGTGGGCGCTTTTTATAGCAGAAATGATCAATATGAGTAAATAAATGAAATTTTACCTATCTGAAGCCAATCCAATCTTCATGAAACTTGGCATGTACCTAGCCCAAAGTCTCCTCTTACGATTGGTATAGCGCATATACCCCTATCGAACATGGTAGAAGAAGAAGGAGCGCCCATAGAGAGATCTAATGGGCGCTTTTTATAGCAGAAATGATCAAATGAGTAAATAAATGAAATTCTACCTATCTGAAACCAATTCAATCTTGATGAAACTTAGCATATACCTAGCCCTAAGTCCCCTCTTTTGATTGGTATAGCGCATATACCCCTATCGAACATGGTGGAAGACGTAGGAGCGCGCATAAAGAGGTCTACTTCGAGCTTTTTATATCAGAAATAATCAAATGAGTAAATAAATGAAATTCTACCTACCTGAAACCAATTCAATCTTGATGAAACTTGGCATGTACCTAGCCCCAAGTCTCCTCTTTTGATTGGTAAAGCGCATATCCCCCTATCGAGTTAGGTAGAACACTTAAGAGCGAGTATATATAGATCAATATGAGTAAATAAATGAAATTCTACCTGTCTGAAACCAATCCAATCTTCATGAAACTTGGCATGTACCTAGTCCCAAGTCTCCTCTTTCGATTGGTATAGCGCATATTCCCCTATCGAACATGGTAGAAGAAGAAGGAGCTAGCATATAGTGATCTAATGGGCGCTTTTTATATCAGAAATGATCAAATGAGTAAATAAATGAAATTCTACCTATCTGAAACCAATTCAATCTTGATGAAACTTGGCATGTACCTAGCCCCAAATCTCTTCTTTTGATTGGTAAAGCGCATATCCCCCTATCGAGCCAGGTAGAAGACTTAGGAGCGCGTATATATAGAGATCTAGTAGGCGCTTTTTATAGCAGAAATAATCAATATGAGTAAATAAATGAAATTCTACCTGTCTGAAACCAATCCAATCTTCATGAAACTTGGCATGTACCTAGCCCCAAGTCTCCTCTTTCGATTGGTATAGCGCATATTCCCCTATCGAACATGGTAGAAGAAGAAGTAGCGCGCATATAGAGATCTAATTGGCGCTTTTTATATCAGAAATTATCAAATGAGTAAATAAATGAAATTCTACCTATCTGAAACCAATTCAATCTTAATGAAACTTGGAAAGATCCTAGTCCCAAAACTTCTCTTTCGATTGGTATAGCGCATATGCCCCAATCGAACATGGTAAAAGACGAAGGAGCACGCATATAGAGATCTAATGGGTGCTTTTTATAGCAGAAATAATCAAATGAGTAAATAAATGAAATTCTACCTATCTGAAACCAATTCAATCTTGATGAAATTTGCATTGTACCTAGCCCCGTCTCCTCTTTCGATTGGTATAGCGCATATTCCCCTATCGAACCAGGTAGAGGACTTAGGAGCGCGTATATATAGAGATCTAAAGGGCCCTTTTTATAGCAGAAATGATAAAATGAGTAAATGAATGAAATTCTACCTATCTGATACAAATTCAATATTGATGAAACTTGGCATGTTCCTAGCCCCAAATCTCCTCTTTTGATTGGTAAAGCGCATATCCCCCTATCGAGCCAAGTAGAAGAGCGAGTATATATAGAGATCTGGTGGGCGCTTTTTATAGCAGAAATGATCAATATGAGTAAATAAATGAAATTTTACCTATCTGAAGCCAATCCAATCTTCATGAAACTTGGCATGTACCTAGCCCAAAGTCTCCTCTTACGATTGGTATAGCGCATATACCCCTATCGAACATGGTAGAAGAAGAAGGAGCGCCCATAGAGAGATCTAATGGGCGCTTTTTAAAGCAGAAATGATCAAATGAGTAAATAAATGAAATTCTACCTATCTGAAACCAATTCAATCTTGATGAAACTTAGCATATACCTAGCCCTAAGACCCCTCTTTTGATTGGTATAGCGCATATACCCCTATCGAACATGGTGGAAGACGTAGGAGCGCGCATAAAGAGGTCTACTTCGAGCTTTTTATATCAGAAATAATCAAATGAGTAAATAAATGAAATTCTACCTACCTGAAACCAATTCAATCTTGATGAAACTTGGCATGTACCTAGCCCCAAGTCTCCTCTTTTGATTGGTAAAGCGCATATCCCCCTATTGAGTTAGGTAGAACACTTAAGAGCGAGTATATATAGATCAATATGAGTAAATAAATGAAATTCTACCTGTCTGAAACCAATCCAATCTTCATGAAACTTGGCATGTACCTAGTCCCAAGTCTCCTCTTTCGATTGGTATAGCGCATATTCCCCTATCGAACATGGTAGAAGAAGAAGGAGCTAGCATATAGTGATCTAATGGGCGCTTTTTATATCAGAAATGATCAAATGAGTAAATAAATGAAATTCTACCTATCTGAAACCAATTCAATCTTGATGAAACTTGGCATGTACCTAGCCCCAAATCTCTTCTTTTGATTGGTAAAGCGCATATCCCCCTATCGAGCCAGGTAGAAGACTTAGGAGCGCGTATATATAGAGATCTAGTAGGCGCTTTTTATAGCAGAAATAATCAATATGAGTAAATAAATGAAATTCTACCTGTCTGAAACCAATCCAATCTTCATGAAACTTGGCATGTACCTAGCCCCAAGTCTCCTCTTTCGATTGGTATAGCGCATATTCCCCTATCGAACATGGTAGAAGAAGAAGTAGCGCGCATATAGAGATCTAATTGGCGCTTTTTATATCAGAAATTATCAAATGAGTAAATAAATGAAATTCTACCTATCTGAAACCAATTCAATCTTAATGAAACTTGGAAAGATCCTAGTCCCAAAACTTCTCTTTCGATTGGTATAGCGCATATGCCCCAATCGAACATGGTAAAAGACGAAGGAGCACGCATATAGAGATCTAATGGGTGCTTTTTATAGCAGAAATAATCAAATGAGTAAATAAATGAAATTCTACCTATCTGAAACCAATTCAATCTTGATGAAATTTGCATTGTACCTAGCCCCGTCTCCTCTTTCGATTGGTATAGCGCATATTCCCCTATCGAACCAGGTAGAGGACTTAGGAGCGCGTATATATAGAGATCTAAAGGGCCCTTTTTATAGCAGAAATGATAAAATGAGTAAATGAATGAAATTCTACCTATCTGATACAAATTCAATATTGATGAAACTTGGCATGTTCCTAGCCCCAAATCTCCTCTTTTGATTGGTAAAGCGCATATCCCCCTATCGAGCCAAGTAGAAGAGCGAGTATATATAGAGATCTGGTGGGCGCTTTTTATAGCAGAAATGATCAATATGAGTAAATAAATGAAATTTTACCTATCTGAAGCCAATCCAATCTTCATGAAACTTGGCATGTACCTAGCCCAAAGTCTCCTCTTACGATTGGTATAGCGCATATACCCCTATCGAACATGGTAGAAGAAGAAGGAGCGCCCATAGAGAGATCTAATGGGCGCTTTTTATAGCAGAAATGATCAAATGAGTAAATAAATGAAATTCTACCTATCTGAAACCAATTCAATCTTGATGAAACTTAGCATATACCTAGCCCTAAGTCCCCTCTTTTGATTGGTATAGCGCATATACCCCTATCGAACATGGTGGAAGACGTAGGAGCGCGCATAAAGAGGTCTACTTCGAGCTTTTTATATCAGAAATAATCAAATGAGTAAATAAATGAAATTCTACCTACCTGAAACCAATTCAATCTTGATGAAACTTGGCATGTACCTAGCCCCAAGTCTCCTCTTTTGATTGGTAAAGCGCATATCCCCCTATCGAGTTAGGTAGAACACTTAAGAGCGAGTATATATAGAGATCTAGTGGGCGCTTTTTATAGCAGAAATGATCAATATGAGTAATTAAATGAAATTCTACTGTCTGAAACCAATCCAATCTTCATGAAACTTGGCATGTACCTAGCCCCAAGTCTCCTCTTTCGATTGGTATAGCGCATATTCTCCTATCGAACATGGTAGAAGAAGAAGGAGCTAGCATATAGTGATCTAATCGGCGCTTTTTATATCAGAAATGATCAAAGGAGTAAATAAATGAAATTCTACCTATCTGAAACCAATTCAATCTTGATGAAACTTGGCATGTACCTAGCCCCAAGTCTCCTCTTTTGATTGGTAAAGCGCATAACACCTATCGAGCCAGGTAGAAGACTTAGGAGCGCGTATATATAGAGATCTAGTGGGCGCTTTTTGTAGCAGAAATGATCAATATGAGTAAATAAATGAAATTCTACCTGTCTGAAACCAATCCAATCTTCATGAAACTTGGCGTGTACCTAGCCCCAAGTCTCCTCTTTCGATTGGTATAGCGCATTTTCCCCTATCGAACATGGTAGAAGAAGAAGGAGCGCGCATATAGAGATCTAAATGGCGCTTTTTATAGCAGAAGTGATCAAATGAGTAAATAAATGAAATTCTACCTATCTGAAACCAATTTAATCTTGATGAAACTTGGCATGTACCTAGCCCCAAGTCTCCTCTTTTGATTGGTAAAGCGCATATCCCCCTATCGAGCCAGGTAGAAGACTTAGGAACGCGTATATATAGAGATCTAGTGGGCGCTTTTTATAGCAGAAATGATCAATATGAGTAAATAAATGAAATTCTACCTGTCTGAAACCAATCCAATCTTCATGAAACTTGGCATGTACCTAGCCCCAAGTCTCCTCTTTCGATTGGTATAGCGCATACTCCCCTATCGAACATGGTAGAAGAAGAATTAGCGCGCATATAGAGATCTAATTGGCGCTTTTTATATCAGAAATGATCAAATGAGTAAATAAATGAAATTCTACCTATCTGAAACCAATTCAATCTTAATGAAACTTGGCATGATCCTAGTCCCAAAACTTCTCTTTCGATTGGTATAGCGCATATGACCCAATCGAACATGGTAAAAGACGAAGGAGCACGCATATAGAGATATAATGGGTGCTTTTTATAGCAGAAATAATCAAATGAGTAAATAAATGAAATTCTACCTATCTGAAACAAATTCAATCTTGATTAAATTTGGCATGTACCTAGCCCCGTCTCCTCTTTGGTTTGGTATAGCGCATATTCCCCTATCGAACCAGGTAGAGGACTTAGGAGCGCGTATATATAGAGATCTAAAGGGCGCTTTTTATAGCAGAAGTGATCAAATGAGTAAATAAATGAAATTCTGCCTATCTGAAACCAATTCAATCTTGATGAAACTTGGCATGTACCTAGCCCCAAGTCTCCTCTTTTGATTGGTAAAGCGCATATCCCCCTATCGAGCCAGGTAGAAGACTTAGGAGCGCGTATATATAGAGATCTAGTGGGCGCTTTTTATAGCAGAAATGATCAATATGAGTAAATAAATGAAATTCTACCTGTCTTAAACCAATCCAATCTTCATGAAACTTGGCATGTACCTAGCCCCAAGTCTCCTCTTTCGATTGGTATAGCGCATATTCCCCTATCGAACATGGTAGAAGAAGAAGTAGCGCGCATATAGAGATCTAATTGGCGCTTTTTATAACAGAAGTGATCAAATGAGTAAATAAATGAAATTCTACCTATCTGAAACCAATTCAATCTTGATGAAATTTGGCATGTACCTAGCCCCGTCTCCTCTTTCGATTGGTATAGCGCATATTCCCCTATCGAACCAGGTAGAGGACTTAGGAGCGCGTATATATAGAGATCTAAAGGGCGCTTTTTATAGCAGAAATGATCAATATGAGTAAATAATTGAAATTCTACCTGTCTGAAACCAATCCAATCTTCATGAAACTTGGCATGTATCTAGCCCCAAGTCTCCTCTTTCGATTGGTATAGCGCATATTCCCCTATCGAACATGGTAGAAGAAGAAGTAGCGCGCATATAGAGATCTAATTGGCGCTTTTTATATCAGAAATGATCAAATGAGTAAATAAATGAAATTCTGCCTATCTGAAACCAATTCAATCTTGATGAAACTTGGCATGATCCTAGTCCCAAAACTTCTCTTTCGATTGGTATAGCGCATATGCCCCAATCGAACATGGTAAAAGACGAAGGAGCACGCATATAGAGATCTAATGGGTGCTTTTTATAGCAGAAATAATCAATATGAGTAAAGAAATGAAATTCTACCTGTCTGAAACCAATCCAATCTTCATGAAACTTGGCATGTACCTAGCCCCAAGTCTCCTCTTTCGATTGGTATAGCGCATATTCCCCTATCGAACATGGTAGAAGAAGAAGTAGCGCGCATATAGAGATCTAATTGGCGCTTTTTATAGCAGAAGTGATCAAATGAGTAAATAAATGAAATTCTACCTATCTGAAACCAATTCAATCTTGATGAAACTTGGCATGTACCTAGCCCCAAGTCTCCTCTTTTGATTGGTAAAGCGCATATCCCCCTATCGAGCCAGGTAGAAGACTTAGGAGCGCGTATATATAGAGATCTAGTGGGCGCTTTTTATAGCAGAAATGATCAATACGAGTAAATAAATGAAATTCTACCTGTCTGAAACCAATCCAATCTTCATGAAACTTGGCATGTACCTAGCCCCAAGTCTCCTCTTTCGATTGGTATAGCGCATATTCCCCTATCGAACATGGTAGAAGAAGAACAAGCGCGCATATAGAGATCTAATTGGCGCTTTTTATAGCAGAAGTGATCAAATGAGTAAATAAATGAAATTCTACCTATCTGAAACCAATTCAATCTTGATGAAACTTGGCATGTACCTAGCCCCAAGTCTCCTCTTTAGATTGGTAAAGCGCATATCCCCCTATCGAGCCAGGTAGAAGACTTAGGAGCGCGTATATATAGAGATCTAGTGGGCGCTTTTTATAGCAGAAATGATCAATATGAGTAAATAAATGAAATTCTACCTGTCTGAAACCAATCCAATCTTCATGAAACTTGGCATGTACCTAGCCCCAAGTCTCCTCTTTCGATTGGTATAGCGCATATTCCCCTATCGAACATGGTAGAAGAAGAAGTAGCGCGCATATAGAGATCTAATTGGCGCTTTTTATATCAGAAATGATCAAATGAGTAAATAAATGAAATTCTACCTATCTGAAACCAATTCAATCTTAATGAAACTTGGCATGATCCTAGTCCCAAAACTTCTCTTTCGATTGGTATAGCGCATATGCCCCAATCGAACATGGTAAAAGACGAAGGAGCACGCATATAGAGATGTAATGGGTGCTTTTTATAGCAGAAATAATCAAATGAGTAAATAAATGAAATTCTACCTATCTGAAACCAATTCAATCTTGATGAAATTTGGCATGTACCTAGCCCCAAGTCTCCTCTTTCGATTGGTATAGCGCATATTCCCCTATCGAACATGGTAGAAGAAGAAGTAGCGCGCATATAGAGATCTAATTGGCGCTTTTTATAGCAGATATGATCAAATGGGTAAATAAATTAAATTCTAGAGATCTAAAGGGCGCTTTTTATAGCAGAAATGATCAATATGAGTAAATAAATGAAATTCTACCTATCTGAAGCCAATCCAATCTTCATGAAACTTGGCATGTACCTAGCCCCAAGTCTCCTCTTTCGATTGGTATAGCGCATATTCCCCTATCAAACATGGTAGAAGAAGAAGTAGCGCGCATATAGAGATCTAATTGGCGCTTTTTATAGCAGATATGATCAAATGGGTAAATAAATGAAATTCTACCTATCTGAAACCAATTCAATCTTGATGAAACTTGGCATGTACCTAGCCCCAAGTCTTCTCTTTTGATTGGTAAAGCGCATATCCCCCTATCGAGCCAGGTAGAAGACTTAGGAGCACGTATATATAGAGATCTAGTGGGCGCTTTTTATATCAGAAATGATCAAATGAGTAAATAAATGAAATTCTACCTATCTGAAACCAATTCAATCTTAATGAAACTTGGCATGATCCTAGTCCCAAAACTTCTCTTTCGATTAGTATAGCGCATATGCCCCAATCGAACATGGTAAAAGACGAAGGAGCACGCATATAGAGATGTAATGGGTCCTTTTTATAGCAGAAATAATCAAATGAGTAAATAATTGAAATTCTACCTATCTGAAACCAATTCAATCTTGATGAAATTTGGCATGTACCTAGCCCCGTCTCCTCTTTCGATTGGTATAGCGCATATTCCCCTATCGAACCAGGTAGAGGACTTAGGAGCGCGTATATATAGAGATCTAAAGGGCGCTTTTTATAGCAGAAATGATAAAATGAGTAAATGAATGAAATTCTACCTATCTGAAACCAATTCAATCTTGATGACACTCGGCATATACATAGCCCCAAGTCCCCTCTATCGATTGGTATAGCGCATGTATCGAACATGGTGGAAGATGTAGGAACGCGCATATAAGAGGTCTACTTCGCGCTTTTTATATCAGAAATGATTAAATGAGTAAATAAATGAAATTCTACCTATCTGAAACCAATTCAATCTTGATGAAATTTGGCATGTACCTAGCCCCGTCTCCTCTTTCGATTGGTATAGCGCATATTCCCCTATCGAACCAGGTAGAGGACTTAGGAGCGCGTATATATAGAGATCTAAAGGGCGCTTTTTATAGCAGAAATGATCAATATGAGTAAATAAATGAAATTCTACCTATCTGAAGCCAATCCAATCTTCATGAAACTTGGCATGTACCTAGCCCCAAGTCTCCTCTTTCGATTGGTATAGCGCATATACCCTTATCGAACGTGGTAGAAGAAGAAGGAGCGCCCATAGAGAGATTTAATGGGCGCTTTTTATAGCAGAAATGATCAAATGAGTAAATAAATGAAATTCTACCTATCTGAAACCAATTCAATCTTGATGAAACTTGGCAGGTTCCTAGTCCCAAAACTCCTCTTTCGATTGGTATAGCGCATATGCCCCTATCGAACATGGTAAAAGACGAAGGAGCGCGCATATAGAGATCTTATGGGCGCTTTTTATAGCAGAAATGATCAAATGAGTAAATAAATGAAATTCTACCTATCTGAAACCAATTCAATCTTGATGACACTCGGCATATACCTAGCCCCAAGTCCCCTCTATCGATTGGTATAGCGCATATACCCCTATCGAACATGGTGGAAGATGTAGGAGCGCGCATATAAGAGGTCTACTTCGCGCTTTTTATATCAGAAATGATTAAATGAGTAAATAAATGAAATTCTACCTATCTGAAACCAATTCAATCTTGATGAAACTTGGCATGTACCTAGCCCCAAGTCTCCTCTTTTGATTAGTAAAGCGCATATTCCCCTATCGAGCCAGGTAGAAGACTTAGGAGCGCGTATATATAGAGATCTAGTGGGCGCTTTTTATAGCAGAAATGATCAATATGAGTAAATAAATGAAATTCTACCTATATGAAACCAATCCAATCTTCATGAAACTTGGCATGTACCTGGCCCCAAGTCTCCTCTTTCGATTGGTATAGCGCATATTCCCCTATCGAACATGGTAGAAGAAGAAGGAGCGCGCATATAGAGATCTAATTGGTGCTTTTTATAGCAGAAGTGATCAAATGAGTAAATAAATGAAATTCTACCTATCTGAAACCAATTCAATCTTGATGAAACTTGGCATGATCCTAGTCCCAAAACTTCTCTTTCGATTGGTATAGCGCATATGCCCCAATCAAACGTGGTAAAAGACGAAGGAGTACGCATATAGAGATCTAATGGGTGCTTTTTATAGCAGAAATAATCAAATGAGTAAATAAATGAAATTCTACCTATCTGAAGCCAATCCAATCTTCATGAAACTTGGCATGTACCTAGCCCCAAGTCTCCTTTTTCGATTGGTATAGCGCATATACCCTAATCGAACATGGTAGAAGAAGAAGGAGCGCCCATATAGAGATCTAATGGGCGCTTTTTATAGCAGAAATGATCAAATGAGTAAATAAATGAAATTCTACCTATCTGAAACCAATTCAATCTTGATGAATCTTGGCATAAACCCAGCCCCAAGTCCCCTCTTTCGATTGGTATAGCGTATATACCCCTATCGAACATGGTAGAAGACTTAAGAGCGCCCATATAGAGATCTAATGGGCGTTTTTATAGCAGAAATGATCAAATGAGTAAATAAATGAAATTCTACCTATCTGAAACCAATTCAATCTTGATGAAACTTAGCAGATACCTAGCCCTAAGTCCCCTCTTTCGATTGGTATAGCGCATATGCCCCTATCGAACATGGTAAAAGACGAATGAGCGCGCATTTAGAGATCTAATTGGCGCTTTTTATAGCAGAAGTAATCAAATGAGTAAATAAATGAAATTCTACCTATCTGAAACCAATTCAATCTTGATGAAACTTGGCATGTTCCTAGTCCCAAAACTCCTCTTTCGATTGGTATAGCGCATATGCCCCTATCGAGCCAGGTAGAGAAGACTTAGGAGCACGTATATATAGAGATCTAGTGGGCGCTTTTTATAGCAGAAATGATCAAAATGAGTAAATAAATGAAATTCTACCTGTCTGAAACCAATCCAATCTTCATGAAACTTGGCATGTAACTAGCCCCAAGTCTCCTCTTTCGATTGGTATAGCACATATGCCCCTATCGAACATGGTAAAAGACGAATGAGCGCGCATTTAGAGATCTAATTGGCGCTTTTTATAGCAGAAGTGATCAAATGAGTAAATTAATGAAATTCTACCTATCTGAAACCAATTCAATCTTGATGAAACTTGGCATGTACCTAGCCCCCAGTTTCCTCTTTTGATTGGTAAAGCGCATATCCCCTATTGAGCCAGGTAGAAGACTTAGGAGCGTGTATATATAGAGATCTAGTGGTCGCTTTTTATAGCAGAAATGATCAATATGAGTAAATAAATGAAATTCTACCTGTCTGAAACCAATCCAATCTTCATGAAACTTGGCATGTACCTAGCCCCAAGTCTCCTCTTTTGATTGGTATAGCGCAAATTCCCCTATCGAACATGGTAGAAGAAGAAGGAGCGCGCATATAGAGATCTAATTGGCGTTTTTTATATCAGAAATGATCAAATGAGTAAATAAATGAAATTCTACCTATCTGAAACCAATTCAATCTTAATGAAACTTGGCATGATCCTAGTCCCAAAACTTCTCTTTCGATTGGTATAGCGCATATGCCCCAATCGAACATGGTAAAAGACGAAGGAGCACGCATATAGAGATCTAATGGGTGTTTTTTATAGCAGAAATAATCAAATGAGTAAATAAATGAAATTCTACCTATCTGAAACCAATTCAATCTTGATGAAACTTGGCATGTACCTAGCCCCGTCTCCTCTTTCGATTGGTATAGCGCATATACCCCTATCGAACCAGGTAGAGGACTTAGGAGCGCGTATATATATAGATCTAATGGGCGCTTTTTATAGCAGAAATGATAAAATGAGTAAATAAATGAAATTCTACCTATCTGAAACAAATTCAATATTGATGAAACTTGGCATGTACCAAGCCCCAAGTCTCCTCTTTTGATTAGTAGAGCGCATATACCCCTATCGAACATGGTGGAAGACGTAGGAGCGCGCATATAGAGCTCTTATTGGCGCTTTTTATAGCAGAAATGATCAAATGAGTAAATAAATGAAATTCTACCTATCTGAAACCAATTCAATCTTGATGAAACTTGGCATATACCTAGTCCCAAGTCCCCTCTTTCGATTGGTATAGCGCATATACCCCTATCGAACATGGTGGAAGACGTAGGAGCGCGCATATAGAGGTCTACTTCGCGCTTTTTATATCAGAAATGATCAAATGACTAAATAAATGAAATTCTACCTATCTGAAACCAATTCAATCTTGATGAAACTTGGCATAAACCCAGCCCCAAGTCCCCCTTTCGATTGGTATAGCGCATATACCCCTATCGAACATGGTAGAAGACTTAGGAGCGCGCATATAAGAGGTCTACTTCGCGCCTTTTATATCAGAAATGATCAAATGAGTAAATAAATGAAATTCTACCTATCTGAAACCAATTCAATCTTGATGAAACTTGGCATATACCTAGCCCCAAGTCCCCTCTTTCGATTGGTATAGCGCATATACCCCTATCGAACATGGTGGAAGACGTAGGAGCGCGCATATAGAGGTCTACTTCGCGCTTTTATTTTATCAGAAATAATCAAATGAGTAAATAAATGAAATTCTACCTATCTGAAACCAATTCAATCTTGATGAAACTTGGCATAAACCCAGCCCCAAGAACCCTCTTTCGATTGGTATAGCGCATATACCCCTATCGAACATGGTAGAAGACTTAAGAGCGCCCATATAGAGATCTAATGGGCGTTTTTATAGCAGAAATGATCAAATGAGTAAATAAATGAAATTCTACCTATCTGAAACCAATTCAATCTTGATGAAACTTGGTATAAACCCAGCCCCAAGTCCCCTCTTTCGATTAGTATAGCGCATATACCCCTATCGAACATGGTGGAAGACGTAGGAGCGCGCATATAGAGGTCTTCTTCGCGCTTTTTATATCAGAAATGATCAAATGAGTAAATAAATGAAATTCTACCTATCTGAAACCAATTCAATCTTGATGAAACTTAGCAGATACCTAGCCCTAAGTCCCCTCTTTCGATTGGTATAGCGCATATACCCCCGAACATGGTGGAAGACGTAGGAGCGCGCATATAGAGGTCTACTTCGCGCTTTTTTTATCAGAAATGATCAAATGAGTAAATAAATGAAATTCTACCTATCTGAAACCAATTCAATCTTGAAGAAACTTGGCATGTTCCTAGTCCCAAAACTCCTCTTTCGATTGGTATAGCGCATATGCCCCTATCGAACATGGTAAAAGACGAAGGAGCGCGCATATAGAGATCTAATGGGCGCTTTTTATAGCAGAAGTGATCAACTGATCAAATGAGTAAATAAATGAAATTCTACCTATCTGAAACCAATTCAATCTTGATGAAACTTGGCATGTACCTAGCCCCAAGTCTCCTCTTTTGATTGGTAAAGCGCATATCCCCCTATCGAGCCAGGTAGAAGACTTAGGAGCGCGTATATATAGAGATCTAGTGGGCACTTTTTATAGCAGAAATGATCAATATGAGAAAATAAATGAAATTCTACCATTCTGAAACCAATACAATCTTCATGAAACTTGGCATGTACCTAGCCCCAAGTCTCCTCTTTCGATTGGTATAGCGCATATTCCCCTATCGAACATGGTAGAAGAAGGAGCGCGCATATAGAGGTCTAATGGGCGCTTTTTATATCAGAAATGATCAATATGAGTAAATAAATGAAATTCTACCTATCTGAAACCAATTCAATCTGGATGGAACGTGGCATGTACCAAGCCCGAAGTCTTCTGTTTCGATTGGTATAGCGCATATACCCCTATCGAACATGGTGGAAGACGTAGGAGCGCGCATATAGAGGTCTACTTCGCGATTTTTATATCAGAAATGATCAAATGAGTAAATAAATGAAATTCTACCTATCCTGAAACCAATTCAATCTTGATGAAACTTGGCATATACCTAGCCCCAAGTCCCTTCTTTTGATTGGTATAGCGCATATACCCCTATCGAACATGGTGGAAGACGTAGGAGCGCGCATATAGAGGTCTACATCGCGCTTTTTATATCAGAAATGATCAAATGAGTAAATAAATGAAATTCTACCTATCTGAAACCAATTCAATCTTGATGAAGCTTGGCATGTACCTAGCAACCAGTCTCCTCTTTTGATTCGTAAAGCGCATATCACCCTATCGAGCTAGGTAGAAGACTTAGGAGCGCGAATATATAGAGATCTAATGGGCGCTTTTTATAGCAGAAATGATCAATATGAGTAAATAAATGAAATTCTACCTATCTGAAACCAATCCAATCTTCATGAAACTTGGCATGTACCTAGCCCCAAGTCTCCTCTTTTGATTGGTATAGCGCATATTCCCCTATCGAACATGGTAGAAGAAGAAGGAGCGCGCATATAGAGATCTAATTGGCGTTTTTTATATCAGAAATGATCAAATGAGTAAATAAATGAAATTCTACCTATCTGAAACCAATTCAATCTTAATGAAACTTGGCATGATCCTAGTCCCAAAACTTCTCTTTCGATTGGTATAGCGCATATGCCCCAATCGAACATGGTAAAAGACGAAGGAGCACGCATATAGAGATCTAATGGGTGCTTTTTATAGCAGAAATAATCAAATGAGTAAATAAATGAAATTCTACCTATCTGAAACCAATTCAATCTTGATGAAACTTGGCATGTACCTAGCCCCGTCTCCTCTTTCGATTCGTATAGCGCATATACCCCTATCGAACCAGGTAGAGGACTTAGGAGCGCGTATATATATAGATCTAATGGGCGCTTTTTATAGCAGAAATGATAAAATGAGTAAATAAATGAAATTCTACCTATCTGAAACAAATTCAATATTGATGAAACTTGGCATGTACCAAGCCCCAAGTCTCCTCTTTTGATTAGTAGAGCGCATATACCCCTATCGAACATGGTGGAAGACGTAGGAGCGCGCATATAGAGCTCTTATTGGCGCTTTTTATAGCAGAAATGATCAAATGAGTAAATAAATGAAATTCTACCTATCTGAAACCAATTCAATCTTGATGAAACTTGGCATATACCTAGTCCCAAGTCCCCTCTTTCGATTGGTATAGCGCATATACCCCTATCGAACATGGTGGAAGACGTAGGAGCGCGCATATAGAGGTCTACTTCGCGCTTTTTATATCAGAAATGATCAAATGACTAAATAAATGAAATTCTACCTATCTGAAACCAATTCAATCTTGATGAAACTTGGCATAAACCCAGCCCCAAGTCCCCCTTTCGATTGGTATAGCGCATATACCCCTATCGAACATTGTAGAAGACTTAGGAGCGCGCATATAAGAGGTCTACTTCGCGCCTTTTATATCAGAAATGATCAAATGAGTAAATAAATGAAATTCTACCTATCTGAAACCAATTCAATCTTGATGAAACTTAGCAGATACCTAGCCCTAAGTCCCCTCTTTCGATTGGTATAGCGCATATACCCCCGAACATGGTGGAAGACGTAGGAGCGCGCATATAGAGGTCTACTTCGCGCTTTTTTTATCAGCAGAAATGATCAAATGAGTAAATAAATGAAATTCTACCTATCTGAAACCAATTCAATCTTGAAGAAACTTGGCATGTTCCTACTCCCAAAACTCCTCTTTCGATTGGTATAGCGCATATGCCCCTATCGAACATTGTAAAAGACGAAGGAGCGCGCATATAGAGATCTAATGGGCGCTTTTTATAGCAGAAGTGATCAACTGATCAAATGAGTAAATAAATGAAATTCTACCTATCTGAAACCAATTCAATCTTGATGAAACTTGGCATGTACCTAGCCCCAAGTCTCCTCTTTTGATTGGTAAAGCGCATATCCCCCTATCGAGCCAGGTAGAAGACTTAGGAGCGCGTATATATAGAGATCTAGTGGGCACTTTTTATAGCAGAAATGATCAATATGAGAAAATAAATGAAATTCTACCATTCTGAAACCAATACAATCTTCATGAAACTTGGCATGTACCTAGCCCCAAGTCTCCTCTTTCGATTGGTATAGCGCATATTCCCCTATCGAACATGGTAGAAGAAGGAGCGCGCATATAGAGGTCTAATGGGCGCTTTTTATATCAGAAATGATCAATATGAGTAAATAAATGAAATTCTACCTATCTGAAACCAATTCAATCTTGATGGAACGTGGCATGTACCAAGCCCGAAGTCTTCTGTTTCGATTGGTATAGCGCATATACCCCTATCGAACATGGTGGAAGACGTAGGAGCGCGCATATAGAGGTCTACTTCGCGCTTTTTATATCAGAAATGATCAAATGAGTAAATAAATGAAATTCTACCTATCTGAAACCAATTCAATCTTGATGAAACTTGGCATATACCTAGCCCCAAGTCCCTTCTTTTGATTGGTATAGCGCATATACCCCTATCGAACATGGTGGAAGACGTAGGAGCGCGCATATAGAGGTCTACATCGCGCTTTTTATATCAGAAATGATCAAATGAGTAAATAAATGAAATTCTACCTATCTGAAACCAATCCAATCTTGATGAAACTTGGCATGTACCAGCCCCAAGTCTCCTCTTTCGATTAGTATAGCGCATATACCCCAATCGAACATGGTAGAAGACGAAGGAGCGCGCATATAGAGATCTAAGGGGTACTCTTTTTTTTAGCAGAAATGATAAATTGAGTAAATAAATGAAATTCTACATCTCTGTAACCAATTCAATCTTGATGAAACTTGGCATGTTCCTAGTCCCAAGTCTCCTCTTTCGATTGGTATAGCGCATATATCCCTATCGAACATGGTAGAAGACGTAGAAGCGCGCATATAGATTTCTTATTGGCGCTTTTTATAGCAGAAATGATCAAATGAGTAAATAAATGAAATTCTACCTATCTGAAACCAATTCAATCTTGATGAAACTTGGCATATACCTAGCCCCAAGTCTCCTCTTTCGATTGGTATAGCGCATGTATCCCTATCGAACATGGTGGAGGACATAGGAGCGCGCATATAGAGGTCTAATGGGCGATTTTTATAGCAGAAATGATCAAATGAGTAAATAAATGAAATTCTACCTATCTGAAACCAATTCAATCTTGATGAAACTTGGCATGTTCCTAGCCCCAAGTCTCCTCTTTTGATTGGTATAGCGCATATTCCCCTATCGAACATGGTAGAAGACGTAGGAGCGCGCATATAGAGGTCTGATGGGCGCTTTTGAAAGCAGAAATGATCAATATAAGTAAATAAATGAAATTCTACCTATCTGAAACCAATTCAATCTTGATGGAACTTCGCATATATCTAGCCCCAAGTCTCCTCTTTCGATTAGTATAGCGCATGTACCCCTATCGAACATGGTAGAAGACTTAGGAGCGCGCATATAGAGGTATTATTGGCGCTTTTAATAGCAGAAATGATTAAATGAGTAAATAAATGAAATTCTACCTATCTGAAACCAATTCAATCTTGATGAAACTTGGCATGTACCTACCCCAAAGGCTCCTCTTTTGATTGGTATAGCGCATATTCCCCTATCGAACATGGTAGAAGAAGTAGGAGCGCGCATATAGAGGTCCAATGGGCGCTTTTTATAGCAGAAATGATCAATGTGAGTAAATAAATGAAATTCTACCTATCTGAAACAAACTCAATCTTGATGAAACTTGGCATGTACCTAGCCCCAAGTCTCTTCTTTCTATTGGTATAGCGCATATCCCCCTATCGAACCAGGTAGAAAAGGTAGAGCGCGGTTATAGAGATCTAATAGGCGCTTTTTATAGCAGAAATGATCTAATGAGTAAATAAATGAAATTCTACCCATCTGAAACCAATTCAATCTTGATGAAAATTGGCATGTACCTAGCCAAAAGTATATTCTTTCAATTGGTATAGCGCATATCCCCCTATCGAACATGGTAGAAGACGTAGGAGCGCGCATATAGAGGTCTTAATAGCGCTTTTTGTAGCAGAAACGATCAAATGAGTAAATAAATGAAATTCTACCTATCTGAAACCAATTCAATCTTGATGAAACTTGGCATATACCTAGCCCCAAGTCTCTTCTTTCGATTGGTATAGCGCATATTCCCCTATCGAACATGGTAGAAGACTTAGGAGCGCGCATATAGAGGTCTTATTGGCGCTTTTAATAGCAGAAATGATCAAAGGAGTAAATAAATGAAATTCTACCTATCTGAAACCAATTCAATCTTGATGAAACTTGGCATGTACCTAGCCCCAAGTCTCCTCTTTCGATTGGTATAGCGCATGTATCCCTATCAAACATGGTGGAGGACATAGGAGCGCGCATATAGAGGTCTAATGGGCGATTTTTATAGCAGAAATGATCAAATGAGTAAATAAATGAAATTCTACCTATCTGAAACCAATTCAATCTTGATGAAACTTGGCATGTTCCTAGCCCCAAGTCTCCTCTTTTGATTGGTATAGCGCATATTTCCCTATCGAACATGGTAGAAGACTTAGGAGCGCGCATATAGAGGTATTATTGGCGCTTTTAATACCAGAAATGATTAAATGAGTAAATAAATGAAATTCTACCTATCTGAAACCAATTCAATCTTGATGAAACTTGGCATGTACCTACCCCAAAGGCTCCTCTTTTGATTGGTATAGCGCATATTCCCCTATCGAACATGGTAGAAGAAGTAGGAGCGCGCATATAGAGGTCCAATGGGCGCTTTTTATAGCAGAAATGATCAATGTGAGTAAATAAATGAAATTCTACCTATCTGAAACAAACTCAATCTTGATGAAACTTGGCATGTAACTAGCCCCAAGTCTCTTCTTTCTATTGGTATAGCGCATATCCCCCTATCGAACCAGGTAGAAAAGGTAGAGCGCGGTTATAGAGATCTAATAGGCGCTTTTTATAGCAGAAATGATCTAATGAGTAAATAAATGAAATTCTACCCATCTGAAACCAATTCAATCTTGATGAAAATTGGCATGTACCTAGCCAAAAGTATATTCTTTCAATTGGTATAGCGCATATCCCCCTATCGAACATGGTAGAAGACGTAGGAGCGCGCATATAGAGGTCTTAATAGCGCTTTTTGTAGCAGAAACGATCAAATGAGTAAATAAATGAAATTCTACCTATCTGAAACAAATTCAATCTTGATGAAACTTGGCATGTACCTTGTCCCAAGTCTCCTCTTTCGATTGGTATAGCGCAAATACCCCTATTGAACATGGAAGAAGACATAGGAGCGCGCATATGGAGGTCTAAGGGGCGATTTTTATAGCAGAAATGATCAAATGAGTAAATAAATGAAATTCTACCTATCTGAAACCAATTCAATCTTGATGAAACTTGGCATGTTCCAAGCCCAAAGTCTCTTCTTTGGATTAGTATAGTATACCACTATCGAACATGGTAGAAGACGTAGGAGCGCGCATATAGAGGTCTAATGGGCACTTTTTATAACAGATATGATCAAATGAGTAAATAAATGAAATTCTACCTATCTGAAACCAATTCAATCTTAATGAAACTTGGCATGTACCTCGCCCCAAGTCTCTTTTTTTGATTGGTATAGCGCAAATACCCCTATCAAGCATGGTAGAAGACGTAGGAGCGAAGTTAAATAGGTACATGCCAAGTTTCATCAAGATTGAATTGGTTTCAGATAGGTAGAATTTCATTTACTTACTCATTTGATCATATCTGTTATAAAAAGCGCTTTTAAGCGCAATCCTACGTCTTCTACCATGTTCGATAGTGGCATATGCGCTATACCAATTGAAAAAGGAGACTTGGGGCTAGGTACATGCCAAGTTTCATAAAGATTGAATTGGTTTCAAATAGGCAGAATTTCATTTATTTACCCATTTGATCATATCTGCTATAAAAAGCGCCGATTAGGTCTCTATATGCGCGCTTCTACGTCTTCTACCATGTTCGATAGGGGAATATGCGCTATACCAATCGAAAGAGGAGACTTGGAGCTAGGAACATGCGAAGTTTCATTAAGATTGAATTGGTTTCAGATAGGTAAAAGTTCATTTATTTACTAATTTGATCATATCTGCTATAAAAAGCGCCAATTAGACCTCTATATGCGCGCTCCTAAGTCTTCTACCTGGTTCGATAGGAGGATATCGCTTTACCAATGAAAAGAGGAGACTTGGTGCTAGGTACATGCCAAGTTTCATCAAGATTGGATTGGTTTCAGATAGGTAGAATTTCATTTATGTACTCATATTGATCATATCGGCTATAAAAAGCGCCCATTAGACCTCTATATGCGCGCTCCTACCTCTTCTACCATGTTCGATAGGGGTATATGCGCTATACTAATCGAAAGAGGAGACTTGGAGCTAGGTACATTCCAAGTTTTATCAAGATTGAATTGGTTTCAGATATGTAGAATGTCATTTATTTACTCATTTGATCATATCTGCTATAAAAAGCGCCTATTAGACCTCAATATGCGCGCTCCTACGTCTTCTACCATGTTCGATAGTGGTATATGCTCTATACCAATCAAAAGAGGAGACTTAGGGCCAGGTACATGCCAAGTTTCATCAAGATTGGATTGGTTTCAGATAGGTAGAATTTTATTTATTTACTCATATTGATCATTTCTGTTATAATAAGCGCCCATTAGACCTCTATATGCTCGCTCCTAAGTCTTCTACCTGGTTCGATAGGAGGATATCGCTTTACCAATCAAAAGAGGAGACTTGGGGCTAGGTACATGCCAAGTTTCATCAAGATTGAATTGGTTTCAGATAGGTAGAATTTCATTTATTTACTCATATTGATCATTTCTGCTATAAAAAGCGCCCATTAGATCTCTATATATACGTGCTCCTAAGTCCTCTACCTGGTTCGATAGGGGAATATGCGCTATACCAATCAAAAGAAGAGACTTTGGGCTAGGTACATGCCACGTTTCATCAAGATTGAATTGGTTTCAGATAGGTAGAATTTCATTTATTTACTCATTTGATCATTTCTGCTATAACAAGCGCCAATTAGATCTCTATATGCCCGCTCCTACGTCTTCTACCATGTTCGATAGGGGATTATGAATAGCGCATTTACCAATCGAAAGAGGAGACTTGGGGCTAGGTACATGCCAAGTTTCATCAAGATTGAATTGGTTTCAGATAGGTAGGGATTCATTTATTTACTCATATTGATCATTTCTGCTATAAAGTAGCGCCCTTTAGATCTCTATATATACGCGCTCCTAAGTCCTCTACCTGGTTCGATAGGGGAATATGCGCTATACCAATCGAAAGAGGAGAGTTGGGGCTAGGTACATGCCAAGTTTCATCAAGATTGAATTGGTTTCAGATAGGTAGAATTTCATTTATTTACTCATTTGATCATTTCTGCTATAAAAAGCGCCCATTATATCTCTATATGCCCGCTCCTACTTCTTATACCATGTTCGATAGCGGTATATGCGCTATACCAATCGAAAGAGGAGACTTGGGGCTAGGTACATGCTAAGTTTCATCAAGATTGAATTAGTTTCAGATAGGTAGAATTTCATTTATTTACTCATTTGATCATATCTGCTATAAAAAGCGCCAATTAGATCTCTATATGCCCACTCCTACGTCTTCTATCATGTTCGATAGGGGATTATGAATAGCGCATTTACCAATCGAAAGAGGAGACTTGGGGCTAGGTACATGCCAAGTTTCATCAAGATTGAATTGGTTTCAGATAGGTAGGGATTCATTTATTTACTCATATTGATCATTTCTGCTATAAAAAGCGCCCTTTAGATCTCTATATATACGCGCTCGTAAGTCCTCTACCTGGTTCGATAGGGGAATATGAGCTATACCAATCGAAAGAGGAGAGTTGGGGCTAGGTACATGCCAAGTTTCATCAAGATTGAATTGGTTTCAGATAGGTAGAATTTCATTTATTTACTCATTTGATCATTTCTGCTATAAAAAGCGCCCATTATATCTCTATATGCCCGCTCCTACTTCTTATACCATGTTCGATAGCGGTATATGCGCTATACCAATCGAAAGAGGAGACTTGGGGCTAGGTACATGCCAAGTTTCATCAAGATTGGACTGGTTTCAGAGAGGAAAAATTTCAATTATTTACTCATATTGATCATTTCTGTTATAAAAAGCGCTCATTAGACCTCTATATGCGCGCTCCTAAGTCTTCTACCTGGTTCGATAGGAGGATATGCGCTTTACCAATCAAAAGAGGAGACTTGGGGCTAGGTACATGCCAAGATTCATCAAGATTGAATTGGTTTCAGATAGGTAGAATTTCATTTATTTACTCATATTGATCATTTCTGCTATAAAAAGCGCCAATTAGACCTCTATATACGCGCTCCTAAGTCTTCTACCATGTTCGATAGGGGAATATGCGCTATACCAATCAAAAGAGGAAACTAGGGGCTAGGTACATGTCATGTTTCATCAAGATTGAATTGGTTTCAGAAAGGTAGAATTTCATTTATTTACTCATTTTGATCATTTCTGCTATAAAAAGCGCCAATTACACCTCTATATACGCGCTCCTAAGTC
Organism: Pinctada fucata; assembly: GCA_028142955.1. Classification (NCBI taxonomy): domain Eukaryota; kingdom Metazoa; phylum Mollusca; class Bivalvia; order Pterioida; family Pteriidae; genus Pinctada; species Pinctada fucata. The sequence goes on from AP027115.1 coordinate 29,357,619, forward strand.
TTCTACCATGTTCGATAGGGGAATATGCTCTATACCAATCAAAAGAGGAAACTGAGGGCCAGGTACATGCGAAATTTCATCAAGATTGAATTGGTTTCAGATAGGTAGAATTTCATTTATTTACTCATTTGATCATTTCTGCTATAAAAAGCGCCCATTAGACTTCTATATGCGGGCTCCTAAGTCTTCTACCTGGTTCGATAGGAGGATATCGCTTTACCAATCAAAAGAGGAGACTTGGGGCTAGGTACATGCCAAGTTTCATCAAGATTGAATTGGTTTCAGATAGGTAGAATTTCATTTATTTACTCATATTGATCATTTCTGCTATAAAAAGCGCCCATTAGATCTCTATATATACGCGCTCCTAAGTCCTCTACCTGGTTCGATAGGGGAATATGCGCTATACAAATCGAAAGAGGAGACTTGGGTTAGGTACATGCCAAGTTTCATCAAGATTGAATTGGTTTCAGATAGGTAGAATTTCATTTATTTACTCATTTGATCATTTCTGCTATAAAAAGCGCCCTTTAGATCTCTATATACCCGCTCCTACGTCTTCTACCATGTTCGATAGCGGTATATGCGCTATACCAATCGAAAGAAGAGACTTGGGGCTAGGTACATGCCAAGATTCATCAAGATTGAATTGGTTTCAGATAGATAGAATTTCATTTATTTACTCATATTGATCATTTCTGCCATAAAAAGCGCCCATTGGATCTTTATATGCGCGCTCCTAAGTCTTCTACCTGGTTCGATAGGGGAATATGCCTTATATACCAATCAAAAGAGGAGACTTGGGGCTAGGTACATGCCAAGTTTCATCAAGATTGAATTAGTTTGAGATAGGTAGAATTTCATTTATTTACTCATTTGATCATATCTGCTATGAAAAGCGCCCATTATATCTCTATATGCCCGCTCCTACTTCTTCTACCATGTTCGATAGCGGTATATGCGCTATACCAATCAAAAGAGGAGACTTTGGGCTAGGTACATGCCAAGTTTTATCAAGATTGGATTGGTTTCAGATAGGAAGAATTTCAATTATTTACTCACATTGATCATCTCTGTTATAAAAAGCGCCTATTAGACCTCTATATGCGCGCTCCTAAGTCTTCTACCTGGTTCGAAAGGAGGGTATGCGCTTTACCAATCAAAAGAGGAGACTTGGGGCTAGGTACATGCCAAGATTAATCAAGATTGAATTGGTTTCAGATAGGTAAAATTTCATTTATTTACTCATTTGATCATTTCTGCTATAAAAAGCGCCCATTAGACCTCTATATGCGCGCTCCTAAGTCTTCTACGATGTTCGATAGGGGAATATGCGCTACACCAATCAAAAGAGGAAACTGGGGGCTAGGTACATGTCATGTTTCATCAATATTGAATTGGTTTCAGATAGGTAGAATTTCATTTATTTACTCATTTTGATCATTTCTGCTATAAAAAGCGCCAATTAGACCTCTATATACGCGCTCCTAAGTCTTCTACCTGGTTCGATAGGGGAATATGCTCTATACCAATCAAAAGAGGAAACTTAGGGCCAGGAACATGCCAAGTTTCATTAAGATTGAATTGGTTTCAGATAGGTAGAATTTCATTTATTTACTCATTTGATCATTTCTGCTATAAAAAGCGCCCATTAGACCTCTATATGCACGCTCTTAAGTCTACTACTTGGTTTGATAGGAGGATATCGCTTTACCAATCAAAAGAGGAGACTTGGGGCTAGGTACATGCCAAGTTTCATCAAGATTGAATTGGTTTCAGATAGGTAGAATTTCATTTATTTACTCATATTGATCATTTCTGCTATAAAAAGCGCCCATTAGACCTCTATATATACGCGCTCCTAAGTCCTCTACCTGGTTCGATAGGGGAATATGCGCTATACCAATCGAAAGAGGAGACTTGGGCTAGGTACATGCCAAGTTTCATCAAGATTGAATTGGTTTCAGATAGGTAAAATTTCATTTATTTACTTATTTGATCATTTCTGCTATGAAAAGAGCCCATTAGATCTCTATATACCAGCTCCTACGTCTTCTACCATGTTCGATAGCGGTATATGCGCTATACCAATCGAAAGAAGAGACTAGGGGCTAGGTACATGCCAAGTTTCATCAAGATTGGATTGGTTTCAGATAGGTAGAATTTCATTTATTTACTCATATTGATCATTTCTGTTATAAAAAGCGCCCATTAGACCTCTATATGCGTGCTCCTAAGTCTTCTACCTGGTTCGAAAGGAGGATATCGCTTTACCAATCAAAAGAGGAGACTTGGGGCTAGGTACATGCCAAGTTTCATCAAGATTGAATTGGTTTCAGATAGGTAGAATTTCATTTATTTACTCATATTGATCATTTCTGCTTTAAAAAGCGTAAATTAGACCTCTATATACGCGCTCCTAAGTCTTCTACCTGGTTCGATAGGGGAATATGCTCTATACCAATCTAAAGAAAAAACTTAGGGCCAGGTACATGCCAAGTTTCATCAAGATTGAATTGGTTTCAGATAGGTAGAATTTCATTTATTTACTCATGTTGATCATTTCTGCTATAAAAAGCGCCCATTAGACCTCTATATATACGCGCTCCTAAGTCCTCCACCTGGTTCGATAGGGGAATATGCGCTATACCAATCGAAAGAAGAGACTTGGGGCTAGGTACATGCCAAGTTTCATCAAGATTGAATATGCCAAGATTGAATTGGTTTCAGATAGGTAGAATTTCATTTATTTACTCATGTTGATCATTTCTGCTATAAAAAGCGCCCATTAGACCTCTATATGCTCGCTCCTAAGTCTTCTACCTGGTTCGATAGGAGGAAATCGCTTTACCAATCAAAAGAGGAGACTTGGGGCTAGGTACATGCCAAGTTTCATCAAGATTGAATTTGTTTCAGATAGGTAGAATTGATCATTTCTGTTATAAAAAGCGCCCATTAGACTTCTATATGCGGGCTCCTAAGTCTTCTACCTGGTTCGATAGGAGGATATCGCTTTACCAATCAAAAGAGGAGACTTGGGGCTAGGTACATGCCAAGTTTCATCAAGATTGAATTGGTTTCAGATAGGTAGAATTTCATTTATTTACTCATATTGATCATTTCTGCTATAAAAAGCGCCCATTAGATCTCTATATATACGCGCTCCTAAGTCCTCTACCTGGTTCGATAGGGGAATATGCGCTATACAAATCGAAAGAGGAGACTTGGGTTAGGTACATGCCAAGTTTCATCAAGATTGAATTGGTTTCAGATAGGTAGAATTTCATTTATTTACTCATTTGATCATTTCTGCTATAAAAAGCGCCCATTAGATCTCTATATGCCCGCTCCTCCGTCTTCTACCATGTTCGATAGGGGAATATGCCTTATATACCAATCAAAAGAGGAGACTTGGGGCTAGGTACATGCCAAGTTTCATCAAGATTGAATTAGTTTGAGATAGGTAGAATTTCATTTATTTACTCATTTGATCATATCTGCTATGAAAAGCGCCCATTATATCTCTATATGCCCGCTCCTACTTCTTCTACCATGTTCGATAGCGGTATATGCGCTATACCAATCAAAAGAGGAGACTTTGGGCTAGGTACATGCCAAGTTTTATCAAGATTGGATTGGTTTCAGATAGGAAGAATTTCAATTATTTACTCACATTGATCATCTCTGTTATAAAAAGCGCCTATTAGACCTCTATATGCGCGCTCCTAAGTCTTCTACCTGGTTCGAAAGGAGGGTATGCGCTTTACCAATCAAAAGAGGAGACTTGGGGCTAGGTACATGCCAAGATTCATCAAGATTGAATTGGTTTCAGATAGGTAAAATTTCATTTATTTACTCATTTGATCATTTCTGCTATAAAAAGCGCCCATTAGACCTCTATATGCGCGCTCCTAAGTCTTCTACGATGTTCGATAGGGGAATATGCGCTACACCAATCAAAAGAGGAAACTGGGGGCTAGGTACATGTCATGTTTCATCAATATTGAATTGGTTTCAGATAGGTAGAATTTCATTTATTTACTCATTTTGATCATTTCTGCTATAAAAAGCGCCAATTAGACCTCTATATACGCGCTCCTAAGTCTTCTACCATGTTCGATAGGGGAATATGCTCTATACCAATCAAAAGAGGAAACTTAGGGCCAGGAACATGCCAAGTTTCATCAAGATTGAATTGGTTTCAGATAGGTAGAATTTCATTTATTTACTCATTTGATCATTTCTGCTATAAAAAGCGCCCATTAGACCTCTATATGCACGCTCTTAAGTCTACTACCTGGTTTGATAGGAGGATATCGCTTTACCAATCAAAAGAGGAGACTTGGGGCTAGGTACATGCCAAGTTTCATCAAGATTGAATTGGTTTCAGATAGGTAGAATTTCATTTATTAACTCATATTGATCATTTCTGCTTTAAAAAGCGTAAATTAGACCTCTATATATACGCGCTCCTAAGTCCTCTACCTGGTTCGATAGGGGAATATGCTCTATACCAATCTAAAGAAATAACTTAGGGCCAGGTACATGCCAAGTTTCATCAAGATTGAATTGGTTTCAGATAGGTAGAATTTCATTTATTTACTCATGTTGATCATTTCTGCTATAAAAAGCGCCCATTAGACCTCTATATATACGCGCTCCTAAGTCCTCCACCTGGTTCGATAGGGGAATATGCGCTATACCAATCGAAAGAAGAGACTTGGGGCTAGGTACATGCCAAGTTTCATCAAGATTGAATTGGTTTCAGATAGGTAGAATTTCATTTATTTACTCATATTGATCATTTCTGTTATAAAAAGCGCCCATTAGACCTCTAGATGCTCGCTCCTAAGTCGTCTACCTGATTCGATAGGAGGATATCGCTTTACCAATCAAAAGAGGAGACTTGGGGCTAGGTACATGCCAAGTTTCATCAAGATTGAATTGGTTTCAGATAGGTAGAATTTCATTTATTTACTCATATTGATCATTTCTGCTTTAAAAAGCGCCAATTAGACCTCTATATACGCGCTCCTAAGTCTTCTACCTGGTTCGATAGGGGAATATGCTCTATACCAATCTAAAGAGAAAACTTAGGGCCAGGTACATGCCAAGTTTTATCAAGATTGAATTGGTTTCAGATAGGTAGAATTTCATTTATTTACTCATGTTGATCATTTCTGCTATAAAGTAGCGCCCATTAGACCTCTATATATACGCGCTCCTAAGTCCTCCACCTGGTTCGATAGGGGAATATGCGCTATACCAATCGAAGAGGAGACTTGGGCTAGGTACATGCCAAGTTTCATCAAGATTGATTTGGTTTCAGATAGGTAGAATTTCATTTATTTACTCATTTGATCATTTCTGCTATAAAAAGCGCCCATTAGATCTCTATATGCCCGTTCCTCCGTCTTCTACCATGTTCGATAGCGGTATATGCGCCATACCAATCGAAAGAAGAGACTTGGGGCTAGGTACATGCCAAGTTTTATCAAAATTGGATTGGTTTCAGATAGGTAGAATTTCATTTATTTACTCATATTGATCATTTCTGTTATAAAAAGCGCCCATTAGACCTCTATATGCGCGCTGCTAAGTCTTCTACCTGGTTCGATAGGAAGATATGCGCTTTACCAATCAAAAGAGGAGACTTGGGGCTAGGTACATGCTAAGTTTCATCAAGATTGAATTGGTTTCAGATAGGTAGAATTTCATTTATTTACTCATAATATCATTTCTGCTATAAAAAGCGCCAATTAGACCTCTATATGCGCGCTCCTAAGTCTTCTACCTGGTTCATAGGATGATATCGCTTAACCAATCAAAACAGGAGACTTGGGGCTAGGTACATGCCAAGTTTCATCAAGATTGGATTGGTTTCAGATAGGTAGAATTTCATTTATTTACTTAAATTGATCATTTCTGCTTTTAAAAGCGCCCATTAGACCTCTATATACGCGCTCCTAAGTCTTCTACCTGGTTCATAGGGGAATATGCTCTATACCAATCAAAAGAGGAGACTTAGGGCCAGGTACATGCCAAGTTTTATCAAGATTGGATTGGTAGCAGATAGGTAGAATTTCATTTATTTACTCATATTGATCATTTCTGTTATAAAAAGCGCCCATTAGACCTCTATATGCTCACTCCTAAGTCGTCTACCTGGTTCGATAGGAGGATATCGCTTTACCAATCAAAAGAGGAGACTTGGGGCTAGGTACATGCCAAGTTTCATCAAGATTGAATTGGTTTCAGATAGGTAGAATTTCATTTATTTACTCATATTGATCATTTCTGTTATAAAAAGCGCCCATTAGATCTCTATATGCCCGCTCCTACGTCTTCTACCTGGTTCGATAGCGGTATATGCGCTATACCAATCAAAAGAGGAGACTTGGAGCTAGGTACATGCCAAGTTTCATCAAGATTGAATTTGTTTCAGATAGGTAGAATTTCATTTATTTACTCATATTGATCATTTCTGCTTTAAAAGCGCCCATTAGACCTCTATATACGCGCTCCTAAGTCTTCTACCTGGTTCGATAGGGGAATATGCTCTATACCAATCAAAAGAGAAGACTTAGGGCCAGGTACATGCCAACTTTCATCTAGATTGGATTGGTTTCAGATAGGTAGAATTTCATTTATTTACTCATATTGATCATTTCTGTTATAAAAAGCGCCCATTAGACCTCTATATGCTCACTCCTAAGTCGTCTACCTGGTTCGATAGGAGGATATCGCTTTACCAATCAAAAGAGGAGACTTGGGGCTAGGTACATGCCAAGTTTCATCAAGATTGAATTGGTTTCAGATAGGTAGAATTTCATTTATTTACTCATTTTGATCATTTCTGCTATAAAAAGCGCCCATTAGATCTCTATATATACGCGCTCCTAAGTCCTCTACCTGGTTCGATAGGGGAATATGCGCTATACCAATCAAAAGAGGAGACTTGGGGCTAGGGACTTGCCAAGTTTCATCAAGATTGAATTCGTTTCAGATAGGAAGAATTTCATTTATTTACTCATATTGATCATTTCTGCTATAAAAAGCGCCCATTAGATCTCTATATATACGCGCTCCTCAGTCCTCTACCTGGTTCGATAGGGGAATATGCGATATACCAATCGAAAGAAGAGACTTGGGGCTAGGTACATGCCAAGTTTCATCAAGATTGAATTGGTTTCAGATAGGCAGAATTTCATTTATTTACTCATTTGATCACTTCTGCTATAAAAAGCGCCCATTAGACCTCTATATGCTCGCTCCTAAGTCTTCTACCTGGTTCGATAGGAGGATATCGCTTTACCAATCAAAAGAAGAGACTAGGGGCTAGGTACATGCCAAGTTTCATCATGATTGAATTGGTTTCAGATAGGTAGAATTTCATTTATTTACTCATATTGATCATTTCTGTTATAAAAATAGTTGCCAGAGTCACCTAATGCTCGACTGCATAGCATAATATCTCTCATGACAGCCAATTTATTTAAACTCCCTTTCTCAGGCAACAACATATATCACATCATAAATCACTGAAGCAGAAAAAGTAGGTCAAGGTCAGATTTCAATAGTCAAACCAAAGATGCATCCAATATGCAAGTCTGGTGAATGTAGCACTTATAGTTAGCTCAATATTGCCAATTTAAAGCAAAATCACTGAAGCGGAAAAAGTAGGTCAAGGTCATATTTCAATAGTCTAACCCAAGATGCATCCAATATGCAAGTCTGGTGCATGTAGCACTTATACTTTTCTCAATATTGGCTTTTAAAGGTAAAATAATTCAAGCGGAAAAAGTAGGTCAAGGTCATTTTATGAAAGTTTGATCAAAGATACATCTAATATGCAAGTTTGGTACATGTAGCACTTATACTTTGCTCAATATTGGCTTTTAAAGGTAAAATCATTCAAGCGGAAAAAAGTAGGTCAAGGTCATTTTATGAAAGTTTGATCAAAGATACATCCAATATGCAAGTTTGGTACAGGTAGCACTTATACTTTGCTCAATATTGGCTTTTAAAGGCAAAATCATTCAAGCAGAAAAAAGTAGGTCAAGGTCATTTTTTGAAAGTTTGATCAAAGATACATCAAATATGTAAGTTTGGTACATGTAGCACTTATACTTTGCTCAATATTGGCTTTTAAAGGCAAAATCATTCAAGCGGAAAAAAGTAGGTCAAGGTCATTTTTTGAAAGTTTGATCAAAGATACATCAAATATGTAAGTTTGGTACATGTAGCACTTATACTTTGCTCAATATTGGCTTTTAAAGGCAAAATCATTCAAGCGGAAAAAAGTAGGTCAAGGTCATTTTTTGAAAGTTTGATCAAAGATACATCAAATATGTAAGTTTGGTACATGTAGCACTTATACTTTGCTCAATATTGGCTTTTAAAGACTTTATTGCTATCTTAACATTTACCTTATCATCTCAACATTTGCCTTATCATTTGAAATAATTTTTAAAATCCCAACCCCAGGGGCTATATCCTCATCTGGATATATTAAATGATGTATAATTAAACATTTGCAACAAAAAAAAACCAACAGAATATGAATATAGGAAAGGTAAATGTGTAATCTTAACATTTACCTTATCATCCAGTTCGGACGACGCCGACGCCGACGCGGACGCCGACGCCGACGCGGACGCCGACGCCGACGCGGACGCCGACGCCGGGGGTATTGCAATAGCTCTTTTGCACTAAAGTGCAGTCGAGCTAAAAAGCGCCCATTAGACCTCTATATGCGCGCTCCTAAGTCTTCTACCTGGTTCGATAGGAGGATATCGCTTTACTAATCAAAAGAAGAGACTTGGGGCTAGGTACATGCCAAGTTTCATCAAGATTGAATTGCTTTCAGATAGGTAGAATTTCATTTATTTACTCATATTGATCATTTCTGCTATAAAAAGCGCCCATTAGATCTCTATATATACGCGCTCCTAAGTCTTCTACCTGGTTCGATAGGGGAATATGCGCTATACCAATCAAAAGAGGAGACTTGGGGCTAGGTACATGCCAAGTTTCATCAAGATTGAATTGGTTGCAGATAGGTAGAATTTCATTTATTTACTCATATTGATCATTTCTGTTATAAAAAGCGCCCATTAGATCTCTATATGCCCGCTCCTACGTCTTCTACCTGGTTCGATAGCGGTATATGCGCTATACCAATCGAAAGAGGAGACTTGGAGCTAGGTACATGCCAAGTTTCATCAAGATTGAATTTGTTTAGATAGGTAGAATTTCATTTATTTACTCATATTGATCATTTCTGCTTTAAAAGCGCCCATTAGACCTCTATATACGCGCTCCTAAGTCGTCTACCTGGTTCGATAGGAGGATATCGCTTTACCAATCAAAAGAAGAGACTTGGGGCTAGGTACATGCCAAGTTTCATCAAGATTGAATTGGTTTCAGATAGGTAGAATTTCATTTATTTACTCATATTGATCATTTCTGCTTTAAAAAGCGCCCATTAGACCTCTATATGCTCACTCCTAAGTCTTCTACCTGGTTCGATAGGAGGATATCGCTTTACAAATCAAAAGAGGAGACTTGGGGCTAGGTACATGCCAAGTTTCATCAAGATTGAATTGGTTTCAGATAGGTAGAATTTCTTTTATTTACTCATATTGATCATTTCTGCTATAAAAAGCGCCCATTAGATCTCTATATATACGCGCTCCTAAGTCCTCTACCTGGTTCGATAGGGGAATATGCGCTATACCAATCAAAAGAGGAGACTTGGGGCTAGGTACATGCCAAGTTTCATCAAGATTGAATTGGTTTCAGATAGGTAGAATTTCATTTATTTACTCATTTGATCATTTCTGCTATAAAAAGCGCCAATTAGACCTCTATATGCTCGCTCCTAAGTCGTCTACCTGGTTCGATAGGAGGATATCGCTTTACCAATCAAAAGAGGAGACTTGGGGCTAGGTACATACCAAGTTTCATCAAGATTGAATTGTTTTAAGATAGGTAGAATTTCATTTATTTACTCATATTGATCATTTCTGCTTTAAAAAGCGCCCATTAGACCTCTATATACGCGCTCCTAACTCTTCTACCTGGTTCGATAGGGGAATATGCTCTATACCAATCAAAAGAAGAGACTTAGGGCCAGGTACATGCCAAGTTTCATCAAGATTGAATTGGTTTCAGATAGGTAGAATTTCATTTATTTACTCATTTGATCATTTCTGCTATAAAAAGCGCCCATTAGACCTCTATATGCGCGCTCCTAAGTCTTCTACCTGGTTCGATAGGGGAATATGCGCTTTACCAATCAAAAGATGAAACTTAGGGCCAGGTACATGCCAAGTTTCATCAAGATTGGATTGGTTTCAGATAGGTAGAATTTCATTTATTTACTCATATTGATCATTTCTGTTATAAAAAGCACCCATTAGACCTCTATATGCTCGCTCCTAAGTCTTCTACCTGGTTCGATAGGAGGATATCGCTTTACTAATCAAAAGAGGAGACTTGGGGCTAGGTACATGCCAAGTTTCATCAAGATTGAATTGGTTTCAGATAGGTAGAATTTCATTTATTTACTCATATTGATCATTTCTGTTATAAAAAGCGCCCATTAGACCTCTATATGCTCGCTCCTAAGTCGTCTACCTGATTCGATAGGAGGATGTCGCTTTACCAATCAAAAGAGGAGACTTGGGGCTAGGTACATGCCAAGTTTCATCAAGATTGAATTGGTTTCAGATAGGTAGAATTTCATTTATTTACTCATATTGATCATTTCTGCTTTAAAAAGCGCCCATTAGACCTCTATATACGCGCTCCTAAGTCTTCTACCTGGTTCGATAGGGGAATATGCTCTATACCAATCAAAAGAGGAGACTTAGGGCCAGGTACATGCCAAGTTTCATCAAGAATGATTTGGTTTCAGATAGGTAGAATTTCATTTATTTACTCATTTGATCATTTCTGCTATAAAAAGCGCCCATTAGACCTCTATATGCGCGCTCCTAAGTCTTCTACCTGGATCGATAGGAGGATATCGCTATACCAATCAAAAGAGGAGACTTGAGGCTAGGTACATGCCAAGTTTCATCAAGATTGAATTTGTTTCAGATAGGTAGAATTTCATTTATTTACTCATATTGATCATTTCTGTTATGCAAAGCGCCCATTAGACCTCTATATGCGCGCTCCTAAGTCTTCTACCTGGTTCGATAGGGGAATATGCGCTTTACCAATCAAAAGATGAGACTTAGGGCCAGGTACATGCCAAGTTTCATCAAGATTGGATTGGTTTCAGATAGGTAGAATTTCATTTATTTACTCATATTGATCATTTCTGTTATAAAAAGCACCCATTAGACCTCTATATGCTCGCTCCTAAGTCTTCTACCTGGTTCGATAGGAGGATATCGCTTTACCAATGAAAAGAGGAGACTTGGGGCTAGGTACATGCCAAGTTTCATCAAGATTGAATTGGTTTCAGATAGGTAGAATTTCATTTATTTACTCATATTGATCATTTCTGTTATAAAAAGCGCCCATTAGACCTCTATATGCTCGCTCCTAAGTCTTCTACCTGGTTCGATAGGGGAATATGCTCTATACCAATCAAAAGAGGAGACTTAGGGCCAGGTACATGCCAACTTTCATCTAGATTGGATTGGTTTCAGATAGGTAGAATTTCATTTATTTACTCATATTGATCATTTCTGTTATAAAAAGCGCCCATTAGACCTCTATATGCTCACTCCTAAGTCTTCTACCTGGTTCGATAGGAGGATATCGCTTTACAAATCAAAAGAGGAGACTTGGGGCTAGGTACATGCCAAGTTTCATCAAGATTGAATTGGTTTCAGATAGGTAGAATTTCTTTTATTTACTCATATTGATCATTTCTGCTATAAAAAGCGCCCATTAGATCTCTATATATACGCGCTCCTAAGTCCTCTACCTGGTTCGATAGGGGAATATGCGCTATACCAATCAAAAGAGGAGACTTGGGGCTAGGTACATGCCAAGTTTCATCAAGATTGAATTGGTTTCAGATAGGTAGAATTTCATTTATTTACTCATTTGATCATTTCTGCTATAAAAAGCGCCAATTAGACCTCTATATGCGCGCTCCTAAGTCTTCTACCTGGTTCGATAGGAGGATATCGCTTTACCAATCAAAAGAGGAGACTTGGGGCTAGGTACATACCAAGTTTCATCAAGATTGAATTGTTTTAAGATAGGTAGAATTTCATTTATTTACTCATATTGATCATTTCTGCTTTAAAAAGCGCCCATTAGACCTCTATATACGCGCTCCTAACTCTTCTACCTGGTTCGATAGGGGAATATGCTCTATACCAATCAAAAGAAGAGACTTAGGGCCAGGTACATGCCAAGTTTCATCAAGATTGAATTGGTTTCAGATAGGTAGAATTTCATTTATTTACTCATTTGATCATTTCTGCTATAAAAAGCGCCAATTAGACCTCTATATGCTCGCTCCTAAGTCGTCTACCTGGTTCGATAGGAGGATATCGCTTTACCAATCAAAAGAGGAGACTTGGGGCTAGGTACATGCCAAGTTTCATCAAGATTGAATTGCTTTCAGATAGGTAGAATTTCATTTATTTACTCATATTGATCATTTCTGTTATAAAAAGCGCCCATTAGACCTCTATATGCTCGCTCCTAAGTCGTCTACCTGGTTCGATAGGAGGATATCGCTTTACCAATCAAAAGAAGAGACTTGGGGCTAGGTACATGCCAAGTTTTATCAAGATTGAATTGCTTTCAGATAGGTGGAATTTCATTTATTTACTCATATTGATCATTTCTGCCGGAAAAAGAGCCCATTAGATCTCTATATGCCCGCTCCTACCTCTTCTACCATGTTCGATAGCGGTATATGCGCTATACCAATCGAAAGAAGAGACTTGGTGCTAGGTACAAGCTAAGTTTTATCAAGATTGGATTGGTTTCAGATAGGTAGAATTTCATTTATTTACTCATATTGATCATTTCTGTTATGAAAAGCGCCCATTAGACCTCTATATGCGCGCTCCTAAGTCTTCTACCTGGTTCGATAGGGGAATATGCGCTTTACCAATCAAAAGATGAAACTTAGGGCCAGGTACATGCCAAGTTTCATCAAGATTGGATTGGTTTCAGATAGGTAGAATTTCATTTATTTACTCATATTGATCATTTCTGTTATAAAAAGCACCCATTAGACCTCTATATGCTCGCTCCTAAGTCTTCTACCTGGTTCGATAGGAGGATATCGCTTTACTAATCAAAAGAGGAGACTTGGGGCTAGGTACATGCCAAGTTTCATCAAGATTGAATTGGTTTCAGATAGGTAGAATTTCATTTATTTACTCATATTGATCATTTCTGTTATAAAAAGCGCCCATTAGACCTCTATATGCTCGCTCCTAAGTCGTCTACCTGATTCGATAGGAGGATGTCGCTTTACCAATCAAAAGAGGAGACTTGGGGCTAGGTACATGCCAAGTTTCATCAAGATTGAATTGGTTTCAGATAGGTAGAATTTCATTTATTTACTCATATTGATCATTTCTGCTTTAAAAAGCGCCCATTAGACCTCTATATACGCGCTCCTAAGTCTTCTACCTGGTTCGATAGGGGAATATGCTCTATACCAATCAAAAGAGGAGACTTAGGGCCAGGTACATGCCAAGTTTCATCAAGAATGATTTGGTTTCAGATAGGTAGAATTTCATTTATTTACTCATTTGATCATTTCTGCTATAAAAAGCGCCCATTAGACCTCTATATGCGCGCTCCTAAGTCTTCTACCTGGATCGATAGGAGGATATCGCTATACCAATCAAAAGAGGAGACTTGAGGCTAGGTACATGCCAAGTTTCATCAAGATTGAATTTGTTTCAGATAGGTAGAATTTCATTTATTTACTCATATTGATCATTTCTGTTATGCAAAGCGCCCATTAGACCTCTATATGCGCGCTCCTAAGTCTTCTACCTGGTTCGATAGGGGAATATGCGCTTTACCAATCAAAAGATGAGACTTAGGGCCAGGTACATGCCAAGTTTCATCAAGATTGGATTGGTTTCAGATAGGTAGAATTTCATTTATTTACTCATATTGATCATTTCTGTTATAAGAAGCACCCATTAGACCTCTATATGCTCGCTCCTAAGTCTTCTACCTGGTTCGATAGGAGGATATCGCTTTACCAATGAAAAGAGGAGACTTGGGGCTAGGTACATGCCAAGTTTCATCAAGATTGAATTGGTTTCAGATAGGTAGAATTTCATTTATTTACTCATATTGATCATTTCTGTTATAAAAAGCGCCCATTAGACCTCTATATGCTCGCTCCTAAGTCGTCTACCTGGTTCGATAGGAGGATATCGCTTTACCAATCAAAAGAAGAGACTTGGGGCTAGGTACATGCCAAGTTTCATCAAGATTGAATTGGTTTCAGATAGGTAGAATTTCATTTATTTACTCATATTGATCATTTCTGCTTTAAAAAGCGCCCATTAGACCTCTATATACGCGCTCCTAAGTCTTCTACCTGGTTCGATAGGGGAATATGCTCTATACCAATCAAAAGAAGAGACTTAGAGCCAGGTACATGCCAAGTTTCATCAAGATTGAATTGGTTTCAGATAGGTAGAATTTCATTTATTTACTCATTTGATCATTTCTGCTATAAAAAGCGCCCATTAGACCTCTATATGCGCGCTCCTAAGTCTTCTACCTGGATCGATAGGAGGATATCGCTATACCAATCAAAAGAGGAGACTTGAGGCTAGGTACATGCCAAGTTTCATCAAGATTGAATTTGTTTCAGATAGGTAGAATTTCATTTATTTACTCATATTGATCATTTCTGTTATGAAAAGCGCCCATTAGACCTCTATATGCGCGCTCCTAAGTCTTCTACCTGGTTCGATAGGGGAATATGCGCTTTACCAATCAAAAGATGAGACTTAGGGCCATGTACATGCCAAGTTTCATCAAGATTGGATTGGTTTCAGATAGGTAGAATTTCATTTATTTACTCATATTGATCATTTCTGTTATAAAAAGCACCCATTAGACCTCTATATGCTCGCTCCTAAGTCTTCTACCTGGTTCGATAGGAGGATATCGCTTTACCAATCAAAAGAGGAGACTTGGGGCTAGGTACATGCCAAGTTTCATCAAGATTGAATTGGTTTCAGATAGGTAGAATTTCATTTATTTACTCATATTGATCATTTGTTATAAAAAGCGCCCATTAGACCTCTATATGCTCGCTCATAAGTCGTCTACCTGGTTCGATAGGAGGATATCGCTTTACCAATCAAAAGAAGAGACTTAGGGCCAGGTACATGCCAAGTTTCATCAAGATTGAATTCCTTTCAGATAGGTAGAATTTCATTTATTTACTCATATTGATCATTTCTGTTATAAAAAGCGCCCATTAGACCTCAATATGCTCGCTCCTAAGTCGTCTACCTGGTTCGATAGGAGGATATCGCTTTACCAATCAAAAGAGGAGACTTGGGGCCAGGTACATGCCAAGTTTCATCAAGATTGAATTCCTTTCAGATAGGTGGAATTTCATTTATTTACTCATATTGATCATTTCTGTTATAAAGAGCGCCCATTAGACCTCTATATGCGCGCTCCTAAGTCTTCTACCTGGTTCGATAGGAGGATATCGCTATACCAATCAAAAGAGGAGACTTGAGGCTAGGTACATGCCAAGTTTCATCAAGATTGGATTTGTTTCAGATAGGTAGAATTTCATTTATTTACTCATATTGATCATTTCTGTTATGAAAAGCGCCCATTAGACCTCTATATGCGCGCTCCTAAGTCTTCTACCTGGTTCGATAGGGGAATATGCGCTTTACCAATCAAAAGATGAGACTTAGGGCCAGGTACATGCCAAGTTTCATCAAGATTGGATTGGTTTCAGATAGGTAGAATTTCATTTATTTACTCATATTGATCATTTCTGTTATAAAAAGCACCCATTAGACCTCTATATGCTCGCTCCTAAGTCTTCTACCTGGTTCGATAGGAGGATATCGCTTTACCAATCAAAAGAGGAGACTTGGGGCTAGGTACATGCCAAGTTTCATCAAGACTGAATTGGTTTCAGATAGGTAGAATTTCATTTATTTACTCATATTGATCATTTCTGTTATAAAAAGCGCCCATTAGACCTCTATATGCTCGCTCCTAAGTCGTCTACCTGGTTCGATAGGAGGATATCGCTTTACCAATCAAAAGAGGAGACTTGGGGCTAGGTACATGCCAAGTTTCATCAAGATTGAATTCCTTTCAGATAGGTGGAATTTCATTTATTTACTCATATTGATCATTTCTGTTATAAAAAGCGCCCATTAGACCTCTATATACGCGCTCCTAAGTCTTCTACCTGGTTCGATAGGGGAATATGCTCTATACCAATCAAAAGAAGAGACTTAGAGCCAGGTACATGCCAAGTTTCATCAAGATTGAATTGGTTTCAGATAGGTAGAATTTCATTTATTTACTCATTTGATCATTTCTGCTATAAAAAGCGCCCATTAGACCTCTATATGCGCGCTCCTAAGTCTTCTACCTGGATCGATAGGAGGATATCGCTATACCAATCAAAAGAGGAGACTTGAGGCTAGGTACATGCCAAGTTTCATCAAGATTGAATTTGTTTCAGATAGGTAGAATTTCATTTATTTACTCATATTGATCATTTCTGTTATGAAAAGCGCCCATTAGACCTCTATATGCGCGCTCCTAAGTCTTCTACCTGGTTCGATAGGGGAATATGCGCTTTACCAATCAAAAGATGAGACTTAGGGCCAGGTACATGCCAAGTTTCATCAAGATTGGATTGGTTTCAGATAGGTAGAATTTCATTTATTTACTCATATTGATCATTTCTGTTATAAAAAGCACCCATTAGACCTCTATATGCTCGCTCCTAAGTCTTCTACCTGGTTCGATAGGAGGATATCGCTTTACCAATCAAAAGAGGAGACTTGGGGCTAGGTACATGCCAAGTTTCATCAAGATTGAATTGGTTTCAGATAGGTAGAATTTCATTTATTTACTCATATTGATCATTTGTTATAAAAAGCGCCCATTAGACCTCTATATGCTCGCTCATAAGTCGTCTACCTGGTTCGATAGGAGGATATCGCTTTACCAATCAAAAGAAGAGACATAGGGCCAGGTACATGCCAAGTTTCATCAAGATTGAATTGGTTTCAGATAGGTAGAATTTCATTTATTTACTCATTTGATCATTTCTGCTATAAAAAGCGCCCATTAGACCTCTATATGCGCGCTCCTAAGTCTTCTACCTGGTTCGATAGGAGGACATCGCTATACCAATCAAAAGAGGAGACTTGAGGCTAGGTACATGCCAAGTTTCATCAAGATTGGATTTGTTTCAGATAGGTAGAATTTCATTTATCTACTCATATTGATCATTTCTGTTATGAAAAGCGCCCATTAGACCTCTATATGCGCGCTCCTAAGTCTTCTACCTGGTTCGATAGGGGAATATGCGCTTTACCAATCAAAAGATGAGACTTAGGGCCAGGTACATGCCAAGTTTCATCAAGACTGGATTGGTTTCAGATAGGTAGAATTTCATTTATTTACTCATATTGATCATTTCTGTTATAAAATGCACCCATTAGACCTCTATATGCTCGCTCCTAAGTCTTCTACCTGGTTCGATAGGAGGATATCGCTTTACTAATCAAAAGAGGAGACTTGGGGCTAGGTACATGCCAAGTTTCATCAAGATTGAATTGGTTTCAGATAGGTAGAATTTCATTTATTTACTCATATTGATCATTTCTGTTATAAAAAGCGCCCATTAGACCTCAATATGCTCGCTCCTAAGTCGTCTACCTGGTTCGATAGGAGGATATCGCTTTACCAATCAAAAGAGGAGACTTGGGGCCAGGTACATGCCAAGTTTCATCAAGATTGAATTCCTTTCAGATAGGTGGAATTTCATTTATTTACTCATATTGATCATTTCTGTTATAAAGAGCGCCCATTAGACCTCTATATGCGCGCTCCTAAGTCTTCTACCTGGTTCGATAGGAGGATATCGCTATACCAATCAAAAGAGGAGACTTGAGGCTAGGTACATGCCAAGTTTCATCAAGATTGGATTTGTTTCAGATAGGTAGAATTTTATTTATTTACTCATATTGATCATTTCTGTTATGAAAAGCGCCCATTAGACCTCTATATGCGCGCTCCTAAGTCTTCTACCTGGTTCGATAGGGGAATATGCGCTTTACCAATCAAAAGATGAGACTTAGGGCCAGGTACATGCCAAGTTTCATCAAGATTGGATTGGTTTCAGATAGGTAGAATTTCATTTATTTACTCATATTGATCATTTCTGTTATAAAAAGCACCCATTAGACCTCTATATGCTCGCTCCTAAGTCTTCTACCTGGTTCGATAGGAGGATATCGCTTTACCAATCAAAAGAGGAGACTTGGGGCTAGGTACATGCCAAGTTTCATCAAGACTGAATTGGTTTCAGATAGGTAGAATTTCATTTATTTACTCATATTGATCATTTCTGTTATAAAAAGCGCCCATTAGACCTCTATATGCTCGCTCCTAAGTCGTCTACCTGGTTCGATAGGAGGATATCGCTTTACCAATCAAAAGAGGAGACTTGGGGCTAGGTACATGCCAAGTTTCATCAAGATTGAATTCCTTTCAGATAGGTGGAATTTCATTTATTTACTCATATTGATCATTTCTGTTATAAAAAGCGCCCATTAGACCTCTATATGCGCGCTCCTAAGTCTTCTACCTGGTTCGATAGGAGGATATCGCTATACCAATCAAAAGAGGAGACTTGAGGCTAGGTACATGCCAAGTTTCATCAAGATTGGATTTGTTTCAGATAGGTAGAATTTCATTTATTTACTCATATTGATCATTTCTGTTATGAAAAGCGCCCATTAGACCTCTATATGCGCGCTCCTAAGCCTTCTACCTGGTTCGATAGGGGAATATGCGCTTTACCAATCAAAAGCTGAGACATAGGGCCAGGTACATGCCAAGTTTCATCAAGATTGGATTGGTTTCAGATAGGTAGAATTTCATTTATTTACTCATATTGATCATTTCTGTTATAAAAAGCACCCATTAGACCTCTATATGCTCGCTTCTAAGTCTTCTACCTGGTTCGATAGGAGGATATCGCTTTACTAATCAAAAGAGGAGACTTGGGGCTAGGTACATGCCAAGTTTCATCAAGATTGAATTGGTTTCAGATAGGTAGAATTTCATTTATTTACTCATATTGATCATTTCTGTTATAAAAAGCGCCCATTAGACCTCTATATGCTCGCTCCTAAGTCGTCTACCTGGTTCGATAGGGGAATTTGCGCTATACCAATCAAAAGAGGAGACTTGGGGCTAGGGACATGCCAAGTTTCATCAAGATTGAATTGCTTTCAGATAGGTAGAATTTCATTTATTTACTCATTTGATCATTTCTGTTATAAAAAGCACCCATTAGACCTCTATATGCTCGCTTCTAAGTCTTCTACCTGGTTCGATAGGAGGATATCGCTTTACTTATCAAAAGAGGAGACTTGGGGCTAGGTACATGCCAAGTTTCATCAAGATTGAATTGGTTTCAGATAGGTAGAATTTCATTTATTTACTCATATTGATCATTTCTGTTATAAAAAGCGCCCATTAGACCTCTATATGCTCGCTCCTAAGTCGTCTACCTGGTTCGATAGGGGAATTTGCGCTATACCAATCAAAAGAGGAGACTTGGGGCTAGGGACATGCCAAGTTTCATCAAGATTGAATTGGTTTCAGATAGGTAGAATTTCATTTATTTACTCATTTGATCATTTCTGCTATAAAAAGCGCCCATTAGACTTCTATATGCGCGCTCCTAAGTCTTCTACCTGGTTCGATAGGAGGATATCGCTTTACCAATCCAATGAGGAGACTTGGGGCTAGGTACATGCCAAGTTTCATCAAGATTGAATTGGTTTCAGATAGGTAGAATTTCATTTATTTACTCATATTGATCATTTCTGTTATAAAAAGCGCCCATTAGACCTCTATATGCGCGCTCCTAAGTCTTCTACCTGGTTCGATAGGGGGATATGCGCTTTACCAATCAAAAGAAGAGACTTGGGGCTAGGAACATGCCAAGTTTCATCAAGATTGAATTGGTTTCAGATAGGTAGAAATTCATTTATTTACTCATTTGATCATTTCTGCTATAAAAAGCGCCAATTAGAACTCTATATGCGCGCTCCTAAGTCTTCTACCTGGTTCGATAGGAGGATATCGCTTTACCAATCAAAAGAGGAAACTTGTGGCTAGGTACATGCCAAGTTTCATCAAGATTGGATTGGTTTCAGATAGATAGAATTTCATTTATTTACTCATATTGATCATTTCTGTTATAAAAAGCGCCCATTAGACCTCTATATACTCGCTCCTAAGTCTTCTACCTGGTTAATGGTTCGATAGGAGGATATCGCTTTACAAATCAAAAGAGGAGGCTTGGGGCTAGGTACATGCCAAGTTTCATCAAGATTGAATTGTTTTAAGATAGGTAGAATTTCATTTATTTACTCATATTGATCATTTCTGCTATAAAAAGCGCCCATTAGATCTCTATATATACGCGCTCCTAAGTCCTCTACCTGGTTCGATAGGGGAATATGCGCTATACCAATCGAAACAGGAGAGTTGGGGCTAGGTACATGCCAAGTTTCATCAAGATTGAATTGGTTTCAGATAGGTAGAATTTCATTTATTTACTCATTTGATAATTTCTGCTATAAAAAGCGCCAATTAGACCTCTATATGCGCGCTCCTAAGTCTTCTACATGGTTCGATAGGAGAATATCGCTTTACCAATCCAATGAGGAGACTTGGGGCTAGGTACATGCCAAGTTTCATCAAGATTGGATTGGTTTCAGATAGGTAGAATTTCATTTATTTACTCATATTGATCATTTCTGCTATAAAAAGCGCCCATTAGATCTCTATATATACGCGCTCCGAAGTCCTCTACCTGGTTCGATAGGGGAATATGCGCTATACCAATCGAAAGAGGAGACTTGGGGCTAGGTACATGCCAAGTTTCATCAAGTTTGAATTGGTTTCAGATAGGTAGAATTTCATTTATTTACTCATTTGATCATTTCTGCTATAAAAAGCGCCAATTAGACCTCTATATGCGCGCTCCTAAGTCTTCTACCTGGTTCGATAGGAGGATATCGCTTTACCAATCAAAAGAAGAGAATTGGGGCTAAGTACATGCCAAGTTTCATCAAGATTGAATTGGTTTCAGATAGGTAGAATTTCATTTATTTACTCATATTGATCATTTCTGTTATGAAAAGCGCCCATTAGACCTCTATATGCGCGCTCCTAAGTCTTCTACCTGGTTCGATAGGGGGATATGCGCTTTACCAATCAAAAGATGAGACTTAGAGCTAGGTACATGCCAAGTTTCATCAAGATTGAATTGGTTTCAGATAGGTAGAATTTCATTTATTTACTCATTTGATCATTTCTGCTATAAAAAGCGCCAATTAGACCTCTATATGCGCGCTCCTAAGTCTTCTACCTGGTTCGATAGGAGGATATCGCTTTACCAATCAAAAGATGAGAATTGGGGCTAAGTACATGCCAAGTTTCATCAAGATTGAATTGGTTTCAGATAGGTAGAATTTCATTTATTTACTCATATTGATCATTTCTGCTTTAAAAAGCGCCCATTAGACCTCTATATACGCGCTCCTAAGTCTTCTACCTGGTTCGATAGGGGAATATGCTCTATACCAATCAAAAGAAGAGACTTAGGGCCAGGTACATGCCAAGTTTCATCAAGATTGAATTGGTTTCAGATAGGTAGAATTTCATTTATTTACTCATTTGATCATTTCTGCTATAAAAAGCGCCCATTAGACCTCTATATGCGCGCTCCTAAGTCTTCTACCTGGTTCGATAGGAGGATATCGCTATACCAATCAAAAGAGGAGACTTGAGGCTAAGTACATGCCAAGTTTCATCAAGATTGAATTTGTTTCAGATAGGTAGAATTTCATTTATTTACTCATATTGATCATTTCTGCTTTAAAAAGCGCCCATTTGATATCTATATGCCCGCTCCTACGTCTTTTACCATGTTCGATAGCGGTATATGCGCTATACCAAGAAGAGACTTGGTGCTAGGTACATGCCAAGTTTTATTAAGATTGGATTGGTTTCAGATAGGTAGAATTTCATTTATTTACTCATATTGATCATTTCTGTTATGAAAAGCGCCCATTAGACCTCTATATGCGCGCTCCTAAGTCTTCTACCTGGTTCGATAGGGGGATATGCGCTTTACCAATCAAAAGATGAGACTTAGAGCTAGGTACATGCCAAGTTTCATCAAGATTGAATTGGTTTCAGATAGGTAGAATTTCATTTATTTACTCATTTGATCATTTCTGCTATAAAAAGCGCCAATTAGACCTCTATATGCGCGCTCCTAAGTCTTCTACCTGGTTCGATAGGAGGATATCGCTTTACCAATGAAAAGAGGAGACTTGGTGCTAGGGACATGCCAAGTTTCATCAAGATTGGATTGGTTTCAGATAGGTAGAATTTCATTTATTTACTCATATTGATCATTTCTGTTATAAAAAGCGCCCATTAGATCTCTATATGCCCGCTCCTACGTCTTCTACCATGTTCGATAGCGGTATATGCGCTATACCAATCGAAAGAAGAGACTTGGGGCTAGATACATGCCAAGTTTCATCAAGATTGTATTGGTTTCAGATAGGTAGAATTTCATTTATTTACTCATATTGATCATTTTTGCTATAAAAAGCGCCCATTAGACCTCTATATGCTCGCTCCTAAGTCTTCTACCTGGTTCGATAGGAGGATATCGCTTTACCAATCAAAAGAGGAGACTTGGGGCTAGGTACATGCCAAGTTTCATCAAGATTGAATTGGTTTCAGATAGGTAGAATTTCATTTATTTACTCATATTGATCATTTCTGCTATAAAAAGTGCCCATTAGACCTCTTTATGCGCGCTCCTAAGTCTTCTACCAGGTTCGATAGGGGTATATGCGCTATACCATTCGAAAGAAGAAACTTTGGGTAGGTAAAATCAAAGTTTCATCAAGATTGAATTGGTTTCAGATAGGTAGAATTTCATTTATTTACTCATATTGATCATTTCTGCTATAAAAATCGCCCATTAGACCTCTATTTATGCGCTTCTAAGTCTTCTATCAGGTTCGATAGGGGTATATGCGCTATTCCAATCGAAAGAGGAGACTTGGGGCTAGGTACATGCCAAGTTTCATTAAGATTGAATTAGTTTCAGATAGGTAGAATTTCATTTATATATGAGTATGAGTAATCATATTGATCATTTCTGCACTATATGTGCGCTAGTAAGTCTTCTGCTAGGTTCGATAGGGGTATATGCGCTATACCAATCGAAAGAGGAGACATGGGGCTATGTACATGATTGTATGATAAATATACAGTAAATGAGTGTATAAATACATACACTTATTGAGTTATTTGAAAAGTTTACGACGGACGACGGACGCAGGACGGCACGCTATGACAATAGCTCACTTGAGCTTTGCTCAGGTGAGCTAAAAAGGGGAAAAATTGTTGGGGTCCCGCCGGGGTTTGAAGCCACTCCCCATGGGTCCATTGGGCATGGAAAAACATACATTATACCTATGTACAATCTTAAAAAATATTCCTTAAATCCAAAAGTGGATATCTTGACAAAATTCTTTCACTTGTAGGGTACCATGCATGAGTACCTCATACCTACAAAATGTCATGACAATCTGAAGAGTGGTTATAGAAAAGAAGCAGAAATTGTATGAAAATCAACACCCCCTTCCTTTTTACATAAGAAAAAAATTCATAAAAAATCAAAAAAATAAAATTTAAGCATAAAATACATATCAAAGCATTAAGTAAGTTAAATATGATAAATATGCAGTAAATGAGTGTGTAAATTCATACACTTATTGAGTTATTTAAAGAAATAGTGCAAAAATGTGCGTTTCTGACTAAGTCCAAAAAGACGTCAAAAACGCGTCAAAAATTTGACTTCGAAGTGGAACCAAAAATAACAACACTTCTTAAGACATTTTTCTAGATCATCCTGATTCTTTCGGTTTGTCGATACATGCTTCGGTTCTGAAGAAGACGTTTGTCAAAGGAGGGTACCCCCCGTGACCTACTTTTGGCTGTGGTGGCGCCACCTGTTGATGGATCCGGACGAAAAACAACATCACTTGTAGGGGACTATGAGTACTTCATTCCTACCAAGTGTCTTCAAAATCCCTTCAACCGTTCTTGAGAAGAAGTCGAAAATGTGAAAAGTTTACGACGGACGCCGGACGGCACGCTATGACAAAAGCTCACTTGAGATTTGCTCAGGTGAGCTAAAAAGGGAAAAAAATTGATGGGGTCCCGCCGGGGTTTGAAGCTACTAGACACGGGTCCATTGGGCATGGAAAAATATACATTATACCTATGTACAATCTTAAAAAATATTCCTTATAAATCCAAAAGTGGATATCTTGACAAAGTTCTTTCACTTGTAGGGTACCATGCATGAAAAAAAAAAGAAGGGAGGAGATCTCCAACAAGACCCCGTTGCAGCATCAACAGTAAAACACCAAAACACCCGATGCAAAAACACAAAAGACGAGTACAGCACGAGACGGAAAAGAGACACACGTCATGTAAACATCAAACACAAAAGACTACACATAAACCGACGAGACCAAAGGGTAACCGGTGCCGACTTTGGACGGCCATTTGTCACGCAAGTAGCAAATGGTGTGGTTATCCTGGATTACGTGCGCACAACCCTCTCACTTCTCCAATTACCCAGAGGTCTCGAAGAACGTACAATTGTGGTGTAAAACAACCTCCTCATTGTAAGATGACATCACACAAACAAGACCGCGAAACGCAGAGGCCCCAGAGACACAGATGAATATGTAAATGGATATAAAAAGAGGGCATGCTTAATACAGTGCGTGCTCTGCCGGCTGTAGCGAGCTCATGTATGTAATCACCCGAGGAGTTCGACTGACATTCAGAGAGGACAGGTGGTCGGGGCCCTGTCTTCTCTAAAGAGGTTTGGACAGGACCCGTCATGGAGTCCCGTCGTCACAGTCAGTCAGAGTGCAAGTCTCAAGGATGCGCTTGTACAAGACTGTAGATTGGTCAAGTACCAAGCC
Organism: Pinctada fucata; assembly: GCA_028142955.1. Taxonomy (NCBI): domain Eukaryota; kingdom Metazoa; phylum Mollusca; class Bivalvia; order Pterioida; family Pteriidae; genus Pinctada; species Pinctada fucata. Next base: position 29,382,914 of record AP027115.1, read on the forward strand.
TAGTGTCCGTCTGGTGACATTAGGATCATATCCACGGTATAAAAGGCGTTTGATGATTCTTACGCATTTTCGATGGTTATGCTGCCTACCATTGATCCTTTTTATTTTGTTTATCATATTACCATAAAAGACAGGTTGTGTAATATTCATAGTAATGTACTCTGTTGCATGTATAGATCCGAATTTTAAAAGAAGTTGACTGTAATTTTTGTAAAATTTCCAGAAAGTCTTAACTAGTTTATGAAAGCGGAAACCTTGACCTAAAAGTTTTTTGGTAATTTGTAAATTTCTACTGTGAAAATCCAAAATATCAGTACATGCTCTAGCGTACCGGATGAGCTGTGATATGTAAATGCCGTATGACGGTAATCTTGGAACATCACCGTCAAGCCAGGGGAAATGTACTATGTTGAATCCAAAATCATCCCTTTTGTCATATACACTTGTATGAATCTTTCCGTTTACAATTTTGATATATAGGTCCAAAAAGGGTGTTTCTGTATTTGAATAGTTTGCCTTGTTAAGGGTTAATTCTTGTGGATAAATTTCATTCTTATATAATTCAAAAGCAGGATTGTCAATGGTTAGAATATCATCCAAATACCTAGAAGTATTATTGAAACATTTCAGCTCATCAAATTTTCTTTGCTTTTGAAGATTTTGGATAAATTCTTTTTCATAAGTGTATAAAAATAAATCTGCAACAAGAGGCGCACAGTTAGTACCCATAGGAATTCCTACAACCTGCTTGTATAGATCCTCACCAAATCTAACATAAATATTGTCCAAGAGGAAGGACAAGGCATTACACAGGTCACTACATGTCCATGATTTGTATGATTTGTAGTCCGTCGAGGAAAAGAAACCCTTCGATTCAGATGTACAAATGTAAGTTTTTCGCTCTCGATGAAAACACCATTTAATGAGATTAGATAATCGATCATTAATTTTGTCATGAGGAAGTGTGGTGTACATATTAGAGAAGTCGTATGAAGAAATCGTATTGGCTTGGAAATTTCCAGATTTCATTTTTTCAATCACATCCTCTGAATTCTTAATAGACCAGAATAAATTCTGAATAGACACAAGCCGTAGTACCTCGTACCTTCAAAATGTCATGACAATATGAAGAGTGGTTATAGAAAAGAAGCAGAAGATGTATGAAAATCACCCCCCCCCCCTTCCTTTTTACATAAGAAAAAAATTCTTAAAATATCAAAAAAATAAAATTTAAGCATAAAATACATATTGCAACGCCACACCAGAGGTCAAGCGAGGCTATCTCTTGACCAGTGCGACCCTACAAAGTTTGTGGTATCGACTGTGATCTACTATGATCGACTATGACTGAGTTACCTATAACAAGAACATTGTTTTACAATTTCAAATATTTATTAACAATAAAAGACAGAAATCAATGGTAGCGCGATCTTTTAGTCTTTAACTTCAGTCCAGGACAGGTATGATCTTCCACGTGCGTCTTCGGAGAGAGAGAGCTAGAGAGCGAGCACCTGCATCATGTTTATGGCTTATAGCCGTAATTTATCCAAACTCTTTATAATTTCTAGTAATTGTATGGCCTAGAAGCCGTACAGACGTCTAATTAGTGGTTCTCTACTTCTAGTGGCGTATAGCCGTAAGATAATCTAATAAAATAATTATGCGGTAATTAACTAATTACCGTAAGCTAATATTGCATATAGCCTGTAGGTTGTACAAGATCCCGGGAGCTGTACAATGTGGACAGGTCGGGAAATTATAACCCCTTCATTGTGATGATTTTATTCTATTTTGATAACAAAGGTTGCAACCGTTACGGGTGGCGTAAATGTACCACCAAGGTTGGGGGTATTTACCACGGATACTGAAGATTTATAGCTCTTTTGTATAAATAAGTTACTTCTGATCTAATATAGCTCTAAAAGCTTTGTGTTTCTGATGGAGAGAATGATATGTAAAATAGCACTTTATGAGAGATAGTGCGAGAATATACGTTTACTTTTAAAGGAAGGTTGCAACCTTCGATTAATTGCAACCGGTATCGGTTGTAAGAGTTATTGCTCTTTATGCATTCAAAGGTTGTAAAGTTTGTAGAAGTGCAAAATTGCTACTTTTCCCTTACCATAAAGGTTGTAGATCGTGAAAGGTTGTGAAAGATTATATAGAAAGTCGCTTATAGCGTGTTCTATCAGCAGCCGTATAGGCGAGCGAGAATGGCCAGAATGACAATGATCTCTTGATCGCAGCTCTTTTTATTGATGAATTTCGTCATGCATGTGACGTCATATTTGCAGCAAGTGCGCCAGAGCGCACGCATAGCAGCGGAAGTTGTCATGAAATAAAGATGGCGCCGTGCAGATCAGACAACGAGTTTGTCCCAGTGAATTATGGCATATTGTACCAATATTTCAAGAGATATGGAGATGTAATTGATAGTTAGAGTCTCCAGGTAATCTGATTATTCTGTTTATTCCATGTTTTCATCGTACGAAGCGTTGTAATACTGCAAACATCGTTGACAGCTCGCTGGATATCGTGTCAAAAGTAAACAAACTTAGACCGACTTTAGCTAGGTACACACTTTCATTGAATCTATTTATCTGCATCTTCGTGTGTGATATATATACAGCCATTTCTAGATTTAGATTTAGAAATGAACACAGCATAGGATGGCAATGTCGTAACAATATCAAAGCATTAAGTAAGTTAAATATGATAAAAATGCAGTAAATGAGTGTGTAAATTCATACACTTATTGAGTTATTTAAAGAAATAGTGCAAAAATGTGCATTTCTGACTAAGTCCGAAAAGACGTCAAAAACGCGTAAAAAATTTGACTTCTAAGTTGAACCAAAAATAACAACACTTCTTAAGACATCTTTCTAGATCATCCTGATGCTTTCGGTTTGTCGATACATGCTTCGGTTCTGAAGAAGAAGTTTGTCAAAGGCGGGTACCCCCCGTGACCTACTTTTGGCTGTGGTGGCGCCACCTGTTGACGGATCCGGACGAAAAACAACAACACTTGTAAGGGACCATGAGTACTCGATACCTACCAAGTTTTATCAAAATTCCTTCAGCCGTTCTTGAGAATAAGTCGAAAATGTGAAAAGTTTACGACTGACGCCGGACGGCACGCTATGACAATAGCTCACTTGAGCTTTGCTCAGGTGAGCCAAAAAGGGAAAAACATTTGTTGGGGTCCCGCCGGAGTTTGAAGCCACTCCCCATGGGTCCATTGGGCATGGAAATACATACATTATACCTATGTACAATCTTAAAAAATATTTCTTAAAAATCCAAAAGTGGATATCTTGACAAAATTCTTTCACTTGTAGGGTACCATGCATGAGTACCTCATACCTACAAAATGTCATGACAATCTGAAGAGTGGTTATAGAAAAGAAGCAGAAAATGTATGACAATCAACCTCCCCTCCTTCCTTTTTTCATCAGAAAAAAATTCATAAAAGATCAAAAAATTAAAATTTAAGCATAAAATACATATCAAAGCATTAAGTATGTTAAATATGATAAATATGCAGTAAATGAGTGTGTAAATTCATACACTTATTGAGTTATTTAAAGAAATAGTGCAAAAATGTGCATTTCTGACTAGGTCCGAAAAGACGTCAAAAATGCGTCAAAAATTTGACTTCGAAGTGGAACCAAAAATAATAACACTTCTTAGGACATCTTTCTAGATCATCTTGATACTTTCGGTTTGTCGATACATGCTTCGGTTCTGAAGAAGAAGTTTGTCAAAGGAGGGTACCCCCCGTGACCTACTTTTGGCTGTGGTGGCGCCACCTGTTGACGGATCCGGACGAAAAACAACAACACTTGTAGGGGACCATGAGTACTTCATACCTACCAAGTTTCATCAAAATCCCTTTAGCCGTTCTTGAGAAGAAGTCGAAAATGTGAAAAGTTTACGACGGACGACGGACGCCGGACGGCACGCTATGACAATAGCTCACTTGAGCTTTGCTCAGGTTAGCTAAAAAGGGAAAAAATTTGTTGGAGTCCCGCCGGGGTTTGAAGCCACTCCCCATGGGTCCATTGGGCATGGAAAAACATACTTTATACCTATGTACAATCTTAAAATATATTCCTTAAAAATCCAAAAGTGGATATCTTGACTAAATTCTTTCTTTTGTAGGGTACCATGCATGAGTACCTCATACCTACAAAATGTCATGACAATCCGAAGTGTGGTTATAAAAAAGAAGCAGAAAATGTATGACAATCAACCCCCCCCCCACTTCCTTTTTACATAAGAAAAAAATTCATAAAAAATCAAAAACATAAAATTTAAGCATAAAATACACATTGTAACGCCACACCAGAGGTCAAGCGAGGCTATCTCTTGACCAGTGCGACCCTACAAAGTTTGTGGGATCGACTGTGATCTACTGTGATCGACTATGACTGAGTTACCTATGACAAGAACAGTGTTTTACAATTTCAAATATTTATTAACAATAAAAGACAGAAATCAATGGTAACGCGATCTTTAGTCTTTATCTGTAGTCAGGGACAGGTTTGATCTTCCACGTGCGTCTTCGGAGAGTGAGAGTTAGAGAGCGAGCACCTGCATCATGTATATGGCTTATAGCCGTAATTTATCCAAACTCTTTATAATTTCTAGTAATTGTATGGCCTAGAAGCCTTACAGACGTCTAATTAGTGGTTCTCTACTTCTGGTGGCGTATAGCCGTAAGATAATCTAATTAAATAATTAAGCGGTAATTAACTAATTACCGTAAGCTAATATGGCATATAGCCTGTAGGTTGTACAAGATCCCGGGAGCTGTACAATATAGACAGGTCGGGAAATTATAACCGCTTCATTGTGATGATTTTATTCTATTTTGATAACAAAGGTTGCAACCGTTACGGGTGGCGTAAATGTACCACCAAGGTCGGGGGTATTTACCACCGACGATCAGGATACTGAAGATTTATAGCTCTTTTGTATAAATGTGTTACTTCTGATGTAATATAGCTCTTAAAGCTTTATGTTTCTGATGGAGAGAATGATATGTAAAATATCTGTGGCACTATATGAGATAGTGCGAGAATATACGTTTACTTTAAAATGAAGGTTACAACCTTCAATTAATTCCAACCGGTATCGGTTGCAAGAGTTATTGCTCTTTATGCATTCAAAGGTTGTAAAGTTTGTAGAAGTGCAAAATTGCTACTTTTCCCTTACCATAAAGGTTGTAGATCGTGAAAGGTTGTGAAAGATTATATAGAAAGTCGCTTATAGCGTGTTCTATCAGCAGCCGTATAGGCGAGCGAGAATGGCCAGAATGACAATGATCTCTTGATCGCAGCTCTTTTTATTGATGAGTTTCGTCATGCATGTGACGTCATATTTGCAGCCAGTGCGCCAAAGTGCACGCATAGCAGCGGAAGTTGTCATAAAATAAAGATGGCGCCGTACAGATCAGACAACGAGTTTGTCCCAGTGAATTATGGCATATTGTACCAATATTTCAAGAGATATGGAGATGTAATTGATAGTTAGAGTCTCCAGGTAATCTGATTATTCTGTTTATTCCATGTTTTCATCGTACGAAGCGTTGTAATACTGCAAACATCGTTTGACAGCTCGCTGGAAATCGTGTCAAAAGTAAACAAACGTAGACCGACTTTAGCTAGGTACACACTTTCATTGAATTTATTTATCTGCATCTTCGTGCGTGATATGTATACAGCCATTTCTAGATTTAGATTTAGAGGTGAACACAGTAGGATGGCAATGTCGTAACACTACCCCCTCCTTAGTCTGGATTTGGTCTCCAAATAGGTGAGTAGTAAACAGAAAGTAGATGCTGATAAGTTTCATAAACTTTATAAACATTCAAACTCAATCAATCAAATAACTCTGAACAAACGCATTGACATATAACATCGGGTATAGTTCATTTAGAACAAAATCATATCTGATAATACTGTCAGTAACAGTTTGGTCCACATGCAGCTAAAGATGCATACAAATCTAGTATTATCATGCTTTGATAATTATATCCTTCACAAATCATATGAACAAATAGTTCTAAGTCATCTGTGTATATCATATTTCAAAGTGTTTGTCTCATACACAAACGATATAATAATTCCTTCTCAAATTGTTACATTTCAGGTTCAGCAGATTCCACACTGGAAGGATCCATGTTACAGTCCCAATCATACATGTATGTGTGCAGATAATTCCATTATTCACTTGCTATATTCAGATATCTATCAATCGAATTTGTCATAAAGACAATTCATACATGTATAAAGAATTAAAATTCCAGAATTCATCACCATGAATTTCAACAAACACAATGATACGCACACATATTTATAATATTAGCACAATGGGGAATGCACAATGATAAATGAACAATAAAGAAAATTTATCCATTGGTGAAACATGTGTACTATTTCCTGATTCCATCATGTTCATTCCAACTTCTGAAGTCCACCCCCAAACCCGCACAAATCACAATATTTTTATTCTCTTTACAGATTTCCCCTAATATCAAACAGCCGATGGAGACGAGCATCCACGAGGTTGACAAGTGCCTTCAATCCATAAAATGTTGCTTCCATCTGAATCTCATAAAGCTGTTTTAGGTCCCTTGGTAACAATTCCAGTGGTATCTCTCCTTTAGATCGTAAGAAATTCAATATTAAATCGAAATGTTTGAAATCCCGGTCAATGAAGAATGTGGCCTTATTTCGCATGGCTCTATAGTATGGAGAATAATCGTGAGGCAGCTTTGCCAGGAGACAGTCGGGGACATTCATTAGTGTGGGTTTTCCCGTATGGAAGTATTTTCCGCCTACATTTAAGATTATTTTATTCTCCGCACAGGCCCTCAGATGTAGAAGATCATCTCTGTCTTCGCGGGTAAGCACAACACCCTGAACTACTGGCTGCTCCTGTTGTTCCAGATGGGTAATTTGCTCTGTCCCCTGCGCCATTACACCTGAAGCCAACTGAATTGAGACGAGGTCTTCTATCCCAAGGGTCAGGAGGCCTTGGCTGTTAATAGGGAGCTGATCTACATTGGTAGCTGGAAGCAGGGACTTTGGAGGCGAGTTGTGTACCTCTATTGTAGGCAAGGGCAGCTGTACAACGGAGATGTCCGACTGGTAAGCACTATCAACAACATCCACAACATGTGTTGCCGGTTCTGATGCCACCGAAGAGATGGTATGTGCTGGTGAGGATGTTGCACATGATGATGATGATGATGATGATGATGATGATGATGATGATGATGATGATGATGATGATGATGAAGAAGATGTAGTGGATGACGATGCTGAGGACGATGATGACGACGAAGATGATGAGGATGAAGACGATGAGGATGATGAAGTTGACGATGGCGCTGTCGTGGTAGCTACAGGTGCAGACGTTACTACTACCCTGGTTTCTCTCTGCTCTGCGTCACTAACATCCTCATATAGAGACACCCTCGGTGATGGCGGCAATGGACTCAGTGGTCGAGGTGGAGGGGTGAGGCTGACTGCTTTCTTAGCCTTAAGGGCCTTGGGCTTTGGAGGAGGGCTTCCCCTGTCACTGCCCTTGCGCTTCCTGGAATCCTTAGAGGTTGGAGGATCTCTATCATTATCTCTGCTCCTTTTATTTGGATTAGGCTCCAGGAATTTGATCATTTGATCCATCTGCCGATCCTTAAACTCTCGCAGCATGGCTAAAGCCTCATCACCGTGACGCTTGTCAAACTTACCATCACCCAAAGGCTTGCTGTAGATGGGTACCAGCTGGACATTTTGTCGACCATGCCTCCGGCAACAAGGGTGATTGTAATCCATCCGGTTGAGAAGTATCTGGCATTGGGAGCATTGGTATTTAACCCAAAAGTGTAATTCCTGCACATGGCGCCTCACCTTCCAAAGCATCTCTATCTTTGAGTCACATCCCAAACATAGGTACACGCCATCGTTTGGCCATTTGCGGATACGTGATGAAGCCTGGAAAAATATATACAGAGTTAAGTACATGTACATTTACTTATAAAATACATCATGACATAAAGTACATGTTAATGCTGAACTGCAGATGTAACGCTGAGATAGGGTTTCAACCTATCATGATGCACAATCTTTGGCTTGTTTTTGGTTTTGTTCGAAATTTTGAACACAATATCATTCAATTTTTGAATGATAGTGTAGGGACCCTCCCAAGGTCTCTGTAATTTTGGATTTCTACCATGACGACGCCTAGGGTTGTGAAGCCACACTAAGTCACCTTCATTGTAATCTTTGCAAGATACTTTGTAGTCATACGTCTTTTTCATTCGATTGCACTCAAGTTTCATTTTGACTCGTGCATGTTCATGTATCCTATCTAATGTCTCTTCTAGGTTCTTACAGAAGTCAGTCACACTTAAAGGAGAAGAGTCAACTGGTCTCCCGAGCCTTAAGTTTACTGGTAAGTTTACGTCCCGCCCAAACATCATTTTGTTTGGAGTCTGTCCTGTGGTACTGTGTAATGAAGAGCGATACGCCATAAGTATATGAGGTAAATGCTCGTCCCAATCTGTTTGTTGTTCTGACACATACTTTGATAGCATGTTTGCTATAGTCCTATTGGCTCGCTCCACTAAGCCATCAGACTGCGGTCTTAGAGGTGTCGTTCTCGTTTTTTCAATGCCAAGTAAGGAACACATTTCTCTAAATAAGGTGGATTCAAAATTAGTTCCTTGATCTGAGTGAAGCTGGAGGGGTACTCCAAAAACACTTACAAATTTCTTCACAAAATTATCTGCTATGGTGGAAGCTTCTTGATTGGGCAAAGGTATTGCATCGAGCCATTTTGTGAAATATTCACATATCACTAAGATGTATCTATTTCCCTTTTCAGAGATAGGAAATGGACCTAAAATATCAACACCAACCCGCTCCATGGGTGCTCCGGTGATGTATAATTTCATTCGTGCCCTTGATTTCTTTGGGGGATCTTTCTTGCTACCACAGACCTGGCATGTATCTACCCAATGCTGTACATCTTTTCTCATTCCGTACCAGAAATACATGCTTTTGACCTTCTCGTATGTTTTGAACACTCCTAAGTGTCCAGCTGTTGGCGAATTGTGCAGTTGTGTAAGTACCACACTAACCAATGACCTAGGTATGATAGCCAATTTCCTAATTTGACCTTGATCTTCATACTTGTAACACAAGACATCATTCTCAATTTCCAAACTTTGCCACCTATTCCAGTAGAACTTAATCTTTGGACTAAATTTCGATATTTCATTCCATACGGGTCTCTTTTGAGAGGACACCCAAATTAGCATCTGCTCAATATTGCTGTCGCTCTCCTGACAGGAATGTATATCACATACTCTAGGAAGTAGTAAACGTTCCTGGCTTTTAGATTCATTTGAGCTAATGGCACGACATAATCCTCTCTTGCTCGGCTGGACACCTTTGGTTGAAGTCACTCCACACGGGTAGGATTTGTCACTCCCTACTGAAATGATCCTTTCAGATTCAGTCAAGATTTGCGAATCTAGATTTACAGTTCCGGACCCATAAACAGATTCCACAAATTCATTCTCTGGATGCACAGGTAACTGATTGTTTCCTGTGCCTAACTCTGCTTCGCACCCCGGTGAGTAGGCCACACTCCCGAGTATGCCGCAAGCCTTCATTTCTTTGTCTGCCATTTGAGCTTCATTCCCGTTGTACCTTCGCTCTGATTTCTCGCAGTGAGTACAATTAACACATGGCCTTCTCGATAATGCATCTACATTCGCATGCACCCTCCCAGGTCTATGCTCAATCTGAAAGTCATACATAGACAAAGTCTCTAACCATCTATCCAACTGACCTTCAGGCTTTTTAAAATTCATTAGCCACCTGAGAGCACCATGGTCACTGCGTACAATAAAAGGACGTCCATAAACATAATGGTGAAATTGCTTTACAGCACTCACAACAGCCAATAATTCTTTCCTAGTTACACAATAATTCCTTTCACTTCCTGTAAAACACTTGCTAAAATAGCATATGACCCTTTCCTCTTCGTTCTGTATCTGAGATAAAACGGCACCTAGGCCAACTAAACTTGCATCCGCATCAATAATAAACTGCCCATGCTCCATTGGATAACTGAGAATTGGTGCCTGCGTTAAAAGACTCTTTAATCTTTCAAATGACTCTTGACATTGTTTTGTCCGGACAAATTCAACACCCAGCTCTGTTAGTTTATGCAAAGGTTAGGCTATCTTTGCAAAATCCTTGACAAATTTCCTATAATAGGAACAAATTCCAACAAAACTCCTTACTTCTCTTACATTTCTAGGAAAATGCCATTCTTGAATTGCCTTAACCTTACTAGGGTCCGTAGAAACTCCTTGTTCACTGACTATGTGCCCTAAGAACTGTACCTCTTTCTGCATTAAAACGCATTTCTTTGGGCTCAACTTCAAATTTGCTTTCTCTAAGCGAAGGAAAATTTCCTTAAGATTTCGTATATGCTCATCAAAGGTTCTAGAAAAACAAATAATGTCATCTAGAAAAACTAAACACTTGACCCATGACAATCCTGACAAAACTCTTTCCATTAAACGCTCGAAGGTAGCAGGCGCATTGCATAAGCCGAAAGGCATGACGGTAAATTGCCACATATCTCCGCCATAAGTTGAAAAAGCAGTTTTAGGTCTATCTTTGGGTGACAATCCAACCTGCCAGAATCCACTCTTCAAATCCATTGTACTAAACCACACTGAACCAGACAAAGCGTCAAGTGTATCGTCAATGCGGGGTAGCGGCTTACTATCCTTTTCCGTAACTGAATTTAATTTTCTGAAGTCAAGACAAAATCTTATAGATCCATCCTTTTTGGTTGTCATGACAATGGGTGAGCACCATGGACTAGTTGATGGCTCAATAATTCCGGCATCCGCCATACTTTTGATCTCATTCTCTGCGTGCAAGCGTTTGGCTAATGGAATTCTATAAGGATGTTGCTTGAAAGGTTTCGCGTTGCCTGTATCAATTTCATGCTGTACCAAATTAGTGTGACCAATGTCAGCAGAGGATTTCGAAAATAGGTCCTTTTTCTCTGTCAGCAAATTTCGTAGAACTTCTTTTTCCTCATCGGTCAAATGTTGACTACTAGAATCATAAAGTTGATGTAAATGAGCTGGTCAATCAGAATTTTGGAATTCTGGCACCTCTTGAGCTTCCATACTATTCACAGGTATCATTTCATCCATTTCGCTACAATATCCAACAACTGTACCTTTGAAAACTTTAACTTCCTCATGACTCAGGTTGACAATTTGTAATGGTACACCACTACCTTCAGCACTAATTATTGCCCTTGCAACAATTAAACCTTTATTTTCTGCCAAGTCAGGTGACATTTCTAGGACAAATGAGCCTTTTTCTCTATGCTTGTCAATCAATTTTCCTTGCACTATAACTTCAGTTTCAGGTTGTACTACCAAAGTTTCACTGACCACCACTCTGCAACTCATTTTATACACCAGATCACTGTCGCAGAAACAAGGAATTCTCTCATCTTCAATCTTTATACAACCTTCTGTAAACATAATATCACAATTGTGATTTATCAGAAAATCAATCCCCAAAATTCCATCATTTTGTATGTTTGCTATCAAAAATTCATGATCAAATAATTTGTTGCTTATGGATACTCGTAATGTTGTTATCCCGATGAATGGCTGTGACTCGCCAGTAGCTGTTACCAACATTTTTCGAACTGGTCTAATTTCAGGTTTGATGGTTGAATCCCATTGGTTAAGAAAATTTTTGCTTATGATGGAAATGTTGGCGCCAGTATCAACTAATAAAGCAATTTTCGAATTATTTACATTTAGTCCAAGATAAAATCCATCACAAGATTGCTGTACAAAGTCTGAATGATTTGAGGTGGGCCCTGGCTTTATTGTCGAGCAGCGGCCCCCTGCCTCGACAGCTCGTTGTTTCCCTGTCTCTGTGGTGTATGTGATGGCCGGACATCCTGACCATTTCTCGCTCGCTGGTATGCTTGACCACCACGTTGGTTGTAAAATCCACCGCGCCCCTGTTATAGTTTCCATAGTAATTGTTTCTCGGTTTTACTGCCATTAGATCCTGTTCTAACTGCTTAATGCGGTTCACTATACTGTTAGCAGTTTCCGGAGGCTGGTCCTCTACCTTCTCCTCTATCACTCTCAAATTTTTCTCACGCTGCTTGTCTGCCAATCTAAATGCCTCTAGGGTGACTGCTAGTTTTTCTGCCTCCATAAGGTTCTTGGGTCTACTTTCCTTTAATCGGAGTCTGATATCAGATTGTGGCAGTGCGTCGATAAAATGATCGATAGCTAGAACATCGATCATCGATGCGTTCGCAGTCGGATAGGCCTTTTTAGCCAACGTCTGAATTGCTTGCGCTAGCTCTGGTATAGTTTCATCTTTACGCTTGATTCTTGTTTGTAATTGTGTTTTGAACACTTCAGCGCGATTTACAGTACCATACCTATTAGTGAGTGCGTCTACAAGTTTGTCAAAGTCTTCTCTTATACAAGGGTCAAGGTCGTTTAGTAGTGCTCTGGCACCACCTGTCAAACTTCCAGCTAAATGTGAAGAATTAGCATTCTTAGTCCATCCGTTTAATTTAGCTACTATGTCAAAATGTGTCAGATACTCATTAAGGTCCTCTGAATCGTCATATTGTTGTGGCTTCATTTTCCCTAGGCTTTGACTCTCTGAGTTAGCTTCATGTTTATTCTGGGAATTATTTTGATTTTGTGGTGACCCCCTGTCACCACTCGCATAATCCAAAAGTGGGGGTGGACGTACATTCAAGGGTGGTAAGGTTACACCTGCGTTCAGACCCATATGTGAAAAGCTAGTTGGATGATTAACGTTTGAGTTTGGAATTGCAACATTTGCCTGTGGCATTAATATTTGCCTTTGAAATGATGTAAAATTTTCCTGAAGTTGGTCTACAGAATTCTTAACTTTGCTCATAACATCACTAATGCCTTCACAAATTGCATGTGCTAAAAATCGTTCCCTATCATAACCATCATCAGCTTCATGTATGGACTCTTCTCTCTCTCTTCTCTCCTCTGATATTGTGTCTTCAAAATCATCTTTTTCAATGAGCCGTAAATTTCCCTGCTCTCTTGTATTTTCATCGTTTTGTGATGCAGTAGCTTTATTTGCTTTCTCCATCTTAAATTTGCGTTGTGTTTAAATTGAATTGATACTGTTCTATATTTCAGGTAACCCACGTATGTTGGTACTATCGATCACAGCAAAAATTTATATGATAGATAAATTGGATGTAAGGATCATTAAGATCAGTTTTTGAGATCATAAAAGATCAAAACTATCCCACCGCTGCCACCAAATGTAACGCCACACCAGAGGTCAAGCGAGGCTATCTCTTGACCAGTGCGACCCTACAAAGTTTGTGGGATCGACTGTGATCTACTGTGATCGACTATGACTGAGTTACCCACAACAAGAACAGTGTTTTACAATTTCAAATATTTATTAACAATAAAAGACAGAAATCAATGGTAACTCTTTTAGTCTTTATCTGTAGTCAGGGACAGGTTTAATATTCCACGTGCGTCTTCGGAGAGTGAGAGTTAGAGAGCGAGCACCTGCATCATGTATATGGCTTATAGCCGTAATTTATCCAAACTCTTTATAATTTCTAGTAATTGTATGGCCTAGAAGCCTTACAGACGTCTAATTAGTGGTTCTCTACTTCTGGTGGCGTATAGCCGTAAGATAACCTAATCAAATAATTAAGCGGTAATTAACTAATTACCGTAAGCTAATATGGCATATAGCCTGTAGGTTGTACAAGATCCCGGGAGCTGTACAATATAGACAGGTCGGGAAATTGTGATGATTTTAGTCAAAGTGCACGCATAGCAGCGGAAGTTGTCATGAAATAAAGATGGCGCCGTACAGATCAGACAACGAGTTTGTCCCAGTGAATTATGGCAAATTGTACCAATATTTCAAGAAATATGGAGATGTAATTGATAGTAAGAGTCTCCAGGTAATCTGATTATTCTGTTTATTCCATGTTTTCATCGTACGAAGCGTTGTAATACTGCAAACATCGTTTGACAGCTCGCTGGAAATCGCGTCAAAAGTAAACAAACGTAGACCGACTTTAGCTAGGTACACACTTTCATTGAATTTATTTATCTGCATCTTCGTGCGTGATATGTATACAGCCATTTCTAGATTTAGATTTAGAGATGAACACAGTAGGATGGCAATGTCGTAACAATATCAAAGCATTAAGTAAGTTAAATATGATAAATATGCAGTAAATTAGTGTGTTAAATCATACACTTATTGAGTTATTTAAAGAAATAGTGCAAACATTTGACTTCGAAGTGGAACCAAAAATCACAACACTTCTTAAGACATCTCTCTAGATCATCCTGATGCTTTCGGTTTGTCGATACATGCTTCGGTTCTGAAGAAGAAGTTTGTCAAAGGAGGGTACCCCCGTGACCTACTTTTGGCTGTGGTGGCGCCACCTGTTGACGGATCCGGACGAAAAACAACAACACATGTAGGGGACCATGAGTACTTCATACCCACCAAGTTTCATCAAAATCCCTTTAGCCGTTCTTGAGAAGAAGTCGAAAATGTGAAAAGTTTACGACGGACGCCGGACGGCACGCTATGACAATAGCTCACTTGAGCTTTGGTCAGGTGAGCTTAAAAGGAAAAAAAATTTTGTTGGGGTCCCGCCGGTGTTTTAAGCCACTCCCCATGGGTCCATTGGGCATGGAAATCCATACATTATACCTTTGTACAATCTTAAAAAATATTCCTAAAAAATCCAAAAGTGGATATCTTGACAAAATTCTTTCACTTGTAGGGTACCATGCATGAGTACCTCATACCTACAAAATGTCATGACAATCCGAAGAGTGGTTATAGAAAAGAAGCAAAAAATGTATGAAAATCACCCCCCCCCCTTCCTTTTTACATAAGAAAAAAATTCATAAAAAATCAAAAAAATAAAATTGAAGTATAAAATACATATCAAAGCATAAAGTAAGTTAAATATGATAAATATGCAGTAAATGAGTGTGTAAAATCATACACTTATTGAGTTATTTAAAGAAATAGTACAAAAATGTGCATTTCTGACTAAGTCCGAAAAGACGTCAAAAACGCGTCAAACATTTGACTTCGAAGTGGAACCAAAAATAACAACACTTCTTAAGACATCTTTCTAGATCATCCCGATGCTTTCGGTTTGTCGATACATGCTTCGGTTCCGAAGAAGTTTGTCAAAGGAGGGTACCCCCGTGACCTACTTTTGACTGTGGTGGCGCCACCTGTTGACGGATCCGGACGAAAAGCAACAACACTTGTAGGGGACCATGAGTACTTCATACCTAAAATGTATATAAATCAACACCCCCTTCCTTTTTACATAAGAAAAAAATTCATAAAAATCAAACAAATATAATTTAAGCATAAAATACATATCAAAGCATTAAGTAAGTTAAATATGATAAATATGCAGTAAATGAGTGTGTAAAATCATACACATATTGAGATATTTAAAGAAATAGTGCAAAAATGTGCATTTCTGACTAAGTCCGAAAAGACGTCAAAACGCGTGAAAAATTTGACTTCGAAGTGGAACCAAAAATAACAACACTTCTTAAGACATCTTTCTAGATCATCCTGATGCTTTCGGTTTGTCGATACATGCTTCGGTTCTGAAGAAGAAGTTTGTCAAAGGAGGGTACCCCCTTGACCTACTTTTTGCTGTGGTGGCGCCACCTGTTGACGGATCCGGACGAAAAACAACATCACTTGTAGGGGACCATGAGTACTTCATACCTATCAAGTTTCATCAAAATCCCTTCAGCCGTTCTTGAGAAGAAGTCGAAAATGTGAAAAGTTTACGACGGACGTCGGACCCCGGACGGCACGCTATGACAATAGCTCACTTGAGCTTTGCTCAGGTGAGCTAAAAAGGGAAAAAATGAGAAAAAAAAAATTAGTCCCAAAACTTTGATATACCAATCATTTCAGCATATATATTCCATGTCACATAATGCGCTTTCGGATTCTTTGTTTCTTATGCGGTCTTTGTTTAGAACGACTCAATGCTATAAATAGCGGCCCGGTCTCATTCGAAAACTTGACAAGAGAGCTGAGCTCAAATTAAAATAAAGGCAAACGAAAAAAGAAGTTTTCGCCCACACTCAGTATCCACTCAGTGCGTTCAATGCGCATGCTCCGCAAGATGACGCTTCGTTGGTGTGAAAGGGTTATACACAATAAACGATGACGTCACATGCACTCGAGCTTGCGTCGAGCTCCGCCTAGCGTACATTAGAGTATCGTCTGTTGATTGTAACATAGGTTACTGTAAGATCTAGTTTTAGTTGTTATCTTGCAGCATTGCTGTATAGATAAAATTTAAGTCGTTGATTGTTCATTTGGATTTTTAGGTTATTATAGTGGATATTAAAAGATAATGGAGTTCTCTTTTACATTAAAATTTTCAATTTAACTTGTCTATATTTACATTAATCGAGTATTATGTTTGTTCGTTAAGATTTGACGTCTTTTATACCCTTTCCGCTACCCATAAACATGTACATGCTTATTTCTCTTCCATTGTCTAAAAGTATGTCTTACATGTATATGCTTATTTTTCCCCATTGTCTAAGCACTCAAAATTAAATCTTATGTATTCTTTTTCATATTTTGATCGGCCAGTTAAAAGGCAACTCGTAGCAGGTTTATCTTCCCCCGAGAGAAAAAAAAGAAACGAAACAGGATAACAAAATATTTTCAGCAGGTCAAACAAATAAAATAGATTTTAATCATTTAAAAACAACATATAGTTTGTTTTCGTTAGGGATAGAAAACTAACTACGAGTTAGAAAAAATATTTAAATGTTTGTATCGTCATCGTTGAACTGACTATTGTTTTATTTTCTCAAGATACTACTATTTCTTCTAAAAGCATGTCGAAACGATACGTAAAGAGTAAAGCAGAAAGTCCCTTTCCATTCACATAGGCTTGACTTAATAGATATGAATATTGTAGATTTGTTTGCACTTTTCTGTATATTTTGTTTTGTGACGAGATGGATGTACATGCTTATGATAGTGAGTGTTGGAGGGACATTGTTTATGTATTGTTGTCAGACTTTGGCTATCATTAGAGGGTAAGTTATACTGTAACAATTTCTCGCTATACCTTTTTCGAAATTATACATAATTATACTTTATTGTACATAACACGTCTTTATAAAGCTATTTTGATTATTTTTCTTGTTATTTATTTATTCATTTTCTTATTCATTTATTTATTGCATTGAAAACTTTGCTACACAGCCTTGACCTTTGACCTCTTGACCAAAAAATCATCGTGGTGACTAAACTCATAGGAAACATTCCCGTTACTGTAAGGTGCAATAAACTTATCAGTTATGCTCATTTTCAATAATCAAAATCCTATGAGCATGACGTTTGACCCCAAAATAAATAAGGGGCAGCCTTGACCCATGGGAAAAATTATGGTCATTTCACACCCAGTAATGATCTGGAAATCATTTTCAATGATCAAATTCCTATTACCTTGACATTTTGACCCAAAATCACTCATGTCGAGTTAGTGCATGAAGTTTCATAACGTTGGGTTAGGGTCCCTAAATCAAATGTCCCGCCAACCCACTAATCTTACATCAAATGTCCCGCCAACCCACTAATCTTACATCAAATGTCCCGCCAACCCACTAATCTTACATCAAATGTCCCGCCAACCCACCAATCTTACATCAAATGTCCCGCCAACCCACCAATCTTACATCAAATGTCCCGCCAACCCACTAATCTTACATCAAATGTCCCGCCAACCCACCAATCTTACATCAAATTTCCCGCCAACCCACCAATCTTACATCAAATTCGGATGTTCAACTCAGCTAAAATCACAGTCTCGAAGGATTAGAAACATTTAACGTGTCATAGCAATCATCATAGTTATTTTGGATCAAATCATTACATTACGGTCATTTTGTACATGATAAATTAAATTCAAGAAGCAACCCACGACCAAGAGGTTCAAAATCACGTATAGATCACAATGGGTAGTGTGATTTAGGAACGCGGTTCAACATTCAACATTCGAATGTTGAACCGCGTTCTACATGTAGAACGTGTTTAACATTAAATCAAAACATTGATATGACGTCATCCTATTGTCCTTACGATTCAAAAGGTACCTGAGCCAGTCCGATATTAATTCTACCAGTCCAATATTTACCTCTAGCCGTCTGATATGTTGAAAAATTGGACAGTCACGTGAATATCGATCTACAATCTCTTATTTATTACACAAGTTACAAGCAAAATAAGAAGGAAAGAAAAAAAATTGAAATCTTCACATGCTAAACAAAAAAATTATAATCCCATCATCAGTACGTCTTCGATTTTCCGGTCTCACTCGGAATAGTCCGTTTTCAAATTCATTCTTGACACGTAAGGAGCTGTAAGAATAAGGGCTTGATTTAGCCCTGAAATCATTCGATTATTTCTCGTGCACTATCGTTCCTTTCAAGGTAGAGATTGCTCAGGAGCCAAATATGATGCATTAGAAGATTTCTCATAATTATTTTATTGAAAAAAATTTGATGTAAGATTTGATAATTACGGCTTGAATAGGTAGGGGTAACAATGTCTGAAAATGTCAAATAGTGAACGAAAATATACAAAAAATGCATTTTTTTACATAAAGTTTAATGGTTTGATCCCCTCTTATTATAAAAATGAAAAAGAAAATAATATCGTTGAAACCAGTATGTCCATGTAATCGGTAAAATACGCAATCCGGAAACTGAAAACCGTTTTATTTTGTACTAAACAGCCACAGTGGAAGCTTTCAGGCGCGAAATACACACTGTGTAGAAATAAACATCTTTATATCGTTTATTTCATTCGTGTATGTTGTATATTTCATCGGAATCCACTCAGAATAAATTGTTCCATTGTATAACGAGAAGAAATTGGCAACTTTTATTTATCTAACCGCTTTTAAGTCAGATTCTTAAAAAATAGCACATCCCCTTTTTTTTCGTTTTTCGTCTGTGGGACATTGTTCCACCCCGAGTTACAGAACCCCACTTGGTCAGAGAATTGGTATTAATAATATACACCTTTGGTAAAAGTGGCATTCTGTAACTCGGGATGGAACAATGTTGTAGAAAACTTTTCCGTTTTCCATTGATTTCTATAGAAAAAAATAGTTGCCAGAGTCACCTAATGCTCGACTGCATAGCATAATATCTCTCATGACAGCCAATTTATTTAAACTCCCTTTCTCAGGCAACAACATATATCACATCATAAATCACTGAAGCAGAAAAAGTAGGTCAAGGTCAGATTTCAATAGTCAAACCAAAGATGCATCCAATATGCAAGTCTGGTGAATGTAGCACTTATAGTTAGCTCAATATTGCCAATTTAAAGCAAAATCACTGAAGCGGAAAAAGTAGGTCAAGGTCATATTTCAATAGTCTAACCCAAGATGCATCCAATATGCAAGTCTGGTGCATGTAGCACTTATACTTTTCTCAATATTGGCTTTTAAAGGTAAAATAATTCAAGCGGAAAAAGTAGGTCAAGGTCATTTTATGAAAGTTTGATCAAAGATACATCTAATATGCAAGTTTGGTACATGTAGCACTTATACTTTGCTCAATATTGGCTTTTAAAGGTAAAATCATTCAAGCGGAAAAAAGTAGGTCAAGGTCATTTTATGAAAGTTTGATCAAAGATACATCCAATATGCAAGTTTGGTACAGGTAGCACTTATACTTTGCTCAATATTGGCTTTTAAAGGCAAAATCATTCAAGCAGAAAAAAGTAGGTCAAGGTCATTTTTTGAAAGTTTGATCAAAGATACATCAAATATGTAAGTTTGGTACATGTAGCACTTATACTTTGCTCAATATTGGCTTTTAAAGGCAAAATCATTCAAGCGGAAAAAAGTAGGTCAAGGTCATTTTTTGAAAGTTTGATCAAAGATACATCAAATATGTAAGTTTGGTACATGTAGCACTTATACTTTGCTCAATATTGGCTTTTAAAGGCAAAATCATTCAAGCGGAAAAAAGTAGGTCAAGGTCATTTTTTGAAAGTTTGATCAAAGATACATCAAATATGTAAGTTTGGTACATGTAGCACTTATACTTTGCTCAATATTGGCTTTTAAAGACTTTATTGCTATCTTAACATTTACCTTATCATCTTAACATTTGCCTTATCATTTGAAATAATTTTTAAAATCCCAACCCCAGGGGCTATATCCTCATCTGGATATATTAAATGATGTATAATTAAACATTTGCAACAAAAAAAACCAACAGAATATGAATATAGGAAAGGTAAATGTGTAATCTTAACATTTACCTTATCATCCAGTTCGGACGACGCCGACGCCGACGCGGACGCCGACGCCGACGCGGACGCCGACGCCGACGCGGACGCCGACGCCGGGGGTATTGCAATAGCTCTTTTGCACTAAAGTGCAGTCGAGCTAAAAACGCACATTTTTAACCCAAATATCGGTATTGTTATTGATAATCTATTCGACCGGACATTAGATTCAGATATGCATCAGTTTATTTGATATTTCTACTGAAAAATTTCTTCAAATTTCCCATTTTGAAATTTCGACTTTTTCTGGGCAGATTTTACGTCTTATTCTTACAGCTCCTTTATCTAATAAATAAAACATAATAAATAAAAGATAAATAAATAAATAGATAAATAAATAAATAACTAACTAACTAAATAAATAAATAAATAAATAAATAAATAAATAAATAAACACAAAAACGATAAGCCTGAACTTTTAGCAAAGAAGCTTTCGGTCGCGCTACCAGCCTTCTTCAGCTCATTTATTTTCAAGTGACAATTGTTGTATGGCAAACAGAAAGCATGACGTTATAAACATGAATATAACGTTGCGTGCTCTTACGTGCTCTAAAAGTACTTGTTGTCTGAACATATTTACATATAGCACATTTTCTAGCCCCACATGGTTCACATTTGTTACATTCATTGAAGAACATATTGTTGTGTTTCTTATGCACTAAAATGTCTTTAAATTTTTATCTCTTCTATATGTTCAACAAGTACTTTTAAAGATTCAAACGGGAAAGTTTATTATGTTAGAAATTATGTTAATTGTTAATCTACCAATGTTGTCTTTGCAATTCATTGTGAAAAATGTAAGAAAATAATATATGTAGGGGAAACTGGCGTGACTTAATATCAAAGACACATACTGAACTTGATTGAAGAAAGGAATCCGATCCCGCAGCCGTCCATTTCTGCAATGACAATCATTCTTTGGAACATTTTTCCTTCATTGGGATTGCAAAACTATTTAAGGATGATCTCTACAGAAGAAATATGGAAAATTTGTGAAAAAAGAAATTAAACACATACATTCCGTATGGAATAAACTTGCGGGAAATTTAAGAATTAACAGTAATTGACCCTTCCGATTGCGGGAATAAAATGCAAAATTTCGTGACGTCACAATGCTTTTACCTCGGACAAACAAGCTTCGAACCTCGGTCAAACATCGAAATTGCATTGTGACGTCATGGAATTTCTCAAATTTTTCCCGCGTTCGGAAGGGTCAATAAATTTTGTTTACTTATTTGTGGCGCCGTGCGTAAGAGCACGCAACGTTATATTCATGTTTATGACGTCATGCTTTCTGTTTGCCATACAGCAATTGACCCTTCCGATTGCGGGAAAAGAATGCAAAATTTCGTGACGTCACAATGCTTCTACCACGTGTTTACCTCGGACAAACAAGCTCCGAATCTCGGTCAAACATCGAAATTGCATTGTGACGTCATGGAATTTCTCAAATTTTTCCCGCGTTCGGAAGAGTCAATTGTCACTTGAAAATAAATGAGCTGAAGAAGGCCGGTAGCGCGACCGAAAGCTTCTTTGCTAAAAGTTCAGGCTTATAGTTTTTGTGTTAACTTCAAAGATAGACTTTTGATAAATAAATAAATAAATAGATAAATAAAAACACTATTTTTCCGTACTTTTCAGCCAACGGCCTTCCTCAGCGGATTTTATTATGTTTCTGTTACAATGCATATTGTGACGTCATAAAATTACGGCGCTAAAGTAGCGTCTTCAAAATTGCGTTGTTCAATAGGAGCAAACTATATAAGTCGCTAGCATATATAGTTAAATTATATATGCTATAAATTAACTTTAAAATGACAGAGTTCCTCTTGTGTTAACTTATAGCGACGCGCTACCGAATGTCCATAGCATCGTGCGGCAAAGGATAGCAACATTACACAATTCCGAACGGATGCGGGAAATATTTCCGGCACCGCCGCTTATTGCGTACAGAAGAGATAAAAACATAAAAGATATACTTGTACACAAGAAACACAACAATGTCTTCTACGGACATCCAGACGAATGCAATCCATGCGGGAAAAAATGCGCTATATGTAAATACGTAGTACAAACAAACACGTTCCAAGGCACAGACCGACAGACATACCGCGTTAAAGGTGACACTAATTGCAAAACAACAAGTGTTATTTATTGTCTGTTTTGTAACCGATGTAATAAAACAATATATGTTGGACAGACCGGGCTATCGTTGTATGAAAGAATGATGGTCAACCTTTCGAACATCCGTAACATGAAGCAAGATCCAATTTCAGAACACTTTACAAACGATGGACATTCTATTAACGATTACAAAGTTATAATTATCGAGAAAAACTATGAAAGTGAAACCGCTAGACTAACAAAGGAATCCTTTTGGATAAACAAGAGCCCCAGGGGGCACAACGCTCACCTGATACCCATTCACGCTCTAACTGACATACTGACATTGAATACTGATAGTGCCAGTACCAGGATTTTAGCCCACAACCTTTCTAAAAAGATTTTTGCCGGATGCAGAGAAGTGTTTTTTTCAGACAACCTTTAAAAGTACAAAAAAGAAAAAAATAGTCACATTTCAAAACAATAACTTTTTTACTGATTTGAAAAAAAAAACGGATAAAGTGGTCCAACGTCATATGCCCAGCTTGTATAGTTCAATTATGCAACATCAAAAATAAAATCATATTGTAAAATTCCACATAAATGTGCAGCAGAAAAAGAATAAAACAATGAAATGATTTCACAAATTAAGTTTATTTAAAATTGAACACAAAACCTTTCATTATTGATAGCTAGCATGCCAGAAATTATAAAGCCTGTGTTTGTGAAACGAGAATGCCCCCGGCGGCATCTTTGTTCGTATAAACACCATTTTCTGTTAAGTATGTGAGAGGTCAGGGTCAGCGTAATATTGGTATCAATGGAAAGATCTTGTCACAAGGAATACACATGTACAATATGAAAGCCCTATCACTATAACCATTCAATAGTTATGCCCAATGTTAAAGTTTTTGAGAAGTACGTGAAAGGTCAAGGTTATGGTCATGAGGTCAAAAATTTTGGTAAATACACATGTGAAATATGAAACCTCTATCACCAGCTTCCATTCAAAAGTTATGCCCAATGTTAAAGTTTTTCGGAAAACAGACAGACAAACAGACAGACGGACAGGCCAAAAACTTTATGCTCCCGAATCTTTTATTCCAGGGGCATAAAAAACAAAGATTTTTCGGTTTTGCCTTTATTCACTGAAATCTATGAATTATGCTTTTGAATAGTACTGATTTCATCTCAAATACATGAAACGTACAGTTAAAATCGTTTTGATCCAATATTCATCAATTCAAGTGAGTTGTGCAGAAATTGTGCCAGTTTGTTTTCCAAAAAAGCAGTGTATGTTGTATCAAACCTCATGACCCAGTGAAGCCACTTGAACAAATAATTTTCAGTAAATATGCTGAAATGCGACGCTTCTTGCCTATGCATATTTCAACAGGCAAGAAGGAGCGTCGCATTTCAGCATACGCTGTTCAACAACTCAAGTGGTTTCTCTAAGGTTTCGCAGTTTGAAACAAATTAAAAGGCCCATGAAATTGTTAAGCTTGTCCAACTAGCAGACCTACGACATCGTTATTTACTGTTAACTAATTGTTTTACCTCATCATAGGTCTGTTACACGGACAAGTTGTTAGCGGAGAGAGTTCATGAAATGTATCGGTTGCATTGGATTTGCCGACAAGAAGTTATTTGGTCCGATAAAAACTCATTATGTATCTATTATTTGAACAGATAAAAATTCCCAAATGACTTAACACAGGATCCTGTCGTTTTATGAGAGAAAATGTTTTATTATTCACAACCTCAGGCCTCTGTGTTCCTCTTAGAAATATTATACATACAAGATGACGAACACAGTGGCTTAAGGTTGTGAATAATAATTTATTTTCTCTTTTAAAACAACAGCTTCTGTGGTCCAACATTTCATTGGTAGATTTCAGGAACTCTGAACGGAATTATTTATTTTCAAGAATTTCAGATATTAAATGTCCTATGCATTCTCAAAATACAGAGGAAGAGATTACTCATTAGACGTTTCTTCAAGAAATCAGTCCGTAAATGACTTCATCAGTAAGAGAGTCTAAGACAGAGGAAATTCGAGCAAACTTTATACATGATAACAAGTATATGCAAGTGTTCCAAGTACATGAATGATAACCATTATGAAAGTGTAACCTATTCCGTTTGCACTGTATCTCCTGAAATATATCGCAGTACTGCTTTGCGGTTTGTATTGCAATGAAGCGCCTAGCGGAATACGATGCGCCTTGGGGACGAAGATGAATTAATGTATATCTAGGTCATTGTCCTGTCAAATAGTTCCGATTATTTTCTTATTATTTTCAACAATTGGTGGAAAATACACACAATGTGTATCTTGAATTGTCTTCCCGTGATTGTTTACTAGATAGATGAAATAAAATTTTGAATATAGTTTTAAAGTGTGTGAGACATCTACATGTGTGGAAGAATACGTGTGAAGGTGTAATCCAAGGAAATCGTTTTAGCGGGGAATCCCCTCAGTTTTGACTGGTGAACAGGGCAGAATAAAAGGTGTTACACCATTGGTCAAAAATATTGAAAATTTAAAAATAGCACATGAAATCAATGAACCATTCCCTGTAGTCGGGATAAATTGAGTTTTGAACCTGTTTTTGTCTTTTATGCAATCTATAGATCGATTTAAAAATAGATGAAATTTGTAAAATTTTCGCAATGGATAGAGGGGTGATGTAAAAAAGTGGAAATTGTGAGAAAACGGTATGCATGACCCCCCTTTTTTCTGTTATTTTTATGTGTGTCAAAGGTGTCCAAATCCAACGAGACCAAATTCATAATTATTGAAGGATTGGAAGTCACTCAAATTGAGCTAAATGATTAATCATACAAAGAAGGTTTTTATTTCCTTGGATGACACCTGAAAATGGGTCCTCAGATCATAAAATTTGAATAATTCCGGTCCGGAACCAGGTGCATGGCTTTGAAAAAATATTTAAAAAGTTGTGTACTTTTAATCTTTACGGCATTTTTTTTTTTTGTGATTCAAATAAAATTTCTTCATTCAAAATTAGTATCAATGTGTATAACCCGGTGCGATTTGAGAATTTTTCTCCTATCTTAAAAAAAATATTCCTTAAAAATCCAAAAGTGGATATCTGGACAAAATTCTTTCACTTGTAGGGTACCATGCATGACTACCTCATACCTACAAATTGTCATGACAATCTGAAGAGTGGTTATAGAAAAGAAGCAGAAAATGTATGAAAATCACCCCCCCCCCCTTCCTTTTTACATAAGAAAAAAATTCATAAAAAATCAAAAAAATAAAATTTAAGCATAAAATACACATCAAAGCATCGAGTAAGTTAAATATGATAAATATGTAGTAAATGAGTGTGTAAAATCATACACTTATTGAGTTATTTAAAGAAAAAGTGCAAAAATGTGCATTTCTGACTAAGTCCGAAAAGACGTCAAAAACGCGTCAAAAATTAGTTATCGGATTTTAACGAAATGAACAAACTTGAATCATACATCCTTCTAGATCACATAGATACAATTAGTTTTTCAATCCATTCAGTGGAACTGGAGAAGAAGATTTTTGAAGAGGGGTACCCTCCGGGGCCTATTTGACCCCGCCCTGGATCCACCCCTGAAGGGATCGAGCCGAAATGAACAAACTTGGTAGAGAACCTTTAGTACTTCCTGCATACCAAGTTTAATCAAAATCCCTTCAGCCGTTCTTGAGAAGAAGTTGAAAATGTTAAAAGTTTACGACGGACGGACGGACGACGGACGACGGACGACGGACGCCACACTATGACAATAGCTCACTTGAGCCTTTGGCTCAGGTGAGCTAAAAAGTTGAAGACTCTCCAACCAGATTGACTAAACACGCAAATTGACTTGATATAACTATAAGTAGAATTGAACTTTTAGTAATTTTAATTATCATGATTTAAATGTAATGAAAACTAAGTGATAAATTTGTAATTTCTCAGTTATCATGGTTATATAGTGACACTTACAACAGACGTTTTAACCTCAAAAGTTAAATCAATAACTCCATCTTACTCATATGTATCTAACTATATATGCTAGCGACTTGTATAGTTTGCTCCTATTGAACAACGCAATTTTGAAGACGCTATTTTAGCGCCGTAATTTTATGACGTCACAATATGCATTGTAACAGAAACATAATAAAATCCGCTGAGGAAGGCAGTTGGCCGAAACGTACGGAAAAATACAGTGTTTTTATTGTATTTATATAAAAAACGACTGTGTTGTAAATAAATATATAAATAATAGATAAATTCAAGGATAGATAAATTCAAGGATAGATAAATTCAAGGATAGATAAATTCAAGAATAGAAAAATTCAAGAATAGACAAATCCAAGAATAAATAAGTTGATAAATTCAAGAGAAAAATAAATAAATCAAGAATAGATAAATAAATAAATAGATAGATAAATTAAAGAAACATGCAATAAACATGATAAAGGTAAAAGTGTTCCAATCTGAAACTAATTCTACATAATATTAAATCCTGTTGTATTAGATTTTCAGAAACTGGTACTATATCAGTTACAAAATCAAAATTTATTTCCATCCACATCAATATTCTATTTCAAGTACACGACCGTTCACTTCGGAATGCTACATCAAACGAACTTTTTAGGAAAGTGAAAGAATCTGAGACGCAAGTTAATCAGACGCGCTCTATCACCTATTTGATTAAACTACACTGGGTCAATGTTTTAAGTATGATATATGCCTCAAACAATTCATTCTTAAAAATATCGGACTGTCCGAGGCCCGTCCGATATTTCTAAGAATGAATTGTTTGAGGCATATATCCAATACATGTCTAATTTATATCGACCAATTATTTTTTATTATATAGTCTGTTTATATCCCCACTCTCATTGGCTGAGAACTGTCACGTGACGAGTCATTGTCTCATTGACCTGTGAGGGCAATTTCATTAAATATCACTACCGCGAAAACTCTTGCTTCCGGTTTACCATGAAATATCGAAAACGCGCGAAATTTGTATCTGTGACGCCATTAATGTCATTTCGTAAACAGCAGCAAGGACCCTGAAGCTGAGCTCAAATTCTTGAATTTTGAGCCTATCTACGGATTTTGACTCTGAAATATTTTTCATTTGACTCATTGAATTATCCTGAACGTAAGTTCAGGATAATTCAGCGACAGAAAATGCTGTTATTAACACGTCTTGAAACATTTTCAAAGAAAAGTCGATGTCAGCCATTTCGAAAAGGTACCTTTATAAATATTAATTAAGTTCACTATATAATAAAACAATAGTGGACTATTCACTCGGTGAATATGGTGTGAATATGGTGTGATATTTTCTGAATTTGAAAATATTGACCTCGGCTGTCGCCTCGGTCAATATTTTCAAATTCAGAAAATATCACACCAAATTCACCTCGTAAAAAGTCCATAATTGTATAATATTGAAGAATTCAATAAATTTAAAAGAGAAAATGTTATTTTTCACTGAACAGTAAAATAAGAGTCCGTTCTCCGCCTTTTAGTACGATTCTGAGATGTCCAGGGTGGAAATTTAGAATATACAAAAATTAATAGTACAGATAGATGAATTCAATAGTCTAGTAGTTACATGTACATATCATCTTCACGTAAAAAACATGTTGAAAAAATAAACACTTAATGTAACAAGAGGCCCAAGTGGGCCTATATCGCTCCCCTGAGAACCATGTCACTTTTGCTGAATGATTGAATACATGCACATTGTAATGGTGATTGTTAGTGTGGTCCATCCTTAAAGTCATGTAAAAAAAAAATCCAAAAAAATATTTTGGCACAGAATCTATATGAAAGCATTATATTAATGGCATCAAGTGTGATTAATATAACAGCAAATTAGGTCTCAAAGACATGCTTTCAATGTGTTAGTTCAGGAAATAGTATGAAAATGTCCATTTCTGACAAAGTCCGAAAAGACATAAAAAATTTGACTTCAGAGTGGAACTAAAAACAGGAATACTTCTTAAGAGATCCCTCTAGATCATTCTGATGCCTTCGGTTTGTTGATATATGCTTGGACTCTGAAGAAGTAGTTTGTCAAAGAACCCTGTGACCTACTTTGCCCCGGGTGGCGACACTTGTTGACGGATCTTGATGAAAAACAACATTACTTGTAGGGAACCATTAGCATATCACACCTACCAAGTTTCTTTAAAATGCCCCAGCGGTTCTGAAGAAGAAGTTGAAAATACCCTCCCCCACCTCTTCCAATTCAATAAGAAAACAAGCAGATTCAGAGAATCGTGGTCCCCCGCTTGGGGTGTTTGACTCAGAAAAATCTGAGTCCTTTATGTAGCTCAAATATCTAGGTCATGGTCACGAGGTCAAAAATTTTTGTGTCAGTGTAAAGGTCTTGTCACAAGGAACTCACATGTGAAATATGAGAACTGTATCTCTTCTGGTTAAAAAGTTATAGCCAAGGTTAAAGATTTTGTGACACAGACAGACGGACGGACGGACGGACGGACAGATGAATGAGATTTAATGTCCCCCGCTTTAGAGTACTGCAAACGGTACAAAATATGCCTGTCATGAAAAATTTGTGAAGGTTATTTTATCACATTACTTGACCAGAAAGAACAACTTGCATATTTGATCTGCAACTGAGGAAAACAAAGTGATGTACCAAATGAAATGACAAGATTAGAACTTGGTATGAAGTTTATAAAAATAAAGTCACAAAAAATAACAACACTTCTTAAGACAGCTCTCTAGATAATTCAGATGCTTTCGGTTTGTCGATTCATGCTTCCGTTCTGAAGAAGAAGTTTGTCAAAGGAGGGTACCCTCTGGGACCTACTTTTGCCTCTGGTGGCGCCACCTATTGAGAGATCTGGACGAAAAACAACAACACTTGTAGGGGACCATTAGTACTTCATACCTTCCAAGTTTCATGAAAATCTGCCAAGCGGTACTGGAAAAGAAGCAGAAAATGTATCAAGATCACCCCCCCCTCCCTTTTTACATAAGAAAATAATTTATAAAAATTCATGAAAATAAAATTTGAGCATAAAATACATATCAAAACATTAAGTAACTGAAAAAGATAAAGATGCATTAAATGAGTGCATAAAATCATACATTTATGGAGTAACTGAAAGAAATAGTGCAAAAATGAGCATTTCTGACGAAGTCCAAAAAGACATCAAAAACGCGTCAAAAATTTGACTTCGGAGTTGAACCAAAAATAACAACACTTCTTAAGACATCTCTCTAGATCATTCAGATGCTTTCGGTCTGTCGATACATGCTTCTGTTCTGAAGAAGAAGTTTGTCAAAGGAGGGTACCCTCTGGGACCTACTTTTGCCTCTGGTGGCGCCACCTAATGAGGGATCAGGACGAAAAACAACAACACTTGTAGGGGACCATTAGTACTTCATAACTACCAAGTTTCATCAGAATCTGTTCAGCCGTTCTGGAGAAGAAGTCGAAAATGTGAAAAGTTTACGACGACGACGGACGACGGACGCCAGACGCCGGACGGACGGACGCCGGACGGTGCGCTATGACAATGACTCATTTGAGCTTCGCTCAGGTGAGCTAAAAAGGGGAAAAAAATTTTTTGGGGTTCCGCCGGGGTTTGAAGCCACTCCCCATGGGTCCATTGGGCATGGAAAACATACATTATACCTATGTACAATCTTAAAAAATATTCCTTAAAAATCCAAAAGTGGATATCTGGACAAAATTCTTTCACTTGTAGGGTACCATGCATGAGTACCTCATACCTACAAATTGTCATGACAATCTGAAGAGTGGTTATAGAAAAGAAGCAGAAAATGTATGAAAATCACCCCCCCCCCTCCCCTTCCTTTTTACATAAGAAAAAAATTCATAAAAAATCAAAAAATAAAATTTAAGCATAAAATACATATCAAAGCATTAAGTAAGTTAAATATGATAAATATGTAGTAAATGAGTGTGTAAAATCATACACTTATTGAGTTATTTAAAGGAAAAGTGCAAAAATGTGCATTTCTGACTAAGTCCGAAAAGACGTCAAAAACGCGTCAAAAATTTGACTTCCAAGTGGAACCAAAAATAACAACACTTCTTAAGACATCTCTCTAGATCATCCTGATGCTTTCGGTTTGTCGATACGTGCTTCCGTTCTGAAGAAGAAGTTTGTCAAAGGAGGGTACCCCCCGTGACCTACTTTTGCCTGTGGTGGCGCCACCTGCTGAGGGATCTGGACGAAAAACAACAACACTTGTAGGGGACCATTAGTTCTTTATACCTACCAAGTTTCATCAAAATCCCTTCAGCCATTCTTGAGGAGAAGTCGAAAATGTGAAAAGTTTACGACAGACACACGACACACGACACACGACAGACGACAGACGACGGACGACGGACGCCGGACGGATCGCTATGACAATAGCTCACTAGAGCCTTCGGCTCAGGTGAGCTAAAAACAGGTAGTAATATTCTATCACGTGACTGGCACATATCCAAATCTTCATATTTCCCAAGGACTTAACTTTTAGTGTATTGCTGATAGCTATATCATTTAATTTCCACTGTTATTATTCATAGAATAACTGTCTTTTGGAATGTGATTATACTGTGATAACCTACAATGGATCCAGGAATTATGTTCCATAATGCGCGTTACCTACAATGGATCCAGGAATTATGTTCCATAATGCGCGTTACCGCATTATGAGAAACATAATTCCTGGATCCATTGTAGATTATCACAGTATAATCACATTCCAAAAGACAGTTATTATATATATTTACATTCCAGTTTTTCACGCTTAAATGACGTTAAAATACGTTTAAAACTCCGTTGCTAAGGCTCTGTTACTACGTACCCTCAAAGTTCAAATCAAGCCAAGTTACTATGACGTCATAGTTCAAACCACGCCACCGCGGTTATACTCCTATAATCACAGTGAAAATTCAATACAAATGAATGGGCATATGTAAATATTAAGAAACGACGATTCTGATTGGCCGAGAAATTTTGTTGATACCTGTATCAACACAAAACGGAAGTACGCGCTTAGCAACGTCATAAGCAACGTCGTTAGCAACATGATTTCAAAGCTGCAAATAAACGTTCAAAAGCGACGTAATGAAACGCGCACGATGCAGTTTTCCCTCAATTTTTGGTGTTGATACCTCGATCAACCAAAAAAATATTACAATGATTCCTTAAATCATAGAGGAAATTTGGACTTTTTGTAAAAAGAAAATTTTGGACTTAAACTTGATATTGAACATCTAATTTTTGTATTCTTTAATCTTGTTATTGTCACATGTTTTACTTTTACCTTGCCCGACTATTGTATAATTGTTTTCTTTAAATATTTGATCAGAGACATTTCTGAATAATCCTCTTAAGTCGGGTGTCATCACCTCAGGCAGATCTTAACATCTTTATTATACTTTCGTGAATCCCAAAGCTTTTGATGTGATTCAAGTGATTTACCTGTCAATTCTTAAGGCTAATTGTATTATGTACTTGTTTATCTAATTTCGTACGCAAAAGACGAGAACAAAAACAATTCTTCAGTTCGGAGGCCCGACGTTGAACCGGCCACATCCGTCTGTGTTTGGACTTTACATTGATACTTTTTAGTTTAATATTATTTATTTGAAAATCACATATCATAATCATCGTTATCGTCATATTAAATTTGGATGTCTTATAACCAACGTTCTTCAATTTGTGTTTATTGTCCGAACTTTTAGGGAATACGGCTACATGTACTTATTGGGCCAACGACGGCGCCATCTTTCTTGATCTATATGCCTTACAGCCAACATTCCCGCAACGTTCTATTATACGGACACACATTCTAGAACTATTGTATGACCGGCGAAACCCCGCGTCATAGTTACAAGGCCAATAGCCGCTACAATGTAAAACGATTTTATTTTTTTTATCCTCAATTGTACTCTATTTAATCAATTAACTCGGTTTTTAATTTTTATTATCGAAGTCCGGATTTCACCGAGTACGGTTTGGGTGTTACATAGGTTACGAGAAGATTCGCACCAAAACTGT
The DNA here is from genome assembly GCA_028142955.1 of Pinctada fucata. Lineage (NCBI taxonomy): Eukaryota > Metazoa > Mollusca > Bivalvia > Pterioida > Pteriidae > Pinctada > Pinctada fucata. The sequence goes on from AP027115.1 coordinate 29,415,575, forward strand.
TTCGCCCTGGGTAATTTCACACCGGGTATTTCACATAAGACGTATGTAACCGTTCTTCGCCAGATAAATCGCTCAAATTGTTTAGAATGGAAGGGGGGGGGGGGCAATTTTGGGGAATGTTATGAAATACCTGTACTGTGTATTCAATTAAGATTAACTAACTACCAAGGCCAAGATGTTTATAATAATCGTACAGTGTATTAAAATTGAAAAAGAGAAAATAGAAAAAAATTAATAGCACCTCATTCTGATCTGCGATATTAAAAAAAGGTTTTGAAGAAGGTAGATCTTAATCTCCTTTCTTATTGGACTACATGTACTTTTATAAAGCCCCCCCCCCCCCCCCCCATTCCATACACACGCTCTGGGTAAATGAATGTAGCCCCCCTCCCCATATTATCCATTTTTTATCAAATCGCAGGGCAGAGAATAATCGCACATGTATTCACAAAAGGCGTACATGTATATAAGCGACATAAAAGACTTCTTCGCCAATGTTTGAAGAGAAAATGCAAGGGGGACTTTTTAAATATGTTAACCCCCCATTTCCGATAAAAAGTCAAACAGAGAGTGCCTATTTCGCTAAAAAAAAAAAATTACAGCTACTTTTTATATGAGATATTGTATCAAAACACACAAGGTTTTCCTGTCAGTATTTAACTATCTTTCAAGTCGAATTTTTTTTTAATATTCCATTCCATAATACCCGTGCTTGCACGGGTTATTGTCCATTCTCCAACTGTGGACTGGGATATCCATGGAAACGCTGGGAAAAGATATCCTTGTCTTACCCCTATGGGGTAAGATAACATTTTCACGTGCATTTTGACTGTAACGTCAATTGTGACGTCATACATGATTGCTGCGTTAGCTGATCAAAATATGAAAAAAAAAAAATACATAAAATCTCATTTTTTAGCACTTTTAGACAGCGGGAGAAAAATAATCAATCCCCAGATGTGATCAGGGACACGGAAATCCAACCCTCGTGTGAAGGATTTGCTTTTGTCCACGACTCGGCAAGCCTCGTCGTGGTACAAGCAAATCCTGTACACTCGGGTTGGATTTCCTGTTCCCTGATCACATCTGGGGATAAATTCTATTATTCTAATATGACTTGAAATTTTCTCCCTATATGTACCATAGAACTCGCCTGGTGTAAAATCTCCAACAAACTTCCAGTGCGCTTAGCTCCGCCCATTCACGTGCTATGAACCAATCATATGAACCAATCAAATTATCACCTCGCCGCTTCGCGGCTCGGTGATAATTTGATTGGTTCATGCGACTCGTGGAATTACTGGACAATCAACCACGGCTAGCTAGTTGTTATTTCTTAAGTATAGAAAAAATAGAGGATCGACATTTTCAGGTTAAAAGAGTGAAGCTGACACCCCCTAATGATATTTCATACCTTAAGTTCCCTAGAAACGGTCGAAGTCCCCTGAATAGAGAGCTGAAACTTTTAGGATATCTAGATAATTGTCTTACTAATTGATGGTTAAAATATTGTTATGGTAAAATTTGTCGTTTACGAGATATATCTCCCATACCTCCCCCGGTATATACATGAAATGCAGTGCACCTCTATATGGAGGGGGGTTAGGGTCACAATGCTATTTGACTTGCTTACATGCTTCCTGCTATGTTGCTTCTTTCAATGTTTGATTATTCCATGTTTATTTGTCTTGCTTTCATTTCAAATTGACTTTATCTTTCTTCTTTGTGTAATATTTTGCTTCCCTGCATTTTAAATTTGTCCTTCGTCAATGCGTAACTGTCATTATACCATGCGCTATGACATCCTTCTTTCTGCCATTATCCTTTCGTCTTAATGCTATTATTGCTTCGTCAATGCTAAGTTCAATTTTGATACCAGATGGCGCTTCGCGCGACCGCATGTGCCCGTTCCTTGAAATGAACATCCCCTGTCGTTAGAATATTCTACTACAGTATCGTTCGAAAAGTAATCGCACGAGAGGACAGCAGTAGATTGGCTGTATAAATATTTGAAAAATATTTTGAAGTAATTAGTAAATATTTGATTTTGTGTGCATAAGATTTTTGTAAGTTTTAATTGTGACTATAATTATTGCATACATGAAGAATTTCTGTGGCGTAGTGGTTATCACGTTTTTTTATTTTACACCTTTCCGAGTGGGTTCGAATCCCGGACGAGGATACATTTTTTTTCATTTTGTCAATTTTAAGTATAATGTAACTTGTCCACGTTGTCCATCTGCCCAGTAGAGGATGTAGAAAAAATTGGGGGTACTTATAAAAATAAAATGTTTTTATGCAATTTTTTTCAGTTTTTCTTTGGGGGGGGTGTCATTGTTTTGGCGGGCAACTGTACATTATCATTATTCAGTTGAAATAAAAAATCATTTTTATTACAAAACTTTGCATAAGCTTCGTTGGCTCACTATTGTCGCTTGCAAGTCATCTATGAAAAGTTATAATTTTAATTACTTGCCTTTTATATGCCCGTCAATGTCGTTTCTGTGCCATAAATCGGGTGATTCTTGCATAAATATAAAGTATGGACTTATGAAGGTCAATCCTTGCAACCATCAAACGCTTGGATTTCAATCTTAACCTTGATCTTGGGTCGAACAACAGTGGCGGATTTAGGGGATGCTCCTGAACAGACCCAATATTTTCCCGGAAAAAAAACCCAGGTACATCAGTAAAATCAGTAAAATAGGCAAAATTCGCCCCTTGACCCCCGGCAAAGGGGGCGCTGGATCCGCCACTGAACAAGAAGAACTGACAAGTTTGAAAATTATACCTTCTTTGCGCTCCTAACACGGAGTATAGGAACACAATAAAGGTATAAATTTTGGCCATTGTTGAAAAAGGCTGTGAATGACACTGAACTGTTTTTGTGCCACGTTCCTGAGCAGGCGTAGTCCTGAACCAACGGCGTAGCTCTGCCTGAAAAAGCGGAGGGGCACAACATCCCAAAATTTCTAACAAGCAAAAAATGAAGAAAAAAAAATGAAAAAAATAAATAAATAAAAATAAAAAAAAGAGGGGGGGGGGGGGGGGGGAGACTAAAAAAAATATATGGGGGTTTCATGTTCTGTATGCATAAATTTCAACATTTCTGGTGCAATTCTAAATTTTAAGTACATGATGAAATGTCTGGCGAGCGGTAGCGAGCCAGGAATTAATTTTTAGCAAAACACTGACTTATCAGAAAATACTTTCTATACCCTCTATCATTACATGTAATACTATTTTATATAGATTGAGTTAAATGCCTTCATGTACATTGATAAAGTAATATGTATGATGGATCAGAATAGCTAAATTATTCAGATAGTCTATAAAGAACTGGCGAGCGGTAGCGCTGCCTCCCCCCCCTCCCCCCCCCCCCTACGCTCCGCTTGTCCTGGACAACAGCTTGGAGTAATTTTGGCATACAGAGACGTCAAAAGGTAAATTTTCAAGGTCAAAATTATTATTAAATTGACTGAATCAATGGGTCCGAGGGATGTTGATCTCTAGGTTCGATCAGTGTAGGACGCGCGGCAGTTTCAATTTATCTAGAATTTTTCGATATGAAATACCGCCTTTCCCACGATATCTCAGAAAGAAAACTGACTTCTATATAATTTCCCACTCACAATTAAGAAAAAAAAAATTATGTAGCCGATGGGATTCGAACCCATGCGGGAAAATAAATTCTAATGCACTCCGTTTGCAAAGCGCATTTTGATTGGATGAGCGATGAAAAAACTGCAAGGGGATTCACGTTTCACCTGCAGTTTTTTTTTCATGACGTCACGAATGCATGTTAGTGTATTAATGCGCACTGTCGTAAACATAAATAAAAACATGTCGGAAACCTGTAGCTCCTCCCCGATGTTCCCAAATTTTAAATTAAGTCTTCCGTGCACCCCAGAGGCATATGAAGAGTTGACGAAATGGACGGCGAGGACACTGAATTGCTGTCAGCACTGCTAGGAATTGAAGACGAAGAAAATCCTGCTAATTTTCCTACTGATGATCGTGAGGACCCCCCTGTTCCGACGCCGGTAGCAGACGACGCTAACGCTAGCAGTTCTCCGCATCAAAAACAAACAACAAGATTTGCCGATCTAGAGGATGATGATTTAGATGATATCCTTGTGCAGTCAATGAGCAAGGAAACATGAAAACCACAAAATATGGCGTGTCTCTCTTTAAGAGTACGTAGATCCACATCAAGAGTAATATCAGTCCATACATATATTACAAGTCCTTGGTCCATACAGTACACACACACATTTATTGAATTTAAATTAAAAAGCATGTAAACTCAACAAACTTTCAAATAATAAAACAAGTCAATTTACCCCCCCCCCCCCCTTCTAAAAGTACCTGATATTGACACACATATCTCCACCTTTCTGGCATTTGCCACATAAGACAATCAAACACAAAATGTACAAAAAAAAAAAAAAAACACAATGGGCAATTTTACTGAAAGCTTACTCACATATCAGTCAAAAGATATTTGCCAAGGTCAAAGTTTACTAAAATGAGACCATACTCTAAGGTCAAGGTCATGAGGCCAAAAAAAGATATACTGGTAGTAAATTCTTGTCACAAAATGCACATGTGGCAAGTGTATACAATTATGCATGTGATGGGGAAGTAAAAATAAATTCCTTGACATTATGATTTTTTTAAAATTTAGACTGAATTCCTTATGTACCTGTACTACATATTTTCTCAAATTACCTATCCATGTAAAATCTAGAGTTCTTTAGAGTTCTATAAACACCAGTATGTGACATTGGTAACATAAAAATGTTTTAAATAGAGCTCTCATTTAAATAGAGCACATCAAATTACACTATAAAACCATAACTTGCCCTATATCATAAAAGTCATGTAACCTTGACCTTTGAAATGCATGTATGCATTGGAGGTTTGCTGCTAATTATCAAGATGTTTTAATTTTCATGTTTAGGAAAAAGAACTAAACACATATCATTATGGCAATGGTGCTAATTTGAAGATCATGAATTTCAAGATTTTGGAAAAAAGGTGAACACAAAATTCTTTCAAAAATAAAAATCTCTTGAAAGTTACATAATACAGAAAATTTACTAAAATGATTTACAATCTCCTAATATCTAATTGACGAAATACATGTATATATAACTCTCCCCCTTTTTTTATAGAATGGCTTTGTGATAGGAATTTGGATCCAAATTTTGAAGATTTGCCCATTGACCAGTTAGACAACACACTGCGTTGGTATTATGCCGAAGTAAGGAATTCTGATGGGGAATACTACAGCAAGAGCACATTTGTTGGCGTGCGAGCCTCTATCAATAGGCATATCAGGGGTCATCCTTACAGCAAACCATTTTCCTTATTGGAATCAAAGGAATTCCCCAAGTCCAACACAATGTTTCTAGCTATGTTGAAGAAAATCAAAAAAGAGGGTTGCGATAAAACGAAACATCACTTACCAATTTCTGAAGCTGATCTTGAAATTTTGCGCAACTGTGGAGTGTTTAGTACCGATTGTCCCAAATCACTCCAAAGAAAGGTGTGGTTTGATATAACTCTGAATTTTGCACGTAGGGGCCGTGAAAATTTGAGGCAGCTCAAATTTGAATGTTTCAATTTTTCACAAGATGAAAATGGGTGCGAGTATGTAGAGATGGCATACAATGAGTCCACCAAAAACCACCAAGGTGATAATTTGAAGGATCGAGACTTTGAATGTCGTCCAAGAATGTATGCTTCTGGAGGTGCCTCATGCCCAATATCATCTTTAAGAAAGTATCTAGAGCTGCGTAATCCTAAAACTGATCACCTGTTCCAGAGACCCAAGGATAGCGTACAAAATGGTGTTTGGTACAATTCTGCCCCTATAGGTGAGCGTACATTAAATGACATGATGAAGGTAATCTCGAAGGATGCAGCTACAACACTGACTCCTCCAGTTCACAAAAACGTGCATATTCTGGTATTATCCAGGGTCAGAAACCAGCTCTTCCTCCTTCAGCAGCCGCAGGATCTGAACAGCAGATGCTACAGTTGCAAAATAGCAATCAAGTTCCCGCTGTAATTGATCAGAGGCACTTCGCAAATAGTTACGGTTTCCTAAACCAAGTCGCAAATCATCGTCAATTTGACATTCATAATTCGGTGGTACATGTTCACAACTACTATGGCGGTAATCAGAGTGCATAATCCTAAATGAATAATCCAAAACAATGGCAAACAACATTTTTTCGCTTTGAAGAATACACGTGTTGACAGTTCTCTGTTTTGAAATGTTGTCTGTTTCACACTTGAGTGAGCTTTAAAAGCAAACTCTCTTAAGTTTAATTTCTTCATTTTCATGATGATTAAATTGATGTTTACGTATCTCTTGTGTACTGAATTTTAGTATTTACAGCGGAAATTTTCATAATCATTCACGCAAACCTAGAACTACTTCTTGTCGCGGATGTTTCGCCCGAATGCACTTTTTTCGCAACTTGTGCATTTCCATATATATTTATGGTAATTTCAAGGGTCATATGCATTAGAATAGGGTTACCACACTAGTGTTTTAAAATAACTGACAGGGTATCGGCGAATCCCCTGTCAGAAATAGCCGTTTCACCGCTCGGCTAACGCCTCGCGGTGAAACTAAATTTCTGACAGGGGATTCGCCGATACCCTGTCAGTTTTTTTTAAAACACTAGCATGGTAACCCCTAAATGCCATTCAAGTCCGACACGCTAACCGCTAAGCCACATATATAGATTTCTGTAGAGCTTTCAAATCCCCAAATGGCTATTACTGTATAAATAAAAAAAACCCCAAACAAACAAACAGAAAAGGTCCAAATATTTATCATTTAAAGGCCGACGTTGGGAACCACCCGGTTGTTCATAGGTTTACCTGAGTGACAAAAGCTTGACAGGCGTGGCATACCGTCTTTGAAGACAACGCCGTTTGCGAGCGGAGTGTTACATCAAAGACAACCCGACAGGTTATCCTTTATTATGCTAATGAGATACCCGAGTCTCATCTGCTTTAAGCTGTCAATCAAAAATTGATAGGGGTAAAGGGATTAAAAGGAACCAATCAGATACCAATAAGAGATGTTAACCCTATAGCGGTCAGTGAAGAAATGACAGAAAATTTACCTGTCCCCTTATATAGTCCCCCGTCGGCCTTTAATGATTTCCTTTTTTGTTCAAATATTTCAATCGGCTTTTGCTTTTTTCCCGCTATTTATAACTCATTTTTCCAAGTACTGCAACAGGGGACATCTCAAAGTTAATTATTTTAAGGAACTGCCACAAACGGAGCGCCACCTGGTATCAAAATTGAGGTTAACCATTGACGAAGCAATAATGGCATTAGGACGAAAGAATGATGGCACAATGAAAGATGTCATAACGCATGGTAGAACGACAATTATGCATTGACGAAGGACAAATGTAAAATGCACGGAAGCAACATTGCATAGAGAAGAAAGACAAATGCAATAAAGTCAATTTGAAATGAAAGCAAGACAAATGAACATGGAATAATCAAACATTGAATGAAGCAACATAGCATGAAGCATGTAAGCATGTCAAATAGCATTGTGACCCTAATCCCCCTCCATACCTCTATATATTCATGTCTTTGGGAAACATCCAAGTCCCCTGGATAGAGAACTAAGATTTACAGGATATCTAGATAATTGTCTGACTAATTGATGATTACAATATGGTTATGGTAAAATCCTCTGTTTACGAGAAATGACTCCCATATCTCACCCGGTATATACATGAAATAGTGCACCTCTACATATTCATGTCTGTCTCTCCGTCTGTCACACATCTTGTTCGGGCTATACCTCCTGAACCGTTTGCCGGATCGCTTTCATGTTTTAGTATGCCGTTTCTTATGACCCGAAGGACCCAAGGCCATGTGACCAATGTCAATCTCACATAGGACATTTTAAATGAAACTGTACATACATTCCTGTCCTGGCTATATCTCTTTTACCGTTTGCAAATTTCTTCCATGCCCTGTTTACACGAAGGGTTTAATGCGCATTAAATCGAATTTAATGCGCATTAGATTTTTGTTGCGTTCACACGACAAATTTAATTCGCATTACTTTAATTCGCATTAAATTTAATGCGCATTAGATTTTGTCGTGTGAACGCAATGCGAATCTAATTCGCATTAAATCTAGCGCATGCGTATTTGACGTACTTGAGTTCTATCGTAAGTATACACCACAACTTGGCACTTTTCACCATCCTTCCATCTCAAATCACAGAATAGACCAAATACTAGATCGATTTCATTCCCTATAAGCACTGCACTACGTCTCTTGACTTACGCTCAGTAACGTTACAAACATTATGACGTCATTTTTTTCTCTTAATGACGTCATTCTATGTTAAGCATTAGCCTGGCTAGAAGAATTTACGGAGAGGAAAAAAAATTGAGAAATCCAAAAATTTGGCATAAATTCTCACCTTTCTGATTTGAAAATATACGGTTATCAGTGCAAATGTACCAAAATTTAATACGCATTAGAATTTGTCGTCTGAACGCAATGCGAATCTAATTCGAATTAAAATTATGCGCATCAATTCTAATGCGAATTAGATTTGATGCGCATTCGTGTGAACAGGGCATCAATGTCTTTCATATTTTAGTATGTTGTCGCTTAAACATCACCCCGTGTGACTAAGGTCAAGGTCACTTAGTAGAGGACGTAGTCCTTTTGAAGATAACATGTGTAAATGAATAGGAAAAACTACTGGTTTCCAATGTTAATTCTGTACAAATTCTGTATCTGTACATCAGTTCAAATACGCTCCAGATGTCTACATTGACGGAGGATTTATTGAAATGACCGTCTTCAACCACAGATACGATTTTTATGACAAGAGCGAACAATATACTATTTCAAAGATGTATCTTATTTTCTAAGTGGAAGACACTAATTTTTGTGAAAATAAAGCTCGAAGAATAAATTTTATCGTTAATAACACATCAGGTCAGTTTCGCACTTTGTCGTCTGCATCCAACACAAGGATTCATCGCGTCGGCTACCGACTGCTCCCGAAGTGATAATCTACTCTTCATTATCTGCTGACACCGAATCATATGCTATATCCCATCAAAATTCAGTTCAAATACGCTCCAAATGTCAGCAATTTACTTAATTTTTTCAAACTTTTCTCGGAGAACCCCCGGATGACCTTCAATGTTAGGGATAACATATTACCATACTGTCCCCACTTCACCCTTCGCGTCTCGCAAGTCATCCCCCATAACAACAGTGTATGTGTCCCCCGGACATTTGAAGTTGGGTCCAGCCGTTCTTTAGACGTCCACATCGATTTCAAGCACCCTAACTACGCCCCTGCAAGCACCCTAACTACGCCCCTGCAAGCACCCTAACTACGCCTCTGCAAGCACCCTAACTACGCCCCTGCAAGCACCCTAACTACGCCCCTGCAAGCACCCTAACTACGCCCCTGCAAGCAGTAATGGACAAATAGCTTTATTTGAAAATGTTTACTAACCAGATCGAGTTAAACCTAGACTCGCCTAATGGAAAGGGGATCGGCCCTTTCTTTGTCACATAAATTGAGTAAAAAAATCGTCTGGATATTCGAGAAGGAGAAAATTAGCTCCAGATTGCACAATTTTATTCCATTTTTTTTTTCAAAAAAATTCCGGGGGAGGCCCCCGGACCCCCACCTATAATGTCGAATTTCTTTGCTTATTTGCTCCTTAGTTACAGCTGTAAAACGAGAACTTACTTGGCTCTGACGTTGCTAACGTCACATTTCTCTTTATGTTCACAAAAATATAGACTGCATTAGAATGGGAATAGTAGATACGGTACTAGCGTTATGTTTTCGGACGGTAAATGCTGATTTTACGGTGCAAACATCCGTTTTTCCAGTTCCGCTAACGCGTCGCCAGAAAAACCCAGTTTGCGACTGTAAGGTCAGCATTTACCGTCCAGAAACATAACGTCAGAAGCTAGTTATTCCCTAAAAGGTTTAAATTCCTGAAGAAATATACCTTGAAATCCACGTTTAATACTCATTCGCTTCTTGAAGTATGATTTTTTTTCTCCTTTTTATTTCGTTTTTTTTTCATTTTCAGATTTATTCGTTTATCTATCACTGTTATTATATTTACATAATATAATATAATATAATTTCTAATTTTCAATTTTTGAAATAGTAGTACTTTCTGCAATGTTACCCTAGCTGATTCCTCACTATGGTTTTCATATTACATTCTGATTGAAATTTTATATTGTTTCCTGTCTGGGCTATATCTCTTGAACTTTCTACCAGATCACATTCATAATTTAATATGTTGTTGCTTTCTATGACTCAAAGGTCATGTTACCAAGGTCAAAGTCACTTAGTACATTTTTTAATGGAAGGTTCTTGTCCGGACTATATCTCTTGAACTGTTTGCCAGATTACTTTTATATTTTAGTATGTTGTTGCTTATTATCTAAAGGTTTCATATATCCAAGATTATGTGACCAAAGTCAAGGTCATCCAGTATGCTTATAATGAAATTGTATATGATTATCATGTTCGGGCTATGCCTCTTAAAACAATATCTATAGAGGTTTAACATCGTCTTGGCCCATTGTCATGTCGTAAAGTTCAAAGTAACTTAGAGGAATGGGGGGATCTGATTTTTTTCCAAGGCCATCTTGACTTCCTCGATCACCCAAGTTCCGACCAGAGCTCTTTCTTAGGCGTTTTGTGTGCATCTGAAACCTGGTCCTATCTCCTTTTTCATCTCAAAACAGTTGAGTCACAAGGTGGACAGTTGTTTGCCTCCATAACGGTGAGGCAATACCGGTTGCTACAACTTGTGTGACGGAATGATGCGGCACTTGATTAAGCCAGTATATTCTCTGTTATCGCCAAAGAACCGGTTCTGTACTTCAGAATAGAGGGGTAGAGGGATAAATACATCAATGTAATGCATGCATGTCTCCTTCGTCGCAATATAGTCGAGTCGCATTGGTACGTTCTCCCTCCAAATTATGCATCTCTGGACTGTAAGAGTTCTACGATTTCGTCTTGGCGATCTTTCCAAATTGTAGATCATCCTTACACCTGCGATCGTACTCGTGCTTCTAGAGGTGTTCCATGCGGAACCCAAATCGTTCACAAAGGTCGGCCTGGTACAAGTCCTTAAATGTACAGTCGTATCTCACCGCATGTTCCTTTGTTTTCATGCACTCGGGAAACCCTTGCCAGAAACAGCCGTAAAACTCGTAGACGGTCTGCGTGTTCATGTTGTAGACGTCGATGGACAGGTGAGCTCAACTTTCCTTCATTCTAGGCATAGCGGGTGTCCTGGTTAGTTTCTAGGGGAATCCATTTCAACCATCTTAAATCTTTGATAGAGTAATCCCGCTCGGGTGAGTATCATTCCGGTGGTTAGATGGCGACAGTTTTCATGGGCATGAAATTGGGGCGGAAAGCAAGGTTGGCTGACTGGTGATGTGATGAACGGATAAACTTTAACGAGGGATAAGCTTTAAAAGCCTGAAGATTAAGATGTCACCGGCAAACCTGCAGTACTCCTCCATTTCTTTAGCAAAGATGAAGTTCTGTTCCTTCTGGACTTTCTCCTGGTACCAGGCCATGAACTCCTCCCTAGATTTGTCTTTCATGCCGTCGGGAATGTAAGTCTCAATAGGCTGTTGAGGAGGTGAGGGAAGTAGCCCTTCTTCAATTTCGTCAGTCCAAAGGGGAAGGAAGACAGTTTAAAGCATCCGGCAGGAAGTTGTAGGAGTCGACAAACCTCACATCGTGCGCAGACATAGTCATGATCTCGGCTCCTTTCGCCATTAACTGTTTAAAAAAGAAAAAGCTTTTGATTCTTCACATTCTTTTTTTCAGATAAAGGAAATTATTAAAAGTAAAAACAAAACTGACATCGATTTACTACAGGCTCTGCTGACCAAGACTGTGGCTGTAGCTCCCTTGCTTTTACCTTTCTTGTAACAGGTGTTGAACAGCAAGTACATGAATTGGCCCAAGATGATCTCTCCTTTCAAAATAACTTCTCTTCCTCCGCCAGGTAACATTTCTCGCAATACTCTTCAATAAGCAGGTTGATGCAACCTTCATAGGCTCGGTGAACCACACACAAGTTGGGAACATGCTCTCGGCGATCGTAGACAATGTACAAGAAACTCTTATTTTTCCCTTTCGGGACAGGTACCGTCTGGACATAGCACAAGTGCCCCTCTCCCATCAGATTCTTACAGATGATGCGGTAGTGATCTTTATCTGCACATTTGTGGACAGGTTTCAGTCGGTTGGCGTTCCAACTACCACATTCCTCACATCTAGTCATCAGGGTCCGACACCATAAACTAAGAATTGACTTAAGTCAAATTCTCAAAATACGATCTATAGTCAATCAGTGAAATTTTGAAATATCAAGCTCATCCATTTCATTCTACTCTGAAAATAGACAGATTCTGTGAATAATTTCAAGTCACCACTAATATTATGAGGCAAAAGAAAATTGAAATTTAGACTTACGTAAATTCTTAGTTTATGGTGCCGGACCCTGTTAACAGTATATTACGCTTTTACCGGATTTGTTAGGCTTGAAATGATTCCAGTAAAATCTCAGACTATGAAAATTGCCGCCACATCTGTTGAATTCCACGTAAGCGTCTTCCAAAGAGTAAAGGGGTGTACATAGGTATCAGAAGCATCTGACGGGACAGGCACTTCTATGGTTGGCAACGTAAAAGTATTTAACATCACAGAAGTTGCAGTAGTATGGCTTCTCCGCCAGTCCAGTCACGGAGGTGATTGCATCATTATGGTTGTCCGAATACAGGATGTGCAAAATCTTTGGCAAATCCTGTCATTTGCTAAGGTCCCACTGTAAAGATAAAATGAGGTACATAATAACTCACAAATGAAATTCAAAATTTACAAAAAAGCACGAACAGTAATATTCTCACCAAAATTACAAACAATACTTACTTGTACAGAACGTCAAACTTGAAGATCCCCTCCCTTCTTTCAGAGTTTTGGCTACAGCGATCTCTTGGTATATTTTCAACTTGTAGTTGGTGTTAGAATTTTTGGAACTTCTACCATGTTCACTGGAGACCAGCGGCTGGGTAGCACAAAGCTTAATTAGGTTCTTTCCTTCTGTAATTTGTAGAGTTTCGTCTGTATGACTTTACGCCACTCTGTTTTCCATTCCTCGGATTCTTTCTCTGGTTTGTTTGCGTGAATTATGGTGAAAGCTATTGCCCTTGACAATCACATATTGTCTTCCTTGTTTTCTATTCCGACGATAGATTTCTTCCCTTGTCTGAAGTTTTCCTTGTTCGAATCCAGATGTTTCTTAATGTTTCCACCACTTCCCATGGACATCTCGACAGCAGATCTGTAGTTGTTTGACCAACCTCCATTCGATTATTGGGCATTTTGGACTTTCTTCAAGATGACGTCCTCTGACATCACATCTCCGTGCTTTGAGAAATGGAATCTGATCGCAGATTTCAAAGAAGGGGCCCGTACGTAGTCAGCATCTTTGATGTTGTTTTTCTCTTTCAGGTCATCCATCAAAGTATTCATGATGTTGGGAAGTACTTTGGAAAATTCTGTAGCCGAAATATCCGTACTCGTGTCTTGTGTATTTCTTCCTCATAGCCCTAAATTTCCTGTACTTGTTAGTCTTGTTGACATTGATATCGCAGAACCGGTATTCTCTTCTCTGGCACCTTTAGCGTAAAAGTCACTCTGCTTATTAGTTTCGTCTTCTCTCCTATCCCTTTGAGTAGATTCAACATCTTCCCTTTTCTCTAATGTCAGCAACAATAGCGCGTGCAGTGCCACAACCTCTCGACTCATAGAACTGACCTCATAAAAGTAATGTCATATGACTAACGTCATAAAAATCATACGTCATAACTCCTGCAGTGCGTGCAGTTTCCAGACCTTGATATCAGGAAGCCTAACACTACTCGCATATCTGTTTAGTGTAAAGTGGAATTCAGTGTTTATTGCATGATAAAAAATATATGCAAAAAAACTTTAGTTAGGGGATAAACTTGCTGTATTTTGTGGTTCCGACAGGTACATATTGGATATACTGTACCGTCGGGGGTTGTCCCCGACGGTATAATGTATGTTTCCAATAGTATATCCAACATATACCTGTCGGAACCACAAAACACAGTAAGTTTATCCCTATTCTAATTCATGTGACATATCTAAACTTTTTATACCCATCAGAGGGTCTTACGTATCGCTTTACAGGTGACGTTGCTACGGAGGACTAACAACGAACACAAGAAATTATTGCGCTGCAAAATATGAAATACAACTGCTTCGAATTTATTACAATGGCGAAAAATCAAAGTGTTATCAATAACAAACTTATCTGCTCTTTTGTTCACATGTGAAGAACGCCATTTACAAGCTCATACCTTGTAGTTTTACGTCACAGTATGGCGTCACAGGAGCGAAGAACAAAGGGAAGCATGGCGTTATACGCAAAAAGTGCGCAAAAGCTTGTAACGTGCAAATTTACGTAGGAATACATTTTAAAGTATGTCATGTGAGTCGGTTTGCGGCATGTATATCGTCGTTATACACGTCAAGTGAGTCGGTTTGCGGCATGTATATCGTCGTTATACACGTCAAGTGAGTCGGTATGCGGCATGTATATCGTCGTTATACACGTCACGTGAGTCGGTTTGCGGCATGTATATCGTCGTTATACACGTCAAGTGAGTCGGTTTGCGGCATGTATATCGTCGTTATACACGTCAAGTGAGTCGGTTTGCGGCATGTATATCGTCGTTATACACGTCAAGTGAGTCGGTTTGCGGCATGTATATCGTCGTTATACACGTCAAGTGAGTCGGTTTGCGGCATGTTTATCGTCGTTATACATGTAGAAATCTTGTGAACCAATCAGAATGCGTGAAACAAACAGAATGAATCAGAATGTTGCTTCTATTGCTTCTAAAAGTCATAAGTGCATCACATGATAAAATCCTCGGAATTTCATTGGTTAAGCACGCGGGGACTATGAGAGAATAGTGCCCGGTACCCGGGCACTATTGCTTTTTGCTTAACAGAGTTACGTCCCTCAGGAAGTATTATGACGTGATGAACAATGTATAAATGCAAATAGCAATAAGCGAAGTGGAAGGAAATAAAACACTTTTCTTCGATATCTCGAGTAAATTGCAATTTATGAATGAATTAATTGATTCAACAGTCATGTGATGCACTAAACCCATCAATTTCAGTTTGTGTTGGTACTACTCGCTGACGCTCGGGCACTATTCCTTCCAAAAGCAACACTATGAGAGAATAGTACCTACACAAATGGGTATTAATAGAAAAATATCCGACACAGAATGACTAGAATTAACAAATGGGATATACAATAATCTAGATATTGGACGAATATCTCGTCAACAAAGAATTTTACCATAACCATATTTCAACCATCAGTTAGACAGACAATTATCTAGATATTCTGTAAATTTCCGCCCTCTATGCAGGGGACTTGGATTTTTCCCAAAGACATAAATATGTAGAGTTTCACTGCATTTCATGATACTTCCAGGTGAGATATGGGAACTATATCGCGTAAACGAAGAATTTTACCATAACCATATTTTAAGAATCAATAAGTCAGACAATAATCTAGATATCCTAAAAATGTCAGCTCTCTGTTCAGGGGACGTCGATCTTTTCTAGAAACATAAGTATGTAGATGTGTACTTCATTTCATGTAAATACCCGATGAGATATGAGACCTACATCTCCTAATTCTCGTAAACGAAAAATTTTACCAGACCAATATTTTAAACCATCAATAACTAGTAGTCAGACAATTATTTAGATATCGTGTAAATTTCAGCCCTCTATTCAAGGGACTTGGATGTTTTCCAAAGACATAAATATGAAATTTTGCACTGCATTTCATGTAAATAATGGGTAAGATATGGGACCTATATCTTGAAAACGTCGAATTTTACAACAACCATATTTTAACCATCAATTAGTCAGATAATTATCTAGATACTAGTATCATGAAAATGTCAGCTCTCTATTCAGGAGACTTCGATCTTTTCTAGAGACATAAGTATGTAGATGTGTACTGCATTCCATGTAAATATCGGATGAGATATGAGACCTATAGTTCCTAAATCTCGTAAACGAAGAATTGTACCATAATCATATTTAACCATCAATTCTTCAGACAATTATCTAAATATCCTAAAAATTTCAGCCCTCTATTCTGGGGACTTCGATCTTTTCTAGAGACATAAGTATGTAGATGTGTACTGCCTTTCATGTAAATACCGGATGAGATATTGGACCTAAATTTCCTATCTATATCTCGTAAACGAAGAATTTTACCACAACCATATTTTACCCATTAATTAGTCAGACAATTATCTAGATATCCTGTAAAATCAGGGGACTTGGATGCACCCCAAAGACACGAATATGTAGAAGTGCACTGCATAAGAAGATAAGATGGGGGGGGGGGGGTCATTTGTATATTGATTTTTCAATTCAGTAATGATTTGCGTTAATCTGTGAATTCTTGTATCATTTCCCATTTACTTTTTAGACATATAATTATGTTTTATACAAATGAACAAATGAAATAGGCATCGCTTAATTTGAATGTTGAACCACGTTCTAGAACGCGGTTCCACATTCGATTGTTGAATGTTGAACCGCCTTCCAATATCACACTACCATCACAATGTCAGTAAGAGTGTATGGTTGTGTTGTTACTTTTATATGCATGATGACTTTATGTTGAGTTAATGCAATAAATAAATCTGAATTTGATTTTATCATCGTTATAATGTCGAAGGGTTCCAACTCTATACCTTTTTGAAGAAAATTCCAAACTAATTTCCATGCACCAGACACGTGCTTCGAATATTAAATTCTCATCAGTGATGCTTCTTGCGGAGCCACCAAAAATCATTTCAGTAGCGGCCTTTTAACTTTTTGAATTTAGATTTGTACATTGTTATGATACTCGGTTAGTATCATCATGTAGGAATGACCATGTAGGAATCCTAACAGAACATTTGTAAACATGGAATGAATCGTCTTTTCAGATGGCAAATATTAAATAAGGAGGAGGAGGAGGAGAAGGAGGAGGGGGATGAGTTGGGTGGAGTTTCTATTATAAAGCCATTGAAAGGTATAACTGTTAACTTGGAGGAAAACCTGGAGACATTCTTCACACAAGACTATCACAAGGTAAATAATAATAACTCCGTAAACATTGCATTCCTTTTTATATTATACTTTATTCAATCCTCCTTCTTATTAATTCTTTAAGGAATCATTGTAATATTTTTTTGGTTGATCGAGGTATCAACACCAAAAATTGAGGGAAAACTGCATCGTGCGCGTAGCGCAAGATGCATAAGTTTTCCCTCAATTTTTGGTGTTGATACCTCGATCAACCAAATAAATATTACATTGATTACTTATCATTTCATTTCGTCGCTTTTTAACGTTTATTTGCAGCTTTGAAATCGCGTTGCTAACGACGTTGCTTATGACGTTGCTATGCGCGTACTTCCGTTTTGTGTTGATACAGGTATCAACAAAATTTCTCGGCCAATCAGAATCGTCGTTTCTTAATGATATCAATGGAAATTAAATGATTCCATATGGAAGGATATTCCATATCCCGTTTAGACCGCTTCGTGTCGTTATGCCATCGCCGGTGATGTCACGATTGCGATGCTACGATGTTACAATGGCGAAGTTACGATGCCACGATGAAGAAGACACGATGACAAAGTTCACATCATGCCATCTGGTCATCACCATTGTAACACCACTAGTGCAACCCAAATATATACTCATATATACTCCGAAATGAGAAATATTGTCCAGACATGAATTCTTTTCCAGAAAGTAGCGTAACTGAAAGAAAAAATCATCGCACTTCGGTAAGAGCATAAATAACCATTAGCGTATCTAATTGGAATAAGGCACAGGACCCCCCCCCCCTCCCCGACGAGGACGATTTTGGGTACAAACGTACATGTATGCCAGGTTATACCCTGTTGCGAGATTCATTCATTTTATTTATTTTAAAGCAATGAATGATTCCTTTCCAAACAAAATGTCTAGTTGCTAACACTACATTTCTTTATTTTCTGAACTTACAAATGCCAGCTCCTTCCCTATAAAATGATTCTCTCGTCGAGGAGCCCCCTCCCCCTCCCCCCCCTCCCCCTCCCCCCCCCCCTCCCCCTCCCTCCTCTCATGACTTCGCCCTGGTAGCACCACCCAGACCTTTTACTCAAATCATGTAAACACCCTTGATGGCCAATTGAAGCAGCTTTCCAAGATTCCGGGATGCAAGCTGAAAAAACTACTTGGTATGTCTTTTCAACGATAGGGGGATGGGGTGGGGGCCAGCACTATAGGTGAAGCCTGGTTCTTATCATGGCATTATACATGTACAGTAACCATCTTTGGCAAATTCTAGATTCTAACTAGATCCATCCGATCTTGTCTCCTTATGATCCGCCCTTGGCCTTAGCTTCATCAAATTTATCTTTGATAGAAATTGAAATGACTTTGCATTTTATATTATGCAGGGTTCGACTGATTTTCATATGTCGGGGAGGGGAAGATTATCTCAGAAAGTTGGGGTGGGACAACATATTATGTTGGGACAGACTGAACCTGAACCATTTTAAACTTAAAGGTATTGAAAGGATTGCGTTTATTCTATTATACTGCTAAAAATTATAGAATCACACTACCATTTCTCGTAATTATTACATTCAACCAACAGGTACTCTGTTATCATACAAATTTTGTGACGTGTAAGAAAGATGTAAACATTTCATTTCTCACAGTACAAAGTCAAGACCTAACTTAACACAAATATGGGATGAATTTTAATGTAAATGTCCTTCCAGGAAGCTGCTAGAATTTTAAATGTTGCATTTTTTTTTAATTTCAGCAACTTTTAGAAAATTTCGGAATAAATCCCTCAAGTTTAATGCAAGTCTTTTTGCCCTGTAATTTTGAGACATATAGTGTCTTCTTCGTGATGATGATGTTTCGGTGTCATTTTTCACTGGTGTAAAGCAGATGTACGTACCATCGGGTACCTACATCCCGTCATGGCGACAGACGATGCCGATTCGTATGTTTACACTCTTCAATATCAATAAACAACACAATGCATGCTGGATTTGTACACTCAACGTGAAGAATGTGTATGGATAAATGCTGAAAATTACGTAATTTCAAAAAATGTACCAGTCTGCGTATGTTGAGATTCTGAAAATGACAAGGAAGTAGGTACCAGTATTTGAGCAAAGATTTGTGGTACCTACATCAAAGAATTTCCGGTTCCTACATCATCGTCATTTTGATTCGGTTGAAATGTAGTGTTCTAACTTGATTTTTATGATAATATGAGTGATTACAATTTCTTGATCTAAACATTTTCTTCACGTTAATTGTACAAATCCAACATGAACTGTATTAACTGTATTAATATCTATTGATATTGAAGGGTGTAAACATACGAAACGGTACCGCTAGTCGCCATGATACGGAAGCTGTAGGTGACAGGAATGAATTATAATTTATCTGGCGGCAGCGCTACTTAATTATCTGGCGACCGCCAATTAATCTATCTGGCGGCCGCCACATAATTATCTGGCGGCCCCCAAATAAATATTTCGCTACATTTCATCTGGTTATTTTGCATCTGTCATATCAAAAAGATTAAATGAGAGGATGAATCTAGCAAACTAGAACAGAAAGAACATGTTATGCATTGATTTTGTTTCGATTTATTGTAAATTATGTGGGGGCCGCCACTTAAATCATGTGGCGGCCGCCAGATAATTATGTGGCGGCCGCCAGATAATGAAGTGGCGACCGCCAGATAATTATCTGGCGGCCACAAGATAAATTAAAATTCAAACCTGTCACCTACGGACTTCCGTACCATGACGGGATGTAGGTACCCGATGGTACGTGCATCTGCTTTACACCAGTGACAGTAGGCAACAAGAAATGGTTAAAATGCAAAAATGGGGAAAATTCAAAATTATTTGCGAGAAAACAAATTACTTAAAGCAAATTTAAAAAGGATATATGCTCTACTTCATTAATTTTCCCCAAATATATTGAAGGCAACACAAATGACTAAGCAGTAACACGACGGACAAAATGGTAACACAGATGACATATACAGATTTATATAAGCAAAATGAAGTTCATTTTAAGATGAAAGGGAAATTAAATGCTAGTTATTTTAATATGACTTAATTCTAAGACTGTTTGGAATTGTTGATCAGCGATTTATGTGGAGTAGTGATGATTCATGGTAACACAACTGACAGGCTGTAACACAAATGACATTTATGATGATATGCATCATAGTGTTCACAACTTTACTTGATTTTCTTTTAGATTTTCTCAATACAATGATGTTCAGATAATACAGAACAGAAGTAATTAAGAATGTACTTATCATCTCAACAGAACAGAGACAAAAGTAATAGGAAAATAATATAATAAGGTGATAAGAAGTTGAAGAAGTCTTTAGCAATTTTCAATGAATTAAAGCACAATATATATTTTTTATAGTTTAAATATCACTTTAAATATGTAATCAGAATCACATCTATTTTAAGATTTTTTTTTCAAATCAGATAAGAATATTTTAGAATAATAAGGCAACAAAATTGTTAATCAGACTTCTCTAACTTTTGGAAACAAAATTAATGAACATTTTAGTGTACCAAACGCCTGTAACACAGGCAATGCAGGCTTGAATTATAATTTCAAAATAAGCAATCTTATGGATCCATATCAATCATGATCTTGATTTTGTAATTCTAGTCAATATTCTGATTTTTTTTTTTTCGATTTCTTTTGTTGTTTAGCCCAGCTTAACACTCATTTTCTGACTTTTTTATCTACTTATACAATGTAGATGTTTTGAGTAAAACATTCATAGAATTAGCCTGCTTTGTCATATAACTTTTTGCTTGCTTTGGGTATTTCATCAAAAAGCGATTGTTTCGAGTGTACTTATGCATGCAAATCAGAAAATAATGAAAAATAATATTCTGTGATACGGAAATGCTAGTTTCATAAACTCTATTAGAGTGTAAGCACGATATAGACTCCATTTCACTTTACTGTTCATGATGTAAGCATTTGTTGATGTTGCTGCATATGATAGTCAACTGACATGAATATTGCCTGGTATCAATGTAACTGATTTTATCACAAAAACAACGAAAATAGTGTATTTAAAAATTTTGGAAGCTAATTTGTCTTCATTTTTTTCTTATGTTATATCATAAGGCTAACGAAGTCTGCATTCAAAATATTGTGAATCATCATATCATGTCAGTTGTGTTACCAATCATTAACTAGTGATAATCAATCAATAAATGAAAAGCACAAATTGAAAAAAAAAGAATAAGACACTTTTGAGAAGATCAGCTGTACACCATTCAATCTTGTCACTTCTTTATATCTCAGAAAAAAAAGTTATCTGTTTTGACTTCATCAAATGTCCATTATGTTACGATTTGCTCTTTGTCATTGCCCATAATGTTCATCCAGGAATATGTGTTTCGTACAGTCTAACTTGTAGGTTACTATTATGTTTTTGGAAGGGGACCCTATACTGAAGTTGTATGTCACCTTAAGCGTACTGTTAACAAAATTAATCCTTTCTACCACACTAGTATCAGAAGTTGGCAAAAAGTGATGTCATTGGTGTTAGCACTTAATGTCAGTTGTGTTATCATTTCATGAAATGATATGATAATTGTTCTCTTTTAGTCAATTAAAGAATTATGCTTCTCCAATAGGCACTCTTCGAAACGAATCACACAAAAATATTGTCAAGTTGATGCACAATCACTTAGTTGAACTTATTTTACCATATAAAACATGAAATGTACATTGTGTTACCATAAAATGTCAGTTGTGTAATCAAGTGAAGAAACACTTAATTGAAACTCATTCATTTTCTTCTCACAGAGAAAATTGAAACATTAATAGATTTGTAAGAAGTAATTTGAGCAAAAGATCTATAAAACTTTGGAA
Organism: Pinctada fucata; assembly: GCA_028142955.1. Lineage (NCBI taxonomy): Eukaryota > Metazoa > Mollusca > Bivalvia > Pterioida > Pteriidae > Pinctada > Pinctada fucata. The sequence continues at coordinate 29,437,726 of AP027115.1, forward strand.
TCTTAACATTCCTTTGATGAGGGTTTCAATTTAGATAGTCAAATGTCCATTGTGTTTCCAATTAAGTGTCAGTTATGTTATTAACTAAATCAGTTGTGTTACTTTTTAAAAAGTAACACAAATGACGGTAACACAACTGAATTTTTCGTACAAATAGACACATTGTAGAATCTGAGATGCAAAACTGTTCAAAATTCTTGCCTACGTAAACATGGTTCATCACTTTCATTTCAAAAGCAGAAAGAAAAGACAGAAAATGCCACCATTTATCATACAATAACGATAACATAATGGACATGTGCAAAAGGTAACCTTACAGTGCTAACCATGGTCTTTTAAACATCTAAAAGAAAGGAGGGGATCTCCAACAACACTAGGTTGCAGCACCCACAGCAAAATCCCAAAACACCCATGCAAAAAACACAGAACAGATACCCACAGAAAGAGACGCAAAAGGGACAAGGAACACCAACTCACAACATAGAAACATGAAACACAAAAGACTACACATAAACCAACGAGACCAATGGGCAACCGGTGCCGACTTGGGACGGCCATCTGCCACGTAAATAGCAGACGGTGTGGTTATCCTGGATTACGTGCGCACAACCCTCCCACTATTCCGATTTCCCAGAGGTCTCGAAGAACGCACAATTATGGTGTAAAACAACCTCCTCACTGTTAGGCGACCACACACAAACAAGACCGTAAAACACAGGGGTCCAAGCAACACAGATGAATATGTAAATGGATATAAAAAGAGGACGTGCGTAATACAGTCCGTGCTCTGCCGGCTGTGGCGAGCTCATATATGTTATCACCCGAGGAGTCCGACTGACATTCAGAGAGGACAGGTGGTCGGGGCCCTGTCTTCTCTAAAGAGGTTGTTGAAGCTGGCGGAATATTAAAATTTATTTTATATATAAATTGATAAATCATTATAAAACATTTTAACATCTGAACCTAATTAATTTATTTGAATTAATTGTGTGATTTCTTTCCTTTATGTAAAGGTAACACAACTGACAAAATAATCAGTGACAGTGATATAAATCATAAAAAAATTGCTCATCCTAAATATACTTGCGGTATATAAGATATTTACAGAATCTCTTTCATATAATAAACAAATCCAATGAAAAAATCAAGTTTAAATTTCAGTGGAATAAAAGTTATACCAATGTAAAACTGAAGTATCAATAGTTAGAGGCATCCGATTTTGACAGATAATGGATATATCAACCTCTTATACTTGCATATTTGTATCGGATTTCATAGATTTTCATCATGGATAGGTAAAATAGGATATGTGGCAAAACTTTACCAGTACTTATTTCTGTATTTTTTCATTTATATATGAAAAAGGATCAAAAGGACAAAAATATGCACTTTTTATTATATCGTGCCTTTAACAAATGACAGACAGATTCCGATAGAGAAATCTTTTACCTACAAGGTCAGATTATAAGAATTTGTAATCAGTCGAATATCTAATAGTTTAATTCTACTCAAAATGGTGTGATTTTACCAGAATGTATAGAGAAAACACATTGTGATTCTAAACTATTTTTGAGCAGTATATATCTGTCTGATAGCCCCTGGAGACAGACAATGAATGAAAATTAGGGTTCATTTTAACTACTTTTACTTCCTCTTTTCATGATCCATTAAATGTACTCATTACATGAGAAAGCACTCTAGAAAAGTTATATAAAGACTAATATATTGATATTTTGATAAAAGAGGAAACCTAATCAATGATAAATTTATATATACAAAAAACGAAGTGGTACATATACCGCATAATATAAATATCTTGGTCTTAATTTTACACTCTCTGAATCCTTTAAGAATGGTCTGCGCTAACGGGCATCCGTAATATTCCCTCGGTTATGCGTAAAATATTACGATGTGCCGATGGTGATGACATGATGTTACGAACGATAGCGATGACAAGATGCTACGATGGTGATGACAAGATGATACACATGTACGATGGCGATGGCACGATGTTACGATGGCGATGACACGATGTTACGATGGCATGATGTTAAGATGGCGATGACACGATCTTACGATGGCGATGATAGGATGTCATGATGGCGAAGATACGATGTCACGATGTGAATATCGTATCTTCGCCATCGTGGCATAGTAACTTCGCCATTGTAAAATCGGCATCGTTACATCGCTAGCTATGACACGATGACACGAAGGAATTCAAACAGAATGCCATACTTCCACGTTTATTTACCATTTCGTCTGCAATATTCAAATCAAAATTTTATTTTACCCTTGACCTTGATTGTGCGATATCTATGGGCTTTCAGCAACGACATACTCGTATTAATTCAAATATAAAATAAACTGTATGGCAAGCCAATGTGGACAAAAATAGTTATTTTCTAATATTAGAAAATCATTTTCTAATTTTTGAAAATTATTTTCTAATATTACAAAATGAATTTCAAAAATTACAAAAAGATTTTCATATATTAGAAAATGATTTTCAAATATAAGAAAATGAATTTTTAATATTAGAAAATAAATTTCTAATATTAAAAAATGAATTTCTATTATTAGAAAATGAATTTTTAATATTAGAAAGTAATTTCTAATATAAGAAAACAATTTCTTGTATTAATAAAACACCGCTAAAGACGGTATGGCAGGATTGCAAAGTAAGTTTTTGTCACTAACTGGGTCAAGGTCAATAGGTCAAATAATACAGCATAAATTGAAAGGTTTTGTCAGAGGCAATCTACATGTATAAAATAAAGTTTCTACTGCATACAGTTCCATAGATTTTGCTTAAACCAGGAACTTTAACACCAAAATTCTTAACTAGGTCAAAGTCCAAGGTCAAGGTCACTAGGTCAAATGTTACGGCATAAATTGAAAGGTCTTGTCATGGTCAAGCTTCATTAATAATATAAAGTTTCTACTGCATACAGTACCATAGATTTTGCTTAAACCAGGAACTTTAACCAAAATCTTTGAGTAGGTCAAAGTCCAAGGTCAACGTCACTAGGGCAAATGTTACGGCATAAATTGAAAGGTCTTGTCATGGGCAAGCTTAATGTATAATATAAAGTTTCTACTGCATATAGTTACTTAGATTTTCCCTCAAGCAGAAACTTTAACCAAAATCTTTAACTAGGTCAAAGTCCAAGGTCAAGGTCACTAGGTCAAATGTTACGGCATAAATTGAAAGGTCTTGTCATGGGCAAGCTTCATGTATAATATAAAGTTTCTACTGCATATAGTTCCTTAGATTTTGCCTTAACCAGAAACTTTAACCAAAATCTTTACGGCAGACGGACGGACGGACGGACATCGTCAATCTATAGACCGGAATTGCTTTGCAATCCGGCCAAAAAATGAATTTCAAATATTAGAAAATGACTTTCTAATATTAAAAATGAATTTCAAATATTAGAAAATAAATTTCTAATATTAGAAAATAAACTTCTAATATTAGAAAATACCTTTTTTTTTTTGTCCACATTGGCTTGCCATATAAACTGACATAACGAATGTAATTGGATGAATGGTTCAAGATATATACACTGTATAGATAAGCATATACATTTTCATTATAATAGTATTTTTTACAAAGTTGATCATGACAAAGCTTACATTTTATCTTGAATCAAAGTGTTTTGAAACCTTTGGGCGATGAACACCAACCTACTGACGTATGAATGTTATTTGATATATTTATCAAGATTAGCGCAGTAGCACATGTATACAGTTTCATTTTAAAAGTATTCATTGACCTTGGTCTTGGTTACACATGACCTTGGATCAAGGTGATGTGGAGCCTTTGAGCCATGAGCAACAACATACTGACATTTATGTAACTGGATGTATGATTCAAAATATGAAGCCTGCACAAGATTAAAATTATGTTTATAATTTAATTTCAAAATAACTGAGTGAACTTGATCAAGATGAACCGTATATGTCACACCATAATGAACAAGACTTGTCAGAACACAATACGCTCACTGTGCAGGTGTTTGATAGTAAAAAATTTTAATACAGATTTTTTAGCAGTGAGATATGACCAGATTAAAGTTTAAAAATAGGTCAAACTCCAAGGTCAAGGTCACTAGGTCAAAAATCAAGAATTCAAATGAATAGTCTGGTTATGAATAGTCTACATGAGTTAAAGAAGATCCTGACGATAATCTCAACAGCACTTACAATAGAGCACAAAATTAATCATCGACGGACCCCTAGCAAGCTAGAGGTGGGACCAGGTGCCCGGGAGGAGTAAGCATCCCCTGTTGGCTAGCCGCACCCGCCGTCGATTGTTAAGCATGAAAATTAAAACAATATATAAACTTCATGCACTGTCTGACGTTATGTCTATATAGAAAGTGCTATGGCGACAATGTCAGGGAAATATATTCAAAATACTTACTGTCAAACCCCTCGCGGGGAACTTTTTTACGAGCTCCACACGGCAAAGGGCATGAGTGTGACACGTGAAATATCAGAGCCCTATCACTTATAGTTGATGAGATATAGCAAATTTTCTTTTTTTCCAAATAAGTCAAACTGCAAGGTCAAGGTCACTAGGTCAAAAGTATAGGTCCCAAATAAAAGATCTGGTCCTGAATAATTTAAATCTTAAAAATAAAAGCCCTACCCCATATAGGTTATGGGATATAGCCCAGGTTAAAGTTTTAAAACAGTAGATCAACTCCCAATGTCTAGGGCACTAGGTCAAAAGTCAATTATTCAAATTAAAGCCTACGTTAAAGTTTTGTCCACGCAACCAACGACTCCAACGGTAAGGCTATAGCATTAGCTCCGAGGACATTTGTCACTGCTCCCCCAAAACTGGTAAACGGTTCAAGATATAGCCAAGATTTGTGATACATAGGTATATTTTCTTCTCCATTGGGAGCGGCATTTTATCAATGGAATAATGATATGCAATACGTTTAAATTGTTTATTTTCAGTATGAAATCTTGTTTTGTTTGGAGACGGTGAATGACCGAGCCCTACCTATAGTAAGGAAACTTGTCTCAAAGTACCCAGATACAAAGGTCAAAATACTTATAGGTAAACTATCCCAAAAACTCTCTGTATACTATCTATAGACGATCTGTAAACTATCTTTAGACTATCTGTAGGCTATCTTGAGACTATCTGTAGGCTATCTGTAGACTAATTGTAGACTAATTGTAGACTAACTGTAGATTAATTGTAGACTATCTGTAGACTAACTGTAGACTATCTGTAGACTAACTGTAGACTATCTGTAGACTAACTGTAGACCATCTGTAGATTAATTGTAGACTAACTGTAGACTAAATGTAGACCATCTTCAAATACATTACATTTCAGTAATGATCAAGGTTTTTTTTTGCGTATAGATCGTTGTGAAGAAGAAATACTTGATGAGATTCAGGGCTAAATACAGCCCTTATCTTATAAGTTCCTTCGCCCTTTACTACTCTGGAGTTAATTGCAAATTAAATTTGCAGTTATCACCATAGTACCAAAGGATGGATTTCACTTAGTTGTCATATACACTGTCTTTTTTTACACTGGATAAAGGCCAAGGGGCCGAAAATGTGCTTCTTTGAGTGTTTGTGTTTTTATTTGTCGCCCTTTTTTTATATCACATTGCATACAGAAAATATTCATGTTTTCCTATTTTCGGTAATTATAAAAAAACATCGTTTTTCAAGAACCTCCCCCCAATTTTGCAACGGAAAATTGCGGGAAACATTTTTTCCGTCTGAAGGAACGAAAAACTGGTACAAAATATGATAGATTTACGAGGGTCATGGGGTGGATGCAAATATAGACGTGATACATCCTAGACAGAAACTGGAGAAGCATTCTCCTATAAAAAGAGTTGGTTATGGAGGCAATTTCCCTAGTTTTTTTTAATTTGGACGGTAACAGACTTAAGCTGTGTCCTTGTTTTCAGAGATACAGAACCCCACTTTGCCAAAAAATTGTATCATTGATATACATCTTCAGTAAAAGTGGCTCTCTGTATATCCGGGGGAACAATATTCAAAAATACTTTTCCGTTTTCTATTGATTTCTATAAAAAAAAAAAGAGAAGCTTTGACCCCAAAATCAGCAATAATATGCAAAACAGATAAAGTTGTGTTTGACAATCCGTCCGCCGTTCGTTTGTCGTTGTCGTCGTTGAGGACATTCGTCGATCTTTAAGATTTAAAAGTTTTCGACTTTTTCTCAGGAACCGCACGAAGGATTTTGATGAAACTTGATATAGGTGATGTATATACTCAAAGTTCCCTACAAAAGTTGTGCCCGAGATCCAGATCCTTTTAGGGTCGAATCCAAGGCGGGGCCAAAATTGTATCCCTCTCTAAAAATCTCCTCCACCAGATATGGATAAGAACACTTGTAGGAACTAAACTATCTTTCTTGAAATGTTGTGGTTAAGACCCGACAATTTACTCTTTTTTGACGGACTTCATTTTAGTACTATATATTTGAATAGCTCAATAGGGTATGTTTTATGCACTCATTCACTGCACATTTGTCACATTTAAGTTATCTTCAAAATACTTTGATATTGATTTTGTGTGAATATTTCTTTTATTTTTTTCTTATTTAAAAACGAAGAGGGGGATACATTTTCAGATGAGTTCTCAATTTAAACTTTATTGAGAGCTCAAATTTACATAAAATGAGTTCTCAGGTGTTTTTTTATTGAGCTCCCAAAATAAATTTGAGGGCTCAAATTTATAATTGAGCGCTCGAACTTTCAATTAAGCGCTCAAATTTTAATTTGAGACTCAGAATTTTAAATTGAGATCTCTGATATCATATTGAGCGCTCGAAATTTATCTTGAGCTCTCGAATTTAAAATTGATAGCTCGAATCTTAAATTGAGCTCTCGAATTTAAAATTGAGTGCTCAAATTGTAAATTGAGCGCTCAGATTAATATATTGAGCGCTCAAATTTCATATTGAGCGCTCGAAGTTTATATTGAGTGCTCGAAGTTTATATTGAGTGCTCAGTATTTGAATTGAGCGCTCGAAATTTATCTTGAGCGCTCGAATTTTTTGTTTGAGCGCTCAAATTTTTTGTTTGAGCGCTCAAATTTTCTATTTGAGCGCTCAAATTTTTATTTGAGCACTCGAATTTTAAATTGAGAGCTCGAATTTTAAATTGAGCGCTCGAATTTAAAATTGAGTGCTCAAATTGTAAATTGAGCGCTCAGATTAATATATTGAGCGCTAAGATTCATATATTGAGCGCTCGAATTTTAAATTGAGAGCTCGAATTAAAAATTGAGTGCTCAAATTGTAAATTGAGCGCTCAGATTAATATATTGAGCGCTCAGATTCATAAATAGAGCGCTCAAATTTTATATTGAGCGCTCGAAGTTTATATTGAGTGCTCAGAATTTAAATTGAGTTCTCGGATATCAAATTGAGCTCTTGAAATTTAAAATGAGGGCTCGAAATAATAAAATTGAGTCCTCTATATAAACTTTATTGAGAGCTCAAATTTGCATAAATTCAGCGATCGAAAATTATATTGAGAGCTCAAATTTTATATTGAGCGCTCGATTTTGTTAATTGAGCGCTCGATTTTGATAATTGAGCGCTCAAATTTAAAATTGAGCGCTCGAAATAAAAATTGAGAGCTCGAATGTCAAATTGAGCGCTCGATTTTAAAATTGAGCGCTCGAATTAAAAAAAAAAGTTCCATGTGACCCTTTACGGGCTCCGTAAAATTTAGTTAGACATTTGATTAAAGCTTTCTTTTTCCAGCACTCGAATTACTGCGGATAAAACACGTTTCGATCAGTTTTCGCAACATATCACAAATATAGCGCTGAATAAAGCACGTTGTTTCTAGCTCCTGTTGCATGGCCGCAGGTTTGGTATCCATCTGAAATTTTGGTGTTTGACCACTTTCAGCAAATTTTCAGTAAAAATATAGATGAATACTGGTTTCTCAATTCAAATGTAGTCAAAATATGCCGATAAATCTGAAAATTAAATGTCTTACTGGAAATATCCGTATATTGGGGTATGTTTTACAATGAAGGATATCAATATTTGGCAATTCTGATCCCAAAAGGAACACTAATTTTGTCTACAGCCATTTTTATTTATCTGTCGCAGATTTATCTTTAACATCGCATTGAAATAATTAAATGAAATACCAGAAAAGCTTAAAACTAGCGTCCAAAACCATTGAAAATGCACGTAAAAATGACCTGTCAATATCGAGGTATTGTTTCTGAAAACTGTGCTAGCGAAAAAAGGTCAGATTCTAGCTGTAGTAGGATAATTTTGTGCTTTACAACACATTTAAGGGCGAAAAAAGTCACACCGGGGATTTCATTTTCCCAAGAGTTGATATTTGGGATGTTTTTCTCTTTAGATTTTCTCTTTGATATGAAGCAATTAAATGAATTTGTATTCAGGGAGAATTGTTTAACATCATTTAGAAAACAAATCGCAATGCCCGATATATCAGTTTGGATAGGTTAAACAGCTTTTATCATTTCAAAAAATAGAACGGAATTCTTAAAAGCCATTTTGTGACATTGCGTTTTGAACCAAGTGTCTTTATCATTGTGCTGTGTCTGATCATGATGACGGATTAGTTTGGCGTTTGACAGAATAAGTCACTCATATACCTAAGATTTCTAATGGAAAAGGATTGAATACCTATAGATTACATAATTCATTTTATAGAATAAATATTAAGTGGTGCGGGTTTGTTTGTTTTTTTTTTTGTTTTGTTTTGTTTTTTTTTTTGTTTTTTGTTCGGTATATTAATATTTTTTTCCACGGCTTTCTTTTTGCAAAGTTTCTAGAAATGTATGATATGGTGTACGTTCATGCAATAATGAACAAATAACTTTTCTCAGTTTTTTTTAACGTCGGATTTTCTAAAACGGTAAACAACAATAAGACGTCTCCTGTAAAAATAGTTTACGATGAATGTAGTTGTATCCCTCTCTCTCACTCTCTCTCTACTTACGTATGTATACATTCCTGTTCAGATGTTCAATTTTCGGTCCAACATAAAAAGGACAGGGGATTGGATCAGTACAGCTACTTATAATTAGTTATGAAACGTATCTCCGATTAGTATCAGGTACATCGTATACATAATCATACCTCATGTGAAAGTCAACTTATTATTACGATGGAGGACATCATGCGTAGATACGACCAGAAAAAAACAAGTTGACTTGGTGATACTCGATTTTAGCAAAGCGTTCGATACCGTTCCACATCGTAAATTATTACACAAACTCCGAAATTACGGTATACATGGTAACATCTTAAGATGGATTTCATCCTTTTTAATGGATCGACAACAGAAAGTAGTGGTCGAAGGTGAGACGTCAACGAAATGTGCAGTCGACTCCGGGGTTCCGCAGGGCACGGTCCTCGGACCCCTGTTGTTTCTTTGCCATATTAATGACTTACCTCTTAGCGTTTCTTCACATGAGATCGTGAGATCAACTGTCACTCAGGTCATATCCAATTACAAGAAGATCTTAAATCACTAGAGTTTTGGGCAAGGAAATGGGGCATGAAATTTAATGGAACCAACGGCTACCTAATGAGTATACACAGGAGTAAATCGCCATCATCATATTTATATTCACTTAACAACCATATATTGAAGCAAGTGCAATATAATCCTTATCTCGGAGTACAGATCAGCGAAGACCTGAAATGGACCATCCACATCAATAAAATATGCAACCGAGCAAACAGTATTCTTGGATTTATCCGTAGAAACTTAAAACATAGTAATAGAATTTCAAAGAAACAGCATACGTCTCACTTGTGAGATCTATTCTAGACTATGCTAGTATTGTATGGGACCCATCTATGAAGAAAGATATTGATAAGATCGAGGGCTTACAAAGACGAGCCGCCCGATTCGTTATGAACGACTATAGTCGCAAGTCTAGTGTCACCGAGATGAGACAACTTCATTGGACGCCCCTGTCAGAAAGGAGGAGGATGCAACGTTTAACATTTTCTTCAAAATCATGAACGACCTGGTGGCCGTCCCCGCAGATTCTATGCATATGTTCAAAAACAACAGAAGCCAACGCCAATCTCATTCTCAAGCTGTAATTTCAACTTCAACAAACGTTTATAAAAATTCCTTTATTCCGAAAACCATTCTGGAATTCACTTCCCGAGGCCCTGATAAACTCGAGGAAACCTGAGGAATTCAAGGCAGCGCTGCAAGATACTCACCAGCGCGACTAATCCCTCCCCCCCGCGCACACACCCAGTTCCTTAATAATTTTTACTCACTCAGTGAGTTCTTTTTGAGTACCATACAGATACAGATACCTTCCTCGGCAAGGACCCGTAATGCTTTGACCCCTCCCTCATCAATGAAATAAACACGTATCCACGCATGTACATTGTTCTATTTTTCGTGTTTACATGTTTATATATCTGTCCACTAAAGCTCACTACATAAACATGCGCTTCTACGTAACAAAACAGCTTGACTCTAAAGTAAACAGAGTTACATCGTTTATACATAGAAGCAGTATTGGCCCTTCACTTTCCCCGACAGAAGAAGAAGATGTAATACGTCATGATGCTGAAAACCCTGTGATTTGATTGGTTCGTGCTTCAAATTATACATGTACGGCATTAGGGCCCTCAAGCGTGAATAAAATCAGGTGATCACTTAGAGCTATTCGCTCGATAAGAGATCTGTCATTTTCCCAAATAATCAAAAATTTAAAAATGGCAAAACCTTGAAAACGATGAAGGAGGTTACATCCTATGAAGTAAAGGACTGTTGAAAATATGTGTTCCTGAGACCCGACAACAATTATATAAAATAACTTAGTATGAACAATTGAAAATAATTAAAGAATCTGCAGAAAAATTCTTTTGTATTTGTAAATGGCGAGCGAAGCGAGCCAAAATTTTAGGTTTCAAAGCCCTTTCATGCAGTTTCAGATCCATTTCAATTAGAAATGGGCCAAAGCTGGACCCCACCTCCGAAAATCTCAGGGGGGGGGGTGTCCAGACCCCCGCCCCCCCCCCCCCCCCCCCCCCCCCCCCGCTGGATCCGCGCATGGGTTGGTAGGCCTAGATGCTTGAATCGCTCACTGTTTGGTAACGCTGATTAATTTCCAAAAGTTTCGTTGCAAGTCAATACTATTTTTGTAATTCCCAAACCAGATGATACATTCATACTCGTGCTTGCGGTAGAAACAAGCTCTGGTATGTCCAGAGTCGAGATCGTTTCTTCATCCTTAAGGGGGACGAACCTCCTTCTAAACTCGATTTCTTGATCTGCTTTTTGACCTGCATATTTATGAGAACAATCAATTTTAGATGTCTATCTATTGTGACACCTAGATCATTTACAGTTAGTTCTTCATCGTGTATTTGATGTTGGTTTATTTACCAAGATGCTACACAGAGGGGATGGACAGGGTGAAAGACAGGGGAGGGAGGAAAGAGGGAAGGGGGTTCGAAAAGGGGAGGGAGGAGGGAGTGAGAGGAGAGAAGGGGGCGGGAAGGTTGGGTAAGGGAAGGGTGAAAAGGAGGGGCGGGAAGGAGGAGGTAAAAAAGTGGTAAGAGGGAGAGAGGTACGCCCTGTTCACCCCCACCCACCCACCAATAAATGAAACCTTGTGTAGAAAACTAAGACTTGCCTAATTTATAATCATTCTTCATTTTTTGTGTTATATAGGTAAAGATTACGGCGGTCTGAATGAAAAGGTTAACAATATGATGAAAGGATACAACACGAGCCGGTACAATATGATATTATTTTCTGATAGCAGTCATAAAGGTAAGTGTCATTTCTTATTGTAATAAATTGCATACAAGTTTATGGGTGTTTAAGGGCTAATATGGCGAATTCTTAACGTCAAAATACAGACGGGTTAATAAAATGTACAAACGTTTAAAGAAAACATTCTAATAAATGTAATTCATTTCATTTGAACTTGGGTGAATTAGAAATGAATTATTTTCTCCTGGTTAGAGAAACTGAAGGTGGCTCTTTTTCGCGCCTTTTTTGTTGGGCATTGTGGGTAGAAAGTGAGTGTTCGGCCATTCGACGAGATAGCGCTCAACCATCAACATATAAATTTTCTAACCGCGTCACCATCCCCTTTATTTATGTTTTTATCCATTTATTATGGGGTTTCGGTTGTTGTTCAGGAGAATCGCACATATCAAGTTTTAACAAGGTTGAAAAGCTCTCAGGAGTCAAACTAAGCCCCTGAAAATTCGTTATACAGAAATTTTATGAGATATTCTAAGTTTTGAACGTCAAATTAAATTTGTAATGATATGAACTATGTCAAAGCCATTGTGAGGACGCAGATGAATTATGATTTCAATGATTTTTCACCATACGTCATTGAATTTTTTTTACTAAGTTATTAATAAACAAATATGTCATACAATTTGTGTCCTTGTTATTCTTTTCCAGCATCATTTTACTTTATCAGTCTTTTTCTTGAAATCAATAATCATCTACAGGGGAGGGGATATCTTTATAGACAATTTCTGGATCGACAGCATGCAAGTAACTCGTAAATGCGGGGAAACAAATATCAATGTCGGCCGGTTTGATGTCACAAAACAATCAGTTAACATGAAAATGACAGATGAGAAGAGATCAAGTGATGTAATCTTAATCTATGTATATATTGTAAGTCCTTGGACCTTGACGAAAACCAAGGAAAAGAGAACTCGGGCAAGAAAACTTTGGGAACAAACCATTAAAATAAAAAAAAATTTACTTTTTTCCGAAGTATTTACATGATATAGTAAGATTTTCATGTGTTTTGAATATTCAATTCAATTAAACTTTTAAATGTTTATTTTTCAAATTCCATTGGGTGATGAAATGTTAGTTGTCGTATCAGGAATATGTACAAATGTATAACTCCCTTTGCACCCCTTTTTACTTTCACCGGAAAAATTAACATTCAATATGTAGAAGAAAGAAAGTCTCCTTTTCGGCACCGTCTATAGTGTTATCAGCAATATATCGTTTTATGGGATGGCCTGGAGAAAGGGGTAATATACTGAACAAAAAAAGTTACGTCCTTCTTTTTGTATTGGTTTTACATGACTGGTGGAAACAAATTTTATTCAGAGGCGGTATCCTCGAAAAATATTTTTTTTTAATTAAATGTTCAACGGTATATCCATTCGCTGTCCGATTCTGACAACGATCTTATTAAATTGATGTAATTGTGACGTCATAATCAAGGTTATAACAAAAGGGGTTTCACCTGTTTGATCCTCTTTGGTAAAGGCGTTTCTGAACGCAAAAGAATTTTACTTAACAAATCGGTATCTGCACATCCTTCGATACACTTTCAATGTGTTTTTGGTATTTGACAAAGCACATGGCCGACTGTGGACTTCCGGTGTCATTTAAGCTAAATTTTCTTGAATTACAAGCTATTTGACTGATTTATGGGTAATCGATATCACAATTTTTTCCGTTTTTCAATGGAGAAATCCCCTGTGCTTATTTATACACTCTTTTCTTTCGAAAGCAGTCAACCAGAACAAAGAAAGAGAGAAATTTTCCTTACAAGGTGAAGAAGCTTTGTTTCTTCACGCTTCATTGCGTTCAATGTCTGAGTGATAAAAAGAAAACTTTTGAGTGTTTATTGAGTTAGTTTTACTATTTCGAGGGTTATAACGTTTCATCTGCACAAGTAGTGACCCGTCATTTTGAGGGACATAACTTTTTTTTGTTCAGTATAATATAAAAAAAATCCAGTATATTAGTATCACAGGATTTTCCCTTCTTAATAATGTTTACAAACGATTTTCCAATGAAGACAAAATTCATTCCTTTACTATGAGGAGAGTAAGGGGCGGGAGGAAGGAGAAAGGGGTGGCATGAGGGGGTGGTAGAGGTACGGGGAGATAAGGGGGCGATAACCCAATAAAGGCAAGGATGAAAGGGAGGGGGAGGAAGGGGGAAGGTATAGCATAGAATTTAATTGAAAAACATGAATTTTCCAATATACATACACGTGTTACCTTGATGGCGTGGACTGCGTCCTCTATGAAAACAATCATATGTAAATCATATGAAGCTATTTTCATATGATTCTCGTAAAAAGCTATTTTCATAGAGGACGCAGTCCGCGCCGCAGGCGCGGACGAAGTCCTCATCAAGGTAACACGTGTATATATTATTATGCCTGTGCCATCTCTCAAATATTTATTCATGTTTCAGTAGGTTGTATTTATAATTTACAGAGTGAAAGTTATTATTTTAGCTACAAGTTATTCCTGACATTGTTAGGGCCTGAAATATAATTATTGGTATTTAACTATCATGTTAACACTTTATTTCTATTGTGATATGCCCTCATGATTTATTATTATTGCTTGACAGATGGAAATGTGATACGATTAGTCCGACTTCTGCTTCGTCGGTTTGTTTACATTGCGTGTTGGCGGTTACCTATTGATTTCGCCATTGTACTGCATTATTGTTAGACATGAAGATAATTCTATGATTCCATAATGTTCTACTAAGCTTACCATATCATTAATTGTTCATGTCAAGTCATCTATTCTCGTATATTCTTGATAATTTGCTGCCGGGGCGAAGCGCAGCTTCGAATCGGCCGCCATTGTTGTATGACGTCACGAGACTATTTAAGGGCCAGACTCGACGGTGTTGAGAAGGTACCATTCGATCCAAGTCAGAGTTCAGACGCTTTTTTACCATCGCTCCCCCAGAATGAGTCAGAGACATCTAGAGTCAATTCAATAGTAGCAAAGGTGCGAAATACATCATAATTAGATTAATTAAACATTTCTTCAAGATTCATCTACTTTTCTGCAATTTTAGTCATTTTCTTCAACTTAGAGTTTTCCGAGGTCACCTTCAGCGTACCTTCTTAGAAATATCAGGAACCTTCTACATTTTCATCACCCTTGACAACAATTTATAGAAAAGAGTACCTTCAAGACCATCATCACGATCTGCACAATTAACATCAGCTTTATAATCATCTAGATAGCCTTCATGTACCCCTCACCTTCTACTTATATGTACTTATGACGTCACCTTCATCGGCAATGTACCTTCTCGCTGACTGAGGCACCATAAGGGACGCGAATCGTCACCTTCTATTTTACGTACCTTAAATAGCCGTCGTGCATAACTATTACTGATTAATGCATGTCAGGAATATCAATTACAACATTGTCATCAAAGAGAATAAATTACAGTGTTAAAAGTCTGATGCGACTTGTGTGTTTTTCCTAGATACAGAGCTGCAGGAGGTTCCCTCCCTAAATTTTGTGAAACCTTCTCCCCGGGCTAAAGGGGGCAGAGCGTTTCAATATAAAGGAAAAATCGTGTTTTTCAATAGAATTCTATGCTATATCTATAGGTTCCAAAACCGTGGTCAATGACGTCATTCTCTCCATTGCCCATTTGATCGGCGTGAAGCGCAAGCTTATTTTTTTTTCACAATGTCACTTGACGACAGAATGAAACCCATCGATGACCATGATTTCTTAATCTCCTTTGAATATTCTCCGTTTGGCTTACTCCTCCTGTGTCCAATTGTATGTTTTGTACTTTGCTTCGCGTAATACTTACATTGCACCATCATTTCCATCATATATCATGTTTAGTTCGAATATCCTCTTTGAAATTAACAACGTGACGTCAGCATAAAACTTTGTTTCGCGGACTTTTCTTTCATCGACAGCTCCCTCAGACAAATCCATGAATAAACTCATAATGCTGGTATGAAAATACAAACAAAAAACTATTAGCGCGATCAGCGACTTACCGAACTTCTTTCTGCTTTCGAGGATGATTTTCAGCTGATATTTTGATACCTATAGATCGAATAATGTTGTTTCTCTCCACATATATAAGACCAACATGCAGAATCTACAGGAAATCTATGCAGTGTAAATCCCAACACAAACTTCTAAATGTCTGCTGCCTTCGATACTGTACACAACGCGTCACAACTTACGTCATCATTCACAGTACTTAGTGCAAATAGGTAAACACAACCTGGGGCTCTATTCATAGCATAAAATAAATTAAGGGGGTTCGAATATCGTTATTTTGACACTGTTTGGATGGTCAAACTAACTTTATTTTTTCTCTAAACTAAAAATTCTAAAATGTATAAAATATATGCATCATGCAGGGCATCTTTAGGGTCTAATACTAGAACAAAGTCGGGCACTCTTAGTGGAAAATCATATTTTGCCCAAATTTTGAGTATATCCAAGGAAAACTGAATAAAAATGAATATAAGGTATCAAAAGTCAAATTTTCTAATGGAAAGACTTGTTAAAGAACTGCAGGTATTTATTATTAGTAGTAGAAGACAAGACAATTATAATATTTTGAGAAAAAGTAATGAAATGGTAAAAAATGTCACAATTTGCGGGCTAATATTTGATGTCAAAATATTCCAGAGACTATATTCATATGCCCTTTAATTAAAGGAAACCTCCTGCAAGGTACCTTTTTCGTAATTTACATGTTTTAAGGGTGAAATAATTTTTATAAGTATACCAAATTCTAAGGAGTTTCGACCATTTCTTTTAAAGGTATTGTGAATTTAAATACAAAAATGCTATAATTTAAGCCAAAAATGCGTAAAAAAAAACCTGTATGACGAACAAAAAAGTTTAAAAAATTGTAGGATTTATCATTCAAACAAGATTAAATATTTGTTAAACAAATTATTCTAAACATCTGCAATTAATCAAGGCAATGCAACGTTATTCTTATATATTTTGGAAATTAGTGATGACGTCACGCGATACCCGAACCACCTTAAGGCTGGTTTTTTTCCCTTGGAGGTTAATCATAGGCGGATCCAGGGTTATTCAAATAAGGAGAAGGGGTGAAGGCTTCATATTTTTTTAGAAAGGGGGGAGGGGTTAATTGTAACTATGGGGGAAGGGGGGGGGGGTGACAGGGGTGAATTTCTACTCAGAATACTTCTCTCCCCGTCCCGACCCTTCCTCCCCTCTCCCACCTCCTTACATCTCCCGGCTCCCTCCCTTCCCCGTTCCTACCCCTCCCTTTTATTGGTTTGGGGAACAGACGGGGTACCTCTCTCCGCCCCCTTATGAGGGGGTAGACAGGGTGAATGGGAGGGAGAGGAAAGGGCGGGAGGAGGAGAGAGGGGGAGGGAGGAGGGAGGGAAGGGGGAAAATGGGAGGAAGGGGGAGGAAGGGGCGGGAAGAGGGAGGAAAGGGTGCGGGGAAAATGAGAAAGGGGGCGGGAGGGGGAGGGAAGGGAAGGGTGAAAAGGAGGGGGAGAGAGGAGGGGGCGGGAGGGGGCGGGAGGGGGGAAAAGTAACCCCTTACCGCCCCCCCCCCCCATAATCTCCGCCTCACATACCCCCTCCAACACACTTCCTCTCCCTCCCTCTTTCCTTACTCCCGTCTCTTCCTCTCCCTCCTTTTCACCCTCTTTTATAGTAAAGGAATGTATTTTGTCTTCAGATACTACATCGGAAAATAATTTGTAAACATTATTTAGAAGGGAAAATCTTGTGATACTAATTATAATATCATATTGGATCTTTTTTTTTTTTTTTTTTTTTTTTTTTTAGTACAACCCCCTTCTCCAGGTCATCCCATAAAACGATATATTGCTGATAACACTATAGACGGCGCCGAAAAGGAGGCTTCTTTCTTCTACATATTGAATGTTAATTTTTCCGGTGACGGGGGTGTAAGGGGGGTTATACATATTCCTGATACGACAACTAACATTTCATCACCCAATGAAATTTGAAAAATAAATTCTTTTCTCTTTTTTTTAATTTTAATGGTATGTGCCCACAGTTTTCTTGCCCGAGTTCGTTTTGGTTTTCGAGTTGCTTTTCGTCAAGGTTCAAGGACATAGATTAAGATTACATCACTTGATCTCTTCTCATCTGTCATTTATGTTTCAAAATTAAGCATTGTGATTTCATGCTTACTGATTGTTTTGACTTTTGTGACATCAAACTGGCCGACATTGAGAATTGTTTCCCCGCATTTACGAGTTATTTGCATGTTTTCGATCCAGAAATTGTCTATAAAAATATCCCCTTCCCTGTAGATGATTATGGATTTCAAGAAAAAAAATGTAAGACTGATCAAGTTAAAAAGATACTGGAAAAGAGTAACAAGAACACATTGTATGACTTATTTTGTTTATTACTGACTAAGTAAAAAACATTCAATGCTGTATGGTGAAAAATCATTGAAATTATATTTCATCTGCGTCCTCACAATGGCTTTGCCATAATTCATATTATGACTCATATGAATATTCATATGGTTTTCACATGAAGCTATCTTTATATGATTCTAATATGAACCTTTATATGATTTTCATATGAAATATGGTTGCATTTATTTTTACAGGGTTAATTTGTTTTTAATTTGCGGTTTATTTGATTTGTACTTTATGCATACGTACGTACATGATGTTATGTATAAATTGAGAATTTGTGTGAAAGGAGTTTGTATCCATTAATTGATGAATTCATCCAAATTTTAGACTTTTAAAAAATAGCAATCCAAGGAATGTTTTTTTTTTAAATTTGATCAAATACGTAGGTCATGATCGCTTGGTTTAATATTTGTATATGTATCAGTGGGAAAGTCTTGTCAAATGATCTCACATGCCTCTTACTTACCAATTAAAAGATATGGTTACTTTCAGAAAAGGTCAATCATCTAGGTGAAGGTCATTAGGTACACAGTTTTGGGAATAAAAGAAAGGACTCATCATAATAAATACATGTTTGAAATATTAAAGCCATATCACTTATCAATCAAAAGATATAGCCAATCTTAATTTTTTTTAAATGTAGGTCAATTACCTAGGTCAAGGTCAATAGGCAAAAAAAGTATGGTTTGTGTACAAAGGTCTAATGACAAGGAATACAAATGTGAAATATAAAATCCCTATCACTAACCAATCAAAAGATATAGCAAATCTAAATTTTTGGGAAAAGTAGCCAGTCTTAGTTTTCTTTCTTAAAGAAGGTCAAATATCTAGGTCAAGGTCACTAGGTAAAAAAATATGGAATGTATAATAAGGTTATATCACAAGGAATACACATGTGAAATATCAAAGCCCTATCACTTACCAATCAAAAGATATAGCCAATCATAATTTTTTGGAAAAGTAGGCCAAATATCTAGGTCAAGGTCACTAGGTAAAAAATATGGCATGTGCAAGAAGGTCTTATCACATGGAATACACATGTGAAACATCAAAGACCTATCACTTACCAATCAA
The DNA here is from genome assembly GCA_028142955.1 of Pinctada fucata. NCBI lineage: Eukaryota > Metazoa > Mollusca > Bivalvia > Pterioida > Pteriidae > Pinctada > Pinctada fucata. The sequence goes on from AP027115.1 coordinate 29,457,033, forward strand.
AAGATATAACTAATCTTAATTTTTTTGAAAGTAGGTCAAATATATAGGTCAAGGTCATTAGGTCAAATATTATGGCATGTGTAAGAAGGTCTCATCACAAGGAATACACTTTTGAAATATAAAAGCTCTATCACTTACCAATCAAAGATATAGCCAATCTTAATTTTTTGGAAAAGTAGGTCAAATATCAAGGTCAAGGTCAATAGGTAAAAAATATGGCATGTATTGTAAGGTTTTATCACAGGGAATACACATGTGAAATATCAAAGCCCTATCACAAACAAATCAAAAGATATAGCCAATCATAATTTTTTGAAAAAGTAGGTCAAATATCTAGGTCAAGGTCACTAGGTCAAAAAATTATGGCATGTGTAAGAAGGTCTTATCACATGGAATACACATGTAAGAAATATCAAAGCCCTATCACTTACCAATCAAAAGATATCACCAATCTTAATTTTTTCGAAAAGTAGGTCAAATACCGTATAACTAGAAATGTTCGCGAATATCAAATTTCGCAATTTAATGGTAAAATACGGGGTCTTTATTTTCGCGAGTACAATTTTTCGCGATTCCTAAATAAGAACCAAATATGTACATATGGTGTTACTGTTTTGTACCTTTAATTATTAAAGTAATAGTTATTTCTATCATGAGAACACACTCAATTCACTTCTCTTTACGTCTAATCAGGAAAAATGAACTATGGCACATGTACAATCTGAACAAATGAAACGGATAGATCAAGCTTGTCAAACACAATTTTTCGCGAGAATAATTTTTCGCGATTCCAAATTACTCGCGAATATAGCGAAAATTAGTATCTCGCGAAAATTTCTGGTTACACGGTATATAGGTCAAGGTCACTAGGTCAAAAATTATGATATGTGTAAAAGGTCTCATCACAAGGAATACACATGTGAAATATCAAAGCCCTATCACTTACCAATGAAAAGTTACGGGATGTGACACCCAAAGTGTGACAGACAGACAGACGGACGGACAGACGGACTGACTGACGGACAGAAGGACAACGGACAAAGTGATCCCTAAGTGTCGCTATGCTTCGCAGGCGACACAAAAAGTTATTCCGCTGTATGAAGCCCAAGAAGCGCAATATCTTACTAATCTAATACGTGTACAGTGTTTCTTATTGATATGTTTTATGTTAATTTTCTCTGCTACCTTTTTCCTCGAAAGTCTGACTTTTTACTAGAATCATTCTGCTACAAATACCCGAAAAGGCTAAAAGGTAAAAATAATAAAAACAACTTCAAAATATTACTTTTTCCTCCTGGACATTAACCAACTAATTCTTCCCTATACAGTATATATGTTACAGGGAATAAGTGTAATCAGGGATTTCATGTTATTCCTGAAATTTAGGGATTTCGTGTAATCCCTGTTTCGATTAGTTATAACATGTAATTCCTGAAATTGACCAGGTATTTCATGTAATTCCTGAATTTTTCATGCATTTTTACACTTATTTCCTAACCTTAATTTCTCCTTATTTAAAGTTTTGAAATCTATTATTTTTGGCTCAGTTGATGCTGAATATCCTCTCTGTCAAGTACCCAGAATTAGTGAAAATATTCAAACTGGAATAAGTAATTTTTATCAAAATATTCCCCAAATTTTGAAGTTCATTTATCATGATTATCATTATCTATGCAAAATGTACATAAACAGACACATGAGCGCAAAGAAAAAGAACTTATCGAACAAAATTGATGGTCAAAGTAATCTAAAACATACATCGAAAGTTTCAATCGGAAAAAATAGTATTCAACCCTCATTAACGTATTTTGATAATGGGCCAAAAAAGAAGAAGAAGAAGAAATGATAAATGGTCTAATTTTCAACTATTTATTTTGTGATGTCTATATAAGCTTAAGATAATATTATCTTCAAAATTACTTTTTTTGGCGAGGCAACGGATGTACCCGTCCGACAGCAAGCATAACAAGAAGTCTCTGACGAGACAGTAGCTCTCGTGCTTGTCTTTTTTTTTTTCTTCAAAACATCAATTACCTGTCTTCTTTTTTTCTAAAACATCAATTTCCTGTCTTACTTTTTTTAAACCAAATACCATAGATAGCAGGCGCTCTAACAAATTATAAGCAACACGACAAAACAACATATCCATTAGACTGTAAGTAGAATATCATATGAGATATAGTATTTCAAAAAAGAATGCCACACCTATTTTCCAAGATCCTAGGGTCAAGGGGCTGCAAGCTCAAATGAACTATCAATGACACAACAAGACTACAGATCCATAATATTGAATAAAGAATTAATTCTCCATCATTAATAGCTTTAGAAGAGTAGAGAGCGCAATAATATAGGAAAAATTTACCACACCAATTTTCTAAGAACCTGGGGATCAGGGGCTCAAAAAAAAATACCAGGTGCACAACTAGACTACAGATCAATCATATTGCAAAAAAAATAAAGTCTCCATCATTTATAGTGTCAGAGAAGTTGCGAGCACAAGATTACATAGAGTTATATAGGAGAAAATGACCACACCCATTTTCTAAGACCCTGGGGTCAGGGGCTCAAACAAAATATCAGGTGCACAACTAGACCATAGACCCATCATATTGCAAAAATAATTAAGTCTCCATCATGTATAGTGTCAGATGAGTTGTGAGCACAAGATTACATAGAATTTCATAACCACGCCCATTTTCTAAGACCCTGGGGGTCAGGAGCTGAAACCAAATTTCAGGTGCACAACTAGACCACAACCCAAGTAGGATGCAAAAAGAATTAACTTTCTATCACCAATGGTTTCAGAGGAGTTTGCGAGCACAAGAATTGTTTACGGACGGACGGACGGACGCCGGACGACAGGGTATCGCATAAGCTCGACTGGTCTGTAGAGCTAATAATACGGACGTGTTCCAGCTCTTTACCTACCTTCCTGAAGAAAACTCCAAACCAATTTATCTGCACCAGGCACGTGTTTTGAATATTAAATTCCCATCAGTGATACTTCCAGCGGAGCCACCAAAATTCATTTCAGTAGAGCCCTCTTTAATGTTTTGAATTACGATTTGTACATTTACTTAACAGAGAGTGCGCGACTTCAAATTTCCTGTAGGGTCGATTCAGTAGCTTATCCAAATAAAATATATGTTAAAAATAGCATAGGAGACCAGACTGAGTATGAAGGTCAATAAAACAAATCTATGTGAATTATTCCCATTTACCGGTAAAAAGAATTGGATATCCCCTTCCTTCATGTTTATCTAAATACTAAGATATTTTGATTGCAACAAGTTTCATTGAATTAGAATAGATGCAAAGAAAATATTTTGGGATGGCACTTTGGTACAATGGCTGTATTGAGTTACATAGTCCAATCAAGATTCCATGCATACAATTTTACCGAGTACATGTATTACAGTCATATCTATCTGTGCAACCGAATTGTCCGCTTAAGAGTTTTTCTAACATATCATTTTCCTATCAATCTTAAATTAACATAAACAGCCTTAAAAGCATATCTGATTCTATACTTAACCATTTTTTCTCTTTCAGTAATAGGATTTTATATTATGAACATGTACATGTAAAATATCTATCATATCGCAATTTTACAATTTTTATATGATTTTTGGCCGTCAGGAAATAAGTGTAAAAATGCTCAAATATTTTACGAATTACATGTAATCCCTAAAATTTTGGGGATTTCATGTAATCCCTAAAATGACAAGAGGTTACACGTTATCACTGAACCTTTCAGGAATTACATGAAATCCCTGATTACACTTATTCCCTGCAACATATACACATTTTATAAGTATATGGTATTCAGTGGCAGATCCAGCTTTTGAGTTAGGGGCGTAAAATTGGCAAGGGGTCTGGGGACCGCTCAGGTCCCAATGGGTCAAGTGCGGAGCCCTGTTAGGGGAACCAGAGGGGCAAAACCCCCGGAAGCTCATGCGTTTTAGCCTTTTACGACCCATTTTCGTGACCGTAATTGATTAAAGCATTTGACAATTATATTAACTAGCAGGTACATATAGTTGATCTTAACTAATGCCTTGTTCACATGAATGCGCATTAAACCTAATTCGATTTGAAGCGTATTATTTTAATGCGAATTAGATTCGCATTGCATTCACATGGAAAATTCTAACGCGCATTAGATTTTGGTACAGTTGCACTGATAGCCATAATTTTCATATCACAAAGGTTAGAATTTATGCCAACTCATTGTATTTTTTATATATTTTTTCATTGTCGTAAATTCTTAAGATCCAGCAATAAGGCTAAAGAATAATGCATGAAGTCATTATGAAATACAATGACGTCACAGAACAGCTTTACTTAACGTAGGTCAAAAGACACGTTTCACTGCATAATTAACTAGACAGTATTTTGGCCTCTTATTCTATGATTAGAGGTCAAAGGGTGGTTGAAATTGTCAAGTTGTGGTCTATACATATTACAAATCTTAAGTTAATCATATACGCATGCGCTAAATTTAATGCGAATTAGATTCGCTTTGCGATTACACGACAAAATCAAATGCGCATTAAATCTAATGTAACATATGAAAGATGACAATCTAATAATCGCTCATTTCAAGTTTCATAAACATTGAAAGATTCTGAGGGGTTAAACTTATATTCTAAAGAAGATATTCTTAAGATCGCACATATCAAGTGTCGTCAACATTGAAAGGCTCTGAGGGGTCAAACTGAACACCTGAAAATTCCTTAATTTGAAAGAATATGAGATATTCTTTGAAGATTTGAACGCAAAATTCATAACGTAAAAATGCAGACGACTTAATGCAACGTACAATATTTTAAAGAAAATATTGTAAAAATCGCACATATCAAGTGTCATTAATATTGGAAGGCTCTGAGGGGTCAAACTAAGCCATTGAAAATTCGTTACATTGAAATAATATGAGATATTCTTAGAAGTTTTGGGCGTCAAATTCACTATGAAAAATACAGACGACTTAATGAAACGTGCAATATTCGAAAGATGATAGGTTAATAATTGCACATATCAAGTTTCATCAACATTGAAAGGTTATTAGGGGTCAAACTAAGAATATGAGAATTTTTTTGCGTTGAAATTTTATGAGATATTCTTAGAAGATTTGAACGTCAAATTCTTTACGTAAGAATAAATAGACGGCTAAATAAAACGTAATACATTTTGAAGAAGATGTTCGAAAAGATATTCTAATAATCGTAAATATCAATTGTTAAACGTCCTTAACATCAATAGCATCATTTAAAACCTGATAAATTTACAGCATGGACCAGACATGCATGTTTCGGGTACTAAACCCTCGTCAGTGATCCTCAGTCTAAACAATGTAATATAGCCAAAAAGTATGAAAATTATCATGATTGTCCAAAAATGTTCCAAAAGACGTAGCAGAATGAGTGGGGTATGATGCTGCAGGACCCACGTTTTAGAAATTTCAAGAAATTTTTAACAGAAAATTTCAAATGCGTTGAAGAGACAGACGATCAACCGAAGTTGATCGAACTTGGCTACATGTGCCCTCGGGGACTCTTGGTCCACCAGCAGTGACACCCACCAAGTAGTTCAAATGTTAAACGTCTTAAACTTCAATAGCATCATTTTAAACCTGATAAATTTACAGCATGGACCAGACATGCACGTTTCGGGTACTAAACCCTCGTCAGTGATCCTCAGTCTAAACAATGTAATATAGCCAAAAAGTATGAAAATTATCATGATTGTCCAAAAATGTACCAAAAGACGTAGCAGAATGAGTGGGATATGATGCTGCAGGACCCACGTTTAAGAAATTTCAAGAAATTTTTAACAGAAAATTTCAAATGTGTTGAAGAGACAGACGATCAACCGAAGTTGATCGAACTTGGCTACATGTGTCCACGGGAACTCTTGGTCCACCAGCAGTGACACTCACCAAGTTGTTCAAATGTTAAACGTCTTTAACTTCAATAGCATCATTTTAAACCTGATAAATTTACAACATGGACCAGACATGCACGTTTTCATCAAAGATCAAAATTGAAAGGCTCTGGTTGGGTCAAACTAACATCCTAAAAATTCGTTAAAATGAAATTATACGAGATATTCTCAGCAGGTTTGAACGTCAATTTTTTTACCTAAGAACACAGACAACTTAATGAAACGTACATCATTTAAAAGAAGATATTCTAACAATCGTATATAAAAGTGTCATCAACATTGAAAGGCTCTGAGGGGTTAAACTAAGTTCCTGAAAATTCGTTGAATTGCAATTACATGAGATATTCTATGAAGTTTTGAACGGCATTTATTTTACGTAAGAATATAGACGATTTCATAAAACGTGTACCTATTTAAAAAAGATATTCCAATAATTGTATATATCAAGTGTCATCAGCATTGAAAACTCTGAAAACACTACGCCCCTTGAAATTTGATAAATTGATATAGACCACTTGCCAAAATCCATAGTGGCTGACAAAATTACAAAAAAATGTCCGAGGCAGGCAACTTTTGCGCACTTTTTCATTGTTACGTCAGAATAGAATTGCGTCTTTAAACAGTGACGTCATAATGGTATATTTCATGAAATATTCATTCAAGTTTTGAACGTCGATTTTTTTTACTTAAGAATACAGAAGACATAATGAAACGTATAACATATTAAAGAAGATATTCTAATAAGGCCACACCAATGTCTTTCTCTGATAAGCGGCAGCGGACGGGTAGCTTTTGACAGGGTCAAGTGCAAAAAAAAATTCAATAAATTATTGTCCGTAATGTGTTTGAAATGTCTTGTAACATCAAAGATATTCTTAGAGACGTTTGGGTTTCATATATATAATGTATCACTTTAATTTGGCACTGTTCAAAGACCAAATAGAAAACGAGTCAGCTATCTAAAATGAATTGAGAATTTCCTACCATTGCATTATCATTGAATATCATTTTATCTACGGGTTTGCTGATAAAGAAAGATGTGGAAATAAAGTGTAAGAATATAAGACTCTTACATGTCCATCTATGAAAGATACATCAGTTCCACACGAGGGTCTCAAAATCATGTAATCCCCGAGGCTTGCTGAGGGTTTTGCAAAAGTTTGAGACCCCGAGGGTGGAACCGATCTATCTTTCATAGATGGACATGAAATAGTATTTTTCACTGTTATCTCAGGGCAAAAATCAAAACTGAAGAAAGTGGCGAAACTTGAAAAACATCAAGTTGATCTAATCTTAACAAATTAGCGATATTCGAATTCAGCGCCTCCGAAAACGGTTTGTTCTATAAGAATAAACTACGAATAATAAACTTTTCAAAATATAACGCAAGAATACATCGAAAAGGGATCTTAAAAGCGATGTTTTACTGCCATGTCACCGCTAGCTTGGTTGTTTTGCGGGCTTAATTCATGACGTCACAATAACGTAAATAAGCTTAAAATGCATCAAAGATGCAAAGTGCCGAGTTGCAAAACTTGAATGGTCTCGACAGATGGGAAGCATCACAGACACGTTTCAGGTTGATACACATTCATATATAATTCAGAAACCAAATCAATTACCCAAATCCTATGAATTTGACCTTTGCTCTTTTGATCCCAAAATCAATAGGGGTCATCCTTGATTCATGGAAAACATTTCTGACAAGTTTCATGATTAAAGGTGCAATACATGCCCAAATATAGTCCCGAAACTATTTTCAATTATCAGAATCCTATGACCTTGACCTTTGGATGCAAAAATCACATGGGGTCATACTTGATTCATGGGAAACATTTCCGGAACATTTCATGATCATAGATGCAATACAGGCTCAAATATTATTCGGAAACCATTTTCAATCATCAGTGATAGGGATCATCCTTGATTCATGGAAAGCATTTCTGGCAAGTTTCATGATTATAGGTGCTACGCAGGCTCTAATATGGTCTGGAAACCATTTTCAATCATCATAGTTCAGTGACCTTGACCTTTGGACCCATAAATCAATAGGGGTCATCCTTGATTCATTAGAAATATTTCTGGAAAGTTTCATGATCATAGGTGCAATACAGGCTCTAATGTGGTCCAGAAACCATTATCAATCATCTGAGTCCTATGACCTTGACATTTGACCTTTTGACCTCAAAATCAATAGGGGTCATCATTGATTCATAAGAAACATTTCTGGCAAGTTTCATGATCATCGGTGCAATACACCCTCTTATATCATCCGGAAACAATTTTCAATTTTCAATTACCTAAGTCCTGTGACCTTGATCTTTGACCCTTTGACCCCTAAATCAAAAGTGGTCATTTTCTATTCACTGGAAACATTTCTGGCAAGTTTCATGATTATAGGTGCAATACAGGCTCAAATTCAGTCGGGAAACCATTTTTAATCATCTTAGTCCTGTGACCTTGACCTTTGACCTTTTAACCCCAAAATTGATAGTGGTCATCCTTGATCCATGGGAAACATTTCTGGCAAGCTTCATGATTATAATTGCAATACAGGCTGAAATATGGTCCGGAAACCACTTTCAATCATCGGAGTCCTGTGACCTTGACCTTTGACCTTTTGACCCCAAAATCAATAGGGGTCATTCTTGATTCATGGGAATTATTATTGGCAAGTTTCATGACTTTAGGTGCAATACAGGCTAAAATATGGCCAGGAAACCATTTTCAATCATCAGAGTCCTGTGACCTTGACCTTTGACCTTTTGACCCCAAAATCAAAAGTGGTCATTTTCTATTCACAGGAAACATTTCTGGCAAGTTACATGATTATAGGTGCAATACAGGCTGAAATATGGTCCGAAAACCAATTTCAATCAACAGAGTCCTGTGACCTTGACCTTTGACCTTTTGACCCCAAAATCAATAGGCCTCATCCTTGATTCAAGGGAAACATTTCTGGCAAGTTTCATGTTTATAGGTGCAATACCGGCTGAAATATGGTCCGGAAACCATTTTCAATCATCTGAGTCCTGTGACCTTGACCTTTGACCTTTTGACCCCAAAATCAATAGGCCTCATCCTTGATTCAAGGGAAACATTTCTGGCAAGTTTCATGATTATAGGTGCAATACAGGCTGAAATATGGTCCGGAAACCATTTTCAATCATCTGAGTCCTGTGACCTTGACCTTTGACCTTTTGACCCCAAAATCAATAGGGCTCATCCTTGACTAATGGTGAGTAAGTGTATGAAGTTTCATTGTTATAGCCTCTTTCGTAGTTGACTTATAGTCCGGAAACCATTTTCAATCATCTGAGTCCTGTGACCTTGACCTTTGACCTTTTGACCCCAAAATCAATAGGGCTCATCCTTGACTAATGGTGAGTAAGTGTATGAAGTTTCATTGTTATAGCCTCTTTCGTAGTTGACTTATAGTCCGGAAACCAATTGTTGACGCCCTCCCTCCCGCCCGCCCGCCCGCCCGCCCAGACGCCCGCCCGCCCGCCCGTCTCACATCAAATTAAGAGCCGAGTTTTGCAACTCGGCTAACAATCAAAACACGTCACGTGATGTATAGGTTAAAAGCGCAGTTGTAGCCCTTCTTGTCATATGGAACGATTGAGCTATTAAATGTGGGACAATATTGTCTGTAGACATGTACATGTATCAACAATGAATAGAAAAACTTTAACATTGGGCATACATTTTGAATGGTAAGTGATAGGGCTTTGATATTTCACATGTCTTTTCTTGTGACAAGACCTCTCTATTGATACCGAAATTTTTGACCTTGTGACTTTGACCTTGACTTTGGACCTCCTTTTTAAAAACTAACATTTGGCATAACTTTTGAATGGTAAGTGATAAGACTTTCATATTTTATATGTGAATTCCTTGTCACAAGATTTTTCCATTGAAACCAAAAGATTTAACCAGGTGATTCTGACCTCGACCTTTCACATATTTAATAGAAAATGAAATTTATACTAACCAAAGATGCCACAGGGGGCATTCGTATTTCTCAAACACAGCATTATTGCTTTAGGTTTATATATAAGAAACCGTGACAAACAAATCTAATAATAAAAAATGTAAGAATATTTATCAAAGTAGTACACTTTATTGTACGAATTCAGAGAAATGTATTATTTCATAGAGTTTTGATTTTGAATGTTGCCGTAATTACTATGTCTGTGGTTTAAATTGGGGTTTGTTTTGGCCTGATAGGTAGTTGGTTTTTGATACAACACCTGACGCATAACAGAGAAAAAACTTGGTGTGGCCTATTTGTGCATACCAAGTGTCATCAACACTGAAACGCTCTGAGTTGTCAAAGTAAGCCTGTGAAAATAGTTAAATTGAAATTATTTCAGATATCCTTAGAAGTTTTGAACGTCAAATTCTTTACGTAAGAATACTACAGACGACTTTAAAATGAAACGAAAACCATTTTCAAGAAGATAATTTATGCTAATGATCGCACATATCAAGTGTCATCAACATTGAAAGGCTCTGATGGGTCAAACTAAGCCCCTGGAAATTCTTTTAATCTAAATTACATAAGATATTCATGATTTGTTTAAACGACAAATTCGTTACGTAAGAATACAGACGACTTAATAAAACGTACAATATTTTCAAGAAGACATACTATTAATCTTTTATATCAAGTTTCATTAACATGGAACGGCTCTGAAAATTCGTCACATTGAAATGTTTTACATAAGAATACAGACGGCTTAATAAAACATACAATATTCTAAAGAAGATATATACTTGTAATCGTACATATCGAGCTTCATCAACATTGAAAGGCTCTGAGGGGTCAAACTAAGCCCATGAGAATCCGTTACATTGAAATAATGAGATATTCTTAGATGTTTTGAACTTCAAATTCTCTACAGAAGAATACAGACAACTTCATGAAACGTACAACGTTTAAAAGAAGATATTCTAATAAGCTTAAAATGCATCAAAGATGCAAAGTGCCGAGTTGCAAAACTTGAATGTAAGTATGAATATTCAGACTTAAAATATGAATTGTATAGATACATGGTCTCGACAGAGGTATTACCTGAACGTTTCAGGTTGATATACATTCATATATAATCCAGAAACCATTTTCAATTATTCTACGAATTTGACCTTTGATCGTTTGATCCCAAAATCAATAGGGGTCATCCTTGATTCATGGAAACATTTCTGGCAAGTTTCATGATTATAGGTGCAATACATGCTCTAATATGGTCCGGAAACCAATTTCAATCATCTGAGTCCTGTGACCTTGACCTTTGACCCTTTGACCCAAAAATCGATAGCGGTCATTCTTCACTCACGGGAAGTATATGAAGTTTCATTGCACTAGCTTGTATCGTACTTGACTTATGGTCCGGAAACCAATATCGATCATCTGAGTTCATCCTTGACTCATGGGGAATAAGTGTGTGAAGTTTCATTGCACTAGCATGTATCGTACTTCACTTATAGTCCTGAAACCAATTGTTGACGCCCGCCCGCCCGTCTCACATCAAATTAATAGCCGGGTTTTGCAACTCGGCTAATTTTAGTACATATCAAGTTTCATCAACAATGAAAGTCTCTAAAGGGTCAAATTAAGCCCATGAAAATTCGGTATATTGGATTATACGAGATATTCTTAGGGTCCGCGCAGAGTTAACTCCAGGATGGAAATGCTGATATATGGAAATTGGTTTGAAATTTTCTTCAAGAAGGTATAGAGTCGGAACCCTTCGGCATTATTGATATCAGTAAAGATGTCCCAGCCTCCCAGGATCATTAACTGAGAAATACTGCTACGAACTCGCACGACTTAAGTTACGATAGACGACATTCGACAAATTGTGCGCTATGACAATAACTTCAAAAGCCCATAGCTCAGGTGAGCTAAAAGTGGTAAATTCTTGAAAACTCGCACGTCATTCCTTCTACATTGTAGCATTTTTTCTTTGACAAAACGTGGAGAAGTGCCGGGTTATAAACATATGTGCTACACTGGATGATCAGGTAAAGATGTCTTGTAGAGATACTAAACTCTCAGCCTCACAGGATCATGAATTGCCAGAGACTGCTACCAACTCGCGCGACTAAGATTACGATGGACGACGTTCGAAAAATTATGCGCTACATGTATGACAATAACTTCAAAAGCCCATACCTCATGTGATCTAAAAGTGGAAGACTAGAGTTAACTCGTACTTCACTTCTACTAGCGTTTTTTTCTTTGGCAAAACGTTGAGAAGTGCAGGTTATGAACATAATAATTATGTGCTACATAGTGCCGGATGAAATTCAATGATAAGAATGGTCAGATAAAGTTGTCTTGTGGTTATATTATATCTTGATATAAGTAGTCCGACTTGCAGACCTACGACGGTGTTATCTGTTTTTTCGTCTTCGGTCTGACTGCTATGCATAGCAAAACTTGAGAATTTCGGTGCGAAAATAATTTTGGCAAGTCGTCCTTTTTTTTGATAAATTCCAGTCTCTTTAACCAAAAAATAAGTCACCGAGTCCTCCTCTCCCTAAAAAATTCCCTCTAGGCCTGGTTTCACCTCTGCGCTTGACAAAATGTAGTCGATCAGAGGAAAATCGGAAGAGAAGAAGAGGCGAAATTAGGCTTGGAGGGGACATTTTAGGGAGAGGAGGACTGGGTGACTTTTTTTTTTGGTTGAAGAGACTGGAATTTGTCAAAACAAAGGATGACTTGCCGAAATTATTTTCGCACCGAAATTCTCAAGTTTTGCCTATGCATAGCAGTCAGACCGAAGACGAAAAAACAGATAACACCGTCGTAGGTCTGCAAGTCGGACTAGATATAAGAGACTGTGATAGATCTGCACTATTAATAATTCGAAAGTGTTCCAATCTTGAACATAATTTAAAACGAATTTTCATACACCAGACACGTGTTTCGTCTTAAATCCTCATCATTGATGCTTCCAACCCAATTGAATTTGAGAAGCCGCCAAAATTCATTTCAGTAGTATCCTTTGGTTTTTTAAGAATTTAAAATTTTAAGGTACGATGGACGAAGGATAATTCTATGACATAAATTCATTTCAGTCAACTTTTCAGTTGAGCTGAACGAGCACCATACTTCCAAAAGCACGATTATAGGCATAGCATAATGGGGCATAACCTAAGAGAGACTGCTACGAAAAATCGCATGACAAGAGTTATGATGGACGTCGTTCGACAAATTGTGCGCTATGACAAAAAACATCACAAAGCCACAGCTCTTGTGAGATAAAAGTGGGAGACTCTAGTAATGTCGCACTTTTACTTTAACATTTTTCTTTGACAAAAAGTGGAGAAGTGCAGGGTTATGAACAAATGTGCGACATAGTGCCGGGTGAATGATAACTACTCACCCATGCTGTATGTGCTTCACTTGATGGTCAGGTAAAGATGTCTTGTAGAAATACTAAACTCTCAGCCTCCCAGGATCATGAATTGCGAGAGACACGCACGACTAGGATTACGATGGACGACGTTCTACAAATTGTTCGCTATAATAATAACTTTACAAGCCCATAGCTCTGGTGAGCTTAAAATGGGAGACTAGAGTAAAGTCGCACTTCACTCCTTTCAGCATGTTTTCCTTTTACAAAACAGATGTCTTGTGGTTATTTTTTTTCTTCTGGATATGCGTATAATACGGAAGTGTTCCAACACTATACCTTCTAAAACAAAATTTCAAACAAATTTTCATGCACAAGACACGTGTTTCGGATATTAAATTGAAATTCATATTAAATCCTCATCAGTGATTCTTTCAACTAAAGCAGTAGCGCCCTCCGGTTTCATTTTCAGAATTTAAGATTTTAAGTTACGATAGACGACGGACAAAGCTATGACAAACTAATTTCAGCCACCTTTTCAGCTGAGCTGAGACTGCCTCGAACTCGCACGACTAAAGTTATGATGGACGTCGTTAAAAAAAATGTGCTATGACAATAAAGTCACAAGCCCAAAGCTCAGGTGAGCTGAAAGTGGGAGACTAGAGTAAACTCGCACTTCACTCCTTCTACGAGGGTTGTTCGATAAATTCGTAGACAAGTTTAATAAAATTTTTATCGTTATCGTTAAACATTTTGATTATATACTAATTTATTCCTTAAGATTGCATCTTCTTATTGTGCAAAATTCAACGCTGTTGGTTTATAATCAAAGAAATACGGTATTTGTCTTTAGGAGTCACTTAGGAGAGCGGCGCAGTAAATGACGTACAAAAGGATGCTATGTAAAAAACGGAGTAATCAGCAATTTTCTGCTTTTGTTCTGTCTTTAAATTTGAAATCATTTAGGGGGGGGGGTCGTTTTTTTTATTTCAATCGGTTCAAAAATAAACCATACCGATTAGATTAGGCAATAATGCGCTAGAATTATTCCCTGGTTCTTTCTATCTGTTCACTGACGATTCATCAAGAATTTCATTTCAGAACGTTTGGATCGGTCAATTTTGTTCTTTCAGGATGTTCAAACCATTCTCTTTGAATGAATTTTTATCACCTTTTCATCTTCGATGGAAATTGTATGCATACTGACGTGCGCTCGAAACATTTTTCTTGCAGTCCATAACCATGTGTACCAACTACAAAATGTATACGATCTTTTATGGAATTTGTATTAGCTTGAATAAAAGTTCAATGATTCCACGTCGTTTAAAAATTGTAGGGAAACGTTATTTTTACCACCCTTAAGTATTGGTGGCGCTTCTTGTAATTGTAATATCTAAATACCAGTGTATCGTAACAAGCTCAAATTTCAGTATGACAACTTTCAAATATTGTAAAACAATATAGTATATACATTGGCTTTTTCTGCGTCCTAATTTAGAAATAATAAAGGAATCATCTGCGCATAGACAATTTAAGATATCCCAATTTTCGTATTGCGCCGCTAAACGTCACCACACATAATTATAGAAAATTATTTAAAATGACGGAGTATTTCAATAACCTTGGTATTGATTGAAATAAACCTCATGAATATTTGGTAAGAAAATTGTACACTTACTGTCACGCATTTCTGAAATATTGCGGTTGTCTACGAACTTTTCGAACAACCCTCGTATATTTGTTTCTTTGACAAAACGTGGAGAAGTGCAGGGTTATGAACAAATGTGCAACATAGTGCCGGGTAAATTATAATTACTACTCACCCCAGGCTGTTTGTGCTATACTGGACAGTCAGGTAAAGATGTCTTGTATAAATACTAAACTCTCCGTCTCCCAGGATAAAAAATTGCGAAATACTGCTACGAACACGCACGACTAAGATTACGGTGGACGACGTACAAGAAATTGTTCGCTATGACAATAACTTTACAAGTCTTTAGCTCAAGTGAGCTAAAAGTGGGAGACACCTGTAAACTCGCACTTCACTCTTTCTATTGTCGTGGCAAACTGACCTGACTGGGCGGTGCTCATTTTCACGTGGTCATCAGAAGAGCTTACTATAGACCAGGTGATATAAGCCATTAAAATAACGCGTAATGAGCATCTACTATATGAAATTCATTGACTTTCTATCCTAAACTTTAACTGACTCGTATCATTCGCTTGGTTGAAATAGCTCTACCCGGTCAGGTAACTTTGCTATGACAATAGCATTTTTTCCATTGATAAAACGTTGAGAGGTGCAGGTTATAAACATATGTGCTATATAGTGCCGGTGAATGATAATAAGTACTCACCCCATTCTTTGTTAGACTTGATGGTCAGATACAGGTGTCTTGTGGTTATCTTATTTCTGGATATCAGAGCCTGCGATGAATCTGCACTACTAATAATAAGGAAGTGTTCCAACTCTATACCTTCTTGAAAAAATTTCAAACCAATTTTCATGCACAATTGAGTTAAAGAAGACGTGTTTCGGATATTAAAGTTAAATTGAAATTAAATTAAATCCTCATCAGTGATAATTACAGCCAAAGTGATTTGGAGGAGCCGCCAAACTTCATTTCAGAAGAGTCCTAAGGTTTTATTTTTAGAATTTAAAATTTTTAGTTACGATGGACGACGGATATAACTTAATTTCAGCCGATTTTCAGCTGAGCTGAGACTGCTACGAACTCTTACGGCTAACTTTATTATTGTCGTCGTTCGGAAAAATTTGCGCTATGACAATTACTTCACAAGCCCATAGCTCAGGTGAGCTAAAAGTGGGAGACTCTAGTAAATTCGCACTTCACTCCTTCTAGCATTTTCTTTTTGACAAACCGTTGAGAAGTGCAGGGTTATGAACGATTGCGCAACATAGTGCCGGGTGAATGATAATAACTACTCACCCAAGGCTGTATGTGCTACACTGGATAATCAGGTAAAGATGTCTTGTAGAAGTACTAAACTCTCAGTCTCCCAGGATCATGAATTGCGAGAGACTGCTACTAACTCGCACGACTTAGATTACGATGGACGACTTTCGACAAGTTGTGCGCTATGACAATTCCTTCACAAGCCCATAGCCCAGCTGAGCTAAAAGTGGGAAACTCTAGTAAACTCGCACTTCACACCTTCTAGGATCTTTTTGCTTTGACATAACGTGGAGAAACGAAGGGTTTTGATCATATGTGCTACATAGTGCCGGGCAGGCTTTTTCTTTTATTTTGGGGAAGGTGCCTTTGCCTGTCCTATTTGCGAAAATTTGCGACATTTTGCTAAAATTAGGAAAATTTTGGAACAAATTCTTACCAAAGTATAACATTAAAGTATCATTTATTAACACTGAAAATCTATTGATTTGCTTGAACTGAACAAGGGATGAATAAAAAGCTTTTAAAAATGCACATCGAAATAGGACATTTTGTGCTGACTTCCAGGTTTTTAGTCTTATATTCTCGGGTGATTTTTTCATAATTCCTCTTTGGGAATTTCAGGGTGATTTATTGGGAAAAATAGAGGAAATTTGGCATTGGGAAGGGGCCGAAATTCGGCCCAAATACAAGGAAAAAAACCCTGCCGGGTGAATGATAATTACCGTTCTCACCCAAGGCTGTGTTAGACTTAATGGCCAATAAGATGTCTTCTTGTTATATTTTATCTGGATATGAGAGACTGCGTTAGATCTGGATTACTAATAATACGGAAGTGTTCAAACCCTATACCTTCTTGAACAAAATTTCAAACCAATTTCCATACACCAGACACGTGTTTCGGATTTTAAACCCACATGGGTGATGCTTCAAACCAAAATGATTCGGAGGAGCCGCCAAAATTTATTTTAGTAGCGCCCTCTTGTTTGATTTCAAGAATTTAAAATTTTTAATTTACGATGGACGGCACACAATGCTATGACATAAACTCTTTCAGCCAGTTTTTCAGCTGAGCTGAACGAGTACCATACTCCCAAAAGCACGATTATAAGTTATGGCATCCTGGATCATAACCTGACAGAGACGAACTCACACGACTAAAGTTATGATGTACGTCGATCGACAAATTATGCGCTATCACAATAACGTTACATGCCCAAAGCTCAGGTGAGCTAAAAGTGGGAGACTAGAGTAAACTCGCACTTAACTCCTTCTAGCATTTTTTCTTTGACAAAACGTGGAGAAGTGCAGGGTTATGAACAAATGTGCAACATAGTGCCGGGTGAATAATTACTACTCACCCCAGGCTGTGTGTGCTACACTTGATAGTCAGGTAAAGATGTCTTGTAGAAATACTATACTCTCAGTCTCCTAGGATAAAAAATTGCGAAATACTTCTACGAACACGCACGACTAAGGTTACCGTGGACGACGTACTAGAAATTGTTCGCTATTACAATTACTTCAAAAGCCTATAGCTCAAGTGAACTTAAAGTGGAAGACTCTTGTAAACTCGCACTTCAATCCTATTGTCGTGGCAAACTGACCTGACTTGGCGGCGCTTATTTTCACGTGGTCATCAGAAGAGCTTACTTTTGACCAGGTGACATAAGCCGCCACTAAAATAACGGGTAATGAGTATATACTATATGAGATGAAAGTGGAAGACTCTAGTAATGTCGCACTTTTACTTTTACAATTTTTCTTTGACAAAAAGTGGAGAAGTGCAGGGTTATGAACAAATTTGCGACATAGTGCCGGGTGAATGATAACTACTCACCCATGCTGTATGTGCTTCACTTGATGGTCAGGTAAAGATGTCTTGTAGAAATACTAAACTCCCAGCCTCCCAGGATCATGAATTTCGAGAGACACGCACGACTAGGATTACGATGGACGACGTTCTACAAATTGTTCGTTATAATAATAACTTTACAAGCCCATAGCACTGGTGAGCTTAAAGTGGGAGACTAGAGTAATGTTGCCCATTGGTCTCGTTGGTTTATGTGTAGTCCTTTGTGTTTGGTGTCTCTGTGTTGTGCGTTGACGTTCCTTGTCCCTTATGCGTCTCTTTCCGTGCTTGTCTGCTTTGTGTTTTTGCATTGAGCGTTTTGGGGTTTTGCTGTGGGCGCTGCAACCTGGTGTTGTTGGAGATCCCCTCCTTTGTTTCACTCCTTTTAGCATGTTTCCCTTTTACAAAACGTGGAGAAGTGCAGGGTTATAAACATATGTGCTATTAGTGCCAGTGAATGATAATAACTACTCAACACATTCTGTATCAGAGACAGATGTCTTGTGGTTATTTTTTTTTCTGGATATGAGTATAATACGGAAGTGTTCCAACACTATACCTTCTAAAACAAAATTTCAAACAAATTTTCATGCACCAGACACATGTTTCGGATATTAATCTGAAATTCATATTAAATCCTCATCAGTGATTCTTTCAACTAAAGTGATTTAGATGAGCCGTCATACTCCATTTCAGTAGCGCCCTCCGGTTTCATTTTCAGAATTTAAGATTTTAAGTTACGATAGACGACGGACAAAGCTATGACATAAACTAATTTCAGCCACCTTTTCAGCTGAGCTGAGACTGCCTCGAACTCGCACGACTAAAGTTATGATGGACGTCGTTCAAAAAAAAAAATGCGCTATGACAATAAAGTCACAAGCCCAAAGCTCAGGTGAGCTGAAAGTGGGAGACTAGAGTAAACTCGCACTTCACTCCTTCTATATTTGTTTCTTTGACAAAAGGTGGAGAAGTGCAGGGTTATGAACAAATGTGCAACATAGTGCCGGGTAAATTATAATTACTACTCACCCCAGGCTGTTTGTGCTATACTGGACAGTCAGGTAAAGATGTCTTGTATAAATACTAAACTCTCCGTCTCCCAGGATAAAAAATTGCGAAATACTGCTACGAACACGCACGACTAAGATTACGGTGGACGACGTACAAGAAATTGTTCGCTATGACAATAACTTTACAAGTCTTTAGCTCAAGTGAGCTAAAAGTGGGAGACACCTGTAAACTCGCACTTCACTCTTTCTATTGTCGTGGCAAACTGACCTGACTGGGCGGTGCTCATTTTCACGTGGTCATCAGAAGAGCTTACTATAGACCAGGTGATATAAGCCATTAAAATAACGCGTAATGAGCATCTACTATATGAAATTCATTGACTTTCTATCCTAAACTTTAACTGACTCGTATCATTCGCTTGGTTGAAATAGCTCTACCCGGTCAGGTAACTTTGCTATGACAATAGCATTTTTTCCATTGATAAAACGTTGAGAGGTGCAGGTTATAAACATATGTGCTATATAGTGCCGGTGAATGATAATAAGTACTCACCCCATTCTTTGTTAGACTTGATGGTCAGATACAGGTGTCTTGTGGTTATCTTATTTCTGGATATCAGAGCCTGCGATGAATCTGCACTACTAATAATAAGGAAGTGTTCCAACTCTATACCTTCTTGAAAAAATTTCAAACCAATTTTCATGCACAAATGAGTTAAAGAAGACGTGTTTCGGATATTAAAGTTAAATTGAAATTAAATTAAATCCTCATCAGTGATAATTACAGCCAAAGTGATTTGGAGGAGCCGCCAAACTTCATTTCAGAAGAGTCCTAAGGTTTTATTTTTAGAATTTAAAATTTTTAGTTACGATGGACGACGGATATAACTTAATTTCAGCCGATTTTCAGCTGAGCTGAGACTGCTACGAACTCTTACGGCTAACTTTATTATTGTCGTCGTTCGGAAAAATTTGCGCTATGACAATTACTTCACAAGCCCATAGCTCAGGTGAGCTAAAAGTGGGAGACTCTAGTAAATTCGCACTTCACTCCTTCTAGCATTTTCTTTTTGACAAACCGTTGAGAAGTGCAGGGTTATGAACGATTGCGCAACATAGTGCCGGGTGAATGATAATAACTACTCACCCAAGGCTGTATGTGCTACACTGGATAATCAGGTAAAGATGTCTTGTAGAAGTACTAAACTCTCAGTCTCCCAGGATCATGAATTGCGAGAGACTGCTACTAACTCGCACGACTTAGATTACGATGGACGACTTTCGACAAGTTGTGCGCTATGACAATTCCTTCACAAGCCCATAGCCCAGCTGAGCTAAAAGTGGGAAACTCTAGTAAACTCGCACTTCACACCTTCTAGGATCTTTTTGCTTTGACATAACGTGGAGAAACGAAGGGTTTTGATCATATGTGCTACATAGTGCCGGGCAGGCTTTTTCTTTTATTTTGGGGAAGGTGCCTTTGCCTGTCCTATTTGCGAAAATTTGCGACATTTTGCTAAAATTAGGAAAATTTTGGAACAAATTCTTACCAAAGTATAACATTAAAGTATCATTTATTAACACTGAAAATCTATTGATTTGCTTGAACTGAACAAGGGATGAATAAAAAGCTTTTAAAAATGCACATCGAAATAGGACATTTTGTGCTGACTTCCAGGTTTTTAGTCTTATATTCTCGGGTGATTTTTTCATAATTCCTCTTTGGGAATTTCAGGGTGATTTATTGGGAAAAATAGAGGAAATTTGGCATTGGGAAGGGGCCGAAATTCGGCCCAAATACAAGGAAAAAAACCCTGCCGGGTGAATGATAATTACCGTTCTCACCCAAGGCTGTGTTAGACTTAATGGCCAATAAGATGTCTTCTTGTTATATTTTATCTGGATATGAGAGACTGCGTTAGATCTGGATTACTAATAATACGGAAGTGTTCAAACCCTATACCTTCTTGAACAAAATTTCAAACCAATTTCCATACACCAGACACGTGTTTCGGATTTTAAACCCACATGGGTGATGCTTCAAACCAAAATGATTCGGAGGAGCCGCCAAAATTTATTTTAGTAGCGCCCTCTTGTTTGATTTCAAGAATTTAAAATTTTTAATTTACGATGGACGGCACACAATGCTATGACATAAACTCTTTCAGCCAGTTTTTCAGCTGAGCTGAACGAGTACCATACTCCCAAAAGCACGATTATAAGTTATGGCATCCTGGATCATAACCTGACAGAGACGAACTCACACGACTAAAGTTATGATGTACGTCGATCGACAAATTATGCGCTATCACAATAACGTTACATGCCCAAAGCTCAGGTGAGCTAAAAGTGGGAGACTAGAGTAAACTCGCACTTAACTCCTTCTAGCATTTTTTCTTTGACAAAACGTGGAGAAGTGCAGGGTTATGAACAAATGTGCAACATAGTGCCGGGTGAATAATTACTACTCACCCCAGGCTGTGTGTGCTACACTTGATAGTCAGGTAAAGATGTCTTGTAGAAATACTATACTCTCAGTCTCCTAGGATAAAAAATTGCGAAATACTTCTACGAACACGCACGACTAAGGTTACCGTGGACGACGTACTAGAAATTGTTCGCTATTACAATTACTTCAAAAGCCTATAGCTCAAGTGAACTTAAAGTGGAAGACTCTTGTAAACTCGCACTTCAATCCTATTGTCGTGGCAAACTGACCTGACTTGGCGGCGCTTATTTTCACGTGGTCATCAGAAGAGCTTACTTTTGACCAGGTGACATAAGCCGCCACTAAAATAACGGGTAATGAGTATATACTATATGAGATGAAAGTGGAAGACTCTAGTAATGTCGCACTTTTACTTTTACAATTTTTCTTTGACAAAAAGTGGAGAAGTGCAGGGTTATGAACAAATTTGCGACATAGTGCCGGGTGAATGATAACTACTCACCCATGCTGTATGTGCTTCACTTGATGGTCAGGTAAAGATGTCTTGTAGAAATACTAAACTCCCAGCCTCCCAGGATCATGAATTTCGAGAGACACGCACGACTAGGATTACGATGGACGACGTTCTACAAATTGTTCGTTATAATAATAA
Organism: Pinctada fucata; assembly: GCA_028142955.1. NCBI lineage: Eukaryota > Metazoa > Mollusca > Bivalvia > Pterioida > Pteriidae > Pinctada > Pinctada fucata. The sequence goes on from AP027115.1 coordinate 29,479,221, forward strand.
CTTTACAAGCCCATAGCACTGGTGAGCTTAAAGTGGGAGACTAGAGTAATGTTGCCCATTGGTCTCGTTGGTTTATGTGTAGTCCTTTGTGTTTGGTGTCTCTGTGTTGTGCGTTGACGTTCCTTGTCCCTTATGCGTCTCTTTCCGTGCTTGTCTGCTTTGTGTTTTTGCATTGAGCGTTTTGGGGTTTTGCTGTGGGCGCTGCAACCTGGTGTTGTTGGAGATCCCCTCCTTTGTTTCACTCCTTTTAGCATGTTTCCCTTTTACAAAACGTGGAGAAGTGCAGGGTTATAAACATATGTGCTATTAGTGCCAGTGAATGATAATAACTACTCAACACATTCTGTATCAGAGACAGATGTCTTGTGGTTATTTTTTTTTCTGGATATGAGTATAATACGGAAGTGTTCCAACACTATACCTTCTAAAACAAAATTTCAAACAAATTTTCATGCACCAGACACATGTTTCGGATATTAATCTGAAATTCATATTAAATCCTCATCAGTGATTCTTTCAACTAAAGTGATTTAGATGAGCCGTCATACTCCATTTCAGTAGCGCCCTCCGGTTTCATTTTCAGAATTTAAGATTTTAAGTTACGATAGACGACGGACAAAGCTATGACATAAACTAATTTCAGCCACCTTTTCAGCTGAGCTGAGACTGCCTCGAACTCGCACGACTAAAGTTATGATGGACGTCGTTCAAAAAAAAAAATGCGCTATGACAATAAAGTCACAAGCCCAAAGCTCAGGTGAGCTGAAAGTGGGAGACTAGAGTAAACTCGCACTTCACTCCTTCTATATTTGTTTCTTTGACAAAAGGTGGAGAAGTGCAGGGTTATGAACAAATGTGCAACATAGTGCCGGGTAAATTATAATTACTACTCACCCCAGGCTGTTTGTGCTACACTGGATAGTCAGGTAAAGATGTCTTGTAGAAATACTATATTCTCCGTCTCCCAGGATAAAAAATTGCGAAATACTGCTACGAACACGCACGACTAAGATTAAGGTGGACGACGTACTAGAAATTGTTCGCTATGACAATAACTTCACAAGTCTATAGCTCAAGTGAGCTAAAAGTGGGAGACACCTGTAAACTCGCACTTCACTCTTTCTATTGTCGTGGCAAACTGACCTGACTGGGCGGTGCTCATTTTCACGTGGTCATCAGAAGAGCTTACTATAGACCAGGTGATATAAGCCATTAAAATAACGGGTAATGAGCATCTACTATATGAAATTCATTGACTATCTATCCTAAACTTTAACTGACTCGTCTCATTCGCTTGATTGAATTTGCTCCACCCGGTCAAGTAATTTTGCTATGACAATAGCATTTTTTCCATTGATAAAACGTGGAGAGGTGCAGGATTATAAACACATGTGCTATATAGTGCCGGTGAATGATAATAAGTACTCACCCCATTCTTTGTTAGACTTGATGGTCAGATACAGGTGTCTTGTGGTTATCTTATTTCTGGATATCAGAGCCTGCGATTAATCTGCACTACTAATAATAAGGAAGTGTTCCAACTCTATACCTTCTTGAAAAAACTTCAAACCAATTTTCATGCACAAATGAGTTAAAGAAGACGTGTTTCGGATATTAAAGTTAAATTGAAAATAAATTAAATCTTCATCAGTGATAATTACAGCCAAAGTGATTTGGAGGAGCCGTCAAACTTCATTTCAGGAGAGTCTCAAGGTTTTATTTTTAGAATTTAAAATTTTAAGTTACGATGGACGACGGATATAACTTAATTTCAGCCGACTTTGCAGCTGAGCCGAGACTGCTACGAACTCGTACGACTAACTTTATTATTGTCGTCGTTCGGAAAAATTTGCGCTATGACAATTACTTCACAAGCCCAAAACTCAGGTGAGCTAAAAGTGGGAGACTCTAGTAAACTCTCACTTCACTCCTTCTAGCATTTTCTCTTTGACAAAACGTTGAGAAGTGCAGGTTTATGAACGATTGCGCAACATAGTGCCGGGTGAATGATAATAACTACTCACCCAAGGCTGTATGTGCTACACTGGATAATCAGGTAAAGATGTCTTGTAGAAGTACTAAACTCTCAGCCTCCCAGGATCATGAATTGCGAGAGACTGCTACTAACTCGCACGACTTAGATTACGATGGACGACTTTCGACAAGTTGTGCGCTATGACAATTACTTCACAAGCCCATAGCCCAGCTGAGCTAAAAGTGGGAAACTCTAGTAAACTCGCACTTTACACCTTCTAGGATCTTTTTGCTTTGACAAAACGTGGAGAAATGAAGGGTTTTGATCATATGTGCTACATAGTGCCGGGCAGGCTTTTTCTGTTATTTTGGGGAAGGTGCCTTTGCCTGTCCCATTTGCGAAAATTTGCGACATTTTGCTAAAATTAGGAAAATTTTGGAACAAATTATCATCAAAGTATAACCCTAAAGTATCATTTATTAACACTGATAATCTATTGATATGCTTGAACTAAACAAGGGATGAATTAAAAACTTCTAAAAATGCATTTCGAAATACGATATTTTGTGCTGACTTTCAGGTTTTGAGTCTTATATTCTCGGGTGATGTTTTCATAATTCCTCTTTGGGAATTTCAGGGTGATTTTTTGGGAAAAATAGAGGAAATTTGGCATTGGGAAGGGGCCGAAAGTCGGCCCTAAAACAAGGAAAAATTTCAAACCAATGTCCATGCACCAGACACGTGTTTCGGATTTTAAACTCACATGGGTGATGCTTCAAACCAAAGTGATTCGGAGGAGCCGCCAAACTTCATTTTAGTAGCGCCCTCTTGTTTGATTTCAAGAATTAAAATTTTTTAATTTACGATGGACGGCACACAATGCTATGACATAAACTCTTTCAGCCAGTTTTTCAGCTGAGCTGAACGAGTACCATACTCCTAAAAGCACGATTATAAGTTATGGCATCCTGGATCATAACCTGAGAGAGACGAACTCACACGACTAAAGTTATGATGTACGTCGATCGACAAATCATGCGCTATGACAATAACGTCACATGCCCAAAGCTCAGTTGAACTAAAGGTGGGGGACTAGAGTAAACTCGCACTTCACTCCTTCTAGCATTTTTTCTTTGACAAAACGTGAAGAAGAGCAGGGTTATGAACAAATGTGCAACATAGTGCAAGGTGAATAATTACTACTCACCCCAGGCTATGTGTGCTACACTAAATATTCAGGTAAAGATGTCTTGTAGAAATACTTAACTCTCCGTCTCCCAGGATAAAAAATTGCGAAATACTGCTACGAACACGCACGACTAAGATAAACTAAGATTACGGTGGGCGACGTACTAGAAATTGTTCGCTATGACAATAACTTCACAAGTCTATAGCTCAAGTGAGCTAAAAGTGGAAGACACCTGTAAACTCACTCTTTATTCCTATTGTCTTGGCAAACTGACCTGAATGGGCGGCGCTCATTTTCACGTGGTCATCAGAAGAGCTTACTTTTGACCAGGTGATATAAGTCATTAAAATAACGGGTAATGAGTATTTACTATATGCAATTCATTGACTATCTATCCTAAACTTTAACTGACTCGTCTCATTCGCTTGATTAAATAAGCTCCACCCGGTCAGGTTACTTTGCTATGACAATAGCATTTTTTCCATTGATAAAACGTGGAGAAGTGCAGGGTTATAAACATATGTGCTATATAGTGCCGGTGAATGATAATAAGTACTCACCCCATTCTTTGTTAGACTTGATGGTCAGATACAGGTGTCTTGTGGTTATCTTATTTCTGGATATCAGAGCCTGCGATGATTCTGCACTACTAATAATAAGGAAGTGTTCCAACTCTATACCTTCTTGAAAAAATTTCAAACCAATTTTCATGCACAAATGAGTTAAAGAAGACGTGTTTCGGATATTAAAGTTAAATTGAAATTAAATTAAATCCTTATCAGTGATAATTACAGCCAAAGTGATTTAAAGGAGCCGCCAAACTTCATTTCAGAAGAGTCCTAAGGTTTTATTTTCAGAATTTAAAATTTTTAGTTACGATGGACGACGGATATAACTTAATTTCAGCCGACTTTTCAGCTGAGCTGAGACTGCTACGAACTCGTACGACTAAATTTATTATTGTCGTCGTTCGGAAAAGTTTGCGCTATGACAATTATTTCACAAGCCCATAGCTCAGGTGAGCTAAAATTAGGAGACTCTAGTAAACTCGCACTTCAATCCTTCTAGCATTTTCTCTTTGACAAAACGTGGAGAAGTGCAGGGTTATGAACGATTGTGCAACATAGTGCCGGGTAAATGATAAAAACTACTCACCCAAGGCTGTATGTGCTACACTGGATAATCAGGTAAAGATGTCTTGTAGAAGTACTAAACTCTCAGCATCCCAGGATCATGAATTGCGAGAGACTGCTACTAACTCGCGCGACTTAGATTACGATGGACGACTTTCGACAAGTTGTGCGCTGTGACAATTACTTCACAAGCCCATAGCCCAGCTGAGCTAAAGGTGGGAAACTCTGGTAAACTCACACTTCACACCTAGGATTTTTTTCTTTGACAAAACGTTTAGAAGCGAAGTGTTATGTGCTACATAGTGCCGGCTGAATGATAATTACCGTACTCAACCCCGGCTGTATTAGACTTAATGGTCAGATAAAGATGTCTTCTTGGTATATTTTATCTGGATATGAGGGACTGCTTTAGATCTGAATTACTAATAATACGGAAGTGTTTCAACCCTATACCTTCTTGAACAAAGTTTCAAACCAATTTTCATGCACCAGACACGTGTTTCGGATATTAAACCCATATGGGTGATGCTTCAAGCCAAAGTGATCCGGAGGAGCCGCCAAAATTCATTTTAGTAGCGCCCTCTTGTTTGATTTCAAGAATTTAAAATTTTAATTTACGATGGACGGCACACAATGCTATGATATCAACTCTTTCAGCCAGTTTTTCAGCTGAGCTGAACGAGTACCATTCTCCCAAAAGCACGATTATAAGTTATGGCATGCTGGATAGACGAACTCACACGACTAAATTTATGATGTACGTCGATCGACAAATTATGCTCTATGACAATAACGTCACATGCCCAAAGCTCAGGTGAGCTAATAATGGGAAACTCTAGTAAACTCGCACTTCACTCCTAGCATTTTTTCTTTGACAAAACGTGGAGAAGTGCAGGGTTATGAACAAATGTGCAACATAGTGCCGGGTGAATAAGTTCAACTCACCCCAGGCTGTGTGTGCTACACTGGATAGTCAGGTAAAGATGTCTTGTAGAAATACTATACTCTCAGTCTCCTAGGATAAAAAATTGCGAAACACTTCTACGAACACGCACGACTAAGGTTACCGTGGACGACGTAATAGAAATTGTTCGCTTTGACAATAACTCCTCACAAGCCTATAGCTCAGGTGAGCTAAAAGTGGGAAACTCTAGTAAACTCGCAATTCACTCCTTCTATTGTCTTGGCAAACTGACCTGACTGGGCGGTGTTTATTTTCACGTGGTCATCAGAAGAGCTTACTATTGACCAGGTGATATAAGCCACTAAAATAACGGGTAAAGAGTATATACTATATGCAATGTTAAACGTCTTCAAATTCAATAGCATCATTTAAGACCAGATAAATATACAGCATGGACCAGACATGCACGTTTCGGGTACTTAAACATCGTCAGTGATTTCTCAATCTGAACAGTCTAATATGGCCAAAAACGTGAAATTATTATGTACAAAAATATACCGAAAGATGAAGCAGAATGGGTGGGATATGATGCTACAGGACCAACGTTTTAGAAATTTCAAGAAATTTTGTAACGGAAAATTTCAAATGCGTTGAAGAGACAGACGATCAACCGAAAGTCCACCAGCAGTGACACTCACCAAGTAGTTCAAATGATAATTACAGCCAAAGTGATTTGGAGGAGCCGCCAAACTTCATTTCAGAAGAGTCCTAAGGTTTTATGTTTAGAATTCAAATCTTTTTAGTTACGATGGACGACGGATATAACTTAATTTCAGCCGACTTTTCAGCTGAGCTGAGACTGCTACGAACTCGTACGACTAACTTTATTATTGTCGTCGCTCGGAAAAGTTTGCGCTATGACAATTACTTCACAAGCCCATAGCTCAGGTGAGCTAAAATTAGGAGACTCTAGTTAACTCGCACTTCACTCCTTCTAGCATTTTCTCTTTGACAAAACGTGGAGAAGCGAAGGGTTATGAACGATTGTGCAACATAGTGCCGGGTGAATGATAATAACTACTCACCCAAGGCTGTATGTGCTTCACTGGATAATCAGGTAAAGATGTTTTGTAGAAATACTAAACTGTCTCAGCCTCCCAGGATCATGAATTGCGAGAGACTGCTACTAACTCGCACGACTAAGATTACGATGGACGACTTTCGACAAGTTGTGCGCTATGACAATTACTTCACAAGCCCATAGCCCAGCTGAGCTAAAAGTGGGAAACTGTAGTAAACTCGCACTTCACACCTTCTAGGATTTTTTCTTTGACAAAACGTGGAGAAGCAAAGGGTGAAGTGCTACATAGTGCCGGGTGAATGATTATTACCGTACTCAACCCCGGTTGTATTAGACTTAATGGTCAGATAAAGATGTCTTCTTGGTATATTTTATCTGGATATGAGAGACTGCGTTAGAGCTGGATTACTAATAATACGGAAGTGTTTCAACCCTATACCTTCTTGAACAAAATTTCAAACCAATTTCCATGCACCAGACACGTGTTTCGGATATTAAAGCCACATGAGTGATGCTTTAAGCCAAAGTGATTCGGAGGAGCCGCCAAAATTCATAATAGAAGCACCCTCTTGTTTGATTTCAAGAATTTAAAATTTTAATTTACGATGGACGGCACACAATGCTATGACATAAACTCTTTCAGCCAGTTTTTCAGCTGAGCTGAACGAGTACCATCCTCCCAAAAGCACGATTATAAGTTATGGCATCCTGGAGAGACGAACTCACACGACTAAAGTTATGATGTACGTCGATCGACAAATTATGCTCTATGACAATAAAGTCACATGCCCAAAGCTCAGGTGAGCTTATAGTGGGAAACTCTAGTAAACTCGCACTTCACTCCTAGCATTCTTTCTTTGACAAAACGTGGAGAAGTGCAGGGTTATGAACAGATGTGCAACATAGTGCCGGGTGAATAATTTCAACTCACCCCAGGCTGTGTGTGCTACACTGGATAGTCAAGGTAAAGATGTCTTGTAGAAATACTTAACTCTCAGTCTCCTAGGATAAAAAATTGCGAAATACTTCTACGAACACGCACGACTAAGGTTACCGTGGACGACGTAATAGAAATTGTTCGCTTTGACAATAATTTCGCTCAGTATCCTAGGATAAAAAATTGCGAAATACTTCTATGAACACGCACGACTAAGATTACGGTGGACGGCGTACTAGAAATTGCTCGCTGTGACAATAACTTCACAAGCCTATAGCTCAAGTGAGCTAAAAGTGGGAGACTCTTATAAACTCGCAATTCACTCCTTCTTGTGCAGTGGCAAACTGACCTGACTGGGCGGTGTTTATTTTACCATGGTCATCAGAAGAGCTTACTATTGACCAGGTGATATAAGCCACTAAAATAACGGGTAATGAGTATATACTATATGCAATGTTAAACGTCTTCAAATTCGATAGCATCATTTAAGACCAGATAAATTTACAGCATGGACCAGACATGCACGTTTCGGGTACCTAACCCTCGTCAGTAATTTCTCAATATTAACAGTGTAATATGGCCAAAAAAATGAAATTATTATGTACAAAAATATACCTAAAGATGTAGCAGAATGGGTGGGATATGATGCTACAGGACCCACGTTTTAGAAATTTAAAGTAAGTACTCATTCCATTCTGTGTAAATGATAATAAGTACTCACCCCATTCTTTGTTAGACTTGATGGTCAGATACAGGTGTCTTCTGGTCATTTTATTGCTGGATATCAGAGACTGCGATTGATCTGCATTACTAATAATAAGGAAGTGTTCCAACTCTATACATTCTTGAAAATATTTCAAACAGATTTTCGTGCACAAATGAGTTAAAGCAGACATGTGTTTCGGATATTAAACTTAAATTGAAATTAAATTAAATCCTCATCAGTGATAATTACAGTCAAAGTGATTTGGAGGAGCCGCCAAACTTCATTTCAGAAGAGTCCTAAGGTTTTATTTTTAGAATTTAAATTTTCTAGTTACGATGGACGACGGATATAACTTAATTTCAGCCGACTTTTCAGCTGAGCTGAGACTGCTACGAACTCGTACGACTAACTTTATTATTGTCGTCGCTCGGAAAAGTTTGCGCTATGACAATTACTTCACAAACCCATAGCTCAGGTGAGCTAAAAGTGGGAAAATCTAGTAAATTCGCACTTCACTCCTTCTAGCATTTTCACTTTGACAAAACGTGGAGAAGTGCAGGGTTATGAACGATTGTGCAATATAGTGCCGGGTGAATGATAATAACTACTCACCCAAGGCTGTATGTGCTTCACTGGATAATAAGGTAAAGATGTCTTGTAGAAATACTAAACTCTCAGCATTCCAGGATCATGAATTGCGAGAGACTGCTACTAACTCGCACGACTAAGATTACGATGGACGACTTTCGACAAGTTATGCGCTATGACAATTACTTCATTAGCCCATAGCCAGGTAAGCTAAAAGTGGGAAACTCTAGTAAATTCGCACTTCACGCCTTCTAGCATTTTTCTTTGAAAACTCGTGGAAAAGTGAAGGGTATGAACATATGTGCTACATATTGCCAATAGGGTATACTTACTCCTCCTGGGCACCTGGTCCCACCTCTAGCTTGCAAGGGTCCGCCAATGCTCAATTCGGTGCTCTATTGTGAGTGCTGTTGAGATTATTGTCAGGATCTTCTTTTACTCATAATACCGGATGAATGATAATTACCGTACTCACCCCAGGTTGTGTTCGACTTAATGGTCAGATAAAGATATCATCTAATTATATTATATCTTGATATGAGAGACTACATTAGATACGTCACATGCTCAATGTTCAGGTGAGCTAAAACTTGGAGACTAGAGTAAACTTGCACTTCACTCCTTCTAGCATTTTTCTAACAAAACGTGGAGAAGTGCAGGGCTTGAACAAATGTGCAACATAGTGCCGGATGAATGATAATAACTACTCACTCCCAGCTGTGTGTGCTACACTGGATAGTCAGGTAAAGATATCTTGTAGAAATACTAAACTCTCAGTCTCCTAGGATAAAATCAAAGGACTGAAGGTCCTGAACGATACTTCTATTTAAAATTAATAGTCAGCACTGATGAATGTTGAAAACTTTTATTGTTTATGTAATGATGAATTGATGATGATTTTTTTATACATAGGATGCATATGCATGCGAAGCTAATAATTTTCATTTCTGAGCTCATCGTGTTCTATAAACAGCATAATTTATAAACTGTTTATATTTACTATAAGTGGTATACTTTAAAATAAATTTTATTCTGACGACTTAAACCCGGAGCAGAGTCTTAAAATTAACCCATTTGGAAACTAGAAAGACGTTAAGACCATGCATGCATGTTTAAACTAGAAACTAGAAAGACGTTAAGACCATGCATGCATGTTTAAAATTACTTACAATCTACAATATATATGATAAAAGAGCGGTGACATGTAGTTCCAGCGTAACTTTAAGTTTATTATCACTGGTAATTTCCAAAAATTCTCATTTTAATTACCAGAATTTCCTATTTCTTTCAACAAGATCATGCTTCGTTTCTACTTTCGTTTCTCTTCGGTATATACATCATGTACATAGGGAAGACAACTCTTACATTGTATAAGTTAAAAGAAGTACTATACATGTATTACTACGCCACTGGCGAGCAGTGAAAGCAAGAAATGAAAAGTTGATTTTTAGTGATGCATTTATTTAATATGCAATTGAAACTTTTTTCAAGAAGGAGGATAATTTTGATCTTGCATGTGTCAGACAGCAAATACCTAAATTAGAAAAAGCACTATATTTTGAGTCGTATGGATTTGTTTGCAAATCGGGAATGTCTCAACTGTTACGGTAACAGAAGGAGACTTCCTGATAGGAAGTATCCTAAAAATGCGAGATACTGCTTTGAACACACATGAATAAGATTACGATGGACGACGTACTAGTAATTGTGCGCTATGACAATAACTTCACAAGCCTATAGCTCAGGTGATGTACGTCATTCGACAAATGATGCGCTATGACAATAACGTCACATGCCCAAAGCTCAGGTGAGCTAAAAGTGGGAGACTCTAGTAAACTCGCACTTCACTCCTATTGCCGTTGCAAACTGAACGGGCCGGGCGGGGCTTCTATTCACCTGGTCATCAGAAGAGCTATTGACCAGGTGATATAAGCCATTTAAATAACGGATAATGAGTATAGATATACTATAAGCAATTCATAGTCTATCCTTAAAAACTGACTCGTCTCATTCGCCTAATTGAATTAGCTTCACCCGGTCAGGTAACTTTGCTATTTGCTATGACAATAGCATTTTTTCGATTGACAAAACGTAGAGAAGTGCAGGGTTATAAACATATGTGCTATATAGTGCCGGTGAATGATAGTAAGTACTCATTCCATTCTGTGTAAATGATAATAAGTACTTGCCCCATTCTTCCAACTGTATCCCTTCTTGAACAAAATTTCAAACCATTTTTTATGCACAAGACATGTGTTTCGGATATTATACTTAAACTGAAATAAAATTAAATCCTCATCAGTGATAATTCCAGCCAAAGTGATTTGGAGGAGCCGCAAAACCTCATTTCAGAAAAGTCCTCACATTTTATCTTTAGAATTTAAAATTTTCAGTTACGATGGACGACTGATATAACCTTATTTCAGCTCGACTTTTCAGCTGAGCTGAGACTGCTACGAACTCGTACGACTAAATTTATTATTCAATTTATTGTCGTCGTTCGAAAACTTTTGAGCTATGACAATTACTTCACAAGCCCATATAGTAGAGTGACCAAATTGAAAAGGGGGCTTAGTTTTCGAGTTTAATCAACACCCCTCGATGAAATAAGAAGAATCCGTGTTAATATCTTCTCTAAAGCTCGCGACTGAATTTTTGTCTCGAAACATATCGACAAAAAAATATATGTTTATCATTTCTGAGGCCTTTTTATCGATAATTTTTCTAAATAAAGAAAAAAACCTTATGCGTATAAACTTTTATACTAAGCGTCATTTCCAAAAGAAGATTCAGTAGAATAAGATTCGGTTGACCACGTGTTACAATTTCTATCAAATCGTACCTTTTTACCGGTGTATATACAAATGTTCGATAAAAGTAACTGAAGAAAGTGGAATTATCCTGTTGACAAATTCATGAAAATACCTCATTTCAAAATGTCGTGTCAAGATCATGTATGGAGACCCGATTGTGACAAGTTGTAATGAAAATACGCGAATTGAAAAATTGGCATGAAGTTTTTATAAAATAATAAAAAGTATCTTAGACGTTTATTTTAGTTCTACAGTGATGTATATATGCCAAGTACATTGGTCAAAGTTTGGACTCTTTATTTTCTTTGTTTTAAACATTGAGATATGCCTTTTGTTAACGTTGTGCAATTTCCCCTTTTATCATCCGTACTTACCCTCCGTTCAGATTCGAAGCTGTTACAAATTAAGGAGGCCGAGTACGGTTTCATATCTCAAAAACTATAATCGAAAAATTGATTATTTTTACACGAATTATTACTTTCTTAATTATTTACATTTTGACAGATTTCTAGAAAAATCGACCAATTGGCAAAGTTGTAGGGGCCGTCTCAAAATAACGCCTATTTTACTATGGGGGTATATGGGAATTAATCGTCCTTCGTCCTTCGTCTAGATTACTTTCAGGGGCCGTTTCAAAATAATGCGTAATTTACAATTGGTGCAAGAATTTTGACGTCACGCACCGAAAATAACGTTCGCCCATTCCGCAATGTGTAAAAGAGCAGTTACGCTGCAGGGCAGGGATGCTGTATTTAATATTTGATTTTTTTCTTTAAATTGAATAAATTTAGAAGATAAAGATATATATAATGTTTTAATTAAAGAATGTTTATTTGGATTTAAGTGTAAAATAAAACGGGAAAGATTCATCGAGAGACGTCAAAAGCAACTAGAACGCAACGAAACATGTAGAAGTAATAAATCATTCTTTTGCTATATTTCATATCTCTCTTATAGATGACGATGACATACATTTGATATCATCACATGAAGTTTACAGAGAGAGAGAGAGAGAGAGTTCTTTTTTTTTTTTCTTTTATTTTTTCTAAAGGTTTCGTTTCGTTTCGATTTGTTACGTTTTGTTTCGATTTGTTTCGTTTCGTTTTTGTTTCGTTTCGCACTTTGCAGGGACCCAAATATCAGTCGTTATGAATTTATGAAAAATTGTACATAAACGAATTACATGTTCTTTAATCTACAACATGGAAAGAGAGTTAAACAATTGCAATGAATATTTGTTACTGGTTTATTTACTTTGAATATCATCCATTTTAGATCTTCTTTTGGTATTCATTTACTGAAGAAACTTATTTTGCGACCGGAGAGTTCCCTCATCTAAATATGCATTGGAGATCTTGTTGGAGATCTCCTCCCTTCTTATTATTGTATATATCCTTTATCTGTATCATTTCTCATTAATTCTGAATTTCATGTTTACATGCATACATATACTACGAATGCAAAAGAACATTGTAGGACGGGCACATGAAACCAAAAAAAAAAAAGAAAAAAAAAAAGAGGTGGGGGGGGGATGGAGTTAGTGTCTCCGACTCGAACACCGTTTTTTCAGTGAAACATACAAATTCTGGTACAAGCAAGATCGATTTATACTTTTGAATTTTTTTCTTATAAACACAAAGTTCTACGATAGTTTATCATCGGGATAAAATGAAAATAACCAAGTTTAAAAATAATTTATTAATACAGTAAACCAAGCATTATTCGCCCTTTTCATTTATAACAATTTCTGGTGTCAGTTTTGCACCCCCCCCCCCCAATTTATTTTATTTTATTTATAACATTTATAATTATTATTTTTTGTGCGAGTGTGTGTGAAAAAAGCTCACATCTAGCTCCATGAATCAATTTAGAGATACGGAAACAAGAAAAAGAGAGAGAGAAAAGTAAACGTATTAAGCGTTTTCAATTTTGATGTTACAGGTCAAGAAATGAACGTCATTTATCTCGCTCGTTCTCGATAATGCGTGCAATTACCTGTAGAATGGTTACATCTTTGAACAAAGCAGAGTTGATACTTTAATTCACTGGCTCAAAGTTTTCAAACAGAGAAACTTTATTCGATAACATTTCCGTGCAAAGTACGAAGGTTTACAAATTGCAGAAAAATTCTTATAATCAAAGATAATTCGAGATACTAAACTTGAAATTTCTTATCCATTATATCACTAAAATCTGCAAAAAATATCCTGTTAGATCGTCAAACAAAAGTTTCCTCTTTGATTTTGTTCCCAAGCAACAAGCGGGTTGAATTTCCGATGGTGGCGTTAAAAACATGAAACGGTTACGGCGATATTCCGGAGGTCTCAATTACTTGATATCTTTGTATATATTAAGTAAACGATAAATTTTACAAAATATTCATTACTATAGGATTGTAGATGATAATTGTCTGGTTTCATCGATACCAAATTTGTTGAAATCCGTCAAGAAACAAGCGAATAAGATCGCCATGCGCGTAACCATGCGCAATACACTATAACTCGTTCCGAACTCGGTCTCGTTAAGTAGATGTTTTTCATGATGCATTGGGTCAGAGAACCCCCCTTAAGGCGTCCAGGGGATCCAACTGAAAGCCCTCTAGGATCACAGAAGTGAAAAGGGGTCTTTGTTTCGTGATGCTGTACATAGCACAAACACCACATAGTCATACGTAATATTGGTAACGTAATTGAGCAATCCTACATTTATAAGGACTTTATACAGGCCATACAACTTTTTTTACAAGATACATGATACGATGTGATACACGCATGATATCATGTGATACACGTATGATACGATGTGATACACGCATGATATCATGTGATACACGCATGAGACGATATGATACACGAACGAACACGATATACCTGATACACGATAGGAAACGATACGAAAGGATACGATACGATGCACGTTACATTATACACGATACGAAAGGATACACGTTACATGATGCACGATAGGAAAGGAAACACGTTGCAAGATGTACACTATGCACGACACGATAGAATAAATGTTAAATAATGTACATAAGCTTGCATCATACAGCGCATAAACACGATAAAGCAAACACATCTACTGTGCACGATACGATAGGATATAAAATGTGTAAGTTATGTACGTTTATTGTTAATAATTTGTATATTAATAAATAGTATTCGTTTTAGTTAAAAAACACACATTTTTTTTTCAAATCCGTGATTTGGAGTCTCGCACATCACTCCATCTAGCATTTTTTCCATTAAAAACGTGCATAAGTGAAGGGTTAGGAACATATGTGCTACATAGTGCCGGGTGAATGATGAATACCGTACCGTACCGTACTCACCCCAGGCTGTGTTAGACTTAATGGTCAGATAAAGATGTCTTGTAGTTATATTATCTCTGGATATGAGAGACTGCGATAGATCTGCACTACTAGTAATACGGAAGTGTTCCAACACTATACCCTCTTGAACAAAATTCCAAACCAATTTCCATAAACCAGACATGGTTTCGGATATTAAACCCTCATAAGTGATGCTTACAGCCAAAGTGATTTGGAGGAGCCGCCAAGATTCATTTCAGTAGAGCCCTCTGGTTTAATTCCAAGAATTAAAAATTTCAAGTCACGATGGACGGCGCACAAGGCTATGACATAAACACTTTTAGCCAATTTTTCAGCTGATCTGAACATGTACCACACTCCCAAAAGGACGATTATAAACTATGGCATCCTGGATCATTACCCGAGAGAGAATGCTACGAACTCACACGACTAAAGTTATGACGTACATCGTTCGACAAATTATGCGCTATGACAATAACGTCGCATGCTCAAAGCTCAGGTGAGCTAATTGTGGGAGACTAGAGTAAACTCTCACTTCACTCCTAGCATTTATTTCCGACAAAACGTGGAGAAGTGCAGGGTTATGAACAAATGTGCAACATAGTGCCGGGTGAATGATAATTACTACTCACCCCAGGCTGTCTGTGCCACACTTGATTATCAGGTAAAGATGTCTTGTAGAAATACTAGACTCTCAGTCTCCCAGGATAAAAAATTGCGCGATACTGCCTGGAACACGCACGAATAAGATTACGATTGACGAGGTACTAGAAATTGTTCGCTATGACAATTACTTCACAAGTCTATAGCTCAGGTGAGCTTAAAGTGGGAGAGTCTTGTAAACTCGCACTTTACTCCTTCTATTGTCGTGGCAAACTGACCTGACTGGGCGGTGCTTATTTTCAGCTGGTCATCAGAAGAGCTATTGACCAGGTGATATAAGCCATTAAAATAACGCATAATGAGAATAGATCTACTATAAGCTATTCATAGTCTTTCTGTCTTAAATTTTAACTGACTCGTCTCATTCGCTTGATTGAATTAGCTTCACCCGGTCAGGTAACTGCTATGACAATAGCATTTTTTCCATTGACAAAACGTAGAGAAGTGAAGGGATATAAACATATGTGCTCTATATTGCCGGTGAATGATAAGTACTCATTCCATTCTGTGTAAATGATAATAAGTACTCACCCCATTCTTTGTTAGCCTTGATGGTCAAATACAGGTGTCTCGTGGTTATCTTATTTTGAATATCAGAGACTGCGATGGATCTGCACTACTCAAATAAGGAAGTGTTCCAACTCTATACCTTCTTGAACAAAATTTCAAACCAATTTTCATGCACAAGACATGTGTTTCGGATATTCTACTTAAACTGAAATAAAATTAAAACATAATCAGTGATAATTCAAGCCAAAGTGATTTGGAGGAGCCGCCAAACTTCATTTCAGAAGAGTCCTCAGGTTTTATCTTTAGAATTTTAAATTTTCAGTTACGATGGACGACGGATATAACCTTAATTCAGCCGACTTTTCAGCTGAGCTGAGACTGCTACGAACTCGTACGACTAAATTTATTATTGTCGTCGTTCGACAAATTTTGCGCTATGACAATTACTTCACAAGCCCATAGCTCAGGTGAGCTAAAAGCGGGATACTCTAGTAAACTCGCACTTCATTCCTTCTAGCATTTTCTCTTTGACAAAACGTGGAGAAGCGAAGGGTTATGAACGATTGTGCAATATAGTGCTGAGTATATGATTATAAGTACTCACCCCAGGCTATTTCTGCTACACTGGATAATCAGGTAAAGATGTCTTGTAGAAATACTAAACTCTCAGCCTCCCAGGATCATGCATTGTGAGAGACTGCTACGACGACGTTCGACAAGTTGTGCGCTTTGACAATTCCTTCACAAGCCCATAACCCAAGAGCTATGTATAAGTGGGAAACTCTACTAAACTTGCACTTCACTCCTTCTAACATTTTTTCTTTACCAAAACGTCCAGAAGTGAAGGGTTATAAACATATGTGCTTCATAGTGCCGGGTGAATGATAATTACCGTACTCACCCCAGGCTGTGTTTGACTTAATGGCCAGATAAAGATGTCTTGTGGTTACATTGTCTCTGGATATTAGAGACTGCGATATATCTGCACTACTAATAAAACGGAAGTGTTCCAACTCTATAACGTCAGAGAGTGCATGAATTTTAGATATTGTTTTCATTTTCGTGCTTAAACATCGACGGCGGGTGCGGCTAGCCAACAGGGGATGCTTACTCCTCTCGGGCACCTGGTCCCACCTCTGGCTTGCTAGGGGTCCGTCGATGCTTAATTTTGTGTTCTATTGTGAGTGCTGTTGAGATTATCGTCAGGATCTTCTTTAACTCATTTGTGTCACACTTATGCCCTTTGCCGTGTGGAGCTCGTAAAAAAGTTCCCCGCGAGGGGTTTGACAGTAAGTGTTTTGAATATATATCCCTGACATTGTCGCCATAGCACTTTCTATATAGAGATAACGTCAGAGAGTGCATGAATTTTAGATATTGTTTTCATTTTCGTGCTTAAACATCGACGGCGGGTGCGGCTAGCCAACAGGGGATGCTTACTCCTCTCGGGCACCTGGTCCCACCTCTGGCTTGCTAGGGGTCCGTCGATGCTTAATTTTGTGTTCTATTGTGAGTGCTGTTGAGATTATCGTCAGGATCTTCTTTAACTCATTTGTGTCACACTTATGCCCTTTGCCGTGTGGAGCTCGTAAAAAAGTTCCCCGCGAGGGGTTTGACAGTAAGTGTTTTGAATATATATCCCTGACATTGTCGCCATAGCACTTTCTATATAGAGATAACGTCAGAGAGTGCATGAATTTTAGATATTGTTTTCATTTTCGTGCTTAAACATCGACGGCGGGTGCGGCTAGCCAACAGGGGATGCTTACTCCTCTCGGGCACCTGGTCCCACCTCTGGCTTGCTAGGGGTCCGTCGATGCTTAATTTTGTGTTCTATTGTGAGTGCTGTTGAGATTATCGTCAGGATCTTCTTTAACTCATTTGTGTCACACTTATGCCCTTTGCCGTGTGGAGCTCGTAAAAAAGTTCCCCGCGAGGGGTTTGACAGTAAGTGTTTTGAATATATATCCCTGACATTGTCGCCATAGCACTTTCTATATAGAGATAACGTCAGAGAGTGCATGAATTTTAGATATTGTTTTCATTTTCGTGCTTAAACATCGACGGCGGGTGCGGCTAGCCAACAGGGGATGCTTACTCCTCTCGGGCACCTGGTCCCACCTCTGGCTTGCTAGGGGTCCGTCGATGCTTAATTTTGTGTTCTATTGTGAGTGCTGTTGAGATTATCGTCAGGATCTTCTTTAACTCTCTTGAAAAAAATTCCAAACCAATTTCCATGCACCAGATACGTGTTTCGGATATTAAACCCTCATAAGTGATACTTCCAACCAACGTGATTTGGAGGAGCCGCCAGAATTCATTTCAGTAGAGCAGTTGCATTTATTTTACTTCTTACTTTACTTCTACTTTTACCTCACCTCTACGCTTCAGTGGTCACTGTGGTTAGGGATTAGGTCGTGGTATTTAAAATTCGTTTTCCATCCTGGTGTTTTAAAAAAAGACACCCTCCAGTTAGGCGAAAACACACAAACATACAATTTTTGTATTGTTGTCAATGACATGTATTATTCTGAAATTTTATTTAAGGCACATATCCACTGTACAAGTCAGGGGAGACGGGATTGTGAGCTATTATAGCTAAGTCTTGGTTTAAATAGATCCATTTGAGCCGTTTTTCATTTCGAGTAATAAAGCCGTAGTGGAACTTTTTTTCCAGTATGACAGGAT
Source organism: Pinctada fucata (assembly GCA_028142955.1). NCBI lineage: Eukaryota > Metazoa > Mollusca > Bivalvia > Pterioida > Pteriidae > Pinctada > Pinctada fucata. The sequence continues at coordinate 29,497,739 of AP027115.1, forward strand.
ACCTTTGGCAATCTCGAATTAATTGTAAGTGTATGCTTTTTATCTGGTATTTTGTCTCGAAAGGTACCAGTCCGCACACGTTAAACAGAATATTTCACAGCCATGGCTTTACATTGTTCAATACACACCTGTCCTGAGGCGATCCAATTACAGTTACCTTTTAAAGCTGACCTGTCACTTTTTTACCATTGAAATGTGAAAGTATAATCATTAGAGGGACGGACATGCAGACGGAAAGATCATTTATTTATGTAGCAAAAATTACAATGCTTAATGTTTCTTCGCCCGAAAAAGGGGAGATTTACATAAAATGTACCCGTAAGTTTTATGTCTAAGATATGAAATGTACCCGCAAAACGTCAGGGTAGGTCAGCTTTAAAAGTTAACTGCAGTCGTCAATACTCGAGACCAAGATTATGTAAACCCTAACCGCAGTGACCACTGAAGCGTAGAGGTAAAAGTAGTGGTAAAGTAAACTAAATGCAACTGCTCTAGTAGCGCCCTCTGGTTTTATTTCAAGAATTAAAATTTTTAAGTTACGATGGACAGCGCACAAGGCTATGACATAAACACTTTCAGCCAATTTTTCAGCTGATCTGAACGAGTACCATACTCCAAAAAACACGATTATAAGTTATGGCACCCTGGATCATAACCTGAGAGAGACTGATATGAACTCACCCGACTAAAGTTATGATGTACGTCGTTCGTCAAATTATGCGCTATGACAATAACGTCACATGCCCAAAGCTCAGGTGAACTAAAAGTGGGAGACTAAACTCGCACTTCACTCCCTCTAGCATTTTTTCTTTGACAAAACGTGGAGAAGTGCAGGGTTTGAACAAATGTGCAAGATAGTGCCGGATGAATGATAATAACTACTCACCCCAGGCTGTGTCTGCTACACTGGATGGTCAGGTAAATATGTCTTGTAGAAATACTAAACTCTCAGTCTCCCAGGATAAGAAAATTGCGCGATACTGCTACGAACACGCACGACTAATAATACGATGGACGACGTTCGACAAGTTGTGCGCTATGTGGGAGACTCTAGTAAACTCGCACTTCACTCCTATTGTCGTGGCAAACTGACCTGACTGGGCGGCGCTTATTTTCACGTGGTCATCAGAAGAGCTTACTATTGACCAGGTGATATAAGTCATTCAAGTAACGTGTAATGAGTATCTACTATATGCAATTCATAGTCTATCTATCCTAAATTTTAACTGACTCGTCGCACTCTCTTGATTAAATTAGCTCCGCCCGGTAAGGTAACTTTGCTATGACAATAGCATTTTTTCCATCGACTAAACGTGGAAAAGTGCAGGGTTATAAACATATGTGCTATATAGTGCTTGTGAATGATAATAAGTACTCATCCCATTCTGTGTAAATGATAATAAGTACTCACCCCATTCTTTATTAGACTTGATGGTCAGATACAGGTGTCTTGTGGTTATTTTATTACTGGACATCAGAGACTGCGATGGATCTGCATTACTAATAATAAGGAAGTGTTCCAACTCTATACCTTCTTGAACAAAATTTCAAACCGATTTTCATGCACAAAACCCGTGTTTCGGATATTAAACCCTCATAAGTTATGCTTCCAGCCAAAGTGATTTGGAGGAGCCGCCAAAATTCATCTTTGTAGCGCCCCTGGTTTTATTTCAAGAATTTATAATTTTAAGTTACGATGGACGGCGTACAAGGCTATGACATAAACACTTTCAGCCAATTTTTCAGCTGAGCTGAACGAGTACCATACTCTCAAAAGCACGATTATAAGTTATGGCATCCTGAATCATAACCTGAGAGAGACTGCTATGAACTCACACGACTAAAGTTATGATGTACGTCGTTCGACAAATTATGAGCTATGACAATAACGTCAAATGCCCAAAGCTCAGGTGAGCTAAAAGTGGAAGGCTAGAGTAAACTCGCACTTCACTCCTTCTAGCATTTTTTCTTTGACAAAACGTGGAGAAGTGCAGGGTTTGAACAAATGTGCAACATTGTGCCGGGTGAATGATAATAACTACTCGCCCCAGGCTGCGTGTGCTACACTGGATGGTCAGGTAAAGATGTCTGGTATAAATACTTAACTCTCAGTCTCCTAGGATAAAAAAGAATGCGAGAGACTGCTACGAACTCGCACGACTAAGATTACGATGGTCACCGTTCTACAAATTGTGCACTATTACAATAACTTCACAAGGCTATAGCTCAGGTGAGCTAAAAGTGGGAAACTCAAGTAAACTCGCACTTCACACCTTCTAGGATGTTTTCTTCGACAAAACGTGGAGAAGTGAAGGGTTATAAACATATGTGCTAAATAGTGCCGGGTGAATGATGATTACCGTACTCACCCCAGGCTGTGTTAGACTTAATGGTCAGATAAAGATGTCTTGTGGAATGTTTTTAGCTGTATTCTTCTCATTGTGCTATACAGAAAACCTAGGGTCCTTAAATGTAAATGAGGGTATCTTAAAATTACAAGAACCACAAGAACCACAACAAGAAAGTTCAAAGTTTTCATGAATACTGATTTTGGTCCAAAACAAAGAACTCAAATATTATACATTGAAGATCCCAATGTTACTGGGGACTTATGTCAGAGCTAAACCTGAGTGCTCATCATCTCCTTACAAGCTTACTTTTGAAACAATTTATAACTGAGTGCTGGGTAATAAACAAATGTGCAACAAAGTGCTTGGTGAATGAAAAATACGACGACTTGCCCCGAGCTGTGTGCGACAAACGCAGCAGCATAGAAGATCCATTGTTAACCGTCCGCCATCTGTAAGTCTGGTCTGTGTTAAACATTCAGTAAACTGATCACTTGAAACAAAGATACCTGTAAAGATCACAATTTAACCAAGGTGTAAAATTATTTCTTTTCATTTTTTATAGCGATCACATTTAAAATTAAAGAATAATAGTACGTCACATCAAAGAAATACCGACAGGTAAAACTTAATTATGCTAATGAGATACCCAAATATCAACCATTTAAAAGTTGTCAATCAAAAATCGTGAGGGGTATGAAAGTTGAAACGGACCCATCAGAGCGGTTAGTGAGGAAATAATAGAAAATTTACTTGTATTCTTTTATAGTCCCCATCCGGCCTTTAAGAGCAAGCATACGTTTTAAGTTTATTGCGAAGGTAACATAACTATAGGCTGAAGTTTTTTCCGTCAATAGAGGCAGAAAAATAATGACATGTAGGTACCATTTAGGCTTTTTTATGTTTCAACCAAATTCCCCGGTCGAGCCTCTTCTCAGAAAATAAACCTTTGTTCTGCTTTGGTCAGTGTAAGTTTTTTGTTTCAATGTGGACAGTGTAAGGTTGTTTGGCTGTGGTTAGTGTAAGGCTGTTCTGCTGTGTTCAGTGTAAGGCTGTTCGGCTGTGGTCAGTGTGAGGTTGTTCTGCTGTGGTCAGTGTACGGCTGTTCTGCTGTGGTATGTGTAAGGTTGTTCTGCTATTGTCAGTGTAAAGTTGTTCTGCTGTGGTCAGTGTAAGGCAGTTCTGCTTTGGTCAGTGTAAGGTTGTTCGGCCGTGTTCCGTGTAAGGTTGTTCTACTGTCTTCAGTGCTAGGTTGTTCTGCTGTGTTCAGTATAAGGTAGCTCTACTGTGTTAAATGTTAGGTTGTTATACTGTGTTCAGTGTAAGGTTGTTCTGCTGTGTTCAGTATAAGGTAGCTCTACTGTGTTCAGTGCTAGGTTGTTATACTGTGGTCAGTGTTAGGTTGCTCTACTGTGTTCAGTGTTAGGTTCTTCTCCTGTGTTCATTTTAAGGTTGTTCTACTGTGTTCAGTGTTAGGTTGTTTTACTGTGTTCAGAGTTAGGTTGTTCTACTGTGGTCAATGTAAGGTTGTTTAACAGTGGTCAGTATAAAGTTGTTCTGCTGTGTTCAGTTTAAGGCTTTTCGGCTGTGGTCAGTGTAAGGTTGTTCTGCTGTGGTCAGTGTAAGGCTGTTGTCTGTGGTCAGTGTAAATTTGTTCTGTTGTGTTCAGAGTAAGATTGTTCGGCTGTGGTCAGTGTAAGGTTGCTCTGCTGTGTTCATTGTAAGGTAGTTCAGCTTTAGTCAGTGAATGGTTGTTCTGCTGTGTTCCGTGTAAGGTAGCTCTACTGTGTTCAGTGTAAGGTGGTTGTTCTGCTGTGTTCAGTGTTATGTAGTTCTACTGTGGTCAGTGTTAGGTTGTTCTACTGTGGTCAGTGTAAGGTTGTTCTGCTGTGTTTATTTTAAGGTAGTTCTACTGTGTTCAGTGTTAGGTTGTTCTACTGTGGTCAGTGTAAGGTTGTTCTGCTGTGTTTATTTTAAGGTAGTTCTACTGTGTTCAGTGTTAGGTTGTTCTACTGTGGTCAATGTAAGGTTGTTTGGCTGTGGTCAGTGCTATGTAGTTCTACTGTGGTAAGTGTAAGGTTGTTCTGCTGTGTTTAGTGTAAGGTTGTTCTACTGTGTTAAGTGTTAGGTTGTTCTACTGTGTTCAGTGCTAGGATGTTCTACTGTGGTCAGTGTAAGGTTGTTCTACTGTGGTCAGTGTAAGGTTGTTCGACTGTGTTCAGTGCTAGGATGTTCTACTGTGGTCAGTGTAAGGTTGTTCTACTGTGGTCAGTGTAAGGTTGTTCGACTGTGGTCAGTGTAAGGTTGTTCGACTGTGGACAGTGTAAGGTTGTTCTACTGTGGTCAGTGTTAGGTTGTTCGACTAGATTCAGTGTTAGGTTGTTCTACTGTGTTTAGTGTAAGGTTGTTCTACTGTGTTCAGTGCTAGGATGTTCTACTGTGGTCAGTGTAAGGTTGTTCTACTGTGGTCAGTGTAAGGTTGTTCGACTGTGGTCAGTGTAAGGTTGTTCGACTGTGGACAGTGTAAGGTTGTTCTACTGTGGTCAGTGTTAGGTTGTTCGACTAGAGTCAGTGTTAGGTTGTTCTACTGTGTTTAGTGTTAGGTTGTTCTACTGTGTTCAGTGCTAGGATGTTCTACTGTGGTCAGTGTAAGGTTGTTCTACTGTGGTCAGTGTAAGGTTGTTCGACTGTGGTCAGTGTAAGGTTGTTCTACTGTGGACAGTGTAAGGTTGTAGTACTGTGGTCAGTGTTAGGTTGTTCGACTAGAGTCAGTGTTAGGTTGTTCTACTGTGTTTAGTGTTAGGTTGTTCTACTGTGTTCAGTGCTAGGATGTTCTACTGTGGTCAGTGTAAGGTTGTTCTACTGTGGTCAGTGTAAGGTTGTTCGACTGTGGTCAGTGTAAGGTTGTTCGACTGTGGACAGTGTAAGGTTGTTCTACTGTGGTCAGTGTTAGGTTGTTCGACTAGAGTCAGTGTTAGGTTGTTCTACTGTGTTTAGTGTAAGGTTGTTCTACTGTGTTCAGTGTAAGGTTGTTCTACTGTGGTCAGTGTAAGGTTATTCTACTGTGGTCAGTGTAAGGTTATTCTACTGTGGTCAGTGTTAGGTTGTTCGACTGTGGTCAGTGTAAGGTTGTTCGACTGTGGTCAGTGTAAGGTTGTTCTACTGTGGTGAGTGTTAGGTTGTTCGACTAGAGTCAGTGTTAGGTTGTTCTACTGTGGTCAGTGTAAGGTTGTTCGACTGTGGTCAGTGTAAGGTTGTTCGACTTCGGTCAGTGTTAGGTTGTTCGACTAGAGTCAGTGTTAGGTTGTTCTACTGTGTTTAGTGTAAGGTTGTTCTACTGTGGTCAGTGTAAGGTTATTCTACTGTGGACAGTGTAAGGTTGTTCTACTAGAGTCAGTGTAAGGTTGTTCTACTGTGTTTAGTGTAAGGTTGTTCTACTGTGGTCAGTGTAAGGTTGTTCGACTGTGGTCAGTGTAAGGTTATTCTACTGTGGTCAGTGTAAGGTTATTCTACTGTGGTTAGTGTTAGGTTGTTCGACTAGAGTCAGTGTTAGGTTGTTCTACTGTGGTCAGTGTAAGGTTGTTCGACTAGAGTCAGTGTTAGGTTGTTCTACTGTGTTTAGTGTAAGGTTGTTCTGCTGTGTTCAGTGTAAGGTTGTTCTACTGTGGTCAGTGTAAGGTTATTCTACTGTGGTCAGTGTAAGGTTGTTCGACTGTGGTCAGTGTAAGGTTGTTCGACTGTGGTCAGTGTAAGGTTGTTCGACTGTGGTCAGTGTAAGGTTGTTCGACTGTGGTCAGTGTAAGGTTGTTCTACTGTGGTCAGTGTAAGGTTGTTCTACAGTGGTCAGTGTAAGGTTATTCTACTGTGGTCAGTGTAAGGTTGTTCTACTGTGCTTAGTGCTAGGATGTTCTACTGTGTTTAGTGTAAGGTTGATCTACTGCGGTCAGTGTAAAGTTGTTCTGCTGTGTTCAGTGTAAGGTTGTTCTGCTGTGGTCAGTGTAAGGTTGTTCTACTGTGTTCAGTATAAGGTTATTCTACTGTGTTTAGTTTAAGGTTGTTCTACTGTGGTCAGTGTAAGGTTGTTCTACTGTGGTCAGTGTAAGGTTGTTCTACAGTGGTCAGTGTAAGGTTGTTCTACTGTGGTCAGTGTAAGGTTGTTCTACAGTGGTCAGTTTAAGGTTGTACTACTGTGGTCAGTGTAAGGTTGTTCTGCTGTGTTCAGTGTAAGGTCGTTCTGCTTTGTTCAATGTAAGGTTGTTCTACTTTGGTCAGTGTAAGGTTGTTCTGCTTTGGTTAGTGTAAGGTTTCTCTCCTCAGGTCAATGTGGTCAGTTTAAGGTTGCTCTGCTGTGTTCAGTGTAAAGTTTTTCTGCTGTGGTCAGTATAAGGTTGTCTTGTTGTTTTAAGTGTAAGGTTGTTCCGCTGTGGTTAGTTTAAGGTTGTTCTGCTGTTGTCAGTTTAAGGTTCTTTTGCTGCGGTCAGTGTAATGTTGTTCCGCTGTGGCTACTTTAAGGCTGTTCCGCTGTGGTCAGTGTAAGGTTGTTTTCGCTGTGGTCAGTGTAAGGATGTTTCGTTGTGGTCAGTGTAAGGTTGTTTTCGTTGTGGGTAGTGTAAGGTTGTTCTGCTGTAGGTGTAATTTTGTTCCGCTGTGGTCAGTGTAAGGTTGTTTCGCAAAGGTCATTATAAGGTTGTTCCGCTGTGGTCAGTGTAATCTTTTTCTGCTATGGTCAGTGTTAGGTTGTTCTCCAGTAGTGAGTGTAATATTGTTCCGCTGTGGTCAGTGTAAGGTTGTTCTACAATGGTCAGTGTAAGCTTGTTCCGCTGTATTCAGTGCAATGTTGTTCTGCTTTGGTAAGTGTTATGTTGTTCAGCTGTGGTCAGTGTAAGGTTGTTCTGCTGTGGTCAGTATAAGGTTGTCTCATTGTGTTAAGTGTAAGGGTGTTCCGCTCTGGTCAGTGTAAGGTTGTTTCGCTGTGGTCAGTGTAAGATTGTCCCATTGTGTTAAATTAAGGTTGTTCCGCTGTGGTCAGTGTAAATGTGTTCCGTTGTGGTCAATGAAAGGTTGTTCCGCTGTGGTCAGAGTAAGGTTGTTTCGCTGTGGTCAGTATCAGATGTGGTCAGTGTAAGGTTGTTTCGCTGTGGTCAGTGTAAGGTTGTTTCGCTGTGGTCAGTATTAGGTTGTTTCGCTATGGTCAGTATCAGATTGTTTCGCTGTGGTCAGTATCAGGTTGTTCTGCTGTGGTCAGTGTAAGGTTGTTCTGCTGTGGTCAGTGTAAAGTTGTTCCACTGTGGTCAGTGTCAGGTTGATTCGCTTTGGTCAGTATCAGGTTGTTTCGCTGTGGTCAGTATCAGGATGTTCAGCTTGTGGTCAGTGTAAGTTTGTTCTGCTGTGGTCAGTGTAAAGTTGTTCCGCTGTGGTCAATGTCAGGTTGTTTCGCTGTGGTCAGTATCAGGTTGTTTCGCTGTGGTCAGAATCAGGTTGTTTTCTTTGTGGTCCCTGTAAGGTTGTTCTGCTGTGGTCAGTGTAAGGTTGTTCTGCTGTGGTCAGTATAAGGTTGTCCCGTTGTGTTAAGTGTAAGGGTGTTACGCTGTGGTCAGTTTAAGGTTCTTTTGCTGCGGTCAGTGTAATGTTGTTCCGCTGTGGTTACTTTAAGGCTGTTCCGATTTGGTCAGTTTAATGTTTTCCTAAAGTGGTCACTGTTATTTTGTTCTGCTGTGGTCAGAGTAAAGATTGTTTTCGCTGTGGTCAGTGTAAGGATGTTTCGTTGTGGTCAGTGTAAGGTTGTTTTCGTTGTGGTCAGTGTTAGGATGTTTCGTTGTGGTCAGTGTAAGGTTGTTCTGCTGTAGGTGTAATTTTGTTCCGCTGTGGTCAGTGTAAGGTTGTTTTGCAATGGCCATTATAAGGTTGTTCCGCTGTGGTCAGTCTAATCTTGTTCCGCTATGGTCAGTGTAAGGTTGTTCTACTGTAGTGAGTGTAATTTTGTTCTGCTATAGTGAGTGTAATATTGTTCCGCTGTGGTCAGTGTAAGGTTGTTCTACAATGGTCAGTGTAAGGTTGTTCCGCTGTTATTAGGGTAATGTTGTTCTGCTTTGGTAAGTGTAATGTTGTTCAGCTGTGGTCAGTTTAAGGGTGTTCCGCTGTGATCAGTGTAAGGTTGTTTCGTTGTGGTCAGTGTAAGGTAGTTTCGCTGTGGTCAATGTAAGGTTGTTTCGCTGTGGTCAGTATCAGGATGTTCAGCTGTGGTCAGTGTAAGGTTGTTCTGCTGTGGTCAGTGTAAGGTTGTTACGTTGAGGTCAGCGTTAGGTTGTGCTGAAGTGGTCAGTGTAAGGTTGTTCTACTGTGGTCAGTGTTGGGTTGTTTTACTGTGGTCAGTGTAAGGTTGTTCTGCCGTGGTAAGTGTAAAGTTGTTCCGCTGTGGTCAGTGTGAGGTTGTTTCGCTGTGGTCAGTGTCAGGTTGTTTCGCTGTGGTCAGTATTAGGTTGTTTCGCTATGGTCAGTATCAGGTTGTTTCGCTGTGGTCAGTATCAGGTTGTTCTGCTGTGCTCAGTGTAAGGTTGTTCTGCTGTGGTCAGTGTAAAGTTGTTCCGCTGTGGTCAGTGTCAGGTTGTTTCTCTGTGGTCAGTATCAGGTTGTTTCGCTGTGGTCAGTATCAGGATGTTCAGCTGTGGTCAGTGTAAGGTTGTTCTGCTGTGGTCAGTGTAAAGTTGTTCCGCTGCGGTCAGTATCAGGTTGTTTTCTTTGCGGTCCCTGTAAGGTTGTTCTGCTGTGGTCAGTGTTAGGTTGTTCTGCTGTGGTCAGTATAATGTTGTCCCGTTGTGTTAAGTGTAAGGGTGTTACGCTGTGGTCAGTTTAAGGTTCTTTTGCTGCGGTCAGTGTTATGTTGTTCCGCTGTGGTTACTTTAAGGCTGTTCCGCTGTGGTCAGTTTAATGTTTTCCTAATGTGGTCACTGTTATTTTGTTCTGCTGTGGTCAGAGTAAGATTGTTTTCGCTGTGGTCAGTGTAAGGATGTTTCGTTGTTGTCAGTGTAAGGTTGTTCTGCTGTAGGTGTAATTTTGTTCCGCTGTGGTCAGTGTAAGGTTGTTTTCGCTGTGGTCAGTGTAAGGATGTTTCGTTGTGGTCAGTGTAAGGTTGTTTTCGCTGTGGTGAGTGTAAGGATGTTTCGTTGTGGTCAGTGTAAGGTTGTTTTCGTTGTGGTCAGTGTAAGGTTGTTCTGCTGTAGGTGTAATTTTGTTCCGCTGTGGTCAGTGTAAGGTTGTTTTGCAATGGTCATAATAAGGTTGTTCCGCTGTGGTCAGTGTAATCTTTTTCCGCTATGGTCAGTGTAAGGTTGTTCTGCTGTAGTGAGTGTAATGTTGTTCTGCTGTAGTGAGTGTAATATTGTTCCGCTGTGGTCAGTGTAAGGTTGTTCTACAATGGTCAGTGTTAGGTTGTTCCGCTGTATTCAGTGTAATGTTGTTCTGCTTTGGTAAGTGTAATGTTGTTCAGCTGCGGTCAGTGTAAGGGTGTTCCGCTGTGGTCAGTGTAAGGTTGTTTCGTTGTGGTCAGTGTAAGGTAGTTTCGCTGTGGTCAATGCAAGGTTGTTTCGCTGTGGTCAGTATCAGGATGTTCAGCTGTGGTCAGTGTAAGGTAGTTCTGCTGTGGTCAGTGTAAAGTTGTTCCGTTGAGGTCAGCGTTATGTTGTTCTGAAGTGGTCAGTGTAAGGTTGTTCTACTGTGGTCAGTGTTGGGTTGTTTTACTGTGGTCACTGTAAGTCTGTCCTGCTGTGTTCAGTGTAATGCTGTTCTGCTGTGGTCAGTGTTAGGTTGTTCAACTGTATTCAGTGTAAGGTAGTTCTGCTGTGGTCAGTGTAAGGTTGTTCCAGTGTGGTCAGTGTATGATTGTTCCAGTGTGGTCAGTGTTAGGTTGTTCAACTGTATTCAGTGTAAGGTAGTTCTACTGTGGTCAGTGTAAGGTTGTTCTACTGTGGTCAGTGTTAGGTTGTTCTACTCTGTTTAGTGTAAGGTTGTTCTACTATGGTCAGTGTAAGGTTGTTCGACTGTGGTCAGTGTAAGGTTGTTCTACTGTGGTCAGTGTTAGGTTGTTCTGCTGTGGTCAGTGTTAGGTTGCTCTGCTGTGGTCGGTGTAAGGTTGTTCTAGTGTGGTCAGTGTAAGGCTATCTGCTTTGGTCATTGTAATGTTTTTTCGGTGTGATCAGTGTAAGGCTATTCTAGTGTGGTCATTGTAAGGCTGTTCGGTTGTGGTCAATGTAAAGCGCTTCGGCTGTGATCAGTGTAAGGCTGTTTGACTGTGGTCATTGTAAAGTTGTTCGGCTGTGATCAGTGTAAGGCTATACGGCTGTGGTCAGTGAAAGGCTGTACGGCTGTGGTCAGTGTAAGGCCGTTCTGCTTTGGTCAGTGTGAGGTTGTCCCAGTATGGTCAGTGTAATGTTGTTTCGTTGTGTTTAGTGTAAGGTTGTTTGGCTGTGGTCAGTGTGAGGTAGTTCTACTGTGTTAAGTGTAAGGTTGTTCGGCTGTGTTCAGTGTAAGGTTGTTCTGCTTTGGTTAGTGTAAGGTTGTTCTGCTTTGGTCAGTGTAAGGTTGTTCCAGTGTGGTCAGTGTAAAACGGTTCGGCTGTGGTCAGTGTAAGGCTATTCGGCTGTGGTCAGAAGTGTAAGGCTGTTCGGCTGTGGTCAGTAGTGTAAGGCTGATCGGATGTGGTCAGTAGTTTAAGGGTGTTCGGCTGTGGTTAGTAGTGTAAGGCTATTCGGCTGTGGTCAGAAGTGTAAGGCTGTTCGGCTGTGGTTAGTAGTGTAAGGCTATTCGGCTATGGTCAGTAGTTTAACGCTGTTCGGCTGTGGTCAGCAGTGTAAGGCTGTTCGGCTGTGGTCAGTAGTGTAAGGCTGTTCAGCTGTGGTCAGTAGTGTAAGGCTGATCGGCTGTGGTCAGTAGTTTAAACGCTGTTCGGCTGTGGTCAGTAGTGTAAGGATGTTCAGCTGTGGTCAGTAGTGTAAGGCTGATCGGCTGTGGTCAGTAGTGTAAGGCTGTTCGGCTGTGGTTAGTAATGTGAGGCTGTTCGGCTGTGGTCAGTAGTGTAAGGCTGTTCGGCTGTGGTCAGTAGTGTAAGGCTGATCGGCTGTGGTTAGTAGTGTAAGGCTATTCGGCTGTGGTTAGTAGTGTAAGGCTATTCGGCTGTGGTCAGTAGTGTAAGGCTGTTCAGCTGTGGTTAGTAGTGTAAGGCTGTTCAGCTGTGGTCAGTAGTGTAAAGCTGTTCGGCTGTGGTCAGTAGTGTAAGGCTGTTCGGCTGTGGTCAGTAGTGTAAGGCTGTTCGGCTTTGGTCTGTTCGACTGTGCACAATGTAAGGCTGTTCGGCTGTGGTCAGTAGTGTAAGGCTGTTCGGCTGTGCACAATGTAAGGCTGTTCGGCTGTGGTCAGCGTAAGGCTGTTAAGCTGGAAATCTACTGTGTATTTTACTGTAGAATTCCGAGAAATTCGAGGGCCATTAGGTTCTTGTTAAACACTTATTAAAACCAGAGAAAATCGTATCATTGAAGAAATTTAGCAAAGTGCTAATATCAATTAATATTTTCATTATGACTAGAAGTAGAAATATGGTACACTCATGATACTTTTTTTTAACTGGACAATTTTAGCAGTAGTCTAAGTCATGGATTCATTTGACAGTGCTGCTCGCCGGCAGAATAGATGGGACTGCTCTAGTTTTACTAGTTTTAAATCAATATTTCAACTGACAATACGGAGGATACACACTGATAATTATAAAACATGTTTACAGCTCCTGATGGCATAATAAAGCATCAAAATTTATCATGCATATAAAACCTATATCTCTTTCAGTTCGACATGACTCTCTTAATGGACTGGTACGACAAATGACGTCAGAGGTCGGTCAGGTTCTTCAGATACCATACATAATCACAGGGAGCAATTTGCAAGCCATTTACGAAAAAGTAAGTTTGGACTAAATATCATTATCGGAGTTCAACTCAAATTAAATAAAAAATGTTTTGAGAAGAAAAAAACCCAGATATCTCCCCCTCCCTCAAAGTTACTTTGACCTTGGACCAAGGTGATATGAAACCTTTGAGTCATGGGCATCATCATACTAAAACATGAAAGTGATTTATTATATTGTTTGAGGTAAAGCCCGAACATGATTAGCATATCACTGATTCTCAGGAATAATGTGCAATTCGATAAATAACATGTCGCCGTGTGATTTATAGAGAAATTAAAGAAAGAAGTACAAAATTACTATCATTGTTTCAAAAGCCTACCTAGATGTATCAAAATCTGTTACCATCATTTGCGAAAGACATATAACTTAATGAGATACTAAGCTCCAAAGTAGCAAAAACGATACATACGTTACTGTCGCCGGCAATTACCAATGTGAAGTACATAAATTATCTTTACATATATGTTAAGTTAGTCTACAGTGTGCATTCGTATGTCTTCATTGCAGCACCGTCCTCCAAATTATCGACGACACTATAGCACTCAAGTTGGTTTTTGTTCTTTTTTATTTATAAAATAGCATGTCGCCGGTGTATTGATACCTACGTAACAACAGTACAATAATCGTTTTATATAGCACATAGTTGGACATAAACATGACGTGTATACATTTAAAATAGGCTTTTTAGGCGATACTTACGTTACGCTTACTTAAATCATTCAGTGCAGACATCATGAAATAGTGCCTTTAACATATCGTTGCTTTACAATTGAAGACTTGATATTACCGAATATCTAATGGTTTTGTTTCTTTACAAGTATATACTGCTTGATCAAATACTTGAATAATACCTACGTAACGGATACATACATAACGCGAATGTCATGAATTTAATGATTTAATGTTCGTCATACCCAATTATGGATATCATTTGTTAGTACACATTGGATTATGACCTTAGAAGCTGATTGCAGGGAAGATTCAAAGACTACAGCTGTTGTACTGATTCAATGGCTGTTTTGTAGATTGTGCTCTAAAAAGGAGCTGGCTTATGTTTATTTCTATACGATATTTCATCGAATAGTATGTCATCCTATAATACATATTCATACCTGTAAAGGTAAACATAATGTATACATACTCACATTAGTAAGTATATACAAAATACGATAAAACATCATGATACCTACGTAACATGCCGTTACGTATGTATCTAACTTGGCTCAGCTAAAGTTTCAGTCGAGTTGCATTCAATAGAACAACAATTTGTCTCTTTTTTCGAAGGTATTTATAATTTTACAGACTGCATAATTGATACCGCACCATTTCCCTAATTCATTTGAAATATAGATATATCTATAACTGAATTACAACTAATGTTTTTTTTTTAAACATGATTTTTTTTTAAATCGATATGTAGCTAACAGAGGTTATAAATGTAATGATGAAAATAAAGTAGAATTTGACAGACAAATCCGTAGATGCACGATTTTAAACGTGGTTGAAGATAGCTTTCAAATATCTTACCAAATCCTGGGTAGTTGATTGTAACGTACGTTACGTATGTATCGATCATGTCTTATGCTCTTTCATTAATTTTAGATGCTTTTTACAGTAGTCAAAAGACAGAGAATTATTTAGAAATGCCATAAAGAGAGATAGAGATAACGAGTCTAAATTTTTGGCTCAAATGAGCTAAAGATTTTGTAATATCTAGCTTATACAGACGGCATCAGACGTAAATTTCACACTATTTCGACTTCTCTTGCTTAAATTTGATTAGGCTTGAAATGTGTAAAGTACCAATGATCCTCTAGAAATGCCATATAGGAGAATAAAAGACAATTTTTGCATTTAAGAATCGTGTACGAAATTAAGTAGAGATGTTTTCGACCAGCAAATATGATAATAGCGAATAAAATGATACATACGTAACAGTTTTCACCGTTGAGTAAAATATTGATTATGAGCATAATATGCTATTTTTTTGTGTTTCACCGTCACCGGCACTGTCAAGTGCAGTCAGAGTTGAAAAACAAACTCAAAAGTTGCAAGTATTTCTAAAATTAACAAGCTGTTGTAATAATTGATACTTACGTGACGTTTTCCTATGTACCAACTGTACACTTCATTTTGCGAATTGTAATACTAGGATACTTTATTAACTTTTTCATATATTTTCATTGATATGCTTGCTAAACAAAAAAGTCATAAAGAAAGGTTTTGTCCTTAAAATATTTTTTTAGGGGAAAAGAGAAGATAACGCTGTTTCAGGCCATAAAATTTGTTCCAAAGTAATGATTGCTTATCAAGTAGTAAAATCAAACAAACAACAAAGTAGACGATGAGCCAAGTTTACAAAATACATATATGACCTATATCTGAAAATATAAATTGAATTTATTCGGATCTAGTCAACGGTAATGGAAAAAAAATGAGCGTAAACAAAACTGTTACGTAGATATTTTGTTGGAAATTAGATGAATAATACCCTATATTATAAAGCAATGTTCTCATATAAATATTAGAGTGGTGTTACTGATTTTTTCGATATAGTACCAGTTATATTGTATCAATTGTATGAGCACAACAGATATGCTTAACTCCAAAACTAATTTTTCGCCTTATACTATCTTCCATTTGCACTTTATTCCTGAGAATCAGTGATATACAATTTCATTATAAACATACTGGGTGACCTTGGTCACATGACCTTGTTTATAGGTGATCTGAAACCTATGGATTATGAGCAATAACAAACCGAATTATAGTTATTGGATACACAATTCAAAAGATATAGCCTGGAAATGATGAGCATATACAATTTCAGCCTGGACAAGTGACCTATGTCATGGGACAGTGTGATAAGAAACATTCTAATAGTCCTGAGAAACAACATACTGAAATATGAAAACAATAATTATTGTAAAAACGGATCATGAGATATAGCCGAAGCAGAATTAGTATGTACAGTTTCATTGATCTTGGACACGTGACTTTGGGTCAAAGTGATAAGAAACAATCATGGACAACATCATACTAAATTATCAAAATGATCCAGTATACGATTCAAGAAATATAGCCCAGATGTAATAACATGTACAATTTCATTAAAAAATGAAATATAATATCATATGACCTTGGATCAAGGTGGTGTAAAAACTTAGGGCCATAAGCACCATCATACTAAAATACATGTATGAAAGCGATCATGTTAACGTTCAAAAGATAAAGCCTAGACATGATAGCATGTACTCTTTGGATCAAGGTGATGTGAAACCTTTGGGTCATAAGCAACAACATACTAAAATATGAAAGTGATGTGGTAAATAGTTCAAGAGATATAACCCAGAAAGGATAGCTCGAACTATTTCATTAAAAATGGACTAAGTGACCTTGACCTTGGTCAAAGTGAAGTGAAACTTTTGGGTAATAATCAACAACATACCGGTACTAAAATACGAAAGTGATCCGGTAAACGAATCAAGAGATAAAGCTTGGACGGGAACATATGTACAATTTCATTAAAATGTACGAAGTGACCTTGACCTTGGTCATATGACCATGGAGGGTCAAGGTGATGTGAAACATTCGGGTAATAAGCAATAACATACTAAAATATGAAAGTGATCGGGTAAACGGTTCAAGAGATATTGCCCGGACAGGAATGTATGTACAATTGCATTTAAAATGTACATGTACTAAGTGACCTTGACCTTGGTCACACGACCTTGGTTTAAGGTGATGTGAACCTTTGATTCATAAGCAACAACATACTAAAATATGAAAGTGACCCGGAAAGGGGTGTAGCTAGTCTTAGCTAGAGCTTTTCGAAGTGCACGCCAAATATATATTAACATATATGAAGCCGAAGGCTTCATCCGAGGCGCGTAGTGCCGAGAGGGGGAGGGTGTGGGAGGGGGTCACCCCTCCTGCAGGTGGGGGTTCGGGGGTCTCCGCCGAGAAAATTTTCAAAATTTCAAGACAAATCTTTGCGTTGTAGATTACATCTTTACAAAATTGACAAGTTATATTTTCATAAGAAATTACTCTGAATAATATTAAGAAACTGCAAATTAATTTGTGACTTAAATCCATCTTTCAAGGTTATTATCGTTTTATTGATGGACATGGAAGAAGTTTAATAAATAAAAAATTATGAATCGCAAGCGATATAAGTCCCTTACCGGTGTTATATAGTAGTTTTCCCCCATAGTAGCCTCCCCCCCGGAAAAAACTGCTATATTGTAATAGTAGATTTTCACCCAGGCGGAAAAACTGCTATATATAAATAATAGTAGTCGCAGATTTTCCCCCTTGCCGTTACTGGTTTAGATGTTATCTTTTTAATTATTTTGCATTCCATAACGACTTCTGATTAGTTATTATCTGGACCCAACTCGAAAAGCTCACTCAGTTTGTCTTTAGTTATATTATCTTTGTCTATCTGTCTGTGTCTGTCTTCATGTATGTTTTTTCCTTTCTTTCAATAAAAACTTAAATTGTCTGTCTGTACGTGTGTCTATTTACATGTCTGTATCCCTGTGTCTTTCCGTCTGTCTGTCTTTTCGTGTGTCTATTAACATGTCTGTATCCGTGTGTCTATTTACATGTCTGTATCCCTGTGTCTTTCCGTCTGTCTGTCTGAATGTGTATCTGTTTTTTTGTGTTTGGTTTTTAGCTCACGAAGTGAGAGGGAGCTTATATGCTATCACCCTGTCATCGGCGTCTGCGTCTGCACTAGAACATTTTTGTATGTTAAGAAGTTTTATTTCTTTATTATAAGTGCTAGGAAGTCCAACTTGTACGGTGTTCATTAGGGGACATCGCTTCTTCAAATCTTCGCCCTACTATATATCACCAATCGAAGAATTGAAGTAATGATGCGAAGATTTGAAGTAATGATGCGAAAAACTGAAGTAATGATGCGAAGATTTGAAGAAATGATGCGAAGAAACGATTATTTCTTCAAATCTTCGCATCATTCCTTCAAATATTCGCATCATTACTTCAATTCTTCGCATCAGTTCTTCAAATCTTAAAATCTTCGCATCATTTCTTCAAATCTTTAAATCTTCGCATCATAACATCATATCTTCAAATCTTCGCATCATTCCTTTAAATCTTCAAATCTTCGCATCATTACTTCAAATCTTTAAATCTTCGCATCATTATTTCAAATCTTTAAATCTTCGCATCATTACTTTAAATCTTTAAATCTTCGCATCATTACTTTAAATCTTCAAATCTTCGCATCATTACTTTAAATCTTTAAATCTTCGCATCATTACTTTAAATCTTCAAATCTTCGCATCATTACTTTAAATCTTCAAATCTTCGCATCTTTACTTTAAATCTTCAAATCTTCGTATCATTACTTCAAATCTTCAATTCTTCGCATCATTACTTAAATTCTTAAAATCTTCAATTCTTCGCATTTTGACTTTGTCAGAAAAAATCATTTTTGAACTATATCTTTTAATAACTCAATGATATATATGATTTTATGAACTGATTTACTGTATATTAATCATTTTAAGTAACTTAATGCTTAAATATATATTTTATGCTAGAATTGCATTTTCAGCTTCTTTTCCACAAACACTCGGAAGAGGGGGAACCCAGAATGAATTCTTATTGCATCACATGTACAATAACGTGTTGTAAGTTGATGCTTTTTCAACTGTAAAGTATAATAATTTTAAAAATTGAGATATCTTCGAAATGATTAACCCATAGTCTTTGTTTTTATAAATATATTTCTGAGTGATTTTGTATTGTTATTTTCATTCATTTTGGTAGCTTTTTCTTCTTTTGTCATATATGGGACATTGAAAAAGAAAAGTTTTACGCCAGAAATCCAATATTTTTTCTATTCAAGATTTTGAATCGGTTTTACATGTATACGGGCGGTGTCAGCCTCCTTAAAAATTTGCAAATTGAAAATCACCCCCTCCATTTTTACATAAGGAAATAATTCATTAAGATTCAAAATGAATAAAATTCTAGCATAAGATATATATTTAAGCATTAAGTTACTTAAAAATGATTAATATACAGTAAATCAGTTCATAAAATCATAAATATATATATATATCACTGAATTATTGAAAGATATAGTGCAAAAAGGATTATTTCTGACAAAGTCAAAATGTACGGTGTTCATTAGGGGACATCGCTTCTTCAAATCTTCGCCCTACTATATATCACCAGTCGAAGAATTGAAGTAATGATGCGAAGATTTGAAGAAATGATGCGAAGAAACGATTATTTCTTCAAATCTTCGCATCATTTCTTCAAATCTTCGCATCATTACTTCAATTCTTCGCATCATTTCTTCAAATCTTCAATTCTTCGCATCATTTTTTCAATTCTTAATATCTTCGCATCATTACTTAAAATCTTTAAATCTTCGCATCATTACTTTAAATCTTCAAATCTTCGCATCATTACTTCAAATCTTCGCATCATTACTTCAAATCTTTTAATCTTCGCATCATTACTTCAAATCTTCGCATCATTACTTTAAATCTTCAAATCTTCGCATCATTACTTTAAATCTTCGCATCATTACTTCAAATCTTCAATTCTTCGCATCATTACTTCAAATCTTCAATTCTTCGCATCATTACTTAAATTCTTCAATTCTTCGCAAAGATGATGCATCTTTATAAGTATATCACAAATCTACGTTCATGACCTATATTTTCCACTTGAGTCCACATGTTAGGGAGATTGTACCAATGGAGTACATCCATTCATGCAGAATTTGGTTCAATAAATGAAATACTCTACTCCCCTTTTCTATTTTGTTTTTGTGTGATGTGATAACATTTTTTTTTTTTTTTTTGGCTCTCAGTAGGACAAATTTTGAAATTCAAATCTACGTAATCTTTGACTGCCATGATATACCTGTCTGTGCGTGTATCTTTTTCCATGTATTTATCTTTTGCTTGTCTGTATATGTGAAAGGGTATATGTTTGAGTCAGTCTGTAATATTGTCTGTTTAGGTGTCTGTCTCTCCCTTAATCTGTCTTTCTTCTGTCTATGGAAATTTTCTGAAATGCTGTGGAAAATTGAGGTTATACTGAAAATTATAGCAATGTGTATTTGTCATTTTGATGTCAATATGTCCATGTCTGTCTAAGAGTGAGTACATCTGTCTGTGTTTATAAGTCTGTTTATCTGTGAGTTTCTCTGTATGTGTGTCTGTCTATCTGTCTGTCTTTGTTACTGCCATATAGTATATATCTGTTTGTCTTTGCATTTGTCCGTCCCATGCTTGTCTGTCTTTCAGACTCTTTATATCTATCTGCTTTCACATTTGTCTTTGTGTTTGTCTGTCTTTGTGTCCCCTATTCATGTGTCTGTCTTAGTGTCCATTTATTTATGAGCCTGTCTGTGTGTCTTTTAGTGTTTGTCTGTGTGTCTTTAAGTGTCTGTGTGTGTTTGTCTGCGTTTGTCTATCTACCTGTCTGATTTACTGTGTGTATGCCTGAACGCACTATAGTTATTCATTCAAAACAATTATATATGTGCAATTTCCTCCTTTAAAACATTTCTAAACTAACATGTTAAAAGTTATAATTTAGCACGGTATTTCTGTATTATCACGCCTCAGACAAAATTGTCGCAATGTTATCGAGCAAATCGTTGGTAACGTGACGCCGTGAAAAAAAAAACGTATTTGATGTCCGATTTCGGTGGACGAGTAATGCATGCCGTCATGGGTCTGAGGCGAGATAAATTCGTTACATAGTAAGTTAGTGACCTGATACGGCTTCGCCTCGCCCGTTACGGGTTTTCTTTTCACGCCATGTATTTTTCTGTATCAGGTCAATAACATGTGACTAGTAATATTTACCGCACAGATACATGTATACATAATCATTCATTTTTCTGTATCATATTCGGGTTTTTCCAACCTCAATATTTCTTTTAAAACATATGATTTGCTTTTTTTCAATTTACTAGTTTCCAATGTCTAGATTTACAAGTTTCCAATGTCTATCGATGATCATTTTTCATAAAAGACACTACTTTTTTCTTGGGTTTTCTCAGGTTTCAAAATGAAAGCAACTTAGAATGGTTAATTCCTTTTTAAGGTGACTTTGTCAAATAGATAGCTGTCTGCCGTTGTTCTGAATTAGCCATTCTAACTTTTTACATAGTCCATAGACGATGTAAATATGTTATTATCTGTAAAACGGCAGTGCTCAGAATAAGATGATATAAATATGTCTGTCTGACTTCTTTATTTATGTTTGCCTTTCTGTCAGTCAACTTTTGCATCAACGCGCTTTGCGCATTGATACAGTTTTCTGTCCAATTTTTCGGGTGATACCTGCATCAACAGAAATAAAATCAAATTCAAGGAATTGTGGTCCCCCGCTTTTGGGTATTTGTCTTTAAAGAAATGCTTACAGACCCCCCCCCCCCCCCCCCATTCCTAAATTTTCATAATATATCTCATATATTATCAACAGTCTAAATATGAAAGATTAAACTCCAAGAAAAGGTCAAAGGGTCCAAACTTTTGTTTTGTTACCAAGGGACAGGGCATATGAAAAGGTTTGCACATGTGAAATATTAAAGTCTTATCATTTAAATTATCATCCAAAACTTATGGTCGAGGTTGAAGTTTTTAAATGTGGGTCAACCTCCAAGGACGAGGTCACAATGTCAGAATGTTGTTAGTTCAACAGAAAGGTCTTGCCACAAGAAATACACGTGTGAAATGTGAAAGCCCCATCACTTTCCGTTCAAAAGTGATGGTCAAGGTTAAGGTTTTTGAAAAGTCCAAGGTCAAGCCTTAGGTCACAAGGTCGTTTGGTATCCATGGAAAGATCTTTTCACAAGGAATACACGTGTGAAATATCAAAGCCCTATCACTTTCCATTAAAAAGTTATGGACAAGATTTAAGTTTTTTGAAAAGTAGGTCGAACTCAAAGGTCAACATCGCAAGGTCAAAAATTTTGGTATCCATGGAAAGGTCTTGTCACAAGGAATACACATGTGTAACATGAAAGTCCTACCACTTTTCACTTAAAAGTTATGGTCAAGGATAAAGTTTTTGATAAGTAGGTCAAAGTCCAAGATCAAGGTCACAAGGTCAAAAATTTTGGTATCCATGGAAAGGTCTTGTCACAAGGAATACACCTGTGTAATATGAAAGCCCTATCACTTCCCATTCAAAAGTTATGGTCAAGGATAAAATTTTTGTGACTGACGGACAGACGGACGAACCGGTTTTAATGTCCCCGCGCTTTCGCGAAAGCGGGGGACAAAATTATGAGATTCATTTCTTCAGTACATTACTACGACATAGTCAAATTTAAAATTGTATCTTCAGGGTCAATACTCGAATCAAGTCAACTTATTATTTTCTTTATCCAAGCAAATATGATACAAGTATGATTTTCATAACTCAAAATTACATTTTTCTAGGACATTGTCAAATCTCAAGGTCAATATTAAAGCCCATGTCTCTCAAGTTATGCTGTGTTTGGAATTGGAGGACAATTTTCGTGCTTTCTTACAACATAGATTTTATAAAATTTCGGAATTCATTCGAGGGGGGTAAAATGGCTATCTAGCAGTTTTCCCCCGGGGGAAAATCTATTATAACATGGAGGAAAGTCTGCCATATAGCAGAATTTTCCCCGGGGGAAAAACTACTATATAGTAGATTTTTTCCGGAGGGAAAAGCCACCATATAGCCATTTTTCCGAGGGGAAAGATGGCTAGGGGGAAAGACTACTATATAACACCAGCATAAAAACATTTGCAAGCTATATTTATCAAATAAATCTTCGACATCTAGATAAAAGTTGACTTTCCAGCTACTTACACTTGTCTTTGATGTTACCATGCTGTTTGTACGAAAATAATTCAGTTTAACCATACACAATTTCAGACTAAGACTTAGGTATATTTTTGTTGTCTTCATATCTTATGGTTCGAATCAAAATAATCTTTTGTCTTCAATGATTTTATACATGTACTATTTGTTGAAAAAGTCAGTGTTACTTCTTAGTCTTTGCTGTTACTGAAAAGCATTTGCTGTTACTTTGTCTGTATCCTTGTTTTAAAATATAATGATCTAAAAATTGATCAAGATTGGGCAATATAGAATAATAAGAACGATGTACATGTATATCAAAATAAAACCACTTAAGATGGTAGTCTCGGGGTAAGGGAAGTAACTCAAAATTGATCTCACGAACGTTTGTTGTCTAGCGTAACGCTAACCAACGTTTGTTTTCACGACAAGCATCTGCATGATTTAAGGTACATTGCGGCATTACAACACGGAAAACTTTGCGAGAAGACATAGCCTGAAAATTTGTCTACATGAAATTTAAGATTTGATCAATCTTTGATATAATTTTCATGTAATTATTCCACGAAGTTTTCGAGATTTTAAGCCTCAAAGACGGCAATGACGTTCTAATTCGAAAATACGCATTTTCTGAACTAAAATAATTTTAATTTAGAAATTTGAGCAAGCATGGTGAAAAGGGAGATATAAAATATTGTTGCCTTGTTGAGTATTGTATTTCTACTGATTTTTATGTATCTTGGGGGAAATTTGCAATTTGTATCGCCATTTTGCAATTTATTATTCAAAAATGCGAACTCATTCAAAAGGCAAAACACGGCTTGCTTCATTTCCACTTTCTCCATTAAGTTGTGGAGATCCTTAAAGCCCTTCTTACACGTAAAAGTAGAGAATGAGCTTAATTCGAATATATAAAAACATTGATAGGTCTTCTCGGCAGATTTTTTGCAATTTAAGATTGAACATTTTTTGCGTGTCTTCGGCGTCAATTTTACTCGCAACGTCAATGTCACAGCGTGTTCAGATCGCATGCGTCAACATGACGTCAAGGAGTGTGCGGAATATTTGATTCTCTGTAACGGTCTTCTTTAAAACATCCAAAAACCCAATTGTATATCTTTTAAGCAACAATTACATGTCTTAATAAATCTATTCTCCGTACATAACATTTTTTCCTCAAATATCTGAAAACATCATACGGAACAGACGGACGGACATGCTCATTACTATTAAATCCGATATGTTTTGGCAGGGTATACAAAAATTTTCCCTCTTATTTATATGTACGTGTACTTTATAATATCGGAAAAGGGTTTGGGAGGGGCAGGCCATGTAAAATATGCATTGTGATTTTCATTTCATGCTCGTTTTCTATCATTACGTTCAGCCGCCTCGATTGTCTTTATATATGATCAAAATGAAACTTCCACTTCAATCTTTGAGTTCAGGAAATCCGCAAGAAGGCAGACTGGTATAATATCTTTTTTTCTGATAACGAAAAAAAAAAAAAAAAAAAAAAAAAAAACACCAAACAAACAACTTGCAAATATGTAGTCTCTTTGGCAAGACCTTGCGTGGATCCCGAAGGAGCTGATAAGACGTAAAATCTGCCCTAAAATGTGGAATTTTGAAAATGGAAATTTTTAGAAAAACCAGTCGTTAAATAAATACAAATGTAGTAACCCATCAAACTCTTAAGTTATTTTAGATCTATTATGCATAATATTGCTAATATTTGGGTCAAAACTTGTCTTTTTCCCATAGAAATCAATAGAAAACGGAAAAGTTTTTTTGAACATTGTTCCCCCCGGAGATACAGAACGCCACTTATACTGGAGGTGTATATCCATGATACTTTTCTGGAAAAATGGGGTTCTGTCTCTCCGGGGGGAACACTACCCCAGAGACGAAAAACCAAAAAAGGAAGGGGTGCATTTGTTAAAAAATCGATCTTTAAGATCATTAAATATGGAAATTTTGACTACTTTTCCTCCTTAATCCATCAAAAAATGTGTTCTAAATACGATCGAATGAAATATACAGCAATTAGGAACGAAATAACCAGGAGCGATGTGGATTTCTCCGCTTATGTGTATTTCGCGCTATTAAAAAGCTTCTAATATAGCCATTAGGCCATTTCTTTGTTATTTTCTGTTTTGCGTCCTCGTGCTGGTAGGTTTTGAGCCCAAAGTCATAAAACAAAACAAAATTAAAATACTAAGATCTTTTGTAAATTAAATGTGTTTTCTACAAAAATGAAAGAAGAAATGTACAATTTTTGTATTTCATGTAAAAATGTAAAAGTACTGCAATGACTCATTGTCTATCATTCTTTTGTTGACTACGATATGTCAAATTGATCAAATGTAACAAGTTTCTGTCAGATTTCACACAGTCACATAATATAAAATTGCAACTTTTTTCTATATGCTTGTTTGTTTTTTTCCCTGGCTGGCTGATAGGTTTCTCAATTTCAAAAGGACGAAAAAAAGAATAAAAACAAGAAATGGCCTTACATACAAAAAAAAGACCATATTTTGAGTTCCGCATTTCATATTTACCGATTAGAGAACTTTCGAAATGTAATTCTGATTTACAATGTAGATTATTTGATATCTTGTATATATTTATCCATTTCAGGCAAAATATTCGAAAATTTCAACGTTTATGGTCGAAATTATCAGTTTTATTACCCGAGTACCCCTACCTCTTTGGACCTTCATTTTAGAATCTTGGGAGTATTTCATCGAAAAGTAAAACATACAAAAAGTCTTCAGAATACATTTTATTTCAATAATAATTATCTTTTGTCTGTATATGTACAGTCATGTGGAAGAAATACGGCACGAGATATAGGGCAAAAAACGGCCCTTATCTTATCAGCTCCTTTTTAACACTGTAACCTTGACTCCGGAGCATGACCTTCTAGTGAAAATCTTTGGTTTTCCATATATTCTTATCTGGTTGCGAAGCAAAATCCGGTCTATGAAATGGCACAGTCCGCGTCTTTCTGTCCTTCCGTTAGCCCTCCGTCCGACTTTTGTGATTCAACGTTTTTGTGGAAGCTGTTACGTTATATTCTGCTGAGAGAAAACTGATTGGATCAGCTTTATAAAAAAGACCATACTGAGACAAATCTAACGCATCGACAAAATATGACCTTGAGATAGAAAATACATTTGTGTTTTAGTCAACAGCGGGCGAAAAAAAAATATATAAGGAGCATTGAAAAGACACTGTGTATTCCTAAATTCTTAAAGAAAATCACCGCTTTGCATATCATTTAAAAAGTAAAGAGAATATTAATTTAATTTTATAAGGCAGCCCCTCGCCCTTTTCTGTCGGACACCCCCCTTTCCCCAATTGTGCACAGAAACAAGCAACAAGGAGAGCGAAAAAGAGAAAAAAAAAGGGTGATCAAAAGAAAAGCCTCCTCCGTCCGTTTATAGAGGACGTAGTCCTCATCAAGGTAACACGTGTATATATATAGGAAAAATCGTGATTTTCAATTGAATTCTATGCTATACCTATAGGTTCCAAAACCGTGGTCAATGACGTCATTCTCCCCATTGCCCATCTGATCGGCGTGAAGCGCAAGCTTATTTTTTTGACAATGTCACTTGACGACAGAATGAAACCCATCGATGACCAAGATTTCTCTATCTCCTTCGAATATTCTTCGTTTGGCTTACTCCTCCAGTGTCCCATTGTATGATCTGTACTTTGCTTCACGTAATACTGACATTGCACCATCATTTCCAACATATATCATGTTTAGTCCGAATATCCTCTTTGAAAATTACAACGCGACGTCAGCATGCGACGCGACGTCAGCATACAACTTTGTTTCGCGGACTTTCTTTCATCGACAGCTCCCTCAGAAAAATCCATGGATAAACTCATAATGCTGGGAGAAAAAAAACAAACAAAAAAATATCAGCGCGATCAGCGACTTACCGAACTTCATTCTGCTTTCGAGGATGATTTGCAGCTGATATTTTGATACCTGTAGATCGAATAATGTGGTTTCTATCCACATATATACATGTAAGATCTACATGTAGAATATACAGGAAATCTATGCAGTGTAAATCCCAACACAAACTTCTAAATGTCTGCCGCCTATGGTTCTGTTTACAACGCGTCACAACTTTTAAAATACGTCATCATTTACAGTATTTAGTACAAATAGGTCAAAACTGCTGGGGCTCTGTTCAAAGCATGAAGTATATTTTTTTCTGTCAGAAATAAGGCTGGGTATTTTTTTCCCTTGGAGGTAAATCATAAGCGGATCCAAGGTAGAGGGGTGAAGGCTTCAGATTTTTTTTTAGAAAGGGGAGGGGGGTTGATTGTATTCAAGGGGGGGGGGGGGGGGGGAGGGGGTAGATTTCTACTAACTTCTCTCCTTCTCTCCCCTGTCCCGCTCCTCCCTCCATTCTGCCTCCCTCCATCTGCTTCCTTCCCCTCCCATTCATCCTTGCCTTTTATGGGGGTGGGGAGCAGACATGGGGCACCCACTCTCTCCACCCCTTAACTCCCCTCCCTTCTTCCCCCTCCCCTCTCTCCTTCCCCCGCCCCTCCCCCTCCCTTTCACCCTCTTTTAAAGTAAAGGAATGAGCAAGAATTTTGTCTTCAGATATTACATTGGAAAATCATTTACATTATTAAGAGGGTATGAGCCGTCTTCCACCGCAACGTCATAGGTTCCTTCCAATACTTTCCACTCTCAATATGACCTTGCCTTCACCCCTTAGGTCCCATGTATTTTTCAAATTAATTAAAAAGGATATTACATAAATTCAGATTGAAGATAGGGATAAAGTTAGAATAACTGTTCTAAATTATGGCGCCGAAAATTAAAAGTAATCGCATTTGTTGTTTTCCGACGTCATTAAACTACAATGACGTGACGTCATAATAGGGCCGCCGACAGAAATCCTGTCGAAACTGGGGACCCCTGAATCCAAGGGTACTTTGCGATGAAGCGTCTGGCGGAATGCGATGAAACCCTTGGTGCACCAAGATGGGTATGAGCGTGAACAAATCAAACGTAAACCGTATCGATGTCGTAAAGAAAACAAAATCTGAAAACTTATTGAACTAATGGTTGAATATACCTCTAGATTAAAGAGCAATGCATTTCAAATGACGATCAATATATATCCTTGTTTACATCTAAAATACGCTTCTATCACGACATCGTTTTACCCTTGGCATATAGTTTACGTCATCAACAGGAGTTTATTTGACGTCATACTGAATTATGACGTTGTAATATTTTTCCGCGAATTATCATGAACGCGCTTTGTGCTTGTTCTTTAGAATCCTGTAAATTCAGTTTGTCTTATATTATTTCACGCCATGACAACTTTACGGAGCGGAATAATTTGATTGCGATTGAATTGAGTAACAGTATTATACTTCAAGTTTATTCTTGCATAAAAAAGACACAAATAAATTCAAAAGAATAATTATATTTTATAGTTCAAGTTGACGATGCGGCGTTACTGACCACGCAATTTACATCAAATATTGAAAACGTGTAAAAGTTAATATATCTTGAAAGTACTTTTCTTTCATTTACAAAACGTATGTGTTATAATGATTTAGTCAGAATTTATATCACGAGGCCTATTGATTAGTAGTTGTAATCATGGTAATAAGTGAGCATGACGACCGACTGTCAAATCATCAAAAGGACCAAAGATCACGTACATCATGTACATGTACGTTGTAAAATAAATGGATCCGAGGGACTCCGTAAACACACTTCCCATTGTACGCCCTGTTGAAATGGGAATTATTCTGTTTCAATTTTACTAATCTATGATATAATGACATTCATTGAAGAGAGCATGTGCAGGAAATCAATGCGGAAGACAGGGTGTGCGTTTACTACCTTTCCTATCATACCGACCCCCCCCCCCCCCCCTTCTAATCCCAGCACTTAGTAAAATGAAACTAGAAATGTGCCTCAGCTAACTTTAGATAAATTGTTTCAAAGCAAACTTATCAAGAGATTAAGAGATTCTTCGTATCGTTGTTCAACTAAAGTTGCTTCATTTTTTTTCAAATCTGGTACAATATGTACGAATGTCAAAACTACATGTACATGTATAAATAGATACGTGTAGATGCCGCAAAATCAATTTTGAGAGAAATGAGATACAGAAGAAGCATACAGATAGGAATCTAGAACATCCATTTTTTTCTCATTCACTGAAATTAACAGTACACAATATCGCCGAGCATTACCTAAAGTGAGCGTCACGATAAGCGCTACGCCACGTTACGTTGTCGGTGCTTAAAAGCGCTAAGTGTTGGGAAAATGAATAAGAAATTGATCAGAAATCTGAATATGACTCAAATTTTTAGTCTGAAGTCCAGATTATAAGAAATCTCAGATAAAATGTATAGATATATAACATCTTTCCATTTTCAATCATAAACAACGGATTTATCATATCCAGAGGCTTGGTCAGAGGAATTCTAAGCTAAATATCTTTAAAACGGCTACACTCTTTTTTCTATGAATTATTTTTTTATCTTAAGCATGTATCACTAGATGATAAAAGAAACATTTTATCAAAATTCTATTATGCCAACAACTTCGAAAATTAATGTTTTTAAACTTTTCATACAATTTTTACTGTTAAAAATGGGATGAAATAAATGTCCTTCTCCAGCATGGTTACCATGGCAACAAAAATATTTTTTCCGAAAATGATAAATTTACTTCATTTGCTACGTCAATGGATAAAAATTTACTTCGTACTGTATTATGTTGATTTTTAAAATAAAGTCAAAGTTGGGACATTGTTTTAGAAAAAAATGTGCAGAGTTACCTCCCTTTTTTGTCGGTATATAGGGGACAAACGGCTACACTCTTTTTTTCATGAAATATTGCAATCGATGAAGGAAGGGATATTCTTTTATATGTAGACAATTATTTTCAATTTCTATTATTCCCTGAAAATGCGGTTCACACTCATACCTCCTTAAGAAGGGAAAATCCTGTAATACTAATGTAATACTGTACTTAATTTTTAAGTTTTAAGCCCCTTTTCCAGATCATCCCATAAAACGATATATTGCTGATAACACTATAGACGGCGCCGAAAAGGAAGTTTTCTCTCTTTTTTACATTTTGAATGCTATTTTTTTCCGGTGAAAGTAAAAGGGGAGAGGGGGGGGGCAAGGGGGGTTATATATTCCTGATATGACAACTGACATTTTATCACCCCATGAAATTTAAAAAGTAAAATTTTAATTGAATTCATTGAATAATCAAGATACATGTTAATCTTACAATATATAAATACTTCAAAAAACAGTAAAAGAATTCTCTTTTCCTTGGTTTTCGTCAAGGTCCAAGGAATTAAAATGTATAGATTATGATGACATCACTTGATCTTTTCTTATCTGTCATTTATGTTTCAAAATTAAGCATTGCGATTTCATATTGTTTACTGATGGTTTTGTGACATTGAGAATTGTTTCCCCGAGTTATGTGCATGCTGTCGATCTAGGAATTGTCTATAATATCCCCTCTCCTGTAGATGATTCTGGATTTCAAGAAAAGAACTAATGTAAGGCTGATAAAGACGGTAAAAATGATGCTGGAAAAAATAACAAGAACACATATTGTATGACATATTTTATTCTTATCAACTTAGTAAAAAAATGTTCAATGATGTATGGTGAAAAATGGGTATTAATTCATTGAAATTATATTTCATCTGCGTCCTCACAATGGCTTTGCCATAATTCATATTATGGTACAATAAAGGAATTAGATAAGGATGGAGGAGGATGGATGAAAGAGAAGGTATAAGAGAGAGGTCGTTTTATATATAAGGAGGTACGGTTTCAATAACTCAACATTAATTTTCAACGTAATGTTTGAAGAAAAAATTGCATTCATATATCATTCCCTAAAAATAGTCAAAATATAACATTTCATCCCTAAGAGTTTCCGGTTCTCATTGCAAACGAGTCTACATTGACTGAATTTAGACACTGTGTAAACTTTCTGTTTTAAAATTTCGGCTCGCTACGCTCACTAAAAAATGATTTTAAGATATTATATAAATGTCTTTTTTTTTAGTTTACGCCATCATTTTGCAACCTATCGATACATGTCGCGCAATGTAACGTGACGTTACGATAAAGTCAGGTTTGTGACGTCATAGCGTAGATGTGCACATAAAAAAATTCGTACACATTTGATTGTGATGAAAGCTTTCCCGCGAGCTACGTTAATCATGACGTCATAATAGGGGATTTTCCCGCGCGGTGCACGGAGGTAACAGTAGGGCGGCCAAGCCGGATTTGCACGTGCGGCGTAAAAAGGAAAATGTGAGTCCGCGAATGCATGACGCACTCTTTCTCGTCGGAGAAAATACGGACGCCTCCGAATTTTGGTCCTTTTCCGAAAGCTCTAGACAGCACAATTTTTTATTTCAGCAAATAAAATATCGTCGAACTTTTGCTTTTAGCTTTATATTTTACCCTCAATTAGTTTATTTTAGACAAACCTGACCTTTTAATTACTAAATCGATGGTTGAAGTTGGCTAAATTTTCCCGGGAAAAAAATGCCCCAAAAAGTGGAAAATAAAAATGTGGTACAAAAAATGGTCCCTCACAGATTTTTATAATATTTTCAAAAAATGGCATTCACATCGGCATCTTCCAAATATCAAAAAATTACAGAACCACTTTTTCATATATTAAAATAATTCCCGTTTGAAATCAGCTGGTGTTAGCTTCGTTTCGGCATGCGCAGAATCACGATTTTGGACCCAATACACACTGAACGTGTGTCACATTCGGTCTTTACGAAATACAGAGTTACTTCCCATTTGTGCAGGTATCTGACGTCAACGCATTGTGACGTCATCAAATTCTATGGAAACCAGCACGGAATTCAGGGAAATAGGGTTACATATATGACGTTTTCAAAGGAATTTAATGACGTCACAATGCTTTTACGTCAGATACCTGCACAAATCGAACGCAGGCCTGTAAAATCGAAAAGACGGAATTGTAAACATGAATGAATGTACTTTATTCGGAGTTTAAAGTATTTTGTGTATGAAAAAGTATAACTGTTGGATGATTTTTATTTCGTGAACTCATTTCTAACCTTGGATTTGCAATTAAGAAGAGATTAAGGTTTCAAGCTGTTTTTGTCCAACCCGACTTCACGAAGGCCGATGTCGGTGCAGTGC
Organism: Pinctada fucata; assembly: GCA_028142955.1. Lineage (NCBI taxonomy): Eukaryota > Metazoa > Mollusca > Bivalvia > Pterioida > Pteriidae > Pinctada > Pinctada fucata. The sequence goes on from AP027115.1 coordinate 29,529,116, forward strand.
CAGTGTCGGTGTGATGTAAACTTGATGACGCAAAAACACAGTACGACTTTTGTACTTCACTTACATGTACTTTCTTCAGTTCAGCTGTTTGTTTATATAGTGAAATGGATACTAAGCCGATGACTCGATTACGAAATTAATCTAGGAACCATTGAAAACATCGACTTTTTCCTCAAGCTCAAGGTAAATAAACAAATTTGTAAACAAATATCTTTTTCTCTCTCTCGTTCTCTCTCTCTCATGTATACATACACACACTTTACTAATACTACCAAGATTTGTAATAATTTTCAATCGCTGAACTGATCAGTTTATTAAGTTCATTTATGTGCCTTTATTTTGACCAACCAAGCCTACCCCCCCCTCCCCCACCTCATTTGGACCTAAGCCTTATTTTTTTAATTTTTAAAAATTACACTTTGTCATTCACAATTATACATGATATTATAAATGTATTTTTTTTATTCAGAATATAAAGTGAAAAGAGAAAAGAGATTGATTGGGGGTTGGGGGGGGGGGGGGGTTACTCAGATTTACATTCACACATACACAATCTACATATAAAATGCAAATGCAACATGGGTAATTTAAACTATGAATTTCAAGATAGATAATATATCATAATATAATTTGATTATCTTGTAGTTCAAGTCATTAAAAATAATTTTCCCATGAATTCCACTGGTTGAGTGTTGAATTTATCAATTCTATTCTTTCCAGTGATAAATGTATGATTGCTAAATGAATAACATATACAATCAAATAGTTATAAAGGATTAATACAATTTAAGTACAATTTATTAATCATTTTGAATTTTTCAGTTTATGACTATGCATTAGTGAAATTGTATCAAAATAATCAAATAGATGAATGAGTAAATAATAAATGAATGACTTAAAACTAATTGAAAATGTATTACTTTTTCAGGTCAAACTTGTTAGAAGAAATCTTGCTGTCTGAAAATCACCCAGTGGCTTATTATATGGAAGGCATGCATTTTAAAGGAATTATTGATTGGAAATTGTGTACTATAGTATATTGATATCATATTCTACATCGAATTGGTTTGAAGATTGTGCATAATTGTCATCATATTCTTCTTTGTGAATTGTGAGTGTGCAAAAATACCATACAAATGGATTATTCACAGAAGATGGAAGAGTTCAACATTTCAGAAAACATTAACATGATTAATGACTGCTTATTGGACAATGGCAGATATAGTAAATATTTTTTTGTGAATTCTTGCAGAGGATGAATTGGTCAATTAAATTTCTTCTTCATGATATAGGAATTTAAATTCAACTGTCATGGATCATGGGCACATCAAATCATAATAGTTATTTCTTAGTTATTTCTCTTGTAGTGACTATTTAGAGTAAAAAAGTAAATATAGGCTTCCTTGCAAAAAAAATTAACATATTTGTATCTTTTGTTTTCCAATTATTGAAAGCTACAGAACAAAATTGGAATTTTTATATGTATTTTTCTCGGATACAATGAGTATATTTCAAATTGTGGATGTATTGTCTGGCATATCCAAGAAAATGTCATTTTTCCCTTGTGCGTGGCAGTTTTGTAATTGATCAGAGGAAATTAGGAAGGTCGCTGGAAAAACCTCCGGTCTGTTGAATTCTGGTGATATTTTTTACAATTTAAATGTTTGCTCATCAAAAGGTTAAAACAACCTTTCCTTCTAGAATGGTAAATTCGAATATATATCCTGCTTTGTGAATTTCTGATGTCGAAGCGTTCGGTCGATTGACGATTTCTCCAAAATTGTCGAAACTGTGCAGCATGTCGGGGTACATAAATGAGGTACAAAAAAATGGTACCTCACCGATTTTCATGAAATTTGAGAATTGAACACTTGGATATATTCTCCACAACATATAAAAACATAGTGTAATCAAAGATTACGAAGCTCACCTCGCGGCAGCAAAGTTCAATTAAAACATATCTCTAAGGACATGTATAATAAGAAAATCACTAAAGTGGGAAAAAGTAGGTCAAGGTCATTTTATGAAAGTTTGATCAAAGATACATCCAATATGCAAGTTTGGTACATGTAGCACTAATACTTTGCTCAATATTGGCCTTTAAAGGAAAAATCACTCAAGTGAAAAAAGTAGGTCAAGGTCATTTTATGAAAGTTTGATCAAAGATACATCCAATATGCAAGCTTGGTACATGTAGCACTTATACTTTGCTCAATATTGGCCTTTAAAGGCAGAATCGCTCAAGCGGAAAAAGTAGGTCAAAGTCATTTTATGAAAGTTTGATCAAAGATACATCCAATATGCAAGTTTGGTACATGTAGCACTTATACTTTGCTCAATATTGGCCTTATAAGGCAAACTCACTCAAGCGGAAAAAGTAGGTCAGATGCTGCATCCGATGCATGGGTTCACCTCAGCATCCCAAGATGAATCACTTGTGCAAGTTTGGTTACTGTAGCATCAGTACTTTGTCAGATACTGAGTTGCCCAAAAACTTTAACCGGACGCGGACGCGGACGGGGACGGGGACGGGGACGGGGACGCGGACGCCGGGGTTATAGCATAAGCTCATCTCAACTTCGTCGAGGTGAGCTAAAAATTACAGAACCACTTTTTAATATTTTTGAAAACGATCCCCCTGTTTGCGAGGAAGGGGGCATGGAAGTCGAACTTTAAGAGTACTGCTGTCATTTTGTCAGCTGATTTTCGAGAAATTCACAGAATAAAACATCACATCTTGGGTATGTTTAGAGACATAAAATCTTAAAGAGTTTGTTTAATCTTTTAAAATCCGATGCCATCAATTTGCATCGCTGTTATGAGTATTTTTCTGCTGTGAATGTGTTTCGAAAAAATGCTAAGTAACGGCGACGCGAACTTCGTACGATATTAATGCGCCGTTCTTAGCAACGGTTGCCGTCACGCGCAAATCTGGCTTGGCCGCCCTACTGGTAAACGGGACTTTTTTATGAATGCTCTATATATCATTATCTATTTTCATAAGTATGCATTTCATTTTCTGTTCTATTTCCTGAAATTGAGCAGTACTTATAGATTAAAGCCCCCTTCACACTTTCACGGATCGGGCCACGGATAGCTACGGATCGAGAATATATCGGATCGTGAAAATATTCGGTGCTTTAGTAAATAATTATGGATTAAGAATGCATAGGAAATTCAAGCCAGCCCTACCAATCCGTACTGAAGTCGTAGCTATCCTTGTGCGAATCGTGGCTATCCGTACTCGAATCGTGGTAATCCTAAGCAATCCGTACCTATCCGTATCTATCCGTACACGTGTCGTAGCAATCCATATCTATCCGTACGCGTGTCGTAGCAATCCGTAGCAATGTCGGGACGATATCCGTAGCAATCCTTAGCTATCCGTAGCTATCCGTACTCGATTCGTATCAACCCGTAACAATCCGTAGCAATCCGTACTGGAGTCGTAGGTTCATGGTTCATCGAACAATTTGCGTCCCGACTCGCCACGGATAGACCTTTTCTTGAGTCGTAGCGGAGTCGTGGCTCGATCCGTGAAAGTGTGAAGGGGGCTTAATTATGTTTCAGAGATTTATATATTTCTTTATTCTTTTGATAATCTATATATTTCTTTATAATGTTCTTTTGATAATTTCAATATCTTCACGAATCCCTTGACCTACGGCATGTTTCATTCCGTAAATGTCAAAGAAATCTGATGTTATCAGATAATTATGACCATGTTTACTTCGATTTTATTTGAGTGTGATAAGTGTAAATAGAATATATTTAGCTAAATTATAAGAGACCCTCGTTTGAAAAGAAATTCATCTAGAAGAAAAAAAAAGTATCGTAGAAAGCGGTTAAGAGGTCTGGCTCGGAAATCTGGGACAATTACTTTTAATTTTAAACAAAAATCAGGAAAATAAAAAAAAATGTACAAATTTCAAAAGGAGAGGTCCAGGATTGGGTAGGGGTTCGGTTTTTAAACAACTCGACTACAACTTTACCTGCGCATTGGACAGTCAATCCTATATTTCCTTCTTTTTTAGCTCACCTGAGCGAAACTCAAGTGAGTTATTGTCATACCGCGCCGTCCGTCGTCTGTCGTCCGACGTTAACACATCTGCAACCGCCGCACAGAATTTCAGGAAACCTCACAGGAAGCAAGTACTCAAGGTCCTCTACCAAGTTTGTGTTTTTGGTGCCGATTGGTCAACAAATATGGCAGCCGAGGGCTCTGATTAGACTGACGCATTTTCGACTTCTCGATCCTCTGCAACCGCTGCGCAGAATTTGACGAAACTTTACAAGAAGCAAGTTCTTAAGGTCCTCTACCAAGTTTGGGTTTTTTTTTTTTTTTTTTTTGTGCCAATCGGTCCTCAAATATGGCTGCCGAGGGCTCTGATTGGCTGACGCATTTTCGATTTCTCCGCTGCAATGGCTGCCCAGTGTTTCGCAAAAGCTTACAGGAAGCAAGTACTCATGATCCTCTACAATTTTTGTTTTTGTTTTTTTGTTTTGTCGATTGGCTGACAGGGCCTACACCGAATCGTCCACTATCATTCTTTTGTTTGCAAATCAGGTGAGCGATGTCGCCCCCTTGGGCCTCTTGTTTTAAATTTCCTTCTTATTATTATTATTTTTTTTTTTTTTTTTTTTTTTACTTTTTGTTCAGTAACTTCCCTTGTTTAATCGGAATATCTACTGAGTCAAATGCACCCGAATTACGTCTATATTCTGAAATAATGATTACTTATCTATTAAAATAAATTTTACAATTTCGCGTACTAGTATTAAGCATTTTGATTATAAATTTGCCGATAAGACATACAAGTTCCAGGCGCGTAGCTGCCCATACGCAAGTACGCAACTGCGTACACGTTATTTTGCCCAAAAAAATGAATAAATAAATAAAGATAAAATGTTAAGAAAATAATCAAAGTAGAAAGAAAGGAGGAAAAATGTTTCGTAGTAGAAATGCATCTATACTGAGAACTTCTTTTCATACGTCATTGGGTGTAGTTGTATATTGAAAACGACATTTGGATGCATAATTGAAAAGAATTCGTTATACGGAAGTAGAAGAATTACATCAACACTAGACAATGACCCGCGCAAGCGCGGGAAAGATTGTCATAGATATGTTGAGTCAAGGAAGATCCTGACGTTAATCTCAACAGCACTCACAATAGAGTACCATGATGAGCATCGACTGACCCCTAGTATGTTGACATACATTGTATTTAGATACGTTATGTATTGCTCTTGTTCAGATTTATATTGTTTGGCACTGATATTTTAAATAAACTCACTTTATGCAGTGGCGGATTCAGGGGGTGCAAAGCCCCCCCCCCCCCCCCCCCCCGGCACTGACCTTACACTTTCTCAAAACGGGTATATCCTTTAACAGTGAAAATCGGCAAATTTTGCCCTTTGACCCATCGACAACAGGGGCACTGGATCCGCCACTGGTATGAATTTGAAATAATATAATTTTCATTGTCTTAATATTTTTGTATAATAAACGACTAAGCAAAATCCATTAATATTTTTAAATATTTTTGAATTATAAAGTGGTTAAAATCGCATTTAATGATTCATTAGGTTTCCAAAGTGAATTTAAAGATTTTTAAAGTCAACGAAGTTGACTTAAAAGTTGAGTCTACTTTTAAAAGTTGAAAAGTGACTTAAAAGTTAAGTCAAATTTTAAATCAACGAAGTAGTCACAAACGCGTTTCTTCGTCAGCATATTATAACAACGTAAGGGTCATAACCTTTTAACACATTACTTGTATACAAAAGTGTAAAATAATATGTAAGAAAGTGTCCTCATCTGAGTTTGACATTGATTCAATAGAAAACGTCATTGGAAAATTAGCATGGGAAAATGCATAGCGTATTTAAAAAGAAATACATATTTCATACTATTAGTGTTGTTTGGGGTCTAACCAGACCGTTCTAGTTCCCTCCGAGCGAAAAAAACAGACGGGGGCGAGACCATAAATCATCTCTGAGAAAGTTCTCCCACAACGGCATTCGAACCCAGACTCTTCGGATTGGAAAATCGGGCTGGGTGTCCGGTGTTGTAGCATAGATCATCCCCACGCATAGGCCATCCTCCCGGATGAACTGGCCCAGTATAGGTCATCCCCCCGGATGAACTGACCCAGTATAGATCATCCCCCCGGATAAACCGGCCCAGTATAGAACATCCCCCACGGATAAAGCGGCCTAGTACAGACTATCCCCCACGGATGAAACGTCCCAGCATAACTTATCCCCTCTAAACACAGTACGCTTCATCCCCCCTCAAGATGGAAATCCGTTTTGCTTTGAATATTAGAATATACCAAGTTGATTTTTCTTCAGTTTAGGTTTTTTTTAATTGTGTGTTTTTTCCTCTCGTTTACACTCCTATGTTGTTTTTTTTTTCTTTTTACATTAACGAAATATGAAAGTACCAGATTGCAAAGAAATCTGTTAATTTATTTCCAATAATTTGTGCTACATTTGATAATTCTTTAAAACGTCTTTTCTTTATAATTTAGCAACTTTTATTTCTAATTTTTAAAATTAATATTCTTTGTGTATTTATATATCAAACAAGTTAATAAAACATAGGAGGGGATCTTCTTGGCAATTTCGATTATCTTTGGCAATACATGTCCATGTATTGCCAAAATGATTTAGAATGTCTACAAATCAGGGATTACCCATGAAGTAGTGTTTTTTTCAAAGAATATAAGATATAAGTATTTCCGAAATTAAATTTATACTGAAAAATATTTTTCATAAAGTTTTACTGATTTCTATATTTATATGAGGCGCCGTTTTATTATTCATTCCTAATTTTTTTTTGACATCACAAATTTATTCATTTTTATCAAAATCTGAATTTTGATATCCAAAAAAAAAAAAAAAAATGATATCAAAAATTTCATTTTCTTATTTCAGAAATTTCATTTTCTTATTTCAAAAAGAATTTCTTACTTCAAAAATTTCATTTTTTGATTTTAAAATATCCATTACTTGATATAAAACATGTTTAAATTTTATGTTTTTTATTTTTTGAATATTAGAATATACCAAGTTGATTTTTCTTCAGTTTAGGTTTTTTTTAATTGTGTGTTTTTTCCTCTCGTTTACACTCCTATGTTGTTGTTTTTTTCTTTTTACATTAACGAAATATGAAAGTACCAGATTGCAAAGAAATCTGTTAATTTATTTCCAATAATTTGTGCTACATTTGATAATTCTTTAAAACGTCTTTTCTTTATAATTTAGCAACTTTTATTTCTAATTTTTAAAATAAATATTCTTTGTGTATTTATATATCAAACAAGTTAATAAAACATAGGAGGGGATCTTCTTGGCAATTTCGATTATCTTTGGCAATACATGTCCATGTATTGCCAAAATGATTTAGAATGTCTACAAATCAGGGATTACCCATGAAGTAGTGTTTTTTTCAAAGAATATAAGATATAAGTATTTCCGAAATTAAATTTATACTGAAAAATATTTTTCATAAAGTTTTACTGATTTCTATATTTATATGAGGCGCCGTTTTATTATTCATTCCTAATTTTTTTTTGACATCACAAATTTATTCATTTTTATCAAAATCTGAATTTTGATATCCAAAAAAAAAAAAAAAAATGATATCAAAAATTTCATTTTCTTATTTCAGAAATTTCATTTTCTTATTTCAAAAAGAATTTCTTACTTCAAAAATTTCATTTTTTGATTTTAAAATATCCATTACTTGATATAAAACATGTTTTTATGTCAAGAAATAGAATTGGTGATATCACAAATTCGATTTATTGATATTACAAACTTAGTAATATTTTGTGATATCAAAAATCAATTTTCTTAATATCACAAATTCGATTTTTTGATATCACAAAATGTAAATTGTGATAACACAAATTCGAATTTGTGATATCTAAAAATCGATTTTGTGATACATTGTATCACAAAATTGTGATATGGAAGACCGGATTTTTTTATATCAGAAAATATGACGGAATTTATGATATCAAAAATCGATTTTTAGATCAAACATTTTACTGACCCTTTTAAATATTGAATGCTTCAAAATGTATAAATTGACTTGTTTGCTTGGGACATCTTGACACGCATAAAACAAATGAAATATGGGTGTCATTCATACCCATATTCAACTGAACCACACTATATTTTATGATAATACTAAGACAGTTTACGGTTTTAAATTTCCGTTTAAGAATGGAAATCCGGAATTAGACAGGGGGAAGGTTGGACCCGGGCCGCTTTATCCCCCCGGGGGATGTTCTATGCTGAAACTCTACAGGGGGATAAACCGTGCGGATAGAATATCCCCCTTAGAGGGGGGATATTCTATACTGGGCCAGTTCATCCGGGGGGATGATCTGTGCGGGGGGATGATCTATGCTACAACACCGGCGCTCTACCAACTGAGCTTTGAAACCCCTTTCTCGAATATTCTCTAGTTCATGGTTAGTGCCCGATCCCAATGACATGACAATGACATGACAATGACAATTCTTTAATCTCATAAATGTACATACAAAATACATTGAAGAGAGGAGGGTGGATAAATGATAATATACTTGATTTTGAGTTATCAATATTAATACATTTGAATGATACATATATGCACATTATCCTATACAAAATATTCAATCAGTCGATCTTTTTCTTGACAACCAAAAGAAATTTACACAGATTTTTTTTAGTGTTTTCGGATTTTTAGATGAGAAAAGCTGTTTAAATTTTATGGTATTCGGTCTATTCGTATATTCAGACAAAATAAACTTTTTTCTTGCTTCGACAACTTCAGAGTTTGAACATTCAAAAATATAGTGGAATCCGTCGCCTATTAGGCTAGTTTGACATATTTGACATTTTCTCTGTTCACGCGGTATATTCTGCCATCTTCCACTTTCTATTGGTAATTTAAAATTATTTGCTCTAAATTTAACTAATATTGACGCTGACTTTTTTGGTAATATTTTCAAATACTCGTCTAATTCTATATTTTCTTTGAAAATTCTCTAGTTTAGTCCTTTTGAAGAAGTATCAATCATGGCTTTCCAATTTTGCGCATTTTGGTCTATAAAAATTCGTTTTACATTACACTTGATCCAATTAATATTGATAATTTTATCAGTTGTCCATAAATAGGACAATCCTCATTCATCGAGTATGTTTTTGATATATCTATTCCATGTAAAATCCCTATTAAGTAAAAAAGCATACATTTTTGTAGTTAATTTATCAAATGTTGGTGAAAAATGCATTTTTGCCCAAAAATGAATCATTCTGATTTTTATGTTTATAGATAAGGATGTCTACCTAGTTCCCCATATATCATAAAGTTAGGTGTTTTTGGGTTTAAACGGAGAATATTTTTACAAAATTTCATATGTAAATTTTCAATTAGACTTGATTTGGTGAAACCCCAAATTTCACAACCGTATAGCAAAATAGGCTGTACAATTCTGTCGAATAGATCTAGTTGACTATCAATGGGTAAATTATGCTGTTTACATTTTGCTATTACTCCATACATTGCCCTAGTGGCTTTATCATATTGTTCTTTAATATTGTATTTAAATGACCTCGTTTTTGTAAAATATATCCCTAGATATTTATAGCTATCAACGATTTCTAAGGCCGTGTTATCAAATGTGAAAGTTTCATTTTGCACTTTTTTTACCGAAAACCATTATCTTTGTTTTGTCCACATTCACTCTTAATTTCCATTTACTACAATAATCACTGAAAGTGTCCAAAAAATATTGTAACTCGTTTGCTTTTTCTGCCAAAAGTATGGTATCGTCTGCATGTAGTAAGGCAAATAATTTTATGTAAACATGAAGTTCATTTTCAATCATATTTGAAAGATTTTGAAGGCCTGCAACATTTTTTTTCGGAAAGGAAAGATTCTAAATCATTTAAATATATAGAAAAGAGAAAAGGGGATAAATTTTCTCCTTGTCTGACGCCAATTTGACAAGGGAATGAATCTGACAATGCACCATTTACTTTGATTTTAGCTTTTATACCTTGATACATATTTCTGATAATTTTAAAACATTTTCCATCAATATTACAATTTACCAAAACCTTGTTCCATAGTCCTAACCGCCAAACTGTGTCAAAGGCTTTCTCGAAATCGATGAAAGCGCAATATAGAGGTTTTTTTTTTTCATTTTTTTGAATATTTCTAAAATGCAGTGAAATGTAAATATATGATCTACGGTACCAATTTTTTTGCGAAATCCAGCTTGATTTTCGAGTATAAGATTTACCTCCCTTGAGTATTCGTTAAGACGTTCGTTGATTATTGAAGTGAACAATTTACCGATACAGCTGAGAAGGGTTATGGGTCGATAGTTTTTCGGATCAGAAATATCTCCTTTATTTTAATACAATGGAACAATTTCACCACATAACCAATCGGTAGGAAAACAGCCAGATTCGAATATTTTATTAAAAAGTTTATGGTAAATTGGTAACATTTTATCCGAAGAACAAATTATATATTCATTATATATATCATCACAACCGCACGATTTATTGCGTTTTAGAGATTTCGTTGCCGTTTTTATTTCTTCCTCAGAAATAGGTACATTTATTGAATCATTGGACTGTAAATTTGAAAGCATATCAATATCATTAGAGGACATTACATGATCTGGCACTGTGTTGAAATTTTCAGTGTTAAGATTTTCCGGTTTGAATTTTAGAATTTCCAAGACATAATTAATGATTACACAATAACTAGAAATAATCCCTTCTAAACAATTATCAAATTCACATTGTCATATCATATGCTATACCTTCATGTCACACAATTTATCTCTGATCTCTTCGTTTCGACGGAGAATCGGCTAGTCCGTTCCTTTAGTAGTATAGATGTTACGAACATTAAAAAAAAATGTACAAATAGATATATATCACTCTATGTAACGTGCGACTGCGGGAATTTATTTTCTACGGTAATCGCGACATTTTTGTACGGTAAATCTTTCATTTTAGTGAGAAATTGGGTGATAAAATACAGATTCCGACCTTTTGTTAAGTTTATTTTGTAAAATCATTTCGTATTTTCTTTTATGACTATCAAATGCTTACATATTTGTGAAATTAAGCAATTTAAATCGCGTTTCTAACGACAAAACCGCCAGAAACATAAATTTCTAGCGATTTTTCGTGTTTATGTCCCCAAAACTCAGTATCAAAATGAAAATACTGATGTTATCAGACAAAGATATGTTTTCATATAAGAAATATACCAGAATAAAATATATAAGTCTTCTTTGGAATAAGTTTACTTGTCCCGTGTTGCGACACTTTTTTACGGTATAAAACCGTATTAGGCGACACTTTTCTATTGTAATCGCGATAGTTTCTTACGGTATAGGCGACTGTTTTTTAAGGGAAGAAAAAATATAAATATCGTATGAAAACATACTATTATCGTCCATAAAACGTGTAAACATTTTTATTTAGCATTAGAAATACATGGTATACGTATATGAGATATGTGAATAGACAGATACATGTATGCTTTTAATATATCCAGGTACTGAAGTAGTTTTGTAGTCAGACTTAGCTCCCCGATTAGCACCGATTTGCCCTGAATTAAAATTTGATGACGTTGGGGAGGTTGGCTTTGTAAGATCCTAATTGACCGTAACAACGATTCTGTCCCGATCTCAATACGACTTGACTACGACCTACCGCAATCTATCCACGACTTCACGCCGATTTAGCCCCGGTCTACCTTTCCGATTTAGCTACGACCTGCCCCGACTCACCACGACTTGAGTAGACTGAGCCCCGACTTAACTACGACCTACCACGATTGAACAACGACTTCTGCCGATATAACCACGACTTGTGTTGCAAATTGCTATACAATCAGTTTTTTTGGAACCTTTTTTGGCGCTCCTTTCTCTTTTTAATGGCATGGTGAAATTAAACTGGTCAACTACTAGACATAATGAAATACTTGCTCAAGTCGGGACTTAGTCGGGGTTAAGTCGGGCAGATCGTAGTCTGTCTTCATCAGCCATAGTTACATGTAGGTCGGCGTCAATCGGGAAGGTCCAGGCGACTCGTGGTAAGGTCGGGGCTTAGTCTTGGTGAATCGGGGCAAAGTCAGGGTGAATCGTAGCTCAGTTGGGAAGGTCTGTTCCCGATGAACCTCGACTGAGCTACGATTTACCCTTGTTTAGCTCCGACCTCCCCGACCTTGCTCCGACATAAATAAGTCGGAGCTGAGCCTTAAAAAGTATTAAGCCCCAGTCACAATGTACCCGACTTGTGAAGTCGGTGGGAATCGGGGCTCTGCAGGGCGAGTCGGAGTGAGTCATAGCTATGTCGGGAAGGTCGGAGAGACAACCCGACAAATGTATACATACATGTGCGTTGTCGGAGCTCAGTCCCGACTTAATTAGGTCGGGGCTAGGTTGCAGCTAGGTCGGGACTAAGACGGCGTAAATCGTAGCTCAGTCGAGACAGACCTTCTTCGCGACTGAGCTAGGATGACAAATATGGATAATGACCATATCCCTATGTACAACACAAAATCGATTATTCAGAAAACAAATGAATTTATTTTAGGCCTATCATATGGTCATTATTATAAATTATATGATGGTAATTTATTCTGGTCAAGAATGGACGTATATTTGGAGAACACTTAAACAGAATATTTTGTATCTATCCGTGCATCATATCATAACATGTGGCGAGCATTGAAAAAATTCTATCTAAGTGTTCTCCGAATACACGTCTATTCTTGACCAGAATAAATTATCATCATATAATTGATAATAATGACCATATGATAGGCATAAAATAAATTCATATAAATTCATTTAGACAGTATTAACTTAGTTCAATCAAAGGGGATTCCCGTGGAACCGAACATATCATTTGTGTATCACGTGATACCCCACAGTGATATATATATATATATAAATACATTTATTTTCACATTTATATGTTTATTGTTATTTATTATATCATTATGTATCTTTGTTTTTGCCCTTGAAGTAGTATGATGTTGTATATTTTTTCACTATTTGTGTGCATATAGGGACTTGTCTGTAGTGATTGTCCTTCCAATGAGATCTCCGTCAGATAAATGGTATTTCGCCTGTAGAACAAATGTCTAGTTACCGTAAAAAATAATCGCAGGTTCAATTCTCTTACCATAGAAAACAGTCGCTATACCCGTAAAAAAGTGTCGCCATTACCGTAAAAAAGTGTCGCTTGAATGTATGTTATTTGTATTTTTCTGGCAGAATGCATAACCAAACGACATTCAAACTATTTTGTCTCTTTTATCCTATCAAACCGAACATACACATGACTGAAGCATCTAAGATTTGTTCGATTTACGTTTAAAAATGCCAAAAAGACATAAAGGGGAAAATCTGGCAAAAAACACTGCTTACTCATCTTTTATGCTTTGGAGTTATAGATGTAGATATTATAAACACATATTGATACTTATTTTTTCATAAAGGAACTAAAACGGATAGAGTTTTTGGGAGAAAGGGGTAGGGCCACGAAGCCCGATATTGGCCCTAATTTTGAACATTGTACTTCGTAGAATTTTTAACTGTAATATGACATTTTGAAATGTTCTCTACTGAATCACGAATCTAGCTTTGTTAGGCGATATTTTTCTTTTCATTAAGAGCGGTATACATTCGTGTATTTTCATGAGAGATACCAAGTATTCCTCATGAAATTTATTTCTAGAGAAAAATTGAGGGCCGATTTATGGGTCTCGTGGCCCTACCCCTTTCTAGAAACACAGTAAATTACCCATAATGCATCAAAAACCAGAAGAAAATAGTCGCGGTTACCGTAAAAAATGTTATATCGCAGTCGCACGTTACATATAGTGTATATTGAATCGAACTTCGACATTTGACAATCTTTCCGCGCTTGCGCGGGTTCTTTTCTAGTTTTATAGAAATATCTAGTTTTTGCATCAATTTCGCGGAATATGACCAATTTTGGTGTTTTCAAAGGGCTAAACGCTATTGATAAAAGCAATAATCACAAATGAAGAATTCGTGATTCAGTAGAGAACGTTTCAAAATGTCAAATTACAGTTAAAAATTCAACGAAGTACAATGTTCAAAATTAGGGCCGATATCGGGCTTCGTAGCCCTACCCCTTTACATTTTCAATTTTTGAAATAGTAACTGTTTTTCAGTGTCACCCTGCGTCCTTACCATGGCTTTGCCATAATTCAAATTATTGATAATATATTTAAGCCTTTTAAAAGATTTTTTAACCCTTTTATCACTAACATGCATTCTTTTGATATTTTCACATATAAAATTGGCCATTTTGAAGAAATGTTTTTTTTTTTTTTAATTGATAGAAAACATTATATAAATTGAAAACTGCGGCGAGCGAAGCGAGGCGGGAAAATTTTCAGAAAATTTAAGCAAAATTTTATGGTAATTCACTTGTAAGAGCTAGAAAAATATTTCTGACACACAATGAAACAATTTAATTTTTTTTTCATTAAAATTCAGAGCAAAATTATTTTTTCGAACTCCCCCCTCCCCCCCCCCCCCCCGAATATCAAATAGACCGTGCCTAATGTTCACATTTGTAATAAACTGTCAGGCGCGTAGCTGCCCATACGCAAATACGCAACTGCGTACACATCATTTTGACAAAAAATAAATGAATAAATAATCAAAGTAGAAAGAAAGAAGGAAAAATAGAACCTCACGAAAACGAGATTATTTGAACAGCGAGGAAATAGAAGAATAACATCTACATATTACAAGTATTAGCTTTTACAAAAAGCTTGCCGGCAGTTAGCTTTTAAAATACTAGTAAGAAAAAATTGGAATAAACGATTTTTGTTCTTGTTTACCAATCGCACATTTCCGGGCTTTTCCGTTTTTATTTCCGATTCAAGCTACGGAAATTTCCGAGGATCTGTGATTGTTGTAGGACGTATCGGTACAAAGACTTTTCGATGCATCTTTCGGTTGAAAATGCACTGATACGATATGACTTTCATTTGTCAAGTCATCTAGACTCTTGAGCCGACCTGGTGAAAGTATCTTATGCACAGATTCTAAATAATCTTGACGAATATTTGCATATTTTGTAATTGTCCACCAATCATATTGCCAAGAGTTATTTTATCCGTGCAAGTATGTCACGATTGATTACAGTATACCGGCAGTCATGACTGCCGGTAATGAACATTAAAAAATGTACAAATTATTGAATTGAACATCGACATTTGTTTTATACTTGAATATAAGACATTTTACAGTGAAAATTTGGTGTTTCAAATTGCCATATTTCACGAGCTTCCGGGGGCTTCGCCCCCTGGACCCCTACCAGGACTTCGCCCTGGACCCACTGGGGGGAGGGGAGGGGCGACTCCCCGCATTGACTGATTTGAGTACACATCATTCCTACTCTGGCTATGCGCCTGACTGTTGAATATCAGAAACTTCGCTTGGCATGAATGATGCGAATATTCAACGTTGGTATTTTCTCGGGAGTCACATGTGAACAGGAGACGCTGACTCTCCCCGGGCACCTGGTCTCACTTCGGAATATTGCTTATTCCTAAATGGAACATTTACCTGGTCTTCTCGAATTGAGACTGAATAAATGATGGTTCTTTGGTATTTTTTCATACTTTCAAGACTGAGAGGTTACGTCAAAGTTGTCAATAAGAATTACAGAATATATCATGATAGGGAGTCATCTGTAATATTATATTAACAACCTCTCTAATAAAGGCAAAAATAATCAAAAGCTGACAGACCTACCTCGTTCTGCCTCGTGCTATATCGCCATAACCTGTTATTTACTACTCACACCCAAACCTTATTTACATAATTCGTGGTATTTTTCATCGATCACTGAACACGAATGGAGTGTTCGTAATGAACGAAGAAAGTGCTCGATAAGACAAAACCCAAAAGGAAATCATTTCTCTTAAGATTATCTCTGATTCTTTAAACTCGAGATATTAAAATTAATTAATATAGTCGGTACCAAATCAAATGTGATTCTACATAGCTCTAGATTTCCTTGAAATTTTGACAGTCATGTCAAATTATTTTCGCTCAAATTCTTATTGGACACAACACCATTTTACATTCGAGTGACGAGATATGCGATCAGTGGCGGATTTAGGGTCCCAGGGGGCGCGGGCCCTTTTTTTCACACAAAGTTATAATTGATTCAGAGTACTCTTTTTTATGCTAAAGTTTATCTCTTTACTTTTGGGAAATTTTTCGGCTCGTTTCGCTCGCAGCGCTTAATTTCATTACATTTCTATTTTTCCGTCCTCCCTTTGCCTTCAAATTTTTTGTCATTGAATGTATCCATATATCATCAACATCAGAGAGAGAGAGAGATTGTATTCATAAGACAAAATTTCCCAGCTTAATCCGCTCGCCCATATAGAATAAAGTTGTACATGATTTTGAATTACTTTATTAAAAGGGAAATCATAATTATCTGAAAAATTACGCCTCGCGTACGCTCGCCAGTGTTCATATGCGCTTCGGGTTTTTATTTTACATGTAGTTCCCTATCGGCAACGCCGGATCCCCCTTTTCAGAAATCCTAGATCTGCCACTGATGCCCATTGAGCTTTGGTATTATATAGAAATGTAAAAAAATATATACGCAATATTAAATTCAGTTTCATTAAAAAAAAAGATGTTCTATTCTTATGGTGATAATTAAAAAAAAATATCACTAGTACATGTATATGACTTTTGTTTTAGGTGTATTTTGGGACTATGTATTTCCGATTCTGTCTTATTTCCGAGGTTCTGGGAATTCCCTTTGGAATAGGAAGTTCTACTCTGGTGAGAAAGGACGTGCTTGACATGACAGGTGGATTAGGTGTACTTTCCAACTACCTGGCCGAGGATCATTACATGACGACCAACATCAGACACACGTAAGACCATTTGAGGACGGCACTTTTAGGAAATAAATATTCTGACCCAGAAAATGTTGAAAACA
The DNA here is from genome assembly GCA_028142955.1 of Pinctada fucata. NCBI lineage: Eukaryota > Metazoa > Mollusca > Bivalvia > Pterioida > Pteriidae > Pinctada > Pinctada fucata. The sequence goes on from AP027115.1 coordinate 29,546,162, forward strand.
AATCATTTGACCCTCTAGGTCTAGCCCACATTTGTTCAAATTCCAAAATATTTTGGCACGCTTCGCTTGCCATAAACTGAATTAAATTTTAGTTTACTTTGCTAGCAACACGACAAAAAATTTTAGCTTGTTTCGCGCTCCTTACATTCAAATTTGTTTGGGGCTCGTCCCGCTCGCCCTTCCATGAAATTTCATATTACTATTAGTGTTATTTGGACATAAATATTCTATAACATTGTATGACAACTGCAAGTATAATCAGAAATGCATTTTTATCCAAAAAATAGCAATCCAAGGAATGCTTGTGTCGCCTGCGAAGCGGTTTGATTATTATTCTAGAAAGTGGAACAAAATCATTGGTATCAGTAGAAAAGTCTTGTCAAATGAAATTCATTTGAAATATCAGACCTCTTAATTACAAATTATCATTTCATCTTATCTCATTTTATCATGGTCATTCTAAAATTTTCAGAAATGAGTGTCAATCATCTAGGTCAAGGTCACTACGTAAAAATTGGTAACAAAAAGGTGTCATCATAAGAAATATTTAAGACCTATCACCTACCAGTTAAAAGATATATACAACCTTAAAAAAGAAGGTCAAATAGCTAGGTAAAGGTCAAAAGGTAAAAAATTATGGTATGTGTAGAATGGCATTGTTACAAGAAAAATACATGTGAAATATCAAAGCCCTATCACCTACCAATCAAAAGATATAGCCAATATTACTTTTCTTAAAAAGTAGGTCAAATATCTAGATCAAGGTCAAAAGGTCAAATATTAAGGTCTGTGTAGAAAGGTCTTGTCACAAGGAATACACATGTGAAATAACAAAGCCCTATCACTTACCAATCAAAAGATATATCCATTCTTAATTTTTTGGAAAAGTAGGTCAAATATGTAGGTCAAGGTCAATAGGTCAAAATTATGGTATGTGTAGGAAGGTCTTGTCACAAGGAATACACATGTGAAATATCAAAGCCCTATCACTTACAAATCAAAAGATATAGCGAATCTTTATCTTTTTTTCAAAAGTAGGTCAAATATCTAGGTCAAGGTCACAAGGTCAAAAATTATGGTATGTGTAGAAAGGTCTTGCCACAAGGATTGCACATGTGAAATATCAAAGTCCTAACACTTACCAATCAAAAGATATATCCATTCTTAATTTTTTTGAAAAGTAGGTCAAATATGTAGGTCAAGGTCACTAGGTCAAAAATTATGGTATGTGTAAGAAGGTCTTGTCACAAGGAATACACATGTGAAATATCAAAGCCCTATCACTTACCAATCAAAAGTTATGGGCTGTGACACCCAAAGTGTGACAGACAGACAGACGGACGGACGGACTGACAGACGGACGGACTGACGGACAACGGACAAAGTGATCCCTAAGTGTCGCTGTGCTTCGCAGGCGACACAACAAATGATAAGCTTTAAAAATCCTATAGGAATGTCCATAGTACATTATCACCTGCTTTTGAACTTGACATGTTCTTGGCATATCACTCTCCCCATACAAGCACTGTTAAAACTCAACTTAGAATATACATGTCATATGTATATAGATTAATAGTCTTGCACTCTGTATATAATTAATGGAATTTAGTTGAAGTCAAATATTTGAAATTCTCAGTGTATGTGTGTCTTGTTGTTCTTTCGTCGTTTAATTTTTGTCTGTTTGTTTGTTTGGGGGTTTGTTTTTTTTTTGGGGGGGGGGGGGGAGTTGATTTGGTTTAATGAGAGTTTTTTTTTTCTGTTTTTGATTTGTTTTGTTTTGTTTCAATTTGCTTTTTTGCTTGTCAGGATTGTTACTGGTTACAAGTATTCTGACCATGAGTTACTGGAAAATAAATAATCCGGCCCTGCGTTGAAAAAAATAATCTGACACAAAAAAAAAAAAAAAATTGCCAGCCCCCTCCCCCTCAGGCTCAAATGGTCGTCCCTTAAGGATTATAGGCGTGAGTGAGAGAGGAAGAGTCAGCGTTAAAAAGAATTTTATCAAGCAAAGAGTATTTTACACAATGTATTTCGAAAAGCAGACTGACGGTAAGGTTAACCAGGAAGATAAAGGCTATCTTGATAATTGACAAATAGACAGCTCTTCAAACATAGAGGCATTGATCGAGAGAGAATTTTAAAACGATATGCATAATTATAAAGAAACCGATATAATGATGATTTCAAATACGATTGTTGCAAACGTCATTGGGAAACGTCTGGCGTAGTGAATGTTCCACAAAGACGTCATTAATCTTATCATATCTTTACCTTGATGATTGGTTATACAGCTTTTCCTTATTGTCTCTTAATGAATCTTTTTTTAAACACTGATATGAAACGTTCAATTCTGAATGATATCGTATGAAACGAGGACGTCATCAATGACATTTTCTATTTTCCTTTCAGTGGTTATAAAGTAGTCTTATCCAACCAACCATCACTGATTCAACCCTGCTGTAGCATTACAGTAATGAATGAACGAATAGTAAGGTAATCATTGCTTTATTGTTATGTCCACAGCATGAAATGGCGAGGAATTGAGAGATTGCTTTGTACGTCAATTTGTCCCTTTGTCACACTTTCTGTTTTAAGAAGACTAAAAGCAACCTTTCACCTATCTAAACCAAATAATATATACTTAAATAATATTTAAATGATATCTACACCAAATAGTATAATATAATTATGATGATTTTTAAAGAAGGAGCCATTTTGATTTTAATGGGAGTGACAGGAAGACTTTTGCATGCTGGATTCTTTTTTGTAGCAATTTTCAGAACCGGATTTTTTGTTTGGGGGTGGGGTGGAGACCTTTTTATTTCTTCGTTTTAAAACAACAGTGATCGTATAATCTGTTTTATTTATCATAAAAATATGTGGCTTTTTTCGAAGTTTTCTGCCACCCTTTCCATTGAAGTCAAATATTTGCCCCCTTAATTATCATAAGAGGAAATCCTTCTGATGTAAATGGTCAAGGTTACTGTTAGAAATAATACACCTAGAATAATGGCTCGATAAGATAAGCTGTACAAAGGACCATTTTATCTATCCTAACATTGAATACTATGTTATCTCAAAAGAGAGAAACCTCTTGATTTTAGGGTAAAAAACAAATGTAACTGTTTGAAAACCTACACATGAAATAATGCTTCTCAGGCTATATCTCTAATCTAAATCAATTTTGGATACATGTATATGAATTCTCATCAGGAGGACCGATGCGACTTTTATCCATGTTTGGGTCAATAGGTCAAAGGTTAAGGTCACTAGTAGTAAAAAAGTTCCTAGGTGACAAGAACCCTTTCTATTATCTAAATCAAATATGGATACATGCTGACTGATCTGGAGGGAAAGAACCCTTTCGGTTTTGATGTGACCAATGCTTTTGTAAGGAAATTAGACTTCTGTTTCCAGATGATAACCCAAGAACTATTTTACCAATCACGCCTTAATATTGGTTATTCTTGAAGAGTTGAGTAAACCTTTGATCTTGGGGTCAAAGGTTCATGTCACGTATTGGAGAAATTGGCCTCGAATATAGATTTCAGTTGATAAACAACAACTCTATTAATTATTTAGCTCATATTATCATAATATGAATGCTACACCGGAGGCAGACATTATTCGGGGGGGGGGGAAGGGGGGGGGGGGGGGGGGGCGGGGAACCTTTCTCCCCTCCCATCACCTTACTTCCCCCCTCCCGCCCCTCCTTTTCACCCTTATCTTACCTCCCCTCCCGCCCCATTCCCCCTCCTCCCTACCCCTTCCACCCCCTCCCTATCCTTCCCCCCTTCCTTCCCTCCTCCTATCTCCCTCCTCCCGCCACCTTCCTCACCCTCCCTTTCGCCCTGTCCTCCCTTCATTATTGACTCCATGCTGTTATATTTCTTTTCCTGACGGTCCAAACTCCATGCTGTTATATTTATTTTCCAGATGGTCCAAAGTCCATGCTGTTATATTTCTTTCCCAGATGGTCCAAACTCCATGCTGTTATATGTCTTTCCCAAATAGTCCAAACTTCATGCTGTTATATTTCTTTTCCAAATGGTCCTAACTCCATGCTGTTATATCTCTTTCCAAGATGGCCCAAACTCCATGCTGTTATATTTCTTTCCCAGACGGTCCAAACTCCATGCTGTTATATTTCTTTTCCAGGTGGTCCAAACTCCATGCTGTTATATCTCTTTCCAAGATGGCCCAAACTCCATACTGTTATATTTCTTTCCCAGGTGGTCCAAACTCCATGCTGTTATATTTCTTTCCCAGATGGTCCAAACTCCATACTGTTATATTTCTTTCCCAGATGGTCCATACTGTTATATTTCTTTTCCAGATAGTCCTAACTCCATGCTGTTATATTTCTTTCCAAGATGGTCCAAATCCATACTGTTATATTTCTTTTCCAGATGGTCCTAACTCCATGCTGTTATATTTCTTTTCCAGATGGTCCAAATTTCATGCTGTTATATTTCCAGTCATATTGATGTGTCATTATATGAGGGGTTGGACAGGGTGAAAGGGAGGGGTAGGAAGGGAGGAGGAGGAAGGGCGGGAGGAGGGAGAGAAGGGGAGAGAGGGAAGGGGGAAATGAGAGGGAGGGGAGGTAAGGCAAGGGTAAAAAGAAATAGAGAAAGGAGGCGGCAGGGGTTAAGGGGTTGGAAGGGGAGACAGGTATCCCCTGCCCCCCCCCCCCCCCCCCCCCTTATATCGTCTTTTCCAAATAGTCCAAGCGCCATGCTGTTATATTTCCAGCCTTGATGATGTGTCTATATTTCCAACCTTGATGATGTATCTATATTTCCAGCCTTGATGATGTGTCTACATTTCCAGCCTTGATGATGTGTCTATATTTCCAACCTTGATGATGTGACTATATTTCCAGCCTTGATGATGTGTCTATATTTCCAGCCTTGATGATGTGTCTATATTTCCAACCTTGATGATGTGTCTATATTTCCAGCCTTGATGATGTGTCTTTATTTCCAGCCTTGATGATGTGTCTATATTTTCAGCCTTGACGATGTGTCTATATTTTCAGCCTTGATGATGTGTATTTATTTCCAGCCTTGATGATGTGTCTTTATTTCCAGCCTTGATGATGTGTCTATATTTCCAGCCTTGATGATGTGTCTATATTTTCCAGCCGTGATGATGTGTCTATATTTCCGGCCTTGATGATGTACCATTACATGTATATCGTCTTTTCCAGATGGTCCAAGCTTCATGCTGTTATATTTCGAGCCTTGATATTCATTGAGCCTTTTGGTGAATGCTTTCTCCTTGGATTGACGATGAGTTGGGCTGTAGGTTCCATGTTTGAATGTGTTATGGTCTACATATTTATATGTCATTGCCTTATGTGGTTTGGTCTGGACTATTTGCTCCTAAAAGTATATGAGGTATGCACCAAAAGCTACATCTGACAATCATGAATAAATCAAATCTTTTAACTATTTTTGATAACTCTATATAAGGTGTTATATCCAGTGTATTTTACACCCTTGGATGCCAGAACTTATTTCAATAATTTGAAACAGGGAAATTACAGTTTTCCTACTAATTAGAAAAGGCGTTTTTAAAAGGAAAATTGAGGACGTGAATAAAGAATTAATCACTTGCTTAAATGGAGAACAAATTTACCCACATGTAGTGTGTAAGATATCGATCAAGAGCATTCTGTTGTTGCACTTTTAAGTACCAAAGTATAAATTGATATTTAGCATTCTGTTATTGCACTTAAAAGTACCAAAGTATAAACTGATATTTAGCATTCTGTTGTGGAACTTTAAAGTACCAAAGTATTAAACTGATATTTAGCATTCTGCTGTTGCACTTAAAAGTACCAAAGTATAAACTGATATAAAGCATTCTGTTATTGCACTTTAAAGTACCTAAGTATAAACTGATATAAAGCATTCCGTTGTTGCACTTTAAAGTACCAAAGTATAAACTGATATCAAGCATTCTGTTGTTGCACTTAAAAGTACCAAATATAAACTGATATTAAGCATTCTGTTGTTACACTTAAAAGTACCAAAGTATAAACTGATATTTAGCATTCTGTTGTTGCACTTAAAATGAGTTAAAGAAGATCCTGACGATAATCTCAACAGCACTCACAATAGAGCACCAAATTTAGCATCGGCGGACCCCTAGCAAACTAGAGGTGGGACCAGGTGCCCGGGAGAAGTAAGCATCCCCTGTTGGCTAGCCGCACCCGCCGTCGATGTTCATGAAAGAAAATGAAAACAATGTATAAAATGCATGCACTGTCTGATGTTATGTCCATTAAGTACCAAAGTATAAACTGATATTAAGCATTCTGTTGTTGCTGTTGCACTTTAAGGTACCAAAGTATAAACTGATATTAAGCATTCTGTTGTTGCTGTTGCACTTAAAAGTACCAAAGTATAAACTGATATTAAGCATTCTGTTATTGTTCTTTAAAGTACCAAAGTATAAACTGATATTAAGCATTCTGTTGTTGCACTTTATAGTACAAAAGTATTAACTGATATTAAGCATTCTGTTATTGCACTTTAAAGTACCAAAGTATAAACTGATATAATGCATTCTGTTATTGCACTTTAAAGTACCAAAGTATAAACTAATGTTAAGCATTCTGTTGTTGCAGTTAAAAGTACCAAAGTATGAACTGATAATTTTACTGTTGCACTTTAAAGTACCAAAGTATAAACTGATAATTAGCATTCTGTTGTTGCAATTTAAAGTGCCAAAGTATAAACTGATAATTCTATTGTTGCACTTTAAAGTGCCAAAGTATAAATTGATATTTAGTATTCTGTTGTTGCACTTTAAAGTACCAAAGTATAAACTGATAATTTCGTTGTTGCAATTTAAAGTGCCAAAGTATAAACTGATATTTAGGATCATCTCTCAAACAAATTATTTAAAATGAATACATTCTCAGAAAATGCATTGTACATTTTATGCTTTATGTAAACTTAAAGTGTTTGAGCAAGCCTACTTTCTTCATAGTACCTCTTCTAAAAAGTCATTTCTTCTCTTTATGTAATTTTCCTTTGCACATATGCAATATACATGTATATCTGAACCTTACCTTTCTTTTATGGTTTTATTTTCCACGGTGAGCACAATAACCTTAATCATATATCATATATACGTATACAATTTGTCAATAGGGAGGCCAGTTGAATATAACACCATGTGAGTTCCTCTGTGCTTGGATGTTAAGAGAACTATCCTCGCTTTATTTGACGACCAAAAGTCATATGAGATCCTCGGTGGCATGGCATGGCAAGAATTACCGTTTAAAGTCCAATGGAGAAATACAGTGTGCTTTTGAAGACTAAATAATATAAATTTCCGTAATTGAAAGTTGGGTGACACTTTACTTTGCCACCTATATTTGTTTTCACATGTTTATCCATTCCAAATACAAATGTATTCATAAAATATTAAACTTAATCTTTGAATGTTAATAGTAAATCTATTAAGTAGATTTTTATTTGCCTCTCCCCCCCCCCCCCCAAAGAAAAAAAAATCGTACCAACTATTTGAAAATAGCACTTTGTCAACTCTTATGTATGAATATATATTATATGTATAATTATAAATGTTTGATATGTATGTGCATGTATAACGTGTCATGTTTCACATGTTGTATACTTTGTTAGATGGTTCCAGGTAGATCACGATTAACACGTCATCATTTTTTAACAATTTTAGTAACAAAATACTATTTGCTGACAAAGAACATACATTTTGTAATGCAAAAAAACCCAATTAAAGAAATAAACTAGGTTTTAATTTCCTCCTTTACAAGATCTGTTTCGCTGCCAGCTTTGCGCTTCGGGTCTTTGAAAACAACTGATTCTGTTTATTACACTTTAAATATCCAGTACTTATTCTGAGGTTGAAAAAGGTGTGCCTCAATGATGTTTGATCTAATATACTGTAACTAAATTGTGTTTTACGTACAAACTTTTACTTTAATATGACAGTTTTTTAATAAAATGATATCCTCTCCGTATGTTTATCAGTCTGTCCGTCAATATTTCGATTCCACTGCGATGAGAAACACTCTATTTTAATATAAAATTTCTGTCAAAAATTTTTGGGCGAAAAACACCCCGCGACACACCAACAACAAACAATATAATAAGAGGCGAAGTTAAACCTATAAAAATCTGACCTAAGGAGGCTCAACAAGCGTTTAAAGTCATCAGATTCCCGGTGTCAGTACTGGTTCCCGGTGTCAGTACTGGTTCCCAGTGTCAGTACTGGTTCCCGGTGTCAGTACTTATTCCCGGAGTCAGTGCTGGTTCCCGGTGTCAGTACTGGTTCCCAGTGTCAGTAATGGTTCCCGGTGTCAGTACTGGTTCCCAGTGTCAGTACTGGTTCCCGGTGTCAGTACTTATTCCCGGAGTCAGTACTGGTTCGAATAGTATCGAGTGAGGAGTAAAGGTAGATTTATTAAAAAGTCCCAACTGTTCTAAACACCTGCAAAATACAAAAAAGCAAGAGAAATCAGATTCGGATCCGTCAAGTGAAATTCACAGATATACCATCCGAGACGCAAATTTACCGTAATTATAACCAAGGTCCACTGTCTCGAGGCATTATAGAAGAGACAGAGGTGGAGATGGAGAAGGATGTAAATTGGAGGGTCGACCGTCGAATTGTAGAATAAGGTGTTCTAGCTGACAAACACCCAGAAGCGGGAACACAATTCCTTTAATTTGGTTTTTTTTGGGGGGGGGGGGTATTTTAGGTAATGTGATGGTTAGTCTTTGTTATAGCCCAGCAAATCCTGTCATTCAGTTGTGTACATATCATTATCACCGAATGAAGAGTATACAGATTATTTTTTGCACTGACAAAGAATTCTTAGATTATTGAGCCACCTTAACTTTAGATGGAATTTTTTATATTTTGTAATATATGGGGAAAGTAAAGGATCGACCTGGGTTTTCTCTTGGTAAAGTCGTTTTTTTTATGCATTGCGTTTCAGGCGGGGTATATTTTGCCATTTATGTATATGTATGTTATATGACTGTGTGTTATGTGACTGTGTATTATATGACTGTATGTTATATGACTGCATCTTATATGACTGTATGTTATATATGACTGTGTGTTTTATGACTGTATGTTATATGACTGTGTTATATGACTGTATGTTATATGACTGTATGTTCTATGACTGTGTGTTATATGACTGTATGTTCTATGACTGTGTGTTATATGACTGTATGTTATATGAGGTTATGTTATACGACTGTATGTTATATAACTATGTTATATGACTGTGTGTTAAATAACTGTATGTTATACGACTGTGTGTTATATGACTACGTTACATGACGGTATGTTATATGACTGTATGTTATATGACTGTATGATATATGACTGCATCTTATATGACTGTATATTATATGAATGTATCTTATATGAGGGTATGTTATATGATTGTATGTTATAAGACTGTATGTTATATAACTATGTTATATGACTGTGTGTTATATGAGTGTGTGTCATATGAATGTATATTATATGACTGTATGTTACATGGAGATATGTAATATGACTTAATGTTATATGACTGTATGTTAAATGACTGTATGACAAATATGGATAATGACCATATCCCTGTATACAGCACAAAATCGATAATTCAAAAATCAGAAACCGAAGGCATACAAAATCAGGACAAAACAGGAACCAAAGCAAACAAACAAAAACCTCCACCATATGAACAGAAGCGAACTCCCGATATGGGAGTGAGACCAGGTGCCCAGGAAGAGTAAGCATCTCCTGCTTGCATGCAACACCAATCGCTTCAATTCGGTAGAACTGTCACATCCGGTTACTTCCATTTTGGAAGATATAGAGTACAATCTTTGGTTGGATGGTTCAAATGGTCTATGACAGAATATCATCCACCATTCTTGAGAGTGGAACATCATAGTGTATGACGAGTTCCCCATATCGACCATAGAACTTCCTCAGTATGTTATACGACTGTTTGTTATATGACTGTATGTTATATGAGTGTGTGTCATATGACTATATGTGATACGAATGTATGTTATATGGCTGAATGTTATATGACTGTACGCTATATGACTGTATGTTATATGACTGTATCTTATATGAGGGTATGTTTTATGACGTATGTTATATGACTTTATGTTATACGACTGTATGTTATATGACTGTATGTTATATGACTGTATATTATATGCCTGTATGTTACATGACGATATGTAATATGACCGCATGTTTTATTACTGTTATATGACTGTTTTGTTATATGACTGTGTGTTATAGGACTGTATGTTAGATGAGTGTTACATTATATGGCTGTATATTATATGGCTGTATATTACATGACTGTATGTTTTATGACTGTATGTTACATGACTGTATGTTATATGACTATATGTTATATGACTGTAAGTTATATGACTGTATGTTATACGACTGTATGATATATATGAATGTATGTTATATGGCTATGTTATATGATCGCTGTTATATGGCTGCATGTTACGTGGTTGCATATTATAAGACTGTATGTTGTTATATGACTGTATGTTATATGGCTGTTATAGACTGTAAGTTATATAGCTGTATTATACGACTGTATGATATATGAATGTATGTTATATGGCTATGTTATATGATCGATGTTATATGGCTGCATGTTACGTGGTTGCATATCATAAGACTGTCTGTTATATGACTGTGTTATATGATTGTTATATGACTATGTTATTTGACTGCATTTTATATGACTATGTTATATGACTGTTTGATATATGACTGTATGTTATATGACTGTATGTTATATGACTGTATGTTATATGACTGTATGTTATATGGCTGTATCTTATATAAGTGTATGTTTTATGACTGTATGTTACATGATTGTATGTTATATGATCGATGTTATATGGTTGCATATTATAAGACTGTATGTTATATGACTGTTATATACTGTATGTTATACGATTGTATGTTATATGACTGTATGTTATGTGACTATATGTTATATGACTGTATGTTATACGACTATGTTATATGACTGTATGTCATATGGCGGTTTATGACTGTATATTATATGAATGAATTTATATGACTGTATGTTATATGACATTGTTATATGACTGTATGTTATATGGCTGTGTTATATGACTGTATATTATATGACAGATTGTTATATGACTATGTTATAAGACTCTGTTTTCTCTCATACCCGCGTATGTGTTACGGAGAAGGCCCATGAATTACAGCTACCTGAGCTACTTCTGTATCACATATCACGTGACAGCTGTATCACATATCACGTGACGCTATTGTTTCGATTGTTTACGTTATTGTGACGTCATGATTTCAGCCCGCAAAACAAACAAGCTAGCGGCGACGTCGCAATAAAACATCGATTTTAAGATCGTTTTTCATTGTACCCTTGCGTCATATTTAGGAAAGCGCAATATTCATAGTTTATTCTTATAGAATAAACCATTTTCGGGGGCGCTGAATTCAAATATCGCAAAATTTTCGCGATTAGATCAACTTGACATTTTTCAAATTTCGTCCCTTTTCATTCAGTTTTGATTTTGGCCCTTAGATATGAGAGAAAATACTCTTTCATGGTATTCTATGAAAGATTCATCGGTTCCACCCTCGGGGTCTCAAAATTTTGCAAAACCCTCGGCAAGCCTCGGGTTTTACATGATTTTGAGACCCCTCGGGTGGAACCGATGTATCTTTCATAGAATTCCATGAAAGAGTCTTATAATATTACTGTTTGTTACATGACTGTGTTATATGACTGTATGTTATATGACTGTATGTTATATGACTGTATATTATATGACTGTATGTTATATGATCGATGTTATATGGCTGTATTTTATAGGAATGCATGTTATAAGACTATGTTATATGACTGTATCTTATATGAGGGTATGTTTTATGACAGTATATCATATGACTGTTATTTGACCGATGTTATATGACTGTATGTTATATGATGGTATCTAAATTTAAACTTTATCTATTTTACTACGTTTAACAAACACGTTACACAACTTATATTAATGTCTCACGTTGGCGCAGATGTTGGCGTGAGGGGTTCCAAGGAGCAGGAGGAGACCGGAGTACCCGGAAAAATCCCCTGCAAACGCCTGGGTGGGGGCCACCTACCCTCCCACATAAGACCCTTCGCCGAATATGGGATTTGAACCCGGGAACTTAGAGGTTACAAGCGAGCGCGCAACCACTGCGCTAACCCGGCCATAGGACTGTATGTTTTATGACTGTATGTTATATGACGGTATGTTATATGATAGTATGTTACATGACTGTATGGTATATGAAAGCATGTTGTATGACTATAAATTCTCTTATCTTACTGAATTTTATAACATCTGCTTTAAAAGAATAGCAAATTAATTGTTATGTTATACATGTCACTGTAATTGAAAGCAAATCATTTGATATAAATCATAATCATGTGATATCATTGCGTTCACCAAGAAAGTAATGATTGAGAAATGAATAATTTTCTTTCTTTTTTTTTTTTATTAAATATTGTACATCATATTTTTCAAACGTCAAATCTTCACAATCGTAAATAAATTAAAATCCAGTCTGTAGCTCTCACATATAAATGTCATATGATATATAACGTCACATTACTCTTGATGTCATATGATATATAACGTCACATTACTCTTGATGTCATATGATATATAACGTCACATTACTCTTGATGTCATATGATATATAACGGCACATCACTCTTGAAGTCATCTATGGCATGACTCACCTACCGTCATTTATCAAGGTGACCTAGGGCACTGTAAGCTTTGGTAAATTTTTGATGGACCAGGAAAGTTTCCAGTTCGTCATAAGCACAGAGTCTCCTGTGACATCTGTGAACATTAATGCGCCCGTGACTGCAGATTACTTTATTACTTTGACATAGCTTTCCTTCGTTACTTAAATGAAATTGCTTCTGAAAGAATGTAGTGAACGAAAAGAATCTATCTCTGAGGGTAGTATCATTTTCATGATTTTCCTGGTTTCTCAAATCTGAGAGTGAATCGTGGTTTATCTGCCTCTTGTTAACCTCATCTATCAATGTTTTTGAGATGATGACGTCGGACACCTTCCTGAAGATGGGTCGCTCTTCATAACGTATTCTCTCCTCTTTTCTACTTGATGGAGTATACCGTGGAGGTATCAAAAATGGTATTTCTTCTCTGTGATATTGTGTACACATACTCCTGATGGATCCACTTCTCTTCACATGCCTGGTTGTCTCCATTTGATAATCGAACACTCCTTTTTCTCTTCAAAAGACAAGATTATATCTATACAAAGTGTTCCTAAAATGAAAATAAAATTTGATACATCAACAATAATATGAAGATCGTTCGGACGTGCAGAATCAAGCTTTACTTCTCACATTATATTTCAAAATAAAATGTCAAATATCTATAATGGAAGCATAAAGTAGAATATAATTACAAAAATCTTTGAGTTATTAATTCAAATTTTGAATTATATCTAAGCAGTCTGTACAAAAGTAGACTTACCATGAAAGTTCATCAGAAGTTGAAGAGAGTTTCTGAAAAGTATGGTATGAAACGGGAATCTCACATACATGTATTATTATATACAATGTATATTCTGTAAAACTGATTTGTAGAAAGACTGACCAACGATAACTATTCAGATTGTCATCATTATAACGCGAAAATTTGAAATCCTACATGTATATTTTTACAAATTGTCTGAAGAGATTGTATTGGAGAAAATAGATCTAAATTTGACTTTCTAAAGAGGCGTGAAGTAAAAGCTTGTTTGCAATTAGCCAATAGATGGACGTATCAAAGGCACTACCGGTATGTCTCACACGTAAAGCAGACGAACTGATTATATAAAATCTCGCTATCGTCTCATACGGCAACATGTACAATGTACTGGGCAGTGGCGGATTTAGGATTTCAGAAAAGGGGGGGGGGGGCAAAGTTTCAGCTCGAAGAAAATTGTTCAAAGAAAAACTGACAAGCAAAAAAAAAAAAAAAAAAAACAAACAAACAAAAAAAAAAAGATCGAAGACGAAAAAAAAAAAGACCTCCAAAACCTGAAGCTCAAGACTGGTGATTTTAATTAATAAGTTGGGGGGGGGGGGGGTCATTCCAACTGCATGTTGCATTTAGAAGATAGAGTTTCTTGATACGTTTACTTAAGTTTATAGGTATACTGCCAAGCGTAGCGAGCCGGAAAATTTTAAGATTTGAAGTTTTCTTTTTTTTTGTTTTGGTTCAGTCATCCACACATGTATATATATTAATCTAAATTTGCGAGCGGAGCGAACCGGGAAATTTTTGGAATAGATGGTTACATTTTGTCATAAGATTACAATATCTCTCTCATTTTCCATCCTCTATTTTTGTTTGACCAATTGGGCAAGGTTGGGAAGATTAGGGCATTGCAACCCCACTATCCACCTGTCTGAACTGGTTAGATCGGCCCATGAAAATGAAGCATTTGGTAATTATTCAAGTGTTAATTTAATTTTGAATTTTGTATATGTTTATGACATATGAATCCGTTCAAACAGGATGACAAAGAAAGTTCAAGACAAAGTGAAGACGAAAAAATAGACAGCTAATGAAAATTAAGTGTGGCGAGCGAAGCGAGCCGAAAATTTCCCAAAAAGTAAAGAGATTAAGCATAAAAAGAGTATTCTGAATCAATAACTTTGGGTGAAAAAGGGGGGGGGGGCCTGGGCCCCCCTCTAAATCCGCCACTGCTGGGGGCATAATCCAGTACAAATACTTGATGTGACCTTGAGAGTAACTGATAAAAGAGATTGTATGAGAAAAATTGCAGAAAAATGTATATACATAAGGAAGAAGGACATCTGAAACAAAAAAAAATGGTCATGAAAACAAACATACCGATACTTGTCGCTCACTAAACCTTATAACTCGATAATTTACTGCTATCATCATACTATATGATATGTTTTGTGGGTTGCTCTCTCCTTCGTACGATCAAAATTATCTCTTCACCGTAGAATCGGTGTCTGGGCATGCCGGGTAATTTTACGGAGCCTTTTTGTGATCATGAGCGATCATGAGTCAAGCAAGAAATTTAGATGTATTGATATCTTATTCGTGATGGGTCGATAACTATCGATTAAGGCACGGTCCATCTGATATTCCGGGGGGGGGGTTCGAAAAACATAATTTTACTCTGAATTTTGATGAATAAAATCAATTTGCTTATGGTGTGACAAAAAAAAAAATCTTGCTCTTACATGTAATTTCGCTCACCTCAGTTTTTACTTTCTATAAAAAAAAATTTGGATCGCTTCGTTCGCCATAGTTTTCTTCTGTAACGGCAAGCTCATATTTGAAAATATCGAAAGAATGCATGTGACTGAAACAACTAAAATGCTTAAATACATTATCAAATTATAATTTATTACTATTAATAGATACATGTATCATTATAGTGTCTAATTTTATATACAAGCTTGGAAGGAGAATTTAAATAAGTTTTTCACTAGTTTTTATTTCCACATGTAAAAACTTGCATCAGGCCCTCTTACATGTTACATATGACTTTACAAATATACATTTTGTTCACTTAAACTTATATATCGCACATTGTAAAAATCTTTCATCTCTCTCAGTTTAGAAGTGAATACAAGTTTTACATAAAAATAATATTTGGAGTAATTTAAGTAACTTGGCAAGAAAAAAAATAATTTGCCCCGCTCCGGGACGAAAAAAAATAATCTTGCTCCGACAAAAAACCCAAGTCCCCCCCCTCCCCCCTCAGAATATCAAATGGACCGTGCCTAATGAAGTCTTGAAGTCATCCGATCTCGGTAATCGACTTGGAAGTAAAATAATTCACTGGCGTTAAACCGATGATAGTAACTTTAGTTACTATCATCCCAAGATGGCGGACGCAAAAATAGGCAAATTCGATTTTTTTCCAAATATCGTCTTTTATGCGATGTATAACAAAAAGTTGAAGCGGCTAATTTGAACAGAATTGATAAAATCCATACCATCAGAGTTTATAGTTATAACGTTATGTTCGAGAAAATGCCAGATCAATAAATCATCGATGATAATGCCTGACAACGCATGATGATAGTACTATCACAGAGGAATTTTGGACTTTTATCATAATTTGTATTTTTCCATATTCGGACATTCATCTTTATATTCAGACATTCATTTTATCAAATTTATGACATTCGATTTTAATGTGTTTGTTTACAGAGAACTTTCTTGTTAATCTTTATTTCTTTAGATCATTTATTCTTTAGGATTAAATCAATTTTCGTTTATTTGTAAAACTGCCCTACGGTCATTTTAGTTAAATCGCTCAAACCTTCACATTGCGTAATTAATCCTTCTTTAGAATTTGTATATATTCTTTACATCAAAAGGGACAGCTCTAGAGTGTCATATCCACTTACGTTACCAACTGATTTGTTTGTTTTGGTTACCGAATTAATTTGCTTCTTTTACACTCTCAATTATATTGACTCAACATGCCATTTCATGTAAATTAATCTTATAACTTGATTTTTGAATAGAAATCTTTAGTTCGGAGGTCAGACGTTGAACTGACAACATCCGTCTCGTTTTTGTTAAAATTTGATTATTGTTTATTTTATATCGCATCTTGGACTTTTCAATATCCATCGTTGAAGTGTGTAATAAATCATCGAAACTCGGATTCATATCACTGACTTATCCTTTACGCCTTTACTCTTTACTTATTCGGAGCGCTTCGGGAATACGGCCAGCGACGCGCCAACATTCCAGGCTCCTGTCGCCGACAGACGACGTCGGGCGAACTTTCTGTTGTCAAGCAGACGACAACACATCGTTTTCTTCATTTTCTCTTTGTTATAATTGGTGTGAGAATCCTAAGGGTACAGTGCCCGGGGCTGCTGCATATATTTTGCAGTAGTCAGATCCTAGTGCCTCAACGTCAAGCGAGTATACCGTTCCCCCATGACGACTTACAACGATGGATGGAAACAGATTACGTTCATACTACGTGCAACGTCCATGCAATAGATGCGGATACGGACATTTTAACAACGTCTGTCCAGCTAACAATAAGGTATGCTTCATTTGTCACAAAATTGGACATTTTGCAAAGACATGTACGCAAAAATCTAAATCATTCAAGAAAACTCAACGTGACAAACAGAGAATTCAAACTTTTTATCAAAATGTAATTTTACGGAAGGAGTTTCCTTTCGCCAATATCAGCAATGCTGCCCTTGCTCAGTGCATGGATTTACGCAGTACGTTACGAACAGAACTCAAATCCGTCAAATGTAAATTGATGACAGTGAAGGAAACTTACGTTAGAGAAGAGCAAACGCTGGCTGAGAACGTCAAAGACATAAATACAAAGAATTGTATTTTGGAACAAACAGTGCGCGATCTGCAGAATCAGTTATGCCTACGAGAAGAATCGAACAAAGTGAAAGAACAAAATTTATCAACGGAAGTGAAAAATTTGAATAAGAAAAATTCAAAATTAAATGCGGAAAACTCTAAATTAAAAGAAACGGTGCGTGGCATACAAAATAAGATGAATGTGTCCAGTGTCCAGAAGGATGCAGTATCAGCTCTCAAGGACAAAATTCAAGCACTGGAAAAGGAACGTGACATGCACAAACAATGCTGTGAGGCATTTATTCAAAACTCAAACAAGGAATTTCTCGAATTCGAGAAAAGGAATCAAGAACTTAAGCAAATGCTAGCAACGGAGATGGCACAGAGAGAAAAGTTCAAACTGTTACATGAGAAGGACCAACAACTTATTTGTGACCTTAACAATGAAATAGATGAGCTAATGCAATGTAATATGCCATATCACCCGATGCAACATGTACAGCAACCGAGGACAATTCCGTTCCATCAGCCGAACGCCCCGTCACAACATGTTCCGTTGCCTTACGTAAACGCTCAATCCAAAAGAGGACGTCGCCGATCACGTCGTGGAACTTTTCTCTAAAACTCGGGACGAGTTTTCCCGACGGAAGGGGGATATTATCACAGAGGAATTTTGGACTTTTATCATAATTTGTATTTTTCTATATTCGGACATTCATCTTTATATTCAGACATTCATTTTATCAAATTTATGACATTCGATTTTAATGTGTTTGTTTACAGAGAACTTTCTTGTTAATCTTTATTTCTTTAGATCAATTATTCTTTAGGATTAAATCAATTTTCGTTTATTTGTAAAACTGCCCTACGGTCATTTTAGTTAAATCGCTCAAACCTTCACATTGCGTAATTAATCCTTCTTTAGAATTTGTATATATTCTTTACATCAAAAGGGACAGCTCTAGAGTGTCATATCCACTTACGTTACCAACTGATTTGTTTGTTTTGGTTACCGAATTAATTTGCTTCTTTTACACTCTCAATTATATTGACTCAACATGCCATTTCATGTAAATTAATCTTATAACTTGATTTTTGAATAGAAATCTTTAGTTCGGAGGTCAGACGTTGAACTGACAACATCCGTCTCGTTTTTGTTAAAATTTGATTATTGTTTATTTTATATCGCATCTTGGACTTTTCAATATCCATCGTTGAAGTGTGTAATAAATCATCGAAACTCGGATTCATATCACTGACTTATCCTTTACGCCTTTACTCTTTACTTATTCGGAGCGCTTCGGGAATACGGCCAGCGACGCGCCAACATTCCAGGCTCCTGTCGCCGACAGACGACGTCGGGCGAACTTTCTGTTGTCAAGCAGACGACAACACATCGTTTTCTTCATTTTCTCTTTGTTATAGTACATTGTAACTGGAAATGAGAATGACAGTAACTCGATGTGCAGCAATGTTGAAAATCGCCTTTTGTGATAGAATTAATTGATCTATTTGGTTCAAAAGCCTGAATTTAGCTACATGGCAGCTACTATGTAAATAGTAAAACAATTTATTATAAAATTCTGATCTATTGTGTTGTTATTAAGGACTTTTCCAGTTATATACAGGCGTTGGGGCAGTTCCAGAAAATAGAAACATTTTCTGCTGTGCTTGCTTTATGTTCGGTCGAACTCTAGGTTGTTGGGTATCATAATGTATGTTTGGACTTACTCTTTTATAATGTTCCAATAATAATTACATTTGTTGAATACATGTGGAAATACAGGCCTAAATAGAACGTCGGTCCTTGGGGCAGTTTCAGAAGGGATCACTTGCGCGCTTTTTAAAAACACCATATTTAAGGGACTATCTCAAAGTAATATAACATTGCACAGCTGACTCAAATATAAATAAAATGTTACTTCTGAAAATTCTGGACCGCTCAGATGACTCACTTTCGTTGTATGTCTATGCCGTAGGAAAGCAAAGTTCAAATGGAAGCTGTAACATTTTTATGAGATCAAAAACGTAGGGAAATAATTTCTCTTTTGTTTTTTTATCTTTTTTTAAATTATGTTTATTCTTAATAAAACATCAGTCTTGGTATTATCAGTGATCCCCCCTGTACCTTTTCACCAAGTCATACGTATACACGCAATCAAAGCATCGTGAATTCAGTGTTAAAGTTAACTGACGACCTGCAGCCTGTTTCACCATAATGCATAGGGTAACTATTGATCGCTTAGTATTTCTTATTAAAAATCATGAAGTTTTGTTTCTGAATTTATATTTGGTATGTAGAAATGATATTAGACAGCACAATATACTAGTAATCTAAATTGAAAACATTTTAAAGCTTTTTTTTGATGATGAATGTTGCAAAATTTCCTGAAATTTTTGAAAGAATTTTTGTGAATATGCATGTGTTTTAAGGTCAACGTGTACGTACTTCTAATCATTTGCTCAATAAATTTTTGTTGATGTTCAATAAATCAAATGACTGGAAAATGAACCTCAAACTCTTGTCCTTTATTTTTTTACCTGATCCCTTACAGGCGGGTATCACCCGTGTGGCTAACCAAACAGGGTATGCTTACTCCTCCCGGGCACCTGGTCCCACCTCTCCGTCGATGCTCAATTTGGTGCTCTATTGTGAGTGCTGTTGAGAGGATCTTCTTTATACATTGTACATTTTTTTTTGTGGTGAGATATTTCCATGGATACCAACATTAACTTTATGAACTCTTGGCCTTAGATTTTTATCTTCCTTATTTTTAATGTGCCGATAAAGCATATTTAAAAATGCATTTTTCTGTGGTGAGACTTTTCCATGGTTACCAAAATTTATGAATTCTTGACCTTGTATTTTACGACCCTTTTTTAACATGTGCATTTTGTATGTCACTATAAACCTGATAACTCTTTCTTAATGAATAAATAAAGAATTTGGTCATATATCATGTAGGTATGTATAACACATTTATTCAAGACAATGTCAGATGTTGATGATGATGATGATGATGATGATGATGATGATAGGATTCAACATTAACAACATGTCAGTCAGATACATAGATGACAGATAAACACATCGTCTTCATCTGGTATTTCCTCTGAAGTGCAGTCTTCATGCACCCATTCCTTACATGAGTCGCATTGAATCCATGTTCTTGCAAGACCTGCAGTCTAGCTCATCCTCTGGGGACTTGGGATATCCTTTCTTGAATGCCGTCTTCTTTTTTCGTTCTTTTGGGATATTTATCTGCAAAAATAGAAAAATATCTATCATTAAGTACCTTCTTAAAATCTGTTAGACCCTACAGGTCGTGTCATACAGCACTTGCGCATGAATTACGCATGAAATACGTCCACAATTTCGGAGATGCGTAATATACATGTACGTGATCATAAGGAAAACATTCGCGTTTAAAGCTTTTCAAACAGGCACCAGATTCTTCGCAAGAAAATTATATCCCATCTTAATTAAACGTCCTTTCTCTTGTAAACGGGTAGTTAAGATGGGGTTTTAATTTTTTCCCTAGGAATCTGGTTTCTCAAGCGCATTTTTTTTTCGTGATTCATACTTTGAAATTTTCTAAAAAAAATATTTTTTCGTGTTTTATGCGTTATTTCTACGTCGTTCTTGCGAGAGTCATCTGTTAATTTCACACATAACCACAAACTTTCAACGTGTATTTATAAATTCAGATTTTAAAATTTTAAGCGTAAATTATTAGCAATTTATACGTTAATGGCTGTGTGACACGCTCTTAAGACCCTGTCACACAGCACTTGCGCATGAATTACGCATAAACTACATCAAGCATTTCGGTCAAACGGGAAGATACGTGGAGATACGTAATCCATGCGCAAATATACGTAACTCATAATTTTTTAATACATTTCAAGCGAGTTTTTTTTTCCGCATTTTCATTCGTCGATTTGGAGTCCGGGATGACAATACGCGGACATACGCGAGAACGGTTTTGAGCAGCTCAAAATTTTCAGACCTTTTGGATTAACGCGATCTATGCGTAAATAACGTAGTTTTTATCTAGTTCTTATGCAATTCATCCTTAATTCACACGCGTGTGTGCGCAATGAATACGGGATTCTTACACTAAGTTGGCGATTTTCACGTCCGTTCCACGTATGTCTGCATATCTTTAACGAACCTTTCACGCATAAAACACGCATATATTGCGAATGCATTTGGAATTTCATTACCTTCATTTTACGGTGACTTAGTAAGCAAAATCAGAAGGATCAAAGGCAGATCGAACTTCAACCACAAATGTAAGAAAATAGTCGGTCGCCCGCTTTACCGAGAATATGATCCCACCGTCATCAAAAGAACACTGGGCATGGTACTGGACCAATCTACAGTTTTGTACCAGTGTCTTTCCCAACGTTGCACACTGGGCAACCGTGACGACAGGACTCCATGACCGGCCTTGTTTTAATCTCGCCAGAGAAGACTGGGTCCTGATTCTCTGTCTTGTCTGAGAGTTGGTCAGACTTCTCCGTTGATTGATCTTGAGCTCGCTTCAGCCAGCAGAGCACAGACTGTTATACGCATGCCATAGCTTTTTTTAGATCCTTTTACATAGAATTTGTGTTACAGTGGGCCGCTGCGTTTAACTGTCTTGTTTGTGACATCACCTTATAGTAAGAATTTTTATACATTTTTATGTTAGAATTTTTATACATTTTATGTTTATACATTTTTACAACTGTTGCGAGTCTGTGGAGACCTCTGTGTGTCCGGATAAGTGGGAGGGTTGTGCGCAAGTAATCTGGATAACCACACCATTTGCTAATAGCAGATGACCATCCAAAGTCGGCGCCGGGTGTACATTGGTCTCCTTCCTTTTATGTGTTGTCATTAATCTTTGATATTTTTGTACGTCTGTTCCGATTGTTTTGTATGGTGTTCTAGTGTTTTTTTTGTTTGATTTTTTTTTGTCGCGCATTTTTTTGTGGTTTGTAGTTTTTGTCTGATGTCATTTACGTATCACTTTCTTGTGGGTTTGTTTCGCTGGGTGGGTGCAGGGTGGTCATGCTGGAGATCATCCCCTTTTCAGAAAACAGAAGTTCATTAAGATTGAATTGTTTTGGGAGTATAATTTTCTCTATCAATTCCATCTTTTTTTTTTTTTTTTGGGTTTAGAAGCAGTGATATGCAGCCAAAAAGTTCAATTTCTCGACGGTTCTAGGATGCAGCCATGGTCTTCGCAAGATAGATGTGCGACCTGCTCTGGTTTCTCTTCTCCATCTGGTACGGCATCTCATATACTGACAGATGTTCAGTTGTTGTCGTAGCACTTCCTAATGGTCTATTGCAGTCGTACGCTAAAGAACCAGACGTTGTGTATCTTCAATTTTGAACAAGTAATTTCCAGAACAATTCCCTTTTCACAATAAAAATAAATAAAGGTTTAAGATGTTTCAAAAATCCATCGGAAGTTTACGTTGTTATTCGTATGCAGTGGTAACCCTTCGTAATGATTATTACTAAAACGTTTGCTGTTCGTTTTGTATCGTCAACATATCGCAATAATTCGTTTTTGTTCGCCATTTGACTTATTTACGCATCGTCGCTATTCGTTACAGGTCGTAACAATAAGTTAAATATCGCAAAGGTGCGCTTTCAGTCGCCTGGAATCCAAATACGTTGTGTAATATGCAAAACAGTAGGTCACATTCTAGTCTGTTCTGTTTGTTCATTTCACATGAGAAGGTATATGTCAAGTGTTTGTTGGCATCATCAGTCACGTAGTTGATCACAGTTGATAAGTGACGTCATTGATCACGTGGTTGGTCATGAGACCAGTGATGTCATAAGTCACGTGGTTGCTCATGACGATATTGACGCATAGATCATGTTGTTGGTCAAGTGACCAGTGACGCAACCAACAATGTGACATGACGTCACTGGTCACTGAACAACCACATGACGGATGAAATCAATGGTCACTTGACCAATCACCTGACTTGTGACGTCACTGGTCACATGACAACCATGTGATTGATGACGTCATCAACCACATGGCCCATAACGTCACTGGTCACCAACAACTGAACCTATGATGTCACTGTCACGTAGCTGTAACGTCACTGGTAACCAGACGTGATTTATGATTTCACTGGTCACATGACCAACCACGTGACTGATCACGTAATGAATCACGTGACCTATGACATCACTGGTCATATGACCAACCATGTGACTGACGAGGTCACTGGTCACATGACCAACCCTGTCACTAATGACGTTACTATTCACATGAACAACCATGTGACTGATGACGTCACTTACCAAATATGACGACGTCAGTGGTCAAACGGTCAACCACGTGACTGATGACTTCACCATCCATGAGAACTATGACGTCATGATCATATGATTTACCACGTGACAGATGAAATCAGAGGTCACATGATCAACCACGTGTCTGATGACGTCAGAAGTCACATGACCAACCAAGTAACTGATGACGTCACTTGCCACGTGACCTATGACTGATGACGTCAGAGGTCACATGACCAACCACGTGACTGATGACGTTAGAGGTCACATGACCCACCACGTGACTGATGACGTCAACGGTCACATGACCAACAACGTGACTGATGACGTCACTTGCCATGTGACCTATGACGTCAATGGTCACATGACCAACAACCTGACTGATGACGTCACTTGCCACGTGACCTATGACGTCACATGACCAACAACGTGACTGATGAAATCACTTGCAATGTGACCTATGACGTCAATGGTTACATGACCAACCACGTGACTGATGACGTCAGAGGTCACATCACCAACCACATGACTGATGACGTCAGATGTCACATGACCAACCACGTGACTTGGAACGTGACCATCCACGTGACTGATGACGTCACTTGCCACGTGACCTATGACGTCACTGGTCACATGACCAATCACGTGACTGATGACGTGAGAGGTCACATGACCAACCACGTGACTGATGACGTCACTTGCCACGTGACCTATCACTGATGACGTCAGAGGTCACATGACCAACCACGTGACTGATGACGTCAAAGGTCACATCACCAACCACGTGACTGATGACGTCAGAGGTCACATGACCAACCACGTGACTGATGACGTCACTTGGCACGTGACCTATGACGTCACATGACCGACCACGTGACTGATGACGTCAGAGGTCACATGACCAACCACGTGAATGATGACGTCACTGGTCACATGACCGACCACGTGACTGATGACGTCAGAGGTCACATGACCAACCACGTGAATGATGACGTCACTGGTCACATGACCAACCACGTGACTGTTGACGTCAGAGGTCACATGACCAACCACGTGACTGATGACGTCAGAGGTCACATGACCGACCACGTGACTGATGACGTCACTGGTCACATGACCAACCACGTGACTGATGACGTCAGAGGTCACATGACCAACCACGTGACTGATGACGTCACTTGCCACGTGACCTATGACGTCAGAGGTCACATGACCAACCACGTGACTTATGACCTATGACGTCAAAGGTCACATGACCAATCACGTGACTGATGACGTTAGAGGTCACATGACCATCCACGTGACTGATGACGTCAGAGGTCACATGACCAACCACGTGACTGATGACGTCACTTGCCATGTGACCTATGACGTCACTAGTAACATGACCAACCACGTGACTGATGACGTCACTGGTCACATGATCGACCACGTGACTGATGACGTCACTGGTCACATGACCAACCACGTGACTGATGACGTCAAAGGTCACATGACCAATCACGTGACTGATGACGTAAGAGGTCACATGACCATCCACGTGACTGATGACGTCAGAGGTCACATGACCAACCACGTGACTGATGACGTCACTTGGCACGTGACCAACCACGTGACTGATGACGTCACTTGCCATGTGACCTATGACGTCACTAGTAACATGACCAACCACGTGACTGATGACGTCACTGGTCACATGATCGACCACGTGACTGATGACGTCACTGGTCACATGACCAACCACGTGACTGATGACGTCAAAGGTCACATGACCAATCACGTGACTGATGACGTAAGAGATAACATGACCATCCACGTGACTGATGACGTCAGAGGTCACATGACCAACCACATGACTGATGACGTCACTGGTCACATGACCAACCACGTGACTGATGACGTCAAAGGTCACATGACCAATCACGTGACTGATGACGTTAGAGGTAACATGACCGTCAACGTGACTGATGACGTCAGAGGTCACATGACCAACCACGTGACTGATGACGTCACTTGGCACGTGACTAACCACGTGACTGATGACGTCACTTGTCTTGTGACCTATGACGTCACACGACCAACCACGTGACTGATGACGTCACAGGTCACATGACCGACCACGTGACTGATGACGTTACAGGTCACATGACCAACCACGTGACTGATGACGTCACTTGGCACGTGACCGACCACATGACTGATGACGTCACTTGTCATGTGACCTATTACGTCACTGGTCACATGACCAACCACGTGACTGATGACGTCACTTGGCACGTGACCTATGACGTCACATGACCGACCAAGTGACTGATGACGTCACTGGTCACGTGACCGACCACGTGACTGATGACGTCACTGGTCACATGACCGACCACGTGACTGATGACGTCAGAGGTCACATGACCAACCACGTGAATGATGACGTCACTGGTCACATGACCAACCACGTGACTGTTGACGTCAGAGGTCACATGACCAATCACGTGACTGATGACGTCACCTATGACGTCACTGGTCACATGACCAACCACGTGACTGATGACGTCAAAGGTCACATGACCAATCACGTGACTGATGACGTCACTGGTCACATGACCGACCACGTGTCTGATGACGTCACTGGTCACATGACCAACCACGTGAATGATGACGTCAAAGGTCACATGACCAATCACGTGACTGATGACGTTAGAGGTCACATGACCATCCACGTGACTGATGACGTCAGAGGTCACATGACCAACCACGTGACTGATGACGTCACTTGCCATGTGACCTATGACGTCACTGGTCACATGACCAATCACGTGACTGATGACGTTAGAGGTCACATGACCATCCACGTGACTTTTGACGTCAGAGGTCACATGACCAAGCACGTGACTGATGACGTCACTGGTCACATGACCAACCACGTGACTGATGACGTCAAAGGTCACATGACCAATCACGTGACTGATGACGTTAGAGGTCACATGACCGACCACGTGACTGATGACGTCAGAGGTCACATGACCAACCACGTGACTGATGACGTCACTTGGCACGTGACCAACCACGTGACTGATGACGTCACTTGCCATGTGACCTATGACGTCACTGGTCACATGACCAACCACGTGACTGATGACGTCACTGGTCACATGACCAACCACGTGACTGATGACGTCACTTGCCATGTGACCTATGACGTCACTGGTCACATGACCAATCACGTGACTGATGACGTTAGAGGTCACATGACCATCCACGTGACTTTTGACGTCAGAGGTCACATGACCAAGCACGTGACTGATGACGTCACTGGTCACATGACCAACCACGTGACTGATGACGTCAAAGGTCACATGACCAATCACGTGACTGATGACGTTAGAGGTCACATGACCGACCACGTGACTGATGACGTCAGAGGTCACATGACCAACCACGTGACTGATGACGTCACTTGGCACGTGACCAACCACGTGACTGATGACGTCACTTGCCATGTGACCTATGACGTCACTGGTCACATGACCAACCACGTGACTGATGACGTCACTGGTCACATGACCAACCACGTGACTGATGACGTCACTTGCCATGTGACCTATGACGTCACTGGTCATATGACCAACCACGTGACTGATGACGTCACTGGTCACATGACCAACCACGTGACTGATGACGTCAAAGGTCACATGACCAATCACGTGACAGATGACGTTAGAGGTCACATGACCATCCACATGAGGGATGACGTCAGAGGTCACATGACCAACCACGTCACTTGGCACGTGACTAACCACGTGACTGATGACGTCACTTGTTATGTGACCTATGACGTCACACGACCAACCACGTGACTGATGACGTCACAGGTCACATGACCGACCACGTGACTGATGACGTTACAGGTCACATGACCAACCACGTGACTGATGACGTCACTTGGCACGTGACCGACCACATGACTGATGACGTCACTTGTCATGTGACCTCTTACGTCACTGGTCACATGACCAACCACGTGACTGATGACGTCACTTGGCACGTGACCTATGACGTCACATGACCGACCAAGTGACTGATGACGTCACTGGTCACGTGACCGACCACGTGACTGATGACGTCACTGGTCACATGACCGACCACGTGACTGATGACGTCAGAGGTCACATGACCAACCACGTGAATGATGACGTCACTGGTCACATGACCAACCACGTGACTGTTGACGTCAGAGGTCACATGACCAACCAATTGA
Organism: Pinctada fucata; assembly: GCA_028142955.1. Taxonomy (NCBI): domain Eukaryota; kingdom Metazoa; phylum Mollusca; class Bivalvia; order Pterioida; family Pteriidae; genus Pinctada; species Pinctada fucata. The sequence continues at coordinate 29,574,171 of AP027115.1, forward strand.
CTTATGACGTCACCTATGACGTCACTGGTCACATGACCAACCACGTGACTGATGACGTCAAAGGTCACATGACCAATCACGTGACTGATGACGTCACTGGTCACATGACCGACCACGTGAATGATGACGTCAAAGGTCACATGACCAATCACGTGACTGATGACGTTAGAGGTCACATGACCATCCACGTGACTGATGACGTCAGAGGTCACATGACCAACCACGTGAATGATGACGTCACTTGCCATGTGACCTATGACGTCACTGGTCACATGACCAATCACGTGACAGATGACGTTAGAGGTCACATGACCATCCACATGAGTGATGACGTCAGAGGTCACATGACCAACCACGTGACTGATGACGTCACTTGGCACGTGACTAACCACGTGACTGATGACGTCACTTGTTATGTGACCTATGACGTCACACGACCAACCACGTGACTGATGACGTCACAGGTCACATGACCAACCACGTGACTGATGACGTCACTTGGCTCGTGACCAACCACGTTACTGATGACGTCACTTGCCACGTGACCTATCACGTCACTGGTCACATGACCAACCTCGTGACTGATGACGTCAGAGGTTACATAACCAACCACGTAGCCTATGACGTCACTGATCACATGACCAACCACGTGACGGATGACGTCACGGATCATATGGCAAACCAATCAAGTGACGTCATAAAGTATAATCACGTGACCCATTACCAGGTTTATCGCGACCTGGGGCAGAGCATTTTGACTGGCCACAACAAAACTATACAAATACATATTACCAGGTTTATCGCGACCTGGGATACGCTAATAATTAATTATCATAATTAGAAATGGCTACCTACCCTGAGTTAATACAACTATAACCTAGATGATTAAGAAGGTTATATGTATGCCACATGAGTTCATTAATCCCCCGTGGGTCAAATACCCCCTCGAGAGTCTTACAAATAGAAAGACCCACGGGGAATTACTGAACAGTATGTCAGACTCCTGTGATGTGCGCATCCTTTACATCGTCCATACACTTGTGTTTCGCTTGTCAGTTATACCAATGTTGCAGGAACAACACCTTATACTTTTCAAGGTCATTGGAAAAAATTTACTAGAAGCCACGGATTACTTCCAATCACCTGATTGGATACATCTCTGTGTATCTGGACATTTATAAGACCTTTGGACACGACTTATCAGGATAACTTATGAATGCAGCTGGTGGTAACGAGAAATCAAGTCTGTGTGCAATCAGTATTTCCCTTTTTTAAGCACAATGACCTCGTTTGTTTACTATAGTTAAACATGGTGAGAATTCGGTCTTTTCGAAATGCAGAGTTACTTTCCATTTGTGAAGGTATCCGACGTCAAGTAAGTGTGACGTCATTAAATTCGATGGAATAAAGCGTAAAATTCTGGGAAACAGCGAGGGTTACAAATATGACGTTCTTAAAAGAATTTAATAACGTCACAAAACCTTGACCTCAGATACTTGCACAAATGGGAAGTAACTCTGTATCTTGAAAAGACCAAATAAACCCTATGGATTACAAAGTCAAGCAAACAGATGCTTACTCTGACAACTTATATTGCTTGGTACATGGTTGATCATGATTGCTCTCTGTTTATTATGAGGGGGTTGACAGGGTGAAAGGGTGGGGGGAGGAAGGGGGTGGGAGGAGGGAGAGAGGGGAGAGGGAGGGAAGGGGAAGAAAGGGGCGGGAGGGGCAGAAGGAGGGAGGGCGGGCAGGAGGGGGAGGTAAGGGAAGGGTGAAAAGAAGGGGTGGGAGGGAAGAGAAAGGTCCCCCTCCCAATTATCTTTTTTCAACAGACAACATACTGTATATATCAAATAGGGTGAATTCCATCAATTTATTATGCATTATTTCAATTGCAGGTCTTCTTTGCTGCATAGTTTGGTGGAAATCTAATGATTCGTTGACTTCAGGATAAATTTTAAGAATGCGTAAGTGTCTCAGCCTACAAATTATGAACTTTGCGTTGCTAATGAAAAGTCGTAAAAGTTTGAACAGTTTATTCAAAATACAAATGTAACACATTGATCATAGCAGTATGAGAAGTATATACAGTGTCATACAAAATATTGAGTACAGTTTTTATTTGGAGTCTGGGATACTTCACAATCAAATGGAAATTGCCAACAAAATTTGTGACTAATGTGGCATCAAGACATACAAACAAAGTTTCCTGCATCTTAATGTTACGCTTATACACAAAAGTCATATCAAGTTTAAATGTCATTTAATCCAGTGCTTAATTTTATGTTCTCTTTTTTTAAAAATTGTTGATTTTTTTTTTTATTTAATTTTAATGGCCTCCTTCCTCCCCTTCAGCCATCCAACTCCACCATTAATTTACTGTTTCCATTTTATTTCATATTTCAACCAATTTAGTTTTTATTTTGAATTGTTATTAGGATTTATTTCAATATTGTTTTGTTTTTATATTTTGATTTTGTTTTAATTTAATTATTTTTTGTTTATTTTTTTGTTTTATTTTATTATGTTTTGTTTTAATTTTTTTTGTTTATGTTTTTGTTTTATTTTATTATGTTTTGTTTTAAGTATTTTTTGTTTATGTTTTTTAATTTTAATTCCGAAACCGAAAAGTAAAATACCGAAACCGAATTTAAAACACGGAAACCGAAAAGTAAAACACAAACACAGAAAAAACACAAACACAGAAAAAACACAAACACAGAAAAAACAAAAACACAGAAAAAACACAAACACAATACACCGTTGCAGCTCTTCCAAATGCAAGATAAGTTGCATTACTTCCTTTAACAGGTTCCTTCTTTCTCTACACTGTCTTTCTCTGATCTGATAATATCAGGATCTGCTTCAATCTGAAATAATTGAATTTTTAGATTCTAATCTTAATTAACCTTGCCTTAATCTTTTATTTTTTCTACATGCATTTAAATTAAATTGAAATGAAATTTTGCATTGCATGTGACTTTCAAATCCCCATATGTACCATTCAATGATTAAGGTGAAGCTTAATTTTTAGTCCCCTACCCGCAAAGCCAAAAGGGACTACTAGTTTCCTCTCGGTCTGTCCGTCCGTCTGTCTGTCACAATTTAAGTTTTCCGGACTTTTACTTTATGAAAATCTGACACAGACAGGCAAATAATAATCAACAAAATGCCCATCAGTCCAATGTAACAGCTAGTATGTGTAACAATAAAACTATGGTCATGAAACACGAGTAATGACTCCTGAAATATGCTGTGAATATGAGAATATCTTTTGCTGCAACTAGACCAAAGGATTCTCAAATTATCATCTGGAATCCACTGTATATATTTCTTAATATAATGTAGTGACCTATTGACTCCAAAATCAATAGGTTCCCAGTGATGGGAAGGAAATTTTTTTTTATCAATTGGGCCATTTACTATGGTTTTTTAAAAAGACTAGGTGCACTATTTACCCTTATTTTGGACCTGTAACATGTATAAAAATCAAATTCAAGGAATTGTGGTCCCCCGCTTTTGGGTGTTTGTCTTTAAAGGAATGTTTACAGACATCCCCCCATTCTTAAGTTTTAATAATATATCTCATATATCATCAACATTCTAAATATGAAAGATTAACACCAAGAAAAGGTCAAAAGGTCCAAACTTGTGTTTTGTTTCAAAGGGACAGGGCTTATGAAAAGGTATGCACATGTGAAATATTTAAGACCTATGATTTAAATTACCATCAAAAACTTATGGTCGAGGATGAAGTTTTTAAATGTGGGTCAACCTCCATGGACAAGGTCACAAGGTCAGAATGTTATTATCAACAGAAAGGTCTCATCACAAGGAATACACATGTGAAATGTGAAAGCCCTATCATTTTCCATTCAAAAGTTATGGACAAGGTTATAGTTTTTTGAAAAGTAGGTCGAACTCCAAGGTCAAGGTCAAAAATTTTGGTATCCATGCAAAGGTCTTGTCACAAGGGATACACGTGTGAAATATCAAAGCCCTATCACTTTCCATTTAAAAGTTATGGTCAAGGTTAAAGTTTTTAATAAGTAGGTCGAAATCAAAGGTCAAGGTCACAAGGTCAAAAATTTTGGTATCCATGGAAAGGTCTTGTCACAAGGAATACACATGTGAAATATCAAAGCCCTATCACTTACCATTCAAAAGTTATGCACAAGGTTAAAGTTTTTGTGACTGACGGACAGATGGACAGACGAACCGGTTTTAATGTCCTCGTGCTTTCTTTTTTTTTTGAAAAGTAGGTCAAACTCAAAGGTCAAGGTCACAAGGTCAAAAATTTTGGTATCCATGGAAAGGTCTTGTCACAAGGAATACACATGTGAAATATCAAAGCCCTATCACTTTCCATTCAAAAGTTATGGTCAAGGATAAAGTTTTTAATAAGTAGGTCAAAGTCCAAGGTCACAAGGTCAAAAATTTTGGTATCCATGGAAAGGTCTTGTCACAAGGAATACACATGTAAAATATCAAAGCCCTATCACTTTCCATTCAAAAGTTATGGTCAAGGTTAAAGTTTTTAATAAGTAGGTCAAAGTCCAAGGTCACAAGGTCAAAAATTTTGGTATCCATGGAAAGGTCTTGTCACAAGGAATACACATGTGAAATATCAAAGCCCTATCACTTTCCATTCAAAAGTTATGGTCAACGTTAAAGTTTTTAATAAGAAGGTCAAAGTCCAAGGTCACAAGGTCAAAAATTTTGGTATCCATGGAAAGGTCTTGTCACAAGGAATACACATGTGAAATATCAAAGCCCTATCACTTACCATTCAAAAGTTATGCACAAGGTTAAAGTTTTTGTGACTGACGGACAGACGGACAGACGGACAGATGGACGGACAGACGGACGGACGAACCGGTTTTAATGTCCCCGCGCTTTCGCGAAAGCGGGGGACAAAAAATACTCACAACTGAGACTTCTCTAATTATTTAAGGACAAAGGTCATAAGTAACATTCCGTAAATAATATTGAAATCCATGCAAAGGGGAAGTAGTTATGTCCCAACCAAGGTTTCACCCAAATAGTCCATTGTGACCTTGAACTTTGATCTATGACCTTTTTTCAAGGTCATGATAAACCCTTGTGTTCTAAGTAACAGTGAAATATTAAAATCTATGCATCTATAAAAGGCGGAATACACATGAATATATACAAAAGCCCTTTCATGAACAGTAACAAAGTTATACCCCTTTATTGGAGGTCACAGTATTTTTCATACATGGGACGGTATGAAAGACGTACAATCCAAACACTGTAAGCGGCATAACACTACTATGACCTTTATGATTTACCTTTGATCATGTTGATAATGTAATTTATGCTATCTTGAGTCTTGAGTCTTCTCTTTCAGGTTTCTTTTCTTCAAGTTCTTCAAGCCTTTGTTATAATAATCCAGGGAAACTGAAAAAATAATTAAATATTACAGCAATTATTGTAAACGTTGTTATTTTCGCTGGGGGTAAATTTTGCAATTATAACATCAAGATGATATGCATGAGGAAAATTTTCATGATAAATTTGTCTTTCCTATTGTACAAATGCAGTGGTGATAAAGCATGGGGGGATTTTCGCTGGGGGATTTTCGCTAAGTCCCTAGAAAAAACATAGGGTAATCAAAGATTACATAGCTCACCTTTACAGGTTTTTGTCAAAAATCAGGTTAAAGTTTTTGAAAAGTAGGTCATAGTCCAAGGTCAAGGTCACTAGGTCAAAGGTCATGGTCTCAAATGAAAGGTCTCGTCACAAGGTATCTACATGTGAAATATCAAAGCCCTACCCCTTATAGTTCAAGAGATATAGCCCAGGTAAAAGTTTTGTCTACCGAGGACAACAACGCCGCCGCCGAGGGTATGGCATTAGCTCTCCGGACTTTTTCGTCCCGGCGAGCTAATAAGAAAATTACCTCCCCGCAAAAATTTCCACTTTTACAGTATGACTGTATCTGGTAAGAAACTATGCTTTTCCTTTTTTTCCTATAATCATTTTATTTTCATTGTAACCCTCTTTTTTAATTTGTATATTGTACCAAAAAGCATAGGTAATCACAGATTACAAAGCAGGCTTTCTACTCTACCTTGATGAAAATGTAGGAAAAAAGTAGGAGTAGTCAATGAAAAAAAGTAGGAGAAAAATAGGAAAAAGTAGGAATTAATAGGGGGAAAGTAGGAAATTTTCCATCACTTTTAGCGACAATTTTCAGTAAGTATGACACACAAATCACAGTAAGCAATGATTGTAGACTAGTAATGTTCATCTTTGATGAAATGACAGAGAGAAATTAGGACAGATTGATTTTTCAAGTAAAATATACAGACTGGGCGAGCGAAGCTCACCCGAAATTTTTTAAAAACTTTGAATCAGATGTCGATGACAAGTGAAGCAAGTAATTTTTTACTTTAGAGATGAAAAAGTAGGAATAGTAGGAGGTTTTGAAGAAAAAATAGGAAAAAATAGGATCAAAATAAAAAAGTAGGAAAAGTAGGAAATAGTAGGAAAAAGTAGGAACAGTAGAAAGCCTGACAAAGCTCACCTCGTGGCAGCCAAATTCAATTCAATCATATTTCTTAGTACATGTATATTGGCTTTTAAAGGCAAAATCATTCAAGTGGAAAAAGTCATTTTATGAAAGTTTGATCAAAGATACATCCAATATGCAAGTGTGGTACATGTAGCACTTATACTTTACTTAATATTTGCTTTTAAAGGCAAAATCACTCAAGTGGAAAAAGTAGGTCAAGGTCATTTTATGAAAGTCTGATCAAAGATACATCCGATATGCAAGTTTGGTACATGTAGCACTTACACTTTGCTCAATATTGGCTTTTAAAGGCAAAATCATTCAAGCGGAAAAGGTAGGTCAAGGTCATTTTATGAAAGTTTGATCAAAGTTACATCCAATATGCAAGTTTGGTACATGTAGCACATACACTTTGCTCAATATTGGCTTTTAAAGGCAAAATCAATCAAGCGGAAAATGTAGGTCAAGGTCATTTTATGAAAGTTTGATCAAAGATACATCCAATATGCAAGTTTGGAACATGTAGCAATTATACTTTGCTCAATATTGGCTTTTAAAAGCAAAATCACTCAAGTGGAAAAAGTAGGTCAGATGCTGCATCCGATGCATGGGTCCATCTCGGCATCCAAAGACGAATCACTTGTGCAAGTTTGGTTACTGTAGCATTAGTACTTTGTCAGATACTGAGCTACCCCAAACTTCTTAACCAAGTCACTCATGCGGAAAATGTAGGTCAGAAGCTGCATCCAATGCATGGGTTCACCTCAGCATCCAAAGATGAATCACTTGTGCAAGTTTGGTTAATGTAGCATCAGTACTTTGTCAGATACTGAGCTACCCTAAACTTCTTAACCAAGCCACTCAAGCGGAAAATGTAGGTCAGATGCAGCATCCGATGCATGGGTTTACCTCAGCATCCAAAGATGAATCACTTGTGCAAGTTTGGTTAATGTAGCATCAGTACTTTGTCAGATACTGAGCTACCCCAAACTTCTTAACCAAGTCACTCAAGCGGAAAATGTAGGTCAGAAGCTGCATCCAATGCATGGGTTCACCTCAGCATCCAAAGATGAATCACTTGTGCAAGTTTGGTTAATGTAGCATCAGTACTTTGTCAGATACTGAGCTACCCTAAACTTCTTAACCAAGCCACTCAAGCGGAAAATGTAGGTCAGATGCAGCATCCGATGCATGGGTTTACCTCAGCATCCAAAGATGAATCACTTGTGCAAGTTTGGTTACTGTAGCATCAGTACTTTGCCAAATACTGAGCTACCCCAAACTTCTTAACCGGACGCAGACGTATAGCATAAGCTCACTCAACTTCGTCGAGGTGAGCTAATAAGACTCAAGTCTGTCAGAAAGACCTCAAAGGTGGCTTTTAGGAGTTAACAAGAAAATAGCAACACACAGAAATGCTCAAAGTTCAAAGTCAAGGTCACTAGATCGAAAGTCATGGTGTCAAATAAAAGCTCTATCTACAAGAAGTCTACAAAAATTGAATTTTGGAAGTCATCAAGGGGCATAACTCCTCGAAAAATATGTCAAGCGTGATGAAAGTCAAACTTGTTCTGTAACTATCCAAGACTAAGCTATGTATCAAATTTCACATGAATATCTCTATTTGTTGCAAAGTCTGGAAAACTGACAAAAATTGAATTTTGCAAGTCATCAAGGGGCATAACTCCTCGAAAAATAGATCAAGCCTGCCTAAAGTCGAACTTGCTCTGTAACTATCCAAGACCATGCTGTGTATCAAATTTTACTTTAATATCTGTATGCGTTGCAGAAAAATGTCTGTAAAACTGAAAATTGGACAGACGGACTGACGGACGGACTCTGACCGAGAGGAAAATAAGAGTTCCCTTCGGCATTGCTAGTAGGGGACTAATAAATGGAAACTACATAATCATTTCTTGACCTTGGCAAAATGTAGTGTCAGCAACTTGACCTTGGACACCCAAGTTTCCGTTTCTGTTCCTGCCTCTGTAAGAATGCAGCAGATTATTTTTGCCTCGAGTAAATTTTCATGAAATGCGCAAAAATTACCACAACACAAAAATTCACGTTTACAGCACAATGCAGTAGCTAAAATCCTTAAACATCCAGATACATTATTATCATCATCATCACACCTATTTGCAGACTTTAAAATATGATGTCATAGTTTATTCACAGTCACATATCATGTGATACCCAAATGATATGTTCCACAAGAAAGGAGATACCTGTGGAATATGTCATTTGTGTATCACGTGATATTGGCCAATCAAAATATTATTCCATTGGCCAATGATTATATGATGTCATAATTTAAATCAGGTCAGACATTTGGAGATCACATGCATGCATCCAGAAATTAAGGGACTTATGATATACAGTTAAAGTATACCATTGAGGGAGTTTTGAAAAAGGGCGAAGCCTCGGGAGATAGGTCTGGTCTCGGGGAACCAGAATCGTGCTAACTCCCTCAATGGTATACTTTAACTGTTTTATTATACCGAAACAAACATAATATACTGAAACAAACATATCTCTTAGGTTCACAGGGTTCTATTGGAAATTCTAATGATTTTGCCTTGCCTTCTCGACTGAATGACTGAGTAACGGAAAATATTAATTTTTGATGATAAGATAAACAGAAACATCATTTATCATACTTATAGTGACATGTTCAATTTTTGATTGATTTATTTTATTGCGGATTAATTTATGTGCTAAGCGGATAGGAGGCGGATTACTCTGATTTTGCTCCCGTACTAATAGTGTCATCCGATCAACCTTCAATGGCACAGATTGGCTGATACTGACACACCCCCAAAGAAGCTCCGCCCCATTTTGAAACTAACTTCCTAGGGAAATAGTCTTCTCAACTAACGCACCCCTTTGCAGGGAAATAGTCTTATCAGGTGATTTTCAGGGATTTAGTTAAATTTAATGAGTCTCTTTTTATATATAGGAAAAAATCAGTAAAGGTATAATAAACTTAGTTAGTTAAAGCGCTTAAAATATACTTTAGATATTGACTACTATAAACATCGTTAGTTACTACTTTAAAAGAGAGTATAACGTAATGAAATCTCTCTCAAAAAATAATGTATTATATTATTATTATAGATTATATTCACTGTTGACTCGATCAGTGTTTCTTATAATATTCACTGCCATGGCAATATTTAATTTTATCACGATGCCCCTAATGTCTGATTAAATTAAGCTATTACATAATCGCGCATTTTATTATGTTGCACATAATATATTACTTCAGATCGTGTGATTGGACAAAAACTCAAAATCAGCTATGACATCACCAAGGAAACACTCAGCTGAAAGTTGGTAAATAATGCATATAAAATGATTAAAATTCTGAAATTCTTAAACATGTTAAACTATTGTGTACTGCACGGTATTTCATCATCGACATGTGATAAACTTAAGAATCTCACATGATGTTTCTGTTTCAAACTGAGTATAATAATTATGGAAACTCGCAGTATCTCTTTAAGACAAGACATGGGAAGTCAAATTATACAATATTGTCATGTAACATCTGGTTCCATAAATACTGTAGGAAACAGAAAATCACTCCAGATATTCTATAACAGCATACTGCTGTATATGTACTTATTTTGGCAGGAATCGTATTTTAGCAGAGTTTGCTGATAATCACTGTCTAACGACAGAGCCACTGATTTAAGACTATGATATAATATCTATCATCTAGATTATAATGGAAATAAGCTTTGAATGCATCAAAGTTGCAAAGTGCTGAGTTGCAAAACTAGAATGTAAGTATGAATATGCAGACTTGCAATGTACGACATGAATTGAATATGATCTCGGCAGATGAGAAACATCAACAGCACATTTCAGGTTGATACTCATTCATACATGATTCAGAAACAATTTTCATTTATCAGAGTCCTGTGAGTTTGACCTTTTGACCCCCAACTCATCAGGAACCATCCTTGATTCATGGGAAACATTTCTGAGAAGTTCCATGATAATAGGTGCAATACAGGCTGACTAATATGATTCGGAAACCATTTTCAATCATCTAAGTCCTATGACCTTAACCGTTGACCTTTTGACCAAAAAATCAGTAGGGATCATCCTTGATTTATGGGAAACATTTCTGACAAGTTCCATGATAATAGGTGCAATACAGGCTCTTATATGGTCCGAAAACCATTTTCAATCATCTGAATTCCATGACCCTGACCTTTGACCTTTTGACCCTAAACTCGATAGGGATCATCCTTGATTTATTGGAAACATGTCTGGCAAGTTTCATGATCATAGGTACAATACAGGCTCTAATATTGTCCGAAAACCATTTTCAATCATCCGAGTCATATGACCTTAAGCTTGAACTTTGACCTTTTGATCCCAATAGGGTTCATCCTTGATTCATGGAGAACATTTCTGGTAGATTTCACCATCATAGAAGCCATACAGGCTCTTATATGGTCCGAAAACCATTTTCAATCATCTGAGTCCTATGACCTTGACCTTTGACCCCCAAACTCAATAGGGTTCATCCTTGATTCCTTGGAAACATTTCTGGTTAGTTTCAAAATCATAGAAGCAATACAGGCTCTTATATGGTCCGGAAACCATATTCAATCATCCGAATCCTATGACCTTTGACCTTTTGACCCCAAAATCAATAGGGTTCATCCTTGATTCACGGTAAACATTTCTGGCAAGTTTAATGATCAAAGGTGCAATACAGACTCTTATATGGTCTGGAAACCATATCTAATCATCAGAGTCCTATGACCAAGACCTTTGACCCCAAGATCAATATGGTTCATCCTTGACTCATGGTGGTTAAGTGTATGAAGTTTCATTGTTCTAGCATGTAACATAGTTGACTTATAGTCTGGAAACCAATTATTGACGCCGGGTCGCCCGCCCGTCTCACCTCAAACTAGAACTGTCCTTAAAGTGACAAATTATACCCCCCGTGGGACATTTTTCTCTTAACAGATTCATTTATGACATAGGAATCTATATGTTAAACATCATAGCCATATCCCTTATGGTTAAAAAGTAGGTCAAAGGTCAAGGTCACTAGGTCAGAAACCATGGTATAGAATGAAAGCTCTGATTGTGAGGAATCTATATGTGAAATATCAAAGCCCTATCCCTTTTTGAATAAAAAGTAGGTCAAAGGTCAAGATCAAGGTCACTAGGTCAAAAGTCATGATATCAAACATGTCAAATGAAAGCTCTCATCATGAGGAATCTATATGTGAAATATCAAAGCCCTATCCCTTACAGTTAAACATAGGTAATCACAGATTACGAAGCTCACCTCGTGGCAGCAAAATTCAATTAAATAAAGCCTGTGTTTGTGAAACACGAATGCCCCCGGTGGCATCTTTGTTAGTATGAACACTATTTTCTGTTAAGTACATGTATGGGAGGTCGCTGGGTTAAAAGTTCAAAGGTCAAGGTCACGAGGTCAAAAATTTTGGTATCAATTGAAAGGTCTTGTCACAAGGAATACGCATGCGAAATATGAAAGCCCTATCACTTACCATTCAAAAGTTATGCCCAATGTTAAAGTTTTTGAAAAGTAGGTCAAAGGTCAAGGTCACGAGGTCAAAATTTTTGGTATCAATGGAAAGGTCTTGTCACAAGGAATACACATGTGAAATATGAAAGCCCTATCACTTACCATTCAAAAGGTATGCCCAATGTTAAAGTTTTTGAAAAGTAGGTCAAAGGTCAAGGTCAAGGTCACGAGGTCAAAAATTTTGGTATCAATGGAAAGGTCTTGTCACAAGGAATACACATGTGAAATATGAAAGCCCTATCACTTACCATTCAAAAGGTATGCCCAATGTTAAAGTTTTTGAAAAGTAGGTCAAAGGTCAAGGTCAAGGTCACGAGGTCAAAAATTTTGGTATCAATGGAAAGGTCTTGTCACAAGGAATACACATGTGAAATATGAAAGCCCTATCACTTCCCATTCAAAAGTTATGCCCAATGTTAAAGTTTTTTGAAAAGTAGGTCAAAGGTCAAGGTCAAGGTCACGAGGTCAAAAATTTTGGTATCAATGGAAAGGTCTTGTCACAAGGAATACACATGTGAAATATGAAAGCCCTATCATTTACCATTCAAAAGTTATGCCCAATGTTAAAGTTTTTGAAAAGTAGGTCAAAGGTCAAGGTCAAGGTCACGAGGTCAAAAATTTTGGTATCAATTGAAAGGTCTTGTCACAAGGAATACACATGTGAAATATGAAAGCCCTATCACTTCCCATTCAAAAGTTATGTCCAATGTTAAAGTTTTTCGGACAAACAGACAAACAGACAAACAGACAAACAGATAAACAGACAAACAGACGGACAGGCCAAAAACTATATGCCCCCGAATCTTTGATTCTGGGGGCATAAAAATATTTCTAATTACATGTATACTGGCTTTTAAAGGCAAAATCTTTCAAGCGGAAAAAGTAGGTCAAGGTCATTTTATGAAAGTTTGATCAAAGATACATCCAATATGCAAGTGTGGTACATGTAGCACTTATACTTTTCTCAATATTGGCTTTTAAAGGCAAAATCACTCAAGCTCAAAAAGTAGGTCAAGGTCATTTTATGAAAGTTTGATCAAAGATACATCCAATATGCAAGTTTGGTACATGTAGCACTAATACTTTGCTCAATATTGGCTTTTAAAAGCAAAATCACTCAAGCTGAAAAAGTAGGTCAAGGTCATTTTATGAAAGTTTGATCAAAGATACATCCAATAAGCAAGTTTGGTTCATGTAGCACTTATACTTTGCTCAATATTGGGTTTTAAAGGCAAAATCACACAAGCGGAAAAAGTAGGTCAAGGTCATATTATGAAAGTTTGATAAGAGATACATCTAATATGTAAGTTTGGTACATGTATCACTTATACTTTGCTCAATATTGGCTTTTTAAGCAAAATCACTCAAGTGGAAAAAGTAGGTCAAATGCTGTATCCGATGCATAGGTTCCTCTCAGCATCCAAAGATGAATCACTTGTGCAAGTTTGGTTACTGAAGCATCAGTACTTTGTCAGATACTGAGCTACCCCAAACTTCTTAACCAAGCCACTCTGAGCTATCCCAAACTTCTTAAACAAGTCAATCAAGCGGAAAATGTAGGTCAGATGCAGCATCCGATGTATGGGTTCCTCTCGGCATCCCAAGATGAATCACTTATGCAAGTTTGGTTACTGAAGCATCAGTACTTTGTCAGATACTGAGCTACCCCAAACTTCTTAACCAAGCCACTCTGAGCTACCCCAAACTTCTTAACCAAGTCAATCAAGCGGAAAATGTAGGTCAGATGCAGCATCCGATGCATGGATTCCCCTCAGCATCCAAAGATGAATCACTTGTGCAAGTTTGGTTACTGTAGCATCAGTACTTTGCCAAATACTGAGCTACTCCAAACTTCTTAACCGTACGCGGACACAGATGCACGGGGGTATAGCATAAGCTCACTCAACTTCGTCGAGGTGAGCTAAAAAGTAGGTCAAAGGTCATGATCAAGGTCACATGTCTTGGTATCAAGTACTTATTATGGTGAATGTATGTATGAAATATGAAAGCCCTATCACTTATATGTGAAAAAATATATGCTTTAAGAACTTTTTAACCAAAATATAATTGTAAGGTCTAAGTCACTAGGTCAAATGTCTTGGTTTCAAAATGTAGTACTTATTATGGTGAATGCATGTATGAAATATGAAAGCCCCATCACTTATACTTCTTAACAGGACGGATGGACAGATTGACAGACCCCCCCCCCCCCCCCCCCCCCCCCCCCCCCCCCCCCCCCCCCCCCCCCCCGCAAATTTCGTTTGTGGGGTATAATTTAAGAGTCGTCTCAGTTTTGCAACTCGGCTAAAAAGGTCTCAAGTCTGCTAATTCATGAAGCGCCTATACATTTGCCCTAGCCATTTCTGCTAAAATTAGATTGCGCTAAAATAAGTACACATTCAGTATTCTATCAAGTATTACCTTAACATGATGTGATTAATGCACACATATGGTCTTGTGTCCAAAATCAAATCTTTGTGCCTTGTAAAGTAGATTCTTCTCAATTTCTTTGTATTGTAGCTTTGCCTGTGCAGTACTGGACTTGTGAACAAGGTTCCTAGGTTCATTCCTCTTGGTGCTTGGACATTTTTCCATGGTGATACATGTGATACATATCCTCTCCAGATTTTTTTTTTATTCTGCGGAAGGTGCCTGTGCCTGTCCCTTTTGGGAAATTTTGCGACATTTTACTGAAATTGGGAAAAAATTTCTACCAATTCTCATCAAAGACTTATCATTTATTAACACTGCTAATCCATTGATTTGCTTGAACTGAACAAGGGATGAATAAAAAACTTAAAATGCATTCAGAAATATGACATTTTGTGCTGACTTCCAGGTTTTGATTCTTATTTCCTCATGTGATTTTTTCATAATTCCTCTTTGGGAATTTCATTGTGATTTTTTTTTGGGAAAAATAGAGGAAATTTGGCAATGGGAAGGGGCTGAACTTCGGTCCAAAAACAAAGAAATAATAAACCATAAACCGCTAAAGGCAGTAAGGCCGGATTGCGAAGTGCTTGTATAAGATGACGTATACATTTTAGCACAGACAGAAAGGTCAAAGGTCATTAATACTGTTGCGCAATGAAAAAAAGCTATGGTCATAAGGAATCTTAATGTGAAATATCAAAGCCCTACCCCTTATTGTTTAAAAGTAGGTCAAAGTTCAATGTCAAGGTCATTTGATCAAAAGTCATGATATCAAATGAAAGGTAAGGTCATGAGGATTCTACAACTGAAATATCAAAATAAAAGAAAGATTCTGCATGTGAAATTTCAAAGCCATAGCCTCTATAGTTCATGAGATATAGCCCAGATTTATTATTTTTAAAAGTAGGTCATTCTCCAAGGTCAAGGTCAAGGTCACAAGTTTTGGTATCCATGGTGAGGTCTTGTGACACGGAATACATATGTGAAATATAAAAAAAGCCCTATTATTTACCATTCAAAAGTTATGGCCAAGGTTAAAGTTTTTCAAAAGTAGGTCAAACTCCAAGGTCAAGGTCACAAGATAAAAATTTTATGGTATCCATGGTAAAGCCTTGTCATAAGAAATACACAAGTGAAATATGAAAGCCCTTTCATTTACCATTCAAAAGCTATGGCCAAGGTTGAAGTTTTTCAAAAGTACATGTAGGTCAAACTCCAAGGTCAAGGTCACTAGGTCAAATTTTGTTGCTGTGTTTGATTTGTCTCATCATGGTTTATCACCATGTCAAGTTTTAAGTTGCTCCTCCAAACAGTTTTCTCTCAACAGACTTAAATGCAACACTTTAACCAAAATGTTGACGCACTGACCGACGGACCGACGGGCTTCGCCATTTCATAGACCCAATTTTGCTTCGCAATCCGGCCAAAAAACCCCTGCTCTCTCATCATCCATCAGACAGATCATCATTGGGCTGGAGTACTGGGCAAGGTCCACAGGCGGCTGTACATGCAAAAACACGGTGCACGAAACTCATGCATTAGTGGTCAGCATGCTTAAGTTTTACTTACTTTTCTCCATTGTTGTACCTCATCCATCTGCCTTGTCCAACTGTCTTTAATGCCTTGCAATATTCACAGCTGAAAAACAAAATACGCCCAATTTAAAACAAGTTTTTCAACTCAATATGTAGAAATGTAAATTGAATGGAAAAATCTTCAAAATCATGCATCTTGTAGGAAGGTCAAAGAAATCCTTTCGAAGTGTCATGAACTGTAAAAGCTGCTCAATTTCTGCTGGAGGAAATTTTCGCTAAATGACATTATTGCAAAAGTGCAGCAAGGAGATAATTTTGGCAAATTAAGGAATATTCCCTTTTGTCCTTTATACTGTGTGTAATTTTCATGCTGGGTTTATTTTCACAATTACAATACAATCGGGAAAGGCGCAAAATTCCCCCCCCCCCCAAAAAAAAAATTCCACATCTACAGTATTATTTAAATTACGTCTGTATCTGCAGCTTGCTGAGTAGAGGATAGTTTATAAATCACTGACACAAGGAAAAGATATCTTATTAGGTCCCTCTTGCAAGCTTGGTGATGAGAAGTTGTTTTTTTTTTTTACCAACACAAACAGGAAATATTTGCAAAACATATCACATCTCGTTCAAATTTCAGCCTATGACGTTGCTGTATGACGGTCACGTGGTGTCCTACTTTGACACTGAAGTAAGTCACTAAATTTTCAAACGTCAAAAATAACAAAGAAAATGCTACAAAAGGATTATCAGAATGACAAATGTGTTATAGGGTGTGTTACTGTCATACTGTAAATGTGGAAATTTTCATGTGGAGTTCATTTTTCGTGTCTTTCGTGAATCAATGGACTTCTTGAAAATTTCCCCCATGTGATAATATCCCCACTGCATTCTTACAATGGGAAAGACAATTTCAACAGGAATATTTCCCCCATGTGATAATATCCCCACTGCATTCTTACAATGGGAAAGACAATTTCAACAGGAATATTTCCCCCATGTGATAATATCCCCACTGCATTCTTACAATGGGAAAGACAATTTCAACAGGAATATTTCCCCCATGTGATAATATCCCCACTGCATTCTTACAATGGGAAAGACAATTTCAACAGGAATATTTCCCCCATGTGATAATATCCCCACTGCATTCTTACAATGGGAAAGACAATTTCAACAGGAATATTTCCCCCATGTGATAATATCCCCACTGCATTCTTACAATGGGAAAGACAATTTCAACAGGAATATTTCCCCCATGTGATAATATCCCCACTGCATTCTTACAATGGGAAAGACAATTTCAACAGGAATATTTCCCCCATGTGATAATATCCCCACTGCATTCTTACAATGGGAAAGACAATTTCAACAGGAATATTTCCCCCACGCAAACCGTCTTGATGTTATCTTCGGGAAATTTTCCCCCAGCGAAAAATATCCATGTTTACAGTACTTCCTACTCAAAGTAGGTGTATAAATATGTTAGGGAATAAGGCCAAAGACCACAAATTTACACACCTACTTTGAGTAGGAAGTATGACAGGAAAAAACCATTTTAATAATAATAAAACTGTTCAAGAGCAGGTTATGTTGCCTCTCACATGTTTGACCCTAAAAATGTGACCTTGAGCCTCACTGAGTGTAAGTTGGTGGAAGTATGATTTATGTTAATCAAGTTATAGCCATTTAAGCCGGCCTTCCACTGTCGAGAATGTAGAGGAGAATGAGCTACGATCAGAGGCGAATGAACAATCATGTCACATTCTTGTCTGTTCTCATGAAGTATTTCTTGGCACGATAGGCACACGATAGCGCCGCGAATGCAACAAGAATATGCTGCGCGTCTGCTACGATAGTGAGGCGATTGTGATAAGAATAGAGAAGAATACAACACGAATGTGCCACGATAAAAAGACACTGAGGCAAATGAGAGGCGAATGCAGGAGATTGAGACACGACTTTAACCCGATAGCGCTGCGATGCAGGAGATTGAGACACGACTTTAACCCGATAGCGCTGCGATCATGACAAGAATGAAAAGCATTGTCAAAGTTTTTAAAACATTTATCCGCACACATTTATATTAACTCTGAGATAATTATTATTGTCACTGTCGTGTGTGTATGAAATACTATCGTGGCAATATCGTGTCAAGATCTTGGCTGATTAGCGTTGATTTTTTTTTTCATTCGCGTCACATTCTCTGCGCATTCACATCACATTCGTGTCAGATTCTCTCTTGTCGGGGCTCTATCAGGGCTCATTCTCCTCCACCTTGGGAACAAAAATGCACATGAATGTGAGGAGATCGCGCTGCAAATGGAGGAGAATGCAAGGCAAATGTGCTGCGCATGTGCCGCGAGTGTGAGGTGAATAAGAATTCAGATGTGAATGTTTTAAACAGTTGGAAGTATTCTGTCTGTGCCGTGAATAGAGGAGAATGCAGGAGAACATGACACGATTGTGACACGATGAGACGAGAATGCCCGCGATTGAGAGGAGAATGCGCTACGATTTAACAAAATCACCTAATCATAGCTCTATCACCTCTGCATTCGCGACAGTGGAAGCCTGGCTTTAGGTGAAGGTGTGACTACCAGACAGACAGACACAACACGGAGTTATCCAAATATGTTGCTCTTGCATTGCTGGTACATAAATATAAAGAACTGTTCAAAAACAGGTATGTGACCTGTAAATTGCTTGAGCCTAATTATGTGACCTTGACCTTGCTGGGGACCATGACCCGGACATTTGGTGTTGCGTCTCATCGTACTTGACCAGTGTCCAATTGTCCATCCCTGCAGGTTTGACGCAAGCATAATGCTTATCAATCAATGTTAAAATGAGACTACCAGCTGACGGGGGACGAAGTTATCTCTATATGTTGCTCCAGGTTACAAGCAACATGACTAAAAATTGTTCAGAAAGCATGCACCCTAAATTAAATTTATGTTGCTTCCCTTAACGTATGAATGCTTTATAGCCCTACCTTTTCAAATTGATATCAATTCCATCTCTGATATTGTGCTGTGATGTGCTCCATATCACAGGCTGGATCTATCTGGTTGACCAATGTGCTGGTACACTGGAGGAAGGAGGACCTAAGGGAAGGCATTTTCAGAAATCTTCAAAATCTTCTCTTTTAAGAGTAAATACACTGGAGGAATAGACTGAATGGAAGGCATCTTCAGAAATCTTCTTTTCAAACCAAGGGCATTGGAGGAATGAAGGACTTTATACTGAGGCATCTTCAGTCTTCAAAATCTTCTTTTCAGGAGTTGGTACAAAGGAGGAATGGATAACCTCATGGCAGGCATCTTCAGGGAAATCTTCATGGTACACTGGAAGACCTCATGGCAGGCATCTTCTGGAAATCTTCGAAATCTTTGTGGTAAGGATGGCAAGACAAGTTAATGGGCAGTGGAAGAAATTAGAACGACCTTCACATTTGACCTTGATCAACAGGAGACATTTTCCTCTCATCATGGAATGATAGAATGTCAAGTTCAGCCATTCTGGTATTCACGGCTCAAACCGCATCTTGTACAGAACATTCTCTGCCGCAGTTGCCTCTTGTCCTTGATTTCAATTGTTCTATGATGAGTATAGCGAAACAGGAAAGTTTGTCAAGTGTTATAGTCACTCAGCAGCAGAACTTCAAAGGAGGAATCCAGATTGGACAGACAGTGAGACAACAAAGACAGGGTGAATCTACTACTTGATTCAACAATTCCAATGGCTGTACTTGTCTACATTAGTCTACCTCAAGCACACCACAACCTAAAAATCCTAACCCAAATGAACCGACAGGGGAAAAAACTCACCCAAAATGACCCACCTGTAAAAAAAACAAAAAAAAATAAATAAAAACTGGCCTAAATAATGTAGGCAAGTACAGTCATTTTTGAATCCTTGAATCAAGCCTTTGCAGATTCATTCTGTCTTTCAGCTGCCTCATTGTCTGTCCAACCTGGATTCTTCCTTCAAAGTTCTGTTGCTGAGTGACTGTAACATTTGCTTCCCTTCCCCACTCCACCACTCACCAGAGATCAACCTACTGTCAAGACCAAGGGGTAACTGCGCCAGAGAATGTTCTGTGCAAGATACAATTTGAGCCGCAAATGCTGGAGTACCCAAACATGACATCCGACATTCCATGGTGAGAGGAAGATGCTTCCTATAGGTCAAGGTCAAGTATGAAAGTCATTCTGATTCCATCCAATGGCACCATTACCAGGTCTCTGTCAAACCAAAACACACAAAGATGTTGAAGATTTGTCTCCGGGCGACTGGACTTTGGTCTGGCACTTGGCAATTCCCATGGAATATGGCTTGACTTGTCCTGGACGACAGGTTCTTCTTTTTGTTTGTACCTTCCACCATTTTTGTTTGTCTATCTTCTTGTTCCCAGTCCACCATTTTTATTGTTCCATCTTCCATCTTCTTGTTCCTTCCACCATTTTTATTCATCCATCTGCTTGTTCCTTCCACCATTTTTGTTCTTCCATCTATCCATTCCTTTCATACCTTATTCCTCTGTTTTTTCCTTCCACCATGTTTGTTCTTTTATCTGTTTTGCCTTCCACCATGTTTGTTCTTCTATCCTGTTTGTTCCTTCCTCCAATTTTATTCTTCTGTTTGTTCCTTCCACAATTTACGTTCTTCTATCTCTGTTCTTCTATCTGTTTGTTCCTTCCATCATCTATGTTCCTCTTGCTGCATCTCTCTTGTCTCTCTCTCTCCCTCACATCTATCTCTCATCTCTCTCCCTTCTCCCTTCCTCTCTCTTTTCCTTCTCCCCTCTCTCTTTCATTCTCTCCCTCTCACACGTACATATCGATACATTATCCTTTCTTCTTCTCTTCATTCTTCATGACTTCCTCCATCAAATCTTCTTTAGCTGTTCTTGCCTTCCTCCATCTACAATTTTCTGGTTGCTCTAAGCCTTTCTTCATGTAAGGCTAAGTCCTTAGGTCCTCCTAACCCTTTGCCTTGCTGCCCTCCACCATGAAGCTGTCCCTGCTTTTAGCCATTCTCTCTCCTGAAACAATTTTTTACAATTTAATCGTTTTTATTGATTGAATTTGAACTTATATAATATATAATGAATGAAATGATGGTGCTTTAATCAAATTTATATGCACAACCAATGTAATCCCTTAAGATGTAACTATTGAAAGAAAGTTGTGCTGCAATTCGTACGTTGACGCTCATGACGTCACAATGTGTAAGATCTAAAGAAACATGCCCGGACGAAATATGAAAGTCCTATCACTTATCTGCTTAAAGAACTTCTTAAACGGATTAAAAACAACATGTTTGGTCATTTATTCATAGATATAAGAGACGATGTTCACAGTTAAAAAAGTCATTTAAACATCATAATTGAAGTACATGTGTATCCACATTTAAGAGAACTTCATCAGCGGTGCTCATACGGTAAATGTTTCAGATTTTTTTTTTAGTGAAAATATGTTCGACTATTTACAGTAACGATTCACAAGTCTGTGAACCCTACGAGTATTTACATCTCAATAAACAGAACCCGTATGTAACATTTTCAGAGCGTGCATGGTCATTATGCAAAGAAGTTACAGTACCTATTACATTTTTTGCTAATTAGATAATAAGATTGACACAGGGGTAAATGTCAATTATTGTTTTGTACTTTAATTATTTGTTTGAACTGTTATTATGACATGGTCAACATTATACAATTATCAACTTTTGATGAGGTCAATCTACTCGCGACTATAAGACCTGGTCAGGTATTGGTTGACTAAGGCCGAAGGCCGAGGTCAACCAATGCCTGCCCAGATCTGTATAGTCATGAGTAGACCGAAATCAAAAATCAATAACTGCTTTATTAAATTATCACGATTTTATTAAAATTTGCATTGTAATGATACGCAAAGTCAAAAGATCCAACACTACAAAAATCAACGCACGCTCCTCTAAGCTAGGTCTTTATAACTTTCCAATACCAAATTAAGCCAATACTATTTGTTCATTACATTTCTCTTTTCAAATTTTGATAACACCAATTGTCGATTCATTTTCATCCCATGTGTTATCTGTCAGCAATGTTGTTTTGTTCTGTTTTGATACAGTACTTAAGTCTTATGCAAATTAATGCTTACAAGTGTTCGAAATCGGTCTTCTACGGAGAAAAGTAGGTTATATTAGGGTACCCATTTTATAAGCAAAAAATCAAATTCAAGGAATTGTGGTCCCCCGCTTTTGGGTGTTTGTCTTTAGAGAAATGCTTACAGACATCCCCCCATTCTTAAGTTTTAATAATATATCTCATATATTATCAACATTCTAAATATGAAAGATTAACTCCAAGAAAAGGTCAAAAGGTACAAACTTTTGTTTTGTTTCCAAGGGACAGGGCTTATGAAAAGGTATGCACATGTGAAATATTTAAGACCTATGATTTAAATTAAAATCAAAAACTTATGGTCGAGGTTGAAGTTTTTAAATGTGGGTCAACCTCCATGGACAAGGTCACAAGGTCAGGTGGTTGTTACCAACAGAAAGGTCTCATCACAAGGAATACACATGTGAAATGTGAAAGCCCTATCATTTTCCATTAAAAAGTTATGGACAAGGTTATAGTTTTTTGAAAGGTAGGTCGAACTCAAAGGTCAAGGTCACAAAGTAAAAAATTTTGTTATCCATGGAAAGGTCTTGTCACAAGGAATACACATGTGAAATATCAAAGCCCTATCACTTTCCATTCAAAAGTTATGGTCAAGGTTAAAGTTTTTAATAAGTAGGTCAAAGTCCAAGGTCAAGGTCACAAGGTTAAAAATTTTGGTATCCATGGAAAGGTCTTGTCACAAGGAATACACATGTGAAATATCAAAGCCCTATCACTTACCATTCAAAAGTTATGGTCAAGGTTAAAGTTTTTAATAAGTAGGTCAAAGTCCAAGGTCAAGGTCACAAAGTCAAAAATTTTGATATCCATGGAAAGGTCTTGTCACAAGGAATACACATGTGAAATATCAAAGCCCTATCATTTTCCATTCAAAAGTTATGGTCAAGGTTAAAGTTTTTAATAAGTAGGTCAAAGTCCAAGGTCAAGGTCACAAGGTCAAAAATTTTGGTATCCATGGAAAGGTCTTGTCACAAGGAATACACATGTGAAATATCAAAGCCCTATCACTTTCCATTCAAAAGTTATGGTCAAGGTTAAAGTTTTTAATAAGTAGGTCAAAGTCCAAGGTCAAGGTCACAAGGTCAAAAATTTTGGTATCCATGGAAAGGTCTTGTCACAAGGAATACACATGTGAAATATCAAAGCCCTATCACTTACCATTCAAAAGTTATGGTCAAGGTTAAAGTTTTTAATAAGTAGGTCAAAGTCCAAGGTCAAGGTCACAAGGTCAAAAATTTTGGTATCCATGGAAAGGTCTTGTCACAAGGAATACACATGTGAAATATCAAAGCCCTATCATTTTCCATTCAAAAGTTATGGTCAAGGTTAAAGTTTTTAATAAGTAGGTCAAAGTCCAAGGTCAAGGTCACAAGGTCAAAAATTTTGGTATCCATGGAAAGGTCTTGTCACAAGGAATACACATGTGAAATATCAAAGCCCTATCACTTTCCATTCAAAAGTTATGCACAAGGTTAAAGTTTTTGTGACTGACGGACAGACAGACGGACAGACGGACGAACCGGTTTTAATGTCCCCGCGCTTTCGCGAAAGCGGGGGACAATAACTGATCATAACTCGGTAGTGAGGGCATATGTGACTATTGTTACCAGCCAGTTTCTAATTTCTAAGCATGATAGACTCGTTTGCGTTAAAATTTTGACAAAGATAGTTGATTCATGGTTCGATCTTGACGAAACTTCTTGTACCTTTAAAGTTTTTGGAAAAGTAGGTCGAACTCAAAGGTCAAGGTCATAAGGTCAAAATTTTGGTATCCATGGAAAGGTCTTGTCACAAGGAATACAAATGTGTAACATGAAAGTCCTACCACTTTTCATTCAAAAGTTATGGTCAAGGATAAAGTTCTTGATAAGTAGGTCAAAGTCCAAGGTCAAGGTCAGAAGGTCAAAAATTTGGTATCCATGGAAAGGTCTTGTCACAAGGAATACACATGTGCAATATCAAAGTCTTATCACTTACTATTCAAAAGTTCTGCACAGGTTAAAGTTTTTGTGACTGACGGATGGACGGGGTGTTTCCTATATACCCCCCAAAACTTTTTTGTGCGGGGGGGGGGGGGGGGGGGGGGGGGGGGGGGGGGGGTGTTTATAATAACTAATATTATTGCTCGATAATTACTTTCGATTCTGATGTATATACGGTAATCGTTGATGATCCTCAAAAATCGATTCTTTAGCATTTCCTGGAAAAGATTCAAGTTGACAGTCATAAAATAAATATTACTTAAACAAGTAATTTTAAGGGAATGGTTTTAACCTGATATTTCTGTTACTGAAACAATTATTACTGATATGAGTAGCCCTAATAAGAATAAAAGATTGAGAACTTTAAATGTGTATGCTACCATCATTACAAACCATCCATTACCTTGCTTTTTTTGTACATGTATGTTACTGGTAGAAGTAATATGTTGCATGGACATAGCAAGTAAAACAGTTACTTTTAGAGGTAATCATTTTAGAAGGCAAAATTAGAAAGTTACTTGAAAAGGAATTTTTTTTAATTATAATTGTTGAAGTAACACCCCCAACTGGTTGAGGTGTCTCAAATAGTGTAAAATGACAGGCTTAAAGCCTCTTGTTTATTCTTGGTAAAAGAAAATTTGCATGAACAGTAATGTATGTAGGCTTCTGTTTCAAGACTGGCGTGATATTAACACAAATGAAGTGCTGTAGTAATTATTTTCTTGAAAACTTCAACTTAATTAAACATAGGTAATCACAGATTACGAAGCTCACCTCGTGACAGCAAAATTCAATTCAAACATATTTCTTAGTACATGTATATTGGCTTTTAACGTATCCAATGTACAAATGAAGATATCGCGGACGTCTCGTCCATTTAAACAGTGTTAAAATTATCTTGGTAATCTTCGGCAGTGTCTCGATAGTTTCCGTGGCTTGAGTGACGGTCGGCATGTTGACCTTTGATGATAGAAACCATTATTTATGTTGAATTATGTATATTTAGTTAAAAATATGCCATGATTCTAACTATATAATACACTTGGTATTTATTTGTACAACGGATACCTTAAAGGCAAAACCACTCAAGCAGAAAAAGTAGGTCAAGGTCATTTTATGACAGTTTGATCAAAGATACATCCAATATGCAAGTTTGGTACATGTAGCAGTTATACTTTGCTCAATATTGGCTTTATAGAGCAAAATCACTCAAGCAGAAAAAGTAGGTCAAGGTCATTTTATGAAAGATTGATCAAAGATACATCCAATATGCAAGTTTGGTACATGTATCACTTATACTTTGCTCAATATTGGCTTTTAAAGGCAAAATCACTCAAGCGGAAAAAGTAGGTCGAGGTCATTTTATGAAAGTTTGATCAAAGATACATCCAATATGCAAGTTTGGTACATATAGCAGTTATACTTTGCTCAATATTGGCTTTATAGAGCAAAATCACTCAAGCGGAAAAAGTAGGTCAAGGTCATTTTATGAAAGATTGATCAAAGATACATCCAATATGCAAGTTTGGTACATGTATCACTTATACTTTGCTCAATATTGGCTTTTAAAGGCAAAATCACTCAAGAGGAAAAAGTAGGTCGAGGTCATTTTATGAAAGTTTGATCAAAGATACATCCAATATGCAAGTTTGGTACATGTAGCACTTATACTTTGCTCAATATTGGCTTTTAAAAGCGAAATCACTCAAGTGGAAAAAGTAGGTCAGATGCTGCATCCAATGCATGGATCCATCTCGGCATCCAAAGATGAATCACTTGTGCAAGTTTGGTTACTGTAGCATTAGTACTTTGTCAGATACTGAGCTACCCCAAACTTCTTATCCAAATCACTCAAGCGGAAAATGTAGGTCAGATGCTGCATCTGATGCATGGGTTCACCTCAGCATCCAAAGATGAATCACTTGTGCAAGTTTGGTTATTGTAGCATCAGTACTTTGTCAGATACTGAGCTACCCCAAACTTCTTAACCAAGTCACTCAAGCGGAAAATGTAGGTCAGATGCTGCATACGATGCATGGGTTCACCTCAGCATCCAAAGATGAATCACTTGTGCCAGTTTGGTAACTGTAGCATTAGCACTTTGTCAGATACTGAGCTACCCCAAACTTCTTAACCAAGTCACTCAAGCGGAAAATGTAGGTCAGATGCTGCATCCGATGCATGGGTTCACCTCAGCATCCAAAGATGAATCACTTGTGCAAGTTTGGTTACTGTAGCATCAGTACTTTGTCAGATACTGAGCTACCCCAAACTTCTTAACCAAGTCACTCAAGCGGAAAATGTAGGTCAGATGCTGAATACGATGCATGGGTTCACCTCAGCATCCAAAGATGAATCACTTGTGCCAGTTTGGTAACTGTAGCATTAGCACTTTGTCAGATACTGAGCTACCCCAAACTTCTTAACCAAGTCACTCAAGCGGAAAATGTAGGTCAGATGCTGCATCCGATGCATGGGTTCACCTCAGCATCCAAAGATGAATCACTTGTACAAGTTTGGTTACTGTAGCATTAGTACTTTGTCAGATTCTGAGCTACCCCAAACTTCTTAACCGGACGCGTGGGGTTATAGCATAAGCTCACTCAACTTCGTCGAGGTGAGCTAAAAATGTACTAAGTGACCTTGACCTTTGTCACATGACCTTGGGTCCAGGTGATGTGAAGCCTTTTGGTCATATGGAACAACATACTGAAATAAAATTTATTGTTGATCTAAGGATCAATGATACCAACCCCCATATAAGCAATGTTAAAAAGTTTGAAGGTGCACAGTTCAACACAAAATTGAGGAACATGACCCTTTATTTGAACTTGACCTGTATTCTCAATGTCAAGCTATATGTAAGAAATAAATATATTCCCTATTATAGTTTTCATTTAAAGGTCAGGCAAGCACAAAATATTGATTTTTTTCCAAGTTTGAAGGGGCATAACTCTGCATAAAATTGAGCCATATTCAAACCTAACCTGAAATTTTTGGTATAATAGCTACATTCAAGAAATGAATTTATTATCTGTAACAGTTGTCCTTCTAATGTCCAGAAACCACAAAATTTTGAATTTGTCCAAAGTTTCAAGGGGCATAACTCTGCATGTAATTGAGGGACATGACCTATATTTGAAGCTGACCTGTATTTCTTGGTGTAAAAGGTATATGCAAGAAATGAATTGATTATTTGTATCAGTTATCCTTTTAATGTCAGTGGAAACCACAAATTTTTGAATTTTCCTAAGTTTCAAGGGGCATAACACTGCATGTAATTGAGGGACATGACCTATATTGGAACTGGACCTGTATTTCTTGGTGTAATAGCTATATGCAAGAAATGAATTCATTATCTGTAATGTTTTTCCTTTAAACGTCCGGAAACAAAATTTTGAATTTTTCTAAGTTTCAAGGGGCATAACTCCGCATAAAATTGAGGGACATGACCCATATTCGAACTTGACCTGTATTTCATGGTGTAAGAGCTATATGCAAGAAATGAATTGATTATCTGTAACAGTTTTCCTTTAAATTTCCGGAAACCACAGGTTGGAACCCCCGCATGCACGCACGGACGGACAAGTGCATCACTATATATACCTCCACCATTATATGGGGGGGGGGGGGGGGTGTATAAAAATGTAATTGGTAAGAGTCTGTGTAACCACGATTAATAATCGATAAAATCAAATGGTCACATGCAACCAATTATGACCGAAGATCAATTATGAAGGTGCAACCGATTCCCCATTACTGTCACTTAAAGCGGTGGTCACAACCTGCCATAGGTGCATGTATGTGCTGTCTGCATGCAAAAACACAGGCAAACCTTGGGTATCTGTACGGTGTCCATACGTTGTCAGTACGTGTCCCGTATGGCCTCCTTGTGGATTTGGCAACACGCAGACACTGGACATAGCAGTTTTAGTACATACAGAACTTTCGCTGCGTCCTGTCTGCATGCTCAGTCTACAAATTCAACAAGATGTACGACACGCACGTTTTAAGTATGTTGCAAGTACGTGCAACACACCTTTGACGCAAGGAAGTGAGGACTCCATGCGTTAGCAGTATGTGTAAATTCAACATCCTTACAATAATGTAAAAGATGTATGGAGAAAGTATGTTGTAAGCAAGTTGCACGCAAGTCGTAAGTACATGAAACGCACTTACTTTTCATGTACTACATATGATGCATATAATCATCCATATACCCGTGCTTGCGAAGTGCATTGACGCACTCCTTCCGTACTCTCGCCACTAATTGTTCCTTGCGTCTTCAGAAAAATGCAGCGAACATAGCCTCCACAAACACTCACGTCCTAAAAACATGCACTGTGGGTTGTGACCAGGGCTTTACCATTCGAAAATTATGCCCTTGTTGTATAATTTCGCATTCGATACCCATGCACACTCTTATCATTATACTGACATTGCATTTATATATGATCTGGAAACCATTTTCAATCATCAGAGACAGGGTCCTATATGACCTTGACCTCTGACTTTTTGACCCCAAATCCTTCATTGACTTACAGGAAACATTTCTGAAAAGTTTCATAATAATAGGTGCTCGACCGACAGGTAGGGCTGGGTATCGAAGCAAACTTTCGATTTGATACGTAAAGTAGTAATACTATATATATACCGATATCCAATATATCGTATCTAATTTCTATTTCGTAAAACGAATCATAAAACTATTTGAATAGCCAGCATGAAAGGAAAGCATGATCGATCAAATTAAGAACATATCTGCCTTTTAATATGCAAACTCAAATAGACATGAATTGTATAACTATATGGTCTCATGTGATGGAAAACATCACCAGCACGTTTCAGGATACACGTTCATATACAATTTAGAAACCATTTTCAATTACATGAGTCCTATGAATTTGACCTTTGATCTTTTGATCCCAAAATCAATAGGGTTCATCCTTAATTAATGGAAAACATTTCTGACAAGTTTCATGATTATAGGTGCAATACATGTTCAAATATGGTCCCTCAACCATTTTCAATCATCAGTCCTATGACCTTGACCTTCGGATCCCAAAATCACTAGGGGGTCATTCTTGATTCATGGAAAACATTTCTGGCATATTCATGATCATAGATGCAATACAGGCTCAAATATTTTCTGGAAACAATTTTCAATCATCAGTGTTATGAGCTTGACCTATGACCTTTTGACCTAAAAAACATTAGGGATCATCCTTGATTCATGGGAAACATTTCTGGCAAGTTTAATGAATATATGTGCTATACAGGCTCTAATATGGTTCGGAAACCATTTTCAATCATTCAAGTCCTATGACCTTGATGTTTGACCTCTTGACCTCAAAATCAATGGGTCATCCTTGATGCATGTTAAACTTTTCTGGCAAGTTTCATGATCATAGGTGCAATACAGGCTTTTATATGGTCCGGAGACCACTTTCAATCATCTGCGTCTTATGACTTAGACCTTTTACCTTTTGACCTCAAAATCGATAGGGTTCTACCTTGATTCATATGTGAAATATTTCTGGCCAGTTTCATGATCATAGGTGAAATACAGGCTCTAATATGATTAGGAAACCGTTTTCAATATTCAGAGTCCTGTGACCTTGACCTTTAACCTCAAAATCAATAGAGGTCATCCTTGATTGATGGGAAACATTTCTGGCAAGTTTCATGATCATAGGTGTAATACAGGCTCTTGTATGGTCCGGAAACCGTTTTCAATTATCAGAGTCCTGTGACCTTGACCTTTGACCCCAAAAACAAAAGGGGTTATCCTTGACTCTTGGTGAGTAAGTGTATGAAGTTTCATTACACTAGCATGTATCATACTTGACTTACATGTATAGTCCGGAAACCAATTGTTAACCCCCACGCACCCGCCCATCTCACATCAAATTAAGAGCCGAGTTTTGCAACTTGGCTAATAATATTTATACTCATATCGATGACCAATATTGATACGCATACATGCCAGATTTTTTTCAGCCATTCTGGGACATTTATGAAAATTTTTTGGGACAAATGACAAAATTCTGGGACAAAAATTTTTAAATTCTGGGACACATTCGGGGACATTTTCCTGACTAATAAACAAAATGTTATCATATTGTCATGTACACAATCTAGTACCGTTTCACATGACAAGGACTCGTCATTTTATTTTCCGGGTGTGTCCAATAAGTTGGTCTTATTGACTTAATTATGACACATAACTTTTGTTTCCTGAGGAGTGGAATCGTAATTTTACAGCATTAAAAATCGAAAGATTTAGGTACCCGAAAGCATTAATTAAAGCACTTCTCAGTCGTATGTAATGTACTCACAGTTATTCAAGTTAGCATACGTACGTTTCTTTAACGGTTGTCTGTGGAGACCGGTCTTCTTCGCGAGCCATTGCTACTTCACTGGAAGATTGGGGCATGTGGCTGAGTCGTCAGCGGGTACAACTGTTTGACATTATCTTTAAGAAATATTTAAAATGCGTGAATAAAGTCTTGACGTAAGCATATTCTATGGCAAAATAACTTGTTACATCACGTTTTTTTTAAATACTGCACGCCCTGTGATTACTGAAATATCTTATAGGAAAACGTAATTTCCTTTAAATACATTCTTTGATACTTATAAATTTAAGCAGCGATGAGGCAGGACGGATATTTTATCTGAAAAAAAAGTCTCGTCGGTGTAAAATCATGGAGTGGGGGGGGGGGGGGGGTGGGGGGGGGGGAATAGGTGTAAAATATTAAGGGGGTGGGGGGGGGGTGGGGGGGGGGTGGGGGGGCAGTGTCTGTGAAACAACCAATCGGCCTAAGATAATCACATGAAATAAAAACGTGTGAGCTAACAGTAATCACTATCAAAAAATGTTTTCACACCTATAATCTCAGGTACACCGTAAGTTAGATCTGTTGATCAGCTGCTTTAAGCCAACAATTATGTGACTCAAGAAAAAAATGACTTTGCATTGAAATACAGGACATTTCGGGACAAGTTTTAATTTTACGGGAATTTTCGTGTCCCGGCAGACCATGAGTTTTTTAGGTGTGATTTTCCGGGACATTTCTGTCCCACGGGACATCTGGCATGTATGGATACGTACCAATATATTGATATATTAATTGACCTAACCCTTAAGAAACAACTTTTTTTACAAAAAAAAATCAAGTTGGCCTATTTCGGTCTAAATTAAGGTGCATGCAATACACATGATACACCCTCTAATATAATCTGAAAACCAATTCCAATCATCAGTCATATGACCTTGAGCTTTGACCTTTTGACCCCAAAATCAATAGAGGTCATCCTTGACTTGTGCATGCGCGGATCCAGCATTTTTGGTCAGAGGGGGTCCAAAATTTTAGGATTAGTTCACCCATATGATGATGTAGGTATATTTCGGTACACAAAACGGGGGAGGGGGGGCAACATGTCCATGAAGGACAATGATTTGGGAAGGGGGTTGAATATCATATAAATTTTTGTTAGCTTTCCTTTCAAATTTAATATTTTTATGAAAAATTGGCAAGTTTAGAGAGCCTGAAAATTTTCAGATATAAAATATTAATTTGTCTTGATTCAATCGAGATTATATTCTTTATATTTATTACATTGAACTATTTTACTCCAAATAATCCGCGAGAGGAGCGAGCCGTGAAAATTTTGAAAATTTTGATTAATAACATTATATTTTTTGTCTATATTTCATGAGAATAAAAAGATAAGAGATGTGTCATCTTCCCAAATAATAAGACATGCTAAAATAACAAAACCTTGAAAAAGATAAGGGAGATGACATCCTATGAAGTATTTCATCCTCAGTACCCCAGGCTATTTGCGCGTTGGCTGAATACCCTATAGCTGGGTCAGATCTTACTATTTCGGGAATTTTAAAAGAAATAGCTCTTCTTCATGAAGTTAACAAAAACTGAAGGTAATGGCTGCGTGCAGACCATACTAAGTATATGAATAGTACACAAGAGAAATTTTTGTCCGTTACCTGAATATTTCTATTGAAAACATATAATTAACAATTTGATTATTGTCTCAGGGCATCAAGAAGTATCTTACCTAGTCAAACATGCACTAATTCAGGGATTAATCTATATATGTATACCTCTGCGTCCTGCGTCTCTGACGCATAAAAATTGCCCAGGACCCATTGATTACCGATCGCTGCGTCCCACAGTGCGCATAATGTTCACTTTCGTATAATGCGTCCGTTTTAGCTCATGTTATTCAATGTCGAGAAATAAGGTGTAAATGTCTCTTGTTTACATGTATATTTTGACAGCTCTTTTAAACCTTAGACAGATTTGTGGTATTGTATGAGAAATCATTGCAGAGCAACATTTTTTTATTTTCAAATTAAAAGTAATATGCAGTCTGGCGCGATCAGATTAATTTATTTATATCATTTGGATACAGATATATATATTTATGAAAAATTCCTCCACTGTAAACTTTACATGACATTAATGAATCAATCTAATGAAATCGTTTAATAATCACACCATCAGCGTACCGTCTTTGAAAGGACAATGATGACAAGTAAACAGTATAGAATTGGTTTGTTTGGAAAACGTTTTACTAATACACATGTACGAAGTATTGCTAAGTTAACTGAATAAACAATCAATATACTTATTTCTGCAAAATTAGATTGAAGTATAAGAGTTGGATGTTTTTTTGTGGAACATATAACGATCCCAAGCAAATAAAACGCAGCGAGCAGGTCAGCTCACTTGTATTCGCAAACTTAAAACGCCGCGAAAAAAGAAGGTTAAACTAAAATTGTAGACATTGGGACGCATTATTTTCTGCAGGGACCCAATGTTTTGGCTGGGGACCCATTGGCCAAGTTTCATTGCCTCCAGAGGACCCTATAAGATCCAGTGGTTTTTTTTGTCGAAACAAGATTTTTTTTTCGCCCCTGACCGGGGCAAAATTACTTTTTTCTTGGAACGTTGGAACAAGGAATTTTTTTTAAACAAAGTGATCATGGTGATGTGCATATCAAGAATGTTTGTGTTTTATCAATAGAAATTATTTAATATATTTTACTCAAAACTCTAAATATTAATATATTACTTTATTTTTACATGTTTTATACAAGTATTCAATTCACAATCTAAACAGAGAGATAAAAGATTTTTACAGTACAATTCTCAATAGACAAAATTTATTTAACATGTATAAGGTACATGTATATATGAGGGTCTGACGGGAGGGTCTTCTAGACAAATTTTTCAATGTAGAATTGTAAATTGGTGAATAACTGAAGTTCTTGATCCCTCCAAGCTTACAAGAACATAAAATTAGACTCTATGGTATACATGCAACATGTATTATGTGGCTCCACAGAGTATCCGAGTTTATCACGCCTCAGACAAAAATGTTGGAATCTGATTGGTCAGATCATGGTCACATGACACCGCGAAAAAAACCATATCAGGCTTGTAAATCCGTATCGGGCGAGTAGTTTATTATGACGTCGTGATATTATTAGTTACAGGGTTCCCGTACGAAATTTCCAGACGTAATCTACACGTAATGCAGCAGGAATCCATACGTACTAATAAATTCCATACGTAAATCTAAAAATCCGTATGGAAAACAAGCATACACGTAATTTTTTCAAAGTTATATGTCTTTTTACGCATGGAAATCTTCAAATTTTCCATACGTAAAAATCTATCTTGACATTTCATACGTATATTCTGAACATAGTGTCTGCAAAAGCACGTACTTTCTGGACTTAGGAAATTTTCAATTAACAGAGCGTATTTTTGAGACTGTATGGAATTTTGACTTAGCCAATTTTCAAGCAAAAATATGACTAACACATGAAGACTTATGTATAAATTGTACATGTAATACAAAGAACATGCTATATATAGTGTCATTATCTAGCAAAATAGAAAGTACTTTGAAGTTACATTAAATGCATGACCAAATGTGTTAAGCTTTAAACAACCCTTTTTCAAGATTTGAGGGAGAGGACAGGGTGAAAAGGGAGGGGAGGAAGGGATGTGAGGAAAGGAAAGGGGAGAGGGAGGGAAGGGGGAGGCTGGTAAGGGGGTGGCTGGTAAGGGGTTGGGAGGGAAGGCAGTGGCAAATCCAGCGCCCCCTTTGCCGGGGTGTCAAGGGGCGAATTTTGCAGATTTTGACTGAAAATGGGCCAAAATATACCTGTTTTTGGAAAATTTTGGGCCAGTGCCGGGGGGGGGGGGGGCAGGTGCCCCCTCCGCACCCCCCTGAATCCGCCACTGGAAGGGTGTGGGAGAGGGGTACCCCCTGTAGGCCCCCCCTCCCTTTTAAACTATGAATTTTTCATAAAATTTATGAATTCTTTGTTTGCCAATCTGTCAGGAAATAGGAAAAATTAATTATCTTTTCTTCTCAAATTAAATCCTCTTACATATACTTCGTTCCAATTATATTTCACAGAGTCTGAGACTATCCTCTCCAAAAAAAATGTACACTCAAACAAAAAACTTTACTTAGATATATTACTAATTACCAGAAAGATTGGCTATGCATCAAGAATTCTTTCACTTAAAATGTTACCTCTATGAGTAATTACTTTAAATAACCGTCTTAAAACTTTAAATTTCGGCTAGGATTGTCAGAACACGCGAGTATCCATCTCAATCACGACCGATGTTTTACTTTCGTTTTCCATATACAATACATGGTTAATCTCGATCTCGTTTTAGAAAACTTGGCAATCGATCTTTCGGTGTTTATAACATGATTTTTATAATACGATTATTTGAAATCGATTTCAATTTTTATTTTCTTTCCTTTATATATTTTTTTGGTCATTTAATAATTTCCTAAGGTCGGAGAATAAAAAAAAATCTTTCAAGACAATTTCATTTTTTTCCTGATTACCAAAAGATATGGTCAATGGATCGATAATTATTTTTTTAGATAAATCAATTTAAAAAGAACAAATTAAACATAGTGTCAGTAATGGATATAAGAACTAAGAAGTAAAACAGACGCATTGAAAATAATAAATAGAATGTTTATGCAGAGGCGTTTTAGTTTGAAATGATTGTGTAAGAAACGACTGTGACTAGAAATAGCCAATCAAAACATCGGATTTTCAAAAGGTTCGGGCGAGGCGGAAAAGTCGAATGCCAGGATCGAATCTTGAAGAATTTTGATGATTATCATGGGGTTTCATTTACTTTGGTACCGGTACATTATAGACACGTTAATTGAAACAATGAAGCCTAGTTTCCTTTGTACTAAGCACGTCGGTGGATGGACGTGGACCGTGGGAAAATGTGTTTGTTTTCATCGATTTATCAGTGTTCCTAAATGTTGACTCTGTTGGAAGTTGAAGACAGTGCATAGCCAAGAAATTTGGAGATAATGCCATTGCAGCATCAATAAGCATGATTGAAGGTAAGCTGTTATTTGATTCATGTTTTACTTCTTGGTGATTAACACGTTTTCTACTGAAAAGGAGTTGCGGATAGAGGTGATCTGGGCTAAATCTCAACTTATAGGGGATCTGAATATTTTTATGATTATCATTGCATTATTACAACTTCAGAATTCTTTATTCTTTTTATTTTAATAGATGGCGCCTCTTCTGGAAAACGGGACAGTCTTCACTGATAAGATTCTACTGTGTAAGGTCATCAAGTCCTGTTTTGGGCACAAAACTCCTGGATATCATACCATAATTGTGCCTGAATTTGATGCCACATTTATTTACAAATCCAGAATTGAAGAAATGGCATCTTGCATATGACTTAAAAGTTCAAAGGCCCAAGGCATATCAACTGTTGCCACAGAGGATACATGCACCGGGGAAGCCTTTAATGAGGAAAAATACGATAAAAGGTATTTATTCACCTGTGCAAGAACAACTCTGCATAAGTTTTTCTTTTTTTTTTTGGACAATATTTGTATTATCTGATATATATTTATAATAAATAATGCATTAAAATAATTGAAGAGATGATTCTTGGAAGACTATGAGTCTTAACAATTGTCTACACTGACAAAATCATTGTATGCTTTTCTTATATTACTAATTTAGATTACATTGAGCATCTTGGAGCCTGAAATACAGTACATTAGCCAGCCAGGTTCAAAGGAAATAAACAGGGCAGTGACCGAAGCCATTGCGTTCGCAAGAAAGTGCAGTCAATAATCACGGGAGGACAAGTGAAACATAAACGCCTATGTACAAACTGAAAAGAAGAAATAACTTATTGTGTCATACAATTGTTGTAATAGTGAATGTTACATATTTCCAATGTACAAATGAAGATAGATCCTGTGGCTAATCATTGACAGTTGGCATTAGATGATAATTTAAAGAATTTTTATCAACTTTTGAGTTGTCTTATGGTATAGATAATAGATATATTTATATATAGGTAAAGATACATGTATATCAAGACTATAATTAGTCCCCTACCGGCAACGCCGAAGGGGACTCTTATTTA
The DNA here is from genome assembly GCA_028142955.1 of Pinctada fucata. Taxonomy (NCBI): domain Eukaryota; kingdom Metazoa; phylum Mollusca; class Bivalvia; order Pterioida; family Pteriidae; genus Pinctada; species Pinctada fucata. The sequence continues at coordinate 29,610,903 of AP027115.1, forward strand.
CAATGCATTGTATAATATGTATAACCGATACCTTCAACTGTCAATACAGAATTAAGTATTCTGAATGTAAATGTAAGTTGAAAGTGAGCAGGCCTCTGACCTACAGTGGTAAATGATTGCATTGAATGTTTAAATTATAAATTTGCTCCTTGTACATCTTGTACAGTTTTGAAATTGTAAAGTTATTTGTGTTACAGTTAAAACTTAAGTACAGGATTGATCAAGTCATAGAATTACATGTTATATTGTAATAAATTCCATATGTTTCAGTTAAATCTTCAAACTTATGTATTTGTTTCAGTTTTTGATTGCCATACGTAACTTGCTATATTTAGGACTACGTACGTAAATAAGGTCATTTATGTACACGTAAAATTAATTTTTTTCCATACGGATATTCAAAAGATTCCATACGTAAAACTAATTTTCCATGCGTAAAATTATTGATTCCTTTTCCATATTTGGTCATATCCATACGTAACTAATTTAAATATTTCGCTCATTTTTACGCGTGAGTACGCTCCAATTCCTGCTGGAATTTTTTTAGTTTCCGTATGGAATTTGTGTACATTCTATGTTTAATATAGAGACGTATTACGTCCCAAGATTACGTATGGATTCCTGTTGCATTACGTACGGAAGATTTCATAAGGGTTAGTAAGTGACCTGATACGGAAAAATACATGGTGTGAAAATAAAACCCGTATCGGCAAGACAAATTTATCGCGTCGAAGACCTCTAACTATATGTGTGGGGGGGTCTCTGTATCATACAATACCACGACGTCATAATAAACTACTCGCCCGATACAGGTTTTCTTTTCACACCATGTATTTTTCCGTATCAGTTCACTAACTAACCGTGTAACTAATAATATAGTCTTTTCGGATTCTCTCTTACCGAGGATATTGACGTCATTATGATTATGACGTCATGATAATGCGCCAAATAAATATTGTGAACTCGCCGATGAATAGTGTCCACAGCGTTCAAACTCTTCTATCTCGCTTATATTTCAGAACGGATATCAGCAAGTTTGGTATCGATGAAACCAGAGAATTTATCGTCTACAATCTGATAATAATTCATTTTAGCTAGATTTATCGTTTGATCTATACATACTAAAATATCCATGAATGAGACCCCTGGGTGGCTATCGCTGTAAACATTTCCTTTTTATAACGTCATCATCGTAAATTCAACAACTAATGTTGCTTTGAAATAAAATGGAATAGGAAAATATTAGCTTAACTATCTAACAGGCTATTTCTTGGAGATTTTAGCAATATAATGGATCAGATATTTAAAGTATTGTATCTCTGATTATCTATGATCAGAAGAATTTTTCTGCAATTTTGTCAACTTTCCTACTTAAATTGCAGCGAAATGTTATCGAACTAAGTTTCTTTATTTGAAAACTTAAAGCGAACGAATTTTAGCATCAATCCTGCTTTGTTCGAAGATGTATCCCTTATGCAGATAACTACACATGTGCACATTATCGATAACAAGCGAGGTGAATGAGTCGTCCATAAAAATAAGGTTTTGTTTACTTTTTCCCTTCTCTCAGATTCATACTGCCGTATATCTCTGATTTTGTTAAATTTTACACACTATTTCAAAACATTTTAGCCATAGAAAAAACACTTTATAAGGGGGAAAATTTCTCTGACAGGATCGAGGGGAAAAATATATACTCCAGGGATGAGGAATGGGGCCGAATATCACCTAATTTGTTTGAAAAAAAAAAACACCAGAAAAAGAATAAGGGCGTCCTATTTTGAATTTGAGCAAAAAAAAGAAAAATCCAAGCCTCTTAATTGTTTATGTGATAGAGAACTCTCTCTCATATAGCCTGATCTTTTAAAATTTCTTATTCAAAAAAGTCAGAGAAAATTATTTCTTCCCTGTCCTGAAACATATACAAAACAGCACCTAGCTCCCCCCCCCCCCCTCATTTATAAGTCGGTACCCATTTATTTGAGAATTTTTTTAAGAAAAACTGACGCCTACTTAGTAAAGGCACTTTGATTCATCACAAAATCTCTTTCAGAATTGCCCCTTCTTTAAAGATAATATTGAGAACTCTGCCTCTGCCTCACCAAATAAAAAAATTCTCAGGAGTGCATTACTTAATTCGGAGTCTTTCTCCCTCTAAATTCGCGCTTTTTACTCTCCTTTTTCCTAAATTTCTTGGGGGGGATGGCCTTCTGTTGTTTAGACATATCAAGAATCTCAAATGTATGGACACACACAATGAAAGCTTTGTTATGTTTCCATTAAGGTCGTTTTGGCCAAGAATTCCTACAAATTCCTGTAGTCATATGCTGATTAACTCTTACCTCTAACGTCACTATAACGACGAATGAATATGGATTGCAACGTAGAAATTAAGGGGGTGGGGTTACAAAAATAATCATAACATACTTCATATACAAAGTTTATCATTTGATATTTGTTTCAAGAAAATTAAACGATAGAATTTAATGCAATCATGGTATATAACGTCAAAAAATGACGATCCAAAAAACGACTTTTAAACCTCCTAGATGATATTAAATTTGTAATAATTCCTCCATTTTCTTAGTTTATTTCAATTTCTCTCTTTTAAGATGAAATAAACCATAAACCGCTAAAGGCGGTAAGGCCGGATTGCGAAGTGTTTGTATTAGATGACGTATACATTTTGGCGCAGACAGAAAGGTCAAAGGTCATTAAAATACTATTGCACAATGAAAAAAAGCTTTGGTCATAAGGAATCTAAATGTGAAATATCAAAGCCCTATCCCTTATAGTTCAAAAGTAGGTCAAAGGTCAATGTCAAGGTCATTTGATCAAAAGTATTGATATCAAATGAAAGGTCTGGTAATGAGGATTCTACAACTGAAATATCAAAATCCTACCTCTTATAATTTAAAATTAGGTCAAAGGTCAATGTCAAGGTCACTAGGTCAAAAGTCATGATATCAAATGAAAGTTCTGGTCATGAGGAATCCAGATGTGAAATATCAAAACCTTACCTCTTATAGTTCAAAAGTAGGTCAATGTCAAGGTCACTAGGTCAAAAGTCATGATATCAAATGAAAGTTCTGGTCATGAGGAATCCATATGTGAAATATCAAAACCCTAAAACCCTACCTCTTATAGTTCAAAAGTAGGTCAAAGGTCAAGGCCAAGGTCACTAGGTCAAAACTCATGATATCAAATAAAATATCTGGTCATTAAGATTCTGCATGTGAAAAACATGCATGTGAAAAACTTTTGGTATCTATGGTAAGGTCTTGTGACAAGATTTACATATGTGAAATATAAAAGCCCTATCATTTACCATTCAAAAGTTATGACCAAGGTTAAAGTTTTTCAAAAGTAGGTCAAACTCCAATGTCAAGGTCACAAGGTAAAAATTTTTGGTATCCATGGAAAGGTCTTGTCACAAGAAATGCACAAGTGAAATATGAAAGCCCTATCACAGGCTTTCTACTCTACCTTGATGAAAAAGTAGGAAAAAAGCAGTAGTCAATGAAAAAAAGTAGGAGAAAAATAGGAAAAAGTAGGAATTAATAGGGGAAAAGTAGGAAATTTTCCATCACTTTTAGCGACAATTTTCAGTAAGTATGACACACAAATCACAGTAAGCAATGATTTATAGACTGGTATTGTTTATCTTTGGGGAAATCACAGAGAGAAATAAGGACAGATTGATTTTTCATGTAGAATATACAGAATGGGCGAGCGAAGCTCACCCGAAATTTTTTAAAAACTTTGAATCAGATGTCGATGACAAGTGAAGCAAGTAATTTTTTACTTTTGAGATGAAAAAGTAGGAATAGTAGGAGGTTTTGAAGAAAAGGTAAGAAAAAATAGGATCAAAATAAAAAAGTAGGAAAAGTAGGAAATAGTAGGAATAAAGCCTGTGTTTGTGAAACACGAATGCCCCCGGTGGCATCTTTGTTAGTATAAACTTCATTTTCTGTTAAGTATGTGAAGGGTCAAGTTCAACAATTTTGGTATCAATGGAAAGGTCTTGTCACAAGGAATACACATGAGTAATATCAGAGTCCTATCACTTACCATTCAAAAGTTATGCCCAATGTTAAAGTTTCTGAAAATTAGGTCAAAGGTCAAGGTCAAGAGGTCAAAAATTTTGGTATCAATGGAAAGGTCTTGTCACAAGGAATACACATGTGAAATATAAAAGCCCTATCACTAACCATTCAAAAGTTATGCCCAATGTTAAAGTTTTTGAAAAGTAGGTCAAAGGTCAAGGTCAAGGTCATGAGGTCAAAAATTTTGTTATCAATGGAAAGGTCTTGTCACAAGGAACACACATGCGAAATATGAAAGCTCATCTTCCATTCAAAGGTTATGCCCAATGTTAAAGTTTTTGAAAAGTAGGTCAAAGGTCAAGGTCAAGGTCACAAGGTCAAAAATTTTGGTATCAATGGAAAGGTCTTGTCACAAGGAATACACATGTGAAATATGAAAGCTCTATCACTTACCATTCAAAAGTTATGCCCAATGTTAAAGTTTTTGAAAAGTAGGTCAAAGGTCAAGGTCACGAGGTCAAAAATTTTGGTATCAATGGAAACGTCTTGTCACAAGGAATACACATGTGAAATATGAAAGCCCTACAGGGATTTTTTTGCCCCTTTTTGGGGCCGTTATTCGGCCCCATTCCCAATGAAAAATAGTATCTTTTTTTCCCAAATGTGGCTCTAAATTTTCCCAATTTCATTCAGATGGAATTATCAGCGAAAATAGTGAAATTTACTGGTTCAAAAGTAGCAAATTAACTTATTATTTGCCATTTTGTTGTAAGCATAAGAAATTAAATCATATTTAAAATAAAATTATATGATTAAACATTCAATTCTGAACTTTCTACTGTATAAACTGTCATTCTACTTTTACATGTATATTTAGTACTTCCCAAAATATTCCCAAATGTTGTTAATTTTCCCAATTGCACGGGCCCCGACCCCATTCCCAAATTACTGAAAAAAATCACTGCCCTATCACTAACCATTCAAAAGTTATGCCCAATGTTAAAGTTTTTGAAAAGTAGGTCAAAGGTCAAGGTCAAGGTCATGAGGTCAAAAATTTTGTTATCAATGGAAAGGTCTTGTCACAAGGAATACACATGTGAAATATGAAAGCTCTACCACCTTCCATTCAAAAGTTATGCCCAATGTTAAAGTTTTTTCGGACAAACAGACAAACAGACGGACAGGCCAAAAACTATATGCCCCCGAATCTGTGATTCCGGGGGCATAAAAAGTAGGAACAGTAGAAAGCCTGCCTATCACTTACCATTCAAAAGCTATGACCAAGGTTAAAGTTTTTCAAAAGTAGGTCAAACTCCAAGGTCAAGGTCACAAGGTAAAAAGTTTTGGTATCCATGGAAAGGTCTTGTCACAAGAAATGCACAAGTGAAATATGAAAGCCCTATTACTTACCATTCAAAAGCTATGGCCAAGGTAAAAGTTTTTCAAAAGTAGGTCAAACTCCAAGGTCACTAGGTCAATTTTTTTTGCGGTGTTTGATTTGTCTCATCATGGTCTATAACCATGTCAAGTTTCAAGTTGCCCCTCCAAACAGTTTTCTCTCAATGGACTTAAACGCAACACTTTAACCAAAATGTTGACGCACTGACAGACAGACAGACGGACGGACAGACGGACTTCGCCATTTCATAGACCGGATTTTGCTTCGCAATCCGGCCAAAAATTGTTTGAATATAAAATTAAATCAAAAAAACATTGATAAATTCAGCAAAATATTTTAAAAATCAGCATACTTTCTTCAAATTGGCAATGTTGGCAATAATAGAAGGGAAACCCAAAAACCGCCAAAATTCAAAGCGTCATGAAAACAGTTACGTAGGTTCAATTTTTTTTGGCAAAATTTAATCTTGTATACCAATTATCATATTCTGAGAGTTTCAGAAAAATTAAACGAGAGGATCTTTTTTAGGGGGTAGGTGTGTGGAGCCATCTTAATAGTAATACATAAATATTGAAAATATATTTAAGCTTTTAAGGAAGCCCTTTCTTCATTCACATACATGTATAACTTTTGATATCTTCAAACATACGGACTTTGCCATAAGTAAATAATGTTTTGAAAGAAAAACTATATGGCGAGCAAAAAAAATTTTTATATAAATTGAAAACTGCGGCGAGCGAAGTGAGCCTGAAAATTTTCAATAATTTTAGCAAAATTTTATGGTAATTCTTCAAATTCAGATTATTTGTAAGAGCAAGATTATTTTTTTCTGTCACACCATAAACAAATTAATTTTTTTCATCAAAATTCAGAGCAAACTTATTTTTTTCGAAAAAAAAACCCTAGCCCCCCCCCCCCTCCCCCCCGAATATCAAATGGACCATGTACTGAAAAAAAAAACAGTCTGAATTTTAAGGTTATTACTAATATATTTCTATGTTTTTCACGTACTGAAATGATCATAGATTTAATGGGGATACATGACAGTGATGCATTATTTAGACAAAAGTTGAGATTTCTGGTCAACAATGCATGCAAGTTTTAAACATAGTGTAATCAGAGATTACAAAGGTCACCTCATGGTAGCATTCTATCATGGCAGCAAACAGAAAGGAGTCAATGATTACACAGTTTTGAATTTGAAAACCTAGTCCTACTGTGAACCAACAAAAATGATACCACACAAATATATCATTTATTGATCCAAATTTTGCGATTTACTCTTAAAGACGCATCATCTGTGCAAGTTTGAAATCCCTAGCACTTTTAAAAGAGAAATAAAACTTCTTAACATTGATGCCCAAATCTTCCTAACATGTGCACTCAAGTGGAAAACATAGGTCATGACCTACATTTGAACGCAGATTTGTGATCTACTCTTAAAGACGCATCATCTGTGCAAGTTTGAACTTCCTAGCACTTATAATAGAGAAAACTTCTTAACATTGTCATTGATACCCAAATTTTCCTAACCTGTGCAGTCAAAGCGGAAAATACAGGTCGTGACCTACATTTGAACATAGATTCGTGATCTACTCTTAAAGTCGACGCATCATATGCATGTACAAGTTTGAACTTCCTAGCACTTATAACCATGATAACAGAGAAATAAAACTTCTTAACAATACTAGTGTCGACGCCGACGCGGACAACAGGGTGATAGCATAAGCTCCCTCTCACTTCATGAGGTGAGCTAAAATAATATGCATCACCAAGAAAATTTTGGAATTCCATATTCATTAACCTCAACTTTTGCCCGTCTGACCCAAAAACAATAGTAGTAAATACACAACAGTAAGCAACAATCGTTTTGGGTCAACTTGTCGGAGTAATCGGAAAGTACATTTGTAACTCTAATGAAGGCCGGCGCGGGGGAGGGGTAAAAAGGCGGAGAAGTCTTTTAAAATTATGGCGCAAGCAACAAGTTTACTACAAACCACCCGACCACAGGCACAGAAGCCTTCGAATTTTCGTTCATAAACAAAGGCTCCGTGCTATATACCAACTCGTAACTATACCCTGGAACAAAAAAAAATATGACAGTATACCTGGCTTTGCCTGTACTATACCTTTACTCGTGAATAAACGCGCCAATTTTTGGAAGATCCAAAAACATGAAAAATGGTCAGTGATGGTAGTATATCGAGCCCAAATTATTAGAACATGTTAAAAAAGATGAGAGATTTTACCTTATACTTTAGACTCTCTTCTTTTTCTTCTTCATGGTCTTTGTTCTCTCTAGTCAGGCGGTCACGTTGAGGGAGCTACCTGAATTCTAATCACTACCTGGTCGGGAACAATGCAAAATGTCACGTGACTCTAAGCCCAGCCAGGTGAGGTCAAAAGAAATCACAACATTCTCACTTGAACGTGATTGGGGATGATTACCAATAATATGTGTAATCATGGGTGCAATTTATAATGTGTCAAACTGAGAAAAGGAAAAAATCTAATTTATAAAAAATTTTAAAAGAATTTTAGAACAGATGAAAAGTGAAAAAATTATTTGTAAAAATTTGCAACATTTACACTTTATGCACACCCAATAATGGGCCATTATTGTATATTGGCCTTTACAATGCATTATCAAGCGTTTGTGCCAATAAATACTATGTCATATACATCTGGCAACTTTTTTATGAACATATTGCATTGGGCGGATGTCGATTTTTCCCGGGGGGGGGGGGGGGGGGCTCGGGAGTCTCATGCAGCATCACAACATCTATGGAGCTTTCTTCGTATCATGCAACACCTTTTCATATTGTGGCAGTGAAAAAAAATATACTAAACACAGGAAAAATTATTTCCAAAAAAAAGGGGGGGGGGTACTTCGAACATCATACCCTCCCATCCGCGGAAGTAGCGGGAGGGGCCGGGGTGTCCTCCGAGATTTTTCATTTTAAAAATTGCACGGGTTGTTTGGTGTTTTGCTGCAACCGAGTGTTGTTGGAGATCGATATGATCACAATTTCCCAGCTGATTCATAGAAATATTTTGTTTATGGTAGTGCTAATGACAATACCTAAGATTATTTTTCCTTGTCCTTGAAATTTACATATTTCGATGGAAACAAAAACAAAAACAAAATAATAATAATAATATTTAATAGCACGTGAAAAAGACATGCCACCAATTTTGGAGGTTTTTTTGGTATGGAAGGTGTATATATGATGTACCGAGGCAAAAAATCACTTCTTTTATGAAAAAAAAAAATTTTTGTCGCCATGGAAACCATCTCCGAAATTTTAGATATCTCGAGAATACTGATAACAACGTGTACTTTTACAAGGCTGGTTTCCATGGTAATATATAGGTATTGTAGTCAACTGAAATTTCCTTATTTTTTTTCACTATATCTTTCAAAATACATACGAAACAAAAATGAAGTAGTGTCCTCCGTAGGGAAGTTTAATGTAATAAATAACAATGAACACTCTATATCCACAAATTTTCGGCCACTCGGCCTTTATCAAGTGGAAAAGCACGAATACAAAAGAATTCTACGTTATATCCATAACTGCTGGTAAACAAAGCCCAGCGTAAAATGAACAAGGTATGACGTCACACTGACATAACAATCAACAATGCGTAAAGCGCCAAAACGACGTTACATAAAACCGCTTAATCTGCGTACCGTTATCGAACGTAAATAAGTTAGAAAAAAGTTCATTTAAGTTGTACCGTTAATAAAAATTATAAGATTTATGATTAACAAATGGGAATTCAGGAGGTTAGAGACTGGCTAACATCTATAAAACTAGTAAGTCATATCAAATAAAGTGACAAGATACATGTATGAACTATAAATATGAAAACTAGACTAGATCCAAATATACAAAAAAAAAAAAAAAAACCGATAATAGAATAGATAAATAAAATAAAAAAAATAATGGGTCTAGTATAAAAAATTTCGAATGTTCTTCTAATTATTAGACCCCCTTAGACGGCTAATCTGATTATGAAACTTGGTGAGATTCTTTGAAATGCATTGCAGATTATGAACCGATCTCGGTTGTGTCTAAGCGCAATATGCAGGCGCTTGAATTCCATGATGATAATGGATCTAGAATGAAAAATTTCGAATGTTCTTCTAAGTATTAGACCCGCTCAGACAGCTAATCTGATGATGAAACTTGGTGAGATTATAGATTAGGGTGAGATCTTTGAAATGCATTGCAGATTACGAACCGATCTCGGTTGTGTCGTAGCGCAAAAGGCGCTTGAAGTCCATGATGATAATGGGTCTAGTATGAAAATTTTCGAATGTTCTTCTAAGTATTAGACCCCCTTAGACGGCTAATCTGATGATGAAACTTGGAGAGTTCATAAATTAGGGTGAGATCTTTGAAATACATTGCAGATTTTGAAACGATCTCGGTTGTGTCTTAGCGCAACAGGCGCTTGAAGTCCATGATGATAATGGGTCTAGTATGAAAATTTTCGAATGTTTTTGTAACAGGGGATGCTTACTCCTCCCGGGTACCTGGTCCCACCCCTTGCTTGCTAGGGGTCCGTCGATGCTGAATTTGATGCTCTATTGGGAGTGCTATTGAGATTATCGTCAGGATCTTCTTTAACTCATTTGTGTCACACTTATGCCCTTTGCCGTGTGGAGCTCGTAAAAAAGTTCCCCGCAAGGGGTTTGACAGTAAGTGTTTTGAATATATTTCCCTGACTTTGTCGCCATAGCACTTTCTATATAGACAGAACGTCAGACAGTGCATGTATTTAATATTTTCTTTTTATTTTCGTGCGAGAACATCGACGGCAGGTACGACTAGCCAACAGGGGATGCTTACTCTTCCCGGGCACCTGGTCCCATCTCTTGCTTGCTAGGGGTCCGTCGATGCTCAATTTGATGCTCTATTGTGAGTGCTAATGAGATTATCGTCAGGATCTTCTTTAATTCTTCTAAGTATTAGACCCCCATAGACGGCTTATCTGATGATGAAACTTGGTAAGATAATAGATCAGGGTGAGATCTTAGAAATGCATTGCAGATTATGAACCGATCTCGGTTTTGTCATAGCGCAACAGGCGCTTGAATTCCATGATAATTATGGGTCTAGTATGAAAATTTTCGAATGTTCTTCTAAGTATTAGACCCCCTTAGACGGCTAATTTGATGATGAAACTTGGAGAGTTCATAAATTAGGGTGAGATCTTTGAAATGCATTGCAGATTTTGAACCGATCTCGGTTGTGTCTAAGCGCAACAGGCGCTTGAAGTCAATGATGAAAATGGGTCTAGTATGAAAATTTTCGAATGTTCTAAGTATTAGACCCCCTTAGACGGCTAATCTGATGATAAAACTTGATGAGATTATAGATTAGGGCGAGATCTTTGAAATGCATTGCAGATTATGAACCGATCTCGGTTATGTCTTAGCACAACAGTCGCTTGAAGTCCATGATGAAAATGGGTCTAATATGAAAATTTTCGAATGTTCTTCTAAGTATTAGGCCCCACTAGACGGCTAATCTGATGATGAAACTTGGTGAGATAATAGATTTCGGTGAGATCTTTGAAATGCATTGCAGATTATGAACCGATCTCGGTTGTGTCGTAGCGCAAAAGGCGCTTGAAGTCAATGATGAAAATGGGTCTAGTATGAACATTTTCGAATGTTCTTCTAAGTATTAAACCCCCTTAGACGGCTAATCTGATGATAAAACTTGATGAGATTATAGATTAGGGTGAGATCTTTGAAATGCATTGCAGATTATGAACCGATCTTGGTTGTGTCTGAACGCAACAGGCGCTTGAAGTCCATGATAATAATGGATCTAGTATGAAAATTTTCGAATGTTCTTCTAACAGGGGATGCTTATTCCTCCCGGGCACCTGTGCCCACCCCTTGCTTGCTAGGGGTCCGTCGATGCTCAATTTGATGCTCCATTGTTAGTGCTATTGAGATTATCGTCAGGATCTTCTTTAACTCATTTGTGTCACACTTATGCCCTTTGCCGTGTGGAGCTCGTAAAAGAGTTCCCCGCGAGGGGTTTGACAGTAAGAGTTTTGAATATATTTCCCTGACATTGTCGCCATAACATTTTCTATATAGACAGAACTTCAGACAGTGCATGTATTTAATATATTCTTTTCATTTTCGTGCGAGAACATCGACGGCGGGTGCGGCTAGCAAACAGGGGATGCTTACTCCTCCCGGGCACCTGGTCCCATCTCTTGCTTGCTAGGGGTCCGTCCATGCTCAAGGAGCTGATAAGATAAGACGTAAAATCTGCCCTAAAATGTGGAATTTTGAAAATGGAAATTTTAAGAAAAATCGTTCGTTAAATTAATACAGATACAGTATCCCATCGAACTCTGAAGTTATTTTAGATCTATTATGCACAATATTGCTAATATTTGGGTCAAAACTTGTCTTTTTCCCATAGAAATCAATAGAAAACGGAAAAGTTTTTTTGAACATCGTTCCCCCCGGAGATACAGAATGCCACTTATACTGGAGGTGTATATCCATGATACAAATTTTCTGGAAAAGTGGGGTTCTGTATCTCCGGGGGGAACCTACCCCAGAGACGAAAAACCAAAAAAGGAAGGGGGTGCATTTGTTAAAGAATCGATCTTTAAGATCATCAAATATTGAAAATTTGACTATTTTTCCTCTTTAATCCACCCAGAAATGTGTTCTAAATACAATCGAATGAAATGTACAACAATAAGGAACGAAATAAGCAGGAACGATGTGGATTTCTCCGCTAATGTGTATTTCGCGCTAAAACTTCTATTATCGCCATTACATACAAAATAAGACCGTATTTTCAGTTCCGGATTTCAATATTTACCGATTAGAGGAAATAGAACTTTCGAAATGTATTTCTGATTTACAATGAAGATGTATTTGATATATTTCAGTTAATATTTATCCATTTCAGGAAAAATATTCAATAATTTCTACGTTTTTTGTCGATATTATCGGTTTTTCTATCCGTGCACCCCTACCTCTTTGGACCTTCATTTTAGAATCTTGGGAGTATTTCATCGAAAAGTAAAACATACAAAAAGTCTTCAAATACATTTTATTTCAATAATGATTATCTTTTGCCTGCATATGTACCGTCATGTGGCAGAAATACGGCACGAGATTTAGGGCTAAAAACGGCCCTTATCTTATCAGCTCCTTTGATGCTCTATTGTTATTGCTAATGAGGTTATCGTCAGGATCTTCTTTAACTCTTCTAAGTATTAGACACACTTAGACGGCTAATCAGATGATGAAACTTGGTGAGATTATAGATTAGGGTAAGATCTTTGAAATGCATTGAAGATTATGAACCGATCTCGGCTGTGTCTTAGCGCAACGAAGTATCTTAATATAATGATGAAACCACATCACATAATGATGAAACATTGGACAACAACCAGCTGGTGGAGTAATAATAATAACGAAGTAACATAACATCATGATGAAACCACACCGCATAATAACGAAGTATCATAATATAATGATGAAACCACACCACATAATAACGAAGTAACATAACATCATGATGAAACCACATCACATAATAACGAAGTAACATAACATCATGATGAAACCACACCACATAATAACGAAGTAACATAGCATCATGATGAAACCACATCACATAATAACGAGACCCAACATAAGACAGCAATGGCGTTCCATAGACTTGGACATCACTTTATTTATGAACATGATATAATTATCTCCACATTGCCCGTATAACACCTACCGGTATTCAATAGTACGGGACAACTTTTATTAATCGCTGGCAGAAGCAAGAGGTTTTAAATTCTGTCCATGGTCCGGAATACCTTTTGCTTTATCATGCCACAGATGGAATCCGAATGAACGATTCTGAGATAATCCTCTATTCATATAGGTGTAACTACAGGAAATCAATTTCGCGGGGATTCCCCTCCGTTTTGACTGGTGAACAGTACTGAATATTTAAAAGGTGCCACACCATTGAGCAAACATGTTGGAAATGTATTTATAGCATATAGAATCAATAAAATGTGACCAGTAGTCGTGATAAAATTAACTTTGAGCTTGATCTTGTCTTTTATGCAATCTACAGATTGATTTGAAAATACGTAAAAATTGGAAATTTTTCAATGAGGAGGGAGGGGTCCTGTAAAAAAGTGAAATTTGCGAAAAAAAGGACATGCATGACCCCCTTTTTCTTTCATTTATATGAGTGCCAACGATGTCGCAAGCGGAAAGACCAAATTTACGAACTTCCGGGCATTTTAAGTTAGTCAAATCGAGCCAATTCATTAATCATACAAAGAAGGTTTTTATTCTTGAAGTTACCCCTATAGATAGCGTATAGTAAAAGTGGGGGGCCATCTCGGGATTCTTAATTGACTGATCCATCGAGCACCGATCGCTAGTCCGGCGGTTTTCCAGATACACTTTTGATTGGATAAGTTAAAATGTTTCCGTCTAATGTCATACATTTTAAGCGTTCAAAAGCTTTGAATGTGAATGTAAGCGACAGAAGAACATTGAAATTTGTTGAGGGTCGAACTTCAATTAGTATTATTTCAAGAATTCACTCAATTCACTCCAAGTGTAGAAAGACAAATGTACTGAAATGTTGAGTTAAGAAATACCATATCAAACACAAATTTTCGCGAGAATGATTCTTCTCTAATTTAAATGACCAACGAATACAATTAGAATTTGAATATCGCAAGAAATTCTGGTTATACAGTACATGCTACGTTTAACCATAAAGACATAATATTTTTCACAGATTTTGGTCATATTCCATTGCTTAGATTGAGGATTACTGACGAAATTTAAGTACCCGAAACGTACATGTCTTGTGCATGCTGCAGATTTATCTGTTCTTAAATTATGCTATTGAATTTGAAGACGTTAGACATTGTACCACTTGGTGAGTGTCACTGTTGGTGGACCAGGAGTCAAGTAAGGTCAACTTCGGTTATCATTTCTTCAACGCATTCGAAAATATGTTATCAAATTTCTTATAATTTCTAAAACGTGGGTACTGTAGCGTCATATCACACCCTTCATGCTACGTCTCTCGGTACATTCTTGGACATAGTAACTTTGACACTATTTGGTCATATTACATTGTTTAGATTGAGGATCACTGACGAGGGTAAAGTACCCGAAACGTGCATGTCTGGTCCATGCTGCTAATTTATCTGTTCTTTAATGATGCTATTGAATTTGAAGACGTTAAACACTTTTCAACGTCAAAAGGTAAGATGCCATAATCAAAGTTATGTCATTTTAAAGAAAACATTCCAATCAATATACATGCAATGTTTCATTTCATTCAATTGTGGACTGATGGTGCCTGAGCTCCGTTGGCCTTAGTGCATTACACAAGAGGGTAATTAAATAGAAAAAGAGAAGGTGAATTTTTAACGTCTTCAAATTCATTAGCATCATTTTTTAGCAGATACATTTACAGCACGAAAGACATAGCATAATGGCCGGGATATGATGCTACAGGACCCAGGTTTTAGATATTTGAGAAAATTTTGTGAACAGAAATTTTCAAATGCGTTTGAAGAAACGACCGACCGAGATTGATCGAACTTGGCTACATGTGCCCTCGAGGACTCTTGGTCCACCAGCAGTGGCACTCACCAAGTGGTACAAATGTTTAGCGTCTTCAAATTCATTGAAGAATGAATCTGACGTCAAATGGAAATAAAGTATATTTGTTTCTTTTGTACTCATCCCCGTAACTCTGTAATCTTAGCTTATACGACTTACTTTCACTTCTTTTAGTAGTCCTGATATGAAGTAAAGATATGAAAAGAAGATTCCAGCTCAGCGCGAAAAAGGTATCAAAATGCTTCGAAGAATTGAATTTGGAATGTCCGAACAATATTCTCGAAATTCAGAAATATGGGAACAAATAGTGCGTTCTTTAGGAAAGAAGAACAACGAAAACACAAGATACAGAATTTGGAAAGTTGCTTCCAAGATTAAATACTTTCCCAAAGTCAAAGATCATGATAGTGAAGACAAAACTTGTAAATCAACAACGTTCAAAGAACAAAAACGAAAACTCAGGAGACCAAAAAGACTGAGTTCCACAGAGTATGAAAAACCAAATTTTCTAAGGAGGCACAGAAACATAAAACAGGAATGTTCGCCCTCTGTTGACAGAGATAGATGTCAAAAATCTCAATTCTCTCAAATTAAAACAAATGACAGAGAATACCAGAAACAAGATGAAAATGAGGATGACTCATATTGATCAAATTCTGAAGTTGTATCAAACAAAGATCCGGATTCAGACGATGGACAGCCACAAAGCGAGTGTTCTATTATAAGCGACTCACCAAATTGTTCGAATACTTCTGGAGGTCACATGGATAATACTGAATCTGATGGAGATAGTACAGATAGCACAGATAATGAGATAGAGTTTACCTATCCATCTAAATTCAGCTTTGAGCTGGCACCTTCAGAATTTGAAACAATAGCCCCCAAGTTCAGGTCATGGACTACGTTGGAGACGACTCAATGGTGATGGACCGATATGTTCAAAAAAAGTTCAACGCTATTGTTCCATCGTGCGTCCTTATTTTCACGTACAACAGGGTGAAAAGGAAGGTTCAAGAAAAAAACACGGTCAGTTTTTTCAAAGGCCGAGCAGAATGCAAGTACAAGAAATGCGCGATTTATGATTTCATCATAAGAGATGAACTTTCCTTGCACCCATAGGAAAATATTGCGGTAATTATTGAAAGAAAGGGCAGTATCATCCATGAAAAGGGTCACTCCATGAAAAGGCATTTGAAAGGCAGTAGGAGGAAAGCGTATTTGAGAAAATTGGAACGCGTAGGCGTCGGGAATTTTCACCATGAGACACTTGGACAAATGCCTAAAGAAGCCATTGCTGCGGGATACATGACAGAATGCTCAAGTCCTTCCGTGTTATACCAAGTCGTACATGAAGCTTTACAAAGCAAGAAATCATTAGATTAAATAAGGATGAGTTATTGACAACACAAAGAGTCATTTCAAATGTAGACGTAGACTCTTAAGGGGTACCAGGATACATACATACATTATCATCAAAACCATTCAGCATGATCTTGTTTACAGAACAACAACTGATTCTCCTAAATAAGGAGTTATAAAGCCTACGCTCACGCAGCAAGATACGCCCGTTGGGATTTTTTTCACAACACCAAAATATCTAAGTCCCATAACTCTATAAGGACAAATCGGATGAACCTTAAAATCGAAAGGCGGCTTCCTCTTCAAAGTCTGATCACAATGTACAAATATCATGTAAATCCGTTGACGCATATTGAAGTTATTGCGTTCCATGCACCTATATTTTGCCCTAAGCTTAACATGTATGTGCATATAACCCCCCCCCCCCCAATTACACATAATTTCTGGATAATGTGACAAAAAATTTAAGAATCTGTTATATATGTGAAAGAACATCCTTTCTACTTGAAGTATACAAAATTTCAAAACATTTCAACCAGAAATAGATTTTTAAATAATTTTTAACTATTTTAGTATATTTTCACTGTATTTTAAAATATCTAAGTCCCATAACTCTGTAACGACATATCGAATGAACCTGAAAATCGAAAGGAGGCTTCCTCTCCACACTCCAATCAAAATGTATGAATATCATGAAAATCCGTTGACGCATATTCAAGTTATTGCGTTCCATGCGCCTATATTTTGCCCATAGCTTAACATGTATGTGCATATAACCCCCCCCCCTTCCTATTACACACAATATCTCGCTTATGCGACCAAAAAATTAAAAACCCATTACATATGTCAAAGAGCATCCTTTCTACCTTAAGTATGCAAAATTTCAAAACATTTCGACCAGAAATAGATTTTTAAATAATTTTTAACTATTTTAGTATATTTTCACTGTATTTTAAAATGTCTAAGTCCCATAACTCTGTAACGACATATCGAATGAACCTGAAAATCGAAAGGCGGCTTCCTCTCCACAGTCCAATCAAAATGTATGAATATCATGAAAATCTGTTGACGCATATTCAAGTTATTGCGTTCCATGCGCCTATATTTTGCCCTTAGCTTAACATGTATGTGCATATAACCCACCCCTCCCCCCTTCCTATTACACACAATATCTCGGTTATGCGACAAAAAAATTAAAAACCCGTTACATATGTCAAAGAACATCCTTCCTACATGAAGGATACAAAATTTCAAAACATTTCAACCAGAAATAGATTTTTAAATAATTTTTAAATATTTTAGTATATTTTCACTGTATTTTAAAAATCTAAGTCCCATAACTCTGTAACGACATATCGAATAAACCTGAAAATCGAAAGGCGGCTTCCTCTCCACAGTCCAATCATAATGTATGAATATCATGAAAATCCGTTGACGCATATTCAAGTTATCGCGTTCCATGCGCCTATATTTTGCCCTTAGCTTAAAATGTATGTGCATATAACCCACCCCCCTTCCCATTACACACAATATCTCGGTTATGCGACAAAAAAATTAAAAACCCGTTACATATGTCAAAGAACATCCTTTCTACTTGAAGTATACCAAATTTCAAAACATTTCGACCAGAAATAGATTTTTAAATAATTTTTAAATATTTTAGTATATTTTCACTGTATTTTAAAAATCTAAGTCCCATAACTCTGTAACGACAAATCGGATGAACCTGAAAATCGAAAGGCGGCTTCCTCTCCACAGTCTGATCACTATGTATAAATTTCATAAAAATCCGTTGACGCGTATTCAAGTTATTGCGTTCCATAGGCGGACGGACAGACGGACAGACGGACAGACGGACAGACGGACGGACGGACAGACGGACGGACGGACGGACTTCGCCATACCATAATACGTCCCGTCAAATGACGGGCGTATAAAAATCAGGCAATAATGTCCTTTACTTAGATGCTACCGGCAGCGTAGTACGTAGGTATAAAGATATGGAGAAAGAGGTGTATTACTATGCAATGGTATTAAAGAACACAACAAAGACTGAACCAGCAATTACAATAGCAGAACTCGTCTCAGCTGATCACACAACACCAATGATATGTTATTTTCTTCTCAAATTCAGACATTCGTTCAAACAAGTAGCCGGGAAGTTACCAAATATTAATCGAATTTTAAAAAATAGATTTCTTATGGCCACTTCTGAACAGTGTTGTTACAGTCTTGAACAACAAAAGCATCGTCGAGTACCTAAATGACTGTAGGGAAATAGTTAACAGACAAAAGTAAGCTACTAAACCTTTCACTGTGGTACATTTGTGTTCATGGCACATGCTGCGCTCTTTAGCAAGATCATTGGAAAGTACCGTTACAGACAAGGGACTTAAGAGATACATAAAGTTTTGCTTCGGATTATTGCAAAATTCAACATCATTAAAAGAGGCAAGGCGTATCTTTGTTGACATTCATAATGTCCTGAATTATGCATTCCTGTCACCTGAAGTAAGAAAGTCCATAACTAATTTGAAGAAACTGATTGTGTCTCTTCCGGAAAAAAAAATCTGCAGAAATGGAGGAGAACGACGGTACATTCAGTTCAACTTGTATCCAGAAAGTAGACAAAGATATGCATGGTACATTGAAACAGAATTCTCCTTTCTCTTCTTTCTTCTCCATTTCACCATCTGCAAACAGGAATCTAGACGAATACTCTACGGAAAATGTATACTACTCTCCTGAAGGACTCAAATGCATAGAACGATTTATGTACCTCTTCCCTCTTTGGAGTGGTGTGATGTTAAACCTAGACGGAAATCAGTGTGGTAAAGAGACAATAACAAGAGACACCCAATGTTACGTTGAGAACTGGTTCAGTATTGTTAATAACAGCATCCTAAAGAAAGAAAAGTGGTTGTCTCCGGCTGACTTTGCTTTTTTTATATGTTAATCTCAAAGGCCGCATACGACGGTTTGAAATTGCAAGCAGTTGTTTCATTTCACAGATACGAATGAATAGAAAGCATGAGAAGGTAACAGAAGGACATAAACTGATGACAGAAGAGAGATGGAAACCAAAGAGGAAGATGAAGGAGAGCGTATATGCGAGTCCATCAAAATTTCCGGAGCCTAAGTCAATGAGATCTTTCAAGAAATTGAAGAAGAAGAAGAAGCTATCTGATGTTCAAAAGGAGAAAGGCATCCGTTTTTAACACACGACCAGATTCAGCTAGGACACCTAAGGAATACCAAACATTTGAAGGGAAAAAAGAAAATTCGTTGACTTAACCTGAGACGATGAGTTGCCAGTGAAGAAGAAGAAACAATATGATCAAAGATCGGAGACTTCTTCTAATACATATTCTCGGAAAGAAACATTCCTAAGATGCTGTATGGTAAACAAAGGGAACCACTGTTGGTTAAATTCCACCATACAGGCTTTCAAAGGAACAATTCTGACCTCTGTCATTGAAGCTGGTACTTCTAGTGTTTTTTTTGGGGGGGAGGGGGGTTGTAGTTTAAAAGAATAACTCTTTTTCCATTGCCCTTTATTTTCCTTTCGCTGTCTATGGCTTTCGATTAATGTACTATTCACATCCATTAGTTACATATCAATTTAAATTCTAAAAATAAAACCAGATTGTGCTAGTGAAATGAATTTGAGATGCTCATGAAAATCACTTTGGCTGGAAGCATCACCGATGAGAATTTAATATTCGAAAACACGTGTCTAAGTGCATGAAAATTGGTTTTAGATTTTCATCAAGAAGGTATAGAGTTGGAACATCTTTCTTGTTGCGGTGTGGATCAGTTAAATTTGTTCCTCGTGACTTGATGTTTGTTAAGTATATTAATTACTTCTTACCAGCTCTGTTACACGAAAGAATCTTTGTATTGGCTCTTTTATCAATTTAAAATGATGTATCATTTTTGCTATTTCGGAAACTTGCCATTTCATCGCGAAATATAATCAAAATTAAAAAAGGTTAACATCTTAGCGCATTCCCTCCAATACTATTTTGAATATAGATTTTATTTGCATATGGTACTGAATACAGGAAATTTTGGGACCGCGAACTCTCTGTAAGTAACTGCAGAAATTTCAATTATAAAAATATAACCAGAGGGCGCTTATGGAATGAATTTGGGCTTTTTATGAAAAGCACTTTGGCTGGAAGCATCACTGAGAGGAATTTTGTATTCGAAACATGTGTCTGGTGCTTGAAAATTGGTTTGAAGTTTTCTTCAAGAAGGTATAGAGTTGGAACACTTCTGTATTATACATATCATTTATCGTTACTTAAAGAAAATTTAAAAAAACGATTTGCTGTTTCAATGAAGTATATTGCTCCTCGAAGTCAACAAACTGAAAGTATGAATAGATGAAGATCATATTCTACAAATGATCTAAAATTCATTGTAAATACTCCTAACTTAGGTCGGCAAGAGTTATTTATTTAGAGAGAAAAATATCCTTAAGATCTAGAATATTTTTGGAGAAGAATGCTTTATAAATACTTCAAGTCAATTGCCAAACATTAAAAAAAAACTAGGCGGACGGTATCGAGGTATAAAAGCGCATATTTGTGTATTAAATAAGAATTAATACTTCTAATTAATTCATTTTAGTGCGTGTGAAATCCTACCCAAGTTTAGAGTTATTCCGCTTTTGATACAAAACGATCTAATTTCCCTGAAAACGTGTATGCCTCGTTTTCACTAGTTTATTTGGAACCAACCAATCAAATGTTTTTAATGTTAAGTGACGTCATTGGGTCCTTCGTCCATTCACTTTTTCGACGCTTACAAACGCGCGAACAGCTAAAACATTTTTATTCAACTAAACATAATTTATTCAAGATATTTTATTCCGGAAAAGTGAATTTTGTACGTCAGTAATTGGACTTATCGAGAAACAATATATATATATATATTCTATTTTGGAACTGTCATAGTAGAAACAGTGAATTTTTTTGGATAAGAACATGGGAAAATCTAAAGCGACACCACGTGGAACCCCTGCCCGTGCTCCAGGGCGCCGAGTCCGTAGGCAGCCGGCTCATCCGTACCCGGTTCAATCGCTGAACTCTACCCCGCCTTCATCAAGACGTCAGTGGCGTGTGACGGGAACATCACAGACAGCACCACCACAAGTTGACTTCGGAGTTCCAGAAATTCCAGGGGCTGAACATTCAGTAAACAATCAGGCATCCGGCCAACCTATCTTGAGTACGGAACCTGTGCAGGGACTGGGACCATCTCCTGGCGTTGCTCCGCAGCCTTTCATCCCCGACGCAGCTCCGAGTTCAGGTAATGAACATTCGTCATTGTCTGATAATTCAGTATGAGCAATGTCTAGTATTTTTGATAATGTAGGTGAACATGTCCCTCTCAAATTAAAAGAAAAAATTTGGAATGGCCAGTTTATTGATTTATCTTTATTGTTAAAATCTGCACGCGACATGACGTCTGAATTAGAGTCCGGCGGGGAGGTTATCCTCAAGGATGGGAAATTAGTGGTACAAAAACACAAGTCCACTTAACCGCTATTTAATATTCATGCATGGACATCTGCCTTTCTTGTTTACATGAGTCTATATTTAGAAAAACACCCTTCTCGCGTTCAAGAAATGCTCAAATATATGCGAGATGTAAGGCTTGCTGCAAGCCGAGCCCCAAATCAAACGGCTTGGGTGAGATAGATTAAAACGCGCTAATAATCCTCAATAATCATGGGGCATAATAGACAATGAACTTTGGCTTGTTTGTATGTCTAATTTTCGAGGAGAAAACTTTTTTCGAGGCGAAAAACCAAATTCAAACTTTCAGCCCCATTCCCAACCTACCCTCGACACCGACCAAAAGTCAGTTGTTAGCTCGACCGCAAAGCAAATTTGCTGGCGATTTAATAAAGGAAATTGCCGATTCAACAGGAACTGCAATTTTCAGCATAGATGTTCAACGTGCGGATCAAATCACCCAGTCTTTAAATGTACCGCATCAAAACCTAAATTTCCCACCAACTAAGCATGGTATTTATGGCAATATTTTCATGAAAGGATATTCCCCTATTAACATTGACAATTTGACAAAAATGCTTAACATATATCCAAACAAAAAGATGGCAGAATTTCTTGAAGATGGTTTTAAAAATGGCTTTTCACTCCAGTATACGGGACCGCGTTTTCATTATTTCTCTAAGAACTTAAAAAGTGCAGAACAAGCGCAAGATATCGTTTTGCAAAAAATCAATAAAGAAATTCACGCAGGCAGAGTTGCCGGGCCATTTGGTTATCTCCCCATTTCTAATCTAAGAATTTCACCGTTAGGTTAAGTACCGAAAAAGGGTAGATTTTAGACTTATACATCACCTGTCTTATCCAAAGCATGGGTCAGTAAATGATTTTACTCCAGACGAGTACTGCACAGTGCATTATGCAAGTATCGATGATGCAGTTGACCTTATACGAAAACTCGGTCAAAAGGCTTTGTTGGCAAAATCTGATATCAAGTCCGCATTCCGCTTACTACCAGTTTGGCCTGGTGATTTTGAATTACTTGGCTTTTCATTCAAGGAACAATTTTATTTTGACAAATGTTTACCATTCGGTTCGTCAATTAGCTGTTCTTTGTTTGAAAAATTTTCAACATTCATACACTGGGCTGTAGATAGGTCAATGTCACTCCCGTCGTCTCAAATAATACATTATTTGGATGATTTTCTTTTTTGTGCAAAACACGGAACGACTCAGTGCCACGAGCTTATGAGAAAATTCAACGAGATATGTCAAGAGTTAGGAGTGCCTATAGCCGAAGATAAAACAGAGGGCCCTACGACTAGATTAACTTTCTTAGGGATTGAATTTGACACAATAAACATGACAATGAAACTTCCCGCAGAAAAATTACGTGAGATAACAGAAAAAATTCAGTCCATGTTGCTTAAAAAGAAAACCACATTGAATGATCTTCAGTCGCTAATAGGTTTGCTGAACTTTGCATGTCGTGTAGTAAACCCAGGGCGTGCCTTTTTGCGCAGACTCATCGATGCAACTATATCTGTCCATAAAGCACATCACAGAATTCGAGTATCCGAGTCAATGAAAGATGACCTTAAAGCATGGCTTGAATTTTTCACTAATTATCATGGAATCACGGTCATGCCAGATCAATTATGGATCAGTACTGAACAACTTGAATTCTTTACTGATAGCGCTGGGGGAAATACCGAGGTTTCGGCATATATTTTCAGGGACATTGGGCTTATGCTACTTGGCCGAGCTCTTGGGTCGATTCCGGATTGATGCGAAATATTACTTTCCTTGAGTTACTGCCTGTTGTTACAGCAGTAATTATCTGGGGTCAATATCTTGAAAATAAGAAAGTCGTGTTTCATATTGATAATTTATCAGTTGTGCAAATAATTAATAAGAAGTCTTCAAAGGACCCCTGCGTTATGCGTTTAATCAGAAAACTTGTTATATGTACCTTGCATAGAAATATATTAATACGTGCCGAGCATATTCCAGGAATTTTTAACGATATAGCTGATGCTATTTCTCGTTGCCAGTGGGACAAGTTTCGCAGGTTGGCTCCCCAAGCGGATCCTCGCCCTACCCCGGTACCCCAGGAAATATGGACGATATAAATACCAGGGCATCAATTTTACTGCAAAACTCGATGGCTTTTAAGACCCAAAATACTTATCAGACTGCGGTCTCATTGTTACAAAAATTTCAAAACCAGTATAATCTTTCTACTGTGTGGCCTGTAAGTATCGAGCAAATTGTGCAATTTCTCGCCTTTCTATCCTTAAAGAACCTTTCATCGTCAACTATTATTACATACATTTGTATCTTAGCGGCTTGAGCTATCACCATAAAATAAGAGGTTTAAAAGACAACACAAAATCATTCATTGTAAATAAAGTATTGGAAGGTATAAAGAGATGTGGTAGCAGGAAGAAAGATATTCGATCCCCTATTACGCTTCCTTTACTAGACAAACTAATAAGTGCGCTCTCATCAGTTACAAGCTCAAAGTATGAATCGTTATTATTTTCAGCTTCATTCTCGCTAGCATTCTATGCTTTCCTAAGAATCAGTGAGTTTACAGCACCTAATGGAAATAATTATCCGAATCGTGCAATAAACATTTCAGATGTAGAAATTGATCAAAGTTCAAAGTCCCTTTATCTGCGTATACGTCAATCAAAAACTGACCAGTGTGGAAATTCGGTAACGCTCCTAATCAAAGCCGCACCACATCGCTCTTCATGTCCGCTTGCTAATGTTTTCAATTATATTAAGTCGCGACCAAATGTTGAAAATCAGCAATTATTCATTCACTTTAATGGGAAACCGCTGACATCTTATCAGTTTAACGCAGTTCTAAAGAGAGCAATTTCTTTCTGTGATCTTGACAATGAATGTTTCAAATCTCATAGTTTTCGTATCGGAGCCGCAACTGAAGCATCTAGAAGGGGATTCCCTGACGATACAATTAAACAATGGGGTAGATGGTCTTCACAGGCATATATGACATATATACGAATTCCTCTATCCGAATTCTAATATAAAAGTATCTATTATTTATATATATAGGTAGCAAGTCTGTTTGGATTGTTGGGTCATCAATTGTACGCTGGGCGTATCAACATAATCGTACCAGACCATCATTAGGCATCAATAATGCACGCATTCTTTGGTTTGGCTATCCAGGAATGAAATGGGGCGATTTAGATGATCGAATAGATAGCCTTCTCCGCACTAGACCTCCCCCAGATATATTGGTAATTCAATTAGGATCCAATGACCTCACAACCTAGAAATCTCTCGATCTAATCCATGATATGGAGTGTAGTTTTCATAAGTTTAATAACATACTCCCCCGAACTACATTAGTTTGGTCTATGATGCTGCCTCGGTGTTATTGGCATACAGCACTGAAACCAGCAAAAATTGAAAAAGCTAGGAAAATTGTCAACTCTAGAATTAAGTCAACTGTGACGGAAATAAATGGAAGAGTAATACGCCACCCAAAAATTATTGCAAGACTTAAAGATCTTTATCGCCATGATGGCACTCATTTATCAATTGAAGGCAATAACATATATAGTCAAGATGTCAAGATATCAAGCTTGCTTTGGAATGCTTTATGAACTCAACAAGCACTATATTTCCAGAAATGGATTAAAAAAAAAAACAAAAAAAAAAAACAAAAAACAAAAAAAAAACAAAAAAAACAAAAAACAAAAAACAAAAACAGAAAACAAAAACCACATTAAATTAAATGCACGATGGGGTGAGTGCGTAGAGACGTACTCATGTGGCGCGATTCTTGGAGACCACAGATCCATATATCTAGTCCAGCCACCATGTTAGGGTAGATCTACCTGCTGTGCAGTAGGAGGTCCAAGTAAATAAAAGCCTGGTATGGGCAACATATGAAAATCACTGCCATGTCATCTCTTTAGTACAAGGAGGGACGACTCTTCAGTCTGTGCAGACTGGGAGGGCTACTTCCGTCGGGTACAGGCGGGGTCGCAGCAGGCCGCAGTCTGCAGGAGGCACCTTGGACTGGCTATGTGTATCTTACCTTTTCATAGTACATGATTGGTTAATTCTGGATAGGTCTCATTCTTATGCAGAATGGACCGCCCGGTCTCCCGGAATCGTTTCATCGTGCTTTGGCCTTATCTTCCAACAAAATAATTAGTTGTACATTATAGGAGGTTAATTTCGAAATGTAATGATTTTGATGTAATAAATTTTGAAATTTTATTTCATATTTTCATTATTATTTATGATTTGGTCTCGCATTAAATGGCTTTTAAAATGTATTCCACTATTTTCAAATTATGACATATTTTTCTTACAGGTCGTAAATGCCTACTTATACCATTTAGCACAGTTGAACACAAAGGTTCATTTCTTTGACACATTTGCTCTGCAATCGTTCAAGCGCATGGATGAGGCAAAACGGCAGTCCAAATTCAAAGACATACGAAAGTATGAAATACTGCTGATCCCAGTTCACAAACCGGCACATTGGTGCATGTTCGTAAGTATCCAAGTTCATGTTAAAAATGACAAATATGGTCAATTACCCTATCCCAATATATAGTGCAAAATCGATAATTCAGAAAATCATAAACAGAAGGAATGCAGGATAAAACAGTAACCAAAGCAAACAAACAAAAACTACATCACATGGGTTTGGAATTTTCTTCGGGAAGGTATAGAGTTGAAAAACTTCCGTATTATGAAAAGAAGCAAACTCCCAATATGGGAGTGAAACCAGGTGTCCATGAAGGATAAGCATCCACTGCTTGCATGCAACACAAAAATGCGTTTAAAGTCCCTTTTTCGATAAAATTAGACCTATGATATTTATCTATGTCATAATTATGCTCTGACATAGGTATACTTTGTTGAGGACGAATAATACATTGTTTAGGACTCAATGGGAGACACGAATACAGAGGAAGAAGTAGGTCATCAGGTAAACTTAATGAGGTCAAACCCAAAACCCTAAATCAGAATCCGAAAGATTCAATCAAAAGTTACGGTCTGAATGATATCATTTGTGTTCGTCCATAAATAGGCAGTTGGTGTTATGGTAAAATAAAGCCTACGCTCACGCAGCAAGATACGCCCGTTGGGAATTTTTTCACAACACCAAAATATCTAAGTCCCATAACCTCATAAGGACAAATTGGATGAACCTGAAAATCGAAAGGCGGCTTCTTCTTCAAAGTCTGATCACAATGTAGAAATATCATGTAAATCCGTCGACGCATATTCAAGTTATTGCGTTCCATGTGTCTATATTTGGCCCTTAGCTTAACATGTATGTGCATATAACCCCCTCCCATTACACATTATATCTCGGTTGTGCGACAAAAAAAAAAAAATCAAAAACCCGTTTCATATCTCAAAGGACAACCTTTCTACTTGAAGTATACAAAATTTCAAATCATTTCGAGCAGAAATAGATTTTTTAAGAATTTTTAACTATTTTAGTATATTTTCATTGCATTTAAAATATCTAAGTCCCCTAACTCCGTAACGACAAATCGGATGAACCTGAAAATCGAAAGGCGGCTTCTTCTTCAAAGTCTGATCATAATGTACACATATCATGTAAATCCGTTGATGCATATTCAAGTTATTGCGTTCCATGCGCTCATATTTTGCCCTTAGCCTTACATGTGCATATAACCCCCCCCCCCCCCCTTCCGATTACACGTAATATCTCGGTTATGCCACCATTAAATTAAAAACCCGTTATATAAAGAACATCCTTTCTACCTTAAGTATACAAAATTTTAAAACATTTCGACCAGAAATAGATTTTTGAATAATTTTTAACTATTTTAGTATATTTTCACTGTATTTTAAAATATCTAAGTCCCACAACTCAGTAACGGCAAATCGGATGAACCTGAAAATCGAAAGGCGGCTTCCTCTTCACAGTCCAATCATAATGTATAAATATGGTGAAAATCCGTTGACGCATATTCAAGTTATTGCGTTCCATGCGCCTATATTTTGCCCTTAGCTTAACATGTATGTGCATATAACCCCCCCCCCCCCTCGCATTACACACAATATCTCGATTATGCGACAAAAATATTAAAAAGCCGTGACATATGTCAAAGAACATCCTTTCTACTACTGTATTTTAAAAATCTAAGTCCCATAACTCAGTAACGACAAATCGGATGAACTTGAAAATCGAAAGGCGGCTTCCTCTTTACAGTCCAATCATAATGTATGAATATAGTGAAAATCTGTTGACACATATTCAAGTTACTGCGTTCCATGCGCCTACATTTTGCCCTTAGCTTAACATGTATGTGCATATAACCCCCCCCCCCCCACCCATTACACACAGTATCTCGATTATGCGACAAAAAAATAAATAAATAAAAACCCGTTACATATGTCAAAGAACATCCTTTCTACTTCAAGTATACAAAATTTCAAAACATTTCGACCAGAAATAGATTTTTAAATAATTTTAAACTATTTTAGTATATTTTCACTGTATTTTAAAAATCTAAGTCCCATAACTCAGTAACGACAATCGGATGAATCTGAAAATCGAAAGGCGGCTTCCTCTCCACAGTCTCATCATAATGCATGAATTTCGTGAAAATCCGTTGACGCATATTCAAGTTATTGCGTTCCATAGGCGGACAGATAGACGGACGGACGGACTTCGCCATACCATAATACGACCCGTCAAACGACGGGTGTATAAAAAGTACCGTATATTCCGCCCTTGCATCAAAGAGCATGTATTAATGATGTTTCATCGGTGTACTGGAGGTCGAAAGAGAGGAATTCAAGAAGTGATTATTTGAAGAAAGGAGTTCTAACCATGACCTAAACATTGTGTCAAAGAGCCAGCTAATCAGAAAATAATATATTTAGAGAGAAATTCTTTAACCTTGTAGAAATAAAATATATTACAGAAAATTCTGAAACATCGGTTCATTAGAAACAATGTGAGAATTGGCGAACGATATCCTGGCTTATATCTGGAATTGTTCTATCTGAGAGTACATTTGATAAATTTTCATGATATGATAACTTCGGTAATATGAACTTCAATGACATGACATGATATGAATGGAAACAGTGCAATAAGAAATATATTACGAGATTAATTGGATGAGTTTAGAGTTGCGACTTTAAGTAGAGGTAACATGGAGAAAGATGTTCACAGTAAGATGTTCACATAGAGAGGATATAAATCCTCAGAATAATCAGATATCAAACTTTGATTTTGTCCGATTCATTGTTTTGGTTGTCCATGTTTACTCGCTAATTGATACCAAATAAGTATATAAAAGTCATACACAAAACCCAAAATCAGATTCCTAAATCACAATCGAAAGGCATACCAATTCGTAAAAATATACAACAAATCAGATTTAGATAAAAGGATCCACAACAGTGAAAACAGCGGAAGTCACTCTCAAGAGAACAGATAAACAGACGGAGATAATAACACTACACCATTGAAACAAAAAGGATAATATTATTTGAAGAATTTTTTTAGTTCTTGGCGAAACAGTAAAATAGTTTATAACATGGATGAAAGACAGATTTACCGACGAACGAGATGAAAACAACAATGGGGTATCATATCAAAGTGGTGTATAAGTTTGAAGACACATTCCCTCCTTTTTAGATCTGCACATTTTTAGAATTTTATTCTTAAATCATCAATAACATCGTTTCTTTATTTCGTAAAACGACTATGCATGCTAAACGAAAAAATATGTATTTTTGCTCTTTCTATTAACAATTTCAGAACGTGCCTCAATGTTCAAAAGATGGGTATGAAACGGAATGTTGTGAGAGAAAAGGTAAGAAATTGACCGTGTAATTGTACTTGCATGTCTTTCTTTGCTACATTCCCTTATCAAGCTATTAAGACCTTTCGGATATCTATAAGAAATGCTCTATTTTGTGCTTTTTCATACTAGTTGAATATTTAAGACTACTTTGTCAACTTGTTTCTTCTTATCCAAAATAAAAGTACACATGTTGTAGAGAATTCCAAAGTGCAAAGAGCCGGATGCTTGTGAGCCATATATCTTATGGGTTCCTAAGATGCTTATCCAAAACAAGAAACCATATTTGGTATTTATCTCCCATCCATGCCTTATGATTCTTACATTGGTCATCAAAGCATAAATACATATATAGATAAAAATAAGAGAAATTTGATGAACAAGATGTTTCACAATAAAACATTGTTGAAGACATAACAATTTAATAACATTGAAAACGACATTCAGACATATCAAAATTAATATATTTTACAGTTAATGCATAATCTTAAATATCTATTGTAGAGGAAATAATTAAAACCTTTGGTGACATTTTATATTGCTCGATTTAGTTTTTTTCAATAGTATTAATTATATCATCTACTACATTTTCAACTTTACTTTGTAGGTGAAGATGACAGATTTCAGAACAGAAATGAAGACAGTTTTGGAAACAGATGATTGATGAATGATGGCCTATATTTGCAATATCGTGTATGAGTACTGATGAACGATTTTATCTCAAAATAAAAGAAATTAAGTTTGATTACTTCAAGAACATAATGTAAAACAGGAATTCTTGACAAACGCATCTCCTCTACAAATCTTAAGTCATTTATCTCAAAATAAAAGAAATTAAGTTTGATTACTTCAAGAACATAATGTAAAACAGGAATTCTTGACAAACGCATCTCCTCTACAAATCTTAAGTCATTATATAATAATAATCCGCTTTTGATATAAAATAAAAGTTCATAAAAACTATTCTACATTATTTACATAGGTTTTCAAGCCAATTGTTGTGCCAATCGCTTTCAAAACTGCAGCCCATATTCAAAATCTCACCCTAATCTATCATATCACAAAATCTCATGTAGATATTAGCCATCTAAGAGGGTCTTACACTTAAAACATTCGACGTCTATCACTGCAATGACTAGATAGAATATATTTCAAGCGCCTGTTGCGCTAAGATTCAACCAAGATCAGTTCAAAAACTGAACGTCATTTTTAATGACTTACTCTAATCTATAATCTCGCTAAGTCTAATCTAGAGATTAGCCGTCTTAGAGGGCCTAACACTTTATAAAAAGACTATTCGTTATCTATCGCTACAATGACTAATTAGCATTTGCTTCAAGAGCCTATTGCGCTAAGATCCAACCGAGATCGGTTTAAAAACTGCACGTCATTATTTAGATCTCACCCTAATCTATCATCTCACCAAGTCTCATAAACAGATTAGCCGTCTAAGAGTCTAACACTTATTAGAAAATTTGTTATTTATCAATTAAATGACTACTAATCGTACTAATCCCAATGTATAATCTAAACAAGTCTCACATAGATATTAGCCGTCTAAGGGGACTTAACACATAACAGAACATTCCTTATTTATCACTAAAATGACTTATTATCACATGTTTCAAGCGCCTGTTGCGCTAAGATCCAACCGAAATCGGTTCCAAAACTGCACGTCATCTTTAAGATCTTACTCTAATGTGTAATCTCACCAGGTCCCGTGTAGAGATTAGCCGTCTAAGGGAGTCTAACACTTATTACAACATTCAGTACTTATCACTAAAATGACTTATTATCACAGGTTTCAAGCGCCTGTTGTCCTAAGATCCAACCGAGATCGGTTCCAAAACTGCACGTCATCTTTAAGATCTTACCCTAATGTATAATCTCACCAAGTCTCATGTAGAGATTAGCCGTCTAAGAGGGTCTAACACTTATTACAACATTCAGTACTTATCACTACAATAACTAATAAGCTTCAAGCGCTTGTTGCGCTAAAATCCAACCGAGATCGGTTCCAAAGCTGCACATCATTCTCTAGCTCTCACCAAAATTTATCATCTCACCAAGTCTCATGTAGAGAGACGGTGTAACCTTTATAGTTCAAACTTCATACTTACTATCTTTATCTCAAGCTCTTTCACCTTGACCTTGACTCAAGGTCAAATTTTGATTCTCAAGGTCACATCAGACTTTTCACTATAGAACTAAGACTATTTGACCTCCAGGGTTTAAACTTCATAATACTATCTTTATGTTTCAAGCGCCTATTGCGCTAAGATCCAACCGAGATCGCTTCCAAAACTGCACGTCATATTATAGATCTAACCCCAATTTATAATCTCAACAAGTCTCATGTAGAGATTAGCCGTCTAAGGGGGTGTCACGCTTATTACAACGTTCAGTATTTATCACTACAATGACTTATTATCACAGGTTTCAAGCACCTGTTGGGCTAAGATCCAACCGAGATCGCTTCCAAAACAGCACGTCATCTTTAAGATCTAACCCCAGTATATAATCTCACCAAGTCTCATATAAAGATTAGCCGTCTTAAAGGACCCAACATTTAACAGAACATTAGTTATTTATCACTAAAATGAGTACTAATGATTTGTTTCAAGCACCTGTTGCGCTAAGATGCAACCGAGATCGGTTCCAAAACGGCACTTCATCTTAAAGACCTAACCTCATTGTATAATCTCACCAAGTCTCATGTAGAGATTAGCCGTCTAAGAGGGTTTCACACATATTAGAAACTCGTTATTTATCACTAAAATGACTTTACTTATTATCTTTTGTTTCAAGCGCCTATTGCACTAAGATCCAGTCGAGATCGGTTCCAAAACTGCATGTCATTTTCTAGATCTCACTCTTACCTATAATCGCAACAAGGATCATCAATTTCTTGTCATTGTTTTTAATCTTTTTCAAATATTACCAATTTCGTTTGTTTATTCGAATGTTGCAATGTTGCAATGTTGAATAAGAAACCAACTTTAATTTGGGAATAATGTTTCTTTAGAAATGGTGGGAATTTTAGAGAAGAAGAAAAATGGTGTTATAACGGTAAAGAATTAGAGGTTGTTGATAGATTCTGTTATCTTGGAATTCTCTTTAATTTTAATGGGAAATTTAATTTGACTCAAAAACATATTTCGGATCAGGGAAGAAAGGCTAACTTTTCCTTAGAAAATAAGTTTAAGGAACATTCATTTAATGTTGAAACAAAATGTTCAGTGTTCGATTCATGTGTTTCCAGTATTTTAAACTATGGGGCTGAAGTTTGGGGCTTTCACAGGGGAAACGATATAGAAAAGATTCATACGCTATTCTGTAAAAAAATATTAGGAGTAAGAAAGTATTCATGTATTCTTAGAGAATGTTATGAAAAAAGAGTGGCCATCAATGACGTGTGGGTCCAGTCAATTAGGGATGAATTGGATAAATTAGGTTTAGGATATATGTTTAATGAACCATGTAATAGATACAGTTACAAGATTATTGAACAAAGATTTACTAATATTGTTGTACAAAACATGTTTTCAAAAATTGTAAACAGTCCGAAAGGTTTTATCTATCAGCATTTAGTTAATCATTTTTGTATTCAAAATTATTTATTGAAATCTATTGATTTTAAACAGAGGAATTACATTACTAAATTTAGAATTTGTGGACATGATCTTAACATTGAAAGAGGAAGATACACTGGGTTGGGGCGTTCAAATAGAAAATGTACCTTATGTAATTTATATGATATTGAGGATGAATTCCACTTTGTACTTAAACGTCCTTTTTATGTTGATTTACGTCAAAAATACATCAAAAGATACTTTTATATCAGACCTAGTGTTTTTAAATTAATTCAAGTGTTAAGTACTGTTAATGTCAAAGAATTAAGAAATTTAGGCAAATATCCAGAGGAAGCATCAAAGATTAGATTGTAATCAATATAACTTTTTTTGTGTATGTGTAAGTGTGTGTGTGTGTATGTGATTTTATTTTCTAAATATGATTCATATGTAATTATCTGCTATATCACGGCAAATTGTGATATGTATTCATTGTTTTACTACATATGCTATATAAGTTAGTAACATTATTTATTTCACTTACCATTATCATTATTATTACTTATGTTTCTCTATCATGACACTCACTCTCACTGTAATTACTATTTACCATTATATTTTGTAAATATTGTATATATGTTCTATATTCTGATGTGTCTCTGGCACAAAGAAATAAATACTTGACTTGTAACCGAGACAAGTTGGAGATTCACTTCTTTCTTTACAATATGTTTTAAATTTGTTTCTATTAAGAAAAGATGATGTATTTTAACTTATCATCTGTAAGAGAATGGCCTTCTTTCTGGGCATTATTTTTTTTTTCAGAATCACCAGACTTGCTTGTTTCGGTTATGAGTATTCATCAGAGATATCACAAGCATAGTTGATTCAAAGAAGCCCAAAATTATCATGTTTAGTTTCCAATTTTCAGAGTTTTCATACCCAAAAGTGCCGTAACGTAATTCACAAAAATTCTTTTAAAGTTTTATTGTCCATGAAATAATAATGTTTAACTTCACAATTCCTTTTAAAGCAATTTTATTGTGCCTTTTGCAACCTCAAAATTTCTGATAGTATTCTTTTTTATCAAAAGTGCATGAGTGACTCAAAAGTTTGCACAAAGTCTATGGTAACTAAATTAAAATTATGACATAAACCATACAATGAATATTAGGGTGATAACCTCCTACATTTTGATGATAATTAATCGATGATAATTAAGAACAAATCCGCTTTGTATTCGGATGAATATTCGAATGGTTGTGTACAAAAAAAACCCGAGCACACAATTTTCTATGTAAAAAGCAGATGACCCACCAAAGTCGAAGCCGATTTATGCCTTGTCCTATAGAGACAGCAAGAGTGTATGGGAATCTTTTAGCGTTACTGGCGTACAAACTTGCGGACGGATGGACAATCCTGATTGCAAAACTGTAGAGCTATTCGTCGCGCTTCGTTTGGATTCAAAAGTCGAGTAACACGTCGTAATGATTCGTACGTGCTTCGTTTTTATCAATCGTTATAATTGGCAACTATTCGTTTCAAAATTGGTTTTGAATTCGATACGAAACGCAGATATTTGCTACATGTCGTGATTGTTCGCAAAACTTCGCAATGGTGCATATTCTTCGCACCCTCAATAAACTGAAATGCAAATTAGAGTATAAAATATGCAAATAAAGAGGACACAATCCAACTGCCTGCGACACTTAACGAACGCATAGCGAAAGCGTAATGAATGGTTAACGCACTGAAACGAATTATTACGAATGATGAACGTAATTTTTATTCGTCTAAATTTTTTAAAACAAATTTAAAATTTGTCGTCGAATATAACTGATGGCAACGAATTTGAACGCTTACATTCGAATCAATACGAAATCAACAACGATGTAAAACGTTGATACGCGAACGGAAACGTATTTTGCTAAAATCTTATTCGCCAGTTCGCGCAAGTTTACGTCGGAGAGCTTCCGTCTTTATGTGAAAGGGCCTTAAAATTCTGTTTTGTATGTATAGCACCGTGCTTGACTCTTATAGAAGAAGAACCGAGCAGATGATGTGGGTTGTGCTACCTTGTGATAAAGTTATGAACATGAACTCTACTGTCTACAACAAGCTATAATATAATAATTGACCATGACAAGATAAAAACAAAGCTAAACCATTCAAATGAATATAAAATCTATAGGAATAAAACAATAATATTTTACTGCTTTGTTTAGTGTGCGAGACCCTGTAGTGACGTCAGAACTGACAGAGCTCGTACATTTGTCAAGATTTGGCAGTCGACCTCACTACTTGATATAAAGGGGATGATAAATAACACTACCTTCTACTGTTCACGGTGACATTCATATGAAAGGACGGACAACGTTTTACATTGTGCATATTTGGAATATTACCGTTTTCAAGATTATCACTGGGCTTTTACTTCAAATTAATCAAAGGATAAGTATTTTGGGGAACATTTTATTTTTCCAAAATATTGTCTGCTAAACTGCAACAAAAATATGCCGACTTCCAAATCGGATATTGAACTACAGTCATATGATGAAATTCGTGATGACAAAATAACGTTAAAGTCTTACCCCTCCTCGTGGAGTTTGACGTCACAATCGCCATTGATTTCGAGAAAACGTACAGACTCTGTGTCGTCCGGACCCCACACGACAGACCTACTCAATAAGCGAGACACGAAAGGACGGACACAGCTTTACGTAGCAGCTAAAAATGGAGATGTGACAGAGGCCAGCAGGCTGCTGAAGGCGGGGGCGGATCCCAACATAGCGGATCCATACGGAGTTACGGCTTTACATGAAGCAGTAGAAAGGTCATTGCTTGATATCGTGGAGTTACTCATACGCCAAGGTATTTACATATTATACTATAGATATGATACTTACGATACTATAGGTATAGATATTGTACTATAGATACTCATATACGTCAAGGTATTATACTATAGATATGATACTTACGATACTATAGGTATAGATATTGTATTATAGATACTCATATACGTCAAGGTATAATACTATAGATTTGATACTTACGATACTATAGGTATAGATATTGTACTATAGATACACATATACGTCAAGGTATTATACTATAGATTTGATACTTACGATACTATAGGTATAGATATTGTACTATAGATACTCATATACGTCAAGGTATTATACTATAGATATGATACTTACGATACTATAGGTATAGATATTGTACTATAGAAACTCATATACGTCAAGGTATTATACTATAGATATGATACTTACGATACTATAGGTATAGATATTGTACTATAGATACTCATATACGTCAAGGTATTATACTATAGATATGATACTTACGATACTATAGGTATAGATATTGTACTATAGAAACTCATATACGTCAAGGTATTATACTATAGATATGATACTTACGATACTATAGGTATAGATATTGTACTATAGATACTCATATACATCAAGGTATTATACTATAGGTATGATACTTACGATACTATAGGTACATGTATATATATTGTACTATAGATACTCATATACGTCAAGGTATTATACTATAGATTTGATAATTACGATACTAAAGGTATAGATATTGTGCTATATATATAGATACTCATATACGTCAAGGTATTATACTATAGATATGATACTTACGATACTATAGGTACATGTATATATATTGTACTATAGATACTCATATACGTCAAGGTATTATACTATAGATTTGATAATTACGATACTAAAGGTATAGATATTGTGCTATATATATAGATACTCATATACGTCAAGGTATTATACTATAGATATGATACTTACGATACTATAGGTACATGTATATATATTGTACTATAGATACTCATATACGTCAAGGTATTATACTATAGATTTGATAATTACGATACTAAAGGTATAGATATTGTGCTATATATATAGATACTCATATACGTCAAGGTATTATACTATAGATATGATACTTACGATACTATAGGTACATGTATATATATTGTACTATAGATACTCATATACGTAAAGGTATTATACTATAGATTTGATAATTACGATACTATAGGTATAGATATTGTGCTATATATATAGATACTCATATACGTCAAGGTATTATACTATAGATATGATACTTACGATACTATAGGTATAGATATTGTACTATAGATACACATATACGTCAAGGTATTATACTATAGATATAATACTTACGATACTATAGGTATAGATATTGTACTATAGAAAGGTATTATACTATAGATATGATACTTACGATACTATAGATATTGTACTATAGATACTCATATACGTCAAGGTATTATACATAGTATACTATATACATTATACCTACGAGTCTATAGGTACAGATATTGTACTATAGATACACATATACGTCAAGGTATTATACTATAGATATGATAATTACGATATTATAGGTATAGATATTGTACTATAGATACTCATATACGTCAAGGTATTATACTATAGATATGATAATTACGATACTATAGGTATAGATATTGTACTATAGATACTCATATACGTCAAGGTATTATACTATAGATATGATAATTACGATACTATAGGTATAGATATTGTACTATAGATACTCATATACGTCAAGGTATTATATTATAGATATGATACTTACGATACTATAGGTATAGATATTGTACTATAGATACTCATATACGTCAAGGTATTACACTATAGATATGATACTAACGATACTATAGGTATAGATATTGTACTATAGATACTCATATACGTCAAGGTATAATACTATAGATATGATACTTACGATACTATAGATACTCATATACGTCAAGGTATTATACTATAGATATGATACTAACGATATTATAGGTATAGAGATTGTACTATAGATACTCATATACGTCAAGGTATTATACATAGTATACTATATACATTATACCTACGATACTATAGATACATAGATACATAGATACATATGTATATATATTGTACTATAGATACTCATATACGTCAAGGTATTATACATAGTAGACTATATACATTATACTTACGATACTATAGGTACATGTATATATATTGCACTATAGATACTCATATACGTCGATATCATAAGACTTTCATGGTCTTCTATTAAAGATACATTGGTTCCACCCGAGGGGTCTCATGTAAAATCCAAGGCTTGTCAAGGCTTTTGCAAGATTTTGAGACGCCGAGGGCACTAGGGTGGTAACAATTTATCTTTCGTTGAAGGACATAAAAGAGTATGTTTCTCTCGTATCTAACGGCCAAAGCCAAAGCTGAAAGAGAAGAGACGAAGTTTGAAAAATATCAAGTTGATCTAGTATTGCGATATTCGAATTCAGCGCCCCCCCCCCCCCCCCCTGAAAATTGTATACATGTATTTTATAAGAATAAACTAAGAATATCAGGATTTTCACAATATAACACAAGAATTTATTGAAAAACGATCTTAAATCGATGTTTTACCTCTAGCTTGTTTGTTTGCGTGCTGACATTATACAATTATTGACTGGGAATGAGGGCAATATATGATTTGTTGGACCTGAAGATAAAATATTGCCCGAGGCCGAAGGCCGAGGGCGATACTTTGTCTGAAGGTCCAACAAATCATATATTGCCCGAATTCCCAGTCAATAATTGTTTTGTTATACCTTACATCAATACTACAGCAACGAACCGATTAGCCCGGCATGTTTACGTTCATTTTCTTTTATAAGAGAAAGAGCGCGGAAAAATAAGTAGAGCTAATAGCGTCATCAATGACGTGACGTCACAAACGATGTACCGTTTATCGGTCAATATTTTTTGAAATATTGCCCTAGGGCCAATATTGGTGTAAATATTGACCGCTTGGTCAAATATTAGAATTTATAGGCATTTTTCCTATGGGGATTTTATATAGAGATACTGACAAGGGTATAACAAAATAATGTAAACACTCCAAACACTATGTGATACAGCTGTCACGTGATACAGATGTAGCTCTCATAGCTGTACTTTGTAACACATACGCGGGTACTCGGTATGAGAGAATATACTTATGATACTCTTGGTTTATGATACTCTTGGTTTATGATACTCTTGGTTTATGATACTCTTGGTTTATGATACTCTTGGTTTATGTACTCTTGGTTTATGATACTCTTGGTTTATGATACTCTTGGTTTATGATACTCTTGGTTTATGATACTCTTGGTAAGTACAAATTTTATTGACCGAATTTTTAAATATACATGTATAGAAAAGAACGGTACCGTACAATTTTCAAGCCAGATTATTTATAAATTAGATTTATTTGAATTTTATAAATATGTTAATTTTCATTTCCGTAGACAACAGTGTAGCGTATAATTTTAAGTCTGTTTCAAACTTTGTTAATTTTCTATTTATATAAATATACATCTAGCATGCTTATACTCATGACTGTCTATAACTAATCACATCTTTATTTACCTGTGTAAAGGCAGCACTATATTTACGATATCATAACAGAAAAAGGAAATGAAAAGACTTTGACTTGACAAGTTGAGACTTCTGTTCTAATTTATATGATTAATTAAATAAAAGAAATAAATGCTGCATACCTATACTGAATTTTGCTATATTTTACCTGCATGACGGCGTCAATTAGCGAGCGTGCATGTTAGCCCGAGGGTAAGGTGATATGTATACGTTTGGTTTGAAATTACAATTGGCTGTATTCGGGAAAAGTCTGATATATAATTATTGCCTACAGGGGACAAAGTGAGGGATAAAAATGTATATATAGGGGACTCTATAAATACATATAAAAACGAACAACAGAGATGCTAACGAAACAAAAACCTAATAATTATGAAAAGAAGAAACAAAAATAATACAAATGAAAAATTTTAAGAATACATGTAGATACGTAGTTCTCTATTGTGTCTGAATTATGCCATTTCGTTCTTTCGCTGTGTCGCCCCGACAACCCGATAATTAGCGGGGCGAAATATTTCGCCCGCTAATTATCGCCTCCAAATTTTTGTTTTGTCTCGTAGTATTTACCTACAATGTACTATTCTCTCGTAGTGTTTCTTTTGGAAGGAATAGTGCCCGAACGTCAGCTGTTCTCTGACTATGAGAGAATAGTACTCACACAAACGGGCATTAATGGTGCATCATATGACCTCGATAGCAGGGCACTATTCTCTCATAGTCCCCGCGTGCTCAACCAATGGAATTCCAAGGATTTACAAAAATGTATCATGTGATGCATTAATCTGTCAATTTTTGTTTTTGTTTTTTGTTTTTGTTTTGTCGCCCCGAAATAACTAAAATACATAGTGGGATAGTCGGGGCGACAAAGCTAAAGAACGAAATGGCAGATATCAGCCGCTATAGTTGTCTGGTTTTTTTTATCAAATAAATGAGTGGTTGAAAGGTTACTTACATTTGCGACAGGAATTAAGATATTTTTGATGAAGTTAACGTTAATAAGATGTCACAAGATTTGAATTTACATTATGTCTTGAATTTAACATGTAACTGAAAGCTTTCAGAAGAGAGTGAAAAGGAATAACGTGGGACATGACTAGAAATTCGTTAATAGTAAATAAATTCGTTGAACATTCTTTTTTTTTTTTTTTTGGTAGACAGGGAAACAGCAGTCGTGAAAATTAAATTGCGATGTGTTGTTCTTACGTTTTGTTTAATAATTTATAATAATTAAATTATCGACAGGTGCTAATTAACATCCTATGATACAAAGAGGATGAAAATTTTGTGGATATTGAGTGTTTTACTTTAAAGGTCCTCTTATATCTCGACAAAATGATTGAGATGATTAATGAATACATATCTTTACAGCATCTGCTTTTAATGACATTTCATTCATGTTTTTCTAAGTTCAGTATTCCATTTTTTTCGACAGGAAGTAATATAAATGCCAAAACCATTCTTGGACAAACTCCTTTGATGAGGGCAGTTCTGTACGACGATACCGACATCATCAAGATTTTACTTAAAGCAGGTTATAAATCTTTTCACTTTATCTACGATTTTAATCAATCATTTATAAAAGTAAATTGCTGATTCATTTCTCTACATTGAATATCATTAAATATTCCAGTAGTTTTGATAAATTATACATTTATAGGGAATATTTGAATCTTTTTCTTTATCTTTTTCATAAGGAAAATCCGAATAATTAAATTATCGACAGGTGCTAACATCCTATGTCATTTATCGACAGGTGCTAACATCGATGATTTTGACTGTACTGGTAAAACAGCACTCCTTGTGGGACTACAAGAAAACAGGAAGCATGCCTGTTCTCTCCTTATTCGAGACGGATGTGACGTCAATGTTTATGACAGGCTTGGGCATACGGCTATGTATTACGCTCTTCGGTCGTTAAAAGAGCCGAATTTGACGATGGCCCGTAAACTAATGAAAAACGGATACGACTTAAAGAAAGACGGAGCATGGTTAAAAGAATCTGAACGTGCTGACGTTATCACGAAGCACCCCTCTGTTATAGGAAAGGTGTGTAACAAGCTGGGCATCCGACGGACTCAGTCGTGTAAAAAGTAACACAAGTCAAGATAATATGTGATTTATGGATTAACAAGTGTATTTTTATACTATTGAAAATGCATGTAAAACTTGAGTTATTTAATACGATCATAGATCAGTATGCACGCATACCTTTTATTGTCCAATGAAACTTTTAGTAGCTTTTTGACATTTGGAATGTTCTCAATCTGATCGCATTACCCTTTGGAAAATTAACCCATTCAGTTTTTCTGGGTTTTTAATATAATTCTGTTCCTGCTTTCTGGAGGAAATTAAAACAGGCCTATCTGTTTGTCTGTCTGTATTAGCTAGGGATATGTACGGAAGCACGTGTTAATACATCGTTTTGTGATATTTTTAGAAGTGCATTTATTTTCCTACGATGGCCGATATGGGCCTCTGAAAAAGTAACCATGAGTTATGTTTGACTTGCCGGCATTTCCTAGTTGCCGGCATTTCTTACAGACAAAATTAAACCATGAGTTTTGTTTGACTTGCCGGCATTTCTTAGTTGCCGGCATTTCTTACAGGCAAAATTAAACCATGAGTTGTGTTTGACATGCCGGCATTTCTTAGTTGCCGGCATTTCTTACAGGCAAATTAAACATTAATGAAAAAGTAGGTGACCTCGTTTTTCTTTGATATGTTGATAATACCTGTCTACGTCAGCATCTTTTAATCCATAATCATCTACAGAAGAGGGGATGTTTTTATAGAAAATTTCTGGATCGACAGCATGCAAAGAACTCGTAAATGTGAGGAAACAACTCTCAATGTCGGCCGGTTTGATGTCACAAAACAATCAGTAAACATGAAATCACAATGCTTAATTTTGAAACATAAATGACAGTTGAGAAGAGATCAAGTGATGTAATCTTAATCTATGTATAAAATTATATCGAAAGTCCTTGGACCTTGACGAAAACCAAGGAAAAGATAACTCTGGCAAGAAAACTGTGGGCACAAACCATTAAAACTTGATTAAAAAAAGAATTTGCTTTTGTCTGAACTGAGTATTTACATACTGTAAGATTTACATGTATCTTAATTATTCAATTCAATTAATCTTTTAAATGTTTATTTTTCAAATTTCATTGGGTGATGAAATGTCAGTTGTCGTATCAGGAATATGTATACCCCCCCCTTGCACTCCCTTTTACTTTCACCGGAAAAATTAACATTCAATATGTAGAAGAAAGCCTCCTTTCCGGGTTATCAACAATATATCGTTTTATGGGATGGCCTGGAGAGGGGGTTTTACTACAAAAAAAAATCCAGAATAATATGAATATTTCTCGCGGCAGGATCTAAAAATGATGCTGACGAAGACAGGTATTATCAACATATCAAAGAAAAACGAGGTCACCTACTTTTTCATTAATGTTTAATTTGCCTGTAAGAAATGCCGGCAACTAAGAAATGCCGGCATGTCAAACACAACTCATGGTTTAATTTTGTCTGTAAGAAATGCCGGCAACTAAGAAATGCCGGCAAGTCAAACATAACTCATGGTTACTTTTTCAGAGGCCCATATCGGCCATCGTATTTTCCTGCTTGATCGATTTTCGACAAGTTGCTGCAGCTGTAAATTCTACAAATTTTTTTCGTCCCGCTTCACTACTTTAAAATTTAACATGATTAGAGTGTAGATATATCATGATAACCTACTACAAAAATTGTAACAAATGAAAGT
This sequence comes from Pinctada fucata, assembly GCA_028142955.1. Classification (NCBI taxonomy): domain Eukaryota; kingdom Metazoa; phylum Mollusca; class Bivalvia; order Pterioida; family Pteriidae; genus Pinctada; species Pinctada fucata. The sequence continues at coordinate 29,654,569 of AP027115.1, forward strand.
AATAATTATGTATATCTTTCAGATACTTGCTTCATGCATTTGAATCAGATTCGCAAATATTTATTTTCGATGCTAACAATTAATCTTTATGTGGTGTATTTTCAATCAAATTCTGGCTGCAGATAAGAAATAATTGACATCAACAAAAGAATTCACCAAAAGGGAGGTATTTACCTCCCTCCGTATGCATCCATTTATCCCTAAGAGGAATTCGCAATCGATCCAGTGTAACACAAAAGTTCCTTTAAAAAATTCGTCTCCTTGACGCCTACATTGATGTAAATTGTACATATGTTTTTTCTCACATTATTTTCATCGTTGCGCATTGTTGTACTGCACAGATACACTAACCATACTTACATACATGCATGTACTGCACGGCGACACAAACCATATTATACATGTACTGCACGGCGACAAAACCATATATATACATACATGTACTGCACAGCGACACAAACCATATATACATGTACATACATGTCCTGCACGGCGACAAAACCAAATATATACATACATCTACTGCACGGCGACACAAACCATATTATACATGTACTGCACAGCGACACAAACCATATATACATGTACATACATGTCCTGCACGGCGACAAAACCAAATATATACATACATCTACTGCACGGCGACACAAACCATATTATGCATGTACTTCACGGCGACACAAGCCATGTTATACATGTACTGCACGGCGACAAAACCAAATATATACATACATGTACTGCACGGCGACACAAACAATATTATACATGTACTGCACGGCGACACAAACTATATAAAACATGTTCTGCACGGCGACAAAACCATATATATACATATATGTACTGCACAGCGACACAAACCATATATACATACATACATGTACTGAACAGCGACACAAACCATATTATTCATATACTACACAGCGACACAAACCATATATACATGTACTGCACAGCGACACAAACCATATTTTACATGTACTGCACAGCGACACAAACCATATATACATGTAGATACATGTACTGCACAGCGACTCAAACCATATAATTATACATGTACTGCACAGCGACACAAACCATATTATACATGTACTGCACGAAGACAAAACCATATATATACATATATGTACTGCACAGCGACACAAACCATATATACATGTACTGCACAACGACACAAACCATATGTACATGTACTGCACAGCGACACAAACCATATTATACATGTACTGCACGGCGACAAAACCATTTATATACATACATGTAATGCACAGCGACACAAACCATATATACATGTACTGTACAGCGACACAAACCATATATACATGTACTGCATAGCGACACAAACCATATATACATGTACTGCACAGCGACACAAACCATATATACATGTACTGCACAGCGACACAAACCATGTTATACATGTACTGCACGGCGACAAAACCATATATATACATACATGTACTGCACAGCGACACAAACCATATATTATACATGTACATACATGTACTGCACAGCGACACAAACCATATATACATACATGTTCTGCACGGCGACACAAACCATATATACATATATTATATAACTAGGATGTAACGTCGATTCTGATTGGCTGACGCACGAGTCATTATTTTCCGATAATGACCGCTGACGGAAGATAATGACTCGATGTGGTATTTGTCCTGATTTCAGTATATTCGAAAAAAATTTTTTTTAGTTATGTTGTTAAATATCAAAAGTTTAGATATACTTTTCACAAAAAAGTACGATTAATTGTTGAATTCTTGTTTAAAGATTATGTGAATATATTGTTTTGAATCATTATTTTAATCATATATAGTCTAACTATTCCTTATATAATATAACAAATAAGGACTTGGCCTCGGTCATTATGTCATTATAATGACCCGATGATATTTGTAATATTGACCTCGGCCTTCGGCCTCGGTCAATATTACAAATATCATCGGGTCATTATAATGACATAATGACCTCGACCAAGTCCATATTTGTATAATATTCACCTCGTAAAAAGTCCATAATTGTATAGTACTGCACGGCGACAAAACCATATATATACATACATGTACTGCACAGAGCACAAACCATATACATACATACATGTACTGCGCAGAGCACAAACCATATACATACATATAATTTAACTATTCCCATAATGTTTGTATAACGCCTATACAAACGTACGGCGCGAAATTTTATCTATAGCTGTATAGACAATGTCACCTATTATGACGTCACTAACGGCGAGCGCCGCTACGTTAGGCCTGTTCAAATATCACGTCGCCAGTTTTGAACTTGAAAATCAACCACACTAAAATGACTTCAATTGCAAAATAAACTAGATGATTAATTAGTGATTTAATTAAATTATTATACAAATATGGACTTGGTCGAGGTCATTATGTCATTATAATGACCCGATGAGATTTGTAATATTGACCGAGGCCGAAGGCCGAGGTCAATATTATAAATCTCATCGGGTCATTATAATGACATAATGACCGAGGCCAAGTCCTTATTTGTTATATTATATAACGAATTGTAAGACTACATACATGTATTATTAAAATAATGATTCAAATCAATATGAACACATAATTTTTAGTTCAGAACGTTGCAGTTAATTGCACTTTTTTGTGAAAAGTGTATCTCAACTTTTGAAATTAAACAAAATAACTATCTTAATTTTTATCGTAAATACTGAAATCATGACGAATACCACACCGAGTCATTATCTTCCGTCAGCGGTCATTATCGGAAAATAATGACTCGCGCTTCAGGCAATCAGAATCGACGTTACATCCTGGTTATATAATATAAGAATATAACTATCAACCATATGCTGTCATGTGGGATGAGAAAAGCCCATCCGAGGGGTCTGGTTTCTGGTCAGGGAACGAGGCTTGCCGAGTTCCCTGACCAGAAACCAGACCCCAAGGGTGGGCTTTTCTCATCCCACATGACAAACATAGTTGATCGTTTTTCTCCCATTTCTATGGGCCTTTCTTGAAATTCCTTGAAATCATGAAATCGTCAACTTTATCGAATTCGAAAAATAAAGGAATATTCGTTTTCAGCGCCCTCAAAAATGATTTACTCTAAAAGAATAAACCGTAGTCCTTAGTCTTAATCGATTTAGTCAGAATTCCAATATAAAAAAAAAGAGTTTTAAAACGACGTTTTTGTTGAGAGGTCGCCGCTTTAGGTGCAAAAATCATGACGTCACAATGGATAACAACGACGTCACAATATGGATACGGCCTATACGACCGACGTCAAAAGTCACGCGAGATACATGTGGGATACAGTGACCCTACATGAGCGTCGCTATGGGCAAACTCTATCCCACATGGGGGCAAATGGGAGAAATGACTGTAATAATAGAATCTAGCACCACTTTGAGTTCCGGATAGAAAAATATCAGTCGAGGGTGGGATTGATCAAGTCCCATCCGAGGCGTTAGCCAACCGAGGCGTTAGCCGAGGTTGGGACATTGATCATCCCACCCGAGACTGATATTTTTCTATCCGGAACTGAAATGTGGTGCTTGATTATTTTTCTCGCACATTGAAACATGTCTTGTTTACGCATCAGAATGACTGAACGTGTTGCTAAATGTATGTGCACGTGAAATAACGTACGTCAGTTTGTCTGTGACGTCATAAGGGAACAATCAAAGGTGCCGGATCAGGGGTGCCGGATCGAATTCTCTAGCACCGCTGAAAAGGGGAATCAGCCTATCCAATGTGCGAGAATAATTTTTCTGTCTATCGATGTATAGACAAAAACCGATGCACAAACAAAATATAATCCGCTTCGCGGATTATATAGTTTGTGCATCGGTTTTTGTCTATACATCGATAGACAGAAAAATTATTACAGTCATTTCTTAAAGTAGATGTTTTGATGTCCCTCGACTTCTTTTGCTTTATATCCTTGTTTCTTTTGTACGAGTATATTTTTTCTACTATTTATTTTATCTTGTATTGCATGTACAGTTAAGACATTGAGAAATAAAAGATTCTTGCCTTGTTTTTGGAGAAAAAATCTGTATGATACATGAACGTGTGGTTATTTACGGAAGCCCCGGAGTGCCAAGTAAAAATATTTTTTTAATCTGCGTGCGCAGTTTACCATCCTGTGCGCACAGTTTAGTAACCTGCGCGCACAGTTTAGTAATCTGTGCGCACAGTTTAGTAGCCTGCGCGCACAGGTTAGTAACTCCGGGGCTTTCGTAGGTATTAGACAGAAAACGTAGAAAATAAGCATTTCTGATTTAGTCTGAGAAGGCGTCGATTGACTAAGGAGTGGAACCATAAATAATAACACTTCTCAAAACATCTCTCTAGATTATTCTGAGACGTTCCATTTATACTTTGTATAACATGCTTCAATTTCTCAAAGAGAGGTGCCCTCTGTGATGCCCTCTGTGACCTACTTTCGCCTATGATTGCGCCACCTACTTTTCCAGGATTCCCTTTCTCTAGAATTTAACGTATCTCCATAATTTTTACGTAGAATATCATAGTAAAACCCTAATCTTATTGCTATTCTCTGGCAACTGATCCACTACAATTTTGTATAGAAATGTAACATCAATACTTATGGCGATACAAGAACAAGTCGCAAGATACCATGAAAAAGGAATGATTCTAACTTTTTTATCTATAACACATTATGGGGATGTGATTGACCAATACGATTTCTTCATACGGTTTTCTAATATGTACACCACTCTTCCTCACGCAAAAAAATGTATGTTGTACATATATATATATAAATCAAAGGGTTTCTTTTCCATAACAGTCTACAAATCATAGAAGTCATGGACGTGTAGTGACCTGTGCAATGTCTTGTCCTTAATGTGGAACAACAAGTAAGTTGTAGTGATCCCTTTGGGTTGAAACTGTTACTAGGCTCTTGTTGCAGAATCGTTTATATACGCTTATGAAAAAGAATTTATCCAAAATCTTCTAATGGGAAAAATTGTGATGATATGAACTTCTATAGGTACCTGGATCGTACTCTGATTATTGACCTCACTTTTGTCTTGTTTTGTTTTTTTTTGGGGGGGGGGGTGTTTTTTTTTTAAATACAATAATAAAATTCAACCACAATAATTGATGCTCTACAACACAAACATTACAAACGCAGAATAACTATCCTTAACCAAGTTGCAAGACTTGGCTCTTAATTTGATATAAGATTGGCGGGCGGGTGTACGAACGGACAGACGGATGAACGCCAAAATTGGTTTCCGGACCCTACCACCAATATGTAAAATGCTATTGCCATGAAACTGAATAAACTAACACACCATAAGTCAGAGATGTCCCCTATTGATTTTTTTTTGTCAGAAATTCAAGGTCATTAGTGTTCCCCTTCAGTCAAGGAAGTACACTATTGATTTTTGGTACAAAGGTCAAGGTCACAGAACTTTGATCATTGAGAAAGAATACACCAAAGTTTTATCTGAAATCAAATCTGGGCTTCAAAAATATTGTTCGACAGTATATTCTCGCAATGGAATCAACCAGATGTGGATCTTAAAGAATTCGAAGGAACTTTTAGAACATCTGAAATCCATTCATTTAAGTAGAGTCAATTCGATCAAAGCCTTTGATTTTTCGACACTTTACACTACAATTCCACATTCTAAATTGAAAGAGAGACTCGCAAAAGTTAGTAATGCGTCTACAAGTAAGAACGGTAATCGCGAATACAAATTTATTGTTGTTAACTATGACAAAACCTACTTTGTTAAAGAAAAGTCCGATTCTGAAAATAAGTACACTGAAACAGATATTATTCAGATGTTAAACTTTCTGATCGACAACATTTTTCTGGTGTTTGGAGGAAAGGTCTTCCAGCAAATTGTCGGAATTCCAATGGGGACCAATTGTGCCCCACTCCTTGCCGACATTTTCCTTTACTCGTACGAAGCTGAATTCATACAATCTTTGGTCTCTGAAGGGAAAAGATACTTAGCTTCTGACTTCAACTTCACTTAGAGATACATAGACGATGTGTTGTCCATCAATAATCCAAAATTCGCGGATTGCCTGAGCAGTATCTATCCTTCGGAGCTTGAAGTCAAAGAAACTACAGAGACAAATAATTCAGCATCCTATTTGGACATAATGTTGTCCTACGACACTGATGGTCACATGAACACCTCACTCTATGACAAACGTGACGACTTCAATTTCAGCATTACAAACTTTCCTTTTCTAAGTAGCAACATTCCGTCATCGCCTGCTTATGGCGTGTTCATATCTCAGTTGATACGCTATGCCAGAGCAAGTGCCAAATATACGGATTTTGTTCTGAGAGCTTTCAGTTAAGCTTCTCAGCCAGGGATATGTTTGTGACCGACTAACATCGTCACTGAGGAAGTTCTTCGGTCGATATGGGGAACTCGTCATACACTATGATGTCCCACTCTCCAGAATGGTGGATGATATTCTGTCACAGACCATTTGAACCATCCAATCAAAGATTGTACTCTATGTCTTCCGAAATGGAAGTAACCGGATGTGACAGTACTACCGAATTGAAGCGGCGGGTGTTGCATGCAAGCAGGAGATGCTTACTCTTCCTGGGCACCTGGTCTCACTCCCATATCGGGAGTTCGCTTCTTTTCATGTGGTGGAGGTTTTTGTTTATTTGCTTTGGTTCCTGTTTTATCCTGATTTTGTATGCCATCGGTTTCTGATTTTCTGAATTATCGATTTTGTGCTGTATACAGGGATATGGTCATTATCCATATTTGTGACAGAGTCATAATGACAGGGTGTGAATTTTATTCTCTGACATGTAATGTTTTAGAAATGTGAAAGCATGTAATGTACTGATTACTGAAACTGAGGATTTAGTACCCGAAACGTGCATGTCTGGTCCATGCTGTAAATTTATCAGGTTTAAAATGGTGCTATTGAATTGAAAGACGTTTAACATTTGAACTGCTTGGTGAGTGTCACTGCTGGTGGACCAAGAGTCCCCGAGGACACATGTAGCCAAGTTAGATCAACTTCGGGTGATCGTCTGTCTCTTCAACGCATTTGAAATTTTCTGTTACAAACTTTCTTGAAATTTCTAAATCGTGGGTCCTGTAGCATCATATCTCACCCATTCTGCTACGTCTTTTGGTACATTTTTAGACATAATAATTTTCATGCTTTTTGGCTATGTTACATTGTTTAGACTAAGGATCACTGACGAGGGATTAGTACCCGAAACGTGCATGTCTGGTCCATGCTGTAAATTTATCAGGTTTTAAATTATGCTATTGAATTTAAGACGTTTAACTAACCAGAAATATTCTTGAGTCGAGGATAATATCCTATTGATTTTGGTGACTAAATGTATAAAACCAAGGTCAAAGGACTTTTAAAAAAAATGAATGAAAAAGAATAATAAACCCCTCTCAGCTTCTTTTGAAAATCGGACCTATACAAACAATATAGTACAGTCAATCCTTCTTTCGAGCGAAAGAACAAAAATGGTCGCTAAAGATAAGTGGCCGTCTACAAGAAAAATATCACAAAAAGGAACATGACAAAAAATCGCGGTTTGTCGGCGCCGTTGTCTAGTGGATAGGGCGTCGGGTCAGTGGCCGAAAGGTTGTTGGTTCGAGCCTCACTTGGAGCACGGGTCGGTCGACATAAACTCTTCTCCCACTTGAGACTGAGAACTCTCAAATTTCCCTGGGGTGAGATAAATCGATCTCACCCTCTGACGTTATCGATCTCACCCTCTGACGTCATCGCTACCAAAGCGACGTTATGGAAGTAAGGCAAACTGGTGATTATAACAGACACTCTAGATAGTCGATAACGTGGGAGAATAACAATCAAACACCACCATGAGGGAGGGATGGCTAATTCTCAACCCTGGTGTAAACATTTTGCTTGTCCATTACTCGGCAAGCCTCGTCGTGGACTTGCAAAATTTGTGCACTCGGGTTGAGAATAATAGAATCTAGCACCACTTTGAGTTCCGGATAGAAAAATATCAGTCGAGGGTGGGATTGATCAAGTCCCAACCGAGGCGTTAGCCGAGGTTGGGACGTTGATCATCCCACCGAGACTGATATTTATCTATCCAGAACTCAAATAATGTGCTTGATAATTTTTCTCGCACATTGAAACCTTCAAAGTCCTCTTGCTTACGCATCAGAATAACTGAATGTCATGCTAAATGTATGTGCACGATAAAAAACGTACGTCAATTTGTCTGTGACGCCATAAAGGAACAATCAACAGTGCCGGATCAGGGGTGCCGGATCGAATTCTCCAGCACCGCTGAAAAGGGGAATCACCCTATCCAATGCCATCCCTCCCTCATGCAGGGCTCGCGCTGTCGTTCGCCATTTTCGCCATTGGCGAAAAAAATTCAAAGGTGGCGAAAGAAATTCGCAAGTGGCGAAAGCCGATTTTTCCTATATAAATCTTTTTTTTATTATTTCATTTGGTGTTTAAAAATCAATAAATCAGCGCTGTATGTCGCGGGAGATTGGCCACTGCTTTTATTACTTAATTGGATAATTGGATTATCACCGGGGGATATCTAGCGGCGCTTCACAGTGCAGGTACACGTATTGATGTAAGTATGTGTTTGTATAGTCGCCGTTCGTATAAACATTATAGAAACTTTTAAACAATTGAAAAAATACCAAAGCAAGCGCGATAAAAAAAAATGTAAATTATTGAAATTAAATCTAATGAAGAGAACGGGCGCTATGATTCTGTGATACCTTAGATTTTTTAATGGATTTATCCTTATTCTTTAGACAATTTATATCTAGATAAGATGGTTAAGAGAAAGTTAGATTTGGTCGATGATCGGCCCGTAAAATCTCAGAAACTTTCAGCGATTGGCTTTACAGTAAAAAAAATTCTAAATCAGAATCTGTAAATGAAACGGCAAATGCGTCACCATCAGTATGTTCAGTTAAACGTAAATTTAATCCAAGCTGGCGTTTTAACCGAGACTGGCTAAGATATGACAGTTCTTTAGGCCTTATGTTTTGCCAGATTTGTATTAAAGCTCGCGTGCAAAATTCTTTTGTTCACGGTTGTTCTCAGATGAAAAAAGACAACGTATGCAAACATGAAAACCGCAAAGGTACACGTACGACTTAAAGTCATTTTTCATTTTAAGTTTTTATTATCATATCGATCCATTCGATTTGTCGTGATTTCGTTAGGCGCGTATACCATGTATACGTAACATAACTATGATCGTCTTTTATTGTTTTTTTTTAATAAGGTGACAATAGCCATGCCTCCGCAATGTCCATTCTGAAAGAGGGTTCCAACATGGAAGTAGCTAGAGAGAATGCCGTTTCCAAGAGCAAGGCTGCTATCCTGGCAGCTTTGCGTACCACGTACTTTGCCGCGACCCATGACCTTGCCAACGCCATGGTGCCCCAACTTAATGATCTCTGCATATTGCAGGTACACTGATATAATATTCCTCATATTAAAGTTAAATACAAAATTAAGGGAGGGGCTGTTTTTGTCTTAAATTGTGCATATATAGAAAATCTTATTGAAGTACATAGTTATTAATAACAGTTATTAGGCAAGAGTTTGTTTTTATTACAGAGTTATGTAGGACTCAGGCATTGTCAAATGTAAGGGACATTTGTTTGTTTGCAATCAGGAGGAAGGTAGAGTACCCATCTGTCAGTGCTGTTGCTGAGAGACTACTAGTTGCCCCTGTCAGCACTGTGGACTGTGAGAGGGGATTCAGTAAACAGAATCTGATCAAGACAAACCTCAGGTACAACATTGGACCATCTGACGAGACTCTCTATGTGTGAGGACAGTGTGGACCATTTTGACTATACCAGTGCTTTTAAACAGTGGGTGAACATGAAGAACAGGAGAATTATGGTGCCTAAATATTAAAAGTGACAGACTGTGCTTCTTATCATTTACAACATATATGTATTGAGTACTATATCATAGTGCTTTTTCTTGAACATTATGTACCCTTTTAACTTTAATGATGCAAATAGAAGTATTTTATTGTTGTTTTATGATGATACATAGACTATGCTTAAATGTTTGATTTAGTAAACATGAATTAATGGTGCATTTATCTTTCTATTATGATTTCCATTAGAAATATACAATATGGGTTGTTAAAAGGAATATAATGCAACAAAAGATGTTCTGCAACAGCGAAACATCTTTTGCGCGTGACATCAAGTCCTCCACGCAAAAAGTGGCTACACTTTTTTACAAGCCAGTGTGAGCCCTGCTCATGGTAGTGTAAGATTATATTATTATCCACGTTCTGCGTTTATATACAAAAAATGTCCTTGTCTGTGTATTGTTTACATGTCTGTTGTGTTTATCGAGCTAATAAAGAGACAACGTTTATTTACATGTGTCTTTATCTCATCTTGAAGTACTGTCGATCCCCCGTGAATTTCTCTTCCTTGTGCATCAAATCAAAATTTGTGTAAATTTCTGACTTCTGTGTACGATAAAATGCGGCGATTTTTTTTTCTTCAGATCGTGAAGGTTAAATTGTTATTTGATAATTCGATAAATGGATAATTCGATGATAATAAATTGTTATTTGTCTCATTGTTATTTGATAATTCGTCCGAGTCATCGCCGTCATCAGTGTCACCATCGTTCCCGTCGTGAAGTGTGATTGGTACTTATTTAAAATAGATTCTCGCATCTGTCTTACAAGAGTTTTAACGTTTTCGTTCTTTAATACAAGGTCAATACATTCGCGGTCAAATAATTCTATCGATAACTTAGTCCCATGAAGTCACAATACATCGTTATAAAATCATTTGTCCGCATGGATCTCTTATCGAAGTATATTTTACTTTCTACCTGATCTATAGTTAAGCTACGGTGGCCGTAAAGGGCCGTGTGAAAAATAAAAATATTTCGTGGGAACGAAATAATATTGCGAGGGAACGAAATTTAAAAAAATCTAGCGATATTTCAGTTTTACATACATTTTTAAACTTGTGAGACCTTCGGGTTTTACTTTCTTTCATTCTTTTGTTTTAAATTTACTTTTTGTTTGTTAACAATTTTTTTGCTCACCTGAGCGAAGCTCTAGTTAGCTATTGTCATTGCGCGCCGTCCGTCGTATACAACTAACATTTTCCATATCTCTTCTACAACTGCTGCACCGAATTTCACGAATCTTTACAGAAAGCAAGTACTCAAGGCCCTCTACTCATGCCGATCGGTCAACAAATATCAATCAAGAAATATGGCCACCAAGGGCTTTAATTGGCTGACGCATTTTCGCAATCTCCTCTGCACCCGATGCACAGAATTTCACGAAAGCTTACAGGAAGCAACTATGCGTTTTTCGTGTCGATCGCTCAAGAAATATGGCCGCCGAAGGTTCTGCATGATTCATTTGGCTGACGCATTTTCGAAATCTCCTCTGCATTCGCTGCACAGAGTTTCACGAAAATTTACAGGAGATAAGTACTGAAGGTCTGTACCTGTATTTTCGTGCCGATCGGTCAACAAATATGGCCGCCGAGGACACTCCGATTGACCGACGCATTTTCGACTTCTCTGCAACCGCTGTACAGAATTTCACGAAAGCTTACAGGCAGCAAGTAAAATTTTAAGGTCCTCTGCAAAGTTTTTTTTTTTTTTTTTGTTTTTTGTTTTTCGTGCTGATCGGTCAACAAATATGGCTGCCAAGTTTTTGATTGGCTGACGCATTTTCGACTCCTCCAAAACTGATGCTCATAATTTCACGAAACCTTAGAAGCAATTACTGAAGGGCCTCCACCAAATTGTCAATTACTGGTATCATTCAACTCAGGTGAGCGATGTGGCCCTAGGGCCTCTTCAGATGATTGAGGTTTCAATAAACAGTTTCGCATAATCTCTAAGCTGATTTGGTCCAGTAAATTTTTTTAATAGTAAGAGCTGAGCCTTGATCTTCATACTGTATGCATGAAAATTAAAATTATGGCATATTAATTATAAGGTAGATAATCATTGAAATCTGTAAGATATTTGCAAGATTATGGGAATCAGCTGGGGAGAGGACTTAGTATAAGTTCTTCTTGTTGTCCAATCCCCTACTTTCTTTTTTGTAAAATTATATTATATGCCAATACTCAAATAAATGATGTTTAAACCAAGATTATGGGAAATTTTAATTTTCTGAAACGCGTGATCTTAGGCAATGAGATAGGGTTCATTAAGGGAGTCTGCCACAGTAAGGGGCGCCAAAAGGGACATCATGATTTTCAGTATTTTTGGTGGTCATAACTACACTATTAATCCCTAATTCACTTTGACATTTTATTGATATAGATACACTCTTTCTTGATATAAATTTTATTCCCAAAATATTTACGGAACGATGTCGTTTCCGCTATAGAAGTTACCCCGCGGTACCGTCAAATTTCTACTATATTCCCCTTTGTCGAGCACATTTACATCCTATTATGATTTATAGGTATAATCTTAAGTAAGCATGATAAAGTGTCAGATTTATTCTTTTTAACCACATATATATGATATATATTAATATTTCTTCGCAAAATACAAGCAAAATCAAAGTCGGGAACATGTATGATGTCATATATTCAGTATGACGTCATTCGTCATTCTGTCGTCCTGAAAGTCGGTTACATTACGAGGAAAATAAACATTTGAAAGACATTTTGTCTGTATTTTTTATTTCGTGCATGTAAGAATAAATAATCAATATCATCAATCTATAATCAATATCAACAAAACAAAACATCTATTAAATTTTATCGATTTGATAAAAATAATTCCTGTAATAATTGATAGAAGTTTTAAAAAAAGGTGTTTTTCTGTTTCCAAAAGGATCCGCTCGCATGGTAACAGTCATTGATTTCCATCCGTTTTCTATGTGGTCACATGAAAACAAAAACAACATTTATAAAATACTTGTACGGATATACAGATAAAATATAAACTTGTTGTTTTGATGTGGCCAAGTCTAATTTTGAAATCAAAAACGAAAATATATGATTTTTTGTTCATCTCCGTTTTCATGAGTGATTTCAAAGGGGGATAACTCTAATGAAAAAATAAAATCTTTTCAAGTGGAATCAATTAAAGACAATTAAGCTTCCTTTTATCAATTTTAGTATCGATTTCAATATTTTTAAATCTTCGTAATCAACAACGATTTGGGGCCTAGAAAGCCCATTACCACCCCTTCCATTTAATATAACGATAATGATTATTATAGAATATGACTTTGAAATAAACAATATATCATACTAAAGTCTCAATGTAAAGTCAAAACACAGATGGATGAGGCCGGTTCAACGTCGAGCCTCCGAACTGAAGAATTGTCTTTATTCTCAAGAATTTTGCGTACGGAATTAGATAAACAAGTACATGATACAACAAGAAAACTATTGATGCATAGCATCAATTCGCCGGGAAAACAAAGATACCATGAAGATCAATAGACATTATTAACAGGGTAGATATTTAGCATCAAATTATTTTTTTTTAAAATAAGACAGTCAGCGCCAGCTTTGCATCCTGTATTGATATCTATTATGTAAACAACAAAAAGTTGCAGGGTGGAAGACACCATACATTTTGTAGACCAAATATTTTATCTCCCATGTTCTAGAACGGACCGAGAAGCGTGCTTCGCCCTGTATGCATATAGGTCTCTTAATTTGTAGATATTTATTTTTTCCATACAAACATGTTTCAAAACACAGTTGTGTTTAAATTCTACTTTTCTCCGTTTTAATTGTGTATCTATGGTGAACAAAATCACACCAATCAGATTGGTCCGATACCCCCACCGATTCGATCTTCTTCTCTTTGACTAAGAAACTTATTTATGCTTGCATATCTTATCAGTAACTCCGGTCTTTTCTTTAAAACTGCATATGACCAGTTCAAATATAATTGCTCAGACAAAACAAATTTAACAAATACGATAACAGTAGATTTAGATTTTTAAGTACATAAGAATTCAAAAATCCAAAATAAGTTAACTTTTATAAGATCCTCGTCATTCAGACTTCGTATTCAATTTTTAGACAATTTCCACAACGTTAGCCAAAATAGAAGAAGGGATAAATACATACGAAGAATTTTCTTTCAACAAGAGGTCAAATTTTTCTCTGTGATACAAAGATAGGGTCTAAGATGATTTTGGCTGTGTCTGAAAATAATCTTGACTTGAAGTACCACTTATGAGGAGTTACTATCCGAGACGCGTGTTTGGTGCATTCCAAGATCAAGTCCTTGTGCCAATAACAACTCAGACGCGTGTCTTGTGCACTCCATGCTCTCCAAGTCCTTGTGCCAATAACAAATCAGACACGTGTCTGGTGCATCACAAGTTTATGTTCTTGTGCCAATAACACATCAGACGCGCGTCTTGTGCACTCCAAGCTCAAGTCCTTGTGCCAATAACATATCAGACGCGTGTCTGGTGCATTCCAAGCTCTCCAAGTCCTTGTGCCAATAACAACTCAGACGCGTGTTTGGGGCATTCCAAGCTCTCCAAGTCCATGCAAATAACACATCGGACGCGTTTTTGGTGCATTCCAGGCTCTCCAAGTCTTAGTGTCAATAACACGTCAGACGCGTGTCTGGTGCATTCCAAGCTCTCCAAGTCCTTGTGCCAATAACACATCAGACGCGTGTTTTGTGCATTCCAAGCTCAAGTCCTTGTGCCAGTAACATATCAGACGCGTGTTTTGTGCATTCCAAGCTCAAGTCCTTGTGCCAATAACATATCAGACGCGTGTTTTGTGCATTCCAAGCTCAAGTCCTTGTGCCAATAACATATCAGACGCGTATCTGGTGCGTTCCAAGCTTAAGTCCTTGTGCCAATATCATATCAGACGCGTGTCTGGTGCGTTCCAAGCTAAAGTCCTTGTACCAATAACATATCAGACGCGTGTCTGGTGCGTTCCAAGCTAAAGTCCTTGTGCCAATAACATATCAGACGCGTATCTGGTGCGATCCAAGCTAAAGTCCTTGTGCCAATAACATATCAGACGCGTATCTGGTGCGTTCCAAGCTAAAGTCCTTGTGCCAATAACATATCAGACGCGTGTCTGGTGCGTTCCAAGCTAAAGTCCTTGTACCAATAACATATCAGACGCGTATCTGGTGCGTTCCAAGCTAAAGTCCTTGTGCCAATAACATATCAGACGCGTATCTGGTGCGTTCCAAGCTAAAGTCCTTGTGTCAATAACACATCAGACGCGTGTTTGGTGCATTCCAAGCTCAAGTCCTTGTGAGTGATATTCTGTCCTGGCTATATCTCCTGAACCGTTTACCCGATCACTTTCATATTTTGGTATGTTGTTGCTTATGACCCAAAAGGTTTCACGTCACCTTGACCCAAGGTCATGTGAACAATGTCAAGGTCCCTTAGTACATTTCTTATGAAATTGTACATACATTCCTGTTTGGGCTATATTTCTTGAACTGTAAAGTGATTATCCAAAGGTTTCACATCACCTTGATCCAAGGTCATGTGACCAGTACATTTTTAATGAAATTGCTAATCATGTCTAAGCTATATCTTTTAAAACATGTATCCAATCGCTAATATTTCAGTTTGTTGTTGCTCATGATCCATAGGTTTCAGATCACCTATTTCCAAGGTCATTTGATCAAGGTAATTCAATATGCTTATAATGAAATTAATACGCTAATCATGTTTGGGCTATACCTCAAACTATATAATGAATTACTGTCATATTTTAGTATGTTATTGCTCATAACTTAAAGGTTTCACATAACCTTGGCCCAAGGTCAAAGGAACTTAGAGGGAGGGGGAGACATCTGTGTTTTCTGAAAAACATTTTTTTATAGATTTTAGCCCTATTATTTTTCATGCCTTATCGTTTTGGATATTTTACGTCTTTTATCCTTTAACTTATAGTATCTTTTCTACTGTATTCATTATCTTTGTTATTTTTTGAGAACATAAAGTGACAATATTACTACATTATTTATGTCAGTGATGTTGTCAGCCAAAGTTCAACATCAGCAAATCGTAAGATTAATATACACAGCGGTCATCCCAGGTGTTAACAGTGGTCAAGCATATCAGGTCTGACATCATCGTCGGTTTGCTGACCGGTCAATGCATTTATCATATTAAGTGCTATCCACTAGGTACATTCAGTACTATGATCAAATCTTAGGCAGCAACATGTCTTGGCTGATAGGTCAATGATATTCATTTTTGTTTAATATTTCATATGGAGTAAAACACTCATTTTCTTTTTGTGAAATACGAATGTCTGGTGTACTGACTTAACATTGTATGTCCAGATTGCTGCTATCTGACGATGTGCTGACTTAACTCTGTATGTCCAG
Source organism: Pinctada fucata (assembly GCA_028142955.1). Classification (NCBI taxonomy): domain Eukaryota; kingdom Metazoa; phylum Mollusca; class Bivalvia; order Pterioida; family Pteriidae; genus Pinctada; species Pinctada fucata. The sequence goes on from AP027115.1 coordinate 29,670,945, forward strand.
ATTGCTGCTATCTGACGGTGTATTGACTTAACTCTGTATGTCAAGATTGCTGCTATCTGATGGTGTAATGACTTAACTCTGTATGTCCAGATTGCTGCTATCTGACGGTGTATTGACTTAACTCTGTATGTCAAGATTACTGCTATCTGACGGTGTGTTGACTTAACCCTGTATGTCCAGATTGCTACTATCTGACGGTGTGCTGACTTAACTCTGTATGTCCAGACTGCTGCTATCTGACGGTGTGTTGACTTAACTCTGTATGTCCAGACTGCTGCATCTGACGGTGTGTTGACTTAGCACTGTATGTCCAGATTGCTGCTATCTGACGGTGTGTTGACTTAACTCTGTATGTCCATATTGCTGCTATCTGACGGTGTGCTGACTTAACTCTGTACGTCCAGATTGCTACTATCTGACGGTGTGATGACTTAACTCTGTACGTCCAGATTGCTACTATCTGACGGTGTGTTGACTTAACTCTGTATGTCCAGATTGCTGCTTTCCAACGGTGTGTTGACTTAACTCTGTATGTCCAGATTGCTGCTATCTGACGGTGTGCTGACTTAACTCTGTATGTCCAGATTGTTGCTTTCTGACGGTGTGTTGACTTAGCACTGTATGTCCAGATTGCTGCTATCTGACGGTGTGTTGACTTAACTCTGTATGTCCAGATTGCTACGATCTGACGGTGTGTTGACTTAAATCTGTATGTCCAGATTGCTGCTTTCTGACAGTGTGCTGAGTTAACTCTGTATGTCCAGATTGCTGCTATCTGACGGTGTGTTGACTTAACTCTGTATGTACAGATTGTTGCTATCTGAAGGTGTGTTGACTTAACTCTGTATGTCCAGATTGCTGCTATCTGGCGGTGTGATGAGTTAACTCTGTACGTCCAGATTGCTGATATCTGACGGTGTGTTGACTTAACTCTGTATGTCCAGATTGCTGCTATCTGACGGTGTGTTGAAATAACTCTGTATGTCCAGATTGCTGCTATCTGGCGGTGTGTTGATTTAAATCTGTATGTCCAGATTGCTGCTATCTGACGGTGTGCTGACTTAACTCTGTATGTCCAGATTGCTGCTATCTGACGGTGTAATGACTTAACTCTGTATGTCCAGATTGCTGCTATCTGACGGTGTATTGACTTAACTCTGTATGTCAAGATTGCTGCTATCTGACGGTGTGTTGACTTAACCCTGTATGTCCAGATTGCTACTATCTGACGGTGTGCTGACTTAACTCTGTATGTCCAGACTGCTGCTATCTGACGGTGTGTTGACTTAACCCTGTATGTCCAGATTGCTGCTATCTGACGGTGTGTTGACTTAGCACTGTATGTCCAGATTGCTGCTATCTGACAATGTGTTGACTTAGCACTGTATGTCCAGATTGCTGCTATCTGACGGTGTGTTGACTTAACCCTGTATGTCCAGACTGCTGCTATCTGACGGTGTGTTGACTTAACTCTGTATGTCCAGACTGCTGCTATCTGACGGTGTGTTGACTTAGCACTGTATGTCCAGATTGCTGCTATCTGACGGTGTGTTGACTTAACTCTGTATGTCCATATTGCTGCTATCTGACGGTGTGCTGACTTAACTCTGTACGTCCAGATTGCTACTATCTGACGGTGTGATGACTTAACTCTGTACGTCCAGATTGCTACTATCTGACGGTGTGTTGACTTAACTCTGTATGTCCAGATTGCTGCTTTCCAACGGTGTGTTGACTTAACTCTGTATGTCCAGATTGCTGCTATCTGACGGTGTGTTGACTTAACTCTGTATGTCCAGATTGCTGCTATCTGACGGTGTGTTGACTTAACTCTGTATGTCCAGATTGCTGCTATCTGGCGGTGTGTTGACTTAAATCTGTATGTCCAGATTGCTGCTATCTGACGGTGTGCTGACTTAACTCTGTATGTCCAGATTGCTGCTATCTGACGGTGTGCTGACTTAACTCTGTATGTCCAGATTGCTGCTATCTGACGGTGTGTTGACTTAACTCTGTATGTACAGATTGTTGCTATCTGAAGGTGTGTTGACTTAACTCTGTATGTCCAGATTGCTGCTATCTGGCGGTGTGATGAGTTAACTCTGTACGTCCAGATTGCTGATATCTGACGGTGTGTTGACTTAACTCTGTATGTCCAAATTGCTGCTTTTTGATGTTCAACAATTCAAGCTGGAACTCCTCTTATTTCTTTATTTATCACACAGATTCTTTGTTGCATTGTGGAACTAGTAACAAAATAAATTCCCCGCGAATACATAAACCAACGGTGTGTTCCCCATACACCTTATTATCAAAATGTGATTTTAAGCGAGTAGGCGTATGGGGAATAAACCAAACCAACGAGGTCAATTGGCAACCGGTGCCGACTTTGGACGGCCATCTGCTACGCAAGTAGCAGATGGTGTTGATATCCGGATTACGTACGCACAACCCTCCCACTTCTCCGATTACCCAGAGGCCTCGAAGAACGCACAATGGTAGTGTAAAATACTCTCCATACCGTAAGATGAACATACAAACAGACAGCATGACGCTGGAAGATTGATCATCTCTCTACACGAGCGATGGAAGATTAGTAATCTCTCTACACGAGCGCTGTTTCATGAATCTAAGGTGTAAGTTAGTGTTCCTTGTCCCTTTTGCGTCTTTTTCTGTGAGTGTCTGCTCTATGTTTTTGCATTGGGTGTTTAAAATTTTTGCTGTGGGAGCTGCAACCGAGTGTTGTTGGAGATCCCCTCGTTTCTTTTAATTTTCCAGTGCTCGTGTAGAGAAATTACTAACTTCCAGCGCTCGTGTAGAGAGATTACAAATCTTTCAACCCTCGTGTAAAGAGATTACTAACCTCCCAGTGCTCGTGTAGAGAGATTACTAACATTCCAAATGCTCGTGTACAGCGATTACTTATCTTCCAGCGCTCGTGTAAAGAGATAACTGATCTTCCAGCGCTCATGTAGAGAGATTACTAATCAACCAGCGCTCGTGTAGAGAGATAACTAACCTTCCAGCGCTCGTGTAGAGATGACTAACCTTCCAGCGTTCGCGTAGAGAGATATTAAGTAACCTTCCAGCGCTCGTGTAGAGAGATTACTAACCTTCCAGCGCTCGTATAGAGAGATAACTAACCCTCCAGCGCTTGTGTAGAGAGATTATTAACCTTCCGGCGCTCGTGTAGAGATTACTAACCTTCCAGCGTTCTGTAGAGAAATTACTAATCTACCAGCGTTCCTGTAGAGAGATACAGATGAATTCTTTATATACAGGCAATTTGGGTATTCCGAATCACTTTTTAGCTCACCTCGACGAAGTTGAGTGAGCTTATGTTATACCCCCGTGCGTCCGCGTCCGGTTTGGGTAGCTCAGTATCTGACAAAGTACTGATGCTACAGTAACCAAACTTGCACAAGTGATTCATCTTGGGATGCTGAGATGAACCCGTTTATCGGATGCTGCATCTGATCTACATTTTCCGCTTAAGTGACTTGGTCAAGAAGTTTGGGGTAGCTCCGTATCTGACAAAGTACTGATGCTACAGTAACCAAACTTGCACAAGTGATTCATATTTGGATGCTGAGATGGACCCATGCATCGGATAAAGCAGCTGACCTTCATTTTCTGCTTGAGTGGTTTTGATTTTAAAAGCCAATATTGAGCAAAGTATAAGTGCTACATGTACATCAAATTTTCATAAAATGACCTTGATCTACTTTTCCCGCTTGAGTAATTTTGAATTTAAAAGCCATTATTGAGCAAAGTAAAAGTGCTACATCTACCAAACTTGCGTATTGGATGTATCTTTGATCAAATTTTCATAAAATGACCTTGTCCTACTTTATCCGCTTGAGTGATTTAGCCATTAAAAGCCAATGTTGAGCAAAGTATAAGTGCCAAATATACCAAACTTGCATGTTGGATGTATCATTGATCAAACTTTCATAAAATGACATTGACCTACTTTTTCCGCTTGAGTGATTATGCCTTTAAAAGCCAAAATGAATATTAAGCAAAGTATATGTACTACATGTACCAAACGTGCATAATTATTTGATTTAGTGAGTGTTTTTTTGTTTAAATGCCAATTTACATGTACATAGAAATATGTTTGAATTGAATTTTGCTGCCGCGAGGTCACCGGGTACAACGCAGCAATACGGGGGCTTGTTGTGCTGCGACCCGGGGGCTTGTGCTGAAGCGATGAAAAACAGACCGACTTTTGCATCAGCTTCTTTAACTCCAAAAGTAGGATACCTAGGCTCCTATAACTGATCTTGCGGAACAGATATCGAGAAATGTCCCCATGTGCTTAATTTCGTTTCACAGCCGTTTGTTCTCTCAAACACTTCAACACGTTTTCGCTAGTTGGACGACCCAAACAGGGAAATAATTTCAATATGATATAAGTGTCTTAAAAAAGGATTTTACGTACGTTCATACCTGGAGACATGGAGAATGTCAATACACAACTAACTAATGCTATAAAATTACCAAAGATAAATCTCCTTAAAATAATACCGAAGAACATTGATCGTGTGGTAGACTCGTCACTTCCGAATCACTTACGACACTTTCGAATCACTGTGTTAAAGACGTTTAAGAAAAAGATATACATTTAGTAAATTGTGTAAAATGTCACAAATTTTGAAAACGGAATAATTTAAGTATTATTACTTATGATGCATCGAATTTGATAATTTGAAATGTTTCCGTACCGAAGGCTGCTTTCTTGCACTAGAATTGTTACACTTCTTTTTTTTTTTTTCTTTACACATACTTTAATATGGTTTCAATGTAAAAACCTAGAACAGCTGGCCACGGCATGTCATGGATTTTGATGAAATTTTCTGCAATTATTATACTTAATGTAAAAACAATGAAAACAAACCATATTGTTTTATTTGAACAATGGTTGCCATGGTAACGGGGTCAATCTATTTGACACCCCCATAAATATGAGAGATGAGACATATTGTGGCATTCTGTTGCCATGGAAACCATGATCAAAATTTACTTTATGAACACAAAAACTTTTCTTTGTAAGTTCAACTCTAACAAAAATAACTTTTTCGGGGGAGGGGGTTATCAGGTAGTTGTTGATATTCAGTCAAATAACGTAAAAATTCAGCAAAAATAAGGTCTAATTTTAGGGTCATTTTTGGCCTGTTTTTGATTATTTTGAAGGTTGAAAACCATTATTTGGTGAATGTTATGGGTATTTAACATAACCTTGCCAAAATAAATGTCTATAGCTGGAAAAACTCACCATTTTGTCATGAATGCCAATCAATCTATAGCAACTTGGAATCAATATTACCATATACAGCATATTTAAAAACATTGTTTTTCCTCATGTTTAAGTCCTATGATTATGAAATAGCATACCTGTATACAAATTATATTTATCATTATCAATTGATCTTCAAATCATTTCAAGGTCATCTGTCCAAATCTGAAGGTCATTTCTAACTTTAGACTAAAATTAAGACAAAAATCAGGATTTCCAATTAATTTAAATTTATTTCTCTAACTTATTTCATTAGATATTTTGATTTTAAGTATTTACAGTTGAACAACCGATCAACAGAAGTAGAATTCATCACAATTTTGTTAAATTATATTTCACTTCTATGTATGACATTAACTTAAAAGAGCATGAAATTGAGATTTCCTAAAATTTTCTCGTAAAATATGTGACATTTTTTGGGGTCTTCAGTGGACTTTGATAATTTTGATACTCATCTCAACAAATAATACATTTATCATACTTTCACCGATAATTGATTGTTTTGCCAAGGTTCCATACTGTTTACTGTTAATCATGTCTCTTTTTAGTGAAAAACCACAAAATTTGGCCTGAAAATAGCAAATATTTTTCAATGACCTTGAAAATTGAGCAAATGACCTTGACATTTTCTCAAGGTCATGATAGCATCAAATGGTCTTTGATACATCTACATACCTAGTTTTGTAACGATAGCAGGCATACATCTTTAGAAATTAGCTTTTTACTAACGACAGGTACTTGCACCTTCGTACCAAATGTTGCCATGGTAACCTATTTCAAAGGCATGTAAACAGAAAAATCTCACTTCTAGATAAATTTCCTTCGATTCCCATGAAATCCTAGGATAATACTCTTCAGGAAATAGTCAACTGTATTTCAAATCTTGTGCAATTGCATTATTACTCTTGTCAAAAGTAAGTAAAATATAGGTAAAATAAGGCCTAAATTGGCCGAAAATGGCTCATTTTGAATAAGCAATTTTTCTTGAAATTGAAGCAAATTTACATGACACACAGACAGAAGGAGCATCGAGAAATCATATTGTCTCAACTTAAGAGAATTTAAATAATCTTTTCGGAAAATTACATATACATTCAACATTTGTTTCCATGGTAACGGGATGCATAAAAATGCCTTGTTTAAAGGTGTTTTTATACAAAACCTTGGTTACCATGGCAACGGAACGTCGGAGAAAAAAGGGAAGGTCAATTCGTTCTGAGGACATCATATTTACCTTATACACAAAAAATATCCAAAATCTGAGACATGTCGTGGCCAAACATGTCTGATTTTTTTTAGGTTTTTACATAGAATCCTTATTAAGATATAATGTACTTTTTATGTCTGGATATTCAAAGAAAGGTTTTGTCAAATCAATTGAGCTTTATGTTTACAAAGTTATTGATACTACCTTACCCTGACATCTGAGGCAAGCATAAAACAAAGGGTTTTTTATCACTTCTTATTCTGATTTTATTTGTTTCAATATTTTGAAACTTTTGTACCCGTCTTTGCGATAAGACTTCAATATATGTTCAATGAAGTCACCGTAAAATTAAGTCAATTAAATTACGGAGTGGGGGATGTTAAGGATCTGCTTTAATTGAAACTCAATTTTTCCACCTTCAAACTATCAAATGGTAATGAAATATTTAAGCGTTTGAAAGACACACTAAACAGTTTTAATACAGTACGTGTTATAAAATCACGAAATATTAGAACATGTAATTGAATTAACTAAGAAGTTGTAGAATAATTAACCTGGTCAATTTCCATTTACCTTGATTTTGAACCTAGTACGTGCATACATTGTCACTTTTATGTCAATGATGATAAACAAATTAGGTACATCTAATTTGTGAAATGATGAATCAGTCATGATATTATAAAATAGGAGTTACTTAATTACTTTCTCTAGGTATATGATACCAACTTCATTTCCTTACTTTCCCTGTGTATACGAGTCACTGGGTTGGGGCATGATGTTTAATGCTACGAAATGTTATCTCATGTCTATCGGTAGGAGTAAGCATCCACATCAGTTTCGTTACACATTGGATAACATGTTCACGATAATCCGTATCTAGGAATCACACTCAAGTGGTCTACACACATCAACAAAACTAACCGTGCTAACTCTTTGATCCTAGGAGTTCTCCTTCGAAACTAGAAATATTGCTCTACATGTCTAAAGGGAACAGCTTACATATCGCTTGTACCAATGCTATTTTGAACATAGATTTTATTTGGATATGCTACTACTGAATCGACCCTACAGGAAATTTGGAGCCGCGCACTCTCTGTTATGTAAATGTAAAAATCTAACTTCAAAAAATTAAAGAGGGCGCTACTGAAATTATTTTTGGTGGCTCCGCTGAAAGCATCACTGAGGAGAATTTAATATTCGAAACACGTGTCTGGTGCATGTAAATTGATTAGGAATTTTCTTCAAGAAGGTAGAGAGTTGGAACCCTTCGACATTATTAATATAGACACTTATTTCACGTTGCAGTGTGGAGCAGTTAAAATCGTTCCCCGTGGTCTGATGTTTGTCAAGGTATTACTTACTTCTTTCCAGCTCTGTCACCTGAAAGAAGCTTTGTTTTGGCATTTTATCAATGTTACATCATATATATATTTTTGCTATTTCGGAAACTAGCCATTTCACCGATAAATATCATGGAAATCAAAGGAGTTTAACATCGTAGCACCATCCCTCCAATGCTATTTAGAACATAGATTTTATTTGGATATGCTACTGAATCGACCCTACAGAAAATTTGGAGCCGCGCACTCTCTGTAATGTAAAAGTAAAAATCTAACTTCAAAAATTAAAGAGGGCGCTACTGAAATTATTTTTGGTGGCTCCGCTGAAAGCATCACTGAGGAGAATTTAATATTCGAAACACGTGTCTGGTGCATGTAAATTGATTAGGAATTTTCTTCAAGAAGGTAGAGAGTTGGAACTCTTCGACATTATTGTACGGTCTATTTTGGATTACGCTTCAGTCGTTTGGGATCCGTATCAGAAAACTAGGAGGAATACAAAGGCGTGCCGCTCGTTTGTTTGCAACGATAACAGCAAATATAGAAGTATCATTTAATTTCCTTTGTTGTTATTAAGAAACGACGATTCTGATTGGCCGAGAAATTTTGTTGATACCTGTGTCAACACAAAACGGAAGTACGCGCTTAGCAACGTCATAAGCAACGTCGCTAGCAACACGATTTCAAAGCTGCAAATAAACGTTGAAAAGCGACGAAATGAAATGATAAGTAATCAATGTAATATTTTTTTGGTTGATCGAGGTATCAACACCAAAAATTGAGGGAAAACTTGTGCATCTTGCGCTACGCGCACGATGCAGTTTTTCCCTCAATTTTTGGTGTTGATACCTCGATCAACCAAAAAAATAATTCAATGATTCCTTAAATCTCAAAGATAGTGGCGATCGTCGACGTGATGACCAGCGTCTCATATTACTATAAATATAAGATCGTTCACGGCATGGTAGCCATACCCGCTGGATCGCTTTTCGAATATAACACCAGATCACCTAGAACACAACATTGTTACAAGTCTATTAAAGTGCTTAGTTGTAATACCGAAACTTTCAAATATTCACTCGTACTAGCCTCGATTAAGCTGTGGTCACAACCCGCCGTACGTGCACGTACGTGCTGTCTGCGTGCAAAAACGTAGGCAAACCTTGGGTAGCCGTGCGGTGTCCGTGCGTTATCAGTACGTGTCCCGTACGGCCTCCTTGCGGATTTGGGAACACGCAGACAGGACGTAGCAGTTTTAGTGCATACAGAACTTTCTCTTCTTCCTGTTTGCGTGCTGTCTTAGAATTCAACAAGAAGTACGACATGCACGTTGCAAGTACGTGCCACGCACCTTCGACGCAAGGAAGTACGGACTCCGTGCGTTAGCAGTACGTGTCAATTCGACATCCTTACAATAACGCAGAAGACGTACGGAGAAAGTACGTTGTAAGCAAGTTGCACGCAAGTCGTAAGTACGTTACATTACTCTTGCCACTTCCTTCCTTGCGTCTTCAGAAAAACGTAGCGCACGTAGCCTCCACAAACACGCACGTCCTAAAAGCACGCAGGGCGGGTTGTGACCAGGGCTTTAAGGAATGGAATAAACCTCTGTCAAATATTATAAACAGCATAACAATTAAGGCCGCTGTCGACGCCAATATTGACTAATTGTGTTTTTCGCGCACTCACCCTCCTGGGAAGAGAGCTAATTTTCCAGTATTTATACAGATACAGATGATATCAACTTCATGGAGAGTCACTTTGATTCTTTTCCTTACTTTCCTCTGGTATATGATACCAACTTAATGGAGAGTCACGTTGGTTCTTTCCCTTGCTTTCCTCTGGTATATGATACCAACTTCATGGAGAGTCACTTTGGTACTTTTCCTTACTTTCCTCTTGTATATGATACCAACTTCATGGGGAGTCACTTTGGTTCTTTCCCTTGCTTTCCTCTGGTATATGATACCAACTTCATGGAGAGTCATTTTGGTTCTTTTCCTTTTTTCCTCTGGTATATGATACCAACTTTATGGGGAGTCACTTTGGTGCTTTTCCTAACTTTCCTTGTTATATGATACCAACTTCATGGAGAGTCACTTTGGTTCTTTTCCTGACTTTCCTCTGGTATATGATACCAACTTCATGGAGAGTCACTTTGGTTCTTTTCCTGACTTTCCTCTGGTATATGATACCAACTTCATGTGGAGTCACTTTGGTGCTTTTCCTTACTTTCCTCTGGTATATGATACCAACTTCATGGGGAGTCACTTGGTACTTTTTCTTACTTTCCTCTGGTATATGATACCAACTTTATGGGGAGTCACTTTGGTACTTTTCCTGACTTTCCTTGTTATATGATACCAACTTCATGGAGAGTCACTTTGGTTCTTTTCCTGGCTTTCCTCTGGTATATGATACCAACTTCATGGTGAGTCACTTTGGTACTTTTCCTGACTTTCCTCTGGTATATGATACCGACTTCATGGGGAGTCACTTTGGTTCTTTTCCTGACTTTCCTCTGGTATATGATACCAACTTCATGGAGAGTCACTTTGGTTCTTTTCCTGACATTCCTGTGGTATGTGATACCAACTTCATGGAGAGTAACTTTGTTTCTTTTCCTGACTTTCCTCTGGTATATGATACCAACTTCATGGGGAGTCACTTTGGTTCTTTTCCTGACTTTCCTCTGGTATATGATACCAACTTCATGGGGAGTCACTTTGGTTGTTTCCTGACCTTTCTCTGGCATATGATACCAACTTCATGGAGAGTCACTTTGGTTCTTTTCCTAACTTTCCTGTGGTATATGATACCAACTTCATGGGGAGTCACTTTGGTTCTTTTCCTGACATTCCCCTGTTATATGATACCAACTTCATGGGGAGTCACTTTGGTTCTTTTCCTGACATTCCTCTGGTATATGATACCAACTTCATGGAGAGTCACTTTGGTACTTTTCCTGACTTTCCTCTGGTATATGATACCAACTTCACGGGGAGTCACTTTGGTTCTTTTCCTGACTTATGTCTGGTATATGAAACTAACTTCATGGAGAGTCACTTTGGTTCTATTCCTGACTTTCCTCTAGTATATGATACCAACTTTACGGGGAGTCAATTTGGTTCTTTTCCTGACTTTCCTCTTGTATATGAAACCATTTTCATGGAGAGTCACTTTGGTACTTGTCCTGACTTTCCTCTGGTATATGATACCAACTTCACGGGGAGTCACTTTGGTTCTTTTCCTGACTTTCCTCTTGTATATGAAACCAACTCCATTGAGGGTCACTTTGGTTCTTTTCCTGACTTTCCTCTGGTATATGATACCAACTTCATGGAGAGTCACTTTGGTTCTTTTCCTGACTTTTCTCTGGTATATGATACCAACTTCATGGGGAGTCACTTGGCTCTTCTCCTGACATTCCTCTGGTATATGATACCAACTTCATGGAGAGTTTCTTTGGTTCTTTTCCTGACTTTCCTCTGGTATATGATACCAACTTCATGGGGAGTCACTTTGGTTCTTTTCCTGACTTTCCTCTGGTATATGATACCAACTTCATGGAGAGTCACTTTGGTACTTTTCCTGACTTTCCTCTGGTATATGATACCAACTTCATGGGGAGTCACTTTGGTACTTTTCGTGACTTTCCTCTGGTATATGATACCAACTTCATGGGGAGAGACTTTGGTTCTTTTCCTGACTTTCCTCTGGTATATGATACCAACTTCATGGGGAGAGACTTTGGTTCTTTTCCTGACTTTCCTCTGGTATATGATACCAACTTCATGGAGAGTCACTTTGGTTCTTTTCCTGACTTTCCTCTGGTATATGATACCAACTTCATGTGGAGTCACTTTGGTACTTTTCCTTACTTTCCTCTGGTATATGATACAAACTTCATGGAGAGTCACTTGGTACTTTTTCTTACTTTCCTCTGGTATATGATACCAACTTTATGGGGAGTCACTTTGGTACTTTTCCTGACTTTCCTTGTTATATGATACCAACTTCATGGAGAGTCACTTTGGTTCTTTTCCTGGCTTTCCTCTGGTATATGATACCAACTTCATGGTGAGTCACTTTGGTACTTTTCCTGACTTTCCTCTGGTATATGATACCGACTTCATGGGGAGTCACTTTGGTTCTTTTCCTGACTTTCCTCTGGTATATGATACCAACTTCATGGAGAGTCACTTGGTACTTTTTCTTACTTTCCTCTGGTATATGATACCAACTTTATGGGGAGTCACTTTGGTACTTTTCCTGACTTTCCTTGTTATATGATACCAACTTCATGGAGAGTCACTTTGGTTCTTTTCCTGACTTTCCTCTGGTATATGATACCAACTTCATGGTGAGTCACTTTGGTACTTTTCCTGACTTTCCTCTGGTATATGATACCGACTTCATGGGGAGTCACTTTGGTTCTTTTCCTGACTTTCCTCTGGTATATGATACCAACTTCATGGAGAGTCACTTTGGTACTTTTCCTGACTTTCCTCTGGTATATGATACCAACTTCATGGGGAGTCACTTTGGTACTTTTCCTGACTTTCCTCTGGTATGTGATACCAACTTCATGGAGAGTCACTTTGGTTCTTTTCCTTACTTTCCTCTGATATATGATACCAACTTCATGGGGAGAGACTTTGGTTCTTTTCCTGACTTTCCTCTGGTATATGATACCAACTTCATGGGGAGTCACTTTGGTTCTTTTCCTGACTTTCCTCTGGTATATGATACCAACTTCACGGGGAGTCACTTTGGTACTTTTCCTGACTTTCCTCTGGTATATGATACCAACTTCACGGGTAGTCACTTTGGTACTTTTCCAAACTTTCCTCTGGTATATGATACCAACTTTATGGGGAGTCACTTTGGTACTTTTCCAAACTTTCCTTGTTATATGATACCAACTTCATGGAGAGTCACTTGGCTCTTTTCCTGGCTTTCCTCTGGTATATGATACCAACTTCATGGAGAGTCACTTTGGTACTTTTCCTGACTTTCCTCTGGTATATGATACCAACTTCATGGGGAGTCACTTTGGTACTTTTCCTTACTTTCCTCTGGTATATGATACCAACTTCATGGAGAGTCACTTTGGTACTTTTCCAAACTTTCCTCTGGTATATGATACCAACTTTATGGGGAGTCACTTTGGTACTTTTCCAAACTTTCCTTGTTATATGATACCAACTTCATGGAGAGTCACTTGGCTCTTTTCCTGGCTTTCCTCTGGTATATGATACCAACTTCATGGAGAGTCACTTTGGTACTTTTCCTGACTTTCCTCTGGTATATGATACCAACTTCATGGGGAGTCACTTTGGTTCTTTTCCTGACTTTCCTCTGGTATATGATACCAACTTCATGGAGAGTCACTTTGGTACTTTTCCTGACTTTCCTCTGGTATATGATACCAACTTCATGGGGAGTCACTTTGGTACTTTTCCTGACTTTCCTCTGGTATATGATACCAACTTCATGGGGAGAGACTGGTTCTTTTCCTGACTTTCCTCTGGTATATGATACCAACTTCATGGGGAGTCACTTTGGTTCTTTTCCTGACTTTCCTCTGGTATATGATACCAACTTCATGGGGAGTCACTTTGGTTCTTTTCCTGACATTCCTGTGGTATGTGATACCAACTTCATGGAGAGTCACTTTGGTACTTTTCCTGACTTTCCTCTGGTATGTGATACCAACTTCATGGAGAGTCACTTTGGTTCTTTTCCTTACTTTCCTCTGATATATGATACCAACTTCACGGGGAGTCACTTTGGTTGTTTTCCTGACTTTCCTCAGGTATATGATACCAACTTCATTTTCGTTGTTTAATTTGGTTTTATATTTTCGTGATTTGTATATCCTGGACTCTGATTTCAGGTTTGGTGTTTGACGTCATTGATTTTGATCACCATTTTTTTCATACATAACATTCCTAATCACATTGACTAAATTTAATGTTTTCAACAGATGTTTTTGCACGTAATCATGTTTTGTTAGCTTACCTGAGCTCAAGTGAGCTATTGTCATAGCAAGCCGTCCGTCCGGTGTAAATTTTCTACATTTTCGACATCTCCTCTGCAATCGCTGCACCGAAATTCACAAAACTTTACAGTAGCACGCACTCGAGGTCCCTTACCAAGTTTGTGTTTTTCATGCCGATTTGACAGACGAATTTTGGACATCTACTCTATAACCGCTACTCTATTTTTTTATGAAACCTAGACAGAAACAAATACTTAAGGTCCTCTAACAAGTTTTGTGTTTTACGTGCCGACCGGTAACAATATGGCAGCCGAGGGCTCTGATTGACTCACACATTTTCGACATCTCCTTTGAATTTCACGACTCCCAACAAGAAGCAACTTACGGTAAACTACCAAGTATTTTTTTCAAGCTGTTCAGTCAACTAACATTCCTCCAGTGGCTCAGTTGAGTCATGTGATCCAAATGAGCCTCTTGTATTTTGCCTCCAAAAGTCAAACTTAGAAATCTTAAGGTCAAATATATGGCTGTTTTGATATACATAATTTTTACATGTTTTATGTTTAATTGTTCTTTCTTTCCCCCTAAGGCATCTCTTTCTTATAAATGTTGCTTTTTACGCCTTCAACGCAAGGAAGACACATGGAATCACTTGGTTAGATTTCTGTCTGTCTGTCTGTCATTGAGCACTACTTTCATATTTAGATATACATGATACTTCCGATAAACTTACAGAAATTGCCAAGCATAATGAGACTCTTTATCTTTTTTTGTCTGGTATAGTATATAGGTATGTTGTGGTTAAAACGAACCCGAAATCACCAATGTTTAAGACTGAGTGATGTTGGGTGATGTTACGAGTCTCATATAATAATCGCAGACCCAGACTGGTGAAAATTGCTTACTATCAACGAATAAACAAATCAGTATGGATGACTTATAATTGAAAGAAATAGATTACCTTTGTCTGTTCTTCGGATGCTGTTTATATCCTCCTTAATCCTATGAAATATCAAACAAAGGTAATCTATACTACTCAAAAAAAGTTTTGCACCACATGGTTTTCCCTTCATTATTATGACAATAAGCATCTTGTTCTAATCAATCATTTTAATAGATAAACAATATCATTCAAAAGAAACTTATCTGCCATGAATGGACATTGCTTCATGTGTATTTGATTTCGATATGAACATTTTTAAGTCTGTTTTCCTTTGAGCAACGGTTGACTTGGAAAAAAGTTATTTTCTGGGAAATTATCCAAATTTTTAATGTTATCAAGTTCTATTGGATTCTTGAATAAATCAATACGCAAATAACAAAGCTGCAAAGAGGAAATCTTAATTTTTCAACACAGATCAGTAATTGTCAATCAATTCCTATAATTCTTCATAGCCGAGAACTTTTATGAAATATTGAAATTTTCACAAATTTGCATGATTTTCAAACAGTTCTGATTTGTTTCTTGGTTGATAGTAAGCAATGTTCACCAGTCTGGGTCTGCGATCCTTCCATACGTTTTCACATTAGTTGGCCCAGATTGAGAAAAAAACATATGAACTGAATGTTGATTCAGACCTGAGTACAATAAACAAAGGAAACATACAATGTCATTTGAAGAGATAGAATAGGATTTATGTTTGATCTATAAATAATATAAACAACAGATCCTGAACAATAAAACAATAACCTGCTAAGAATCGATATATGGTTAAGAGAAGGCAAGTTAGTCCGTTATTAGAATTCAAGGCTAGTAGACACAGTTGTCTTCTAATTTTTTCATCATAGATTATTGTTTCCTAAACAAGATCCTACGGAAGCCCGTAGGTGACAGGTATGAATTATATAATATTTATCTGCCGGCCACCAGATAATTCATCTGGCCGGCCGCCACTTAAATATTATCTTAAAATCTTTTGTTACATTTCATCTGGTTATTTTGCATCTTTCATATCAAAAAGATTAAAAGAGAGGGTAAATTTAGCACCCTAGAAAAGAAAGAACATGTTACATGTATGCATTGATTAATTATTGATTTATTGTAAATTATGTGGCGGCCGCCACTTAAATCATGTGGCGGTGGCCAGAACATTATCTGGCGGCCGCCACATAATTATCTGGCGGCCGCCACATAATTATCTGGCGGCCGCCACGTAAATATCTGGTGGCCGCCACATAATTAAGTGGCGGCCGCCAAATAATTAAGTGGCGGTCGCAAGATAAATAAAGTGGTGGCCGCCAAATAATTATGTGGCGGCCGCCAGATAAATATGTGGCGGCCGCCAGATTTTATGTGGCAGCCGCCAGATGATTATCTGGCGGCCGCCAGATAAATTATCTGGCGACCGCCAGATAAATTATAATTCATACCTGTCACCTACGGGGTTCCGAAAGATCCAACCATATGATATATATTTGTAACAATAATGAATTCACCTGGTATTCAATCATTATAAACGTAAAAAAACATCTTATTTAAAAGTCGACACTCTTCATGGTGGGTGATCTCGCAACGCAGAACAATACGGTTTTCGATATTTTTGTGCAATATGTATAGATTATTTATGAGAAAAAGAAGAACGTGATGCAGTGTAAGAATGCCTAAGCTGTGAGTTGCATCCAAAACAATGTAAATATTACATAAATTATTACATTGTTTAGATTGAGGATCACTGACGAGGGTTAAGTACCCGAAATGTGCATGTCTGGTCCATGCTGCACATTGATCTGTTCTTAAACGATGCTATTGAATTTGAAGACGTTTAACATTTTTATAACGAATAAACACGATCTGCGTTCTACTTTTACTTTCATCTATATGAATCAGGCCGATTGGTTTTTCAGCCTTATAAAAAGACATTATTCTATTATTTTTTATAAAACTCATAACTAAGGCATCCTTACACTGCATCACATTCTCCTTTTTATAATAAATAATCTATATCACACGAAATTTTAGAAAAACATTATGTTCTGTGTTGCGAGATTACCCACCGTGACTCCTAGGATTGAATATTGAGAACTGCATCGGAGAATGACTCCCTTAAAGAAGTTATGACGCAAAGAAAGATCTGTCGTTTCCCTACTATTAGTAACATTTCAAAATATTGTATAAAAACATAAGGGAAGAAATGACAATGTTTGCACAACGAAGATTCATTTTCTGTGGTTAAGAGTTTTACAGGTCGACCCCTCAATTTACCCCAGCCCTACACACAAAACTGGAGTCAATGAGAGCAACATAGCATTTGCTTCCAACTGAACATTTAGGGAATAACTAGCTTGCGGACGGTAAATGCTGATATTACGGTGGCAAACCGAGTTTTTCTGGCGACGCGTTAGCGGAGCCAGCAAAACGAATGTTTGCACCGTAAAATCAGCATTTACCGTTTGCAAACATAACGTCAGTATCTACAGTATCTGTAGTTATTCCCATTCTAACGAAATCTATATTTTTGCGAATATAAGGCGAAATTAGACGTTAGCAACGTCAAAGCGTAGTATATTCTCGTTAAACAGCCGTAACTAAGGAGCAAACAACCAATGAAATTCGACGTTATAGCGACATTGCAATAGAATGTTATTTATTCTTTACTACTCACATCCACTGTCTGAAATAACTGCTTTATACATAATCAACACATATAACGGAAGTTCAAATGCTATATAAGTATCATGACAGCCGTCATCTTGATATTTCCAAAAGTTTAAATGTCGGAATTTCTATTTCCATGTCCGTCGTCGTTTTCGTTGACATCTTCTTGCGATGAAAAAATTTCCCTTTCAGATGATTTCCTACCTGGAACATTCGATGAGATTCTATTTGCTTAGAATTCTTCTCTTTGTGCTTCAAATCAAGCATTCTGTCACATTTTTTGTGACGTAATTTGTCCGCTTTGAATACATTTCTGAAAGCTGCCATCAATGATACACCGGACGAGCGCTCTGACGTCTTGAGGTGTAGTTCACGATATCTGTTCACTACTTTGGCTTCACATTTGTTTTCTATCAGATACAAACAAACGTTCTCTCTGGAATGTCTTAACGCTATTTCAAACAATGATGATCCTGTTATGTCTTGCTCGTGTAGGGAAGCTCCTGAAATAGAAAGGAAAAAAAGACATTTTAGATTTTTATTTCTGGAAAAAATGGGTGTGTTCGTTTACGATTGATCTTCACGATAAAAGTACAAAAATGTATTTAAATGATAATGGAATTAGATAATCTCTGTATGGATGTCAATAGACAAGATAATGACACACAACACAATACAGAGTATTCATTTTTGATGTGATTACAAACGAAGCAATGCCAGTCTATAAATTAACGATGTCCGTCTGTCTGTCCGTCTATCGCCAAAATTTTGATTCAAGTTTCTGGTTGAGGCAAAATCAAAAGAACTATATGCAGTAGAAAGATAGCATTGTACATGTACGTTGCATCTAAGGAACTGTATGCAATAGAAACATAACATTATGCATATAGGTTGCCCATGGCAAGACCTTTAAACTTATGTAGTAACATTTGACCTTGGACCTTGACCTACTTTAAAAAAAATCACGTTTTTTTAACCTTTGCTTTTTTGACGTTTTTTAACCTTTGTTTTTTAACGTTTTCTTAACCTTTGGACCTTGACCTACTTTTGAACATTAACGTTATGTCCCTTCAACTAAAGAGTATGAGGCTGTGTTATTGTGTGTATAGATTCCTTGTTACACGAGTTTTCATTTTGAAGTAGTGACCTTGCCTTTAAACTTTAACCTACTTAAAAAACTGACTATATTTCAATAGTTATAGGGCTTGATATTTCACATGTAGATTCCTTGTGATATGATGTTTCACTTGATACTATGACCTTCAACCTCGTGACCTTCGACAATTTATGTTTATTTCCGGAATCTACAAACACCAACATATTTATTTGGTAATAAAATATACAAGGTGCATTGTACCTCAGTTATATAAATGTGAGCAATATAGGTACAAACATATTGGCATTCTTCAACTTTTTACTGACAAAAACTTACTTTGCAATCAAGCCATATCGTCTTTACTATTTAGTGGTGTTTTATTTGTCTTTCTATAATTTACAGAAACGATATGTATAGAGATATAAGATCAATGTATTGGGTTATCGCTTTACCATGGTGTTATGGGGTTTCTGTTTTGATAGTGAAACTTTATTCTTTATCTTCCTCTTAACTCCTACAAAATTAGGTATTTTAAGTGATATTTTTAATTTTGCCGAAATGTAATTAAACATTCCACGTATTTACGTTTCCATTGAACTCACCTGCTTCGTGCAAGGTCTTCACTGCTGTGACGTCATCGTGGTAGACCGCTTGAATCATGGGCGTCTGACCGTAACCGTTCGTTGTATATAAATTTGCACCTGCAAAGATTCAATGGCAGCAAATGTGATACACTTTTTTACGTGAAAAACAGCATTGATATATACCATAGAATATTAAAAGACGAATGAAGATATACATGTACATCATAGAATACTAAAACACAAACAGAAAACTAAAAGAGGAATGAAGATATATACCATAGAATATTAAAAGACGAATGAAGACATATACCATAGAATACTTTTATACCATAGAATATTAAAAGACGAATGAAGATATATACTATAGAATATTAAAAGACGAATGAAGATATATATCATAGAATACTAAAAGACGAATGAAGATGTATACCATAGAATATTAAAAGACGAATGAAGACATATACCATAGAATACTTTTATACCATAGAATATTAAAAGAAGAATGAAGATATATACCATAGAATATTAAAAGACGAATAAAGATATATATCATAGAATACTAAAACACGAACAGAATACTAAAAGATGAATGAAGATATACCATAGAATATTAAAAGACGAATGAAGACATATACCATAGAATACTTTTATACCTTAGAATATTAAAAGACGAATGAAGATATATACTATAGAATATTAAAAGACGAACGAAGATATATAGAATATTCTACCCGCAGCGATACCAGCCTAGTGGTTGAAAATGTCAATAAAATAATGAAATGAAGATATACCATAGAATACTAAAAGACGAATAAAGACATATACCATCGAATACTAAAAGACGAACGAAGATATATACCATAAAATATTAAAAGACGAAGACGAATAAAGACATACAATTGAATACTAAAAGACATATGAAGATATATACCATAAAATACTGTAGGACGAATTAAGATAGATCATTGAATACTTAAAGACGAATTAAGATATGCTATTGAATACTAAAAGATGAATGAAGATATATCATATATCATAGAATACTAAACGACGAATGAAGATATGTACCATAAAATACTAAAAGACGAATGAAGATAGATCATAGAATACTAATAGACGAATGAAGATATATACCATATAGAATACTAAAAGACGAATGAAGATATATACCATAGAATACTAAAAGACGAATGAAGATATATACCATAGAATACTAAAAGATGAATGAAGATATATCATAGAATACTTAAAGGCGAATGAAGATATATACCATAAAATACAAAAAGACGAATGAAGATATATACATGTACCATGGAATATTGAATGACGCATACAAGATATATACCATATACACCTAAGTGGCGAGTGATGGTTTATATATTACCGTAGGATTCCAAAAGACGAACGAAGAAATGGAGAAATATAGATACTTACCATATGATACCAAAAGTTTAATCATCTTAGTGTCAGAATTGGCCACAGCTATATGGATTGGGAAATAACCTCTTGAATCAGCAACATTCGGAGTATACCCGGATTGTAGGAGTTGCTCTGCTATCGAATGCATACCGTATTTGACAGGATACAAGAAGAGACATTGATCTGATGATTCAAAGTCGTTCCCGTTTTTCTTGAGTAAGCATTCTTTGGGTTCGGATAGTGTTCTTCCACGAATTGTTTTCCATTTTGTGAATGATTGCAGACTTACAGAACTTTTTGACTTCATTAAATGCGACATAATCTTGGAACAAGTTACTCCATTAAGAGAAATTTAACATACGACCCGTCATTGCACATATCGAATAGAAAATGAAAAGCGACAAAGTAGTATCTGGTTATAAATATGAAAATTGTCAGGGCGGGGTCAAGGAAAAGTTAATCTGATAGGAGACATATTTTCTCTCGTTTTTCTGTGGTTTTCTGCTGAACATTTATTAATCACTAAGGGTCAGAAGAAAACAATGTACGTCACCAGTGCAATTATCACCAATCAAGAAGTGTGACCAAGTACATTACTGATTGTTTATCCTTACAGAAGGTCCGCATGCCGGACATGTACATTACTCATGACACTGTGAGAAGTTAGACGTCTCCGTTAGACAATTAAATAGATTGTCGGTAAAAATTACATGTTCCTGATGTGTTTTCCTTTTATTTGAGATATCATAAAGACAAATTGATTTATTACAGATATAAAGAAACATTGACATGAAGTTAACTTCAGGTAAATCAGTTGTGGTTTGAAGACATTTAGCCTGGAAGATTTTTTTTCTAAATTTACAAACAAAAAAATCAAGTTTTCAAGAAGTTTGAAATTATTTGTGTCTGACAACATGAATATCAAACAACACTTTTATATTACAATTTAATCTAAAGATTGATACTATTGGTAGACCCTTCGATAGGGAGATCCAATGGTAATTTGTTAGAGACTTGAACTGGCCGTGTAGATTGACCTTTAAAAAAACCCTTTAGATTTTCAAGGCAGTAGTCAAAGGTTATTTTTGGGCTTCAAATAGAGTTTTTGGTGAAAATATTTCAAAAAATCAATAGAAATTTATTTTTTGTTTCATATATTTTTCAAACTTTTCATTCTTATAGGAGAAGGCATGATCTTTCACAAATTTTATTTAACGTTTTTTCATATTTTTGTGGTATGTTAAAGGTATGTTAAGGGGAAGAGAGAATTGGATTACATATTCACACCTGTTAATGCTGTAAGTCTTGAAAAGAAGATAGAGACCAAATCGTTGAAGCTGGGAACTTTAAATTTAGATTTGGTTTAGCCCACAAAATAGTTCTCAGACTATTGATTTCCAAGGTCAGGGGTCAGAAGTCAAGCTCAATTTTGGACTGAAAGTAAATTATGTGGTGAGGATATTTTCAAAAATCAGTAAAATGTATTTTAGTTAAAATATTTTGAAACTTTGTATAGTTATAGGAGATGGCATGATCTTTTACTGACATGATTGCGTAAACAAAACTATAAACCCCTATGATAATTACACTTTTACGTATCGGCCCACGTATCTACGGCGTATCAGGATACGTGGCAGTAAGAAAGGAACGCCGCAGCAACGCCAGCTTACGTAGCGAGTACATGTACTTTGATGCGAAAGAGAGCGGCGTTTGAATTTTTTTACTTAGCACATACGTAGCAGCTTCCATAAGCCGTGTGCACGTAGCACGAACGCAGTGCAGACGAAAGAAGCGCAGTAGCAACTAGTGTTGGGAATCGGATGAAGTAATCAAAATCTATTAATCGGATCAGTCTTTTGATTGATTATCGATTATAATCGGATTCTTATAAAACACTGCAATTTGTAAAATATTTCATGATTTGTCCATAACCTAACTTTTCATTGACAGCAAATTGTATGGAAACTCGGCAAAATGTTTCATATGAGTATGCATATGTATACTGTTCTAAGTCAATGATATATCTGTTGACTTAGATGATTAGTATGACATATATACAAACTGTTTCTCTAGCAAAAATACGGTTTAATGATGTAAATATTTCATTTTCATAATGCTCTAAATTTCCCTATGAAAATCGATTATCGAAATCATAATCGATTATCGTAATCGGAAGGGTCTGGTGACGATGTCGCCGATGTTGGCGATAATCGACACAACAACAGTAGCAACGTAGCAGGAATGTCGCTAATACCCTTTAAACGCAGTACGAACGAATCGCCGGCATCAGTAAAAGCAGAAAAAATATTTGGAGCTTTGAAAATCACACTGATCCCATCTTGATGCTATATAGCTAATGTCATGATAGGTTGTTTATCAATCGGGTTATTAAATAAAATGAGATAATGACTATTGCGCCTCTGTGTAGGATCTTTACTGAAATATAAATTCTATCAGTACAATAACTGACAGATTCCTGTGATGACTTCCCTCCGTAAAAAGGTCGTTGATTCTAGTATCCTTGGCAGAAATAGCTATCAAGTCATCGATGACTAGAATGTTTTGTATATTTGGATCGAAAAAAATGATCTTTTTCTAGGTCAATCGGTATGCCTTGGATAAATTCTACTTTTGGTAAAACTGTTGATCTGATGACGTCATATAATGGTTGCCAGTGTTTATACAACGAACGGATACGTTGAGGGTTAGGCTGAATAGACTTTTAAGAATTCTGAAGAAGAGTCTTGAGAAAATGAGTTTTTCCGCATGAAGTTGATCCAGATACTATCATAGTAAAAGGATGAAGAAATCGTGGTCTTCTTTTTGTTGCTATGTTGATGTGTATTTTGGTTGCGGCGGCATGTCTTCCTGTGGCGGGTGTGTATTCCTGCGGCGGGGCGTGTATTCCTGCGACGGGGCATCTATTCCTGCGGCGGGGCGGGTATTCCTGCGGCGGCGGCGTTTAATCCTGCGGTGGCGGCCATGGCGTGTGTTCCTGTGGCGGCGATGGCGGCATATATTCCTGCGGCGGTGGATATGCTTCGGTGGTTCTCTGTGGATATGCACGAGTAATTTTCTATCCTTCTTCTTGCACCATTTCTTTGCTGTGTTTGTTTCTCTTGTGTCTCAACATGACATCTTTTCTTGAAAATTTTAAATCACAATCGGGACGCTCAGTTTTATACAGCCTCTCAGTTCGGACGCTCGTCTTGAAATAAAGAAGTATGAGCACGTCATTTCAATATATAACTTAGATATCAATCTCAACCAATCAAAAAATTTAACTAAATGAATATATCTTTTATTTTACAGTCACGCCTCATTCTTAGTCAATGAACTAGACTGTATTAAGATGAATAGAAAATACGTCTGCCATCAGTGCGGAGCCAAATATAGTACCTTAGCAGAGCATAAAAGGAGATGGGGACACAACGATGTGTTTCCTTGTGACGTTTGCCACAACACTTTTTCAAGAGAAGATAATCTGAGACAGCACAAATTAAAGCATGACAATAATTCATTTCATGAATGTGTTGATTGCCATCAGATCTTTAACAGGCCTGATAACTTGGAATTGCATAGAGCACGCCATCACGGGCAAACAGGAGGGAGGAGAAAACGACAGTCATTGTCACCTCAACCGGGGCCATCAACCGAAAGTTCAATAACGAAATATGACAATCCCGAAGATATGTATACCATACGTGTAGTGGATGAACACAAAATGCCTAAGTTGAGAGACTACGTCTACCCGATACAGAGTGACGTTCAGGGATCTGGAAGTGAGGAATCTTCCCAACATCCTGAACATTTTCCAAAAGTTGATGAATTCTGTTCTTCGAGATCTAACAGAATTCAGGGAGTCCACGGATCTCGTTCGTCTGTCAGAGCAATGCCCCCAACTGGACATTCCTATCAGTTGGCCATTTATGAGACTTTCGCAATTAACTGTCGATCGATTTCTTTCGGAAATAGAGAGGATGTTACAATCCTATGAGGAGTTCGTACTCGATGAAAGCCTTGACATTGATATCATACATGTATCATTGCCATCAGGTGGAGTACAAAAACGTTGTAGGTACGTTGACCTTGAACGAACGATGAAAGACAAGAAATGTTTCATACGGATAAACAACAATGACGATTTATGTTGTACAAGAGTACTTGTCACAGCTAAAGCCATTTAGATCATCATTAACAGTGGAATTCCGTCCGACAAGGGAGAAGTATTCAAAAGATACTGGCCATGAAATTGCATAAAATGGCTCCATGGGGTTTCTCTCAGACGATGCGACCTGAAAGACATTAAATTGTTCCAACATGTGTTGCAAGGTTATCAAAACAACGTATTATCAAAAGAGAGTTTTAATGTTCTTGTATACGAGGGACCAGAAGCAGAAAAGAAGATTCACCCACATCTTCACGTCGGACATTTTGATGTCATTACTAAAATGGCTGGATTTTTCAATAAAAATTACCTCTGCACAAAATGCGACAGGGGATACGTTCACAAGGAAAAACATAGCTGCAACAATTTGTGCCATTATTGTCGTAAAATACACGATGCTGAAGATGTCATAAATTGGATATTCTTTAAAGATTGTAACAGATATTTCAAAGGCAGCTCTTGCTGTAACATTCCTAAAGAGGAAACCGCCTCTGGGAGGAACACATGTAAGGCCTACTTTGCATGTAAGAAATGTCGTCAAACAGTGAACATGCACAAGAAACCTCACATATGTGGTGAGTGTAGTATATGCAAAGCGTTTGTGGAACTAGAACATAAGTGATACATAAAACCGGAAGATACAGCAGAAGATTGCTCCACCAATGACTCCGATAGTGACGCGAATGACGTCAAGCCGAAAATGAAATATATATTTTTCGATTTCGCATGCACTCAATACACAATGTTACAACTCAATACACAATGTTACAACTCAATACACAATGTTACAACTCAATACACAATGTTACAATGTGATAGTGGATTTTATTCAGAAGAAAAGTCAGGTAAATGTCGTAACTGTAATAAATCAAGATGTGGGACATTTAAACTGCATACACCAAATTTATGTGTTTCTCATACAGTTTGTGAATCAATAATGCATTTAGACGTACATAGCAACAGTTTTTGCATTAGCTGTTGGAAAAACGAAAGGGTATTCACTCAATGAATTGGACACACGGAACAATTCTGCAAATGGTTGTTTTCTGATGACAAATCAGGTGCAACGGTGTTCTGTCACAATTTTAAAGGATACGATAGTTATCCAATTATGAGTTATCTATGAAAACGCTATTTTGCCAAAAGTAATCAATGAATGGATCGAATTTCATGAGCATCCAGATTCCACAATGTAAAATGAAATTCATAGATTCGATCAATTTCCTACCAATGGTCTTGGAAAAGTTACCTAAAATGTTTGGGATATCGGAGCTAGCAAAGGGATATTTCCCACATCTCTACAATACATCTGCAAATCAAAACGTAACTCTGGACCATTTGCCGGATAAAGAGTACTACGACAAAATGTACTGACACAGACAATGGACAAACTGTTCTACCAGAAACAATGGATAGCCATGGGCAAAATATACTGACACAGACAATGGACAGACAAACTGTTCTATTAAAAACAATGGATAGCCATGGACAAAATAAACTGACACAGACAATGGACAAACTGTTCTACCAGATAGAATTGAGAGCCATGGGCAAAATATACTGTCACAGACAATGGACAGACAAGTTGTTCTACAAGAAACAATGGATAACCATGGACAAAATGTACTGTCACAGACAATGGACAGACAAACTGTTCTATTAGAAACAATGGATAGCCATGGGCAAAATGTACTGACACAGACAATGGACAAACTGTTCTACCAGAAACAATGGATAGCCATGGGCAAAATGTACTGACACAGACAATGGACAGACAAACTGTTCTATTAGAAACAATTGATAGCCATGGACAAAATATACTGACACAGACAATGGACAAACTGTTCTACCAGATAGAATTGATAGCCATGGGCAAAATATACTGTCACAGACAATGGACAGACAAGTTGTTCTACTAGAAACAATGGATAACCATGGACAAAATGTACTGTCACAGACAATGGACAGACAAGTTGTTCTATTAGAAACAATTGATAACCATGGACAAAATGTACTGTCACAGACAATGGACAGACAAACTGTTCTACCAGAAACAATGGATAGCCATGGGCAAAATGTACTGACGCAGACAATGGACAGACAAACTGTTCTACCATAAACAATGGATAACCATGAGCGATTTGTACTGTCACAGATAATGGACAGACAGAACAATGGATAGCCATGGACAAAATGCACTGTCACAGACAAAGGACAGACAGAACAATTGATAGCCAAGGGCAAAATGTACTGTCACAGATAATGGACAGACAAACTGTTCTACCAGAAACAATGGATAACCATGGACAAAATATACTGTCACAGACAATGGACAGACTGTTCTACCAGAAACAGTGGATAGCCATGGGAAAAATATACTGACACAGACAATGGACAGACAAACTGTTCTATTAGAAACAATTGATAGCCATGGACAAAATATACTGATACAGACAATGGACAAACTGTTCTACCAGATAGAATTGAGAGCCATGGGCAAAATATACTGTCACAGACAATGGACAGACAAACTGTTCTACCAGAAACAATGGATAGCCATGGGCAAAATGTACTGACACAGACAATGGACAGACAAACTGTTCTACTAGAAACAATGGATAGCCATGGGCAAAATTTACTGTCACAGACAATGGACAGACAAACTGTTCTACCAGAAACAATGGATAACCATGGACAAAATATACTGACACAGACAATGGACAAACTGTTCTATTAGAAACAATGGATAGCCATGGACAAAATATACTGTCATAGACAATGAACAGACAAACTGTTCTGCTAGAAACAATGGATAACCATGGACAAAATGTACTGTCACAGACAAACTGTTCTACTAGAAACAATGGATAACCATGGAAAAAATGCACTGTTACAGACAATGGACAGACAAACTGTTTTACCAGAAACACTGGATAACCATGGACAAAATATACTGTCACAGACAATGGACAGATAAACTGTTCTACTAGAAACAATGGATAACCATGGACAAAATATACTGTCACAGACAATGGACAAACTGTTCTACTAGAAACAATGGATAACCATGGACAAAATATACTGTCACAGACAATGGACAGACAAACTGTTCTACTAGAAACAATGGATAACCATGGACAAAATATACTGTCACAGACAATGGACAGACAAACTGTTCTACTAGAAACAATGGATAACCATGGACAAAATATACTGTCACAGACAATGGACAGACAAACTGTTCTACCAGAAACACTGGATAACCATGGACAAATTGTACTGTCACAGACAAACTGTTCAACCAGAAACACTGGATAACCATGGACAAATTGAACTGTCACAGACAAACTGTTCTACTAGAAACAATGGATAACCATGGACAAAATGTACTGTCACAGACAATGGACAGACAAACTGTTCTACTAGAAACAATGGATAACCATGGACAAAATATACTGTCACAGACAATGGACAGACAAACTGTTATACTAGAAACAATGGATAGCCATGGACAAAATGTACTGTCACAGATAATGGACAGACAAACTGTTCTACTAGAAACAATGGATAACCATGGACAAAATGTACTGTCACAGACAATGGACAAACTGTTCTACTAGAAACAATGGATCACCATGGACAAAATGTACTGTCACAGACAATGGACAAACAAACTGTTCTACCAGAAACAATGGATAGCCATGGACAAAATGTACTGTCACAGATAATGGACAGACAAACTGTTCTACTAGAAACAATGGATAACCATGGACAAAATGTACTGTCACAGACAATGGAAAAACAAACTGTTCTACCAGAAACAATGGATAGCCATGGACAAAATGTACTGTCACAGATAATGGACAGACAAACTGTTCTACTAGAAACAATGGATAGCCATGGACAAAATGTACTGTCACAGATAATGGACAATGTTTCACTCTTTGTATACCATGGTCACAAAACTAATTTCAACAACAAATTAATTTGAATGCTTAGAATATTTTATTTCTCTGAACATGCTGTGCAGAGTAAGCATAGTACATACATGTATCTGAAAACAAGCAGTACAAATTTGTTGGTAGGAGTATTTTGGAAGCAATTAGCACAAAAAGCAACAATACATACTTTCATATGGCACACGTTAAAAAAATAATCATAATACATTTTAACAACCCAAACAAATTGTTAAAAATTTGTCAATTCAATTTTAACTTAATTTATTTGAAACAAATTGGTTTTTTATTTGAAACAAATTCTTTTTTTATTTGAAACAAGTTGGGTTTTTTGTATCCTCAATGAAATAAATAGCATTATTTAAATCTATTTAAATTCTACACACTGTATATATGAGTTGGAAGTGTAAATACTCCAAAGCATAACAGCTAAAATCACAGAAATATTCTTGTTTTTAAAGATCTTCATGTCTTTTATACAAACAGCTCGTGTTAAAGGCAGAATAGATACGTTATCTCTATGAAATACAGCAAACAATAAAAAAAAAACACTAACGCATTATGTTTGTATTGAGATTCAATGGCAAAAAAAGATTATAGATACAAATAGTACAGTCAGATCTGAATATTTTGATTTGATGCAAGCTTGAAATTATTTGTTCAAAGATTTGTCTTTCTTGTAAATACAAAATTTAATACAGTTCAACAATAATAAAAAAGTTGTAGTCAAAATAGCTCATGGTGTCATTTCTATACGGAGAATTTTCAAACAGAGAATGGCAAAATTTCCTGAATTTTCAATATAATTAATCTGTGCTAACATGTTTTTAAATATTCTGAGAGACACAATTATTTTTTTCAGTGAGGAAATCAGAGTTAAATGCTATTGTTATTTTATGGTTAATAGTTATTTGCTATAGTTAAATCAGAAGTTTAGGAGCTGATTTGGCGTCTTATTTTGGTGCGCACCACTTGTAACATTATCAGCTTTCTAGCACCAAACTTGTCTCCTAGGGCAACAATGGTTCCCTTATCATGGCTCATGGTTACGTAGAATACATCAACACCGGTGCTGAATGCACAGATCTCTGAACCGTTCTTCATCCTCCATAGCCGAATAGAACCATCCCTAGACCCGGATACCACTATCTCATTGTCGGGTGAGATGGCTACACACCAAACCTGTAACAATCATATCCATATACAATATCTGTAAAATATATTAATACTACCAATGACATCACACTTATTTCTAGGGATAATTTTTTTTCCAAATCCACACCTTAATTCATCTTAAAATTATAAACTCAGTATTGATACTCTAATTTTGCTTCATATAGCAAATAGATTTTTAGTATATTCCTCAATCTATTTAAAGAGCTAATAATGATATAATACATGTAAGTTCCCCTCCAAATCTCTATATACTTACAACTTGATTATCAATTAAACAACTAAAATATAATCAAGTTTGTCACAACTAGTTTGTAAATATATATCTGTACAAGGTTATTATGTACATACCTCGTCTGTACATATATATCTGTATAAGGTAATTATGTACATACCTCGTCTGTATATACATGTATAAGGTTATTATATACATACCTCGTCTGTATGGCCAGATAATGTGTCAATCTGCCTCTCTGTAGCCATGTCCCAGATTTTGAGGGTTCCGTCTGCAGATGCCGACACTAAATATTTGTTGTCATCTGATAACACAACAGCCTTGACCTCTTTACTGTGTGCATGAACTCCTGACCCAGATAACAGCTGCCGGCTTGGTTGGCCTGTACGAAGGCTCCAAACTACCAGGTCTCCATTACGTAATCCTGTTACGGCCTCATCACGTGGTAATATCACAGTACAATCAGTGTTGGCATCCAGTCGTAACAGACACGGATCATTTATATTGTTACTAGCTTGGTTCATGTCAAATACTACAAACTCAGCATGGTTGTCAAAAGTGTTTGTGAATCCAGCCACACAGTATTTGTCATTTTGTGACAACTTTAGGAAGTTAATATAGTCATTATTTCCCACTGGAGCATCATATTTCATCTCCCTAATTGCTTCATTACCTAACAAGTCCCATACCACAATAGATGTGGCATTGCCGTATTTTTCTGATCGTCCAAACACAACTTTATCGGGATTTGACATAACACATAATGCTGAGCAAGTTTCCTCTGCTCCCATCTCTAATGGTCTACCAGTGGAATAGTCCCAAATCTAGTCAAAACATAAATAAATATAGCATATCATACACATATTCTTTTTCTTATTCCTCTAAATTTATGTTGAAATCCTCATTCTGTTCTGTGTAATATATTTTATCATTTTCCTGTTCATACTAAGTGGTTTTTTTCATAAAGTGTTTCTTCCATAAATCAAAGATAAATGCTTTTTCAATACATAATAACCTAATGTAACCAACCTGTAATGAAACAAACCTGTAATGTAACCAACCTGTAATTTTTTATTAGTGACTCCTTTGCGTGTAGAATATTCGTTGATTTCGAGGTCAGCATGTACAGCCCCTACCAGCAGTCTGTCGTTACAAGCCAGATGTAGGTTAGTTGATCCCACAGTGTCACCCTTCATTATACGCAATAACTCACCAGTCTGAAAATAATACAAGTCGTAAGAAGAACTGCTAAGGACTCAGTAATACTCCTTAGTTTGAGAATAATTGATCAAATTCATGACATTTAATGTATTTCACGTCTAGGGTAGAAACATTGTGAAACTAGGTAAATTATAATATCCTCAGGGACTAACAGTCCACCAGCAGTGATACCAACATTGACACTGGTAATAATTTAAGTGAACATTTCAACAAATACTATCTCATCAGTAATCTTGAGGTCTAGATAAATGAAATCCAAATAGTCAGCATGAATATATAAAGAATTCTAAACATAATCTAAAATTTCTCAGGTATACACCTAAATATGATCTAAAATTTCTACAAAAGAACCAGCGAAGAACAGAAAATTCAGGGAGATATACATGCAAGTTCTAGAATAATTCATTGAAATCTGTGTCAACAGAATTTTCAAATACATAAACACTGTGAAAGTAGGTGAACGGGACCATTACAGTCTAAATTAGCAGCAATACTAATATAAAAGAAACTTTAACCCAAATTAGATAGATTGAAAGAAAGACAGATAAAAATTACTATGTTGCTTTAACTTTAATCATATAAATCTACCTGCATATCCCAAACTTGAGGTGGTCCCAGACTTGATCCTGTAACAACGCTACGACCGTCAGCAGCCATTAAACAACAATCAACACGTACTTCATCACCGGCAGCTCCAGGCGTAACGGCACCGCTAGAGTTAAGGCTGTACGATACCATCTGTGAACCTGCCTGGTTAGCCATCATAGTTCTCATACTCTGTACCTATATTACATAATAACCTTATTGTTATATCGGATCATAACATTTAAATCTTCATAACATGAGGTTACCTTTATAGTGCTATGTACTATAGAGTTATTATTTCACTTCATGTCCATTTCACAGTTTATAATGAGCAATATTCATGTCATTTCTAGTTAATTCTTCAATCTACATCTACACTACTTTGTCTACTTTTAATAAAATGTTGATCAAACAAAGCATAAATGCATTTCTGCTCAATACTTGTCAGAAGAAATAGCTTACTTTTGACATACTTCGATGTTATCACAGCTAGATGTTATTTTTGACATACTTTCAGGTTATCACAGATGTTTGTATCTGTTATATTTCATGAATTAAAGAAAGGAAGAAGACAATGGAATATTTTCAAAACCAACTGAACATAGAATTGTTTTTGGAAAATTGTAAAAATCTTCCAATGTAAAGGTTTCAAAACAATTATCAGGGTAATGCATTTATACTGACAGTGTAACAGTTATGTTAGTGCATTCTTATATGATTTATACTGAATCAAAGTTAATATTCATACATATGTATACCATAGATAGTAAATTTTACTTAAATGTAGAGAAGCAGATGAACAAAGTGTGATGAAACATTATTTTGCCATCAATCCATCTAAATTAAAAAAAAATTCTTTTTACTCAAGTATAGGTTAGAAGATAATTTGAAGTTTCTACATGAATAAGAGGTGGGTGGAGCGTCATCTTCTATTTCAACTTTTCTAAATTACTGGATAATGAAGGATAGTATGTTTTTGTGCAGTAGTTTAGTTCATTGGCACCTTATATAAGTTTACTTTGTACATCTGAGCTTACATCCAATCCTTTTCCATGCAAAGTATGTATCCACATGATGTCATATTTCCTTTGTATAATTTTAGAATAAGATAATGTATAAGAAACCATGTAACACATGCTAGCACCAAATCATCCCTACTAATCGTACAAATGAATAGTTAGGGGTCAAAAATTAATGAAGAGTGTCACCTTCTGGTTTGTACAGTTAATGTGAAGTCAAATATAGATCTAGTGGCAGAATGTATATAAATATATAACTAATCAAATGTTAGAGTAAGAATGTGACATATCAAGATGTGACATATCAAGATGTGACATACCAAGATATGACATATCAAGATGTGACAAATCAAGATGTGACATATCAAGATGTGACATACCAAGATATGGCATATCAAGATGTGACAAATCAAGATGTGACATGTCAAGATGTGACATATCAAGATGTGACATTATACAATTATTGACTGGGAATGAGGGCAATATATGATTTGTTGGACCTGAAGATAAAATATTGCCCGAGGTCGAAGGCCGAGGGCTATATTTTGTCTGAAGGTCCAACAAATCATATATTGCCCGAATTCCCAGTCAATAATTGTTTTGTTATACCTTACATCAATACTGCAGCAACGAACCGATTAACCCGGCATGTTTACGTTCATTTTCTTCTATAAGAGAAAGAGCGCGGAAAAATAGGTAGAGCTAATAGCGTCATCAATGACGTGACATCACAAACAATGTACCGTTTATCGGTCAATATTTTTTGAAATATTGCCCTAGGGCCAATATTGATGTAAATATTGACCGCTTGGTCAAATATTCGAATTTATAGGCATTTGTCCTATGGGGATTTTATATAGAGATATTGACAAGGGTATAACAAATCAAGATGTGACATGTCAAGCTGTGACATGTCAAGATATGACATATCAAGATGTGACAAATCAAGATATGACATGTCAAGATGTGACATATCAAGATGTGAAAAGTCAAGATATGACATATCAAGATGTGACATATCAAGATGTGATTAAGAGTTATTACAGAACTTGTTATGACTGTGACTTGGTGATATCACTCTACAGACATGTAATATACTATATAGTTTACAGTATCCTTTTTGATGATATTTTTTAGTATTCACAGAGATAACGGAGGAGTGAATCTAAATGTCACCTTCTTTATATGGTAAATATGGCGTAGCAAAAACTCAATTTATTTTCAGATAAAAAAAAATGGTGATATATTTCTTAATAGAGCTTTCAAATAAAAACATTGTTAATATAGTTTTAATTTAAGTGATTTTCTTTAACTGCTTTAAAATAATCGGAGGAAAACTAGGGGACAGTGAGGCATTTCATCAAATAGCAACATGAGTCTGTATGTATGTAGATATATGCTATATTATAAGTATATAATGTGTACAAAGTCATATAGTTGAAAGTACATGTATATAAATTTTATAGACCTTATTTGATATAAACTGGTTAATCAATTTTGGTTTCTAAAGGTTTTCTTTACCTCCTCAATTTCATCATATATGTCCTAAATTTGTGAATAATGATCATAATCATACAGTGTAAGTTTTAGATTCAAATAAAATAAGAAAGAAAATCATGCATGGATGATGCACATTAAAATTGACTTGAACTTGATGAGCATGGGAATACAAGTCACATCTTAATAAGATTAGAACGATGCATTGTAAAAGATATAGATGCTTGTAATACAAGTAATAAATTATATTTATCCTTTTTTCTCTGAATTAAATATATATGTATGAACTATAACTCTGGATTTCCCTATGTTTACAATAAGTAATTATACCAATAAAATTATAGAAATCAAATACTGGTAAATGTATTTCTAATTAATTATTTTACATATTTTCAGGTCCTAAAATTCATTTTGTAAGAGACTATCAAGATGAATTTCGAAATAAGGCCATAGTATTAATGAATTATTTTGTGTTATGTCCCGAACTTTTTCTATAAGGTATCCTCCCACCATGCATAAAAATACACAAACATAAATATGAAGAAATTTAGAAAGGAAGACTGAAACATAAAAGAAAAATATCTTTTTTCAAGTGAGATGGATAATTCTAACTTCATTTTTAGAAAAAAATTGTTATAATCTCCTGATATTATTGATGGTTTAGGCATTTTATGGCATTCAAAATCATTAACTGCATGTTATTTCTTTACCTGAAAAATGCATGTTTGTGCGTTTTTTTTTTTTTCTGAGCAATTCTCCTAAAAGGTACCCACCCGCAGACGTAAAACAAAATATTTAAAATTACCATGGCCTAACTTAAATTTTGCACTCTTATCTAAGACAGATGATACTGATATTCCTAAGTCCTAATGTAAATGACTGTGGCATATGCATATTCTAAACTATATTGAATTTCCTAAATCCTTAATGTAAAGAGGCTAATACACATACATTCTGAAAAAATGATATTTAGTTCCAATGTCCTGCTGTAGGATTCAGAAGTTACTACATGTATATCAGAGATTGCTTCAAAACTTTAAAAGACTCATTTTAAATTAAACAGTTTATAAGAGTAGTTGAAAACAATCTGAGTTTGTGTATTGTTCATACCCTACATAACTGAGGTGATTAGTGAAGGGTTAGTATTAAATGTATTATGAAAATATCACTTACAATAAAATCCCGGTGCATATGCTGTAAGCCGTGACAATAGCCAATGAATTAAAGCAGCATGAAATGAATCTAGTCTAGCTAAAAGCTTAAGTGTAAAAACCAACACCAAAATCATATAACCAGGCCACTGTAAGGAGCTGATAAGATAAGACGTAAAATCTGCCCTAAAAAGTCGAATTTTGAAAATGGAAATTTTAAGAAAAATTGTTCGTTGATTTAATACAAATACAGTATCCCATCAAACTCTGAAGTTATTTTAGATCTATTATGCATAATATTGCTGATTTTTGGGTCAAAACTTGTCTTTTTCCCATAGAAATCAATAGAAAACGAAAAAGTTTTTCTGAAGGAGATACAGAACGCCACTTTTAATGGAGGTGTATATCCATGATACAAATTTTCTGGAAAAGTGGGGTTCTGTATCTCCAGGGGGAACACTACCCCAGAGACGAAAAACCAAAAAAGGAAGGGGGGTGCATTTGTTAAAGAATCGATCTTTAAGATAATTGAATACGGAAAATTTGACCATTTTTTCCCCTTAATCCATCAAAAAATGTGTTCTAAGTACGATAGAATGAAATGTACAACAATTAGCAACGAAATAAGCAGGAGCGATGTGGATTTATCCACTAATGTGTATTTCGCGCTAAAAGCTTCTATCATAGCCATTACATACAAAATAAGACCGTATTTTGAGTTCCGGATTTCATTATTTACCGATTAAAGGAAATAGAACTTTCAAAATGTATTTCTGATATACAGTGTAAATGGATTTGATATCTTTTAGTTAATATTTATCCATTTCAGGCAAAATATTCTAAAATTTCTGCGTTTTTGGTCAATATTACCAGTTTTATTATTCGAGTACCCCCTACCTCTTCGTTTGGACCATCATTTTAGAATCTTATGAGTATTTCATCGAAAAGTAAAACATACAAAAAGTCTTCAAATACATTTCATTTCAAAAATAATTATCTTTTGTCTGCATATGTACCGTCATGTGGAAGAAATACGGCACGAAATTTAGGGTTAAAAAAGGCCCTTATCTTATCAGCTCCTGCACATTTTCTATTATAAAACAATCTTTATTTGCAATGTATAGGGAAATACATGTATTATTACAATAAAAACGCTCGGGATTAGTGTGTTTCTCATTATAGTTTTAATTCGAGAAATTTGAAAACAGCAGATTTACATAGGACTCATGGTACTATTATCAAATCAACTGGTCAAACAACAGTAACAGCAGTACCTTTGATATGGATCAAATGAATCAAAGAACTGACTGTGTGACTATCTGACCTTCAACATGACCTTATTCCCCGGGTAATCAAAGATTTTTTTTTTTGGCCAGTTCTTTTATATTTCTGCTTGTCCACAAAATCTTTACATTTGGTCATGAGTTACCAAGACCTTTCTATATGTTTGACCTAGTGACAATGACCTTGACCTTGTGGCATGGACCTTGGACCTGCTTTGAAGATTTTTCAGACATTAATTTTGTGTTGTGTAAATACATTTTAATCCCTGTAAATTTCCCCAGACTTAACAAACTTATCCCTATCATAGTCTTCTCAAAGTAACACAAATATTAGCAGTTAATCATACTGTAGATATTTTATGAATTTATGAAATATTGCACAAACTAACATGCTTTAGGAGTATCCATTCATGTTACCATGTACTGATAATAAGCTCCTTCCTAATTAGTCTTCGATAATAATGTCCATGTAATATATTTAGGGAATAACTAGTTTCTAACGTTATGTTTGTGGATGGTAATTGCTGATTTAACGGTCGCAAACTGAGTTTTTCTGGCGACTTATTAGTGCAGCAAGAAAAACGGATGTTTGCACCGTCAAATCAGCATTTACCATCCACAAACATAACATCAGTATCTAGTTATTCCCATTCTAATGCAATCTATATTTTTGTGAATATAAGGCGAAATGTGACGTTAGCAACATCAAAGCCTAGTGTTCTCG
Source organism: Pinctada fucata (assembly GCA_028142955.1). Lineage (NCBI taxonomy): Eukaryota > Metazoa > Mollusca > Bivalvia > Pterioida > Pteriidae > Pinctada > Pinctada fucata. The sequence continues at coordinate 29,708,501 of AP027115.1, forward strand.
TTTTACTGTCATAACTAAGGAGCAAAAAACCATTGAAAATTGACATTATAGTGAAGTTGCATTAGAATTGTATATTGACTCCATTTACAGGGTATATATTGGAGAATTCAAAATGAATGAACTTTTTTGTATTTTGCAGTCCAAACGCTTTCAAATCAATTTTTTCTCTCATAAACTATTTCATGAAATACCACTCTTGATTTTTTTTCTTTTTTTTTCCTATTTTCCACTTCAGCTTATATCAATACATGATAAAACTTGCATTACAGGTAAACTTTCACTCAGTCATTTGACAAGCAACTCATACTGGTGAATAATAACCCATTCTTCTCACCTGATAATTATATGAGCTGTTCATCGTAGAGTAACCTCCCTTTGACATTGTCCCGCCCATGGAGCTTGATAGCGTATTTGATTGGTAGTTTGCTGCGTTAGCGGAAGGTACTGCCATGTCATAATCTGCTGTCGTTGATTGGCCGTAAGCTGCAGAATCCATATAAGACCCACCGACACCACTTGTGACTAAAATATACAAATGTACATGTATGTTATCAAATTAGTTCTTATACTGTATGCTGTTTATGTCATACATACTAGTGTCAGAAATGCTAAATTAATAGAAACTAAGACAGGTGTGCTGTCCTATTATCAGACAACCTTGGGACATCCAATTTCTCTCATACCCACGTATGTGTTACAGAGTAGGCCCATGAGATACAGCTACGTGAGTTACTTCTGTATCACATATCATGTGACAGCTGTATCACATATCACGTGACGCTATTGTTTCGATTGTTTACGCTATTGTGACGTCATGGTTTCAGCCCGCAAAACAAACAAGCTAGCGGTGACGTCGCCATAAAACTTCAATTTTAAGATCGTTTTTCAAAGTACTCTTGCGTTTTATTTTGAAAAGCCTAATATTCGTAGTTTATTCTTATAGAATAAACCATTTTCGGGGGCGCTGAATTCGAATATCGCAAAATTTTTTAGATTAGATCAACTTGACATTTTTTCAAATTTCGTCCCTTTTCTTTCAGTTTTGTTTTGACCTTTAGATATGAGAGAAAAATACTCTTTCATGTTCTTCTATGAAAGATACATCGTTTCCACCCTCGGGGTCTCAAAATTTTGCAAAACCCTCGGCAAGCCTCGGGTTTTACATGATTTTGAGACCCCTCGGGTGGAACCGATGTATCTTTCATAGAAGACCATGAAAGAGTCTTATAATATCATATACCTGAGTAATGGTTTATTCTTACTGCATAAATGATTCAAGCCCCAAGGCTTTTACTCTGATAAAACTTCTTGGTACATCTTTTCATGTTTAATCAATAAACAACACCTACCATTAGCTCTGCCCATTCCGCCAGCTCCGCCTTTATATGTCATAGACTTAGATGAGTACATGTTATAATATACATGTATATATAATCAATACATCACGCCTACCGTTAGCTCCACCCATTCCGCCAGCTCTGCCTTTATATGTCAAAGACTTAGATGAGTGCATGTTATAATATATATATAATCAATAAACCATGCCTACCATTAGGTCTGCTCATTCAACCAGCTCCGCCTTTATAAGTTGTAGTCTCAGACGAGTACATGTAATAATATATATATAATCAATACACCACGCCTACCGTTAGCTCCGCCCATTCCACCAGCTCCGCCCATTCCACCAGCTCCACCTTTATATGTTGTAGTCTCAGACGAGTACATGTATGTTGTGGTTCCTCCACCTGCTCCACCTGCTCCACTGCCTCCACCTGCTAACATAAATTCTAGAGATGATATATCATTCTGTAGATGATTCAAATATCATACTTATTTATCTGTGTTGATATTTTCACATATCAAATGGGTACTTCATAATCTTGACAGAATTGATAGATTTTGTTGTTATTTTCATAATATGCTTCAATATAAAGATTTACTACAGTATGTACAGTATGTGCATTTATCAAAAATTTCATTTAACATGAAAAACCTATGTGTAAACCCCTATGGTATAAATACACCCCCTATCTAACCCTTGGACTGTGCCTCTCTCCCATTCACCAAGCGGCTCTGCTCAAAGCAAAGCAAAGTTCTTATCAATGTAGGCTTTTACCCACATTTTTCCTAATTTCAACACAAGTCTGGAGTTTTAGGTATAAAATTCTAAACATATAGCAACAAAGACGTTTCAAGACAACACGGTACAATGATTAACAGATACACAAGTGCCATTATTGTCTATAATATATGTGTAATTCTATATATTCTATACTAACTTATGCCTATTATTGCTACTCTATACAAACACTACTTCTACTAATTAATTATAATAGATACAATCGTTGTAAAGCCCCACACCCTGCTGCCCCCTTATGCTCTCCTCTCACTTGTTACTATTATTTCTATGTTCATTTGAGATTTATACTAACTGTGAAATATAGATAAGGTTCAGCAGTGAATGAATAGATTTGTCAATAACACGAAGTAATATGGTACATTTCCTACATGTAACATTACTGTATACACCAAAATATATATATTCTTCAGCTGAAAACAATCTTTGTTGGCTCAATTTCCACTGACAAGTTGTATAAATTTCAGAGATGCTAAGTTAGCAAATTAAGTGAGTTTTGACATCAAAGTGTATCGGTATATGAGAACCCATCAAGGTTGAATGTTTCCCTATCAAACAAAAGACATCAATATACAGACAACACATTAACACCAATGTCAAGTCTCCTCTACAATACATTACACAGTCAAATTCTCTGCATATTTAGAAAATAGCAATCCAAGGAATGCTTGTGTCGCCTGCGAAGCGGTTTGATTATTATTCTAGAAAGTGGATCAAAATTATTGGTATCAGTAGAAAAGTCTTGTCATATGAAATTCATTTGAAATATCAGACCTCTTAATTACAAATTAAAAGATATGGTCATTCTCAAATTTTCAGAAAAGAGTGTCAATCATCTAAGTCAAGGTCACTACGTAAAAATTGGTAACAAAAAGGTCTCATCATAAGAAATATTAAAGACCTATCACCTACCAATTAAAAGATATATACAACCTTAGAAAAGAAGGTCAAATAGCTAGGTCATGGTCAAAAGGTAAAAAATTATGGTATGTTTAGAATGGCATTGTTACAAGGAAAATACATGTGAAATATCAAAGCCCTATCACCTACCAATCAAAAGATAGAGCCAATATTACTTTTCTTGAAAAGTAGGTCAAATATCTAGATCAAGGTCAAAAGGTCAAATTTTATGGTCTGTGTAGAAAGGTCTTGTCACAAGGAATACACATGTGAAATACCAAGGCCCTATCACTTACCAATCAAAAGATATATCCATTCTTAATTTTTTGGAAAAGTAGGTCAAATATGTAGGTCAAGGTCTAAAGGTAAAAAAATTATGGTATGTGAAGAATGGCATTGTTACAAGGAAAATACATGTGAAATATCAAAGTCCTATCACCTACCAATCAAAAGATATAGCCAATATTACTTTTCTTGAAAAGTAGGTCAAATATCTAGATCGAGGTCAAAAGGTCAAATTTTATGGTCGGTGTAGAAAGGTCTTGTCACAAGGAAAACACATGTGAAATATCAAAGCCCTATCACTTACCAATAAAAAGATATATCTATTCTTAATTTTTTTTTTTGAAAAGTAGGTAAAATATGTAGGTCAAGGTCACTAGGTCAAAAATTATTGTATCTGTAGGAAGGTCTTGTCACAAGGAATACACATGTGAAATATCAAAGCCCTATCACTTACCAATCAAAAGATATAGCGAATCTTATCTTTTTTTCAAAAGAAGGTCAAATATCTAGGTCAAGGTCACAAGGTCAAAAATTATGGTATATGTTGAAAGGTCTTGCCACAAGGATTGCACATGTGAAATATCAAAGCCCTATCACCTACCAATCAAGAGATATATCCATTCTTAATTTTTTTGAAAAGTAGGTCAAATATGTAGGTCAAGGTCACTAGGTCAAAAATTATGGTATGTGTAGGAAGGTCTTGTCACAAGGAATACACATGTGAAATATCAAAGCCCTATCACTTACCAATCAAAAGTTATGGGCTGTGACACCCAAAGTGTGACAGACAGACAGACTGACAGACGGATGGACGGACAGACGGACAGACGGACAACGGACAAAGTGATCCCTAAGTGTCGCTATGCTTCGCAGGCGACACAAAAATGAGATGAAAGAAAAGATTTAGATTAGTGAAAGATGACGATTTACATACACTGTTTGGGAGGGCTAAGAAATTGTTCTATGAACATTATTTCTATATTCAGTCGGTTCAATACAATATGCTACTTAGTGGCAAACCCTAAGACTGATTTATACTATACTCTATTACAAAAACCGTAAATATTACTTTTTATATTGACTAAATTTTAATTGTGTGGCAAAAACTTTTACATATTACACACAAAGAAATTTCAAAACATTTTTACACCAATGAGCATAATTTAGGAAACCTCTATGCTTCCAACCATTCTTTAATACCTATACAATGTAATGCCTCAGCATATTCTTTTTAGATATTCCAAATCAAACAGTGTAAACCCAAATTGTAGTAGACAACACAGTGCTTTCTATGAGAGTACAGATATTGTAGATCTAACTGCCTTCACTAAGCTTCCAAGCATATCAAAGGCCGAGATTGGATTACCACACACTACAATAACTGGTTATATGTATATACAGCTACTGTACACTGCTAGCATGATATAATGGACACTTTATTACCACTAATGGACGAAGATGTAGACCCTAAGAAAGCCCTAGTTGCTTTTGGGGTTCCAATGCTTGTACCCTTATTGGAGAAAGTTCCAGTTGCGCGAAGAGTGGCTGAGTCATATCCCTCACCTCCGGTTATAATCGTGCTTCCACCTCCTGCTCCGGCAGCTGATCCACCCCCCATGCCTGCTCCCGCACCACCAGCAGTGGCAGACTGAGTACTGGAGGAATAGTAGGACGTAAAGGCAGAGCTACCACCACCGGCACCACCTCCGCCAGCACCACCATTAACCACAGTAACCTTGGCAGCACCACCGCCGGCACCACCACCAGCACCCCCTCCAGAACCTGTGGTAACAATAACATACATTAGTGGTATAGAAAAATGCAAGTACTTAAACTCATTAAAACTCTTTATCTACCCATTAAAGATCTTACAATGATATACAGACAGTGCTGACCTCCACCTACTCCACCCAGAGACTGTACTAGTTGAGCGTTACTAGCCGGTGTTGGAGCAGAGATACTGGGTCCGCCTCCACCACCACCACCGCCTCCGCCTCCTCCAGGGCATGTTATCATTCCAGGTTTACATTGCCAGAACGCCCACATCAAGCTAGCTAAAAATGCCATAGTTCCTGAAAATATCAAATACATACACTTTATAGAACAGATGAGTTGGTACACTATTCTCATGATTCTTCTACTAAATAATTTCAATTCACATCACATAACATGCATAAGGACAGATGCAAATGACTAAACATGTCTTTCACTCCCTAATGTTGTGATTCATTATCAGAAACAAACCTCCCAGCATATCAAATATTGGATTCGACACCATCTTTGAGTTCATTTGAATTGAGAACCACACTTTCCATATTAAAACATGATATCAGCAAAAATCGGCTTGGACACTAGCACCTACCTGGCACTACTACTTACCCCGACACCACCACCCCCAAATCCTGGCAACACTACTTACCAAGTATAGTTCCCATGAGAGCTCCTGCCCTTACACCGCCAGCCCCAATCCTGGCACCACTACTTACAAAGTATAGTTCCTATCAAGAGCTCCTTCCCTGACACTGCCAGCCCCAATCCTGGCACTACTACTTACCAACTATAGTTCCCATTAGAGCTCCTGCCCTGACATCGCCATCTCCCACTCCTGGCACCACTACTGACAAAGTATAGTACCCGTCAAGAGCTCCTTCCCTGACACCGCCAGCCCCAATCCTGGCACATCTACTTACCAAGTATAGTTCCCATTAGAGCTCCTTCTCCGACACCGCCAGCCCCAATCCTGGCACCACTACTTACCAACTACAGTTCCCATTAGAGCTCCTGCCCTGACACCACCACCTTCCAATCCTGGAATCACTGCTTACCAAGTATGGTTCCCATTTGAGCTCTTTCCCTGACACCTCCACCCCCAATCCTGGCACCACTACTTACCAAGTATAGTTCCCATTAGAGCTCCTGCCCTGACACCACCACCTTCCAATCCTGGAATCACTGCTTACCAAGTATGGTTCCCATTAGAGCTACTGCCCTGACACCACCACCTTCCAATTCTGGAATCACTGCTTACCAAGTATGGTTCCCATTTGAGCTCTTTCCCTGACACCTCCACCCCCAATCCTGGCACCACTACTTACCAAGTATAGTTCCCATTAGAGCTCCTGCCCTGACACCACCACCTTCCAATCCTGGAATCACTGCTTACCAAGTATGGTTCCCATTTGAGCTCTTTCCCTGACACCTCCACCCCCAATCCTGGCACCACTACTTACCAAGTATGGTTTCCATTAGAGCTCCTGCCCTGACACCACCACCTTCCAATCCTGGCACCACTACTTACCAAGTATGGTTTCCATTAGAGCTCCTGCCCTGACACCACCACCTCCCACTCCTGGAATCACTACTTACCAAGTATAGTTCCTATTAGAGCTCCTGCCCTGACACCATCACCTTCCAATCCTGGCACCACTACTTACCAAGTATGGTTTCCATTAGAGCTCCTGCCCTGACACCACCACCTCCCACTCCTGGCATCACTACTTACCAAGTATGGTTCCCATGAGAGCTCCTGCCCTGACACCGCCACCTCCCACTCCTGGAACCACTGGTACTGGGGGTGCACCTCCTGTCAGTGCCCCTACCACAGGTCCTCCACCTGGTCCTACACCAGCACCAGTGCCCTCCAAACCTCCTGGACCTCCTACACCAAATAAATCTCCACCGCCTACAAACCAAAATATTAAATGTTAATGTTCAGAGATTAGTGGTATTTATGATGACATATGAGTCAATATGAGATTCTAATTCTAAATCTTAAGTTAATCCAAATAAGCTAATGATGCCGCTAGAAGAAATCATAGTTTTTTTTTCATAGATAGATGTACTGATTCATGCAGCTTTCATTAAATAAATGCACTAGCAAGACAATATCGATGACTCATTTGGTAAAATTCAAATAAAACTGATTTTAAAGTCTGGTAATGAAATTATTGCTGGAAATTCATGGAATTCCATTTTCTTTTTTACATAGTGACCATAATGAGAGTAAAGCTCCACCTACCACCACCTGCTCCAGTCAATCCAGGGCCCACAACTCCTCCTCCACCTAAGTCACCAGGTATTATGTGAGGACCTCCTTTTGGGGGAATGGGTGAAGGTGAGGGAAAGGGTATTACCCTGATGTAGAATTAATAAAAAAATAAAATCATTTGTGGGTAATGTTAAACTGAAATTTATACATGTATCACTTCATCTCTAAATGTGCCTAAAAATATTTCATATTACAAAATGTTAAATAAAATGTGTTTGGAACAAAATAAGCTACAACCCAATCTAATATATAAATATGTTAGCTCATTAACGTCACATATATATTACATTATTACTGACTTACGGTGGTATCACCAATACATATCCGTCTTTAGTTATTAGGAATACATCCTCGATTAAACGGATCTGACTGGTATCTGTGGAAGTATGTGCCAGGTCTATAAACCGGAAATTATTCCAATACATGCCTGTAAAAAAGTTTAAAACATTATTAAGGGGAACTGTAATGTAAGTGGTCATACTTTGTCATAATTTATTTATTCATTTTAGTGTTTACATTATCAAAAAATTCATTAATTACAATTGATGCCTAAAATAAGGAACACATGGAGAGGTCAATCTTCATGTAGTTAGTTAAAATCAAAGCTGCAACATCTATTGACATTTCTGTATGTGATTTTTTTTCTACTATTCTGATATCATAAAAGTTTTGTAAGACATATAAACCCAAAATCATTGTCATTTAAAAGATAATGGAAACAAAATATACTTACCACCAATTATTCCATTGAAGCGGTTAATGATTTTATTATTACGATCGAGTTTTCCTCCAATATAAATATACTGTATTTGATCAAACATTGAATGGGCAACTGAAAAAAAAGGAAAGAAATTTGCATAATGATTGTTTCTTATTTCTTTAAATGACAATACAAAAATTAACTTTGTAAAACATAGATTAAAGAATTACTCAAATAAATTTGTTGACAGGTAATGTACATGTACAATTAGGATCATCAGTTCACCACGCTGTATTTTGATCTATATACAGCATTGCAAATAAGATTTTTTGACCAGTTTCATATTATAAATAAAGAACTTTATTCAATTTCTTCTGCAGCTATCTTGATTATAACATGAAACAAAGACATGAAGAAATCTACAAATTGACAATGTTTATACATATCACCTTCAACCACCTGCCATCAATAGTCATAATATTACTTTAAAAAATTGTAAATGAAACAAAAAATATATAGTGAACATAATTTATAGAAATTCATTTTGAATTTAAACAGAAAATATATATATATTTGTAATCCCTGAACCATAAAAGAAAACACAGATGCTGGGACACAATGACTTACAGAAGACAATCCTGGTATTGCATGAAAAAATAAATAACTTTATCATCAGTACAAGTCTGCTAAAGTTAACAAGGATCCTCAAATAGGACTGAGGATAGTGGGGTCAAGGATCCTTAAATAGGACTGAGGATAGTGGGGTCAAGAATCCTCAAATAGGACTGAGGATAGTGGGGTCAAAGATCCTTAAATAGGACTGAGGATAGTGGGGTCAAGGATCCTCAAATAGGACTGAGGATAGCAGGGTCAAGGATCCTCAAATAGGACTGAGGATAGTGGGGTCAAGGATCCTCAAATAGGACTGAGGATAGTGGGGTCAAAGATCCTTAAATAGGACTGAGGATAGTGGGGTCAAGGATCCTCAAATAGGACTGAGGATAGCAGGGTCAAGGATCCTCAAATAGGACTGAGGATAGCGAGGTCAAGGATCCTCAAATAGGACTGAGGATAGCTGGGTCAAGGATCCTCAAATAGGACTGAGGATAGCGAGGTCAAGGATCCTCAAATAGGACTGAGGATAGCTGGGTCAAGGATCCTCAAATAGGACTGAGGATAGCGAGGTCAAGGAGCCTCAAATAGGACTGAGTATAGCAGGGTCAAGGATCCTCAAATAGGACTGAGGATAGCAGGGTCAAGGATCCTCAAACAGGACTGAGGAAAGCGGGGTCAAAGTATGGAAATTCTTCAACAAATGAATATTGAGAGGTGATGGAAGTTCCCTCTGCCAAATTAAAAGGAACTTATTTTAATCTATATTTTACCAAACAAATCCAACACGTATATTATCATCAAAACCAGAAGTATCTGATGAGACTGAAGCTCTCCTAGTTGTTTACTTAAATTAATCTAAGTGACACACCTGTTTTCCAAGACCCTGGGAGTCAGGAGCTCATTCAAATATCAGTTGCATAACTAGACCACAGACTGAGAATAATGCTAAAAGAATTATCTTTCTATCAATTATACTTTCTGAGAATTGGTGCTCACAAGATTACATAGATTTATATAGGAGAAAATGACCACACCCATTTTCCAAGACCCTGGGAGTCAGGAGCTCATTCAAAATATCAGGTGCACAATTAGACCACAGACTGAGAATAATGCTAAAAGAATGATCTTTCTATCAATTATACTTTCTGAGAATTGGTGCTCAAAAGATTACATAGATTTATATACATGTATTAGGAGAAAATGACCACACCCATTTTCCGAGACCCTGGGGGTAAGGGGCTCAAACAAAATACCATGTGCACAACTAGACCACAGGCCCATTATAATGCAAGAAGAATTTATTTTGTACTTTTCACAGATTCAGAGGATTCGGGCTCACAAGAAAAGTTGAAGGGATGGACAGACAGACGGTCGCCGGACACTGGGCCATCCCATAAGCTCGACTGGTCTTTGACCAGTAGAGCGAAAAACAACTTGAACAAAGACCTGAAAAATGCTGGATTTTTAAAAATCCAATGTTGTAGTAATAAACAATATTTTTTATCCCTCTTGATTAAGTTTATATTGTGTAGAATAAAGTCTAAGAGTTTATCTGTATGCACATGAAATCATCATTGTCATGCATATGCCAAACAGGCCATTCAAAATGTATTGGTTGTAATACAGGGATTAATCTACCTCTGCATCCTGTGTGTCTGACACATGAAAATTGCACAGGACCCATTGATTTTTAATCGCTGCGTCCCACCATACGATTATTCATTTTTGTATAATGCGTCCGCTTTAGTTCATGTTTACTTAAAACTTTCAAATTCGAGAAAGTGTATTAGCTGTATCACTGCGTGGGATCGAAACGTATAATGTTGTGATTCCTTACGGATGTTTTTGATTGTTTTCTCATCATTTAAGTGATACTGCACAAAATTGTTAGGACGTTGCAGTAGGGTAATGCCTAATGAATAATTCAACATCGTTTATATATCTGAAAAGACTATAGTTTTTTCAAACACTCCAAGAGTTCGTCAAAGGGCATTATTTCTGTCGTCGACAAACTATTGAAGTGTCTGCAAAAACCATTAAGTTTTCATATACCTGGACCATATGGATTGATTTACAAGGCATTGCCCTGCTGCAACGGCTCATCAGTTTTGTAAAGTTTAGTTTAGAAAATGAAAAAATACCAAAAAACTGTGTAAGGAATCACAACACCATACATTCTGATCCCATGTGGTGTGTGTAACATGTGAATGCCTCGTGTTTATAATCGATCTGACATTTTTTACCTCTCTTTTAAAGCTAACAAAATGTTGAATGTTTCGGAGCAAAATTTCCGACATAATAGTCATATGCAGTCCGATGCTAGTTTAACTTCTTATCATTCAAATTCAGATGTAATATATACAATATTTTTGCAGGACATTATATGAATCAATCAATTGAAATTGTTTTATTCACACCTAAGTACCCTCTTTGTGAAACTGTTTACTAGTATAACATGTATAATATGTTTGCATGGATAGCGCGTACAAAGCCTAGCTTGCGTAAATAAACAATCTATTGCTCAATTTAGCAAATTTGACTATTAAGTTTAAGTTTGAGAGATATCTAATATTTTTTTCTGGAAAATAATATTCTCGCAGACTTAAAAAGCTGCGAACCAGTCATCTCACTTGTTTTGGCAAAATTGAGATGTGGGGAAAATACTTGGGACCCATTAATTTATGAGGGACCTATTATTTCGGCTCAGGACCCGTTGGCCAAATTTCATCAAGTCCAGAGGACCCATTTAGATCAAATTGTAGATTAATCTCTGGTAATAACATTCAATAACACAGTTTCTTTGCTTTGTCTGCTAATATAATAAAATAAAGTTTTTGTGATAAAATGTAAAAATGTATGGCATAAACCAATGCTCTCCTTAAGCTTTTACATTGTTTTCATGTTTCTCATCCGGCAGACAAAGAAAAGTAACTCTTACAAAAATTTCTGACATTATGGGTTGTCCATAACACATGAAGAAATCAAGTCACCGAATGAAAGAAAAAACTTCTACCTTCTTGTTGGATAATGATTACTGAATTCAAATAAAAAACACAAAATATATAAAACTAAATTAAAAAACTAATCTGAACATGTAATATTGAAAAATCATGAAGGACATAATTAAAACCTGATCTGTCAAAAATTATTATTCAGTAATTATCAAGATATTTTGAATAATTATCCAGAACTACTTTCACGTACTTACAACTTGAATTATTTTCATTTAAGAACAGATATGTTATACTATACATACCGTCATGCGAGTTGGCTATTTTTAGACCATCCACAGTTAACACAGCCTCTTGAGCATTACGGACAAATTGTACGACATGGTAGTTACCGTCATTATAGGTGACCCCACTGACCTTCATGGTTTGTTCCCCACTCCCTGTGTTATATACCACGGTAAGGAATCCATCAACCTGAAATCAATAAAATTGTCTATTTGTTTTCTCTATAGGCTAAGCAAAAGAGATGATTTGTTTACCATTCTAAAAAAAAAATTGAAATTTAAAATTAAACTTTATTTATTTTACAATGTTTAACAAACAAGTTACACAACTTATATTAATGTCTCACGTTGGCTCAGATGTAGGCGTGAGGGGGTCCATTAGGTCCATTCTACTGATTGAAGTTGTTGCATTACAATTTGTGCTTGTAACAGTTATAGAGTTGGTCATGTAGTGGTTAGTGTGATGAACCTCCAACACATACCTTCCAAAACTTTATGAATTTTTATGTATGACCTTTGATTCCCTGTTACTCCCACTTTGAATTTGAAGATTTTTAGACACTTAAACATACTAGTAACTTACAAGTTTCATCTCGATAAATTCTTTTCCATTTCCACTATCCATCCTTAGTATTGTACCATCTTTTTGCTTAGTCATAAATCCAAAGGCAATTTGATCCTCATTAGAGTCTATCAGATTGAGTAACTCATAGCTGATGACACCACCAATATTCGGTAAATTTCTCCCAAAGTACGCACCAAATGGATCTGTTAAAAAAATATATTGGAATCAATACATTAAGATCTTTTGAAAAAATGAAGCAAAATCTATGTACAGATGTAGGCAAAGGAGATTAATAGGTTCTATCACGATCTACTGAGTGAGACATAAAAATTTACATGATTGCACGGAAATTTCATCTTTTCCGAAGTGGATCCCAGCGGAATGAGGGAAAAGATGAAAAATTTCCATCACGAGTGTAAATTTTTATGTCTCACTCAGTAGAAAGTGAAAGAATCTATTTCTTCTCCATTTCTAAGTAGCTACTCTCTTGTTGTTACTCCTTGACAACGGTTACTATGTATTGTCAGAACAAAATGCTAACCGTAGAAAAAAGTGGTGGACTAGATAGCAATCTATAAGTGAACATTGCAAAATATTTCATATTACATGTACCCAATGTAATGTCTTCTATCTTACCGAGGGTATAGTGACCTTGATCTACATTATGACTTACAGTGTTCACATCTTATCCCAGCATATAGTGACCTTGACCTCCATTATGACTTACAGTGTTCACATCTTATCCCAGCATATAGTGACCTTGACACTTTTTGCCTACATTATGACTTACAGTGTTCACATCTTATCCCAGCATATAGTGACCTTGACACTTTTGGTCTACATTATGACTTATGTTCACATATTATCCCAGCGTATAGTGACCTTGACACTTTTGGTCTACATTATGACTTATGTTCACATCTTATCCTAGCATATAGTGACCTTGACCTCCATTATGACTTACAGTGTTCACATCTTATCCCAGCATATAGTGACCTTGACATGTTTGGTCTACATTACGACTTACAGTGTTCACATCTTATCCAAGGGTATAGTGACCTTGACACTTTTTGCCTACATTATGACTTAGTGTTCACATCTTATCCCAGCGTATAGTGACCTTGACACTTTTTGGTCTACATTATGACTTATGTTCACATCTTATCCCAGCATATAGTGACCTTGACACTTTTGGTCTACATTATGACTTATGTTCACATCTTATTCCAGCATATAGTGACCTTGACCTCCATTATGACTTACAGTGTTCACATCTTATCCCAGGGTATAGTGACCTTGACACTTTTTGCCTACATTATAACTTACAGTGTTCACATCTTATCCCAGCATATGCCGTCAGTCTACAGTCACATGAGAAGCTGTCTACACCTGGAGCACAAACACCTCCATTAAGGCACGAATCTTGTAAACATGCTGTTATATCTGAAAGGAAGGAATCATATTCAATATAGATTATTTTGATCATAACAACATGCTGGTAGTAGATGGTTTCACTTTTTCACAAATCATTTGATAATTTGATAAATAGAATCAAATCCTTTAGGAAGGATCCAGTGGAGTAAATTATTTCAAGATAATCACACAAAGTTACTAGAACATATACTAGAACAATTAAGACTTAAAAAGTTTCCTAAGTGAAACATATTTCAATAATCTAGACCATATAAATTTGTTAACAAAAGACTCAAATAAGAAACATCTTATAAATTAAATTCACGTCTTAATAAATCTGTTACCTTGGCAACCAGTTATAATATACTGCTCTCCGGGGCTCGTGTGGCTCATTACATTGACTACCTGACCATTTAGATCTATAGACGCCATACAGCCAAGGAAACCCTGTCGTGAGTTGAGAACCTTCCTTACTAGCACATCATTAAACATACTTTGTGATAGTCCTCCTATGTATAGATTACCGATTAAATCAAGACCATCATCTCCTACGATCGCAACATTACGGGACACATCATCAACACGGAGTTCAAACTGTCGTTGCACACCTCGTGTTATTTCCCGTACTTCAAAGATATGCCATTGATTGTCATCTAGACGGGACGTGGGAATCTTGATATTGTTATCTTTATATCCATTATTATATTTGAAATGCAAATACCCATTAATCAACTCAACAGCAATGAATTTGTCACCTTGACCTTTGTTAAACAGAATCACACCATTTGGTTGAGAAGATCTAAAATGAAAGATCAAATGCATCTGAGCCACATCTCTGAGGGTGGATAACTGAATAAAGCTGTCTCTATGAGCAAATGTAGCTGGCGAAAATCGGTAACTGTCAAATTCCTTGCGTGTTAAAATCCAGATTGGGTAGTAACCTCCTTTATAGTTCCTTAACTGATCAAAGATGTCCAGATTGTCTACATATACATTGTGCATAAATCCCCTGAAGTCTTGATGGACTTGTATCGGAAGATCACCATGGGAACCAAAATATATTCTGTCAAAGTGAAATTTGAAATTTTCTCCTGGAATGACCTCTGTAGAAAGAAATGATAATATAGTGATAACATAAGACTCGAACAATTAAGTCAGGGATAAATAATACATAAAACACTGTATAAAATAAATGTTACAGTAAATGATAGAAATATTGACATACCAGTTCGTTTAGCTCCATCGTCCACCCACATGTGTATACGATTGCCGATACGTCGGATATACAGCGTGTGCCAGTTATTGTCGTTTAAGCCAGTTCCCACATAATAAACCTATATTCATAGTAAAACATTACATTAAATCCATGAATAATACAATATTTTCTGACTTTAGTGGTAAAATACAGTTAACAATACAAACTCCTAGCAGGTTTGATTCCCTACTCATCTATAGAAATCTATTTTAAAATACACGTATTCAACAAATCAGCTGGTCTTTGTTTAGAAACCATAAATGATGACAAATGGTGGACCACCCCAAAATATAAATTCATCATATTGTATTGTTTAACACACATATATCATAGATATTAGAATTATGATGAACCTTTTTTGCATTAGAATTATGATGAACCTTTTTTGCATTGATATATAGAGGAAAGAAGAGAGAGAAGGAGTGTGACACTCGTATCACTTTCACACCTCATGTCTAACCAGCCCATAACATATAATACATGTCTAACCAGCCCATAACATATAATACATGTCTAATCAGCCCATAACATATAATACATGCAGCAGATGACGTCCATGTGATAACAAGTACATATTGGATGATGTATGCTGATGTACACAAGGTTGGAAAAACCTCACCACATGAACACTGATGTAGTATATAATTCTGCTGATTCTATCATGACCTTGTTACTGATACATTACTATAGCCTCAGATTTAGCAGCTCTATTTGGGTGTGTCACTAATAATTCTCAACTGTAACACTTGCCATGTCATGAACGTTAGGCCAAAAGATGTCTTCTCATAAATTATTTATCAAATTCATTAAATCTCTTATTAAGTTAACAAATCATACTTCTTTTAGTGTAATGAACTAATTTAACATAAAGGAAAGATCAATGACAAAAATTATTTGACCCTCAAACACAAACATGTATAACCAAACTCAACAAAGTTGGTCATGATATCAATGTATCGTGCATATAACCTTACCGAGAAGTCTATCTGAAGAGTTGAAATATTAAGTTGTAATATTTGTTACAATGTTTACAAAATATCTTATTCTGACTTAGAGGAGGATGTATAAAAAGATACAGTCTTAAGTTATTACATCAACCTCTAATCATGACTAATTCTGTAATGTATCTATTTGATCTTTTCAATATACAAGGTCACTTTCCATTTTGGACAGCATCTGAGGTAAACGTATTGTGACTTCATCAAAGTTGATGGAAATCAGCATAAGATTTGGGATAACATGCTTCAGATATGACATTTCTATTGTATTTAAATTGTCGTATAACATTTACGTCAAACACTGTTCCAAATGGAAAGAATATCTGTATATCGAAAAAGATAGAATGTACATATATACATGTACTTGTAATTATAGCTATGAAATCCATACCTTTTCTTGACCATTCATACGCATGGTCACTTTGATACGTCCATTTTCTAGCTCTCCACGGATAAACTCATCTCTGTTATCGGCAAATGTTGTAAAGAGAAAGGCATCTGCCATCTGGGTATAGAATCTCATGGAGAATTCATTCATATGTGTAATCTGTGTTGTGGGATATGTGTAATATATATACTGTGTGCCATCAAAATGTCCTGTTATGGGCCCTAAAATACAAATTATAAATAACATGGTTACACAAACAGAATTAAAAACAAGCATTATACACAGTTACGATTGCAATTGTAGACATACCTATAGATGCTTATCACTGCTTTGTAATCTTATTCATTAGGTTAAAAAATAAAATGACCTTGACCAATAACCCTTGAAAACTAACAGTGTAACTTTGTTTTGGTTCACTCTCATTTGTATAAGATTTGACAAATGTATGATCTATCCTAATCTTTTTAAGTTACATTATGACTTTTACTGTTCATCCTTGGCCTTTAAATACAATGCTTACTTTATCTATCCTGTTTAAACAAGTTTAAGGGAATATACATAATCTATACCTAGAAATTTTCACACACGTTGTATTTTGGCCTTTTTTCACCTGGTGTCATAAGGGTGACAATTCACACAGACAGGAACAACATTTTTTCAATATAACACATAACATAGAAGTATAATGTCCACAGACCCAGGTCTGTTAGGCTCAAACTAGAAAACCTCAAGTCAATGGTCCAAAACCTTATCCACTAAACCATGGGGTCAATTGTGCTTAAGTAGGCAAAGGGGCTGTTAAGATAAGGGCCCAATTTAGCCCTGAAATCACTCGATTATTTCTCATGCGCTGTCCTTCCAATTTAGATAAAAGTTGGTCAAGATAAAAATATAAAGTACTATAAGATTCATAGTAGGTATTTTATTTTTTAAAAATTGGTGAAAGATGTTATGATTACGGGTTGAAAAGGTAGGGGTACAGATGACGCAAAACATTGAATATTGATCAAAAATGCACAAAAAATTAATTATTTTTACACATTTTTACTTTATTATGCTTCTGTTACCTTTTCATTTCATAATTGTATAAATGAAATTGACTTTGAGGTTGTTATGTCAATAAAATCGGCAAACTCTGCAATCCGGAAACTGAAAAACGGTTTTATTTCGTTCTTCTCAGTCACTTATGTAGCTTTCTGGCGTGAAATACACACGGTGTAGAAATAGACAACTTTCTCGTTTATTTCCTTCCAAATGATTAAATATTTGATCGGAACACACTCTGAATAGATTGTTCTGTGATATAAAATGAACAAGATGGCAATATAACCTACATTATCGCTCTAGAGGCAAATTTCAAAATAGTCATCCATCCCCCCTTTTTTCGTTTTTCGCCTGTGGGACATTGTTTTCCCCTCCCCTCGCTTCAGAACCCCACTTGGCCAGAAAATGTGTTTTATTGATATATACCTTTGGTGAAAGTGGCATTGTAAAGCGAGGGGGGAATGATGTTGTATGAATCTTTTCCGTTTTCCATTGATTTCTGTGTAAAAAAACGCTTATTTTGACCCAAATATCAGTCTTATTTTGCATAAATTATCCCACCTGACAGCAGATTCATATGTGGACTAAGTTACTTGAAATTGCTACTGAAAAAAATTCTCAAATTTTGCATTTTGAAATTTCGACTTTTCAGGGCAGATTTTACGCCTTATCTTAACAGCTCCTTCAATAACTGGGCAAATCAGGGTCCAATCTACAAAGATCAAAAATAAGAGTGGGAGATTTAAAAGTTGTATACAGTATTAGAATGCCTTCCCATGAATCCCATCCCAGCACAATGACAGTATTAGCTATTGTACAGTATTTACTTACATTGGTCACAGTGCCTTCCCATGAATCCCGTCCCTGCACAATGACAGTAGTAGTTATTGTACAGTATTTACTTACATTGGTCACAGTGCCTTCCCATGAATCCCGTCCCAGCACAATGACAGTAGTAGTTATTGTACAGTATTTACTTATATTGGTCACAGTGCCTTCCCATGAATCCCGTCCCAGCACAATGACAGTAGTAGTTATTGTACAGTATTTACTTACATTGGTCACAGTGCCTTCCCATGAATCCCGTCCCTGCACAATGACAGTAGTAGTTATTGTACAGTATTTACTTACATTGGTCACAGTGCCTTCCCATGAATCCCGTCCCAGCACAATGACAGTAGTAGTTATTGTACAGTATTTACTTACATTGGTCACAGTGCCTTCCCATGAATCCTGTCCCAACACAATGACAGTACATGTATTAGTTATTGTACAGTATTTACTTACATTGGTCACAGTGCCTTCCCATAATCCCATCCCAGCACAATGACAGTAGTAGCTATTGTACAGTATTTACTTACATTGGTCACAGTGCCTTCCCATGAATCCCGTTCCAGCACAATGACAGTAGTAGTTATTGTCGTCCGTATAATGACAAGACCCCGGTCCACAGATGTTATCTCGCTGACAATGTCGTGTAAACGCCGGACATGTTGTGGATACACCTGGAATACTCACTCCAGCTAAACTTGGTATACGTGTATCTAAATAATATAATACAACATACAGTCTACAATTACATCATAGACATTCATAACAATGATGCTGAACTTAAAAGACTCTGATATTATATATAAAATGTCTATAAAAACAGTTCTGTAATGAAGAAAATGTTATTCTATACTGAAGAAATTTGCTTGAATACTTCAGATAGGATGATTATTTTCATTATCTGATGAGAATTGTGGTGTAGTGAACAGACCTAATAAAATTTCTTAATTATACTTGAAGATTTGATTCTTATCTTTACTTCCAATCCAATATCATTTTTAGCAGTGTCTACGTATAACTTGGATATGAAAAATTTTTCCAAGTTTCTCTTTCTCTGATCACAATGCAGTTTTCCGACAAACATATATAATGACATCAAAGGTCGATCGATCTCTTTCATATTTTTATCTTTCCTTTGGGCGTGGAATAGACAGCCAGGTGGATACAGCCATACTCATGATGTCATAACATATGTATATAAATCTCATTAGTTACTTACCAATATTAATCAACTCCAAGTTTCCAAGGCAGCCAATAAATCCATTCCTACTGAATAGATACTGGGACACAATTCTGTCACGTATTCCTCCAAAATACAGCCCACTATCGAAGTACAGAGTGTTCAGTTCTGTTCTGGTTATATCGATTCTTACAGCTCTGTTATCTAAGTATACTAGAATGGCACTACGAGTAAACTCTAATCTTATATCATGCCATATGCCATCACTGACAACCATGTCTAAGATCTGGACACGCCGAGTACCAGATCCAAAGTTATATACAAAATACAGTCTGCTGTCTAGTACTTCAAATGCAATAAAAAGAGGAACTGTATTGGATTCCAGGCCCCTGCCTGTTATAAATAGAATACCCTGTGATTGAAGCGTTCTGAACCTCATTCTGATAGTGCCGCCTCGTCGTAGGTCCAATTGACCCTCAATGTGAAAGTGCTGACCAAACTGCATTATAGATATGGTAGTAAAAACTACAACTCTTGTTGGCCTTGGTTGTGTTGGTCTTGGAGTGGGTGGTCTAGTCGGTCGTGGAGTCGGTCGGGGAGTTGGTCGTGGAGTCGGTCGTGGAGTTGTAGGCCTCTGTGTTGGTGGGTAAGGAGTTCCAAAGTGGCCGTGTGGATATATAGTCACCTCACCATGAGTGTTGCCTACAGTCTCTAAATGTGCTAACAAGCTTATTATAATGATCCTACTGGCCGCATACTTTGTGTAGATCACCTGTAAAGATGGTCAAGTATAAACAAAATGTAAGACAATATCAATGAAGCAGTGATATCAAACTGTCTTTATTACCATCCCTTTAACTGGACTCATATGACTTACGTAATAAAATCAATTTAAAATATATGGTAAAGTTTAGATTTACCAATGTTGGCAACAGTGTTTCATGTTCTAAAAGTGAAGTAACAGTGTTTCATGTCTTAAAAGAAAAGTAAGTGTTTCATGTCCTAAAAGAGAAGTAACAGTATTTCATGTCCTAAAGGAGAAGTAACAGTATTTCATGTCCTAAAGGAGAAGTAACAGTGTTTCATGTCTTAAAAGAGAAGTAACAGTGTTTCATATCTTAAAAGAGAAGTAACAGTGTTTCATGTCCTAAAAGAGAAGTAACAGTGTTTCATATCCTAAAAGAGAAGTTACAGTATTCCGTGTCTTAAAAGAAAAGTAACAGTGTTACATATCCTAAAAGAGAAGTAACAGTGTTTCATATCCTAAAAGAGAAGTAACAGTGTTTCATGTCTTAAAAGAGAAGTAACAGTGTTTCATGTCTTAAAAGAAAAGTAACAGTGTTTTGTGTCTTAAAAGAAAAGTAACAGTGTTTCATGTCCTAAAAGTGAAGTAACAGTGTTTCATGTCTTAAAAGAGAAGTAACAGTGTTTCATATCTTAAAAGAGAAGTAAGTGTTATATGTCCTAAAAGTGAAGTAACAGTGTTTCGTGTCTTAAAAAGAGAAGTAACAGTGTTTCATGTCTTAAAAGAGAAGTAACAGTATTTCATGTCTTAAAAGAGAAGTAACAGTGTTTCATGTCCTAAAAGAGAAGTAACAGTGTTTCATGTCTTAAAAGAGAAGTAACAGTGTTTCATGTCTCAAAAGAGAAGTAACAGTGTTTCATGTGCAAAAAGTGAAGTAACAGTGTTTCATGTCTTAAAAGAGAAGTAAGAAGTAACAGTATTCCGTGTCTTAAAAGAGAAGTAACAGTGTTTCATGTCTTAAAAGAGAAGTAACAGTATTCCGTGTCTTAAAAGAGAAGTAACAGTGTTTCATGTCTTAAAAGAGAAGTAACAGTGTTATATGTCCTAAAAGTGAAGTAACAGTGTTTCGTGTCTTAAAAAAGAAGTAACAGTGTTTCGTGTCTTAAAAGAGAAGTAACAGCGTTTTGTGTCTTAAAAGAGAAGTAACAGTGTTTCATGTCTTAAAAGAGAAGAAACAGTGTTTCATGTCCTAAAAGAAAAGTAACAGTATTTCATGTCCTAAAAGAGAAATAACAGTGTTTCATGTCTTAAAAGAGAAGTAACAGTATTTCATGTCTTAAAAGAGAAGTAACAGTGTTTCATGTCCTAAAAGAGAAGTAACAGTGTTTCATGTCTTAAAAGAGAAGTAACAGTGTTTCATGTATTAAAAGAGAAGTAACAGTGTTTCGTGTCCTCAAAAGAGAAGTAACAGTGTTTCATGTACTCAAAAGAGAAGTAACAGTGTTTCGTGTCCTAAAAAAGAAGTAACAGTGTTTCATGTCTTAAAAGAGAAGTAACAAAGGATGACACTTAACATGCTGAATATGAAAAATATCAAATTCATAGACATGAAAATAGATAAGAAAAGTAAATTCAAGTGTAGTTTTAAAAAAAATTCAGAAAAAAACAGATGTCACACCCCCTCCCTCTTAGTTACTTAGACCTTAGGCCAAGATGATGTGAAACCTTTGAGTCATTACATGGGCAACATCATACTAAAACATGAAAGTGATTCATTATATTGTTTGAGCATATACAATTAATTCATTATAAGCATATTGAGTGAAATTGACTTTGGTCACATGTCGATCTGAAACCTACATTGTATGGAAATTGAATAAGAGATTGGATACACGGTTCAAAACATATCACCTGGACATGATTAGCTGATACAATTTCAGCCTGGACATGATTAGCTGATACAATTTCATCCTGGACATGATTAGCATATACAATTTCATCCTGGACATGATTAGCTGATACAATTTCATCCTAGACATGATTAGCATATACAATTTCAGCCTGGATATGATTAGCATATACAATTTCAGCCTGGACATGATTAGCATATACAATTTCAGCCTGGACATGATAAGCATATACAATTTCAGCCTGGACATGATTAGCATATACAATTTCAGCCTGGACATGATAAGCATATACAATTTCAGCCTCGACATGATTAGCATATACAATTTCAGCCTCGACATGATTAGTATATACAATTTCAGCCTCGACATGATTAGTATATACAATTTCATTACCAAAATAAGAAGTGATCTTAACCATGTGACCTTGGGACAATGTTATAAGAAACATTTAGTCCTAGAAACAACATTGCTAAAATATGATAACAATTGTAAGAAGAGTTCAGGAAATGTAGCCCAGACAAGATTAGTATGTACTAGTGTTGCAAAATCGAATAATTTTTACTATCGATTATCGGAAACTATTGGAGGAGTACAATCGATATCACTATCAGAATAATCAGACTTTTTTCTTGTTTAAAATTGTTGTATGTTTTGTATCTTTTCAGAGGGAGAATACTCAGTGCTTGTGATTAAAGAATCTGATTTTTATTTAAAATCATGGAAATAACATTCCTTGTTCTTTTAAAAAACAAAATCTCGAGGCTTGCTGTAGGTGGAGGACCATTCCTTTTACATTCTTGAGCCAAAATGGTCCCACACGACAGATGTAGTATGCCCGGGAATTGCTCCTCAACTTCAACTGTTAACTCTGTCATTGCGAGCACGTCTAGTTTTGTACAGAATAATATCGAAGATGTTTCACACTGAGATCATTTATTGTCAAATTAACTTCAATGCAGCGACAATTGATTTTCAAAACCATTATTGATAGTCTGTGACTTTCAAGTTTCAGTGACGATAGCGGCAACATTGGCAACTATTGTTACAACACTAGACGTACATACAATTTCATTAAAAAGAACTAAATGATTTTGACCTTGGACACATGACTTTGGGTCAAGATGATAAGAAACCCTCCATTCAGGAGCAACAGCATACTAAAGTATCAAAGTGATCCAGTATACAATTCCAGAGAGATATAGCCTGGACAGGAATGCATGTACAATTTCATTAAAAATGTACTACATGACCTTGACCTTGGTCACATGACCTTGGGGTATAAGTAACAACATACCTAATATGAAAGTTATCCGGCAAAAGCCTGAAAAGGTTCAAGAGATATAGCTCAGACAGGAATGTATGTATAATTTTATTAAATATGTACCAAGTAACCTTGACCTTGGTCACATGACCTTGGGTTAAGGTGATGTGAAACCTTTGGGTCATAAGCAACAACATACTAAAATATGAATGTGATCAGGCAAACAGTTCAGGAGATATAGCCCGGACACGATGTGTGACAGCCGGACGACGAAGGCAAAACCAATATGTCTCGTCCCTGTTGTGGGGAGACATAAGAATTGAAGAAATAATTTCTTGTACATCAAACTTTTATATTTAACTATCATTATTATAGTGAAGGTGTGCCTTTCTGTATATGTCTGAAGCTTAATAGTCTTTAATCCCTTACCTCTGTGATGGCTCCATCAAAGCTACTTTCTACAAATCTGTCAGTGAGTATGAAGTTATCAGGGCTGCCTCCTAGGTATACATCACCCGGACCTACAAGCTGGATCTCTGACCTCGTCGTCAACTCTCCAGCATACACATTATCGATGTAGAAACGAAGCTGAAACAATACATATACACAATGAACAACTTAAAATATTAACTACAATATAGAGTAACACAAACAGCAAAATGAAAATCCATCGATATTTATAAAGTGTGACCTTGTGATGGTGACCTTTGACCTATAGTACTATGAAAATCAAAAAAGTATATTCTAGGGGTGAAACAATGCCCCAAAAGAGAATTGTGATATATTGCGATATTTTATTTGTTGTATTACGATATATTGTTTCTTTTCATTTTTATCATTTTTGAGGTAAAATCAGATTCCTCTTTGTACACAGCCAATTGTGCCTCACATGAAATTCATATGAAATGAGCATCATGTAAATTTCACATGAAAGTTCATGTAAAATTCATATGAATTTTACATAAGATTTATGTGAAAAATATTTCACATGAATTTCACATAAATTTCCTACACATGAATTTCACATGAATTTTTCTACGTGACCTTCACAGGAAACTGAATTCACATATAACATCCTTGTAAAAATCTTCACATGAATTTCATGTAAATTTCATGTTCGTGCTCGTTTCACATAAATTTCATGTGATCTTTCATGTAAAGTTCATGTAAATTTCACATGAATTTCATATGAGGCAAAATTGGCAGTGTATGTTATTCCATACTGTCCATATTTCTCGATTGAATTTCACATTATTAATGTCCTTTCCTTGAAAGAAACACACACACGTCATTGAATTATCTCTCACCTGATAGCCCACTCTCTCTATAGTGAAGGAATGCCACCTGAAATCATTCAGATCACCAACAAGCCCCTGGGGACGGAGACGTACAGTGTGAACTGGTCCTGCCCCTTCATCCAGTACAAACGTCAAATATCCATCCTATTAGTGCAAATGTACGGAGGGTATCAGTCATCATTTCTGTTTTGATGTTCTTTTTAATAGAAACTCAAAAGGAATATGATGTGATTATAAATATTTTGTAATTACATTTTCCAGAAATTATTTAAAGTTGTGTGATCATTCATTTTTAAAGCAGGCATATAAAAATGACCTCTCCCTTTATGATTTTTTTTTGGGGGGGAGGGGGATGTCTGAGAAAAAGATGTAAAAACCTTGTTTTCTCCCAAGAAAGCACATATGAAATACCTTGTTTTCTACAAAGCACATATGACGAAATACCTTGTTTTCTCCAAAAAGGCATATATGAAATACCTTGTTTTCTCTAAAGAAAGCACATATGAAATACCTTGTTTTTTCCAAAAAAAGCACATATGAAATACCTTAATGCTTTCTCCGAAAAAGCACATACGAAATACCTCAGTGACAGCAGACTAGAATATATACATATATTGTACAGGTATTTCCCTTGTCATATGCATATTTTCTCCATTATGCAAAGACAATGCTATTTTAAAAAATTCATTTCATACTGATATGAAACAAAATGCTTTCTCCTAATTATACACGATTCAAAACAATTTGACTACATGTATATATTCCAAATTAATTTTCATAATATTAACATCATAATATACAATTTTTTGGGCACCAAACAACCTTGATCTTTGACCTCCGACCTTGAACATCACAACGGCTCTGATAGCACCAATCCTGATAGTAATATTAAAGACCCTAGGGCTAAAGGCTAACCCCCCTCCTCGGCCCTTCCCTATGTGCACCATTTCTTCATTTTGCACCATTTCATTTCTATGAAAAAATAAGAACCAAGTAATTTCTTGGAGATTTACCTCTCCATTTAAATTCCCCGTCGCTTTTAAAGCTTTTTGTGGAGTAATATAACTAATGCAATCACTAAACATAGAAATCAGAAGAAATCCTTGTGAGAAAGTCTTCTTCAACATTCTGTCTTTTTTTTTCAGAATTAAGAATGACCTCGACCTACTGTTATGAAATGATTTCAAAAAGCAAAAAAACTGAAAAAGCCCAGAAACTGAGAATTAAAAAAAAAAAAAAAAGACGATCCTGTTGACTATTCTAGCGAGTCTAATGTTTCATGCGTATGAGGTTAAGAAAGTTAAGTACAAAGATAAAATGTATGTACTCTCCCTTTATATGAGTCTCGCCGATGATCAACCAAGTCACTGCATTCGTAAAAAGGAGTTATCTTTCTTTTGATATATCACCACAACCCCTCAGGCACATGCCATGATAAATGACATGCATCAGATTCTTGACTCTCGCGCAAATGTATATAAAATTAATAACAAGACCGCTTCTCCCTTTACCTCATTTCTATGTAAATTTAAAATCTCAGATTTGGGTGAAATCTCTACTTTAAGTTAAGGATAGTGATCAGCAGTTCAGTACGCTGTTCAAATGCGCGGATCCAAACTAACCTTATAAACAAATTTGGTGCGCTTAAATTTGGTGCGCTTAAATTTGGTGCGCTTAAATTTTACGAAAAGTCATCTTTATGTTGTCATATTCAAGTTCTGAACTTCATCCAAACTGAATTTCGCATGAGTTAAAAATCATGAAATTTCTCCTTTACAAAGATTGTGTGTGTAAGAATGCAAATTGCAATATCGAGGTATCGGGAAAAAAATCTTTTCAATTGAAACATATTGATGAAGGGTTCTCTAAAAAATGAATTTAGGAAATTCCCTTTCTTTTTAACGACATCAGTACCATGACGATAGGGATGGTAGAACGAGAGGGTATGCCGAGCAGACAGCCAGGGTAGTGAGGTCAGGGAAAGTTATCAATATTAATTTAAAAAAAAATTCTACATTTTATGTCCATATCAAAATCTTTGATAATACTCAAAAGCAAACCTATAAAGTGAAACGAGAAGAACTTTGGAAACAGAGTCTTCATTATTATATATAAAATAAAACATCTGAAATCGTGGAAACTTTCAATTGTGAATGTTGAAAATACAATCTTTCAAGAATAAAATATTTACAGAATACTTGTCATAAACAATTCTCAGAAAACTATATCTGTTGTTCTATATAATGCACTAGTGTTTGACTACATGTACAAACTTGTATCTAGAAAACAAATCTAAGTAAATCCTCTCTGTTCTGGCCATTTTCCACCAGTTTTCTACTTATCGACCTCGGACGAAAAGCTATCAGGAAAAGTTGTAAAAAGTAAACTAGTAATGAAAGATGGAGACCGTATGCGAATACAAACTTTAATTCTGTCATGCAATTACCGATGACGTCACATTACTTACGCACAATTTTCCCTGTTCGATATTCTGTCAAAAAGCCCCAAATTCAAAAACGAAAGAAAACATAGCAACAAAAACTCAATATTAAACAAAGAATTACAAAAAAATATCAAAGCAGGTCAAAATTATTATAAACAGAAAATCAAAATAATGAACGAAAACGTTCGGATATAGAAATAAAATCGTACAACGCATGCTTCATGAAGTGGTTTGGTTTAAGAACAATATAAATCCTCAAAATAAAACGTCTTGACGTTACAATGCCTGTTTGTGAGGGGACTACCACAGTGTTACTTTGGTAAGTCATGGAATATGGACTCGATGTAGATCTTGTCTATATAATCACATACTAAGCAATAAAGTTGTTTCACTGTTCAAAAGTGCATACATTAGAAAAACCAGAACTTCTGTTTACAGGAAGTGGCGACACCTTCAGTCCGTTGTTCTCCAATGAAGGCACTATGGTTTTGTCTCGTGGACCGTCTTCGCGGATTTTTTCCGAGGATTTTAAATATTCGATCAAATGTGAATAAATAGCAAGATCTAGTTGAAGCAGTGTAGAATGATCTATTTACCTATTAATGCCCGTTTGTGTACGTAATTATTCTCTCCTAGTGGGGTTTTTTTTTTGGAAGGAATAGCAACACTATGAGAGAATAGCACCCACACAAACGGGCATTAATATATTAGGTTATAGTGCATCACATCTTCTACTTAGCTATTCAGATGTTTTACAAGGAAGTGGTGACTTACTCTCCAAGCGACGTAGATCTACATGTAACTCTGTAAAGCAATAGCACCCGGTCGTCGGGTACTATTCTCTCATAGTCCCCGCGTGCTCAACCAATAGAATTCCAATGACATATCATGTGATGCACTAAATGTATATAATATCATAGTAAATTACCTTAATAGCCAAGAACATAGAGAATCTATCTCTATTATCAAGCCATATCAGTCCGTTTGTCTGTCTGGTGATAAACTGGAAGAAGAGAGTCTCGTTCCTGACCATGGTCATCATAGCTGGCTGCAGAGTACCAAAACGGTTAAAATCATAATGGATGTAAGCGTTCCCGCCAAACCGTATGATGCTGGTCTCCACCCTGTGTTGTTGATGTGGTATCAGCCTGTTGTATATAACCCTGTCATTATGTATAATCCTATCATTGTGTACTATCCTGTCATTGTGGATCACGTCCTCTATAATACTCTGTGTTGTGGCCACCGCTGTCAAAATATACCATAATGTCATACTCATACAAAAAACAGGGACATCAAAATATTAAACGTGTGTAATCGTGGTTAAAGTATTAGTGAAAAAAAAGTCGTCAGACCAAAACACAGTGTAATCATAGACTATAGCAATCATTAACTGAAATATGAATTACATTGTACTTATATGAAATATAATGGGATCTAAGACACTTAAGGTTTTGCTATTTGCGTTTGATTTTGAGTACTTTTCAATATACCTTTTAAAATCAAATAATGAACATTTCCTGATTAAATAAGCTGCATGCCTAAGTTAACTCGACACAGCATGTCATAATACTTGTACATGCACTTTCTAATAAACGTTCAACATGGAACACTTTGTTACCCCTAAATAAATAAAAAAAAACCTTCAGAGCGATTCTTGCTTCTATCAAAAACTGAATGTTTCCACACACGGAAACGAAAATCTGTATCCAAGATCATAAATATTTATTCAATCCATCGCTTATCAGAACATGAAAGTTATACATGCTCACAATCTGACCAACATTGCATTTAAAAAATGTAGAAGTTGTTTAAAGTTACAGTCTCTCTCTCTCCGTGTGTCGTCATATAGGGGGTCATGAGTGATTTGAGTTAACCATTCCTCCATCTGTAGTTACCATATTACCCCATGTGGAACCTCTGCTATCAGACTGGCACCGCTGACTAAGCAATCAAACATTACTATACTTGTAATAGAAGGATCGGCAAACTCATTGTGTTTATCATTATTTCTAAGAATTCATAGAAAAATTACTTTGTAGGATAGCGAATCTAGGAAAGGGGGCCGCTTTACTCCTCCCTCCCCGGCGGCAGTAACCAAATGTTCACCCAAAAGCTGTTATCTTGGACAATTTTTGGTCTCTCTCAATCATCCGGCAAAGGTTTTAGAGGGCTCTTGATCTGCCACTGTTGCTATTACGTGTAGATTCTACTTCTGAGCACCCCGCCCTTTTTTATCGACTATTTCCTCTTGTGATTACAGACCGCGGTAAAATCTGGGCTATAAAACATGTATACATCCCATCTATTTTTACCACTGACTCGACTGAGTAACGAATGAGTTTAAAATGAATTGTTGTGCAGGTCTCATTTTCATGTTTATTTGTCAAAGTGGCATTTATTTAAAATATATTGTATGTATATTCCCTGCGGCCACAATAAGGTATTTAGGTATTTTGATTTACTTTGAGGATTTATAAAAGTTTTAGGTTGAAATCGTCTTCCCATTATTAGCCTTAATATTGCACACATTCTTTATAAAAGCCTTACTATTGCACACATTCTTTTAGCGTATAACAGAAAGTGAATCATATTATAGTTTTAGCGATGTTCAAAGAGCGATAAAATCCCCATGTATATTGTTTAGCTTGAACTATTTTGAATGCATTTCAAAGTTCAGTGATTTTCTGCTATAGAGGAATGTTAGTAAACACATGTTGAAATATTTTACCTGAGTTTGTGTTAAACCAACTAAAGTTTATAATTCTATATAAGCACAGCACGCGTACATAAAAAGACTTCAGCAGAATCGGATTATGGGATTTTGCCTTTATAAAGGAATTCATATCTAACGACCAGCACCGAAAATCTACACATAAACAACTATATACATCTCATATCAAAGTTTATATCAAAGAAATATACCAAGTTCTTCAACAAATAAACTATTGATCACTACTTACCCAAAACTGGTATAATGAAAAGCAAAGTTTTCATTTTCAAAGAATTATATCTCTAATTCGAAATATGCGATGAATTTGTTATCCCCTCATAATACAGAAATCTCTATTCCTGTCTAATGCACAGTCACAGCTCGACTTCCCTAACCAAATTAAGCGCTTTGTAGCACGATAATTTTCTCACTCAGTTCAAACTCTTACAAGGTTCATTACAACTTGCTTCTGTTCTTCTGGCTCAGTAGCTGTTTATTTTTTACCTACTTCCGGTGACCTTAAATCGAGGCTCCTTGCAGACGAAAGCACAGAAGCTTCAAATAGACAAGAATATTTGGATATTTGCCCGAATGAACGACGTACATCAAACACATGAAACAAGAATGAGTATAGAGTAGGACAAACTTCATTTATCATCGCTTTGTTAGGATTGGCCACCTGGGGCTGAGCCACCATTACACACACCCTGATAATGTCCAGAGGCTATGGACCGTGGTCAGTGTAAAAACTCTATTGTAGCATCTACAGATTGTAAACTTATTGTAAATAGTTACTGTTATTACGAATTTGAAAATAAATATATAAATAGTAATATGATCAAGTGTGATAAATTAAGACAGTTGGATTTGGGCATCGTATAACGATTGTCTTGCCGGCGTAAGCGTATGACCTTTTTTAAGACAAGGACTCGTTAATGCCGCATTATGATGATTATAAACAATTGAACATGGCATTTTATACTCTGTTGTTATTAAAGGCATTATACGTGTAATCATAAGATAAAGTTACTAGGATTTGTCGACTGACGACACTATTTATCAGCGGGATTATTGTTCTGTCATTGTATCATATCAATTAAACGACTTATTAACATGATAGGTCAGTAATCATTTTAAACGTTTACACATTGCATTCCATATTATCTATACACATTACAAATTACAAGTACACTATTTTGTCTTAAAACTGATCCTTGAAGATGTGCATTATCAGATTTAAGGCACTAAATAACACAATGTGTCCAATTTAGCCGGAAGTCCACATTTTCAGCTGGACCACAGCAATTTTCCGCCCCTTCCTAAGGGCATGGTGACAAAATAGATACAAGTTGACGGCTGCAGTAACGGATTTACAATGTTACTTCTCATACACTAAAATGGTTTTGTTCTAGACTAGTTTAGTTTAAGATGGTATTGTCTTAATATGCGATATTATTCATTAACGATATGGCATCAATAGCAAATAGTACTTTCGTTACTAGTTTAGTACTTTCATGACTAGTATAGTACTTTCGTTACTAATTTAGTACTTTCATGACTAGTATAGTACTTTCGTTACTAGTTTAGTACTTTCGTTACTAGTATAGAATGAAATCTTCATCAGGCAAACAATTCATTGATTCATTTTTTATCTGTCCGAAGGTTCAACACATTTGTTATTTCTGAACGTAATTGGGATGTATTTTGAACCCCCCCCCCTCTCTCCCTCTCTCTCTCTCTCTCTCTCTCTCTCTCTCTCTAGCATCATCACCGACAGTTACCATAATGAATCATCCAGAGATGTATATATATATCCTCCTACATGAGGTAAGTAGCAAACATTCCTGGCAGGTGAATCTTGGCACGATCTATGGGGTACACCAGAGGGGGAACATGCTTTAAAATAGCTAGGTATTCATTTATTTAAAAAAGTCTTGTTTCCATTTAAAAAAAAAAGAAAAACATTTTGTACTTTCAAATGAATTATACTGCTCAAAAATTAAGGAAGCAAGGCATATATGTAATGAACAAAATGTATTTAGAACATATTATTTAATTTTATGTATCGAAAACATGAATAGACACGATTAGATAGCCTTGCTGATTCAAAATATATTACACAATTATATTACGATGTAAAATTGCTCCTTTCATTTTTTGAGCAGTGTAGTCACTGAAAAAAAATTACAAAATTAGTCTCGAGACTCGGCATTTTATCATACGTCAGCGATTTTGGCCCTTCCCAACGCCAAATTCCTACCATCCCCCCAAAAAAAATTACCAAAAAATCCCCAAAATTTGGTACAAGTTTTATTCAACATGAAATAATTTTACACGAAATGTCTCCACCTCTAAAAACAATCATGATAAAACGCCAGAAAACAAGAATATGGCTTTATAAGGGACAAACATGCAGATGTATTTTGATAAACTGTTCCAAATATTCGCAATTTTCTTGATTATGTCGCTGATTCTTCACATATTAAAATGCACAGGCACCTTTGAAAAACAGGTAAAAAATTGTACATGTTTTAAGGTCACTCCATCCCTACAAGCTATTTTTTTCTGACAAATTTTGTTTAAATATCAACTGTTTAATTTGAATATCTTCAGCCTTTCTTTCCATATGAATGTGTTCAGATTTTACAGCTATCCTTTTTCTAACGCCGATTTTTGTATTGCTGACATATGTAGTTCTGTGTTTTCTCTGACTATCGTTAAAGGACATGTAGTACTGTGTTTTCCCTGACTATCGTTAAAGGACATGTAGTACTGTGTTTTCCCTGTCTATCGTTAAAGGACATGTAGAACTGTGTTTTCCCTGTAGTATTGTGTTTTCCCTGACTAACGTTAAAGGACACGTAGTACTGTGTTTTCCCTGACTATCGTTAAAGGACATGTAGTACTGTGTTTTCCCTGACTATCGTTAAAGGACATGTAGTACTGTGTTTTCCCAAACTATCGTTAAAGGACATGTAGTACTGTGTTTTCCCCGACTATCGTTAAAGGACACGTAGTACTGTGTTTTCCCTGACTATCGTTAAAGGACACGTAGTACTGTGTTTTCCCTGACTATCGTTAAAAGGACATGTAGTACCGTGTTTTCCCCGACTACCGTTAAAGGACATGTAGTACTGTGTTTTCCCTGACTATCGTTAAAGGACATGTAGTACTGTGTTTTCCCTGACTATCCTTAAAGGACATGTAGTACTGTGTTTTCCCTGACTATCCTTAAAGGACATGTAGTACTGTGTTTTCCCTGTCTATCGTTTAAGGACATGTAGTACTGTGTTTTCCCTGACTATCGTTAAAGGACACGTAGTACTGTGTTTTCCCTGACTATCGTTAAAGGACAAGTAGTACTGTGTTTTCCCTGACTATCGTTAAAGGACATGTAGTACTGTGTTTTCCCTGACTATCGTTAAAGGACATGTAGTACTGTGTTTTCCCTGACTATCCTTAAAGGACATGTAGTACTGTGTTTTCCCTGACTTTCGTTAAAGGACATGTAGTACTGTGTTTTCCCTGACTATCGTAAAAGGACATGAAGTACCGTGTTTTCCCTGTCTATCGTTAAAAGACATGTAGTTCTGTGTTTTCCCTGACTATCGTTAAAGGACATGTAGTACTGTGTTTTTCCTGACTACCGTTAAAGGACATGTAGTACTGTGTTTTCCCTGACTATCGTTAAAGGACATGTAGTTCTGTGTTTTCCCTGACTATCGTTAAAGAACATGTAGTACCGTGTTTTCCCTGTCTATCGTTAAAGGACATGTAGTACTGTGTTTTCCCTGACTTTCGTTAAAGGACATGTAGTACCGTGTTTTCCCTGACTATCGTTAAAGGACAAGTAGTAAGGTGTTTTCCCTGACTATCGTTAAAGGACATGTAGTACCGTGTTTTCCCTGACTATCGTTAAAGGACATGTAGTACTGTGTTTTCCCTGACTATCGTTAAAGGACATGTAGTACCGTGTTTTCCCTGACCATCGTTAAAGGACATGTAGTACCGTGTTTTCCCAGTCTATCGTTAAAGGACATGTAGTACTGTGTTTTCCCTGTAGTACTGTGTTTTCCCTGACTATCCCTAAAGGACATGTAGTACCGTGTTTTCCCTGACTATCGTTAAAGGACATGTAGTACTGTGTTTTCCCTGACTATCGTTAAAGGACATGTAGTACCGTGTTTTCCCTGACCATCGTTAAAGGACATGTAGTGCTGTGTTTTCCCTGACTATCGTTAAAGGACATGTAGTGCTGTGTTTTCCCTGACTATCCTTAAAGGACATGTAGTACTGTGTTTTCCCTGACTATCCTTAAAGGACATGTAGTACTGTGTTTTCCCTGACTATCGTTAAAGGACATTTAGTACTGTTTTTCCCTGACTATCGTTAAAGGACATGTAGTACTGTGTTTTCCCTGTCTATTGTTAAAGGACATGTAGTACCGTGTTTTCCCTGACTATCGTCAAAGGACATGAAGTACCGTGTTTTCCCTGACTATCGTTAAAGGACATGTAGTACCGTGTTTTCCCTGACTATCGTTAAAGGACATGTAGTACTGTGTTTTCCCTGACTATCCTTAAAGGACATTTAGTACTGTGTTTTCCCTGCCTATCGTTAAAGGACATGTAGTACTGTGTTTTCCCTGACTATCGTTAAAGGACATGTAGTACCGTGTTTTCCCTGTCTATCGTTAAAGGACATGTAGTACTGTGTTTTCCCTGTAGTACTGTGTTTTCCCTGTAGTACCGTGTTTTCCCTGACTATCGTTAAAGGACACGTAGTACTGTGTTTTCCCTGACTATCGTTAAAGGACATGTAGTACTGTGTTTTCCCTGACTATCGTTAAAGGACATGTAGTACTGTGTTTTCCCTGACTATCGTTAATGGACATGTAGTACCGTGTTTTCCCTGACTATCGTTAAAGGACATGTAGTACTTTTTGAGTTATCACTCTTGATATAAATCCATACAGTTCTGCGGTCCGATGGTGCTATGAAGAAAATGAGTTGTTTTAGGGAAAAAACCAGATGTTTAAAAAAATTCCCCAGTCCAATAAGCATTTTTGATTTATGAATCCTGTTACTCAACTGATACTTGTATGTCCCTCCATTGTCTTTAGGAGTATACTAAATGTTAAAATGTCCTGTAAAAACAAAAGTATTGCGCCAAATGCATGAATTGCAAAAATAAAACAAACGAACGAATCAAAATATGAATTCCATGAAATATCGATGACGGGGAAATAAGCCGTACATATTAATATGCAGCAAGGTCCAATTAATAAAAGAACATACATATAATTCTAGCATAGAACAAAGGAGCACAAAGTAGTGTTACTAAGATTATACATGTATATTCACTAATACTTCAATACAAAAGCACGAAATACATAAATATGAATATCAGAGGCGGATTTTCTCGTTGTACATGAAAATTATATTGATAATAATTATATATTGTGGTAGAAATTCAGCCTGAGGATGAAACCTACACCAATCTCTACCACATATATCAGAAAATACATTAACACAATTTACTATCGGCAAAAATATTTCACCTGACCATTAAGATATGATATCATTTTACAAGTGACCCGCCCCTTTTACAAGTGATCCGCCCCTGATTATTTGCTACAAAAATAATAAGATTTTCATGATGCATTTATATAAATACACTTTACCTATACCTCTTTGTGGTACAAGCGGAAGTGAGGGTTGTAGTGTGACAACCGCCGCCGCTATAAGCAATCAAATTTCAAATGAAACAATTAAATTATAAAAAAAAATAAATATAAACGCAAGCAACGCAAGCGTAGTGCTAATCCCCTCATATAGCAAAAATAAAAATTCCAATATTTACTATATCCAATCAACTTTACATCGCCCATTGTGCTAATATAGACATTGACCTTGAATCTTGAAAATCAAAAGGTTTCGTCCTCTCGTCATTGACAACTCGAAGAATGAAAGTAGAGTGTGGCATCTAGAGTGTTCAGAAGGTATTTTCTCTTATCGTCTATTGTGGCCTTCACCTTTGACCTTGAAAATCAGAAGCTGTCGTCTTCTCACCGTGGACAACTTACATACAAAGTTTGAAGATTGGTAGTAAACTATTTTGTTTAAAGTGTCCACAAGGTTTTTCTTTTACTGCCCTTGTGACCTTGGCCTTTGACCTCTGAATACCAATAAATTAATGTTGTCTTCTCACTATGGACAACTAACTTGAGGTGTTTGATGAAGATTGAAAGTAAACTGTGACCTCTTAGAGTCACTAGAGTGTCCATATATTTTTATACCCCCGCAAACGACGTTTAGGGGGGTATATAGGAATCACCATGCCCGTCCGTCTGTCTGTCTTTCCGCCCGGTTAAGAAGTTTTAAAGCAGATTTCTTTTATACTATTAATGGTAGGCCTTTCATAGTTCATACGCACATTCACCATAAAGAGAACTACATTTTAGTACCATGGACTTTGACCCTGTGACCTTGACCTTCATCGTATGTTCAGATGTTTTGAAAGCAGATTTCATTTTAACCCTGTGAACTTGACCTTCACCCTATGTTTAGATGTTATGAAAGCAGATTTCTCTTATACTATAAATGGTAGGCCTTTCATGTTTCATACACACATTCACCACAAAGAGTACTACACTTTGGTATCATGATTTTTGACATTGTGACCTTGACTTTGGGTTTATGTTGAAATTAGGACAGATTTAGAAATTTTGAAAGCAGATTTCTTTCATACTATAAATGGTAGGTCTTTCATATTTCATACAAACATTCATCACAAAGAGTACTACAGTTTGGTATCATGACTTTTGTCCTTGTGACCTTGACCTTGACTTTGGAATTATGTTGCAATTTAAGTTAAGAAAATTTGAAAGCAGATTTGTTGCATAATATAAATTGTAGGCATTTCACGTTGCATCATACATGGTCCCATTTATAAAAAAAAAGTCCCGCGGGGGTATGATCCATCCTAGTTCTGGATCTTAAATCTCTGACCTTAAAAATTAGATGGTGTCGTCCTCTCACCATGGAAAACTTGCATTCAAACTTTGATGAAGATTGGAACTAAACTATGACCTCTACATTGTCCACAAGTTCTATGATTAGAAATAGTGACCTAAACCTTTGACCTTGAAAATCAATAGGCGTCGTCTTTTCACCATGGACAACTGACATGCAAATTTTATGAAGATTCGAAAACTGACATGGACTGTCCACAAGATTATTCTATTATTGCCAACTGTGACCTTTAACCCCTGACCTTGAAAATCAATAGGTGTCCTCTTCTCACCATGGAAACTTACGTGCAAATTCGATAAAGATTGAGAGTAGACTCTGACCTCTAGAGTGTCCACAAGCTTTTTTGTGGACACCCCCCCCCCAACACACACATACAAGTTGGCGTTACTATCATCCCTTCGGCAACGAAGTTGCGCGAGGGATTAATAATAAGGAATGAAAGTGCCTATGACACACTGAAACGGTGGGTCTCTTGCAACAGCAATCAATGAAAGGAAGCAATATTGACATTTGAGCTCTTTTATCGATGATTTCACATCGTCACCCACTTGTGGTCTTAGTTATCATCTGAAATCAATATTCTAATGCTTATTTTCATGTCATTGACCTTGACTTTTGACTTCTGATGTCCAGCTTTGGTCTTGACATTAAGATGGTTATTAAACCTCCACGAGTATTTGGTGTTGACATTAAGATGGTTATTAAACCTCCACCAGTATTTGGTGTTGACATTAAGATGGTTATTAAACCTCCACCAGTATTTGGTGTTGACATTAAGATGGTTATTAAACTCCACCAGTATTTGGTGTTGACATTAAGATGGTTATTAAACCTCCACCAGTATTTGGTGTTGACATTAAGATGGTTATTAAACCTCCACCAGTATTTGGTGTTGACATTAAGATGGTTATTAAACCTCCACCAGTATTTGGTGTTGACATTAAGATGGTTATTAAACCTCCACCAGTATTTGGTGTTGACATTAAGATGGTTATTAAACCTCCATCAGTATTTGGTGTTGACATTAAGATGGTTATTAAACCTCCACCAGTATTTGGTGTTGAAACTTTGCCTTGGTGAACATTCATCTGAAGTTTGACTAATTACGTAAGACCCGTACCATTACGTGAAGGGGCATTGTGAAAAGAAATATCTAATTTGGAATAAAATATAGACAAAAATATACAACCAAAGCCGGCAAATATCATCATGTCAACATACAGTATCTAGCAGTGGCGGATCCAGTTTATGAGTGTGTGTGTGTGGGGGGGGGGGGGCGTAAAATTAGCGAAGGGTCTGATGACCGCCAAGCCTAAGGTCCTAGCGGGTCCAGGGTGGAACCCTGGTAGATGTGGAAGTTCTTGCATTATGCTAATATGGATATTTCTGAGCTCTTCTTTGTAGCCATTGAATACAAAATACAACCGCATTTCAGATTCAAGATTTTAAAATTTATGGACAAAGTTGAGACCAGTCTTTTAAATTCGATTTCTAGTATCTTGTTTAGACTATAACTATATTTCAAAGTTTATTAATATCCATATTAGCCAGATAGTTCTTCATTTTCACAGTTTTTTATCACTGTATCGATATTAATTAGCTTCTTTTCAACATGGCTATATACCCCCTACTCTTTGGTCTTTAAGTATCTAGAAACAAGTTTACCAAAATAAAAGTTGTATGAAGAATCTCCAAATACATTACCTTTGAGTAATTATCAAGTTTTTCTTGCATATAGATCATTGTGTAGAAGAAATACTAGATGAAAATCAGCCCTTATCTTATCAGTTCCTTGATGCACTTGACAATTATATGAACTAAGAAGTAGTTTAAAATATATTTACTAACATTTATCTTTTGATACTGATCGCTTTACCTATGATTTGCAAATTTTAGGAAGGTGTACGCCCCTCTCTTGAATCCGCCACTGTCTAGAAGCCCATAAGGCTAACCTGACAAATACTTAGTTCCCTAAACATCCCTTGAAAATATAGGAAGAAACAACAGAGAAAACTAACAAAACAAGAGTAAAACAGGGGCAACAAAAGCGTAACATTATGATAGACTGAATATTTATCATTATTTACTTGGGCCTTTTGTGGGTTTTTTATATTATAACTTGTTTTACTTTGACCTTGTTAATATAATTAACCCTCATCCTACAAGCAATACGTGGAAGGTATGAGGATTTTACGCCGTTTGTCTTCTATCGTATCTGCATGGCTTGTCCTACATTGGTAACTGTGACCTTTCACTTTGACCTTCAACAACAGCCGAGAGAAGTCCAGAAAACTGAGAATTTCATGAAATTTGCTCATTCCAGGGGCCATAACTCCTGTAAAAATATGTCAATCACAACCAAACTCAATCTTGATCTGTATACACTATAACACTAAGATGTATTCACATATAAAAAATCATTTCAATATCTGCAATATCATGGAACAAAAGTCCGGAAAACTGAGAATTTCATGAAATTTGTTAAGTCCAAGGGCCATCACTCTTGTAAACAAAGTTAAATCGGAATCAAACTCAAACTTCATGTGTATCACATTGAGATAAACGCACATACCAAAATAAGTCCAATATATGCAACAACAGCGATAAAAGTCTGGAAAACTAAAGTGTAACGGACAGACGGATGGACGGACAGACAAACGGGGTGGAAACTGTAAGTCTCCTCCGGCGAGCTGGTATGGGACTAATAGAGCCGGCAGGGGACTAATAGAGCCGGCAGGGGACTAATAAAGTGTCAGAGCGTTCTTATTTAAAATACAACTTTATGATGTACATAGTTGTATACTTACGTGTAGATTCGATGGTACCCTTTCGGACTACCCTCGCCTCAAATCCGTCGATAATCATGATTTCTCGGTCGTCTACAACTCGCCTACTGTCTACAACAACTCTCGTGTTATCTCTGACGTCAATGCCTCGGTCTGGGTTCCTTACCATGGTACCGTTGGCTGTTATGAACAACGTGTTTCTATTTCCTGTCTGTCTCGATGACGTTCTCCTGTTTGTATTCAAGGTCCCATTAGCCCGGATGATAATAGTATTCACGTTAGTTTGGCTTGTCCTTTGGACTGTGTTTCTGTTTAAAGTCCCATTTGGTCTAATTACCATCGTATCTTTGATGATAACTGGTGGCCGAGCACGAGGAGGCGGAGTTTGAAATGGAGCATAAGTAGGGCGTGGCGTTGCCGTGGTGATAGGAATCGGGCTTGGTTTAAATAAAACAACCCTATTTATATCATCTGGTCTGATATAAGTAGTATCAGTGCGCCCTCTGTTGAGAATAGAACTGTCTGGTCTGACAATGCCGTGCATTTCTAAGTAATCCTTCTGTACATTCCAAACATCAAGCCTTTCTACAACAGCGTCAGCATACCGTTCCCGAATCATGTCAGATAGCGAGCGTCCAAAGTAAGTCCTCCTGCTCCAGTCAAGTACTTCCGTCTGAGGAGTTCCGAATGTTTGGTGAGCTAACTCAACGCCGTTCAAAAACATGGTCAAACCTGTCGTCACAATGAAACAAAACATTTTTCAAATTAGTCAAATTTGTTCAGCATCAAGCTTTCAACGATTTTAGTAAGATTTATTATGTTAAATTATATATTTTGATTTACGGAGGCCTAAAGATAAGAGTCGGTCATTTACCTCTCTGTGGTTGCCAGGTGATTTCCACCAGCTGCTATTCTCCAGCTTTAAAGTCCGAGGAAGATACAGTCCAGGATTTTGTTGGCGTCCTCGCTGTGGCGTACAGTTTCCCGCCACGGTAATACACAGACAATGGAAAACTGTCCAAGAAATACATGTTCTCCAAGAGTCTTTCTGGACGAGCTGAAAATCGCACTGTAAAACCTCGTGATTCGCAGTTCTTCAAGTTTCCGTTACAAATCAAGTCATCTCCGAGGTCCAAGTACTGACTTTTCCCATTTATTCTGATTGCGCCACCGTGTTGTCCCGGAGAACGTGTGGCGCCTCCATATAGAGTTATAGTTCTTGAAGGGAGAACAATCTGACTTTTACCATCTTCTACCCTAACAACACGACTGAGTGGTAGAGCTTGATGATTTACATATCCTGGAAAAGTAGATATCGGAGATGGAGAGTTTAAAAAGTACATTAAATTTTCAGTTATTTTAAGTGAAAAATATTTCATGTGATTATAGGAAAAAGAAACAAGACTATGAACACTGCAAACAATAATCCAAAATGCAAATACTCGTTTCATTAAATAAGTGTTCTATTTCAATTAAAAATAAGATTGAATTGTTGAAATTAAATACATGTACAAGTATATTAAGAAATCATACTAAAGTATGTGAAATATTCCATTAAAAACTTTCTTATCACTTTTATCACGGTCGCAAATCACGTGATACACAAATGATATGTTCCATGGGAATCCCTTTGATTAATAAATTAATAAACTTAAATCTTCCAAATATGAATCTATTTTAGATTATCATATGACCATCATTATCAATTATATGATGGCAATCTACTCTGGTCAAAAATAGACATATATTCAGAGAACACATAAAAACAGAAAATTTTCTCCTTGAGTGTTCTCTGAATATTACGATATTCTTGATCAGAATAGATTACCATCATATAATTGATAATGATGGTCATATGATAGGCCTAAAATAAATTCATATAAAGTAGATTTAGACATCATTTACCCGGTGAATAGATGGGGATTACCGTGGAACAGATCATTTGCGTATCACGTGAAACGTGACCGTGTTTGTCGCCGTACCTTCAAGCTGTCCTGCAGCAAGGGCGTCTTTGAATGTTCCGTAAATATATCGCACCTCGTCAACGCTGCCTTTGATCGTTTTCGCCGTGTCCGTAGAAGATCTGCCAATGTAAACACTACTAGTATTCGGATCGTCACCCTGGAAAGAACTCCATGCGGAGGAAAACGCCTCCTGGCGACCATCTATAAATAGACTGATTCCCTCATCCGGGGACCATGACATAACCACCTGGTGCCATCTATCGGCACGAATGTTAGGAGTTGATGCCTCCCACATCTTGCCATTGGCATTAAATCTTGCTATCAGCTGTCCATCCTTGTAAGACAGAGAGTAGGACGGACTGGACAAAAAATACGTCCCGTCTTCCAACTGTCTTGCTTTTAACCAAAGAGATATGGTCAGTCCATGTTTACATTTATTCAGATTCCCCATACATTTATCGCCATGGTTACCAAGATCTACGTACTGTCCGTATCCGTTAAGATTAACAGCAGATCCAATGATTCCCGGAGCCAGCTGAGCGCCATTTGCTAAATTGATGGTATAAAGTGGATGTACAATCTGACCATTATTTGCCGTTTCCATGGAGAAAGTCTCGTGCTGAATGTTGTCTGTGGAGGTTAAAGATTAGAAAACAACATTCAAAAAACTTCATGCAAACTCAGGTGGAACTCATTTCATTTCAACAATATCAAATTAGGTAAAAGCAAACAAAACATTGTGTTTCATCGTACATGTATTAGTAAAATACTTCAAACATCAATTGATATTTCCGACATACTATGGCCAATGAAAACATGCCATTTGTCAAAAACGTCACGACAGGGCATACGTTAAGAAGCTGCGTGGAGCAAAGTGTAGAATGCGGAATGAAATGGAAAGCAAAATGAAAAAGGGAAGAATGGCAGCATATAAAGACCGTTTTGGGATTGAATTAACTATGCGCAGTGGATTGACGTTTAGGGGGGGGGGGGGGGGGAGGAGGAAGTTCCGGTATTTTTTTAATGCTACTACAGCGAGGTTATATGATACGGAATTAGGGGGAGAGGGTTTCCAGAGCTCATTAAATACGTTAAAGTACATACGTTGTCTTTCCTTTCCATGTTGTATACATGTATCCAATGTTCCAGCGGTTTGTATAATTATGAATTCTAAGATGTAATCTTACTTTTTTTGACAACATTGCCTTGAAAACTTATGCCATTTAGTAATTTTTACTTTCATATCCGCGAAGTCACGCTGAAATTAACATTGAAAACGCACAATCTAAACAGAGTTTTGTCTGTATAATTTGACTATGCTAACAACCACATAAGTTATACCAAACATATGATTATAAAAAGCGAGATATATTGTCCTGTGTCAATTTTATTCAAAGTTCTCAAGAGTAAATGGATAAAATCGTGTTTATCAAGTTTCTGAAATGTGCCGTGCGGACAATACGCTCCATCCCACTCTCCACTCCATGCAGCTCCGCTCAGGGTTTTTTTTTCAAAATCACGTTTGATGCATGCATCTTTAAACTTTAAAAAATACAGTGTTCTAAGAGCTATATAGATAAAACTAAAATACACATAGGAAAACTTTTGAGAAAAAGATAAATTTGGTTTTTAACCGATAAGCTCAAAGTGCATCAAAGATGCGAAGTGCCGAGTTTCAAAAACTGAAATGCAAGTACAAATATGCAGAATTACATGAATTGTGTGTGGTCTGTACATTTGTACACGTCCAAATCAAACTATAGTGGTAATGATGATGCGATACAAACTCTAATCTCGTATGATTCGGAAACCATTTTCAATTAAACAAAACGTTTTTCATAAAAAAACAGATGTCTCCCCCCTCCCTCCAAGATACTTTGAGCTTAGGCCAAAATGCAAAATGATGTGAAACCTTTGAGTCATGGGCAACATAATACTAAAACATGAAAGTGATTCATTACATTGTTTGAGGTAAAGGCCAAACATGATTGGCATATACAATTTCATTATAAGCATATTTAAAGAAATTGACTTTGGTCACATGACCTTGGATATAGGTGATCTGAAACCTACACTCACTGACGAGGGTTCAGTACCCGAAACATGCATGTCTGGTCCATGCAGCAAACTTATCTGCTTTTAAATGATGCTATTGAATTTGAAGACGTTTAACATTGTATGGATCATGAGCAACAAAAAACTGAATTAGTGATTGGATACACGGTTCAAAATATAAAGCCTAAACATTACATGTATTAGAATAGACAATTTCAGCCTGGACATGCTTAGCATATACAATTTCATTACCAAAGTAAGAAGCTACCTTAACCATGTGACGTTGGGACAATGTGATAAGAAACATTTAGTCCTTAGAAACAACATACTAAAATATGAAAACAATTGTAAGAAGGGTTCAGGAGATATAGCCCAGACAATATTAGTATGTACAATTTCATTAAAAAGAACTAAATGATCTTGACCTTGGGCACATGACCTTGGGTCAAGGTGAT
Source organism: Pinctada fucata (assembly GCA_028142955.1). NCBI lineage: Eukaryota > Metazoa > Mollusca > Bivalvia > Pterioida > Pteriidae > Pinctada > Pinctada fucata. Next base: position 29,752,759 of record AP027115.1, read on the forward strand.
AAGAAACCCTCCAATCCTGAGCAACAGCATACTATAGTATAAGAGTGATCCAGTATACGATTCCACAGATATAGCACAGACTCAATAGCATTTACAATTTCATTAAAAAATGTAATACTTGACCTTAGTCATATGACCTTTGATCAAGAAGGTGTGAAACCTTTGGGTCATCAGCACCATCATACTAAAATATGACGTGATCCGATCACGATTCAAAAGATTAAGCCTGGACATAATACATGTAACAAATACAATTTCATTTAAAATATACTAATTGACCTTGACTTTGGTCACATGACCTTGAGTCAACGTGATGTAAAACCTTTACGTGATAAGCAACAACATACTAAAATATGAAAGTGATCCGGCAAACGGTTCAAGAGATATAGCCCGGACAAGAATGTATGCACAATATCATTAAAAATGCACTAAGTGACCTTGACCTTGGTCACATGACCTTGGGTCAAGGTGATGTGAAACCTACGGGTCATAAGCAACAACATACTTAGATAAGAAAGTGATCCAGCAAATGGTTCAAGAGGTATAGCTCGTACAGGAATGTATGCATAATTTCATTAAAAATGCACTAAGTGACCTTGGTCACATGACCTTGGGTCAAGGTGATGTGAAACCATTGGGTCATAAGCAACAACATACTAAAATATGAAAGTCTTCCGGCAAACGGTTCAAGGGATATAGCACAGACTGGAATGTATGTAAAGTTTCATTAAAAATGCACTAAGTGACCTTGACCTTGGTCGCATGACCTTGGGTCAAGGTGATGTGAAACCTTCTGGTCATAAGCAACAACATACTAAAATATGAAAGTGATCCGACAAACGGTTCAAGAGATATAGCCCGGACAGGAATGTATGCATAATTTCATTAAAAATGCACTAAGTGACCTTGACCTTGGTCACATGACCTTGGGTCATGGTGATGTGAAACCTTCGGGTCATAAGCAACAACATACTAAAATATGAAAGAGATCGGGCAAACGGTTCAAGAGATATAGCCCGGACAAGAATGTATGCACAATATCATTAAAAATGCACTAAGTGACCTTGACCTTGGTCACATGACCTTGGGTCAAGGTGATGTGAAACCTTCGGGTCATAAGCAACAACATACTAAAATATGAAAGTGATCCGACAAACGGTTCAAGAGATATAGCCCGGACAGGAATGTATGCATAATTTCATTAAAAATGCACTTAGTGACCTTGACCTTGGTCACATGACCTTGGGTCAAGGTGATGTGAAACCTTCGGGTCATAAGCAACAACATACTAAAATATGAAAGTGATCGGGCAAACGGTTCAGGAGATATAGCCCGGACACGATGTGTGACAGACGGACAGACAGACAGACGGACGACGAAGGCAAAACCAATATGTCTCCTCCCCGTTGGGGGGGAGACATAATCATCAGAGTCCTATGACCTTTACCTTTGACCTGTTGACCCAAAATTCGATAGGGCTTATCCTTGACTAATTGTGAACATTTCTGGCAAGTTTCATGATAACATGTGCAATACACGCTCCAATATGATATGGAAACCATTTCAATCACAAGAGTCATATGATCCAAAATCAAGAGCCTCAATAGGGGTCAGATATCCTTAATTTATGGGAAGTAAGTGTATTAAGTTTCATTGCAATAGCACTAATCATACATGTAACGTGCATGTCTGGTCCATGCTGTTAATTTATCTGCTCTAAAATGATGCTAATGAATTTGAAGACGTAAAACAATTATAGTCTGGAAACCAATTGTTAACGCCCCCCCCCCCCCCCCCCCCCCCCCCCCCCCCAATCAAATTAAGAGCAGATTTTTGCAACTCGGCTAAAAATTCATAAATGCGAAAGGTAACTAAATCTACAAATAAAAGAATTACAAATGAAGCTGGAAACTCGAACTGTAGCAAACTCAGGGACTCTTACTGAAAAACAAACAAACAAAACAATCACAACAAAATCTGGTGTTGTGCTGTTATATATGAATTATCATAGTAGTTATCTTGCTGTTACAGTAACAGACATCAACAGGGAGAACAGAAAATTCTAAAACATCATAAATCATTCTCAAGATGGGGTGTCGTCTTTTGGTCTGTAAAAATAATAACAAAGTATGCAAATGTGACAGATTTTGTTATGAACAAAAAATATGCATAATTGTGTAAATGAGTTTTACATTTGTAAAAGTTTTTGAAGAACAGACTTATAGAAATCAAAAGTATTTATATGTAGAGAATGATTTACGGCGTGTAAGAGGGTGATATGGGTGCAGTAACACGTAAATATCATGCTGCTATAACCTCCTGGGACTAGTCTATCAGCTCTCAATTTTATCTCCATAGAAACCTGTAAACATTGCTAAACAAACATGGCTAAAACAAAATTATGTTATAAAAAACGAAATAATTGACGATTCATGTCAATTGAAGTGAGATATTTCTTGCAATCATAAAGTCTATAGAACTAACTCATCATGATCAGTTGATTACATTTACCAAAGTCAATACCATTCACAATATCCGTGTTTTTCCCATATAACTGAAGTGTAAGCAAGTGATACCAACCTCTGACTATGTAGTCAAACGCCAGCATTTCTTCACGGCGTCCATACCAAGTCTCCAATTCATCCATCAGTAAGTTAGCCGTACGTGTGCTCTGTGTGCTGTCGCCGGGGTTGGCCCGCCCTATGTACACACGTTTGTTCTGGTTGGGCACAACAGGGACGTTCTTAAAGGTCGACTCCTCCGCCACTAAGGTATTGTTAAGGTACATCTTTAAGCCAAAGTCTGGATGCCATGATAATTCTACGTAATTCCAGAAACCAGTGTCTACTCTCGGGAATTCTACATTCCATTCCTTTCCATTAAGCTGTACCGAGGCGTGTATATTTCCACCCTTTTGGTACATCCGTACTCCATTATTTCCCGTGGAAAATATATACATATTATCTTCATACCTTTGGAAATTAATCCATGATGATATTGTCAGTCCGTTGGAACATTTGTAGAGGTTTCCTAAGCATTCGTTACGGAGATCCCCGATGTCTACGTATTGGTTATTTCCATCCAAGCTAAGAGCATTTCCGATGACACCCGGAACTAACCGAGCACTACCGAACATTCTTGGCGTAAGCGATCTAACATTGATGACATCACCTTGTGTGGAATCCATATCTATCAGATGACTTTCAGGTTTCCCTTTAAATAAAATTTCAACAAGTACATGTATTTCATGTATGTATACAATTTATTTTAGATTCACAAAGATCGCCTGGCTACTATGCGTATGCGCTACAAAAACATCGTATTTTATTACGCATTACGCATACCCAGGCGATCTCTCGGCCTGTGAGATTCACGTATATTTTTCTCTCATATCAGGTTGTGTTACATGTACAACTAAAAGTAACCGTTCAAGAGAATTTGAGAAAGATATACGTAATTTGTTTGTAGAATTTTTAGATCTTCTTCGTTGAGAATATTTCAATATAAAAAGCATTTACCTCTTTGTATGTAACCAAAGGCAATCAGATAGTCCCGTGGTCCGTACCAATACTCCAATTCGTCATACATGGCCTTGCCGTATGTGCCAGTCTCCATGTAAACGTTACCCCGACCTAGATACATCTTATTCTCTGTAGACTGTCCCAGGAATCCAGGAGGAGTAGAGGTGTCTCGGGAGGTCGGTCGTTCATCATTAGCTACCTCATTATTATTTACGTAGATGTGTATTCCCTTCTCTGGATCCCATGATATTTCTATAAAATACCATTCATCGGGGAAAAGTACATCTGTACTGGCCGTCCAGAGCTTTGTAGATGTCGCTGCTGATACTTCGACATTGTTGTTTTTATTCTGAATCGTAATGCCGTTATGACCACTGGAGAAAAAGTACATGTCGTTCTGAAAATTTTCGGGTCTGAACCACATTGCGACCATAACACCATGTGGACACAAGTCCAAATTTCCAAGGCAGATGGTTGAAACCTCACCAAAATCAACCACTTGTCTCTCACCATTTAGCTTTATAGCGTTTCCTATTTTACCATTGACAGTTTTTGGATTGTTATAAGTATCTATCATAAGTGCTGGATGAAGTAAACGATCACCCATCGTCTTGTCAAGACCGAAGAAATACTTAGTTGGTTTTCCTGAAAAAATAAAGAGGAGATCACTCTAAATTTAAAGAGGATAAACAAATATCATACTGAAAGAGTTCTCTCTCTTTGGCGTTGTGTTACTCGAGGGATCCAAGTAACGTTTTCCGAGTAATTTGTGCAAACAACATAAAACAGAAAAAAAGATATAAGAAATTTAAGATGGAGGACAGGTTTGCAGGGTTGTGAACTTGTTCGCTGACTAACTAAAGTGTTCTGTCTCTTATTGTGGCAGCCAGTAGACGGAATCATTCAGAAGATGGAATCTTGATCATGTTGATCAGATCAAACATGATTACCTTTGATGGCTACAGTGATGATGAAAGCTACAATATTTAGAACAGACGTCAAGTTTCAATCCATGGAAATGAATATAAACTCATTACTACCGTTTTATGTACAATGAATATTTAAACTAATTTTAGAAAATGTGAACTTTTGACGCTGTGAAACGAGCCGCTTTTGAATATTCTAAATAAAATATACAATTATTTACTTTTACTGAGGTAAATACAATGGTTTAGTTCCCCGAGAAGACAATATTTACCGAGCCCGGAGAGCGAGGTGAATAGTGTTTTCGAGGGGAGCTCAACCATTGCAGGGATGAAAATTCGTTGAAATTTTCAGGGGCCAAGTGGGCTCCCAAGTCAAAAAATGTGGGCGCCCACATCAAAAACAATTAGCCCACATCAAAACGTTGTATCTAAAAGGGGTAGGGCCACGAGAACCCTGAATCGGCCCTTGATTTTTCTCTTAAAATAAATTTCATGAGGAATACTTACAGTATATCTCTCATGAAAATACACAAATGTTTACCGCTTTTCATGAAAAGAATAATATCACCAAACAATGTGCCATTTAACTGTAATGACGTCATGAAGTGACGTCATTTTGACGTTATTGACAAAATATGGCGAAAATTGCTGGGAATCTTGTCTTTTGTCGAAGAATTCAATGTGGCCGCATGGCGTTAACTGAGATAACACGTTTATGACAAAAGGATATAATGATAATCTTTCACATATACATTTTCCATCATAGTTAATGCATGCGGCCATTGCTAATTTAATAGAAATATTGAGTTTTTGCATCAATTTCGCCGAATATGACCTATTTTGTTGTTTTCAAAGGGCTCAAAGGTGTTGATAAAAGCAATGTTTACAAAAAGTAGATTCGTGATTCAGTAGAGAACGTTTCAAAATGTCAAATAACAGTTAAAAATTCTATGAAGTACAATGTTCAAAATTTATCAAAATTAGGGCCAATATCGGGCTTCGTGGCCCTACCCCTTTATATTTTTAAATTTAAGCCCCCCCCCCCCCCCCTCTCTTCTTCCCCGTATCAAGTCATGGAACACGTGTACCGAGTGTGAAATTAACGCCAAAAATGAGAGAGAGACACTGGTGTACATGTTGATCTAATGGACCGTTTATTTGACTGTTATCTGACCGTTTACATGTATCTTCCAACACGATTCTTTCATCAAATCAGTTTGAGTAATTTTTCCGCGTAAATTCACTTACGATTTTAGATGTTTCTATATTTTAACGTAGCTCGCGGGGAAGCTTTCATCACAATCAAATGTGTACGCAGGTTTCACCCTCGAATTTTTTTATGTGCACATCTACGCTATGACGTCATAAACCTTACTTGATCGTAACGTCACGCTACGTTGCGCAACATTTATCGATAGGGCGCAAATTATGGCGTAATTTTTTTCAATACTTATATACACAAGGTACAATGAATATAATTCCAAATTTCTATAGGATCTGATGAAGGCTTTACTTTTGATCACGCTTTCTCTCGCTCTCCTTGTTGCTTGTTTCTGTGCACAATTGGCGTGTCCGACAGAAAAGGAGGACGGACTGAGAATCTAAAGATGAAATATTGAAGCTGTATCAACTAAAGTTTAAAGATTTTGAAAAGGTTAAACTTCAAGGTCTGTGAGACTAGGTCAAAGGTCCAGGTTTTCATTGAAAGATCACGTCAGAGGAATTCCGGTGAGAAATGTATAACTCATATCCCTTCAATAAATTAAATGATGATGTAAGTTTTGAAAGAACGTCAAGGTCAAGGTCACTAGTTCAAAGATGGGACAAAAAATATTGGCACGCCGGGTCCATTCCGTCTTTGTTTATCTTCATGTACGGTTCCTTCTCAATGCTCCTTAAATTTTGTTCTCCCGCTGTTGACTAAAACATATATGTATATTCTTTGAGAATTGGAGAAGTGAGAGGGTTGTGCGCACGTAATCCAGGATAACCACACCATTTGCTACTTGCGTGACAGATGGCCGTCCAAAGTCGGCACCGGTTGCCCATTGGTCTCGTCGGTTTATGTGTAGTCTTTTGTGTTTGATGTTTACATGTCGTGTGTATCTTTTCCGTCTCGTGCTGTACTCGTCTTTTGTGTTTTTTCATCGGGTGTTTTGGTGTTTTACTGTTGATGCTGCAACGGGGTCTTGTTGGAGATCTCCTCCCTTCTTTCTATTTCAAGGTCATATTGATGCGTTAGATTTGTCTCAGTATGGTCTGTTTTATAAGCTGATCCAATCAGTTTTCATTCAGCAGAATATAAGGGGGGGCGGACAGGGGGTACCTATCTCCCCCTCCCACCCCTTACATCCCCTCCCGCTCCCTCCCCTCCTTTTCACCCTTCCCTTACCTCCACCCTCCGCCCCCCCCTCCCCCAGCACCCTTCCCCCTCTCTCCCTCCCTCCCTTCCCTCCCTCTCTCCCTTCCCTGTCCATCCCCTCATATAACGCAACAGCTTCCCCAAAAAAGTTGAAGCACAAAAAAACCAAAGATTTTTACAAGTAGATTATACTCCGGAATCAAGGTCACAGTATTAAAGATTTGGGATCCACGCAAGGTCTTGCCATAGAGACTACATATGTGCAAGATGTTTGTTTGGATTTTTTTTTTTTTTTTTTTTTTGTAATCGGAAAAAAAGATACCGTACTGCCTTCTTGAGGAATTCCTGAACTCGGAGATTGAAATGGAAATTTCATTTTGATAATATATATAACGACAATCGAGGCGACTGTACGTAATGATTTTAAAACGAGCGTGAAATGAAAATCACTATGTATATTTTACATGGCCCGCCCCTCCCCAACCCTTTTCCGATATTATAAAGTACATGTACATATAGACAAGAGGGTACTTTTATTGTATACCCCGCCAAAACATATCGGATTAAATACCGGTAGTAATGAGCATGTCCGTTCGTCTGTTCCATATGATGTTTTCAAATATTTGAAGACAAATATGTCATGTACGGAGAATAAATTTAAGATAAATTAAGATAAAAATAAATTAAGAAATAAGGTCTAGCCCGAATACGGCCCATGTTATTGTTGCTTAATTATCTAAAAAAATAAAATTTGGTTTCTGGATGTTTTAAAGAAGACCGTTACAGAGAATCAAATATTCTGCATACTCCTTGACGTCATGTTGACACATGCGATCTGAACACGCTGTGACTTTGACGTTGCGAGTAAAATTGACGCCGAAGACACGCAAAACAAATTTTCAATCTTAAATTGCAAAAAATCTGCCGAGAAGACCTATCGATGTTTTTATATATTCGAATTCAGCTCATTCTCTACTTTTACGTGTAAGAAGGGCTTTAAGGATCTCCACAACTTAATGGAGAAAGTGGAAATGAAGCAAGCCGTGTTTTGCCTTTTGAATGAGTGCGCATTTTTGAATAATAAGTTGCAAAATGGCGATAAAAATTGCAAATTTCCCCCAAGATACCTAATAATTAGTAGAAATACAATACTCAACATGGCAACAATATTTTCGATCTCCCTTTTCACCCTCCTTGGTAAATTTCTAGATTAAAATTATTTTAGTTCAGAAAACGCATATTTCCGAATTAGAACGTCAATGCCGTCTTTGAGGCTTAAAATTTCGAAAAACTTCGTGAAATAGTTACATGAAAATTATATCAAAGATTGATCAAATCTTAAATTTCATGTAGACAAATTTTCAGGCTATGTCTTCTCGCAAAGTTTTTCGTGCCGTAACGCCGCAATGTACCTTAAGTATCAAAGTAGGGTTTTGATTTTGGTCATCTCAAGCACCTTTAAATAAATCAATGAATGCAGGTAAATCCAGTTATGAAATTAGTATAAAAATATTACGTCTCCAGACAGTGACATTGCACTTTTTGGGAAATGTTAGATTAGGGTTTTGGTATACTGATCACAAATGAGGATGCGTCTTTACAACTGCATTGTGCGCGTAGCGCAAGATGCAAAAGTTTTCCCTCAATTTTTGGTGTTGATACCTCGATCAACCAAAAAAGTATTACATAAAAAATAATACATTGATTACTTATCATTTCATTACGTCGCTTTTGAACGTTTATTTACAGCTTTGAAATCGTGTTGCATACGACGTTGCTTATGACGTTGCTAAGCGCGTACTTCCGTTTTGTGTTGATACAGGTATCAACAAAATTTCTCGGCCAATCAGAATCGTCGTTTCTTAATAATAACAATGGAAATTAAATGATTATGACGTCAACTTGACGTCGTGTCATGCCGACGTAGCAAAACAAGATGGCGGCGACCAAGAAATTTGGACAGACTTCATCAACAGAAATTGACGAAAAAAGACTAAAAGTTAATTCGTAGGTAGATTCCTTATAAACAATATTAAAAAATAACAATAACAATTGTTTTCAATGATTGATACGCTTAAAGGGAAGACATTTGAGTGAATTGTATGATACAGAGACCCCCACACATACAGTTAGAGGTATTCGACGTGATAAATTCGTTACACGGTTAGTTAGTGACCTGATACGGAAAAAACATGGTGTGAAAAGAAAAAAAAAAAGGCTTTCGCCTCGCCCGATACGGGTTTTCTTTTCACACCATGTATTTTTCCGTATCAGGTCACTAACTAACCGTGTAACTAATAATCTACCTCGGATGACGTCATCGTAGGTAGATATAACGTATTATTTTTTCATCTAGGCGCCGTTTTAGCCAATCAGAAAGCAGGAAATTAACCATTCATGTAATAATATTGTAATAACCATTATCAAAGTTCTTGATTTACAAGAAAATGAAACTGTACCTCTTTGTATAAGGTCCAAGTAAAGAAGTGTGTCTCTCTCCCCATACAGCATTTCTACTTCATCCACAATGGCAGACGGGAATTCCTGTTGTAGTGCATTGTTTGCCCGTCCAATATAGAATTTATCATCAGCATTAGAACCTCTTTTCTCAATGAGATGACTAACTTGTTTCGTCATCAGCTGCAAGTCCAGGAACATTGACAAACCCTTCTCTTGATTCCAACTCATTTCCACATAGTGCCATGTACCAGCCAGAAGTCCGTCAAACGAATCTGCCCATTTCTTATCGCCACTGAAAACCTCAGCATGTACATATGTCCCCACAGTAAAGATACTGAGACCTTTACTAGAGAAGAAATAAGAATATTGTCGTAATTCATTCAATTTCAGCCAAAAAGCTATTGTAAACCCGTGGATACACAGGGAGGGATCGCCAAGACATGACGCCGCGAAGTCTCCAACGTCGATGTTTCCGCCATCTTTGTAAAACTGAATTCCATTTCTGATTTTTCCGGGCACCGTGCGGACATTACCGATCACTTCTGTTCCAGCGTTAGTAACGATGAGCTCTCTGCCCTCGATCTGGTCCATATCAAACTCATACTTGTACATAGGACCTGTAAATTAGAAATTATCGGAACTGACAGTCCTCCCTGAATGAAATATCATAGTGTTAATCATATATAATACACTATTAATATAGTTTCCATGTATTATTTGTTATACAGTGTTTTACAGGAGGGAAACAGAAATATTTGGGTCGATGAAAAAAGTTGTATTGGACGAGGCGCAGCCAAGCTACCAAGTCCAGTACAACTTTTTTCATCGACCCAAATATTCGGTTCTTCTTGACCAATCAGATTGCAATAAATTTCCAAGAGGAGGGAAAATCTGTTATATACTTATGACAATTAATTTCTTTTCTTATTTTACTTAATTACCTTATTGTGCATATACCTCAAATCTCTGTACCTCTTTGAAGAATAGATTACAAGGGATGTCGATTCATATATCGTGGCGCTGTATGACATCGGACTAAAATTTAATAAATCTATTTACTTGTAATTGATCTTATTATAATTTCGTACCCAATTCTCTAACTTGATATTCATCCTTATATTCCGACCAGAACTTGAGTTCATCTACAGTAATTACACCAAGAGCCCCCCGTCGCCGCCTGTCCTGTGGTCTGCCTATAATAAAATCGTTATGACGTGGTCTCCGTAGAAGTGCTGCTCTGAAAATATATATATATATTAAATCAATATTTGTCTATATATATATGTAGATTATCAATTGTTTTCATTCTATAAACATGTCCGGTTATTTGCGGGTGACGAGTGATCGTCTCAACGTTCTTGCTTTCTGTCCTTGATCCCTTTGTAAGAATGAAAACTATCTGCCCTCATTAAAATCTCTTTTAAGATTTTAACGAGATATCACACGCGTTTCAGTAGCCTCCCTTAGACGAGAATTTTAAAGAAATCTCCACGCTGAAGATTTCCGATTTTCGTAACTTAAAATGTCTTGATGCTAGCCAACAGGGGATGCTTACTCCATCCGGGCACCTGGTCCCACCTCTAGCTTGCTAGGGGTCCGTCGATGTTTAATTTTGTGCTCTATTGTGAGTGTTGTTGAGATTATCGTCAGGATCTTCTTTAACTCATTGATGTTCTGGCTTTGTTATAATCGCTCAATCGACAAGTCGACCCAATAGCTCAGAGGTAGAGCTCTTGTCCACCATGCGAGAAGACCGCGGTTCGAGCCTGAGAGCTGGGATAATAAATAGATTGTCACTCGTATATAAATACGAATGTTTTTTATTCTTTGCAAAGTAATGGTAAGCCTAGAGTGACTAACATTAGTCATTTTTTTTGCTGAAATTGAACTTACAAATGTATTTGAAAATTTTGTTAAGACTTTTTTACCTACATACATATGTCGTATCTATTCAGAAATAAGTCAGGTGTCAGTAAAGTGTTTGAATAATATAGTTACTCATATGGTACATATAATATCATTACACATGTGCACATACTGTCGTGTTATCTCTTAAAATCTATATTCGGCTCTATTTATTTACATATTGACATCTTTGTGAGTGAAGGAACACTGCTGTGATATTTCAAAAAGATGATTATATAAATTCGGATGCTTTTGTCTTTGGTCACATAGTAAAGAAAGATAACTCGAATTGCACTTTTAATTTTTTACATGATAATTTACACATTCAATCAGATTTTGCAACATATGACGTGGTCATTGAATGATTTCTTTCTATAAGAATTTGCACAATATGTTGAGGGAATCATATGTAAAGTTTCATTTGAAAATCTTGGGCTGCAAAAATGATATAGCCAAAAAATGAGCATTTCCATTACAATCAATGGATGGCTAAAAAGTCTGATCAATTTCAAAGTCTCAAAATTTTGGATGGTGACCTCCTAATATTGTCCCTTACATCTGAATTAAATTAGGAAATCAGAATTATGCTTTTTTTCTGAAAATAAGTGTTGTATAACACGAAACGTGTGATATCACCTTAACTCCGTCCTCATAACTTTAAACTTTCCACCGTCAGCTTTTTTACAATAACCAGACATGTCCACTACACACAAATATTTCAAAGTGATTCCTTAAAACGTATAAATAATCAGATATAAATACCTTTGCTGGACAGAGGTGTCTTGTGCAACGAAGTTTCCATTGATGTAAAGTTTGGCACCGAGGTTTTCTTTCCACGTGACCAACACGTGATACCATCTATTTTCAAATACGTTGTTATACTTTACATTCCAGTATTTCCCGTCTTTCTTTTTCAAAACGAATTCTATTCTTCCAGCTTTGTACAACATAGCAACGCCATGAGATTGGGCATTATGCCCTCCGTTTGATAGGTATACTCCTTTTGTATTTCCCGCCTTTTCAAACTTCAACCACAATCCCAAAGTGTATCCTGTAAAACAAAAATTTATAAAATACTAGTAGGCAATGACAACGGCAACGGTTAGAGGTTTCAAAAACAGGTTAAACTAGGTAAAGGTCATGGGGTCAAAATTTTGTACCGTAAAGCCCATTTAAAATTAAAAGGAGTGATGTGATACAATCAAAATGATTAAAAATTGAAGAAAATAAGTTCAGTGTAGTGCATCCTAGTTTTAGTTCGAACTTTCATACATCTATATACTATTGGCGAGCGTAGCGAGCCAGGTTTTGGGAAAATATGTTAGATACCGACTTCAATCGTCAAAACATGCAAATTTCGGACCCCCAATTGAATTTTTTTCTTTAAATTTTCAACAGAATGATCGGGCATCAAATATCAATTGGTAAAAAAATCTAAAACATAGGTAATCACAGATTACGAAGCTCACCTCGTGACAGCAAAATTCAATTCAAACATATTTCTTAGTACATGTATATTGGCTTTTAAAGGCAAAACCACTCAAGCAGAAAAAGTAGGTCAAGGTCATTTTATGAAAGTTTGATCAAAGATACATCCAATATGCAAGTTTGGTACATCTAGCAGTTATACTTTGCTCAATATTGGCTTTATAGAGCAAAATCACTCAAGCGGAAAAAGTAGGTCAAGGTCATTTTATGAAAGATTGATCAAAGATACATCCAATATGCAAGTTTGGTACATGTTTCACTTATACTTTGCTCAATATTGGCTTTTAAAGGTAAAATCATTCAAGCGGAAAAAGTAGGTCGAGGTCATTTTATGAAAGTTTGATCAAAGATACATCTAATATGCAAGTTTGGAACATCTAGCACTTATACTTTGCTCAATATTGGCTTTAAAAGGCAAAATCACTCAAGCAGAAAAAGTAGGTCAAGGTCATTTTATGAAAGATTGATCAAAGATACATCCAATATGCAAGTTTGGTACATGTATCACTTATACTTTGCTCAATATTGGCTTTTAAAGGCAAAATCACTCAAGCGGAAAAAGTAGGTCGAGGTCATTTTATGAAAGTTTGATCAAAGATACATCTAATATGCAAGTTTGGAACATCTAGCACTTATACTTTGCTCAATATTGGCTTTAAAAGGCAAAATCACTCAAGCAGAAAAAGTAGGTCAAGGTCATTTTATGAAAGTTTGATCAAAGATACATCCAATTTGCAAGTTTGGTACATGTAGCACTTATACTTTGCTCAATATTGGCTTTTAAAAGCGAAATCACTCAAGTGGAAAAAGTAGGTCAGATGCTGCATCCGATGCATGGGTCCATCTCGGCATCCAAAGATGAATCACTTGTGCAAGTTTGGTTACTGTAGCATTAGTACTTTGTCAGATACTAAGCTACCCCAAACTTCTTATCCAAATCACTCAAGCGGAAAATGTGGGTCAGATGCTGCATACGATGCATGGGTTCACCTCAGCATCCAAAGATGAATCACTTGTGCCAGTTTGGTAACTGTAGCATTAGCACTTTGTCAGATACTGAGCTACCCCAAACTTCTTAACCAAGTCACTCAAGCGGAAAATGTAGGTCAGATGCTGCATCCGATGCATGGGTTCACCTCAGCATCCAAAGATGAATCACTTGTGCAAGTTTGGTTACTGTAGCATTAGTACTTTGTCAGGCACTGAGCTACCCCAAACTTCTTAACCAAGTCACTCAAGCGGAAAATGTAGGTCAGATGCTGCATACGATGCATGGGTTCACATCAGCATCCAAAGATGAATCACTTGTGCCAGTTTGGTAACTGTAGCATTAGCACTTTGTCAGATACTGAGCTACCCCAAACTTCTTAACCAAGTCACTCAAGTGGAAAATGTAGGTCAGATGCTGCATCCGATGCATGGGTTCACCTCAGCATCCAAAGATGAATCACTTGTGCAAGTTTGGTTACTGTAGCATCAGTACTTTGTCAGATACTGAGCTACCCCAAACTTCTTAACCAAGTCACTCAAGCGGAAAATGTAGGTCAGATGCTGTATTCGATGCATGGGTTCACCTCAGCATCCAAAGATGAATCACTTGTGCAAGTTTGGTTACTGTAGCATTAGTACTTTGCCAGATACTGAGCTACCCCAAACTTCTTAACCGGACGCGGACGCGGACACGGACGCGGACACGGACGCGGACGCGGACGCGGACGCGGACGCGTAGGGTTATAGCATAAGCTCACTCAACTTCGTCGAGGTGAGCTAAAAATATCTAAATTATAATTTCGCTGAAAAATCAAAAGTTCACCAATTATTTTTTCTGTCTCAGGCTTTAATTTTTTTTTTTTTTTTTTTTTTCGATATTTTCATCAAGGGGAGATAACTTCTAAACATGACCCCATTCAAAATATTTCCTGCTTCAATATCTACTGGGAAATATCTCAAAGGGTGGGATCTGGAAATATATATTTTCAGAGTAAAAATGAACCGGAAGTAGTTCATTATATATACATATATATAATGCGCATGACTGTACGTTCTCAAATATATCTGAGAATCAACAATGATTCTGAAAAGAAGTCACAGATTTAATAAATACTCTACCATTTGAGCAAAGGTCTAGGTCACCGAAGCATTCGTATCTGTGTCCGGGACCGCTGACCTGTAGCTGTTGACGTCGGCCGTCTATCCGGAGTGCTTTGTCCTTCGCCCCGCGAACAACCCGTGGATTACCTTTGACCTCGGCGTCCAATCCAGAGGGGTTCAAACTAGATGTCCCAAGTAATATGTTCATTGGTAGATGATAAAATACTCCGAAAGTCCCTGGAAAAGAGAACACATAGCTGTACGATCTTTTTTTTTTATTTTGCCAAGAACAGAGGTTTTTTTTCCAAAGGACTGAGTTATCGAGATGGAATTTGATATGACTTTGATGGATACAGATTAAGTTTGTTGATCTATTTTTTTAGCAATTATGCCCAATGATGAAAGGTAAAATTCAGTTTTCCGGACTATTCTCTGTGCTGGTTGGAGATATTGAGATGATATTTGGTATGTATTTTGGTACTATGTTGTTACACTAAAACTTTCAGTTAGGTCATGACTGATAACTTGCAGATTCAGTTAACGGACTTTTCAGTAGAAGGAATAGAGCCTTTGATTCGACATTTGGTACATAGCTTTGATGTTTCTATGTTTCCTGTGTTTAATTATGATGCTGTGTTACTGTCTGTCCGTCTGTTCGTTGACTTTGGGCTTTTTCTCGCTGATTCACTCCTCCCTATATTTGTTCAGGAATGTGTCTACCTATTGATTGACAGTGACTTTTGGATTATAATTTTGGGGTTTCTGTTTATAATAACTCTCATTTACTTATTGAATAGTTGAGATTGGGGTTGTGTCCCTTGTCGACATTAAACATTTTAATACTGTCGGAAGGGGACGTGGTGTTACCTGAATAAAACATAGGTAATCACAGATTACGAAGCTCACCTCGTGGCAGCAAAATTCAATTCAAACATATTTCTAAACACATGTATATTGGCTTTTAAAGGCAAAATCATTCAAGCTGAAAAAGTAGGTCAATTTCATTTTATGAAAGTTTGATCAAAGATACATCCAATATGCAAGTTTGGTACATGAAGCACTTATACTTTGCTCAATATTGGCTTTTAAAGGCAAAATTACTCAAGCGGAAAAAGTAGGTCAAGGTCATTTTATGAAAGAATGATCAATGATACATCCAATATGTAAGTTTGGTACATGTAGCACTTATACTTTGCTCAATATTGGCTTTAAAAGGCAAAATCACTCAAGCAGAAAAAGTAGGTCAAGGCCATTTTATGAAAGTTTGATCAAAAATAAATCATATATGCAAGTTTGGTACATGTAGCACTTATACTTTGCTCAATATTGGCTTTTAAAGGCAAAATCACTCAAGCGGAAAAAGTAGGTCAAGGTCATCACATGAAAGTTTTGATCAATGATACATCCAATAAGCAAGTTTGGTACATGTAGCACTTATACTTTGCTCAATAATGGCTTTTAAATGCAAAAATCACTCAAGTGGAAAAAGGAGGTCAAGGTCATTTTATGAAAGTTTGATCAAAGATACATCCAATATGCAAGTTTGGTACATGTAGCACTTATACTTTGCTCAATGTTGGCTTATAAAAGCAAAATCACTCAAGTGGAAAAAGTAGGTCAGATGCTGCATCCGATGCATGGATCCATCTCGGCATCCAAAGATGAATCACTTGTGCAAGTCTGGTTACTGTAGCATTTCTACTTGGTCAGATACTGAGCTACCCCAAACTTCTTAACATAGTCACTCAAGCGGAAAATGTAGGTCAGATGCTGCATCTGATGCATAGGTTCACCTCAGCATCCAAAGATGAATCACTTGTGCAAGTTTGGTTAATGTAGCATCAGTACTTTGTCAGATACTGAGCTACCCCAAACTTCTTAACCAAATCACTCAAGCGGAAAATGTAGGTCAGATGCAGCATACGATGCATGGGTTCACCTCAGCATCCAAAGATGAATCACTTGTGCAAGTTTGGTTACTGTAGCATCAGTACTTTGTCAGATACTGAGCTACCCCAAACTTCTTAACCAAGTCACTCAAGCGGAAAATGTAGGTCAGATGCAGCATCCGATGCATGGGTTCACCTCAGCATCCAAAGATGAATAACTTGTGCAAGTTTGGTTACTGTAGCATCAGTACTTTGCCAAATACTGAGCTACCCCAAACTTCTTAACCGGACGCGGACACGGACGCGGACGCGGACGCGCGGGGGTATAGCATAAGCTCACTCAACTTCGTCGAGGTGAGCTAAAAATGGGACGAATGCGAAAAATAGGCAAGAATAGACTGGGGGTTTTCTCGAGGGTAAAGTCATTTTGGAGTTATATGGGGCCTTTAGGGATACACCCTCATAACTTCAAACCTCTGTGAAAAAATCGCGTCAAAAATTAGTTATCGGATTTTAAAGAAGTGAACAAACTTAAATACATGTAATACACCCTTCCTGATTACTCAGATGCCATTAGTTTTTCAATCCATGCAGCGGTTCTGGAGGAGAAGATTTTTTTTAAAGAGGGGTACCCTCTGGGGCCTATTTGACCCCGCCCTGGATCATCACTGAGGGGATCTGGCCGAAATGAATAAACTTGGTAGATGACCTTTAAATCTAAATTTTATTTATTTCACAACGTTTAACAAACAAGTTACAAACTTATACTAATGTCTCACGTTGGCTCGGATGCTGACGTGAGGTGTCCAAGGAGCAGGAGGAAACCGGAGTATCCGGAGAAAAACACCTGCCGAGGCCTGGGTGGGGGACCATCTACCCTCCCACGTAAGACCCTTCGCCGAATCTGGGATTCGAACCCGGGACGTCAGAGGTGAGAAGCGAGCGCGCTACCACTGCGCTAATCCGACCTTTAGTACTTCATGCTTACCAAGTTTCATCAAAATCCTCGAAGCCGTTCCGAAGAAGTCGAAAATGTGAAAAGTTAACGGACGGACAGACGACGGACAAACCGGTATTACAACAGCTCACTAAGGTGAGCTAAACACGATTTCAGAAAACAACAATGAAACAGACTACTGTTGTACATATATAGAATAAATGTCATAATTTGTGTTTTGTTACGGGTATACAGCACACAACAAATGCATTTATCGCATGAAATGCACTAACGCTCATTACATGTACGATCTAAATGCACTTACTGTGTGTTGTATACCCGTAACAAAACACAAATTAAGACACTCAAGTTCAGTTTGCTTATCTTAAACTTTGCTTTGTTTTCGTTTGTGCGTGAAAATATGTCATCAAAAATAATGAGAAACTGAGCCAATTGTACTGGCACTTTTGGGTGGTGTTTGCAATTGGCAAGTGGTCAAACTACGTCAGCACATTAAAAACAACAGAGCATTTTGAAATGTGCTTTTTCTAAGAACCCATGAATCGATGGTTACACTTACAGCAAAGGCACCTATTACGTGAGGAGTTTACTAGTCCCTTTATCTCCCAAACCCCCTATCATGCCTACATCGTATTGATGATGAAAAGCTCATTTCTTTTAAAACCAAAAGAAAATACTCGGATGGTTCTTGAACATTCAACACTTAGCAAAATCAAAGTACACAAGCAAGGCCGTCGCTAGGGCTAATTTGGAGTCGAATATCGGCCCCGTTCCAAATGCAAAATATATGGGTTTTTTTCAATTTAGGCCTTTAAAATGTCAAATTCTCTGTGGTCTTTGTTTGACATACAACGACAGAAAATTTTGCCTAAATATCAAGTATTAAAATAAATATTCTAGATATTTTATTTCAGATTAAATTTCCCAATTTTTCTCTCAGTTACCTTGTTTTTCCCAAAATACCATGCAGCAGCCCTGGTGTCTATACAAATCATGTCTTTGAGTATCTATAAATACTGAATCAATAAGAGTGACAACAGACAGACTTTCAGGGGAAGCTTTAAGTGAATTGTTATGCAACTAAATTCCGTTAAAGCTCTCTTCTACAGCTTATCAATATCTATAAAATCTCATGCTCTCAAGAATTACAATCATCCGTCTGACTCAAAATGTTGTGAGTGATCCGAGATGAAACTACCATGCCAGGTGCAAAGTATTTTGTACCTTACAATGTTGACGGAAGATCCGCGAAATGAAAGAGTTTCTTAGAAAAGTCTGCCAGGAAAATCACAATAAAAAATAGCGACGGGTTTATTGCCCCGAAATGTTCACCGTGCTAATTACTGAGAAAATATAGTGAGAAACAATTTGCGAAACACCACTTCAGCCGTAGGACGTACTACGGTGTTTTTTTTTTTGGGGGGGGGGGGGGGGGGGTGGTGGGGGGGGGGGGCGCTCGGCAGTGAACCACTTGCGCCATCAGCTAATGATCTTTTTCTATTTATTCTTTTGCACTGATCCGTTACAAATATGCGCCATCAACCATCAACGCCTATGGTTATTATACATAAATCATCAGAGTAGAAACTACCAAAACACCTATGGTTCGAAGCAAGTACTCATATCAAGATTTCTTACCAAACGTCGTGTGTGTTTTTTACCAGATCCACTGAGAGGACATGGGCTTGAACAAATCTACAATGTATTCTGAAGGCAAGTACCCCGTCCTTAGGGTCTCACATAGCCAGTCCTTAGGATCTTTAGGGTCTCACATATCCAGTCCTTGGGATCTCACATACCCTTTCCTTGGGATCTCACATACCCAGTCCTTGGGATCTCACATACCCAGTCTTTAGGATCTCACATACCAAGTCCTTAGAGTCTCACATACCCAGTCCTTGGGATCTCACATACCCAGGCCTTACGGTCTCACATATCCAGTCCTTGGGATCTCACATACCCTTTCCTTGGGATCTCACATACCCAGTCCTTGGGATCTCACATACCCAGTCTTTAGGATCTCACATACCAATTCCTTAGGGTCTCACATACCCAGTCCTTGGGATCTCACATACCCATGCCTTACGGTCTCACATATCCAGTCCTTGGGATCTCACATACCCTTTCCTTGGGATCTCACATACCCAGTCCTTGGGATCTCACATACCCAGTCCTTAGAATCTCACATACCCTGTCCTTGGGATCTCACATACCCTGTCCTCGGGATCTCACATACCCAGTCCATGGGATCTCACATACCCAGTCCTTAGAATCTCACATACCCAGTCCTTGGGATCTCACATACCCTGTCCTCGGGATCTCACATACCCAGTCCATGGGATCTCACATACCCTTTCCTTGGGATCTCACATACCCAGTCCATGGGATCTCACATAACCAGTCCTTAGGATCTCACATACCCTGTCCTTGAGATCTCACATACCCAGTCCTTGGGATCTCACATACCCAGTCCTTAGGATCTCACATAACCAGTCCTTGGGATCTCACATACCCTGTCCTTGGGGCCTCACATACCCAGTATCATGTTTTAGGAAATACTATATTCTTTAAAATGAGATATTTTGATGTGACACGTAGGACAATTTTGCGTGTCGTCGAATGATTTGTAAAAGGTACGGAGTGGGGTGTGCAGTGGTCTCAGGGTGATGAAAAAATCGTACATAAAGTTCAAATATCTCTAAAGATGCTGGCCTGCATGACTTTCTATTTAATTGTTATAAGTGAAAAGTGCTAATCTTCATCTACGCACGTGTGAAAGCATGTTTATGTCATTGATTCCTAAGATGAACAAAGTCGAAAAGTTTAATACTATAGAATATTTAACCCTGTGAGACCTTAGGTACCACCAATCATGGACACCGATAATGGACGATTTAACCCTGTGACCTTAGGTACCACCACTTACGGACACCGACAATGGATGGTTTGACAATACATGTATATTTTTTACTTCTCATCAGTCGCAACATAATCTAATAAAATGCTGATATTTCATCTAGAAAAAAAGGTTTTTTCTTATTTATTTTGTCATGATTTTCGGTATTTCCTTATTAATCATATTTGAGAATTATGCTAATGAATTTAATCTTAAGTTCAAACACATACCGGACATTACAAGCACTTGAACATATTGAAAGAGTTATTGTGAAGAGGACTTAAGTCAAGGACCACTTGAATTGTTCAGTAGCACTCAATGTAATGCGCGGATATGAAGTACAGGAGGGGGGGGGGGGGGGGGCTCAGTTTGGCCGAAATGGATCTGATAACAATAAGAAAGCTGAGAGGATGTGCAGATACAGTGTTAATGGCAAAGGGTTTAAATGGTCTCTCATTTTCGTGTATATATTAATTTAAAGTAAAGTTAAGATGTATTTACCATTTTTACCTCCCCCCTTTTCCCTTGCATATGACACTATTGCCACGTGCTGTATTTATCAGGATAGATTAGATTAAGCATATTTTATTAATAATTACATCAAAGAGATTGGAAACAAGTTATCCAACTTAGTTGTATTCCTCTCCCATTTTTTTAGATTAAACATTAAATTTTATCAGTATGGTCAAAAGTTATGGAGCATTGTACATCTTATTAATATTGCGAACAGGACCCTGAAATATTACGTGACAGACCGCCACATTGTTACTTATATCGGCAATCATTGCTTCCCCAAAATGCATGTTATGCTTCACATGCGGAAATTCCAACATTCTTGGCCTCTATTCGTACTTCCTACAGCGACATACAGTACTCCATAACACTATGAGTATCTATAAGATGATTGTATGACAAATTTCGCCTGCATCATGGTTTCAGTCAAAACAAACCTCCATCTTCTACTTCTTCAGACCATAGAAGCTTCTATTCTTCTCCCTTATTTTAATAAGAATTTTCTACTTTTTTCGACAAGGATACATTGAGAAATTTATTTCTCCATACTTCAATATTTACAGGTCCTCAGTTGAGTATTTGCCTTTTCCCATTGTTCCCTCTTTATGGATAATGGTAACCAGAAGTTTTCCCATATTTCCCTCTTTGCGGCTATTGGTTCAGAGAAGACTGAGTATTTGTCTTTACGACTAGTGGTTCCCAGGAGATTGAGTATTTGTCTTTACGGCTAGTGGTTCCCAGGAGACTGAGTGTGTGACTTTTCCCAATACTTCCCTCTTTACGGTTAGTGGTTCACAGGAGACTGAGTGTGTGACTTTTCCCAATACTTCCCTCTTTACGGCTAGTGGCTCCCAGGAGACTGAGTGTGTGACTTTTCCCAATACTTCCCTCTTTACGGTTAGTGGTTCACAGGAGACTGAGTGTGTGGCTTTTCCCAATACTTCCCTCTTTACGGCTAGTGGCTCCCAGGAGACTGAGTGTGTGACTTTTCCCAATACTTCCCTCTTTACGGCTAGTGGTTCCCAGGAGATTGAGTATTTGTCTTTACGGCTAGTGGCTCCCAGGAGACTGAGTGTGTGACTTTTCCCAATACTTCCCTCTTTACGGCTAGTGGTTCACAGGAGATTGAGTGTGTGACTTTTCCCACTACTTCCCTCTTTACGGCTAGTGGTTCCCAGGAGATTGAGTATTTGACTTTTCCCATTGTTACCTCTTTACGGTTAGGGTTCCTAGAAGATTGAGTATTAAACTTTTCCCAATACTTCCCTCTTTACGGCTAGTGGTTCCCAGGAGATTGAGTTTATGTCTTTCCCCATTGTTCCCTCTTTACGGCTAGTGGTTCCCAGGAGATTGAATATTTGACTTTTCCCATTGTTACCTCTTTACGGCTAGTGGTTCCTAGAAGATTGAGTATTAAACTTTTCCCAATACTTCCCTCTTTACGGCTAGTGGTTTACAGGAGATTGAGTATATGTCTTTCCCCATTGTTCCCTCTTTACGGCTAGTGGTTCACAGGAGATTGAGTATATGTCTTTCCCCATTGTTCCCTCTTTACGGCTAGTGGTTCACAGGAGATTGAGTATATGTCTTTCTCCATTGACATTGTTCCCTCTTTACGGCTAGTGGTTCCCAGAAGATTGAGTATTTGTCTTTCCCCATTGTTCCCTCTGTACGGCTTGTGGTTCACAGGAGATTGAGTATATGACTTTTCCCATTGTTCCCTCTTAACGGCTAGTGGTTCACAGAAGATTGAGTACGTCACTTTTCCCATTGTTCCCTCTTTACGGCTAGTGGTTCACATGAAATTGAGTATTTGTATTTTCCCAATACTTCCCTCTTTACGGCTAGTGGTTCCCAAAAGATTGAGTATATAACTTTTCCCAATACTTCCGTCTTTACGGCTTGTGGTTCACAGAAGATTTAGTATTTGTCTTTTCCCATTGTTCTCTCTTTATGGCTAGTGGTTCACCTTTGATTGAGTATTTGACTTTTCCCAATACTTCCCTCTTTACGGTTAATGGTTCACAGAAGATTGAGTTCCGAGCAGATTTATAATACATGTATGTCTTTTTGACACACTGTCCTCATTACGACTGAGGAAAGATTCCCAGAATATTGAGTATTTGTCTTTTTCCCAAACCTCTCTCTTTTCTGCTAAAATTGATTTTTTTTTCTCCATCCCTGCTTAAAAAAAATCTATTTAAAAATGTTTAGATTTACTCATTTATTTAAAATATCTCCTTCCTACTCCCCCTCCCCCTTCCCCTTATTACCCCCCCCCCCCCCCCGGCAAACGTAGTTTTGGGGGGTATAATAAATACTACTTTTATATACCAAGGCATTTGACCTAGTGACATTGACCTTGAGCTCTGACCTTATAGTTATATTTTGGTTAAGAAATTCTTAAAGCATATACGTATTTTTGCACATATAAGTAATAGGGCTTTTAAATTTCATACATACATTCACCATAACATGTACTACATTTTGATACCAAGGCATTTGACCTAGTGACCTTGACTTTGAACTTTGGCCTTGTAGTTATATTTTAGTTAAGAAATTCTTAAAGTGAATATCGTGATAGGGATTCATATTTTACG
The DNA here is from genome assembly GCA_028142955.1 of Pinctada fucata. Taxonomy (NCBI): domain Eukaryota; kingdom Metazoa; phylum Mollusca; class Bivalvia; order Pterioida; family Pteriidae; genus Pinctada; species Pinctada fucata. The sequence goes on from AP027115.1 coordinate 29,776,368, forward strand.
ATACATTCACCGTAACCTTAAGCTACTTTTAAACTATCAGGGGGTATGACTTTGATATTTCACATGTAAACTCCTTATGCATGACCAGAGCTTTCGTTTGATACCATGACTTTTGACATAGTGACCTTGATCTTGACCTATGACCCACTTTTTATCTATAAGGGATAGGGCTTTAGTATTTCACATATATTCCTCATGCCGAAAGCTATTATTTGATACCGTGACTTTTGACCTATTGACCTTGATCTTGACCTTTGACCTACTTTTAAACTATAAGGGGTATGGCTTGACCTGAGCTTTCATTCAGTACCATGACTTTTGACCTAGTGACCTTGACCTTTGACCTACTTTAAAACAAATAAGAGTATGGCTTTGACATTACACATTGTAGAATTCCTTATGACCAGTCCTTTCTGTGTTATATATCACAAATGAATCCGGTTACAGAAAAACGTCCCACAGGGGGTATAATTCGTCACTTTAAGGGCAGCTCTAGTTTTTTGCTGTTTTTTTTTTTTACCTTCCTCTGTGACTTATAAATTCGATCCCTCCCCTCACTAAGAGATATGATAACCGGTTTGGAGTCAGGTAATTTTACATATTTTCTTCTAGGTATAGTAATCATCGTCGACACCTTATGTAAATAAGTTCGCTAGGAGGTAAATTATTCAATGCTGCGGTTTTCACTTGATTCTTCATTTCTTTGATTTCTAAGTAATGCATAGGTAACTTGAAATTCTTGTGCACAAGGTTTTGCCAGTAAGGTGCGTGTCATATAGGTGTGTAAGTAATTATCATGTAGTAATAAACACCGACGTTATTTGACACCTACACATACAATAAAACGCTAAAATATCCTAAACTCAACTTATATCGTATTCCATGCTTTCAAAAAATATGTGGAATGCATTTAAAGAAATCCACTTGTCAAGATGAAAATATGTCTGTATCCATCTAAAAAAAAACCTGCAACTTCAAAATTACACAGTATCGGTTTAAAAACAAACCAACGAATTATAGGTCAATGTTGATTTCAAGTATGTTATATATCTTTAAAAGTTATGGGCTAGCATCGTGATGGTTTTTTTTTTTTTCGTAGACATTAAATTAAATATGCATATGATGATATGCCTATATGTTGTATTTATGTTACATGTACTATGTCTGGTGTACCGTGTTTGCCACATCTTATAAATTAAAATACAAATTTCTGTTTCTATACTGCATCAGTGTGGTTACTGTAGGTGGGTGCTCTGATATAATAAATTCATTATAACTTTAGTCATTTTGTACGCTCTGTCACATTCCCACCCTCATAATCTATTATGTAAGGCTCAGTATCCAATATACCATAAAGGTCGTTTAGTCACAATGTACGGGAGGTAAATGGTCTTTGATCAGCGAGGGGATACGTTAATGATAACATCTCCACGGTCTACTAGCCATGTGGTAATACTTACTGTAATCATTATATATATCACATTATCTATCGTCTATACCACCGTAATTAATGCCTATACGTTTTTACTGACATGTAAGCAATAGGTCAATGTAGACGAAAAGTCAAAACTTAGTGTGAAGTAACTGTTAACTTTGCAACAATGGATGGATAAAGAATTCTTTTTTCTGGGAAGGGGATAGGTTGTGCAGTCCTTTGGGCTGCAAACTTTTGATTTTTACAGTAAAAAAAATAAAATCAACGGCCGGAAAAATACAGGTATTCGAACTTTCTGAAAATCCACCCCCATCCCCCACCCCCATCCCTCGTCTAGATCCGCCCTTTCATGCTAATTCAGGTTTAAAAAAGTCTGAAACGGAAAAGAGAAATGATAAAAACAGCAAATAGACTTTGTCAAATCTCCCTATCTACAAGTTGAAATATGCAAGTAAGGTATTATCACATAGATTACAGAAGTTATAAGTATTAATCGATCTTTGATGAAGTGATAGGAGATTCTGTGCATTTTATTTCCCTTGTAAACACCGTTACACTACCTCTGCAAACCGTGTCTGTCTGACAAATACATTAACTTTCCAGATACCAGTGTGATTTTGCGCGTTTTTATGAAGAAATGAAATTCTTGGAGCTGTCTACACTGTGCTTCCGAGACGATCTACATAATAACGTCACTTCCATGATGGTGTAAATCTAGCCGTTATACGTCTAAGGCCATTTCTTTGTTATTTTCTGTTTTGCGTCCTCGTGCTGGTAGGTTTTGAGCCCAACATCATAAAACAAAACAAAATTAAACTAATTAAATCTTTTGCAAATTAAATGTTAAAGAAAAATTGTACATTTTTTTATATTTCATGAAAAAATGTATAAGTACTGCAATGACTCATTGTCTATCGTTCTTTTGTTGACTACAGTATGTCAAGATGATCAAATGAAACAAGTTTCTGTCACATTTCACACAGTAAGATAATATGAAATTGCAACTTTGTTTTATATGCTTGTTTGTTTTTCTCCCTGGCTGGCTGGTAGGTTTCTCAATTTCAAAAGGACGCAAAACAGAATAAAAACAAGAAATGGCCTAAGCGCACATTTTATTTTAACGAATAAAGTAGTAGGTAAGCTAATGCTCTCTGACCAGGAGGGACGGATGCAATTTTCAGTCACCAAGACGCTTTATTCCATTCGGGAAAAATTGGAATCAAGCGTCTTAGTGATTCATGTTAATAATCAGAAAGCCCATTTTAATTGGTGTTGATGATTATTGATTTCCATTTCTTACCTATTTGGCATTTGTTTTTGTAGTTGCAATTACATGTTGGCCCTGAATCAGTACTGATACATAAGCAGTCGCCGCAAGGATCGCGCTGCTCACAAGCTTCTGTACGACGTGGATCAACCTCAACACCGTCAATAAGCGACCCCCTCACATGTTCGCATGTACAGTTGCCATATATGACATTCCGAATTTCAACGGTCATTCTTTGACCCATTAATAAAACAGATGGAAGAGCAAGACTTGGTAAACTACTTCGGTAGTGTCCGGGCAGTCCTCCAAAAAATACATCGCTGTTGTTATTTGTATTTCCGAAGTAAAAGTCTGAGCCGTAGGAAAGCTTCCGGGATGATTCTTTGTCCACGGAAAACGTCGTTTCCATTCGATTTCTCGTAATAGAAACTTTATGCCATTGATTGTCGTTCAGGCTGCTACCCAATTCAAATTCAACGCTGCCGTCTCTCCCGTCAACAATGTTGAGTCGAAGCCTCGCCTTTCCATTCGAAAGTTGAACGTCGAAGAAGTCGAATCGACCTCCATCATCCATATACATCAACACACCTGTCGACTGAGTCGTACGGAATTCAAAACTGAAAGTTGCGTTTACGCATGCGTTCCATTTAGGATAACTTGCGTAGGTATCGCGATTTCTAATCGCACGAATATAAATCCCGTTGCTTAGAGCAAAGTGATACATTAACACAATAACACATATGATATATTTTCGATGACTGTCACAAAAAATAGTCATTTTGAACGACTCTGTAAATCGTTACAATTCACAAACTAATCTTCATTTGTTTCGGAGCGTAGATTGCACTGTAATGATGTTGCACGTTGGTTCACCTATTTTCAGCATCTACTTTCTGCTTTGCATTATTTGCTGAGAAATGCGCACTGGTGGACCCCGTACGGTGCCTACAATACAGAGAGAGAGAGAGAGTGATTAGCTGATACGCAATCACAAGATTGGAATGTTCCCCACTGTCTAAGTGACGGATGCCGCTCAGTGGGAGGGCAGGAGGGGGTACAATATCACATTATATGAGCAATATCGAATATCGTGGATTAACATAAGAATCTATAGAGTCTAGACTGGGATAGAGAGAAATATAGGAACGTCGGCAATATTCATAGTGATTCATTCCATGAAACTGATTTGTAGTGTTATATATATGAAATTATTTTGTGATTTGAATTTTCGGTAAATTTCTATAAATTGGCACCAAAATGTTTTGAATATCGGGTAACACTATCTTTTGCTATTTTATTGCTACCAAATGGTAGTTAAAAAAATCCATTACATCTACTACTAGGTCAGATTATTTGTATAAGTGTCAGTCAACAATCCCTTACCCCTTAAAGGTAGGGATTTCAGTCACGTGATCTTTCAAGCTGACAAATCGGTCTATCGGTTACCGCACTAAACTTACCTTACGATTTCTACAAGGATTTTTGATAAAAATATATGATTCTATCTTTAAACTTTAAAGTGATATTTATTCTTTATATATATATAGTATTTTTCATGAAAATATGAACAGAAGCGGTGAAAATATCAAGTTTTTGGACGACAACGCACAAATTTGTACACCTCTCGCTTCAAATATCTATGGCACGAGGAACGACTCATGGTGAATTTGAGGGTCGTTCTGTTTGGCGGCTATTTCAGCTTATTTATAAACATTTATAACATAAAACTCATGTATGGTTAGATAGATTGGACTCTCAGATTGATAATCGAAGTTGCGCAAAAGTTGAACTCCAAATATAACGAAAGTTGGGATAATTTTCAGTTTTCAGGGGAATATGTATAACTTTTGATATCATCCTTTCTATTTTGCGCACTTAGATATTAAAAGTTTGAACATTTCCGATTATTTTGATATATAGAACACCAAATTTTATTATGGTTTACCTAGCTGCATTCCAGTTTTCCCACCATGACCCCCTTAATTATTTACTGCGTGATAATGTCTTCCATGCCGATTTCATGCAAGTTATCAAGAAAGTGTTCGATTTTTTTAATATTTACTTTAAAAGGGAAGTGTAAAAAGGAACAGGGAAATACATGTATATATACATTAAACTTTCATTTACGATGATATGAAATGATCAACATTTTTTCAGAACTATTGTACGCACTCTAAAGGATTCGCCCGTGTGTGCTCTTTGTGGGTTTTTTTTTTTCGGGGGGGGGGACGCTTATTTACGCATTTTTAAGCTTTGTTACTGATAGACTCGTTAGATCGCATGTTGGTATTTTTGTCTTTCTTTTCTTCTTCCTTTATTTTTTTTTCAAAGTAGGCTTAATTTCACCGAAAAGATCAAAGGTATATCTTTATCGACATTTAGATACATAATAAAATCACTTTTTTTTGCCATGGCAACCGAAATGAAGTGCTTTAAAAGCAATAATCACACATTTTTGGTATTTCTTAAAATATTATTTCGATTATCTTTCAAGTCAAACACATGAAATTTAAGTTTATAACTCTTAAGATTTTCAAAATTTGTATATTTAAATCGATGGTGGTCATTTTGTTTTAAAATGGTTACCATGGCAACGCAACTAAATTATCATTGTATTATAAAATGAATAGCTGAAGTCTTTACAAACAAAATGATATACAGATCATTCAAATAGCAGTAAGATTATTCAAGATACAGCTATTTCAGTACGGTGACCGACCATTTCAATTTATATTTGAATGGTGCCACATCATGAGAAGTTTTATATTGAATGCTATAGGAAATTGTGTCACAAAAATGATACCAATCATCAAGCTATCAACTTCATTATCTCTGTACTCGATCAACCGATTTTGATAATTTTTTCTGTAAAATGTTTCTATTACACAGAGCAATGTAACAATGTAATAATACATGGATCTTAATGATTAATAAGTTTTAAGGTAAAATCCCTACCCCTTACCCGGAAGAAATGACCGCTGGTACCCCCATCCTTCCCCCTGAAATTGCACAAGATATCAATAGACGGATCCATTTGATCTTTTTTATTATAAATCGGCCATTTATTAGGAATACTTTATTATAGGACGTATGGTCAGAATTACATGCAATAACAAAAACAGGTGAATATACAATAGATGGTGTCAGCACGCGGGGCTTTGTTTTCTACACAACACAAATATGGACTTCCCCAGATCGCGAAAAATAAAAGCTACATTCTTTCTCCTTTTAAATATATATCTAGAGAGAGAGAGAGAGAGAGAGAGAGAGAGAGAGAGTTATGATCAAAGTTATTGTCCTATATCATGTATATCATAAAACTTACTCAAGTGAATTCCCTCTCCTAGCTATTCAATAATGTCCAATGAAAAATACACATGTGCTGATTTATTTAAACACTTGGGACGCACTCGATGTAATTTCAAAAACAAACTTTAAGCATGTGTGTTGGCGTGAGATTATCATGACACATAGCTTCCCTAAAATAGAGTTGATAGGGTTCAAAGCTTTAAGGTAGCACACAATAACACCTCTTATTCCATACGTCTGTGGTATGAATGAACTCCTTGTTTTTCCTTATAAGGGAAAATGGGACGATCGTTTAGTATCAAAATCTCATTTGAAAGATCGTTTAAGTTCAATGGACACGCCGTAAACATTAAGACAGATTTAAATGGTAGCTCAAAGGCAGTTTGCATTAAAAAGGTGCAGAAATTTGAATCCAAGGGTTTTAATATAACAAGGTGTGGAAACCCTTTGTCTTCAAAAGCTAGTGTGCACCTTGAGCAGGTATAATGAGCATGCCCATGATGTCGGAAATAAACAAAATACATATATAGAAAATTGACTGATCAGTGTGGGGGAAAGGGGGGGGGACGGACAGGGGGATACCTCTCTCCCCTCCTCCCGTCCCCTTCCTCCCCTTCCCTTTTACCTTCCCTCCCCCTCCCCCCCTCCTTCCATCTCCCATCCCCTCCTCCTCCCCCCTTCCTCCCGCTCTCTCCCTCCTCTCGTCCCTTTTCCTCTCCTCCCTTTCAACTGGTCCATCCCCTCAATGTGCGTATACACAGAGTTGAATTCATCCTAATAGATTACTTGGAGAACATTTTGATAAATTATTGAGAGGTGACCCCGTTAACATCCTCTTGATCCGCCCGTGGCTTACATGGGAGAGTTTGAAATAGATCATTATAGTTAAAGTGGGCCGGGTGAAAAATAAAAATTATTTCGAGGGAACAAAATAGAATTTCGAGGGAACGAAATAGTATTTCGAGGGAACGAAATAGTATTTCGAGGGAACGGAATAGTATTTCGAGGTAACGAAATAATATTTCGAGGGAACGAAGTGGTATTTCGAGTGAATTCGAGTGAATAACTCTAATATTATTTCGTGGTATTTAGAGGGAACGAAATAATATTTCATGGGAACTAATTAATAAAATATTATTTGATGTGATTGTATGGATGTGTGTGATGAGTGTGTGATAGTATATACGTGTTCAGATGCCCTCTTTTTTAAACCACTAACAGCACGTTAAATTGGCACCATTAACAAAATTAATCCAAACGAAACTTATTAATACTTAAGTTTATGTTTTATGAATTGCGTTTGAAATATATGGTTACATGTCTTTGGAACAAACCGATGATAATCTCATTGGCCCGATTTTACGATTCTTTCTCCGAAGAGCTCATCAGTTCTGTTCTTTCCGTTATTATCTTATATTCCTTTCATCTCTTTTTTCTATTCATTTTTCTACACGGATAATATACAAAGGTATTTATGTATATTATAAAGTTCATCGCCTTTTTCAAGAAATGTGACAATGTATAAGTATATTGTTTGTGATATAGAAGAAATACATCCAATAAGGCACGGTCCATTTGATATTCTGGGGGGGCTTGGGTTTTTTGTCGGAGCAAGATTATTTTTTTCACCTCAGACCGGGGCAAATTTATTTTTTTCTTGCTAAGTCGGAGCAAGGAAATTTTTTTTTAAAAAATGATGTGCAAATAAATTAAGAATGTTTGTGTTTTATCAATAGAAATGATTTATATTTATTTACTCAAAACTCTAAATATTAACATATACTTTATTTTTATGCAAGTATTCAATTCAATTCTAAATAGAGAGATAAAACTAGATTTTTACAATACAATTCTTAATAAACAAAATTTATGTAAGGTACATGAATATAAGAGGGTCTGTGGGGAAGGTCTTCTAGACAAATTTTTAAATGTTGAATTGTAAATTGGTGAATAATTGAAGTTCTCCCTCCAAGCTTACAAGAACATAAAATTAGACTCTATGGGATACATTCAACATGTATTAATAGTGATACATATATATTGCTAACACTTTTAATATCTTCAAATATATGAACTTTGACATTATTAAATAATGTTTGAAAGAAAACTCCTAATGGCGAGCGAAGCGAGCCAAAATTTTCTTGACAGACTGAAAACTGTGGCGAGCGAAGCGAGCCAGAAAAATTTCAAGAATTTCAGCAAGATTTTATGGTAATTCTTTAAATTCAGATTATATGTAAGAGCAAGATTATTTTTTTCTGTCACACCATAAGCAAATTTATTTTTTTCATCAAAATTCAGAGCAAAATTATTTTTTTCGAAAAAAACCCAAGCCCCCCCCAGAATATCAAATGGACCGTGCCTAAAGATTGGTGCTATATGATGATGACAAATGGCTGTACTGAACTGTCCGTATCTTCCGCATATTGCAATCATTTATTCACGTTTTTCTTTTACTCATCATTATCACTTCCTTCTTTCCTTCTTTTGTTAAAAAAATGTAAGAAATAAGACATACCAGTAATTAGTTTTTCATATACTATTGTATCATTTTACAAGCAAAAAACAGACAGTTGTCAAAACACTGATTTCTTCTATATCAAATAACACTCATATTAATACTAATAATCTAACAGGAAGGAATTTGACAAATGATAAAAGAGCCAAACATCTGAGCACTAAAAAAATTTATTTCGTGGGAACAAATACTATTCCATGGGAACGAAATAATTATTTCGAGGGAACTAATTAATTATTTCGTGTGAACGAAATAACTTTAAAATGCCTGTACGCATGCGTACACCTGTCAAATTTTATTTCATCAAAATGGAAGGAGTCGAAATCAGAAAGTCTTCTATAAAGGAATTATTTGAAATAGGGGTTGTTTTTCAAAGTTTATGGCCGGGGTATATCGGAATCACGCTGTCTGGTTAAGAAGTTTTTATAACAACTTCTCTCAGTCCTGTAATACGTTAGCAATTCTACATTTTGTTAACATGATTGTTGACCAAGTGACCTTTCGACCTAGTAATTAGATAATAGAAATGAAAACAGATTTTTTCATATTCTTCGTATTTATTCACTCATTCTAAATAAAGAGTACTACATTTATAAACGAACCATAAATTCTTACCTACATTTGTACCAGAAGTGACCTTGATTTTCGGGCTTTGATCCAATATGAGTGTTATAAGCTCAAGTTAGAGTTTTGTTCTGATTGACCTATTTTTACAAGAGTTATGACCCCTGGACTTAGCAAATTTCATGAAAATCTCAGTTTCCGGACTTTTCTCGGCTGTTCTTGTACATATTGAAATAATTCATTATATGTGATTACATCTTAGTGTTATACAGATCAAGTTCGAGTTTGATTTGATTGACCTAGTTTCACAACAGTTATGGCCCTTGGACTTAGCAAATTTCATTAAATTATCATTTTTCGGACTTTTCTTCCATGGTATTGCAGATATTGAAATCATTTTTGGTATGTGAATATATCTCAGTGTGATACAAATCAAGTTCGTGCTTCAATTTGATTGAGCCATTTTCTACATGCAGGAGTTATGGCCCCTGGACTTAGCAAATTTCATGAACTTCTCAGTTTCCAGTCTTTTCATGCCTGTTCTTGTAGATATTGAGCTGATTTTTGGTATGCAGATACATATTAGTCTGATAAAGAATAAGTTGAAGTTGGATTTGATTTATTTGTTCTTACAAAAGGTATGGCCTCATAGCAAATTTCATTAAATTTTCCTGTTTTCCAGACCTTTTTGAACTTATTGAACTTATTTTGATGATGGATTCAGGTGTTGGTGTAAGTACAGGTCAAGGCAGAGTTGAAGAACATGGATTAATGCAGGTAAGGGACTTATATCGCTTTCGATTCATAAATTTTTCCTTAATAACATACTTTCTAATTTTTCTTAAAATTTCACCAGTGTTCGCATGCGTAGAGGTATAAATTATTTCGTTCACATGAAATAATCATTTCGTTCCCTCGCATTTCAATTTTGTTCCCACGAAATATTATTTCGTTCCCAAGCAATCATACTTCGTTCCCTCGCAATCATATTTCGTTCCCTTGCAATATTATTGCGTTCCCTCGCAACGTTCCCTCGCAATATTATTTCGTTCCCACGCAGTATTATTTTGTTCCCTCGCAATATTATTTCGTGAAACTTCCCTCGCAATATTATTTCGTTCCCTCGCAATATTATTTCGTTCCTACGAATTATTATTTCGTTTCCTCGCAATATTATTTCGTTCCCACGAAATATTATTTCGTTCCCTCCCAAAATTATTTCGTTTCCTCTCAATATTATTTCGTTCCCACGAAATATTTTTTGTTCCATTGCAATATTATTTCGTTCCCTCGCAATATTATTCGTTCCTCGCAATATTATTTCGTTCCCTCGAATTCTTCTTTCGTTCCCACGAAATATTATTTCGTTCCCTCGCACTATTCTTTCGTTCCCTCGCAATATTATTTCGTTCCCTCGCAATATTATTTTGTTCCCACGCAATATTATTTCGTTCCCATGCAATATTTTTTTTCGTTCCCACGAAATAATTTTCATTTTTCACTCGGCCCTTTACGGCCACTGTACAATATTGAACTTCCAATCCAAAAATCGTTTTTGGTTCTCTTAATTTGTATACATGATCGGCGGGCTGGGGGAGGGACAAGTGTGTTTGTCAACATTTGGTTTCCGGACCATTACTCCAATAAACATGTACCACCCTGTTAGACCGCACGTAGGGGTTTCGGCTATGTGTTAACAGGGGTTTCGGTTCCTAAGCGAGCAATAGAAGGACGTAGCGAGTTTAAGTTTCATTTATGACTACATTAATCAAGTTTTTTCATAAATGAATATGGAAACGGAGTGGATGCAATCATTTGCAATCTATCCATCACTTTAAATTGTCTCTACACGGTCAGGTCCTGCCAAACACTTCGGTACAGTTTTGCCGATTGGACAATTTCACACGTGACCTCAACATTTTGGTTCATTTTCTTCACTTCTAGAATGTTCATGTTGCTTGATGAGGTTTAATTGTGTCATATACAAGTATCAAAGTCAAATCACTGCACACACTAAGAAAGTATATTTATTTATTAAATAATACTTTTGAGTGGATTAAGGTTAGGGTTGCGACTACAAGGAGATAACTCTATTTTTATATCACGTACATGGACGATAAATGGTATAAGCTCAGTTTGTTGCATTATTTCAGAAAAAATAATACTCCTTGAAATTGTCATTGCTGAAAGGGTATTTTGGGGAGAAATGCATATTTTAAATAAAAAAAATCGCCGAAAATAGGAAAAAAATTGTCATTTTCGCATGAGTTCTGCTTGTAAAGATTAAAACATCAGAATATATCCTATTCATTATAAATTTTAAAAATGAGAGAATTAGACATTCAAACTTCGAGTAAATCTATATGTTTTGGGGTCAAAATGTTGATTATTTGCACAAATTATTGTGCTATGTATAGAAACAGTCATTTCACTCAAAAACGAATTCGGGTACATATTGGTTTGACTGCTTTAGGATAAAGCTAAATAAAATATTTAAGTACATGTAGTTTTCGGTTTTGATTTTTGGCCGGATTACGAAGTAAAATCTTGCTTATGAAATGTAAAAAATATCTGTCAGACTGTCTGTCTGTCTGTCTGTCTGTCTGTCTGTCTGTCTGTCTGTCTGTCCGTCCGTCCGTCCGCGTCAACAAACTTGGTTTAGTTGTTGCGTTTAGATTAGTTGCGAAAGAACTTTTTGGGGTAAAGTCTTTAAACTTGGTTTTGAGAGTAAGCATAGCTGGTAAGAGGATTTGAAAAATAGACAGAAACAGACCAATATACTATATTTTTGTACATAGATAGATTGACGGACAAAGAGGATGGACAAGCAGAAAGATGCAGACAGATTGGTACATGTAGGCAGAGAGTCAGAACGAAAGAAAGTCAGGGACAAACCGACAAAGACGGACAGACTGATGAAATAAACAAGAGGCACAGGGGTCACTTCGCTCACCTGAGAACATTGAAAATCTTACCCTGTCGGTGTCATATAGCAAAGCTTCCCCCAGAGAGATCCTTCCCCCCTGGAAGGTTTTCTATAATAGAGAAGCTTCCTCCAGGGGGAAGTTTTTCTATATAGAGAACCTCCCCCCTTTGTTACCACAGAAAACCCCATACCATTCTTGGTTTGACTTTCACTTGTTTTAGAGAACCAGAGACAAACTGTATGGGATTGACAATGGTAATATTCTCTATTAAGAAAATGTCCCTCCGAATTTAGACAGTTTCCGATTCATAGTTCATAATTCTATACGTTAGAAATTCGAGGTTTAGATTTAAATCAGCCAAACACGTGTTATTGAAATATGTAGACTCCTTCAAGAGAAAGTGTTTATGGTTTAGATAGAAAGACTGAGCTAATTGTAAGCAAACTGCAGATATATGCTAATCATCGGGGAGATCAATTCTATACGAATTCTAATATACAGTTTAAGGTACACATAGTCTAACAGGGTTAAACTGTTAATAATGAAGTTTTACCGTAAAAAGCTTCTAAATACTAACATTTGAACATCTATATATTACTTACATAAAATATCTCTCACATTTTTGTTTTATAGACGCTTTTACTCTCTAATACAAACGATTTCGGTAAACATCGGAAATTGTTATTTGCATATACAGTATGTAGAAATATGTAACATTTACCAAGGTCAAAGTGAACACGCTACCACGATCAGCCAATCGCTTGAATGAACTTCACATCGTAGGATTACTACGAAACATGTAGTAAACCACATATAGTCTTTTTGAAATTCTCTCTAAAAACTAACTCACTAATATTTCATTAATTGCAAATACAAGGTTGATATCATGTATAGATATCATGTTCCATTCAAATCACCATTTTGAACATGGATAATCGAACACTTTCAAATGACTAACAACGTGTAATAGTGTGTGACGGCTTGAATGGGAGGCAGGTGTAGTCTGCTATACACATGTGCGTTTGTTTACCAAATCCTGAATGAAAATTAACCTTTATTTAGTTATGATTTTTTGTTCGTTTTTTTAATATTTGATTTAGACTGTGAAAATATATATATTATATATACACATATCAAAATTACTGTGGATATATCTACACGTTTATCTTATATATATACTTCTCATAGATAAAAATAAACGAGAACTATACATGTACATGTACACTGTAGATCCCTTTAGGTAATTTTCCCTCAGACTTGTCAGAGTTTTAATTTCACCGTCGTCCTCTGAGCTAGGTCTCTATAACTTTCCAATACCAAGCCGATACTATTTGTTCATTACATGTCTCTTTTCAGATTTTGATAACACCGATTGTCGATTCATTTTCGTCCCACGTGTTATCCGTCAGCCATGTTGTTCTGTTTTGATACAGTACTAGCCTTATGCAAATAAGTGCTTTCACGTGTTCGCAATCGGTCCTCTACGGAGAAAAGTAGGTTATATTAGGGTACCCATTTTATAAGCAATAATTGATCATAGCTCGGTAGTGAGGGCATACGTGACTATTGTAACCAGCCAGTTTCTAATTTTTAAGCATGATAGGCTCGTTTGCGTTAAAATTTTGACAAAAATAGTTGATTCATGGTTTGATCTTGACGAGACCTTATGTACCTTTAAAGTATACCATTGAGGGAGTTAGCACGATTCCGTGTTCCCCGAGATCAGACCTATTTTCCGAGGCGAAGCGGAGGGAAATAGGTCTGGTCGAGGGGAACCAGAATCTTGCTAACTCCCTCAATAGTATACTTTAACTGTTTTATTATACCGAAACAAATATTATACTGAAACAAACATATCTCTTAGGTTTACCGAAACAACAAACATATCTCTTAGGTTTACCGAAACAACAAACATATCTCTAAGGTTCAAATGTTCCAATGGAAATTCTAATGATTTTGCCTTGCCTTCTCGACTTAATGACTGAGATACGGAAAATATTAATTTTTGATGATAAGATAAACAGAAACATCATTATCATAGTACTCATACATGTTTAATTTTTCATTTTTTATTTCATTGCGGATTAATTTATGTGCTAAGCGGATAGGAGGTGGATTACTCTGCTCGCGTATTAATAGTGTCATCCGATCAACCTTCGACGGCGCTGATTGGCTGATACTGACACACCCTCAGAGAAGCTCCGCCTCATTTTGAAACTAACTCCCTAGGGAAATAGTCTTCTCAACTTACGCACCCCTTTACAGGGAAATAGTCTTATCAGGTGATTTTCAGGGATTTAGTTAAATTTAATGAGTCTCTTTTTATAAAAGAAAAAATCAGTAGAGTTATAATAACAAAAACTAAAGAATATGCCTTTATATCACAGAACCCACCAATTCAACGAAATTTATGTGATTTGCTGTTTGCAAGAAAGGACAAAAGACTCGGTTGCAGCACCTACTATCCCTTTGCGAAAACATAGAGTTGACAAGAATACGACATCGAAATACCAAACACATAAGACCACACAAAAATATTTACATTACTAGTAGATTCCCCATGTTAAACGCCCATTAGGCAACTAGAATTATATTCCAATAACTTTGGTTGCTCACGTGCAAGTTTTGCATGTAGGGAGAATTTACAAACGTTCAAATACATTTGACTCTAAAACAGGCAAAATATGTGAAGTGCATGCAAATAGAAATGACCGATATTTAGAATAAATGTAAATATAAGTTATGACTGTCTTACTTTTTGTGTTCATGGGTGTATAATTCTGGTTGGACACGTGCAAATTTTCCGAGAATCGCTTCGCGATTCACGGAATTTGCACGTGTATAACCAGAATTATACACCCATGAACACCAAAAGTAAGACAGTCATTTCTTAAATGAACTAGACAAAATTTAATGGACAAAGGGTGCCGACTAAGATCAACCGTCTGCTACATTACCATATTAATTTTCTTGTTAAGAAAACATATACTTGATGAAACACTTCGGAGCATTGTCAGACGTAAAACAAAATTAAACGCACGAAGTCGAATAAATTCATTTTCATTTTATTTCATTTATTTATATATTTTATATACATGTTTGATTGTGTATTCATTAATTTAACATTTTGAACTAATACGGTTTTTATATTCTTATACTCTTAACATACTAATCACAGACAAAAAATATATTTAGAAACATTTGATGTTTCCAAGGATCTGGCTATAATGTTAAATGTCTTCAAATTCAATAGCATCATTGAAGAACATATAGATAAATTTGCAGCATGGACCAGACATGCATTTTTCGGGTACTATAATAACTCCTTTCACAAAAACATATGAGGAGGAAAAAACTCAAGTCGATCTTAATTTTTCGTTTGGTGTTTTCGATCATATGGATACAGTTATTATCCCACAAATTTTAAAGAATTTTCGAAAACATTTAAAATTTTATTTGAAATAGCTTTACCTTTAAATTTCCATGGATCAGTCATGTCTATTGAAAGGTAAAAGGTCATAAACCAAAGACAATATCAAAAATCCGTATTGCTTTCCGGATTTGGGAAGAACGTTTTCTATATAGAGAACCTTCCTCCTGGGGGATGATTTTCTATACCTTCCGTTGGGAAGAGTCTCCATGGGGAAGGTTCTCTATATACGATACCAGGATTTGAATAAAAAAAAACCTTATGCATTAAAAGCCATTTTGACAGAGTTAAGGACATATGCGACACCCAAAATTTTGAGTCTTCACAGAGTTCCCCAAACTCCTTTATATTTAAAATCATATAGAAAAAATGTTAGTCTATATTTTATCACCGACTGGGCATGTTGTACCTGTTTATTCCTTCCTGATAACAGTGCATTGATTTATGCAATATTTGTTTTTGTTTAAAATATTGATAAAGTCAAATTATGCTTCTAAGTACTGGGTTTTCTTTTGAAATGAAAAAAAAAAAATGTCCAATAAACAGCTATTGTTTGGTAATATTTTGTATGTCTGACTTACAAGAAAGATAACTCCAATTTGCATTGTGAAGGTATATGAAAAATACTTAAAAATGAAAATTTTCAAGACTTTTTACACAAAGGTATATATGCGGGAAGGTTTCAATTCCTTCGATTCAATCAATTAGTAGTACATCCAATATATTGTATTCAAAATAAGAAGGAAAGTCATATGTCCTATGATATGCATGTATTGAAATTTCAAACATGCATTAATGACTATTTCAATATGTCAAAGGACACATCCAACAATAAAACAGATACTGAGAAAAATTCGAATTTACCAAAGTTGGCAATGGAAATTGTCTGCATCGGTACTCAGAACTTCAATTTTTCCTATGGTGATCACATTAAGTGTCACTACTTATCACTTTTACGTACAGTAAGATGAAACTGATTCAAATCTAAAGGATATCTATCTTTAAACTGAATAAACAGTATATGTCCTTAATGAGAGAAATATTATATTACATATCAAAAGACAAACAGAAAAGCAGTCATTCGGGAAAAAAACATAAAGAGAAAAAAAATAAATGAAAATTCAGAAAAATAAAATTTTAAAACAAAATCAATATAAAGCCATTGAATGACTTGATTATGACAAAAAGTCATAGGATATGAGTGCACATTACCACTTACTGATAGAGTTATTCAAAGAAACAGTTCAGAAATGGACATTTCTCACAGAGTCCGAAAAGACGGTAAAAACGCGTCCAAAAAAAAAAAAAAAAAAGACTTCGGAATGGAACCAAAAATTAACAAATCCTTCTAGATCATCCTGATACTATCGGTTTGTCGATACGCGCTTCGGTTCTTAAGAAAAATTCAATTTCTTGGAGTCTTTACATACTTTGGACATGAATTCATATCAAAAGTGGTTAATAAATGTTTAAAGTCATCACATTGGAAATTTGCAAATTTTGTTGAAGGTTTTTTTTTGGGGGGGGGGGGGGAGGGGGGGGCAAAACCTTTGTTTTTCGTCCTTTTTTCATTAAAAATGTAGAAAATTCAAGAATGTCTATCATGCCATTCAGATTGTATTAGTTTTTCTCGTAACTACGAGAATTTTTTTCTAGTAACTACGAGAAACTTTTATCGTAACTACGAGAAATTTTTCTTGTAACTATGAGATTTGTTTTTCATAACTACGAGAAATTTTTCTCGTAACTACGTGAAACTTTTCTCGTGATTACGAGAATTTTTTCTCGAAACCACGAGACACTTTTCTCGTAACTACGAGAAACTTTTCTAGTAAATACGAGATAGTAAAAAGATATAAATGGCACGAACTGGCTTCCGTAAGAAAGTATTTTTGATAAGTCTATATTTTGCCGAAAAATTTCCTGGCTCGCTACTGGCCGGACATTTATTCATAGAGCCAAAATTTAGAACTGCACAAGAGATCTAAATTTGTGCATAGAAAACATGAAACTTCCATTCTTTACCCCCCCCCCCCCCCTTTATTTGCTTACAAGTATGAAATTTGGGGATGTTGTGCCCCTCCACTTTTAAGGCAGAGCTACGTCGTTGCCTTTGATAGATTATTTGACCTTTGTCTTCCTCTCGACGTGCATATCGTCTTCTTCAAAAGTCCCTGCATGCGTATAATGCTAATATGAAGCATTTGTTTAAAATTGCAGGTCCATCTTAATTTTTAGTAAGGGGTGGGGGCGTAAATTGGCAAGGGATCTGGGGACGACCAAACGAAGTTATGGTATGGAGACCATGGGGAGGGGCTGGCGAAGTCCCCGGAAGCTTCTGCATTTCAGCCTTTTTAGGATCCAATTTAAGACTCTCAGAGTTGGTCTTTGGAATAATTGATTCAAAAATGGAAAATGATGCATTTTACAATTACATAGATAATAAAATACTGACATTTACTCTTTATGTAGATGGAAAATTATAATATTACCAGTGATTTACAAATTTTAGGCGGGGGTGGCAGGGGCGTAAGCCCCTTACGCAAACCTCTCCACTGACTTGGCCTTCACACGAACTATTCCCGGTATTTATAACATATCCATAAATAACATCCATTTGATATTCTCGAAAATAAAAATTGGAAAATGGGTTATCAGGATAAGAAATTAGTTTGCTCCGAAAAAAAAGACAGATAGTCATCGGAGGGATAAATTCGTTTATACTTATTCAATCTTGTCACACCGGAAGCAATCGGAAATTACCATCGACTTTGTGTTCCTTCAATATACATGTATTTCTGTATCGCTTGCATTCTTTACCTCTTTTTGGTGGTTTGAAGTCCATTTTATTTAATCATTGTAACGGATATAATTCACTTCAAACTATTATATTGTCATCCTTTCCAAAGATTATCATGATTATACAGTAATAATCGGAAATTATGTGTTTTTTAAAGCGTGTTCGTAAAATCCAGTACCCGCGTTCGTAAAATCCATTTTCCTTAGTTGCCCGCATTCGTAAAATCCATTTTCGAATACCCTGTCCTCTAGAATGCCTTTTAACTCTTGAACACTTCGTTGTCCATGATAATATTTTTACGATTCAGATTTACAGATGTCCAGTCTTGAAATTCAATGTATAATATGGAACTGGCTCTTGAATCAAATATACGTAATGTGATAGTAACAGGTGATTTCAATGAAAACCAAATCGACAATCTTGATACAAAAATAAAACATATCTCTAATTCCTATGATCTAACCCAACTTATCTCCAGTCCCACATCTATAACTGAAAATTCATCAACCTTAATAGATCTATCAACGTAACGTTATTCATAGCGCTGTTTGTGATTTTACAGCGGCGTAGCTACCATATATGCTCGTATGCTTAAGCATACACATCATTTTGACAAAAAAAAAATTCTTTGAAATACAATAAATTGTCACTAACTAACGTGCAAAGCGTTGTTGAAAAGTTTGCCAATGCCAAAGAGCGCCGTTTATTATTTAAAGATACAGTGTTCCTGAAAATAGATTTTATTGAAAACGTAAAACTATTCCAACGGGTCTAGAAAGAGGAAAAAAAAAAGAGCCATAAAAAGTTTTATTTGAAAATATGCAGTAACGACTCTAATATTGTCGATTTGTTAATAATTGAATCTCCATATACCTCTGCTGTAAAAACTCAATACATTGTAGGTGGCGCCAGTGAAATGAATTAGAACTGCGCACCCAAATTCAAAATTACGTTTTTAAAGGTCTATAACTGCGAATGTATGAGTTAGATTCGCCTGAAAATTTGAATTTCTACAAATGAGAATGTATACTTTCATATGAAAAGAAAAATTTTGTATTCCAAAATTTTGTAAAATTAATTACTTTTCAGGGACACTGTCCCTTTAAGTGACGCAATAACTTCAGCTATTTCGAAAACAATAGCCTAGTAGCTGTTAAGATTCGGGTCTGTTTCGCGGTCAAGATGGCGCTGTGTTCTCAGCTGATATTGTTACTGATGTTATATGTTTCTGGATTAAAATTTTCCATCCATATAGTTATTAAAATTAATTTTAAGACTAATGTCTGGGCTTCCATTAAAATCAAACATCATCACGGTTTTGTACCGAAAAAAAAATCATAATTATTATCATAAGGTCGCTATTTTTACTATATTAGGTAGAAATTTAAGGATAATCTGATCTATAACTTCGTGATCTGAAAGCAGGGAAATGGCCTCTGCTGTGTTCTTATCTTCAAAAATTTTCCGGGGTGGGCATGCCCCCGGACCCCCTAGTGCGCTCGCACTGTAAAATCAAGCATACACATCTTTTTGGGTCTAGCTACGCCACAAATGAACCATTTCTAGATGTAAATCTACGTTTTCATCGACCTATCATTGCATTGTTAAATTCCGTAAAACCAAAAAAATCATTTGTCCGAAGAAAAATTTGGTTATACGAGCAGGGTGACTTCAAATGTTTAGGTCAAAAATATCAAACTTTGATTGGGATTCTATTATTGATACTTCAGAAGAAATCGATCAAATCACTGTAAATGTTAGTAACAAAATCTTAGAATTCGCTACTGAAACCATTCCATCTAGAATCATAACTATACGAAATAATGAGTTACCATGGATAAATAATACTATTAAGAAATGCATGCGTAAACGTGATAGGCTAAGAAAAAAAAAGCTAAAAAATCAAATCAAATTTCAATATGGAAAAAATTTAAAACTGAAAGAAATAAAGTCGTAGACCTACTTAGGAAAGCAAAATTAAATCGCCACGAAGCAATATGCGAAAAAATAAAATCTAATAAATTTGTAAACAAGGATTGGTGGAAAATTGCTAAACAAGTGTCAAATATTTCATGTAAATCAAATGGCATCGAAACTTTATTAACAGATAACGACGAACTAGTGACAGACGACATAGAAACATAGGGTAATCAAAGATTATACATACAGTGTAGCTCGCCTATACAGGTTTTTGTCAGTAACCAGGTTAAAGTTTTTGAAAAGTACATGTAGGTCAAAGTCCAAGGTCAAGGTCACTAGGTCAAGGGTCATGGTCTCAAATGAAAGGTCTCGTCACAAGGTATCTACATGTGAAATATCAAAGCCCTACCCCTTATAGTTCAAGAGATATAGCCCAGGTTAAAGTTTTGTCTACGGACGACGACAACGACCACAACGACAACGACGACGACGACGACGCCGAGGGTATGGCATTAGCTCTCCGGACTTTTTCGTCCCAGCGAGCTAAAAAGCTGATTTATTAAACTCATTCTTCACTTCACAATCAATCATAGACGATACTCAAAACGAATTACCTACAACTACGGACGACTTACTGACGGAAAACAGACTTGACCATATAACCTTAAACAATAGAGACGTACAAGATATTCTCGAATTACTAGACGCAAATAAAGCAGTTGGTCCAGATAAAATTAGCCAAAAACTCCTTAAAGAAGCAGCTTTTGGGCTATCTCATCCATTATGTAAACTATTTAATTTATCTCTGAACTTAAAATTGTTTCCCAAATCATGGAAAATTGCTAATGTTACTCCAGTTTTTAAAAAAGATGATCCTAAACGCGTAACCAACTATCGACCGATTTCTTTGTTAAGTATCATCAGTAAAGTGTTTGAAAAATGCGTATATAAATATATTTATAATTTTATCGAAGAAAATAACCCCTTGTCTCAGCATCAATCAGGATTTCGGCCAGGCGATTCCACTATCAACCAATTATTATATATTACAAATGAAATTTCGTCTGCTTTAGATTTAGGGAAAGAAATTCGGGTGGTTTTTTTCGACATAAGTAAAGCGTTTGATTGGGTATGGCATAAGGGTCTTCTGTTCAAAATGGAAAAATGGGAATTTCAGGCAATCTTCTTCTATGGGTCAAAAATTATCTTTTAGATCGTAAACAAAGGGTTTTTATTGAGGGTTAGGAATCAAAATTATTGGAAATTTATGCAGGGGTCCCCCAGGGTTCAATTTTAGGTCCGCTTTTTTTTCTTATATTTATAAATGATATTGTACTAGAAATTCATTGTAGAATAAAATTATTTGCTGATGACACTACTATCTATATTATAATTGAAAATCCCAATTCAGCCGCAGTGCTTCTTAATCAAGATTTAAACATAGTGCACAATTGGTAAAAAAAAAATGGCTCGTCAACTTTAATCCCCAAAAAACTGAAACCCTTTTGATATCACGTAAAAGTAATAAAACTAAACATCCTGTCCTACATTTCGATAATACAACTATTATTGAAGTAAGCTCACATAAACATTAAGGTATCATATTTAACAGTAACTGCCACTGGGGCGAACATATTGACTTTATAATTTCGAAAGCTAACAGAAAGATGAACTTACTTAGGAGATTAAAATTTGATTTAGATCGTAAAACTCTAGAAATGATGTACCTATCCTTTATTAGACCTATTCTTGAATATGGTGATATTATCTTCGACAATATTCCAATTATTATTATAGTGTTAAATTAGAAAATATTAATATAGAAGCAGCTAGGATAATTACAGGAACAACTAAGTTTAATAAGTCATAATACATTATTCTCTGAGTCTAAATTAGAAAAGTTAGATAAAAGAAGAGAAAAGCATAAACTGATTCAATTTTATAAAATTAGGAATAACCTTACGCCAGAGTACCTCAGTAACCTTCTTCCACCCAATCATGACGAGCAGCATAATTATAACACTCGCAACTCTCAAAATATTACATCAACTTTGTAGAACTACTTACCATTTCAATAGCTTTTTCCCCTCCTCAATTCGACTCTGGAACAACTTGCCACAAAATGTTAAAAATTCCAAATCACTTATTTCTTTTAAAACTGCACTTTCTAAACTATATAATCCAGGTAAAATCCCAAGCTACTACTATGTTGGTTCACGACGCGGTCAGGTGCTTCACACTCGAATTCGAACACGCTGCAGTGCATTAAAACAACATTTGTACCTACGCAATATTGAAAACGACCCGTACTGTCAGTGTGGCCAGGTAGAATCTGCCGCCCACTTCCTATTGGAGTGTTCGATCTTCACTAATCTACGTACTGTTTTATTGAACAATTTAAATTTTCCCGTGACTTGCAACCTTTTACTTTTTGGAGATGAGAATAAATCATTTGAGTACAATGAATTTTCTGGATACAAAGTTATATTTTGAAAAGTAAACGATTTTCCTAAATCATCTATTTTATTTTCTTTCCCCACCAACACAAACATCTTATTATCTAAGTTGGACAAGGATTATCGCCATTGTAAATATATTAATATATGATTTTTTTCTTCTTTCTCATCACCTCAATGTTTTGACTGTATTGTGACCTAATTATCATATCTTTACACTTTACACTTTTCTCTCTCTCTCTATGTCTCTCTCACATCTATCACATTATGACTGCATTGTTCTCTCTCTCTCTCTCTCTTCTTATTACGTTTAATTGCATTTTTTTCATTTTGTCACATGATTGTATAATTGCCTCTTTTTCTCACCAGTGTACTTACAGGAATTTTTGGGAGAAGAATTTATACAAGCTTTAAGCTTTTTTTCTGATCCTTTCATATTTACTAATTGTACCAAATGTATTCATGTATTATATTATTGTGATGAATAAATATGTTTAAACTAATATGAATTACAAATGTATCCTACTATGAAAGATTTCATGTTTATGTGAAAATGTAGAAGGAAAAATATTTCATCTAGTCATTACACAAAAATTTCAAAATGTAAAAAGAAACGCAAAAGACACGTTATAAAGAAATATGTGTATTCAAAGAATCTAGTTTTCGTACTGATACAAGCTGTTTGAGAAAAGAGGTATACTAATATTCTTTAAGGCACCCCTTATTTGTCAAGGATGAATTTGCCATAACATAAGACAGTTGTATGATATTCTTAATTATTTGGAGGATAATGATTGCGAGGGGCTGCTTCTTTTGTCTGATTTCGAAAAAGCTTTTGATTCTATATCTTGGAAATTTGTTGATAAAGTTTTACAATTTTTTTGGTTTTGGGAGAAAATTCATACAGTTTATACATGTCCTGAACAAAAATTTCAAACTTTGTGTAATTCAGCATGGAATTTTTTCCCCATTCTTTAATATTGGGAGGGGCTGTAGGCAAGGTGACCCGGTTTCACCGTATATCTTCATTTCTGTGTTGAAATCTTAGGTATAATGTTTAGACATAAAAAACAGATTAAGGGTATTAGGATAAAAAATAAAGAAATAAAGATAACACAATACGCAGACGACACTGGTCTCACACTTGATGGATCAGAAAATTCGCTTCGAAATTCCCTGAAACTTTTGGATCAATTTGCTAAATTTTCTTGCCTTAAGCCAAATATTGACAAAACAAAATGTAATATGGATAGGTAAAAAAAAAAACATAGTACAGATAAACTTTGTGAAGACATTCCATTATCATGGTCTGATGAACCTTTTATTTTCCTGGGTATTACTTTTAGTGTTGACCTTGATTGTATGGAAAAATTGAATTTTCAGAAAAAAATAAAAGAGTTAAAACACTTAGTATCATCATGGAATAAACGTAAACTGACTTTATTGGGAAGAATAACAGTAGTTAAAACAATCATGTTATCTAAACTTACACATCTCTTTATCACTCTTCCAAATCCAAGTGAAGAATTTACTAAACAAATTGAAAATATATTATTTAGCTACATATGGGAAAAAAAACCTGATAAGATTGCTAGGAATTTACTTGTACAAAAAACAGAAATAGGAGGTTTGAAAATGATTCATATTAATTCTTTCATAAAGTCTATGAAATTAACATGGATAAAGAGATTACTGACTACAGATATACCCAGATAGATAAAATAAGATTATGTTCATTTGGAGAAGAATTCATTAAAACACAGCTAATAGAACTAAAACAAGTTTTGGAAGGATGTTTTACAAGACCTGTATGAATTAAGACTCATAATTAAGAGAAATGAACAGATATTCAAATGAACAGAGAAATGAACAGATAATGAACAGAATTTTCAATTATTGTATAAAGATCTATGGTTTAATAAAGACATTAAAATTGATAGTAAAGTTGTTTACTATAAGAGCTGGACAGAAAAAGGTATTTATAATATTCACCATATAATGGATGATGAAGGACATTTTTTATGTTATGAAAGTTTCTTTGAGAAATATTGTTTTTGCCCACCAATTACAGTATTTTATGGATTAAAAATGTCAATTTTAAAATCTCGGCCAAAGGTAGAAGAATCTTATAATCAAATTATTTTACCCCATTATCCAACATTTATCAAAATTCTTATCAGAAATAAACAAAATAATATATTCATTTATGAAGTTTTTATTCAAAACCTTAATGTTGAACATAAATACAAGATAAAATGGAATTCCGATCTTGGCATTAAGCCAGAATCCTTGAACTGGAAAAAAGGACATTTATTAACAAAATATCTTACGGAAGATGCTTCTTTAAGATGGCTACAGTTCAGAATAACTCATAGATGTATAGGTATAAATTCTCTACTTTTTAAACAAAACATTATCAATTCAGAATTGTGTAGTTTTTGTAAATCACAAACGGAAAGACTTAAGTATTAATCATTTGTTTTTTCTATGTAGTTTTTCAAGAGATTTTTGGAAAGATGTATCCAACTGGTTACAGGAACAACTTCATATACCAATAAGCATAGAAAATTTAGATGTTATCTTTGGAAAGAACATTAAAAATGATACATTGTTATTGAATATGGTTATTTTATTGGGAAAATCACATATATATAGACAAAGATGTAAACAATTATTCCCAAGACTACAGCAATTTCTTATAGATTTAAAGTTTTATAATAATACAGAAAAATATCTTTATAAAAGAAAGAATAAAACGGCAAGCTTTGAAAAAAGATGGCACGATTTAAATGATTTCTTTAATCATCACAGATGAGCAATTTTGAAATAACATTGAATGATTTTTATGAAATATGTATAATGAAGAGTATGTGTGTATGGGCGGGGGGGGGGGGGGGTGTCTTTGTGCTTTGATGGATCTCTCTCTCCCTATCTTTTCATTTCTACATAATATTTTTTCTTCTTCTTCTTTCTTTCACTATGACTTCTTTTATACACCATACAACATTGATTTTTCATCTCAGTAAAGTACTCATGATGGTATGAAAGTGGTATGAATGATGTGTGAATGTATTGCATAAAAAAAAACTTTCTCTCAAAATTGCTATATATTATTATAAGATTACATATAATTTGCTGTAGAAAGACTTGAGAGATTGACAAAAACAAAAAACAAAAACAAAAACAAAAACAAAACAAAAAAAACGGATGAATTTGCCCGATTCGTAAAATCCGTTTACCCGGTGTGAGACGTCCACATCGAATTAGATTAAACATTAGATTAAACATATTTTATTCAAGAAAACATTGAATTGGATCGGGCAACAAGTTATTTCAACATTATTAAAGCCCTCTCCTATTCTAGAAAGTAAACACAAGCATGTCATAAGAGGCGTCAATACTAATTATATTACAGATCTTATTACTATATAATTCAATATATCTTACTTAACAAGGGAAAAACTATATATTTGTTGAACAGCGAAAAGGTGCAAAAACGAGAGAAAAGGGAGAGAAAGAGGGGTAGTGTGAATGCAAATAGAGTTAGTGAGAGAGAATAGCGTTGAAAAGATTAATGAGGAAAGGTGGAAGGTAGGAGGGGGGAGGGGGTTGGGTTAAATCGACGACCATCACAGTAACGAATCAGAACCTATTGGATGCCAAAATAAAATCCTGAACAGCTAGCTGTATATAAGCATTTTCAGTTAGTGATAGAGTTGTACTTCCTGACAGAAGATCAGACAAAGTCAGGGGGTAAAGAGGCTGTAAACGACGGTTAAGTATTCTTCTCTGTTCATTATACAACGGACATAGTAGAAGATAATGAGAAGCATCTTCAATAGAAGAACCACATGAGCAAACAGGAGAATTATTCAAATTAACTTTAAAAAGATCTGCATTAAGATTACTACAAGTGTTTCTAAGTCTTGTGAGTAATATGTTAGGTTTTCTGTCACCTACTAAGAAGTATGACGGAACTTTGTTCGTGTTAGCTTCATAGAGAGTGTCTAAAGAGGATTTAAATTTGGTATACGTTGGTTGGTCTTTGGTCTCGTCTGATAAATTACTCCACAGTCGTAAAGTAGACGGAATATATGATATGAAGGAGCTCTGTAATCTTAATTGTGGAGCGCGATAGTTTGAACTATTTCTCAGATTATAAGGAGTTATTTCTTGGATGGTTTCAGGTAATAGATCTCTAAGATACTCAGGTGTCAAACCGTTTTCAATGAAAAACACCCCGGCTACGCCCCGGCAAGCAGTACTTATGGGAAAAATATTTTATTTAATATTATTTTTTTTTTAAATTTTCATATAACCATTTTGCATGTAGATATATAATATACAAATCATAGTATAACAATCATGACACACCTGTATATAGTTTCTAATTGAGAATTTAACTTTTTCTTTTTACCATGAAATGTAATAAATGCTAATACTCATATAACTAGAAAGGTTTCTTGTTGCGGTTGCAACAAGAGTGTCTTCCTCCTATACAATTTTTGGTTTGGAAATATGAAGGACGTCACATTACATGTATCTATATTATATATTTAAGTTTTCAAATAGCAGTAACATTAAATTTTCAAACCGATAATTGTTGGTGAGCAACCATTTGATTTTTTTTTTGGGGGGGGGGGGGGGGGTTAGGAATTCTATTGCCAGCCGGTAAAATTTTTTCAGCAATTTTCTGAGCAGGCCATTTTTTTCAGCCATTACCAGAGTCGGAGAAAAATTTTCGCCGGTTCTTCGGGCCGGATTTAAACAAATTGTCAAATGTTGTGAATGTCTGTGTGAGTTAAACTCCCCGCTGTTACAGAGTATGAGTTAATAACCGTTCCTTCAGATGTCTCTTTGCAATTAGCGAATTTCAGACAGATTGTATGATGTTTAAATAGAACCTTTTCTAGATTTTTGTGCCTATGCGTATTAGGTCTCTGGTAGATACAGCTATGTGAACAGTTTGTATTTATATTAATTAATTTTTTGACTTTAAATTGTCTGGCACAAAGGGCCAGCAAAAATTTCCATATCATGCAATGTATCCTTACTTTTGCATGGTCCGGGAAAAAAAAATTGCCGGCCCTTTGGGCCAGAATATTTTTTTCAGCATTTTTCAGAGCCGGGATTTTTTTTTTTTTTTTTTGCAAATTCTTCCTGCCCCCTTCCCCCATAAAAAAGGCGAGCTCGTAGCTGTAGAACCAATTTTCTTGAGAAGAGAAATGGTAATAACAAGTTACGTTTAATATATATATATAAATACCATGAGGTTCTCGCTGTGCAGGTTCAAATTTGGATCCCCCCCCCCTTCCCTTTTTTCAAAGTTTATTTTGAATTTCCATCATGGCGACATCGTTCAATATAAACAGAACTGTTTTCGAAAAACGAGGAGAGGGAAGAATGTTGGAGAAATTGTTCATCAATTTGTAAATAAACCAACCGAAAATTATGTTCGAACGTTTGCTAGAATTAGAAATTAAACTTGATGTTCAAAATATATAGTTATTGAAGTTTAGAAACAGGTTTGTAGGTTAGAACTCGGAATCAAACTACCACTTTTTGTGTGTAAATTCTGGTTTGTAGCTGATCTCTTCTAAATTAATCAACTGTTTTAAAATCAAATTGTGTATATCGAAATGTATTTATGAAATGCATATTCATCATTGCCGTGAAATCGGAATTTGAAAATCTCAACACTGCTTTTCTCGAGTCGGACTCGGACTACCAATTTTAGTGTGCGCCCGATCTGTTGGCGTGAAGGTGTATCGAAATACCCAACTCAAAATTTCGATGCTCATATCTTTTCAACAGTAAGAGATAGGAAGAATCAGAAAGACTAAATAAGAAAGATATATGGATAAAAAATAATAATATTGAAATTTTTAGGAAACTTCATAAGCTTAATTTTTGTTTACTATTATAAGCAAAAAAGTGTCTTCCTCCTATGAACTTCTGAATTTGGAAATATGAAGGACGGTGAAGGACGTCATCGTAATAAATCGTCACAGTGTGCATCTAGCATTTCATATCTTGCATGGCTGTCGACTTTCAAAAAGAATGGAAATTGTAGATAGCAAAATACGAGATATTGTAACGATTTTTGGGGGTCAAAAATACTAATTTTTTGTAAATTTGTATTACATTTAAATTCTATTCGAAATATTACTTTTATTTGATAATAATCTATTGTTGTTCAGTGCCAAGAGAAAACGGCTACTCCGACATGTTTTATTGTTATTGTTTTGGGGGATTAAGAGATTAAGTACTTAGATAAGTGTTAGGCATGGCAGTCGAGCCCACTGCTTCTGTTTGGATAAGTTCTATTCTTAGTAAAAATGGACACATCTATCGGGTCAATCGGACAGGGGAGAGTGACGAGTTAAACATCTTAACGCCCGCGCAGGTCGCTCTCTATTTGGTATTTCCGGGGAGGGTTTTCAGGAACTGGGAAATTATTGACAAGCAAAAAGGGGGATATCTTTCGAATCAAGGCGTGATCATCGGAATCAAGGGCGTAGCTTCTTCCAAATTTAGGGCCAGTATAAAAAGGGGGATCACGTCAAATTTCGGTACTTAACTTCTAGACTTAACTTCTTTTAGCACTTCTTACTTTTAGACGGATCTTTTTAGCGTACTCTTTTACGTACATTTTATTTCAGAATCGTAGTTATTTGGTAGATTTGTATAGTGTAAGTACGTGGAGTAACCGCATCTCTATTGTGGAATCGAGAATTAGAATAAATTGTAGAAACTTATTAGAACATTATCGTTTAGTTAAGTATCTTCCGTAATTATATATCAATTACGGACCTCCGTTTAAAATTTCGTAATATTGGTGGCAGCGGTGGGATATGAACTTACACACGCGCCTTTGTACTTTATTTTTGGATTAGCTATTTCAAAAAAAATCATTTCATTGGATATGGACTTACACACGCGCCTTTCGTGTTAAAAATCTAATTTTATTTTCTAAAATTGTGGATTTTATTAATATGGAATTATACAATCGCCTTTGTCGTTCAACGTTGGATTTTATATTATAGAAATTTGGATTGTACGAAAATGGTAAAAATGTTGAACTTTGTGTTTTTGTTATCTTCTCTTTTCTTGATTGGATCTTCAGTTCCTGGTCACGTGAACGATTTAATTACGGATTGTCCTACTACAAATGATGCTCAAAGAAGTGATTTAAGGTATCCATGTGATAATGGAAAGGATTTTGATACACTGTTTTGTAATGGGACAATGGATTTAAAATTACGAAAATTTGGAATTACAGAAAGTCTTGTTGCGACCGGAGATACTTAACTCATACCATACTCATGTTGCAATTTTAAGTGCAATTAATCAGAAATGTGTATATTTTTCTTTGGAGATTTGTGTGTTTGACGGTAGTGTAGAAATGGGACTTCGATCGTACCATTATGTTATCACAGATTAGTATTTTGGAATTCGATCATGTCTTTTTGGAATCTTAAAACAAAAACGTTCTTGTTAAGTATATCTTTTTGGTTCGCAGATTTGGCAAAGTGTTTTTGAAAATTGAAATATATACTAGATTGGTTTCGAGGAATTGTCAAGAAAAATGAAAACATGGTGTCATCAATGTTTGATTTAGAAGAATCTATTTGGATTTACGCTTTTGAAGATTCGTTCATGGTACCTAGGGAGTTGAAGAAAGGGAGTCGTTGTCGCATTCCTGGAGATTGTGATTTGCAGACGTATCGTGTGATTCGTCCTCGAGGAGATACGGAATTGGAGGATATGAAGTTTCGGGGAATACTTCTATTTTTCCGTAGAGGAGCATCACAGTCCGTTTTTCTCACGTCAGCGGGATAGATGGGAAGTCCAAAGAGGTTGAATTGGATTATGACGGATGTGTGCAGAGACTGGATGAAGCAATAGGAGGCTTTCCAGACACCGATACATTGGCTGGGCCACTGCAGGAGATTTCACAATAGGATCGACGTCGGTTTTGCGATTCTCGTAACTCAAGATGACGGTGTGGAGAATTTTTGAAGCGTTATATTCGTTGTTTTGGAGTTTATTTGGAGACATCCGATTAATTTGAAGATATCTTTAAAACTGAATTTGGGAAATTTAAAAGCCATTGCCAGTGTCTGCAGCAAAATATTGAAATTTGGAATTTACGGTGTTTTGGATTTAGTCATTTTTGGAATTTAACAATGCTAATGGCCATACCGATATATTCCTATCTTGGTTTTATCGGGTAAGCGGGTCCATGACCAGTCTCTTGGACATGAGGGGCTGATCAGACCTGGCCTTAGACCCCAAACATGCGCATCCGTTTGAGGGTAGGTCGGCAGGAAAGGAACGACTATACTGGTGATCAAGATAATCTGGCGCCTGTCTTGTTCACCAGGTTTTGGGTTGCCACACCTTTTGGCTTGACCCGGCCGTTGACCTGGTTTTCTGTGTTACCAGCGAGGTCGCCATTCCATTTGTGCTTTGGACAATACAAAATTTGGACAATGTTTCGTGGAACCTCAACAGAAAAACTGAACATAACAAAGTGTATTAAAGTGCAACAAACTATGATTTTCCTTTTATGAAATTTGAATTTAAAGTGAAAGCGTATACCGTACAGACTTTAATCTTTTGATAACTTTATATGATCATTATGCATAATTCTACTCCTTTAATATTCCTATTTTATTAGGTCTTCCGACTTCCGTCGGAAGACCTATTGTTTTCGTAACCGTGGAAAATTGGATCAGCGATTTCTCAAGAACCCTGTAAGCTAGGACAATGAAAGTTCTCCAACGTTACGTTTGGAGTAAAAGCTAGATTGGTCTTTTTTATTTTTGGTCTCTGTTATTTTTTTTATCATGTTTTTTAGTAGATTCAAATATTTGACGGGAGCGTCGAATTACTCAAAAGGACCGAAAATTTCATGTTTTGCTATTTGTAAGCTTAAATATCTCGTATTTTGCTATCTACAATTTCCATTCTTTTTGAAAGTCGACAGCCATGCAAGATATGAAATGCTAGATGCACCCTGTAACGATTTATTACGATGACGTCCTTCACCGTCCTTCATATTTCCAAATTCAGAAGTTCATAGGAGGAATTAAGACACTTTTTTGCTTATAATAGTAAACAAAAATTAAGCTTATGAAGTTTCCTAAAAATTTCAATATTATTATTTTTTATCCATATATCTGTCTTATTTAGTCTTTCTGATTTTTCCTATCTCTTACTGTTGAAAAGATATGAGCATCGAAATTTTGAGTTGGGTATTTCGATACACCTTCACGCCAACAGATCGGGCGCACACTAAAATTGGTAGTCCGAGTCCGACTCGAGAAAAGCAGTGTTGAGATTTTCAAATTCCGATTTCACGGCAATGATGAATATGCATTTCATAAATACATTTCGATATACACAATTTGATTTTAAAACAGTTGATTCATTTAGAAGAGATCAGCTACAAACCAGAATTTACACACAAAAAGTGGTAGTTTGATTCCGATTTCTAACCTACAAACCTGTTTCTAAACTTCAATAACTATATTTTGAACATCAAGTTTAATTTCTATTTCTAGCAAACGTTCGAACATAATTTTCGGTTGGTTTATTTACAAATTGATGAACAATTTCTCCAACATTCTTCCCTCCCCTCGTTTTTCGAAAACAGTTCTGTTTATATTGAACGATGTCGCCATGATGGAAATTCAAAATAAACTTTGAAAAAAGGGAAGGGGGGGGTCCAAATTTGAACCTGCACAGCGAGAACCTCATGCTATTTATATATATATATTGAACGTAACTTGTTATTACCATTTCTCTTCTCAAGAAAATTGGTTCTACAGCTACGAGCTCGCCTTTTTTATGGGGGAAGGGGGCAGGAAGAATTTGCAAAAAAAAAATCCCGGCTCTGAAAAATGCTGAAAAAAATATTCCGGCCCAAAGGGCCGGCAATTTTTTTTTTCCCGGACCATGCAAAAGTAAGGATACATTGCATGATATGGAAATTTTTGCTGGCCCTTTGTGCCAGACAATTTAAAGTCAAAAAATTAATTAATATAAATACAAACTGTTCACATAGCTGTATCTACCAGAGACCTAATACGCATAGGCACAAAAATCTAGAAAAGGTTCTATTTAAACATCATACAATCTGTCTGAAATTCGCTAATTGCAAAGAGACATCTGAAGGAACGGTTATTAACTCATACTCTGTAACAGCGGGGAGTTTAACTTACACAGACATTCACAACATTTGACAATTTGTTTAAATCCGGCCCGAAGAACCGGCGAAAATTTTTCTCCGACTCTGGTAATGGCTGAAAAAAATGGCCTGCTCAGAAAATTGCTGAAAAAATTTTACCGGCTGGCAATAGAATTCCTGCCCCCCCCCCCCCCCCCCCCCCCAAATCAAATGGTTGCTCACCAACAATTATCGGTTTGAAAATTTAATGTTACTGCTATTTGAAAACTTAAATATATAATATAATACATGTAATGTGACGTCCTTCATATTTCCAAACCAAAAATTGTATAGGAGGAAGACACTCTTGTTGCAACCGCAACAAGAAACCTTTCTAGTTTTAGTCTGATATTTCATTTGTGAACAACCAGGAGTTTGTTCCTTGGTGGGAGATAGTGTAACGATTTTTGGGGGTCAAAAATACTAATTTTTTGTAAATTTGTATTACATTTAAATTCTATTCGAAATATTACTTTTATTTGATAATAATCTATTGTTGTTCAGTGCCAAGAGAAAACGGCTACTCCGACATGTTTTATTGTTATTGTTTTGGGGGATTAAGAGATTAAGTACTTAGATAAGTGTTACAACATGTAGGCATGGCAGTCGAGCCCACTGCTTCTGTTTGGATAAGTTCTATTCTTAGTAAAAATGGACACATCTATCGGGTCAATCGGACAGGGGAGAGTGACGAGTTAAACATCTTAACGCCCGCGCAGGTCGCTCTCTATTTGGTATTTCCGGGGAGGGTTTTCAGGAACTGGGAAATTATTGACAAGCAAAAAGGGGGATATCTTTCGAATCAAGGCGTGATCATCGGAATCAAGGGCGTAGCTTCTTCCAAATTTAGGGCCAGTATAAAAAGGGGGATCACGTCAAATTTCGGTACTTAACTTCTAGACTTAACTTCTTTTAGCACTTCTTACTTTTAGACGGATCTTTTTAGCGTACTCTTTTACGTACATTTTATTTCAGAATCGTAGTTATTTGGTAGATTTGTATAGTGTAAGTACGTGGAGTAACCGCATCTCTATTGTGGAATCGAGAATTAGAATAAATTGTAGAAACTTATTAGAACATTATCGTTTAGTTAAGTATCTTCCGTAATTATATATCAATTACGGACCTCCGTTTAAAATTTCGTAATAATATTTAAGCTTACAAATAGCAAAACATGAAATTTTCGGTCCTTTTGAGTAATTCGACGCTCCCGTCAAATATTTGAATCTACTAAAAAACATGATAAAAAATAACAGAGACCAAAAATAAAAAAGACCAATCTAGCTTTTACTCCAAACGTAACGTTGGAGAACTTTCATTGTCCTAGCTTACAGGGTTCTTGAGAAATCGCTGATCCAATTTTCCACGGTTACGAAAACAATAGGTCTTCCGACGGAAGTCGGAAGACCTAATTAAGTGCAACAACAAATCAGTTTTCATTTAGCATTGGGAGACACAGCGTCCATTCTTTTTCAATTTTTCAAGTGAATTTTTTACTTATAGCTACACTTCGCTCAATTTTGATTTGACATTAAGTTCTATTATAAAGGTATCTAAGTTTAAATTAACGTTCTGCATTTTACATTTATAAATGAAAATCTTCAATAATATGATATTATTATTCAAAGGTTTATGATGATACTTCGTATTTGTACCAAATATAATAATTTTAACATTGAAATTGAATAAGTAGTTAAAATTAACCATCTACTAAAGTTTTCAAGAAACTGATTAACAATTTCACATTGCCAAAATAAATGTAGAATAGTTTCTTCCTCATGATTGCAAAAAGTGCATAGTGAGTCCTGACGGTAATTTATGTCGTACAAAAGTTTATTAGTACCCAAAATTCTGTTTAATATTCTATACTGAAACCATCTGAATTTTATTGATTTTATTTAATATTATATATTTTATTTAATAGATCGAGATCAACCCAGACTCGCCCTGGTAAGGGTATCGGCCCTTTCTTTGTCACATAAATTGAGTGAAAAATGGTCTGGATTTTCGAGAAGAAAAGGAAAAAATATGCTCCAGATTGCGCCATTTTATTCCATTTTTTCTAAAATTTTCCGGGGAAGCCCCCCGGACCCCCAACTACAGGAGGGGGAATCACCCTCCCGTACCCTCCCCCGCTCGGCACTTCGTGCCTCGAATCGACCCCCCCCCCCCCCGCTTCCCACTCTGGTTCCGCCACTGAATGTGAAAAAAATATACGGACGGGCGGATGGACGAAAGACGGTGGGTGTCAGGTAATAGCTTACTTTGGCACTTTGGCTCAGGAGAGCTAAAAACCAAACGGGTGGGTGGTCATAAAGACTAATAGAATCTATCCCTAGATGTGATCAGGGACAAGGAAATCCAACCCGAGTGTCCAGGATTTGCTTGTACCACGACGAGGCTTGCCGAGTCGTGGATAAAAGCAAATCCTGGACACGAGGGTTGGATTTCCGTGTCCCTGATCACATCTGGGGATTGATTATTTTTCTCCAACTGTCTAAAAGCGCTCAAAATTGAGATTTTATGTATTCTTTTTCATATTTTGATCGGCTAACGCAGCAATTTAATCAGGTATGACATCACAATTGACGTTACAGTCAAAAGGCACGTGAAAATGTTATCTTACCCCATAGGGATAAGACTAATAGAATCTATCCCCAGATGTGATCAGGGACAAGGAAATCCAACCCGAGTGTCCAGGATTTGCTTGTACCACGACGAGGCTTGCCGAGTCGTGGACAAAAGCAAATCCTGGACACGAGGGTTGGATTTCCGTGTCCCTAAACACATCTGGGGATAGATTATTTTTCTCCCGCTTTCTAAAAGCGCTAAAAAAATGAGATTTTATGTATTCTTTTTCATATTTTGATCGGCTAACGCAGCAATCATGTATGACGTCACAATTGACGTTACAGTCAAAAGGCACGTGAAAATGTTATCTTACCCCATAGGGGTAAGACAAGGATATCTTTTCCCAGCGTTTCCATGGATATCCCAGTCCAGAGTGGGAGAATAATAGAATCTATCACGACGTTGAGACTGAGACTGTGGAATCTCATCTGAGTGTAAAAGATTTGCAATCCACGACGAGGCTTGCCGAGTCGTGGATGTAGCAAATCTTTTGCACGAGGATGAGATTCCCCTGTCTCAGTCGTAACGTCGTGATTGATTATTTTTCTCACTCACCTCATTTTATCATCACTTTAATGTTTTTTAAAACTAGAATCGATACCAAAACCTACACAAATCTAACGATGGCGTGACGTTACTTTCTATGACGTCATAATAGGAGTCACGTGGAGTGTGAGACAAGGAAATCTCAAACTGCTACATCTACGTTTTTTCTTTTGTCTCACGACGTAAGTGAGTGAGAATAATAGAATCCATCACGACGTTGCGACTGAGACAGGGGAATCTCATCCGAGTTTAAAAGATTTGCAATCCACGACGAGGTTGCCGAGTCGTGGATATAGCGAATTTTTTCACGAGGGTGAGATCCCCCTGTCTCAGTAGTAACGTCGTGATTGATTATTTTTCTCACTCACCATTATTATGATTTTAAAAAGCTAGAATCGATACCAAAACCTATACACAAGTCAAACGAAGGCGTGACGTTACTTTCTATGACGTCATAATAGGAGTCTCGTGGATTGTGAGACAAGGATATCTCAAAATGCTGCGTCTACGTTTTTTCTTTTGTCTCATGACGTAAGTGAGTGAGAATAATAGAATCTATCACGACGTTGAGACTGAGACAGGGGAATCTCATCCGAGTTTAAAAGATTTGCAATCCACGACAAGGCTTGCCGAGGATGAGATGCCCCTGTCTCAGTACTAACGTCGTGATTGATTATTTTTCTCACTCACCTCATTTTATCATCACTTTAATGTTTTTAAAGCTAGAATCGATACCAAAACTTACACAAATCTAACGATGGCGT
Source organism: Pinctada fucata (assembly GCA_028142955.1). Taxonomy (NCBI): domain Eukaryota; kingdom Metazoa; phylum Mollusca; class Bivalvia; order Pterioida; family Pteriidae; genus Pinctada; species Pinctada fucata. Next base: position 29,813,169 of record AP027115.1, read on the forward strand.
GACGTTTCTTTCTATGACGTCATAATAGGAGTAACGTGGAGTGTGAGACAAGGAAATCTCAAACTGCTACGTCTACGTTTTTTTCTTTTGTCTCACGACGTAAATGAGTGAGAATAATAGAATCTATCCCCAGATGTGATCAGGGACAAGGAAATCCAACCCGAGTGTCCAGGATTTGCTTGTACCACGACGAGGCTTGCCGAGTCGTGGACAAAAGCAAATCCTGGACACTCGGGTTGGATTTCCGTGTCCCTGATCACGTCTGGGGATTGATTATTTTTCTCCCACTGTCAAAAAGCGCTAAAAATAGATTTTATGTATTCTTTTTCATAGTCTTGATCGGCTAACGAAGCAATCGTGTATGACGTCACAATTGACGTTACAGTCAAAATGCACGTGAAAATGTTATCTTACACCATAGGGGTAAGACAAGGATATCTTTTCCCAGCGTTTCCATGGATATCCCAGTCCAGAGTGGGAGAATAATAGAATCTATCCCCAGATGTGATCAGGGACAAGGAAATCCAACCCGAGTGTACAGGATTTGCTTGTACCACGACGAGGCTTGCCGAGTCGTGGACGAAAGCAAATCCTGGACACGAGGGTTGGATTTCCGTGTCCCTGATCACATTTGGGGGTTGATTATTTTTCTCCCACTGTCTAAAGGCACTCAAAACCGAAATTTTATGTATTCTTCTAATCTTCTTCATATTTTGATCGGCTAACGCAGCAATCGTGAATGACGTCATAATTGACGTTACAGTCAAAAGGCACGTGAAAATGTTATCTTACCCCATAGGGGTAAGACTAATAGAATCTATCCCCAGATGTGATCAGGGACAAGGAAATCCAACCCGAGTGTCCAGGATTTGCTTGTACCACGACGAGGCTTGCCGAGTCGTGGACAAAAGCAAATCCTGGACACGAGGGTTGGATTTCCGTGTCCCTGATCACATCTGGGGATTGATTATTTTTCTCCCACTGTCTAAAAGCGCTACAAAAATAGATTTTGTGTATTCTTTTTCATAGTTTTGATCGGCTTACGCAGCAATCGTGTATGACGTCACAATTGACGTTACAGTCAAAAGGCACGTGAAAATGTTATCTTACCCCATAGGGGTAAGACAAGGATATCTTTTCCAAGCGTTTCCATGGATATCCCAGTCCACAGTGGGAGAAAATGATATCTTTTCCCAGCGTTTCCATGGATATCCCAGTCCACAGTGGGAGAAAAAGTGGTCCTTGTGTGTCGCTATGTGTCGCATGCGATACAAAAACAAAAAGACAGAAAATATCATGATATATTTTGTTTATATATCCAGTACCACCACATATATATTCTATATACAAATACAAATTTATTTATTCCAAATTAGGGGCCATCTAAGCATAACACATAACACATAACAATTACACAGTATTACAATTGCAAGTATAAAACAAAAATGCATATTTATTTTTACAAATATTACAAATATGATAACTCAATTTAGAATATGCTGGTGATGCATGTACATATATATATGAAGACTTACATTGTATTGACTTGCACATCGTAAATAATTGATGGCATATTTAGTTGACATAAACGGGGGGTGTTTAGTGTGCATATATATTCTTGGTTTTGTTTTTGTTTTTGATTTTTTGTTGTTTTTATTTTATTTTTATTTTTTGGCTTACATGATTGTTACAGGTTGAATAATAAATATTCTGACCTTGAGTTACTGGGAAATAAATAATCCGGCAGGCCCTGCGTTGAAAATAAATTATACTGTACTACCCGCAGCCCCCCCCCCCCTCCCTCTTCGAATGGTCGTCCCCTAATCATATTAGGTCCCCATGCATGCCACCTTGCATCTGTGAATCGGGAAAAACTGTGTATGTGCATTCTGCTTGGGAAAGCCTTCTACCTTCCAGTCCCTAGCCTGTCCTGCACTCGGCAGTCAAATACGAAACTAACACTGTGCCATTCCTTCGTGCCATTGACCTAAATTCTGGAGAAAATATGGCGACTGAATCTGCGTGGGAGGCGTAGGAAATACAAACAGAGCAAGAGCTTCCATGATACAAGCGCTTCAATAGTCAAGTAAGTTACAAACAAATACTGGACCAAATGAATACATGTAGATCTAAATGTTGTTATGCTACAAAATGTTTGAACATGAACGTTACTGCACACTGGCCTGTGTAATAGACAGTTATTCCCATCACACATCATGTTACACAGTGTTCTAGGATTTTATTCAAGTATTTATTCAACGGGTAAGTGTCCACCAAAATTGTCCATACCTAGCCAGGAAACTCGCTTACCGGTAGTAAGAATTACAAATTACAAAAAGACAGCTAAGTGAAACCTTAAATTCAGTCAGTTCTTATGGTTTAGATTTCAGGGGCGGATCCAGAACCCCAACTGCGGGGGGGGGGGGGGGGGCAAATAACACTTTTTGATGGGAATCACTTGCGAGGGCCGAGTGGGAGAAGCTATGGGAGTGGGTTCCCCTCCCTTTGACGGGGGTTTGGGGGCCTCCCCCAAGAAAATTTTGAAAAATGAAGCATTTTGGTGGCATCTGAAGCGTATTTGATCTAAATGTAGAAGGGATTAGTTGTGCATGATTCAGTCAGTGTCAGTAACGATAATTAGTAAAAAAAAGAATTTGACATTTTCTTATGCTGTAATGTTTTTGCATGGCATGCAGAAGTAAACATGTTCAGGATTTTCTAGGGTAAGGGCGGCCAGGCGGACCAAAAAGAGTTTAAAAGGGCAGGGAGGCCAGTCCATGGGGGGGGGGGGGGGAGGGGCAGCCGTTAATTCACATAAAAGTCCGAGGTGGGACCTGACCCTTGTTATTTTTCACTCTAGATCCATGCTTGTTTGTTAATTTTTGTAAGGTAAAGAAAATAACTGAATGATAAATTTCCTTGACAAACAAGAGAACACGGGTGCCCCATACCCTGCATCATCCAGGTAGAAAGGTTCAATTATATATTGGCAAATCGATTCTAAAAATAAACAAAAACATGCAGTTTTGATTCTTTGCAAAATTTTTGCAGGTAGCCGGTCCAAATCTGGCCAAAACAATTTTACTTGGTCATCATTTTAAAAAGACTGATCATGACCTCAAAGGGGTAGGGCTACGAGACCCCTAAATCGGCCCTCGATTTTTCACTAGAAATAAATTTCATGAGTAATTCTTGATATCTCTCATGAAAATACACGAATGTTTACAGTGCTTTTCATGAAAAGAAAAATATCACCAAAGAAAGTGCCATTTAATTGTAATGACGTCATGAAGTGTGGTCATTTAGACATTTTGACGTTATTCTTGATGTCGGACTGGTCACATTACCAAATTTCCGCCATGTTTACAGGGGGATATGCCTCTAGATTTTTCACTGCGCCCTATGAAAAGTCCGTGATTTTGTTTGCTCCTTCTTCAAATCTCCTTTTATATTGGGGTTTGAGGAGCTAAGAGCTAATTCATCAATCATCAATGGTTCCTTCAATGAATTCTAGTAGTTTTATCCTTGATATAAACATTAGATTCTAGATATAAAGCAATTTCCATATACTATGCTCTATGATAAACACCAAGTTTATCCCCCAACTATTTTTGGAACTTCTCTGTGCTTATCTCTAATTGATCCTTTATGTGACATCACGCCTACATAGAGAATAGGGAAGATCGCAAATACTTCTGACCAAGACTATACGAATGTTCTTGCGCACTCTTCGATTGTTCTCTATTCTTATGACGTCATGAATTTACTTGGGCAGAAAAGGTGCCCAAGTTTTGAACAATGGTTTAGGTAGGTGACTAAATGAAAAGTCAGAACTGACACGCTGCAAGCCCTGTATTTACGAATTCTTGCGTATTGACAAAATATGGCGAAAATTGCTGGGAATTTTGTCTTTTGTCAAAGAATTAAATGTGGCCGCATGTGTTCATTGAGGCAAAATGTTAATAAAACTTAATGACAAAAGGATATCATGATAATCTTTCACATATAAATTTTCCATCTTAGTTAGGCACGGTCCATTTCATATTCTGCGGGGGGCCTGGTTTTTTTTCGAAAAAAATAATTTTGCTCTCAATTTAAATGAAAAAAATAAATTTGCTTTATGGTGTGACAGAAAAAAATAATCTTGCTCGTACAAAAATATGAATTTGAAGAATTACCATAAAATTTCGCTAAAATTCTTGAAAATTTTCCAGCTCGCTTCCCTCGCTGCAGCTTTCAAATTGTATTAAAAATTTTTCTATCAAAACATTATTTACTAATAGCAAAGTTCATATATTTGAGAGATATCAAAAGGTATACATCAGTGTGTGAAATTGACTTTTGAAGTCTTATAGACATTCGGTCTACAGAGATTTCAGTTCCTATAGACCGCAGCAATTTCCTGCAGACCAAAATACCCCCTCCTAAAATCTAATATTTTATGCATTTCATTTTAATCTGTCAAAAAATGACATATCAGACATTTCATATGATTCACATTAAAAACATTACCTTAAAAACTACCAAGCCCTTAATTGACCTTGAACAGAGATTGAATATTCTAAAATATAATATTACTACATTATATCAATGTTACAGCAATATAATTTAATGGAATATTCTATTTTATGAAGAGGCCGCAATTCAAGTCGATGTTACAAAGGTAATATCTGACTTTGATGTTCAAATTTCCTATAGACAATTTGGTCTATGGCTTTTTCCATTGCTATAGACCGGTCCAATTTACTGTAGACATTGGCCATCGGTCCACTGTTAATTTCGCACACTGATACATGTATGTGAATGAAAAAGGGCTTCCTTAAAAGCTTAAATATATTATAAATATTTATGTATTAATATTAATACATGTTGCATGTATCCCATAGAGTCTAATTTTATGTTCTTGTAAGTTTGGAAGGAGAACTTCAGTTATTCACCAATTTACAATTCTTGGTAACATTTAAAAAATCTTTTATCTCTCTGTTTAAAAGTGAATTGAATACGGTACTTGCATAGAAATAAACTAATATATTAATAATTAGAGTTTTGAGTAAAAATATAAATAATTTCTATTGATAAAACACAAACATTCTTAATGTGCGCATCACTTTGTTAAAAAAAATTTCCTTGCTCCAATTTTGCAAGAAAAAAATAATTTTGCCCGGGTTCGGGCCAAAAAAATAATCTTGCTCTGACAAAAATCCCAAGCCCCTCCCCCCCCCTTGAATATCAAATGAACCATGCCTTAATGCATGCGGCCATTGCTAATTTAATAGAAATATGCAGTTTTTGCATCAATTTCGCAAAATATGACCAATTTTGGTGTTTTCAAAGGTCTAAAAGGTATTGATAAACGCAATGTTTACAAAAGATAGATTGGTAATTCAGTAGAGAACGTTTCAAAATGTCAAATAACAGTTTTAAACATGAAGTACTATGTTGAAAATTAGGGCCAATATCAGGCTTCGTGGCTCTAACCCTTTAAACCAATCTTAAAAAAATAAAAATTGGTCAATCTTATCAACAGAAGGTTATGTATTGAAGATTTGGTAAACAGGTAAAGAAATATGTGTGTTTTATGACTTGCATAAGACTACTATTCCCAATTCATCCCTCATATGAAGAAAATCCTATAAGAACGTAATTCGATGTAGGTTGTTTCCAAAATGCGTGTATGTCTACTTACAGATGATGGACATGGCAGCAATGCATCCTTCCCGACTTTGTAATCCCTGAGAAAATTTTGGAAAACTTATTCAAATTGGTGGTTTCTGGGGTGTTTTGGGGCTAGTTTAAAAGCATGTCCTAAGTGCCCCTTTGTTGGGCACTGACGGGGGAGGGGGGGGATGAACGTGGGCTGAATTTCACCGCTGCTTTTACTTGTATATACATGTTTTCAATCATAGAATTAATTTAGTTTTAAGTGTCTTTCCGGTACAATTTTTGGTCTTTTCGGTAAATATCACTGTCTTTTCGGTAAATGCTGTCTTTTTGGTAATTCCTAGTACCCCTATTTAATAAGAAAACTTAAGTAAATAGTCACCCCAAAAGTACATGACAATATTTTAGCTTTAACTAGGAATATAAACATGCCTTCTTTATCCCTTTCATGGCAAAATAACAAGTTTCCTTGAAATAATGACCAAAATTTATTCTACGATGTAAGCTTCTTATGAAACGATACAAAACCTTTCATTTCCTTTCTCCATTTCTTAGAATTTTGGCTTCAAAAATAGTATATTTTGCTAAAGGGGTAGGTTCACTAAAATAGCCCTAAATTTTTGCAAAAAATAAATTTATGAAAATTATGATTCAGCATCTCTGATACATGTTATATTTATCTCAAATACCTGCCTATATAGAAAGTAAATATTTTTCATTGTCAAAACGTGACGTGTGTTAGTTCTGACGTCATTTGCTTTGCATGACAGAAAATGAAGGAAAATCGCCATATTTTCTGCATAAATCTTTAAAATTAGTATAGGCGCCAACCCTCATCCAACATAAAGGAGCTGTTAAGATAAGGCGTAGAATCTGCCCTGAAAAGTCGAAATTTCAAAATGCAAAAATTGAGAATCTTTTTCGGTTGAAATTTGAAGTAACTTGGTCTGCATATGAATCTGCTTTCAGATGGGATAATTTATGCAAAATAAGACCGATATTTGGGTCAAAATAAGCGTTTTTTTTACACAGAAATCAATGGAAAACGGAAAAGTTTTATACAACATCGTTCCCCCCCTCGCTTTACAATGCCACTTTCACCAAAGGTGTATATCAATAAAACACATTTTCTGGCCAAGTGGGGTTCTGAAGCGAGGGGGGGAACAATGTCCCATAGGCGAAAAACGAAAAAAGGGGGGATAGCTGACTATTTTCAAATTTGCCTCTAGAGCGTTAAAGTATGTAATATTGTCGTCTTTTTCTTTTTATATCACGGAACAATCTATTCAGAGTGTGTTCCGATCAAATATTTAACCGAATGGAAGGAAATAAACGAGAAAGTTGTCTATTTCTACACCGTGTGTATTTTGCGCCAGAAAGCTACATAAATGGCTGAGAAGAACGAAATAAAACCGTTTTTCAGTTTCCGGATTGCAGAATTTGCCGATTATATTGATATAATAACCTTAAAGTTAATTTTGCTTATCCAATTTTGACATTAAAAGGTAACAGAAGCATAATAAACGTAAAAATGTTTAAAATAATGCATTTTTTGTGCATTTTCGAGCGAAATTCAACATTTTCCGTCATCTGTACCCCTACCTCTTCAACCCGTAATTATAACATCTTTCATCGAATTTATTTAAATAAAACACCTACTAGGAATCTTATAATACTTTATATTTCTATCATGACCAACTTTTATCTAAATTGGAAGGACAGCGCCCGAGAAATAATCGAGTGATTTCAGGGCTAAATCCAGCCCTTATCTTAACAGCTCCTTTTATGTAGATCGAAAGATAAATTGCACATTAATTTTTTGATATGAAAATTATTTTGGGTGAGGGCTAGCGCCCTACTTATTTTTATAAATTTTGACCAGAATTATGCCCATTTCTTACGATTTTTCAGCATTTTACGACTAAAAGCCGATTTTGAAGCCATATCTCTCAGTGTATTGCAGGTAAATTAAAATACCTTAAGTGAACACAAAAGGAAAAAGTAGTTCATGATCCCGCTCGATGTTATCTGAATGAAAATAATCAAGAATTATGCTATTTTTCATTAAAAATTGGCAAAATTGCCATTTTTCATGATATATGCAAAATTTACAATATCTTAAAAAGCAAGTACATGTAGTAGCTTTTAGCTCACCTGAGCGAAGCTCAAGTGAGCTATTGTCATAGCGCACCGTTCGTTGTCCGTCCGGCGTAAACTTTAATCATTTTCGACATCTCCTCTGCAACCACTGCACGGAATTTCATGAAACCTTATAGGAAGCAAGAACTCAAGGTTCTCTACCAAGTTTGTATTTTTCCTGCGGATCGGTCAACAAATATGGCCGCCGAGGACTCTGATTGGCTGACATATATTCGACATCTCTGCTGCAACCGCTGCACAGAATTTCATGAAACCTTACAGGAAGCAAGTACTGAAGGTCATCTACCAAGTTTGTATTTTTCGTGCCTATCGGTCAACAAATATGGCCACCGAGGGCTCTGATTGGCTGACACAATTTCGACATCTCCTCTGCAACCGCTGCACAGAATTTCATGAAACCATACAGGAAGCAAGTTCTCAAGGTCCTCTACCAAGTTTGTATTTTTCCTGCGGATCGGTCAACAAATATGGCCACTGAGGGCTCTGATTGACTGACACATTTTCGAAATCTCTGAAACTGCTACACAGAATTTAACGAAACCTTACTGGAAGCAAGTACTCAAGGTCCTTTACCAAATTGTCCACTATCATTCTTTGTGTGCAACTCAGGTGAGCAATATGGCACCTTTGGGCCTCTTGTTAGCTCAACTGGAGCTTAAGCAATACCCCGTCGTCCGTCTGTCCCTCTGTCCGTCCGTCTGTTAACAATTCTTGTGCTCGCAACTCCTCTGAAACTATTGGAGATAGAAAATTAATTCTTTTTGCATCCTGCTTGGTATGTGGTCTAGTTGTGCACCTGACATTTGGTGTCAGCCTCTGACACCCAGGGTATGTGGTCTAGTTGTGCACCTGACATTTGGTGTCAGCCCCTGACCCCCAGGGTATGTGGTCTAGTTGTGCACCTGACATTTGGTGTCAGCCCCTGACCCCCAGGGTATGTGGTCTAGTTGTGCACCTGACATTTGGTGTCAGCCCCTGACCCCCTGGGTATGTGGTCTAGTTGTGCACCTGACATTTGGTGTCAGCCCCTGACCCCCAGGGTATGTGGTCTAGTTGTGCACCTGACATTTGGTGTCAGCCCCTGACCCCCAGGGTATGTGGTCTAGTTGTGCACCTGACATTTGGTGTCAGCCCCTGACCCCCAGGGTATGTGGTCTAGTTGTGCACCTGACATTTGGTGTCAGCCCCTGACCCCCAGGGTCTTAGAAAATGGCCGTGGTTATGAAAATCTATGAAATCTTGTGCTCGCAACTCCTCTGACACTATAAATGATCGAGACTTAATTCTTTTTGCAATATGATGGGTTTGTGGTCCAGTTGTGCACCTGATGTTTTGTTTGAGCCTTCTGATCTCCAGGGTCTTAGAAAATGGGTGTGATCATTTTATCTTATATAACTCTATCATCATGATAGACTCTATGTATTCTTTCGCTCACAACTCCTCTGACACTATAAATGAAAGCGACTTAATTCTTTTTTGCAATATAATGGGTCTGTGGTCTAGTAGTGCACCTGATATCATATTTGAGCCCCTGACCCCCAGGGTCTTAGAAAATGGAATTGGTCATTATTTCCTATTATCATGATTATATTGTCTTTTTCTGACTTTAAATTTTGAGAAAATTTCAAGAGAGAACATGACTTAAGTCAGAAAAAGACAATATTTATAATCGTGCTCTCACCTCTCCTTTAGCTATTAATGATGGCGAGTTAATTCTTTATGCAATATGATGGATCTGTAGTCTTGTCGTGTCATTGATTGTTCATTTGAGCTAGCATCCCCTGGCCCCCTATGATCAGATCTTGGAAAATTGTTTTTCACATTCTTGTTTGACTTTGAAATACTATATCTCGGATATTATGAATTGTATGTCATTATTTATAGAGTGATATTCTAGTTGCAGTCTAATAGACATGATAGATATGTAAATAGTTCTGTTGTGCTAGTTATAATTTGTTCGAGTGCCTGTATGGTCTTTGGTTTAAAAAAATGGAAATTGATATTCATGTGTATGTAACAAAACAACCAGGAGAGCTACAGTCTCGTCACAGACTTCTGGTTCCTATTTAACTCTAATGTAAATCTTGAGCTCGCAACTTCTCTAATACTTTGAATTATGGAGACATGAATTGTTTTTGCATATGATGGGTCTATACTTAATACTGTAGTTATGCATCTGATATTTTGAGTTCCTGGCTCCCAGGGACTTAGAAAACGGACGTGTCAGGTCTTATTCTCCTATATAACACTATGACATTTTGTGCTCACAACTATTCAGAAACCATACCTAGGTAAATAATGGAAAGTAAATTCTTTCTTTAGTCTAGTTGTGTCCCTGGTCCCCAGAGTCTTAGAAAATGGGCTTCGTCATTATCTCCTATATAAGTACATGTTATCTAGTGCTCTTGATTTATGATGATTTCATTCTTTTTGCAATACGATGGATCTGTAGTCTAGTTGTGCACATGATATTCTGTTTGAACCCCTTACCCAAGGGTCTTGGAAAATTGGTGTGGTATTAATTCTTTAATGTTATTAGCTATTATGCAGACAGATGTTCGGCCGGGGGCATTCATGTTTCACAAACACATCTTCCGTGTTAATCTTAATGATTGCTTGTTTTACAGATGTTACATTGCTGAAGATTTTATGATACATTGACAAAAATCAGACAAATATTTAAAGAATAAAGAGATTTAGGAAAATAATAACCTTGCTATTCGTGCGAGTAATAGGAATTTTCAGAATGAGAGTCTTTAAAAAGATAGTAATATTAGCATTATTATTTTCTGAAATTAAACTAAAATTTTCCTTTTTAAGAGTTACTATATTCTAGCTCCAATGATTTTTTTTTCGCAGCTAGTATTTTATGTTACTTTTGTTACCAGGCAATGGAATTGTCTAAATCGGGATGCGCTACCAGAATAGATCGTCGTTACCATATATAGATCCCGTCGTCCTATACCACATGGCTATATGTAATACACAGCAATCAAAGGGCAGGTTTCTATAAATTGCTTTCTTTGAATAGAATACGTTGGAGTGTTAGGAAATAGGGACCTCCCTGACGTAAACTTACTACAAAGTCTAATTTTGATATGATAAATACATCAGTAATTTAAAACAATACACATATATACCCCGTATATATATAAAAAAAATATGGATGATCTTATGATCTTATCCGATCAAAGCCAAAGGGCTAATGCACATCAAAAAAGAAAATTATGATACATGCACAATGTTTATCTGCCCTCTGTTTATAATGTTTATTTACCCTCTGTTTCTTTTTTTATTTTCTTTAATACTTAAAGCAGCTCAAGCTGAATTTATGTTTTTGATTACCTGTCCCCTGAATTAGACGTCCGTGACATGAAGTGTTGCACTGCTCCGTCCGTCCGTCTATATTGAAATACTGGCTTAAAACATTCAATGATTGTTCTGAAAATTATGTATCAATTGATGCTCATTCTTGAAAAAAAAAAAACGACTATAGATACAGAGTAAGGAAATATAGAGATTAGCACTACTGTACTAACAATATCAAGACCTTAAGTAGCCTAAAACTTTCTCGTTTTATTTCGTCGGCAGACTTAGACTGTTAGGGGGACTCATATATCTAGGGTTCGAATCTCGCCGTTCTCGGAGATGGAATACCATTGTGATCTTGGTCAAGTTGATGACTCTCCCTGCCTTAGCCCGTACATATTAAACATTAGCACCGATTCCCTAAGGAATTTGGATCAAACTGAAATAGCCTCATAAGGGAGGTTAGTATAGGATTCTCGGGGGGAGAGGGGTTAGTGAAACGAGACCTAGAGTATGAACTTCTTACCTCTACCTTACATGATCAGTCATCAGATTTTAGTGTATTTGTATGTATCAGTCGGTCGATCCAGACTATTTGTATGTGATCTGTCGGTCTACCTCAGACCTTTACTTCGTTTGTATATGATTACTTTGATTAGTCGATCGACCCAGACTGTATTTGTATGTGATCTGTCGGTCCATCCAGACTGTATTTGTACGTGGTCAGTCGGTCCATCCAGACTGTATTTGTACGTGATCAGTCGGTCGACCAAGACTGTATTATGTGATCTGTCGGTCCATCCAGACTGTATTTGTAGTGATCTGTCGGTCCATCCAGACTGTATTTGTACGTGATCAGTCGGTCGACAAAGACTGTATTATAATGTGATCTGTCGGTCCATCCAGACTGTATTTATACGTGATCAGTCGGTCGACCAAGACTGTTTTATAATGTGATCTGTCGGTCCATCCAGACTGTATTTGTACGTGATCAGTCGGTCATCCTAGATTGTATTATTATGTGATCTGTCGGTCCATCCAGACTGTATTTGTACGTGATTTGTCGGTCGACAAAGACTGTATTTGTACGTGATCTGTCGGTCCATCCAGACTGTATTTGTACGTGATCAGTCGGTCGACCAAGACTGTATTATAATGTGATCTGTCGGTTCATCCAGACTGTATTTGTACGTGATCAGTCGGTCATCCTAGATTGTATTATTATGTGATCTGTCGGTCCATCCAGACTGTATTTGTACGTGATCTGTCGGTCCATCCAGACTGTATTTGTACGTGATCAGTCGGTCGACCAAAACTGTATTATAATGTGATCTGTCGGTCCATCCAGACTGTATTTGTACGTGATCAGTCGGTCGACCAAGACTGTATTATAATGTGATCTGTCGGTCCATCCAGACTGTATTTGTACGTGATCAGTCGGTCATCCTAGATTGTATTATAATGTGATCTGTCGGTCCATCCAGACTGTATTTGTATGTTATCAGTCGGTCATCCTAGACTGTATTATAATGTGATCTGTCGGTCCATCCAGACTGTATTTGTACGTGATCAGTCGGTCGACAAAGACTGTATTATAATGTGATCTGTCGGTCCATCCAGACTGTATTTGTACGTGATCAGTCGGTCGACCAAGACTATTTGTATGAGATCAGTTGGTCGACCCAGACTGTATTTGTAATAATACGGAAGTGTTCCAACTCTATACCAATTTTCATGCACCAGAAAACGTGTTTCGAATATGAAATTCTCATCAGTAAATTTTAATTCTTATACATCAGTACAAAATTTGTTTAACTCTGTTCCCGACTTTTCTCATGGTCGCGATTTTGCGAGTTCATGTAAAATAAGGTCGCAAAATCAAATTTTCAGTCGCAAATGCGACCAATATAGTCCCAACTTGGAGCACTGTAGTAATACTTCCAGTCAAAGTGATTTTGCTGAGCCGTCTAAATTAATTTCTTAAGCACCCTCTTTTTTATTTTTTTTTAAATTCAAATTTGTGTATTTGCTTTGCAGAGAGTGCGTGGCTCCATATTTCCTGTAGGGTCCATTCAGTAGCGTATCCAAATAAAATCTATGTTCAAAATGGCATTGGAGGGATGGTGCTACTATGTTAACCTCCTTTAATTTCAATGGTATTTTTTGATGAAATGACAAGTTTCCGAAATAGCAGAATAATATATATGATGTCAAATTGATAAAGGGCCAAATCAAATCTTTTAAGCGACAATGCTAATGGATAGAGCTTATATATTTCAATCATATATTCTTTAAAACAACACCTTTTAATGATACCCTGACTTTTGACCTAGTTGCCTTGATCTTAAACTTTGGTAAACTTTTCAAAACTTTGAACTTGACTGTATCTCTTAAACCGGAATTACTCTCATATTTTACATAAAGATTTTATACTACAAGTGAGACTGTGACCTTGACCTTGAACCTTTCATTTATAACCGTTCTTAGAATTAGGTATATCCCTTCAGTTATAAGTGGGCGGGCTTTAATATTTCACTGGAAGATTCCTTGTACGGTAACAATAGCATAGATAAAGTATACATCAACTTAACTAGCGCTTTGCAATCCGGCCATACCGCCTATTAGAGGTGTAGGATTTATTTTTTAAGTCGAAAAAATACCATCTTTTGGAAAGAATTATTTAATTTCCATTGCTATTATTAAGAAACAACGATTCTGAATCTGATTGGCCGAGAAATTTTGTTGATACCTGTATCAACACAAAACGCAAGTACGTGCTTAGCAACCGTTACGTCATAAGCAACGTCGTAAGCAACACCATTTCAAAGCTGCAAACAAACGTTGAAAAGCGACGTAATGAAATGATAAGTAATCAATGTAATATATTTTTGGTTGATCGAGGTATCAACACCAAAAATTGAGGAAAACTTGTGAATCTTGCGCTAGGCGCACGATGCAGTTTTCCCTCAATGTTTGTTGTTGATTATGATACCTCGATTAACTACGATATATTTCCTATTACATGTACTTTGGATTTGCCTCTAGAATCTTGATCAATTAACATTATTGACCTAGACATTAAAATGTTACGTGTGAGATAATATTGATTACTTATAACTACTGACGCATCCCTCCCCCTCACATCATGGATTCCCTAAGATATGCAAGTAATTCTGATAATTAATGGATTCAATTGGTTGTTGGTAAATAATTGATTTGTGAATAATTATAGCATTGGTTAACCACAGATACTCGTACTGTACTATTAAATGAACTGAAAACGACCACATCAAGGGGCTGTATGATGAGGGAATGTACAGGGTTACCTAGGAGGGGCTGTATGTTGAGGGAATGTACAGGGTTACCTAGAAGGGGCTGTATGTTGAGGGAATGTACAGGGTTACCTAGGAGGGGCTGTATGATGAGGGAATGTACAGGGTTACCTAGGAAGGGCTGTATGATGAGGGAATGTACAGAGTTACCTAGGAGGGGCTGTGTGATGAGGGAATGTACAGGGTTACCTAGGAGGGGCTGTGTGATGAGGGAATGTACAGGTTTACCTAGGAGGGGCTGTATGATGAGGGAATGTACAGGGTTACTTAGGAGGGGCTGTATGATGAGGGAACGTACAGGGTTACTTAGGAGGGGCTGTAAGTTGAGGGAATGTACATGAATACCTAGGAGGGGCTGTATGATGAGGGAATGTACAGGGTTACCTAGGAGGGGCTGTGTGATGAGGGAATGTACAGGGTTACCTAGGAGGGGCTGTATGTTGAGGGAATGTACAGGGTTACTAGGAGGAGCTGTATGATGAGGGAATGTACAGGGTTACTAGGAGGGGCTGTGTGATGAGGGAATGTACAGGGTTACCTAGGAGGGGCTGTATGTTGAGGGAATGTGCAGGGTTACTAGGAGGGGCTGTATGATGAGGGAATGTACAGGGTTACCTAGGAGGGGCTGTATGATGAGGGAATCGTGGGGCTGTATGATGAGGGAATGTACAGGTTTACCTAGGAGGGGCTGTATGATGAGGGAATGTACAGGGTTACCTAGGAGGAGCTGTATGATGAGGGAATGTACAGGGTTACCTAGGAGGGGCTGTGTGATGAGGGAATGTACATGGTTACTTAGGAGGGGCTGTGTGATGAGGGAATGTACAGGGTTACCTAGGAGGGGCTGTATGATGAGGGAATGTACAGGGTTACCTAGGAGGGGCTGTATGAGGGAATGTACAGGGTTACTTAGGAGGGGCTGTATGATGAGGGAATGTACAGGGTTACCTAGGAGGGGCTGTATGATGAGGGAATGTACAGGGTTACTTAGGAGGGGCTGTATGATGAGGGAATGTACAGGTTTACTTAGGAGGGGCTGTATGATGAGGGAATGTGCAGGGTTACTTAGGAGGGAATGTATGTTGATGGAATGTACAGGGTAACCTAGGAGGGGCTGTGTGATGAGGGAATGTACAGGGTTACTAGGAGGGGCTGTGTGATGAGGGAATGTACAGTGTTACCTAGGAGGGGCTGTTGATGAGGGAATGTACAGGGTTACCTAGGAGGGGCTGTAATTGTTGAGGGAATGTACAGGGTAACCTAGGAGGGGCTGTATGATGAGGAAATGTACAGGGTTACCTAGGAGGGGCTGTATGATGAGGGAATGTACAGGGTTACCTAGGAGGGGCTGTATGATGAGGGAATGTACAGGGTTACTAGGAGGGGCTGTGTGATGAGGGAACGTACAGGGTTACCTAGGAGGGGCTGTATGATGAGGGAACATACAGGGTTACTTAGGAGGGGCTGTGTGATGAGGGAATGTACAGGGTTACCTAGGAGGGGCTGTATGATGAGGGAATGTACAGGCTTGCCAAAGAGGGACTGTGTGATGAGGGCATGTACAAGGTTACTTAGGAGGGGCTGTGTGATGACTTCCAAGGGCTCTAGTTGACTGACGCTTTTTCGACATTTCTGTATATGCAGCACGGACGTTCACGAAACGTTACTAGTAGCAAAATATACTCAAGGTCCTCGATCAGTTTGTATTTTTCTAGCCGTTCAGTCGACAGATATGGCTTCCATGGGCTCTGATTGGCTGTTACATTTTAACAATTTCTTCAACTGTTGCACAGAATTTCACAAAAGCTAACAAAAAAGCAAGCTACTTGCCAAGTCGAGAATTGCTCAAGGGGGGGGGGGAGAGTACAACGTCGTTCTCACATATACTCCTTGGACGACAAATTCTTTATATTTTGTAGGGGGAACTTTGCACTATGTGTCAACAAAATATTAAGATCATTCAATGACAACATTTTCCTAAGTGCCTGTGCTTTGTATATCCTTATAGGAGGCTGTTAGGGTGGAAATAACGCCTCAGATCTTAAAGAAAGCAAATAATTTTGTGTTCATAATCATTTTTAAATTATCCTTATCCAATAAAAAAGGAAAATTAAGAATTTTTTTTAATAAGTATAATTGCAAAATAGCATGGAGATAGTATGTTCTTCTTAATGACATGATTTTCCTGTAATTTCCTAGCCTACTTATGACGCATGGATTTGCTTTACGTAAATGTTCAATAAATAAAACTGCGTTTTAATGATGAGAACCCAGCGTCTATCTCGATCTATATAATATAAAGAACGCTGTAAATATTAGACAAGTATTGGTCTTGAGATAAGTAAAAACTGACATCGGCGACTGTAATGTTCAGCTTCGGGTAAACGGTGCTTTGAAATATTCTTGACGTACAGTGATGGTAAGCTCAGTGGAGATTTTCCGATCGTCCGTTTGGTCAGGTCAAGCTCCTTTAATGGTTGTCACGTAAAGGCTGACATCCGTTTGGTCAGGTCAAGCTCCTTTAATGGTTGTCACGTAAAGGCTGACATCCGTTTGTCATACTGAACTGTTATGATTGTCCTGTTAGTCTGCTGTCACTATGCCATACCAAACTGCAATTCTGAAATACTGTAATAGAATTGTTATAATACTGTAATCATGGTAATAGAATTGTTATAATATATCCATATGCTTTTCCTTTTGCTTTAATCAGAATTGAGTTTATGTTGCTAGGTTTTAATCAGATTGAATTTGACATGCATTTTCTAGTTTCATCAGGCCTTTTTGGATAAGGTTATTTCAAATGGACGGTCCATCGCATATGTTTACAAACTGACCAAGTTTGATCTCCTGTTTGCAAAACGCGTGTTTGTACAACATCGACAAGTATATCATGTATTGGGTGTTTTGACGAAATGTGAAACTTATTATTTCCTTCTAAAACAGTAGGCTCAAATTCCGTCATAAAAAATTCTTGACGTTGAAATGTTTACGCTACCTGATCTCGTGAGACATTCAAAGTATAGTGTTTGCCCATATGATTTCACACCAGTTATCGCCGTTTTGTATTATAGCTTTCGGACTTTATCCAATTCTACCATGCAAAACATTGCCATTAGAAAAAATATACATAAATTTTCAGAAGAAATTTCATAACTTACCTTTTGAATATTCTTTTAAAAAATCTTATTGTTTGTAATTCTCATCAAGGCATTGATGTACACGATGTGAAAACTTTTTGAAGTATATCACATTTAACATAGCTGAAATGGATAAAGTCCAAGAGTTGTAATCCAAAGATGGAGATAACTCTAGCAATTATGGTTATGTGGGAACACACACTACTAGTATAGGAACAAACACAAAATCTGAAAATTCCTTTCTTAGCTCACCTGACCGAATCTCAAAAGCTTTTTCAATCCTTTAATTATTTCGACATCTTTTCCAAAGCGACTGGGCTCACCACAGGCACATAATGGTCAATAGTGACTGAAAGGTTAAACGTCAAAGAAGAAAAAGAGCCAAAGGCTCACATTGAGCCACGTGTATAATCCATCGTCGACCGTTACGTCTACTTCTGTCATTAGGCCAAAGGTCAAATGTAAAATTAATATTCCTTTCGTCGATTGTTGCATATGATTTACATTTTTTAAAGTTCAAACTAATCGCCAAAAGTAAGGGATGCAAAGGGCTAAAGTTACCTATAATAGTGTTTCCTTGCCGTCCAGTGCTGTCTTCTGTTGTCTGTAAACTTGTCACATTTTCATATCTCTGCAGCAGCTGCACAGAGTTTCATAAAATCTTCGAGGAAGCAAGCACATGGTATCCTCTACAAAATGTGTTTTTCAAGCTGATAGATCCGCAAATTTGGCCTTCGATGGCTCATATTGGCTGACTTGTCCCCTCAACAGCTGCTCAGTATTTCACCTCACAGGAAGCAAGTATTCAAATTCTCACTGTAACTGCTGCATATAATATAGAATTCTATAGGAAGCAAGTGTTCACTTTTAGGAGCTCCACCACGTTTTAGTTTTTCGAGCCGTTCTGTCATCAAATATTGTCGCCGGCGAGGTCTTTTGTATTTTTTGAATCAAGGTCGTCTACCAAGCATCTTTTTCGAGTATCCTGATCTGGCTAACGTACATGTATTCGATATTGGAAGGCTCCATCCACAGGTACATTTTCATTTCTTTCTCATTAGATTTCTTGCTTATCGCCAAGCCTTTGTTAGCTTTTAACTGTACAATATCGATATAAGACTACGAGAAAGAAGTAGAGATAAAACAAACCGACAAACTACTTGACGGTACGCAAAGATATACGGACAGACAATTCTGTATTAAATAGGAGTTTGATATTTTTAAGAAAACTACATGTTACCCTATTTATCTAGTTTTTTTCTTTAAAAAATGAGATTGAGTGACTGGGCCTTGTGTAATAATGTACAACAAAGCTGCGTTATTAAAGCTGACGACGTACATGTTGGGGGTCGAGCGTGAAATGATCTCATTACAAATTGACCTATTACATGTACGTCAGTTATTGGGACGGTAAAGCTTGTGTATTTTCGTCAAGATGACATGTTTATAGACATGGCTCTCTAGTCAGCTGCCCGTTTTATAACCTACTAACAATGATCTGTATTGTTTTACCTATTACAACCGTAGGACGATGATGATAAACCACGTGACGTCAATATCGTTCTCGTCCGTTATAACCTGGCCATGTAGGCATTAGGAGGAGGGTAAAGGCTGATATTATAAGTACATGGTGTATTCTTATCATTGTACAGTTTGACAGTACATAGTCGCTTCCGGAATTCTTTGTGTACAACTTGTCATACTTATTGTTCTTACATGAAAGGTTGATCTTACATACATATGTATGTTAACTACGTAAAAGTGAACAAATATTGACGTAACTTAAGGACTACTTCATGGTAAGTAGACAGTATCTTTCACAGTACTAAGTCGTGTTGAAGTCTTTTAAGGATAGCAAAGTTAGGCACTTCTTTTTTACTTTTTTGTTGTTATTGTTGTTATTGCATATACATGTATCTGGGAATACTTTTAAAATGGCAGTGATCACACCTCTTTAAGAATGAAGACGTAGTGTGGGAAGATTTTGAGGTCAGGGTGTCAAAGTTCAAGGTCACGACAGTAGGTCATGTATTTACGATGTTGATGCTGCAATTAACGTAAAGGGCGACAGATAGGGAATATTGTATCGTACTGGCACTTGCACATAATAACTTTACTTATTAAATATACTGATATCTGACTTAAAGAGTAACGAGTTGGGAGACTTAGCATCAAATGAGGATAGAGGTCGTCACCGTCAAGGTCAAGGTGTCATTTGGGGTCAGACTGAAATGCTCTTGAACGGTCTAGTGTTTCAAGGCGCTTATACAGATAGCATATGATCTTTCAAGACAAATAGATAAAGCAATTCTTTTACTGAATACAAGAAAAAGCGTCTGTATGCAAATGTGTAAATAGTTAAAATGAAAATCCTCTGACAGCTGCACTCGGTAAGGCGTTAGGTATATAATAGCAATAGAAAAGGCGATGAGTATGTACTGTCATATCTTTTTATTTTAAACTTTTTTTTCATTCACAGGGTGGGTAATCTCGGAACGCAAAGCAATCGGGTTTTCAATATTTTTTGCAACGTAGATCATTTATATCAAAAAGGGGAATGTGATATGGTGTAAGAATGTCTAAGCTATGAGTTGTATCCAAACTAAGGTGAATATTTACTTTAATAAATAACGCATAAAAAGGATCGGCGTTCTACTTTCACTTTCATCTACATGAATCATGCAGATCGTTTTTTCAGCTTTATAAAAACTAAAAAAGTCCTGTAGCATCATATCCCACCTATCCTGCTACGTCTTTCGGTACATTTTTGGACATAATCACTTTCTCAATATTTGGCCATATTACATTGTTTAGATTGAGGATCACTGACGAGGGTTAAGTACCTTAAACGTGCAGGTCTGGTCCATGCTGCAAATTTATCTGTTCTAAAAATGATGCTATTGAACTTGGAGACGTTTGACATTTGGATAAAACTCATAGCCATACCCCTATTTGTAATAAGTTATCTATATCACACGTAAATTATCTGTATCACACGTAAATTATCTATATCACACGTAAATTATCTATATCACACGTAATTACAGAAAAACCGAATGTTCTGCGTTGCGGATTCAACTCGCTATGAAAATGTATGATCCCGAACATTGCCGAGGTCGAACGAACTATGCGAACTACTAGCATTTAAATTTTCTGTAAAAAAAAAACCAGCCGGAAGTAGAATATTATACCCCAATACCTTAACAAACTGTTTATTGAATTTTTGCATCTTTTAGAATTTAGGAAAACAGCAGGAAATCATTGTATTAAATTTGTTATATCTTACAATTACACGACTTATCATAACTTTATTACCCAGTGTATTCAGTATTGTTTATCATGTTTATTGTTACTGTCATATTTGTCCGAGGCGATACAGGCCATTTGTCCTCTTGATAGGTTCCTCTTGTACATTGGTGTATTTGATTTCCTCTGTTACTTCTGCTGTCCTCTGGTTATGTGTATTTGATTTAACATTTCCCTGTCACCTCTGGTTATGTGTTTGATTTCAAGTTCCTCTGTCACCTCTGGTTACCAACTTGCAACAAGGTCATAGGCGGCACAGGCTTGCAATATATTTCTTAGATTTCAAAGTGAAGAAAAGCGGAACTGAAATCGGACGCATGCGTAGGATATTGCTGTGGTTATGTGTTTGATTTCAAGTTTCTCTGTCACCTCGGTTTATGTGTTTGATTTCAAGTTTCTCTGTCACCTCGGTTTATGTGGTTAATTTTAAGTTTCTCTGTCACCTCGGGTTATTTGTGTTTGATTTTAAGTTTCTCTGTCACCTCGGTTTATGTGTTTGATTTTAAGTGTCCCTGTCACCTCTGGTTATGTGTTTGAGTTCAAGTTTCTCTGTCTTCTCGGGTTATGTGTTATTTCAAGTTCCTCTGTCACCTTGGATTATGTGGTTAATTTCAAAGTTTCTCTGTCACCTCGGGTTATGTGTGTTTGATTTAAAGTTTCTCTGTCACCATTGGTTATATGTATTTGATTTAAAGTTTCTCTGTCACCATTGGTTATATTTATTTGATTTAAAGTTTCTCTCTCACTTCGGGCTATGTGTATTTGATTCCTCTGTCACCTTGGGTTACTTGTGTTTGATTCAAAATTTCTCTTTCAACTCTAGTCATATGTACTTGATGTTTCTCTAGCACTTCGGGTTATGTGTATTTCATTTTAAGTTCCCATGTCGTCTCTGGTTATGTAAATTTGATTTGAAAGTTCCTCTTATGTTCGTTATATCTCAGGTTATAATGTGTATTCTCTTTGCATTAATCATTATTTTAGACTAACCTGGTTGCTGTTTAATAGTAACAGTGTTTGAAAGTTAGTATTTATATGTTGAATGCGTAGTATGTATGAAATAGATAATAATTTTGTTACATATCATTACAAAACGATCTTCCCTTCTGTCTGGAAAATGTCTCAATTATTATTGAAAGTACACTTAAAAAATCTTAGAAATAACCTGATTTGACACATATAAGAAGTAGCATAATTATACATTCGTATTGATGATTTTGGCATTTCACAACTTTTTTGGCCGGATTGCAAAGCAATTCCGGTCTATAGATTGACGATGTCCGTCCGTCCGTCCGTCTGTCTGTCCGTCCGTCCGTCTGTCCGTCTGCCGTCAACATTTTGGTTAAA
Source organism: Pinctada fucata (assembly GCA_028142955.1). NCBI lineage: Eukaryota > Metazoa > Mollusca > Bivalvia > Pterioida > Pteriidae > Pinctada > Pinctada fucata. The sequence continues at coordinate 29,835,424 of AP027115.1, forward strand.
GTTTCTGGTTGAGGCAAAATCTAAGGAACTATATGCAGTAGAAACTTTATATTATACATGAAGGTTGCCCATGACAAGACCTTTCAATTTATGCCGTAACATTTGACCTAGTGACCTTGACCTTGGACTTTGACCTAGTTAAAGATTTTGGTTAAAGTTCCTGGTTTAAGCAAAATCTAAGGAACTGTACGCAGTAGAAACCTTATATTATACATATAGGTTGCCCATGACAAGACCTTTCAATTTATGCCATAACGTTGGACCTAGTGACCTTGACCTTGAACTTTGACCTAGTTAAAGATTTTGGTTAAAGTTTCTGGTTTAAGCAAAATCTAAGGAACTGTATACAGTAGAAACCTTATATTATACATTTAGGTTGCCCATGATGAGACCTTTCAATTTATGCCGTAACATTGGACCTAGTAACTTTGACCTTGGACTTTGACCTAGTTAAAGATTTTGGTTAAAGTTTCTGGTTTAAGCAAAATCTAAGGAACTGTATGCAGAAGAAACTTTATATTATACATGTAGGTTGCCCATGATGAGACCTTTCAATTTATGCCGTAACATTGGACCCAGTGACCTTGACCTTGAACTTTGACCTAGTTAAAGATTTTGGTTAAAGTTTCTGGTTTAAGCAAAATCTAAGGAACTGTATGCAGAAGAAACTTTATATTATACATGTAGGTTGCCCATGATGAGACCTTTCAATTTATGCCGTAACATTTGACCCAGTGACCTTGACCTTGAACTTTGACCTAGTTAAAGATTTTGGTTAAAGTTCTTGGTTTAAGCAAAATCTAAGGAACTGTATGCAGTAGAAACCTTATATTATACATTTAGATTGCCCATGACGAGACCTTTCGATTTATGCCGTAACATTGGACCTAGAGACCTTGACCTTGGACTTTGACCTAGTTAAATATTTTGGTTAAAGTTTCTGGTTTAAGCAAAATCTAAGGAACTGTATGCAGTAGAAACCTTATATTATACATTTAGGTTGCTCATGATGAGACCTTTCAATTTATGCCGTAACATTGGACCTAGTGACTTTGACCTTGGACTTTGACCTAGTGGAAGATTTTGGTTAAAGTTTCTGGTTTAAGCAAACTCTAAGGAACTGTATGCAATAGAAACTTTATATCATACATGTAGGTTGCCCATGATGAGACCTTTCAATTTATGCCGTAACATTTGACCCAGTGACCTTGACCTTGAACTTTGACCTAGTTAAAGATTTTGATTAAAGTTCTTGGTTTAAGCAAAATCTAAGGAACTGTATGCAGTAGAAACCTTATATTATACATTTAGGTTGCCCATGATGAGACCTTTCAATTTATGCCGTAACATTGGACCTAGTGACCTTGACCTTGGACTTTGACCTAGTTAAAGACTTTGGTTAAAGTTCCTGGTTTAAGCAAAATCTAAGGAACTGTATACAGTAGAAACTTTATATTATACATGTAGGTTGCCTCTGACAAGACCTCTCAATGTAATTGCTGTTATATTTGACTTAGTGACCTAGACCCAGTTGGTGACAAAAACTTACTTTGCAATCCGGCCATACCGTCTTTAGCGGTGTTTTATATTACAATTAACAGATATTTTTCCTTTCATTTTTAAATGAACATCTCATCTTTCTTCATTACTATAGGTATATGGAGTAGAAAGAGTTTCAGAGACGCCACCTGACTGGAGGAAAACGTGAGAGCATCAGCCATTATGGAATAAATTCTACAAGTTTTGGCAATATGATTTGAGGAAGAAATTAGTGTTAAATGGATAAACAGTATTATTTTCTGAGATATGACCGGATAACAGGATTATTTTCTGAGATGTAATTGGATAAGGAGTATTGGTACATGTAACAGTATTAATTGAGCTCAGAGTGAATGAACAGAAACGATATCTTGGATGAATGGATGAATAGTACTGATACGTCTAAGATACTTTACTCGAAAATTCTCCATACCTGTATGTTGACTACACAAGGCAAAGAATGACTTCATTATAACCATAAAGTAAGTACATTATAACCATAAAGTAAGTACATTATAACCACAAAGTAAGTACATTATAACCACAAAGTAAGTACATTATAACCATAAAGTAAGTACATTATAACCACAAAGTAAGTACATTATAACCACAAAGTAAGTACATTATAACCATAAAGTAAGTACATTATAAACATAAAGTAAGTACATTATAACCATAAAGTAAGTACATTATAACCATAAAGTAAGTACATTATAAACATAAAGTAAGTACATTATAACCATAAAGTAAGTACATTATAACCACAAAGTAAGTACATTATAAACATAAAGTAAGTACATTATAACCACAAAGTAAGTACATTATAACCATAAAGTAAGTACATTATAACCATAAAGTAAGTACATTATAAACATAAAGTAAGTACATTATAACCATAAAGTAAGTACATTATAAACATAAAGTAAGTACATTATAACCACAAAGTAAGTACATTATAACCACAAAGTAAGTACATTATAACCACAAAGTAAGTACATTATAACCATAAAGTAAGTACATTATAACCATAAAGTAAGTACAATATAACCATAAAGTAAGTACATTATAACCACAAAGTAAGTACATTATAACCATAAAGTAAGTACATTATAACCACAAAGTAAGTACATTATAACCATAAAGTAAGTACATTATAACCACAAAGTAAGTACATTATAAACATAAAGTAAGTACATTAAAACCATAAAGTAAGTACATTATAAACATAAAGTAAGTACATTATAAGGCCATACCAAATTAATTAAATGTTCTTTGGATTTCCCGCACCATATTTTTCAAAATTCAAAAAATAATATTATAAAAATAAAATGCTCGCCCGCACCACGAAATTTCTGGCACAAGATTTTTTAAGGGTCGGTTCTGACATCTGCAAATCTTAAAGCTTCTAGAAGTCTGAGATTGCGCAAATTTCGAAGAAAATTATACTTCTGATGTTTGAAAAAATATATTTGGAACAAATTTGTTGGGAATGTTCGAAAATATTTTCCGTAGAGCTATGTACCAGGCTTCCTAGTCACCAGATTTCTATGGGGATTCCTTTTTGAGTACGAAAAACATCAGTCGAATTGTATTACTGAGGTAACCTATATCAAAAATGAAATTATTTTACTCGCCCGCACCTTAAAAGCTGCAATACTTAAAAAAAATAAAATAATTATATTTTCGCCCGCTCGCACCCCTTTTTTCTCAAGAAAATCCAAAGAACATTTAATTAATTTGGTATGGCCTAACCATAAAGTAAGTAAATTATAACCATAAAGTAAGTACATTATAACCATAAAGTAAGTACATTATAACCATAAAGTAAGTACATTATAAACATAAAGTAAGTACATTATAACCATAAAGTAAGTACATTATAACCACAAAGTAAGTACATTATAAACATAAAGTAAGTACATTAAAACCATAAAGTAAGTACATTATAAACATAAAGTAAGTACATTATAACCATAAAGTAAGTACATTATAACCATAAAGTAAGTACATTATAACCATAAAGTAAGTACATTATAACCATAAAGTAAGTACATTATAAACATAAAGTAAGTACATTATAACCATAAAGTAAGTAAATTATAACCATAAAGTAAGTACATTATAAACATAAAGTAAGTACATTAAAACCATAAAGTAAGTACATTATAACCACAAAGTAAGTACATTATAACCATAAAGTAAGTACATTATAACCATAAAGTAAGTACATTATAGCCATAAAGTAAGTACATTATAACCACAAAGTAAGTACATTATAACCATAAAGTAAGTACATTATAACCACAAAGTAAGTACATTATAACCATAAAGTAAGTACATTATAACCACAAAGTAAGTACATTATAACCATAAAGTAAGTACATTATAAACATAAAGTAAGTACATTATAACCATAAAGTAAGTACATTAAAACCATAAAGTAAGTACATTATAACCATAAAGTAAGTACATTATAACCATAAAGTAAGTACATTATAACCATAAAGTAAGTACATTATAACCATAAAGTAAGTACATTATAAACATAAAGTAAGTACATTATAACCATAAAGTAAGTACATTATAACCATAAAGTAAGTACATTATAAACATAAAGTAAGTACATTAAAACCATAAAGTAAGTACATTATAACCACAAAGTAAGTACATTATAACCATAAAGTTAGTACATTATAACCACAAAGTAAGTACATTATAACCATAAAGTAAGTTTATTTGAGTTTAGGGAGTGTGTGAAAAATATCAAAATTGGAAAGGGTCTTTGGGCTGCTATTTTTGCCTTTCTTTGAAAAAAAAAACTATCTGGATACATATTCAAATGCCGTGTCAAAGGACTTCAACACAACGTTAAATTATATTTCTCATGAAAGTTTATAAGATTTTGTCTATACCAGTTTTCATTAGCTCTATTTATTGGCTTCTGAGACATGAAGAAAGTTTTTAAAAGCGTACCGTTTGATGAACCGTTATTCGATAGTTTTCATATGTTTGTCCAATAGATTGATAGAAACGTCAACGATTTCGCGTTATGTTATTTCTATCAGTACGATGTACATGTTTATCACGTGATAACATTGACAAATTCCAACAAATGACATCATTTTTATTTCTTAAATTCTTACCGTGACGTCACAATGCAAACAATCAAATGACGTCATCGGTTGGAGGTTTGAAATATGAACCCCGAAATATGAAATGATAAATACCCGGCGGGGACAATACATTCCATCAAACCTTGCAATAAGCTGATCTATGCAGATATTTTGGTTACCTGATTCATATTTTTCTTTCAATAATGTCAAGTATTGGGGGGGGGGGGGAGATGGGTTGAGGGGTAAGATTCACTTCAAATTACGATTCTTAAGAGAGCTGAAAATGTGAATTTTGTTCTTGGTCCTGATGCCCTCACACAACCCAATCCCATTTCATGAGCGGAAGAGTATTACTTTTGTATGTGTTCTTTAAGGCAACATAGTTGTACTATTAAATGGATTTGGACAGATCATTCATCAAAACCTTTTGTATAATATCTTTTATGTCAAATGAATCTACTTTCCGCCCACCAGTTCATTAGTTATAGCACACTACATGGTCTAGTGCTACACTATGTACACTTTGTAAGTTTACATCATTGTATTTAAACAAGAGGGGAAAGGGGGCATTTACAGATCAAAATATAATAACGTCTGACCAAGTCAATTCTTTGTTAAGTACGCGGACAGGTAAGTTTGAGAAATGAAAATAAATAGGTAGACGGAAATTTCATTATTTTTTAATCCCCATGTAAAAGGAGAGGGTATGATAGTATTACTAAGAAATTACCTGTTACTGAAAAAAAAAAAGATTTCGAGCCAGTCTCATAGATTCCCATGGTTCTTTGATAGAGTTTTTAATGGGAAGACGATCTATATGCATTCATATTGTGATAAGTAGTTTTAAGTTTCAATTTCGTTGACTAGATGACCAAGATAGAAACAACAATCAGCTCTTCTTGGTATATGTTATATTGACTGTGGCAGAGGTATTCTTTTCTTGTATAACATATTTTAAATGGGGAAGTTTTGTCATTTGTGGTTTAACTCTGTTTAGTGGAGGAATGTGTCATGGTTCTTTGTGGTTTAACTCAGTTTGGTGGAGGAATGTGTCATGGTTCTTTGTGGTTTAACTCAGTTTGGTGGAGGAATGTGTCATGGTACATTGTGGTTTAACTCAGTTTGGTGGAGGAATGTGTCATGGTTCTTTGTGGTTTAACTCAGTTTGGTGGAGGAATGTATCATGGTTCTTTGTGGTTTAACTCAGTTTAATGGGGATAGGTCATGGTTCTTTGTGGTTTAACTCAGTTTGGTGGAGGAATGTGTCATGGTTCTTTGTGGTTTAACTCAGTTTGGTGGAGGAATGTGTCATGGTTCTTTGTGGTTTAACTCAGTTTAATGGGGATATGTCATGGTTCTTTGTGGTTTAACTCAGTTTGATGGAGGAATGTGTCATGGTTCTTTGTGGTTTAACTCATTTGATGGGGGGGATGTGTCATGGTTCTTTGTGGTTTAACTCAGTTTAATGGGGGAATGTGTCATGGTTCTTTGTGGTTTAACTCAGTTTAATGGGGGAATGTGTCATGGTTCTTTGTGGTTTAACTCAGTTTAATGGGGGTTGTGTCATGGTTCTTTGTGGTTTAACTCTGTTTAATGGGGGAATGTGTCATGGTTCTTTGTGGTTTAACTCAGTTTAATGGGGGAATGTGTCATGGTTCTTTGTGGTTTAACTCAGTTTAATGGGGGAATGTGTCATGGTTCTTTGTGGTTTAACTCAGTTTAATGGGGGTTGTGTCATGGTTCTTTGTGGTTTAACTCTGTTTTATGGGGGAATGTGTCATGGTTCTTTGTGGTTTAACTCAGTTTAATGGGGGTTGTGTCATGGTTCTTTGTGGTTTAACTCAGTTTAATGGGGGAATGTGTCATGGTTCTTTGTGGTTTAACTCAGTTTAATGGGGGTTGTGTCATGGTTCTTTGTGGTTTAACTCAGTTTAATGGGGGAATGTGTCATGGTTCTTTGTGGTTTAACTCAGTTTAATGGGGGTTGTGTCATGGTTCTTTGTGGTTTAACTCAGTTTAATGGGGGAATGTGTCATGGTTCTTTGTGGTTTAACTCAGTTTGGTAGAGGAATGTGTCATGGTTCTTTGTGGTTTAACTCAGTTTAATGGGGGTTGTGTCATGGTTCTTTGTGGTTTAACTCATTTGGTGGGGGGAATGTGTCATGGTTCTTTGTGGTTTAACTCAGTTTAATGGGGGTTGTGTCATGGTTCTTTGTGGTTTAACTCAGTTTAATGGGGGATATGTCATGGTTCTTTTTAGTTTAACTCAGTTTAATGGGGGTTGTGTCATGGTTCTTTGTGGTTTAACTCAGTTTAATGGGGGATATGTCATGGTTCTTTGTGGTTTAACTCAGTTTGGTAGAGGAATGTGTCATGGTTCTTTGTGGTTTAACTCAGTTTAATGGGGGTTGTGTCATGGTTCTTTGTGGTTTAACTCATTTGGTGGGGGGAATGTGTCATGGTTCTTTGTGGTTTAACTCTGTTTTATGGGGGAATGTGTCATGGTTCTTTGTAGTTTAACTCTGTTTGATGGGGGAATGTGTCATGGTTCTTTGTGGTTTAACTCAGTTTAATGGGGGAATGTGTCATGGTTCTTTGTGGTTTAAGTCACGTTTGATGGGGGAATGTGTCATGGTTCTTTGTGGTTTAACTCAGTTTGGTGGAGGAATGTGTCATGGTTCTTTACGGTTTAACTCAGTATAATGGGGATATGTCATGGTTCTTTGTGGTTTAACTCAGTTTGATGGAGGAATGTGTCATGGTTCTTTGTGGTTTAACTCAGTTTGATGGGGGATTGCGTCATGGTTCTATGAGGTTTAACTCAGTTTAATGGGGGAATGTGTCATGGTTCTTTGTGTTTAACTCAGTTTAATGGGGATATGTCATGGTTCTTTGTGGTTTAACTCGGTTTGATGGAGGAATGTGTCATGGTTCTTTGTGGTTTAACTCAGTTTAATGGGGGAATGTGTTAAGGTTCTTTGTGGTTTAACTTAGTTTGGTGGAGGAATGTGTCATGGTTCTTTGTGGTTTAACTCAGTTTGAATGGGGAATGTGTCATGGTTCTTTGTGGTTTAACTCAGTTTAATGGGGGAATGTGTCATGGTTCTTTGTGGTTTAAGTCACGTTTAATGGGGGATTGTGTCATGGTTCTATGAGGTTTAACTCAGTTTAATGGGGGAATGTGTCATGGTTCTTTGTGGTTTGACTCGGTTTAATGGGGGAATGTGTCATGGTTCTTTGTGGTTTAACTCAGTTTAATGGGGGAATGTGTCAAGGTTCTTTGTGGTTTAACTCAGTTTGGTGGAGGAATGTGTCATGGTTCTTTGTGGTTTAACTCAGTTTAATGGGGGAATGTGTCAAGGTTCTTTGTGGTTTAACTCAGTTTGGTTGAGGAATGTGATATGGTTTAACTCGGTTCGATGGGGGAATGTGTCATGGTTCTTTGTGGTTTAACTCGGTTTGATGGAGGAATGTGTCATGGTTCTTTGTGGTTTAAGTCACGTTTGGTGGGGGAAGATGTAATGGTTCTTTGTGGTTTAACTCAGTTTGATTGGGGAATGTGTCATGGTTCTTTGTGGTTTGACTCAGTTTAATGGGGGAATGTGTCATGGTTCTTTGTGGTTTAACTCAGTTTGATGGGGAATGTGTCATGGTTCTTTGTGGTTTAACTCAGTTTGATCGGGGGAATGTGTCGTGGTTCTTTGTGGTTTAACTCAATTTGATTGGGGAAATGTGTCATGGTTCTTTGTGGTTTAACTCAGTTTCAACGGCAACTAGTCATGGTTCTTTGATGTTTATGTTAGTTTGATGGGGAAGATACTACGGTTCTTTGTGATTTATGTAAGCTTAAGTTGCAATCTTTGTCAGTTTAAGGGGGAGATGGAATGGTTCTTTGTGGTTTATGTCAGCTTAATGGTAGAAAATGTCAAATATCTTAGTGGGAAGAAGGTATGGTTTATTATTGTTTATGTATGTTTGATGGGGGAAGATATCATGGTTCTTCGTGGTTTATGTCTGTTTGAGGGGGAAGATGGTATGGATCATTATGGTCTATGTCAATTCAATGGTAGAAAATGTCATATATCTTCCAAAGGGAAGCGATGATAAAAAAGAAGAACACAAACACTCAAATACGCAAATTTTCGGTTCCTTGGCCTTTATCCAGTGTAAAAAAAGGTCAACGTAAAGGCCAAGGGGCCGAAAATTTGTATATTTGAGTGTTTGTGTTCTTTTTATCATCCCTTCCACATATATATTTCAATTTATGTCAGTTTGAATTGGGAGGGAGAGGGGATTGTGGTTCTTTGTTATTTATGTCAATTTGAATAGGGGGAGATGTTACGATTCTTTGTGGATTATGTCAGTTTGAATAGGGGGTGATAGTATGGTTCTTTGTGGTTAATGTCAGTTTGAATAGGGGAAGATAGTATGGTTCTTTGTGGTTAATGTCAGTTTGGAAAGGGGAAGAAAGTATGGTTCTTTGTGGTTTGTCAGTTTAAGGGGGAAGATAGTATGGTTCTTTAAGGTGTGTCAGTTTGATTGGGAAGATAGTATGCTTCATTATGTTTTATGTCAGTTTTATTGGGGATTGTGTGATTGTTCCGTTTATGATATTTATGATATTTATGATATTTCAGTTTTATGATTTGGTAATGTAATATTATTCTTTTTAGTTAATGTCGGTTTGTTTTGATATGGTATATGGTTCTCTTTGGTATAATTTGATTTAAGCACTCGTGAATTAACCTTTCTATAAATACAGTGACGTACTATATGTTGGTTATTAGGGAGGTAATATGAAGTAATAGTTACAAATCAGTTTGTTATATGTCATTAGGGAGGATGGTATTATTCTATGAAGTAATAGTTACATATCAGTTCGTTATATGTTAGTTATGTTTTACAGCTTGTTTAATTATTATCCCCTCGCACGTCTGTTGTGAATGTGATATAGCATCGCTGTCGTCCGTGTGTTTGTTAGTTTGTGTGTTGGTGTGTATCTCCGGATTTTCTTATTGTGAACAGCATAGAAGCCAAAGCAAAGATCATAGAAACATCAAACATTCCACAAATATTTCCCATTGGGAGAGGATGAACCCTATCGATTTTTAAGGTCAAGGGTCAAAGGTCATGGTCACAGTGGACTTACGCTTAAAATTCTTGTGAACAGCATAGAAGCCAAAGCAATCATCATAGAGACATCAAACATTCCCCAAATATTTCCCATTGGGAGAGGATGAACCCTATTGATTTCCAAGGTCAAGGGTCAATGCAACTGCGAGGGGATGCTACGCTTGCGTTGCCCTCTTTGTTCACCATCACCTCTTTGCCCTTTCGGAGCCCCTTTCTTTACTACTTCACCAAATTGTAGGTGGGGGAACTTTAAGTGTCGGTGTTTCTATTTTTAGTACACTATGTCAAAGATATAAAGTGTTAAGATCACACGAACCCAGACTGTATATCGTTATAATAGAGTGTGTGTAAGACTGTCTTTTATGTTCCTCTATACCAGACAAAATCATTATAGCTTTCCAATACACGGTGAAAAAGCAACCTCACGGAAAGAAATTATTGAATTTTGTAATGTAGCCTTTGCTAAAGCTTTGTATACGTTGACCTGGTTTCTCGTGGGCTTATTACGTCAATAACGAATTATGCCGGAGTATAAAGGAATTACTCGGGGAAATTTTCTCTGGTTATAGGAGTTTACCCTTGGCTGGAAATGATTTCTTAGAATAAGGTAAGGAATTGAAAACAAAGATATTCAGTTGAAAATGTAGATAAATCTATCGATTAACCTACATGTGCAGCTTCATTCAAAGCTAGATTGATTTTTTATAGTGGGTGTATCAAGTACATTGTAATGCTTTACAAGAATTATCTTACTAACTTTATGGCAGAACCAAATAGAAAGAGGGGGGATTGGGTGGGGTTATGGTTGGTACAATGGTAAGAGAGCTTGAGCTATCGGTAAGAAAAAAAGGGGAGAGATAATTATATTTTGATGTATTTTGTCAGTAAGAGAGTAAGTGGGATGTAATTTGACACCCAGCGGGATAACTGAGTGACCTATATGATAAGGTGATGATAGGGAAGTGATTTGGCGTGGGTGTATTGCTGTTATATACCAGCTTCTGGTTTGATTGTAGAGTACACATTGAACGTGCTGACCTAAGGCAAACACTCTGTTATACCGGTCTTATGATTTATTCACTTATAACTTGAAGTTTTTATTGACATTTGACAAGAGTGAGATGACGCCTTACCGCAAAAGATTATTAAATATTCGTTTCAGTGGATATTTTGTTAGTACGGTCACGACATGAATCTAAACATGTACAATAGTACAGGGAGGTTCGCTTATAGGGAGGGTCACTTATGTAAAAATGGGCGAGTGAAGAGATGTGGTTCACAAGGTTACTTTGCCTGGATTTATAGAATGAAATATGTGTTTATATATTTTTATAGAGTTTTATCGATTTTTGGTGATAACTTTAAGGTAATCACTCCTCACATATAATAAGATAATATTACTTCTTTCATAATGATGTAGCCACTGTGTGTGTGGATACTATTGATGATTTTGGTGTTATATTTCCCTATGTCGATTGGCTTAAGTCAAATGAACTGACCACAATCTTCATCAGTCAAATTATCGTTATTTAATTACAGAATCTACTTTATTATCTGAGTTCATTGATCAAAGTGGGGCATTGTTCACTTTTCAACAAAAATATGACTTGTTCATGAAAATTTCACACTTTCATAGATGTTGCGTGTCGGCTGCTTTGACACTCGGAATCACGTTCCAAAATAACTTTTATTCCATTGAATTATTTTGTTCCATTTCATCATTCCATTCTACGATTTGTTTTTCACGGTACCAAGATTACTACTCTAATGGGCTATAGTAGTTTTAGTAACTAACTTTTTGACTCTGTCACCGGCTAGGAAGATCCAGACTGAAGCGTCTTTTATGACGTCATACATGCAGTTAACATTCGCACGAGTAGCTTATCATCCCCCTTCCCCCTTTTTGGATGATCGATTTTATCATTTGTCATTTGTACATTTTTGGATTTCCTTGTCAATAAAAACGTTTTTCAGACATATGGAGAAAAAAATCAATCCCTGAGTGTGATTAAAAATGATAATTATCATACACTTTTCTGCCATGTTTTGATCAAGACTGAAGCGCGTCAGTCGTTAATGACGTCATAATTCACGTTCACACGTGTAGCTCATCATCCTCGTCGATGATCGATTTGTTATTTTGCATTATGAGGAAGACTCTGTAGACTTGTTACATGCGTGATAAAGTTATTACCAGATTTCAAAACCGTGCATCTCTCTCTCTCTCTCTCTCTCTCTCTCTCTCTCTCTCTCTCTCTCTCTCTCTCTCTCTCTCTGTCTCTGTACGTACCATCAATAGTTGGTTGTTTTGTTAGAATGTAGGAGTGGGCGGGATTGCTTCTTTAACTCCCACTCCATTCTCCTTGATTGACACTTCTCTCTCTCTCTCATTCATAAAACTCTCATTGACGACTAAAGGTGTATAAACACATCCGGGTTCACACTCGCAGAAAATTTGCGTCATAGTTATTATATTTTGCAAGAGAAATCTATATTCACCACCTTTGTAGCTAAAGGAACGAAGTTGGACATAAAAATAAATGACGCTTTTTAGACAGGTAGGATTCTTGTGTAAGTTTATGTGTAGAGGTATGTAAACCATACTGTGACCCTCCCTGCACTATATATGGTATGTGGTATTTACATGTTCTGTAAGCAGTAATTACATGTAATATGGTTCAATGGTCTAATACAAGTTATTTGAACTTCCGTGTACCGCATAAGGTAAATAATGTACTGGAACCTCCGTGTCGTATAAATGGTAGTTACCTCACTGTACAATATGCTCTAATTACTAGTTGTATAAAATACTGGTATATATGGTGTTAATTTAAGTGCAATATAACATGTCACGCGAACCACCTTGCGTTATATATAGCAACAGCATGTCTGCGAACCCCCGTGTGCTATATACGGAATGAAATGTAACATGATGTAATGCGAACCTCCGTGCGCTTTATACGGGAATAACATGTCATGCGCACCTTCATGTGCTATATACGGGAATAACATGTCATGCGCACCTTCATGCGCTATATACGGGAATAACATGTCATTAGAACCTCCGTTCGTTTTATGAGAATAGCATGTCCAACGAACTTCCATACGGTATGTAATAACTTCTGTGCTCTTTATACGGCAATAACATGTCTTGCGAACATACTTGTGCTTTATTCAGTAATTACATGTCATGTACGCCTCGGACCTCCATGTGCTATATACAGTTATACTTCATAACATCATGCCACGTAAACATCCCTGCGCTATATACTGTTATAACATCATGCCACGTAAACCTCCCTGCACTATATACAGTTATAACATCATGCCACGTGAACCTCCCTGTGCTATATACAGTTATAGCATCATGCCACGTGAACCTCCCTGCGCTATATACAGTTATAACATCATGCCACGTGAACCTCCATGCGCTATATGCAGTTATAACATCATGTCATGTGAACCTCCCTGCGCTATATACAATTATAACATCATGCCACGTGAACCACCATGCGCTATATACAGTTATAACATCATGTCATGTGAACCTCCCTGCGCTATATACAATTATAACATCATGCCACGTGAACCTCCATGCGCTATATGCAGTTATAGCATCATGCCACGTGAACCTCCCTGTGCTATATACAGTTATAAGATCATGCCACGTGAACCTCCCTGCGCTATATACAGTTAAAACATCATGTCATTTGAACTTCCCTGCGCTATATACAGTTATAAAATCATGTCATTTGAACCTCCCTGCGCTTTATACAGTTATAACATCATGTCATGTAAACCTCCTTGCGCTATATACAGTTATAACATCATGTCATGTGAACCTCCCTGCGGTATATACAGTTATAACATCATGCCATGTAAACCTCCCTGTGCTATATACAGTTATAACATCATGTCTTGTTAACCCTCCTGCGCTATATACAGTTATAAATAACATCATGTCATTTGAACCTCCCTGCTCTATATACAGTTATAACATCATGTCATTTGAACCTCCCTGCGCTATATACAGTTATAACATCATGCCACGTGAACCTCCCTGTGCTATATACAGTTATAACATCATGTCTTGTTAACCCCCCTGCGCTATATACAGTTATAACATCATGTCATTTGAACCTCCCTGCGCTATATACAGTTATAACATCATGTCATGTGAACCTCCCTGCGCTATATACAGTTATAACATCATGCCACGTGAACCGCCATGCGCTATATACAGTTATAAGATCATGTCATGTGAACCACCATGCGCTATATACAGTTATAACATCATGCCATGTGAACCTCCCTGCGCTATATACAGTTATAACATCATGCCACGTGAACCACCATGCGCTATATACAGTTATAACATCATGTCATGTGAACCACCATGCGATATATACAGTTATAACATCATGTCATGTGAACCTCCGTCTGCTATATACAGTTATAACATCATGTCATGTGAACCTCCGTGCGCTATATACAGTTAAAACATCATGTCATGTGAACCTCCCTGCGCTATATACAGTTATAACATCATGTCATGTGAACCTCCTTGCGCTGAATACAGTAATAACATGTCTTCTACCCCTCCGTGCGCTATATACGTGAATAACATTCCATGCGAACCTCCGTGTGCTGTTGACGGGAATAGCATGTCATGTTAACCTCAGTGCGCTTTATACAGGGATTAAATGTCTTGCGAACCTCCGTGCACTGTATACTGGAAATAAAATGTTATGTGAACCCCTTTTAGTGTGTGACGTCATAGTCAACGTTTGCACGTATAGCTTATCGTTTACCCCACCCCACCCCTTTGGATGAATTTGTCAATATTAAAATATATGTTCTATAGTACCAATTTTATTGTACTAAACACTTGTTTCGGATATTGAATCCTCGTCAGTAGTACTTCATGTCAAACAGTTTAGATAAAGCCAAAGTGAATTTTCCCGGCACCATTTACAATGTTGTGCACAGTGGGGATTCGCCGAGAACCGTCCTTTTTTAATCTACATGATTTTCAATATCAAAAATCATCCAGTTTTGCCTGAAATTGATCGAGATTGACAGCTTTAAAATAATGGTCAAGTAATTTGCAAAAAAAAAAAAGAAAAAAATAAAATCTGTCAAAATATAGGGTCACAAAAATCGGTCTACAAACCACATCTTTTAGTAGATTTCATGGGCGGATCCAGAATTTTTAGAGGTCCTTAAGTCCGGAAAAAAAAAAACAATAAAAGAAACAAATAAATAAAAGCACACCAGAAAGTACAAAACATTAAGAAATCATGAATCAGACTTTAACCTTCACCCTTTGATCTCTGAATGAGATAATTGCCACAATTACCTAATTAACCTGCACACCATATCCCGATTGTCCCACATGACTTTTATACCTTTTTATATAAGTGTGGGACAATCGGGATGACACCGATATTTCATATGTAGATACCTTGTGACAAGACCTTTCATCTGAGACCATGAACTTCGACCTAGTGACCTTGACCTAGGACGTTGACCTATTTTTTTTAAAGAAAATTTAACCTCATAACCTGGTTTAATTTCTCTTGAACTATAAGTGGTAAGGTTGTGATATTTCGCATGCAGATACCTTGTGATTAAACCTTTCATTTGAGACTGTCCTTTGACCCTGTGACCTTGACTTTGGATCTTGACCTGCTTTAAAAAAAATTAACCTGGTCTATAGGCATGATAGGTCTTGAATATAAGGGGTAGTAGGGATTTGATATTTCACATATAAATTTCTTGTGATGAGACCTTTCATTTTAGACCATGTCATTTGATTTCTTACAAAAATCTGTTACGGCGAGCTATGTAATCTTTACCCTACGTTTTCAACTGAAGATGAAAATCTGTGAACATATATTAATCACTGGGTGAATATGAAAACAAAAAACAATCCATGTTTATTCTACAGACGATTTCTTTAACTTGGACCCCTTGTTTTTTGTTTTGTTTTGTTTTGTTTTTTTGTCTTTTCAACGAATCATCTGTAGAGTTGTTACGTAAATGATGATTATTGACGACAGAGGGGATGTCCAAAGGGGTAATTTACCATTAGAGCCTGCTTTTAGACAAGTCTGACGCAGAAGCTCGTTTTGATCTTTGCCTTCTCTCAGAAACGATACATACACCTATGACATCACGGCACGGACTATTTCCTAGAATGTAATATTGATTTTCTCTGATATACCACACTGAAGGACATAATCCGACATGGCTTTACGAGAATGACGTCACGAGTTACCACATAATCACCAAATTAAAATGTTATCTTATAAAGTCAATTATACTATTATCATGATTACATTTTTGATTCACCTAGAGGCTTAACAAAACTGTTATCATGATAACTAGTTAGGGTTAGCTATAGAAACTTAGGTGAATCAAAAATGTAATCATGACACTATTATTATATGCTTGTATTAAATACCTTTTTATTGTTCGTGTTTATATGTATTTATTTATCTTATTAATTTACTTTACTCCTTTTCTTGTTTTAATTTTCCTTGAATTTATTGTATATCCGTTTTATTCCGATAAAAAACGTATCTGATTGGCTAACGCTTTGTTGGCTTATTTTAATTGTCTAGGAGATTGACATATTTTTGCATAAATTTTAACTCTTGGGCTTATGGTTTGAGTGATGATAGAGTTGTCGTTTTTCCTATTAATAGGACGGACCTAGAAGTATTAGAGCGTGACCATTTTTATGACCTTTCATGTGATACCTTGACCATGTTGACCATACCTAATGGACTTGACCTTGAAGTTAGGTATGCTTTTCAGAAACTTGCGTGCCTAAATGCCCCAAAACATTGAATTTCAATCAAAGCTGACTATGCATTTATCTTGAACTTGGCCAAATTCATGAAAAAAATTACAAAACATGTTTTTCCTTAAACTGAAATCTGATCCAACCTACCTACTCTATTTTGGCCGGATTGCAAAGCAATTCCGGTCTATAGATTGACGATGTCCGTCTGTCGTCAACATTTTGGTTAAAGTTTTTGGTTGAAGCAAAATATAAGGAACTGTGTGCAGTAGAAACTTTATATTATAAATGAAGGTTGCCCATGACAAAACCTTTCAATTTATGCCGTAACAGTTGACCTAGTGATCTTGACCTAAGGCTTGAACTTTGACCTAGTTAAAGATTTTGGTTAAGTTTCTAGTTGAATCAAAATTTCTGGAACTGTGTGCATTAGAAACTTAATATCATACATGTACAATGTAGGTTGCCTATGACAAGACCTTTCAATTTATGACCGAGTTAAAGATTTTGGTTAAAATTTCCTTGAAGCGCACGGGGAGCGTTCTCCCAACGACCTCGGCGTGTTCCCAACGCATGAAACTATAAATGTCCAAGTTGAATCTTATATTAGGGTTTTCTAGTTCGAGTGTTAAGTACCCGAAACGTGCATGTCTGGTCCATGCTGCAAATTTGTCTGTTCTTAAATGATGCTACTGAATTTGAAGACGTTTTACATCCAAGACTCTGTCCTAATTAGGTCTTCCGTCGGAAGACCTATTGTTTTCGTAACCGTGGAAAATTGGATCAGCGATTTCTCAAGAACCCTGTAAGATAGGACAATGAAAGTTCTCCAACGTTACGTTTGGAGTAAAAGCTAGATTGGTCTTTTTTATTTTTGGTCTCTGTTATTTTTTTTATCATGTTTTTTAGTAGATTCAAATATTTGACGGGAGCGTCGAATTACTCAAAAGGACCGAAAATTTCATGTTTTGCTATTTGTAAGCTTAAATATCTCGTATTTTGCTATCTACAATTTCCATTCTTTTTGAAAGTCGACAGCCATGCAAGATATGAAATGCTAGATGCACACTGTAACGATTTATTACGATGACGTCCTTCACCGTCCTTCATATTTCCAAATTCAGAAGTTCATAGGAGGAAGACACTTTTTTGCTTATAATAGTAAACAAAAATTAAGCTTATGAAGTTTCCTAAAAATTTCAATATTATTATTTTTTATCCATATATCTGTCTTATTTAGTCTATCTGATTTTTCCTATCTCTTACTGTTGAAAAGATATGAGCATCGAAATTTTGAGTTGGGTATTTCGATACACCTTCACGCCGACAGATCGGGCGCACACTAAAATTGGTAGTCCGAGTCCGACTCGAGAAAAGCAGTGTTGAGATTTTCAAATTCCGATTTCACGGCAATGATGGATATGCATTTCATAAATACATTTCGATATACACAATTTGATTTTAAAACAGTTGATTAATTTAGAAGAGATCAGCTACAAACCAGAATTTACACACAAAAAGTGGTAGTTTGATTCCGATTTCTAACCTACAAACCTGTTTCTAAACTTCAATAACTATATTTTGAACATCAAGTTTAATTTCTAATTCTAGCAAACGTTCGAACATAATTTTCGGTTGGTTTATTTACAAATTGATGAACAATTTCTCCAACATTCTTCCCTCCCCTCGTTTTTTCGAAAACAGTTCTGTTTATATTGAACGATGTCGCCATGATGGAAATTCAAAATAAACTTTGAAAAAAGGGAAGGGGGGGGGGGGTCCAAATTTGAACCTGCACAGCGAGAACCTCATGGTATTTATATATATATATTGAACGTAACTTGTTATTACCATTTCTCTTCTCAAGAAAATTGGTTCTACTGCTACGAGCTCGCCTTTTTTATGGGGGAAGGGGGCAGGAAGAATTTGCAAAAAAAAAAAAAATCCCGGCTCTGAAAAATGCTGAAAAAAATATTCCGGCCCAAAGGGCCGGCAATTTTTTTTCCCGGACCATGCAAAAGTAAGGATACATTGCATGATATGGAAATTTTTGCTGGCCCTTTGTGCTAGACAATTTAAAGTCAAAAAATTAATTAATATAAATACAAACTGTTCACATAGCTGTATCTACCAGAGACCTAATACGCATAGGCACAAAAATCTAGAAAAGGTTCTATTTAAACATCATACAATCTGTCTGAAATTCGCTAATTGCAAAGAGACATCTGAAGGAACGGTTATTAACTCATACTCTGTAACAGCGGGGAGTTTAACTTACACAGACATTCACAACATTTGACAATTTGTTTAAATCCGGCCCGAAGAACCGGCGAAAATTTTTCTCCGACTCTGGTAATGGCTGAAAAAATGGCCTGCTCAGGAAATTGCTGAAAAATTTTACCGGCTGGCAATAGAATTCCTGCCCCCCCCCCCCCCCCCCCCCCCCCCCCAAATCAAATGGTTGCTCACCAACAATTATCGGTTTGAAAATTTAATGTTACTGCTATTTGAAAACTTAAATGTATAATATAAATACATGTAATGTGACGTCCTTCATATTTCCAAACCAAAAATTGTATAGGAGGAAGACACTTTTGTTGCAACCGCAACAAGAAACCTTTCTAGTTGAATCTTATTTTAGAGATTTCTAATTCCTGACACTGTCAAAATTGAATCTCATTTAAGAGATTTCTAGTTTCTAGACACCGTTCAAGTCGAATCTTACTTACAGATTTCTAATTTCAAGACACTGTCCAAGTTGTATCTTATTTTTAAAAGAGATTTCTACTTCCTAGACACTGTCCAAGTCGAATCTTATATTGGGGATTTCTAGGTCTTAGACACTGTCCAATTTGAATCTTATCTTAGATACTTCTAGTTCCAAGATTTTGTCCAAGTTGAGTTCTGTGTTAGAGATCACTGTCCAAGTTGAATCTTATTTTAAAGCTTTGTCATTTCTAGACTCTGTAGAAATTGAATCTTATTTCAGACGTTTCTACACACTGTCTAAGTTCATTCTTATATTAGAGATTTCTATTTCCTAGTGTAGTTTGAAAACATTGCTATATAATTCTGAAGATGGATGTTATAGAAATCATTCGTTACAAACTTGACCCAAATATTTGCATTTTTGTAATTTTTTTTTATAAAAAAAAGCAATTTTTGAAAACAAAATTGTGCAGACGAAAAAAGTTTGTTATCACAATTCATAATTATGAATTATTTGAAGCTAATTATTATGAATCTTTCAAGTTCAGAATGGAAAATTAAGATAAACTTTTAAAGAATTTAGAATGATTCCCTTGTTTGTATAGTTATTTATGGATAACAGTGTACATGTATAACTCTATCATGGAATCTTGTGAATACCAATTCTCAGAGAGTATAATTGATAGAGAGCTTATTCTTTTTCCATTATATTAATCATTCTCTGGTCTTGTATTTTGTTCTAGCCCCTGATCGCCAGGGTCTTGGAAAATGGGTGTGTCGCTTAGATTAATTTAAGCAAACAAACAGGAGAGCTTCCGTCTCATAAGAGACTTCTCGAGTTTCAGGACACTGTAAAAGTTGAATCTTTTCAAGAGATCGCTAGTTTCTACGCACTGTCAAGTTGTATGTTTAACGTCTTGAAATTCATTAGCATCATTTTAGAGCAGATAAATTAACAGCATGGACCAGGCATGCACGTTTCTGTTAATTAACCCTCGTCAGTGATCCTCAATCTAAACAGTGTTATACCTTATTCCAGAGATTTTAAGTTTCTAGACACTGTCAAAGTTGAATCTTGTTCTTGAGATATCTGGTTTTTTGACACTGTCCAAGTTGAATCTTATTTTACAGTTTTACATTACCCTTTAGAAAGAGGATGCACTCTGTCGGGGCATTTTAATAATTCATGGGGCATCATTCTTTGTTGACGTTTTAAAACTAAGGCGTCCGAAGATCGTGATCGGTCCTATACGATTTCCAAACATTATGTGGTGACAGTATTATTCATATTGTAAACCGAATTCAAATTTATAATTTAATTTGTTCAATTATTAAGTGAAAGTCGTGCATATGAAGGATACTCATCTTTTCTCTTTGACCGTCTTCTATTTCAATCTCGCACCGCTTCACCCTGGGCAATTATGTCAAATGTTTTAAAGTTCTGTCATTTGTTAGTACACATTTGAGATACATATTTCATTAAGATTTGACTTATGCAAAGTAAATGCAAACATTTTAATTCAAAAAATAAAACCACAGGTTGCTACTGAAATACACTTGGCTGTGTCAGATAATAACTTCGGCATTTAATAAGACACGTGCTAAGATTAAAATAGGTTGTTTGGAATTTTCTTCAAGAAGGTAATGAGTTGGAGCACTTCCATGTTAAACGTCTTCAATTCAATAGCACCATTTTAAGAATAGATGAATTTTCAGCATGGACCAGACATGCACGTTTCGGGTACTTAACCCTCATAATATTATTATCATAAACTTTATTTCCATTTGTAGGATGGAGTTGTTACATGTAAACGTGTTCACCGTGACTGGATGTTTAACATTGTTTAAGGCGTAATAATTACTTTTTTTTCCAGCCCTGTTGCTTCAAACAAGCTTTGTTTTGGCCCTCTATCAATTTTACATCATATATTGTATTTTTCTATTTCGGCAACTTGTCAATTCATTCAAAATATCATCGGCATAAGAGAGGTACACATCTAAACACCATCCCTCCAATCCTTTTTTGGGCATAAATTTTAATTAACTATGCTACTGAATCGACACACAAAAAATTAGGAGCCGCTTATTCTCTGCAAAGTAAATGCACAAATTTAATTTCAAATGTAAAATCCAGAAGGCGCTACTGAAATACATTTAGCTGTGTCAAAAACTCACTTCGGCGTTTAATTGACATTTCTCATGTTCGCGGACTTCGCACTTCGGACACCGCACTTCGAAGGGACTGTTTCATAAAAGCAAAATGTTGATTCTATTCTAATGAGCATAGAATACTTTGTGTGAAGAATTTATTTGTTTCCATATTTGAAATGCGGAAGGGTTCCAACTCTATACCTTCTTGAAGAAAATTTCAAACCAAATTATTATGCACCAGACATGTGTTTCGAATATTAAATTTTCATCAGTGTTGCTTCCAAAATTCATTTCGCTGGCGCCCTCTGGTTTTTGTGCGAATAGCACATAGCGATTGCCTGATTTCTTCACTCATGGGTGCCCCGTCTACTGAGTATGTATAAACGATGTTACTCTGTTTACATGTACATCGAGACTACTCCAGCGTCATGATCGGTATAAAGTCTGATCACTATCTGAATCAATGAATTATCTGTATGAATCGAGCTGTCGTGTTATGTACATGCATGGTCTAATGAAAAGTTGCATGATTAACACAGGCTGTGTGTTGGAACCCCTTTCCATTACTTGTTTTAGTGGATAATATATAAATGAAACGGTGCTATCGATACAGATATTAAGTTGAATCATTGAAACGTAAAACTAACTTTAAGTAGGCTTATTTTGTACCGCTTCACAAAATAAAATCTGTATACGACGGAAAAATTATGAACTTTCATCATGAAATATGATATTAATAATTATGAAAAATAAAAGATCAAAACTTTTCCGTTTATGATGTATCATGTTTTATATACTAAAAAAGAAGTAAATTTTCCTTCAAATTCTTAGCACACACCTAACATTGGACATGAAACGTTAAAGAGAGAGTGGGGATCAAATTAGAAAATAAGATTCTTCTTCTTTCTTTGTATATGGTATCATCAATCGATAGTCATATTGGATTGTTGTATTTTTAGGGGGGGGGGGTAGATTTAATGTGATGTTATTTAATTTTCATATTCAATGTCAGACATCATCTTTCAATTCATTACAACATTATGGATTTGCACTTTAGTTCTGTCTGAATTCGTCCATAAACTGGCCCACAAACTTACGAAGGTGTTCAGGAACAAATATAACTTTGAAAACACAATATTTTGTCATACATTATAAGTGATATTTTTCTGGCTATTCGCACTCAGTACCTTCAGTGCTTTGATATTTTTATGCCCCCGGAATCAAAGATTCGGGGGCATATAGTTTTTGGCCTGTCCGTCTGTTTGTCTGTCTGTCTGTCTGTCTGTTAGTCCGAAAAACTTTAACATTGGACATAACTTTCGAATGGGAGGTGATAGGGCTTTCATTTTTCACATGTGTATTCCTTGTGACAAGACCTTTCCATTGATACCAAAATTTTTGACCTCGTGACCTTGACCTTGACCTTTGACCTACTTTTCAAAAACTTTAACATTGGGTATAACTTTTGAATGGGAGGTGATAGGGCTTTCATCTTTCACATGTGTATTCCTTGTGACAAGAGCTTTCCATTGATATCAAAATTTTTGACCTCTTGACCTTGACCTTTGACATACTTTTCAAAAACTTTAACATTGGACATAACTTTTGAATGGGAGGTGATAGGGCTTTCATATTTCACATGTGTATTCCTTGTGACAAGACCTTTCCATTGATACCAAAACAGATACCAAAATTTTTGACCTTGTGACCTTGACCTTGACCTTTCACATACATTTACTTAACAGGAAATAGTGTTTATACTAACAAAGATGCTACCGGGGGCATTCGTGTTTCACAAACACAGGCTTTATTAGAATCTAAATTTGTGTACAAAACATGTACAGAGGGTACGCGGTTACAAATTTCCTGTAGGGTCGATTCAGTAGCATATCAAAATATAATTTATGTTCAAAATAGCATTGGAGGGATGGTGCTAAGATGTTAACTTCTTTTAATTTCGATAATATTTTTGGATGAAATGACAAATTTCCGAAATAGCCAAATAAAATATATGATGTCAAATTGACAAAGTGCCTAAACAAAGCATCTTTCAGGCGACAGAGCTGGAAAGAAGTCATCAATACACTTAAAAACATCCAATGTTACGGGGAACGAGTTTAATATACATTTTACGCTCTGCAGTGTACTTTCATTCAGATTTGACTTTTTTAATCGCACCTGATTTTTTTATATGACCCCTAAAGTGCGAAGTCCGGAGTTCGAAATGTCCAATAAGTACCACTGTTGAGGATTTACATATGTACTAGTCGAAACGTGTGTCTGGCGCATTAAAACTGGTTTGAAATTTTCTATAAGAAGGTAAAGAGTTGGAACACTTCCGTATCATTATGCATGTGTGCTATATATTGTTTTATAGTCGTTAACAGGAAACCATGATTTGTGTAATTTTTGGTAATATCCATTGTGATACAAATAATGAATATAATAAACACTGAATAAATCAATCAAACTAAGAAAATAGATGAAATACCAGAACCAGAAATAACTTGCTAGGTGTTTTCTACTATTACTTTTTTATGATGAAGGGAATTGTATTTATGATTTGTAAAAATATCGAGTTTAGCATCATTCTTCCAATACTATTTTGAACTTAGATTTTATTTGGATATGTTACCGAATCGATCCCACAGGAAATTTAGAGCCACGCACTCTCTGTAAAGGAAGTGCTTAAATTTGAATTAAAAAAATAAAATCAGAGGGTGATACTGAAATGAATTTTGTCGGTTCATCAAAATCATTTTGGCTGTAAGCATCACTGAGGAGGATTTAATATCTAAAACACGTGTCTGGTGCATGAAAATTGGTTTGAAATTTTCTTCAAGAAGGTATAGACTTGGAACACTTCCATATTATTGTAAGTGAGGACGTGTGATTGTTGTACTCTGTTAGGTTTACATGGACCCGTACAACCAATATGTTCATCATATAATGAGAAAACTCGTAATTGGTCAGTTTCTAACTTCTCAGTGACATATTCATCGCTAAATATAACGTCTCCATAATAACGTGATAATTTTTATACACTGAAATAAATGTTATCACTTGTAGGGGGATCTGATTATTATACAAGAATAGCATGTCGTCAGAATTCTAACATCATTCATAACGCGTCATTCAAAGTGTTAATATCTTCCTCCCCTGCAACTTGAGTCTATGTTGAATGGCTGTGTAAGACTATTTATAAGAACAATAATGCTTGTTTTCTTCAGTTGTATGGTATGATCCGAGCTTGGAGCGTAGCATATAAGGCGTTAACGATGCTACAATCACATCTAACCATGCCCCGACCTGACACAGCGTAAGACCGCCATGATGGGTAACAAGGGAACTAACTCTGGAGACGAACCCAGACGGATCCTTGTCAAACAGGAGGCAGTCGATGAGGACAGTAACCAAGGACGGTCAGTAAATAATTCTTGATCTAAATTGATGACACTCCAAACATATACTATTATGAAGAAGGAGCCCTATAAGGTCAAGGTCAAGCATTTATGAAAAACAGTGTTTCTGCACTATAATTCGTGTAATTCTTGACCTAGAATATACATGTAGAAATTTCACAAATTGATTTTCCATCAGGAAAGGATCCTTATCGATTTTGGGGTAAAAAGCTCAAAGGTCAAGGTTAAACTAAACATGTTTGGAAACTATAATAATTCAAGTGAGAAGATTCAGTCATATGCTTGATCACAGGAGGAACGCTATTCATTTTTAGATTAAAAAAAGTCAAAAGTTAAAGGTCAATACATAGCATATATTAATAACACGGTTTCCACGTCATAAATTGATCAATTCTTGTCTTACACTGATGAAACTTAAGTTTATCAATTCTTGGTGAAGTTCTAGCAAACACTGTCCTTGAGGAAGAGGAGCTTCGCTGATTTTGAAGGTCAAAGGTCAATGTCTAAACTTACTAGAAACGTTCCCCATAGCTCATGAATGTGCCCTATTGACTTTGGGGTCAAAAATTCAAGGTCACAGTACTTCGAAGACTGAAAATGGTTGCCGGATATTAACTGAGTATGTATTGCATCTATCACAATGAAACATTCTAGAAACGTCCCTATGAGTAAAGGATGTGCGCCATGGATTGAAAAGGAGAAAGGTCACATGATTTTGATTATTGAAAAGGTTTACAGGTAATAACATAGTCTGATTTCACTAGGCAAGGATATGCCCTATTGATTTTGAGGTTCTAGTGTCACAAATGGTTTCTGGGTTATAAAAAGGTCCAGGTCGTATCACAACTCCTTTGATTAAGAATTGGATGTGGTCATTTTCTCCTATATAAGTCTATGAAAACTTGTGAACGCCAGCTCTAAGAAAGTATAATTGATAGAGAATTAATTCTTATTGCATTATAATTATTCTCTGGTCCTTTTGAGCGCCCGATATTTTGTCTTAGCCTATAACCCCCAGGGTCTTGGAAATGGATGTGGTAATTTTCTCCCATATCATTTTATGTTATCTTGTGAATAATAATTCTCATAATGTATAATTGATAGAAATAAACTCCTTTTTACATTACAATGAGTCTTTGGGCCTGTTGTGTACCTGAAATTTCATTTGGGCTTTGGTCATTTTCTCCTATGCAAGTCTATGTAATCATGTGAACATCAGGTCTCAGAAAGTATGATTGATTGAGGGATAATTCTTTTTGCATCATAGTGTGTCTGTGGTGTAGGTGTCCGCTTGATATTTTGTGTGAGCCCTGACCTCCAGAGTCTTTGAAAATTGGTGTCACTTTTAAATAGTGAATTTAACAAACAGGCAGTAGAGCTTCAGTCATGTATCGACAAACCCAAAGCATCAGAATGATCTAGAGAGATGTCTTCAGAAGCATGTTATTTTTGGTTCCACTCCGAAGTCAAATTTTACGTGTTTCTGACTTTGTCAGAAATCCTCAGTTTTGAACATTTTCATTGAAGAACACAATAAATGTATGATTTTGTGCACCAATTTACTACATATTTCACACATATAAGATTCTAAATGCCTTTTTAATTGTTTTAGCTCTACTGGTCTATGACTAGTCGAGCTTATGCGATCGCCCTGTTTCCGGCGTCCGTTCGTCCGTCCTTAAACATTTCTTGTGGTTTCCAGTCCTCTGAAACTGTTGGTGATGGAAAGTTAATTCTTTTTAGGACATGATTGGTCTATGGTCTAGTTGTGCACCTGATATTTTGTTTGAGTCCCTGACCTACAGAGTCTTCGAAATGGGTGTGGTAATTTTCTCCTGTATAACTCTATGTAATCTTGTGGTCACCATTTCTCAGAAAGTATAAGTGATAGAAAGTTACTTCGTTTTGCAATATTGAAGTCTATGATCTAGGTGTGCACCTGATATTTCATCTAAGCCCCTGACCCCTGGGGTCTTTGGGAATGGATGTGGTCATTTTATCCTAACTCTGTGTAATTATGTGGTCACCATTTCTCAGAAAATATAAATGATAGAAAGTTAATTCTTTTTGCAATATTAAAGATCTATGATCTAGTTGTGCACCTGATATTTCATCTGAGCTCCTGACCCCTGGGTATTAGGAAATGGGTGTGGTCATTTTCTTCTATATAACTCTATGCAACCTTGTGGTCATTATTTCTCAGAAAGTATAAATGATAGAAATGACAAATATGGATAATGACCATATCCCCGTTCATAGCACAAAATCGCTAATTCAGAAAATCAGAAACCGAATTCATAAATAATAGAAAGTTAAATCTTTTTGCTATGTAATATGTCTATGATTGAGTTGAGCACAAGATATTTTGTTTGAGCCCCTTACCCCAGGGTCTTGAACATTGAGTGTGGTCACTTTCGTCTTTACATATAACTTAATGTAATCATGTGGTCACCATTTCTCAGAAGGAAAATGATAGAAAGTTAATTTTTTGCGATATTAAAGGTTGATGATCTAGTTGTATACCTAATATTTGAGCTCCTGACTTCTGGGGTCTTAAAAAGTGGGTGTGGTTATTTTCACCTATATAGCTCTATGAAATTTTGTAGACACCATTTCTCAGAAAGTCTTTTTGCAATATAAAAGGTTTATGATCTAGGTGTATACCTGATATTTCATCTGAGTCCGCGACCCCCAGGGTCTTAAGGAACGGATTTGGTCATTTTGTCCTATATCTATATAACTTACTGTAATTTTCAGCTCGCCGGGACGAAAGTCCGAAGAGCTAATGTCATACTCTCGGCGTCGTCGTCGTCGTTGTCGTTGTCGTTGTCGTCGTCCGTAGACAAAACTTTAACCTGGGCTATATCTCTTCAACCATAAGGGGTAGGACTTTCATAATTCACATGTAGATACCTTGTGATGAGACCTTTCATTTGAGACCATGACCTTTGACCTAGTGACCTTGACCTTGGACTTTGACCTACTTTTCAAAAACTTTAATCTTGGCTATATCTCTTCAACCATAGGGGGTAGGGCTTTCATATTTCACATGTAGATACCTTGTGACAATACCTTTCATTTGAGACCATGACCTTTGACCTAGTGACATTGACCTTGGACTTTGACCTACTTTTCAAAAACTTTATCCTGGGCTGTATCTCTTCAACCATAAGGGGTAAGACTTTCATATTTCACATGTAGATACCTTGTGATGAGACCTTTCATTTGAGACCATGACCTTTGACCTACTGACCTTGACCTTGGACTTTGACCTACTTTTCAAAATAATTTACCTGGGTTATACCTCTTCAACCATCAGGGCTAGAGCTTTAATATTTCACCTGTAGATACCTTGTGACAAGACCTTTCATTTGATACCATGACCTTTGACCTAGTGACCTTGAACTTGGACTTTGACCTACTTTTCAAAAACTTTAACCTGGGCTGTATCTCTTCAACCATAAGGGGTAGGACTTTCATATTTTACATGTAGATACCTTGTGATGAGACCTTTCATTTGAGACCATGACCTTTGACCTACTGACCTTGACCTTGGACTTTGACCTACTTGTCATAAAAATTAACCTGGGCTTTATCTCTACAACCATAAGGGCAAGGGATTTCATTTTTCACCTGTAGATACCTTGTGACAAGACCATTCATTTGAGACCATGACCTTTGACATTATGACCTTGACCTTGGACTTCGACCAACTTTTCAAAAACCTTAAACTGGGCTATATCTCTTCAACCATAAGGGAGTATGGTGTTCATATTTCACAAGTAGATACCTTGTGATGATACCTTTCATTTGAGTTTATGACCTTTGACCTAGTGACCTCGGACTTTGTTCTTCTTTTCACAAACTTTAACTTGGGCTATATCTCTTGAACTATAAGTGGTACGGCTTTTATATTTCACATGTAGATTCCTTGTGATGGGACCTTCCATTTGAGACCATGACCTTTGACCGAGTTATGTTGACCTTCGACTTTGATCTTAATCATTAACCTACTATTTAATTACTCATACTTTGGCTGTATCTTTAGCTCTCTAAGGGATGAGACTAACATTAGATGCATAGAATCCTCATGACAATCCTTTTTGTACTTTGGTAGTTTATTTGATTTTTGACAAAAACCTGCAACGGCGAGCTATGTAATCTTTGATTACCCTATGTTGCAATCATCTTTTCCCAGAAAGTATAAAGGATACAAAGTCAATTCTTTTTGCAACATGATGGGTCTTTTGTCTAGTCTGATGTTTTGTGTGAGATTCAGACAGCAAGGGTCTTGGAAAATGGGTGTGGTCATTTTCTCCTATATATGTATTATAGATATTATGCATTCTTTTGAAAACCATTTCTCAGAATGCATAATTGATAGAGTATAAATTCTTTTTGCATAATACATATGTAAAGGGTATGTGGTTTGAATATTCACTTGATAATTAATTTTAGACCCTGACCTCCAGGTTCTTGGAAAATGGATGTGGTCATTTTCTAGTATACAACTCTATGTAACCTTCTGATTGATAAAAAATTTTTGCATTATATTCAGACTTACCCTTATTGTTACTCTTGCGAATCTAATGTACTTTTTAGCCCCTTACTCTTGGGTCTTAGAAAATAGTTGCGTCATTTATTTATGTATTTTACTAAACAACCAGGAGAGCTTCAGTCTCATCAGAAACTTCTAGTTTTCCTTCAATTTTATTTTTTTGAATTTTTTCTTTTTAAGAACATAAAAAAGTTATAGGGAATTTATATTCCTAAATTGGCAAGAGTTGTCTTTCTTACATCAATTGATATACATCCTAATGGTACCTATAGATACTTTCATTTTAACACGAAAATTTGGATCTGCCCCAGTAAAGTACAACTATGTGTATCATTATGCATTGTTAGTTTGGTAAGAGTGTTCAAGGGTATCAGGTGAGCGATGTGCCCCATGGGGATCTTGTTTTTTTTTAAATCATAGACTGAAACCCCTGACGTGCTAGACCCATCTGTATTAAACATCGCATGTGAGGTACCCACGATTTCAAAAGTTAGAGGTCAATGATCAAGGTCACAATTGGTTAAAATGGAAAACCTTATACATGTAGGTGCTCTAGCGATCACAATTTAACTCTGATGTTAGTTAAGCTCTGTATGTGAGTCGGGGTATATATTGATGCAAATTGCCTTCTGTCGATTTTACATCCTATTAAGAGACATTTAAAGAAAAAAGCAATTGCAGGATATCAGTTACTATCGTATTCGGAAGCATATAATATTTCGGTTGGTCTGTCTGTCCGTCCGCAAAATGTGGTATGAAAATGTTGATGTTATGACCTTGATGTTGGATTTATGACCTAGCCTTGAAAAAAAACTTAATCCTTGTCCATCGCTCTCAATGTTTGCTGCTTGATATTGCTTTCCTATTTCATATGTGTATTCCTTGTGACAAGACCTTTCTCTAAGTATAAGCATTTTGACCTTGGGACTTTGACATCGAAGTATTACCTCCTTCTGAAAAACTTTAACTCTCGACTTAACTTTTTACAATTTTTATGCTTCACATCCTTTTAACTTGGCATTTTCATTTGTACCAAAACGTTAACCTTATAATGTTCATTACCTTGTCTTTGATGTTTAACCTACTTTTTGTAATGTAGCTATTATACGCGACTAAGATCCGACTAGGGAAGTCTTGTTTTATAAACATGCTTGTTTAATATTTGCTTCTCTTATTCTGTTGCAGATGTAGTACAGACTTGTCAAAGGTTACAGACCGTCCATTCCGACAGTTCTTAGGAATAGAGGGGCATGTGGATCTACCCAAACAGCATAGTGACCCCGGGGGTCGGGTCTCTAGGGACATGGAATATGAGTTTGACAGCAATAGTGGCGCCTACATTTTTTCCCCTTTCTGTGAGTCAGAAGAGGAAAGGAAAGAAAGGAGGCGTGTTGTAGAACGCTACAATGTGGACACCTTGACGTCATCAAAATGGGAATCCAGCATCGCTCAAAAAACTATCGTTAAGCAGCCTTACAACGCTAGTGCGCCAAGTTTGCTTCATCAACAAGTTGAGGAAAGGAGTTACCAATATAGGGAAACAGTCATCTCATCTCCTATACACCGGGAGAAGTCAGAAAGTTCACTACGGAGAGACTTATCATCAGGGAGTAGTAATACATCGTTCGAGCACCGTGAAACCAGCTATCCACATATACTTTCTACATCTCCTAGATCGTCAAAACAAGACATCTTTCGGTATGCGCCTAGATTGATGCGCAGTGATGATTCAGCGAATTCGAAAAGTCATTTCTCAGATATAAGTGGATCAGAGGACAGTCCCAGTAGTCGTGAACCTTCTCCATTTACCAGAGACATTCACGGCATGCCTCTACATAGTATCAGAATTAGTTCGCCTGGGCATTCCCCCGGAGTTTCCTCTGATTCACGTGATGAAAGTGTTGACAAGGAGGAGAGACGTATCATACACCAACCGACAAGTATTGTCATTACTACAGATGACGACCAAGTGACAACAGTGAAAGGAGACATTCCACTGAAGACACGGGAAATGATCACAGATTTTAGTCAGCTTAACAAAGACCAGGCAGGGGGAGGGGGGATTCCTGGTAATTACAAAAAGTATCTGCACGCACGTTATATTTCTCAATCATCATCATCTACTGATAATTCATCTTTTGAACGATCATCTTTTGAGCATTCCACGGACAAACCAGACATTCCAGGCGGAGGTTCATTCGAAAGTCAATCGTCTGTTGATGTGCAGGTCTCAAAAGAAAAACAGTCTCAACTTCTCACAGATACTAGAAATCTTAGTGCGCTAAAGCTATCGGAATCTTCTACTTCCTCCTCCTCTTTTGAGCGGAAGTCCTTTGAGATGGTTGCTCAGGGAAGTGAAGATAACGATGTTTTTATGGCTCCTACAAAATCTCCCTCTCCTCCTAATCAAACTGCTCCTGTTCATATTTCGAATGAACCTGTTGATTTGACTCATCCAACCTCACAACAAATTCACGAACACAATAGAAGTAGGCTTTCTCGTGAACAAGCGCAGCATGACATTCAAATTCCAGTTCCTCGACAACATTCGCCATTTCCTGGTCACACATCACATCGTAATTCCTCGGAGCAGTTGCCCTACAGAATCCCATTACTTAACATGCCTCGATTTAGTCAACCTGAGAAGGTCAGCAAGCCGTCCTCAGAGTCAGAGATGCTGAGTCCAGCTTTACACCGGCCCTTTCCCTCCTTCCTCCATCCCACTGCCTCGCCACACCATTCTCCGGGGATACACGGTCACCAATACTTATCGTCTGCTCAGTCATCGCCACTTTGTTCTGTACCGGAAGGTGGTCATGTTTTTAATTTTAATCTCCCAAGCCCGTTTTCTGAGGGATTTTTCTCCGATCCCGAGTATATGTCACCTAGTCCTATGTCTCCGGGAGTTCATTTCGCATTCCCTCCAAGAGCAACAATGGTGAGTTCAATGTCAGAGCTAAATAGACTGGCGGTTTCTCCTCGTGCTCTTTTTCCTAGTCATTCAAAACACACTCCCCATTCACAAAGTCAGACTCTCATGGAAAGCCAGCAGCATAAAAAATCAACAGAACATAGAATCCACTCCGAAAACGATGTTTACTTGTGTCCAGTTTGTGGCCAAGTGTTTCCATCTTATGATAATCTAGCAAAACACATGGCAAAACATTTGCCAACTGAAACAATTCGACAAGGGGATAACAACAAAGTTCATTACTGTAAAGTGTGCAATCGGAGTTTTTCCCGAAGTGATATGTTGACACGACACATGCGCTTACACACTGGATTGAAGCCTTATGAATGTAGTGACTGTGG
The DNA here is from genome assembly GCA_028142955.1 of Pinctada fucata. NCBI lineage: Eukaryota > Metazoa > Mollusca > Bivalvia > Pterioida > Pteriidae > Pinctada > Pinctada fucata. The sequence goes on from AP027115.1 coordinate 29,868,169, forward strand.
TCAGGTATTCTCGCGCAGTGATCACTTAAATACACACAAACGAACGCATACCGGAGAAAAACCTTATAAATGTCCCCAATGTCCGTATGCCGCATGTCGGCGTGATATGATTACCCGCCATCTTCGAACTCATCTCAAAAAGTCATCAAAACGAAAGTATTTATCCGTACCAGAAGGACAGGGTGATATTCGGAAAGGCTCGCTTTCTAGTACGGACACAACGGATTCGACAGAAATACTTGCTCGAACTTATTCTCAGTCCAGTTTAGAAAGCTTAGATGTTGATTCGGTGTCTAGACAAGGCTCGTTTAACAGAGGTGATAGCTGTGATAAAAACTTACCGATCTCTCGAGGGGACAGCGGGGTATCACGTGGTGATAGCACATTGTCAAGGGGTGACAGCACGGAGAGCTCGGTCTTCACGGAGGAAATAACCATAGAAAAAGTCAACCGGCTACCAACTATACGCAGGGAAACAGCTATAGACCCCAAATATGCATTGAGAAAACAGAGACCATGGTCGTCTGAAAGCTTTGAAAGTTTTGAAGTAGAAGAGGTGACGTCGTCTTTCAGGGAGGATTCACTACAAGAAGACATATATGAAAGCGAACACATGGAAACGAAGAAGACTGTATCAGAATCAACTGATAGCACGATTTGTGATTTTGGTGAGGATGTCGGTTTAGAAAATATTTCTGTGAGTAGCAATACCAATCAAACCGAGTGTTAACGTCACATTTTTTCTTTATGGTACTGCGGCAACATTCCCATTTTTAAGTTGACTTCATTTTTTGAAAGATCTGTTATCATGTAAATTATTTTATTGCCAAAGTAAGCACAGGGTGTCATTGTTGAATGGTCCATACACAGAATGCTTGTTTTAATGGAGAGTAGAGGATTTCATTGATCTCAAAACAAGGATTTCTAATGAAGAATGAAAATTTTGAGTGATATAACGATTTAACTTGTCTCACACTATCATTGTTATAGAAGTTAATTATAAGTTACTTTTCAAATGCAAAAGTTGTTATAAATGTGCAGTTGTCTAGAGTTTATTAATTTAGATATTTGCTGTTGCGTTTTTCCCAAAGAACCTCTTGTTTGATATTGATTACGTATGAGGGATATCAAAAACTATTTTACGTGTTTAGAGACTTGTTTTGAGAAGCTTTGATCTTGTTAAGGTATGATTGTAGATATCCTTGTGACAGGCCATATCGTGTTTTAGCTTTATCTTCATGTTACTATTGTTATATTTTTGCCAAAGCTGGCTTTGTTTTGTTCAAGTTTGTATTTTTTTTCTTATCCTAGTTATATTTTTCGTAGAAGGTAAAAGTGCTATAATAGGAGAATTGAATGTAAACATATTTGCCAAAATAATGTATTTTACTTGATGTTTTCTAGTTGCTTACCATTCACTGACATACACTGAACGGCGAGGCTAGTTAAGGTACTTTTATAAGGCTAGTAAGGTACTTTGATCCCCTCCTTTGTTTGATTTATAACTTTTACTCAACCATTTTGGTGATGACCACTGTTGACATAGCCTAAATGAACAATTGTTTTCTACATTATTGCTTTATGAGACCTCTTCAACAAGTTACTAACTATATCTTCGCGAACTATTTGTAAAAAAAAAAATTCAGTGGAGACTGCCCGTGTTACCTTTTGATATTTTCTGTATGAAACACTTGCGTGTTGCGGCTGTATAACGGAAGCCTCTCCCAAACCTAATGAATGATAAATTATTAATGAAAACATATTCAATGCTCATTTATCTATATTTACCGAAATTTGCTTTATAATCTGATGAACCTTTCCACATGGACTTAATAATGATCATATTAGACTGTCTTGACTTAAGTAGTTTATATGATGTCCCACAACCTAATAAATTCCCTCACTTTCCGACAGATATCAATGAATTTATATAGTCGTGAAATTTCAGAAATAAATATAGTTAGCAAATTCATAGTTCTTGTTGGCTAGAAATATTTCTGGTATGTGAATTCATTCATGGTGATACGGAGAACCTTGGACCCATTCTCAGACATATACATGTATGTAAAGCCTTATAATGGAAATTAAATATTTGGTGGACGTTCTATTGTTTCTGGATAAAAATGTAGTATGTGCTTTTAAATATCTGTATCTAAATGGAAATACACTTAACTCTGCAAAATATCGTTATAAAAATTTGTCGGTATTATTGACTTCAATTCTGCCTAGAATGACATCCGATGGACACTATACGGGTTAGCATTTGAATAGATTTTAGAATATTTGGATGAAATGTAATTTATAAGGGGACGCGTCCTCCACCCTTTCTCCTTCATTCCACTACAGACAACTTCGACCTGTCTCTGTTTTATATATACTTTGTTTTGAAGCTTTAGCACATTTTGTTGTATATTAATATTATAAGCTTGGATTCTGTCAGTTCTATATATTTTAATGTCAAATGTTCACACGTCATATCTTTTAGCTCTACTAGTCAAACACCAGTTGAGCTAATGCGATCGTTCTTTTTGACTGGCGACCCAATGGCTGGCCGGGCGTCTGTTTAAAACACTTCTTGCATGCACAACTCACTGAAAACATCATATCTCAAAAACCATATGCGATAGAAGGTTTGCAGTTTGATTTGTCTGTGTTCTAGTTGCCTAAATGACATGTTTCACTTGAGCCCTTGCTCCCAGAATCTTAAAAGTGGTATGGTCACTTTCCCTTCTTTTAGTATCCAATCTTGTGAGCATAACTCCAATGAAAATGACAATGGCTGGACTGTGGAGTAGAATTGTTCACAAGGTTTTGAGATCAGCAGTGAAAGAACTATATTAGGTAGCACTTTCAAACTAGGTATAAAGATAAAACTTGGTGAGAGTTTGTCTTTGACGTTGAAACTTACCTTGGCATATTAGAAGTAGAACCTGTAATATCAATAATAGTAAATATTACATTCACGCTAAACATGGAAGATCATGCATGGCCTTGAAAAAAGTAATTTACTGAACTAGGATTGGTTTATTGGTCTGTGATCTAGATGTGCACCACATATTTGTTTTGAGCCTTGATCCCAAGGGTCTCAGTAAAAGTTATCATGATTATATTATTGGTGAAACCCATAGATGAATCAAAAACGTAATTATGATATACATGAATGAGTGTATACTGTTATTGTCTGAAAAAAAAGTGATTTTTTGTTAAACTTAAATTTTCTTCGATTGCAGTACATAGACTTAATCAGTAGATCTTTAGTCTCGTCAGAGACTTCTTGGTATATTTAGAATTTTATTCTAAAGCCCAAGTATATTATTTTGTAAAATCAAAATTCTGCTCTAGTCAAAGTTTATATTCCTCGATGAACTAAAGTTCATTGCTCAAGCCAGCATCTCATGCTCTTGTGTAGGTTGAGGGAACTTCCATATATGGATGTCAAGCGAGTCAATGATTATGTTACACAATCAGTTCAGAGAGTGCGCGCTCTCGTTTCAATGAAGTTTACATTATGAGAGTACTACATGTGTGATATTAAAATCGTGTGTATATTTTGCCTTTAGTACTGTCTTCAAAATTGCTTCCCTATCACTGAAATCGCTACTGAATTCCTTGACATCTTTGTCACTATAATATATATATATATATCGATTCCATGTTACATTTTAAAAAATATGATGAACATACGATTTTACTGTGTAAGGCGCTCTGAACTGTAACGCAGTCGTTCCACTATGATTGACTTCCATATAAGGAAATTTCCCTATCCTGTGTAAAACGTTTTCAGTCCAAATCTATCGCCAAATCAAAGAGGGGATCACTTGACAAAAGTCATCATATTTGAAATTGAGGTTACATGTAGCAAGGCTGACATCTCTGATGTATCAGGGTATATTGTTTGGATCTGAGACTCAGTGGTTCTTAGGGAATTGATACGGTGATGTTTTACTGCTTTAATTCCCAAAATTTGCGCGAGGTCTAAGAGGTCGGGTAGATGAGCTATGGTTGAGCTCGTTGACTTATTGTCTCTGTCCTTAGGTACAGTTCCGTATAAGAATCAATACCGATTCATGCAAAATAAAAACCCACGGAAATGAATACATTAGATACATCATTTCATTTTTCACAATCTAGTTGCAAACTTGAGATAAGAGCATTTCAATTTCAATGAATTATGAAGAATTTATTGTGTCTTTCAATAGGACATTGTCCAAATTGTGATATTTTCTTTATAATCTATAGAAAGAATATCTCGAGTTTGCAACAGTAGATTAAGGTAATGTAGGTGTTTTACAATAAATATAACAATTCAAGTGTAAAACCCGGGGGTTCGTGAATCGCCTCCTGCCTGACTTTTATGAATAACTGTACTTCAAAAAGTCGAACCTTGATCAGGTAACCTGAAGTTTCATGCTATCTTCAAGTAAACTACAAATATAGTTGTCATTCTGTTAGATGTCCGTCTGCTCATCTATTATATTACTTAAATATTTTGTTGTTTCTCTGTCAACGTTGTAGACTGTAATTAATTAACACTTTTCCAGACGGCGCAAGATCTTTTTTATATTGAAGCAAATTCATTGAATAATCGTCTGAACCTTTTAATGTCCTTAACGGACCTAAATTCAGTTGTCTCCCGTTTTGAAAAAAGGAAACGCAGTTCCCTTATGACCACCAAACACGTATTTTACAGGGATAAACAAATATCCCTTGATTTACAGCTTTCAACTACTTTTAGTCACGGCAGGATCTAAATGTCTTTTAGATGGATGTGTCCAGTACCTCAGGGAAGGAAGGTGCATTCTATTATTTCGAAAAAGATTAAACGTAGAACAGGAAAAAAATGGTATGATACATTGACAATTAAAATTTGGATTGATACATTTACAAGTAAAAATTGTTATGATACATTGACAAAGATTAGTATGATACATTGACAAGTTAATTTTGGTATGATACACTGACAAGTTTTTGGTATGATACATTGACAAGTAAATTTTGGTATGATACATTGACGAGTAGATATATGATTCAAATTCAAATACATTTGCAAGTAGAAATTACTGGAAAGTTAGAGTAAAGTTATTTTATACAATTAGTAGCTGTTTCAGATGGAACCGATAAGCATGCAGAATTTTTTTTGTACGTATTCTAGTTAAGTTAGCATGCAATATTGTTACTTTGATTGATTGATGTATAGCAACTAATCCCCTGAAATTTGGAATCGTGCAATTATTGTTACACATGTATAAAATGAAGTGCCCTTAATGTAAGAAGTATTTGCAATATTCTGGATTTTCTTGAAGCCTTCGTACTTTTTATCACCTTAATCCACACGAATTTGCTGATGCAACCATATTGTATGACCGGTGATATATTGTATGACATCATAAGGAGTATTACCATTGAGCAAGTAATCAAACAACGAATTTCTAGTATAAGCGAGATAACTCTACATTTTCTTATCAATTTTGATTTATGTTTTGAATATGTATTTAAGAACTTGAGGTTAATGAATAAGTGCACAAGTTGTTTCCTTATACTCGTTTCAATTTTTCTTCACTTTAATGTTTGATGACAATTCAGTGACCATTGAAAGTTAAATTTTTAACATTAGAGAGAGAGACATTATTTCGTCTTATCTTCTTGATGGATTAATTTTGGAGATGTTTTTATGTACTGCTTACAAAACTTATTGAGCAGATGTGATCTCCCTGTGTCCCATGTAAATTAGTTACAAAATAATGGATAGATTCAGTTTTGCAAGTTTCAGTTCATGGTTATAAGTGAGTTAGGATCTCTGACCACCATGTTCTATTTAGCACATTAACCTCTAATTGACTAAGGGAGGGGGAAGTCTGTTTCGAGGGTGAAAATAACATCGATTTTAGTTAAATAAATCTGATATTTTAGAGAGAGGATGTCCATTTCAATACAGTGAAGAAGTCTTGAATGTATACACTTTCAGAAGTAGTTAGGATTGTACATATACATAAGCATTATATACGTTTTAAATGCTAATTGCTTTTCTGTTGGAAATTACCCTTCTTTTGAAGAATCAAGGTTTGCATGCTATTTTCAGAACATGATTAGATTTTATCAATTTTTGGGGTAAAAAAAACAGCCAAGCTTATGTGATCGCCCTGTGTCCGGCGTCCGTCCGTCCATTAAACTTCTATTGTGATCGCGAATCCTCTGAATCTGTGAATGGTAAGAAATTCATTCTTTTTTCATTATGATGGGCCTATGGTCTAATTATGCACCTGATATTTTGTTTGAGTCTTTGACCCCCAGGGTCGTGGAAAATGGGTGTTGTCAATTTCTTCTATATTTTTAATTCTTGCTATGTAATATTGTGATCACCAATTTTCAGAAAGTATAACTGAAAGAAAATTACTTCCTTTTGCATTGTGATAAGTCACTGGTCTAGTTTTGCACCTGATACTTTGTTTGAGCCCCTGATCCCTAGGGATTTGGAAAATGGATGTGGTCATTTTCTCCTATATCACTATGTAATTTATGTCGATACCAATTCTCAGTAAGTATAATTGATAGAGAATATTCTTTTTGCATTATAATTGATTTGTGGCCTTACTGTGTACCTGATATTTTGTTTGAGCCCTTGACACCCTGAATATTGGGTGTGGTCATTTCTCCTATATAACTCTGTAATCTTTTGAACACTAGTTCTCAGAAAGTATAATTGATAGAGAATTCAGTCTTTTTGCATTAATATAGGTCGATGGTCAAGCTGTACACGTAATATTTTGTTTGAGGCCCTGATCCCCAGGGTATTGGAAAATGGGTGTGGTCATTTTCTTCTATATATCTGTACTCTTGTGAACACCAATTCTCAGAAAGTATAATTGATTGAGAATAAATTCGTTTTGCTTAATGATAGGTCGGTGGTGTAGTTTTTGCACCTGCTATTTTGTTTTAGCCCCTGACCTTCAGGGTCTTTGAAAATGGATGTGTTCATTTTCTTCTATATTCAATTCTAATCTTTTGGACACTAATTCACAGAAAGTATAATTGATAGAGAATTAATTCTTTTTGCATTATAATAGGTCTGCAGTGTGGTTCTGTTCCTGCTTTTTAGTTGGGCCCGTGACCCCAGGGTCTTGGATAATGGATGTTTTTTTTTTTCTCCTTTAAATCTTGTGAACATCAAATTTTAGAAAACAGAAAGTATAATTGATAGATAGCTAATTCATTCTCCAGTATAATAGGTCTGTGGTGTAGCTTTGCATCTGATGTTATGTTTGAACCTATATTCCCCAGGGTCTTTGGGAAAAGGGTGTGGTCATTTTCTACTATATAACTATATGTACATGTAATTTTGAAAACACCATGCAATTCTCAGAAAGTTTATTTTAAAAAAAGAGAGTGAATTCTCTTTTCATACCTCTCTGGTCTTGTTCATCCAATATTTTGTTAGAGCCCCTGTCCACCAGGGTCTGATGAAGTGGGTGCGGTTATTTTTCCAGTATAACTATTTGTATGAACACCAATTGTCAGAAAGTATAATTCATAGATAATTAATTCTTTTTGCATTAAAATAAGTGTCTGTTCCACTTGCATGCACATCTGATATTTTGTTTGAGCCCCTGGAGTCTTGGAAAATGGCATCTCGCACATAAAGAAGTTAACAAAGTATCCTTACCGTCCTACGAGGACTTTAGTCTATGACATCACAGAAGCGCTACGTATCAAAAGGTCGTTAACGCGTCTTTTGCACTGAAAGTGCCTGTTAACGTAAGGAATGTGTGATCGCTACGAGAAATAATACAAAATTTTTAATGGCTTCATAAGTTTTATCTTCTCTGTAATTGTTTGCAAATGAGTTTTAATAGAAAGGAAAATCTAAATCGAGTATATTTCTTGTTTTATCACCATTCGTGAAAGTTATTGCAAGATTCTTGCAGAAAATTTGTTCGGCTGACGGCATAGATACTTTTCCAGATGAAATCACTCACGAAGTCGGAAAACATCGCTGCCTGCAGAATGGGAAAATTGGTGCGTCAATTAAATGAATTTTATCATACAACCAGGAGAGCTTCAGCTTGTCAGAGACTACCTAGTTTTTTGTCAAAGTACAACCTATATGTCAAAATATAATGTAAAAATAGCTGTTTGACATTCCAGCGTTACCAAGATTTACATGATAATTTTGATAGATTACATGATATTCTTTATCGAACTCTTTAAAATGTTTCAAATTGTCAGATGATCTTAATTAGCTTTAAACGCCATATTAACACTATTTAAATGCTCTATTGCATAGATCTGACGTACCATTGCAGTCTTTCAAAAAAGTAAAAATAGTCTTCTCTTCGCAACTGACAAAAGCATCAGTTTGATAAGACCGGTAGATCTTTAGTATGGTCAGATTTTGTTTTGTAATTCTAAATAGTTGACAAAGCTAAAAAGTTCATACATGTAATGTATACATTTCTCATATTGTATGTGTTTAAATTGTAATATAATGTGATACACATGTACTAGTAGTTCCGTTCCGTTTTTGAAAGAAATCAAGTTGTTTTTGAGATGATGATACATTTTCCAGAAAAAATATTTGAGAATGAGATATTGATGAATTTTGTTTTATATATAGATATATATATGTATATTGTAGTATAAATCCACAACGTATGGAAGTTTTACACGTTATCAGAGCGGTCATTGGACCTATTTTTATCAGGGTATTGTAAGGCTTTTGTAAGTCCGGGAACATTTGACCTGAAAGGCTCTTGCAGATGTAGTCTCTTGAATTCAATCCTGAATATAAAATGTATAGAATAGATTTGGATGACTCAAGAAACCATGTTATTTTTGTCCAGAAAACAAAGAAGTAGTTTAATTTGATTTCATTGACATTCCTAGCATTAGTGTCTGTTAAATATCTGTGAACATTGTTTACAGTTATCAACATGAAGCATCTAGTTTTGATAAATTTACGAACATATGTCATATTTAACTTCGCGGCTGGCGACTTAGAATTATATCAAAAGGGCAAACGTTGACAAAATTCACAAACGACGTGTATGAAATCAAGAGCTCTGAAGGGAAAAGTGGTATCCGGACTTTTCGTTCCATTTCATGTTTTTATGTGCAAAGCACATGTTCACTCATTATTTTATCCTCATTTCCATGATTCATTATCATCAGATATCCATATCTTAATTTTTCGGACCTTTTAATGCGATCATTTTAAGAGTGCACTAAAAGACTGACTAATTACGATGATCAAAGGGTTGTAACTCTCCAAATGTCGATGGTGAAATGTTTCTCTTTCTTATCTTTGAGGCATTTCCGAAACAGATATTTAGTATTCAGTCAAACAACAGCAGGGATGTGACATACGCACAATTATATATTTTTCTTTTAGTTTTTCAACCTTTGTATTATACGTTATCTTGTAATACAGCATTGTAGCCGTTTTTTCCCTTTTTTGTTATTATGAATTCATAGACTCGCACACAGGTCGTATATATGCGATATAACCGGTAGATGTTGGAGTCAGTGAGCTACACTCCGCTTTACATCACCAGTTATGTTCATTACATTATATTCATTCAAATTCTATACACCTTGAGATAAAATACAACTTTTGATATCTTAATGTTAGATTGAAGATAGGCAAGAGTAAATTTAAGTGATTCGTCCATTTTTTCATAATGTTTCATTGGTCAGTATGTCATGTTAGATCTGGTATTAACGAACGCCATATTCAATGTTCATCATGACTAATGGCAAGTCACAAAAGAAAACTTGTTTTAGATTATTCTTTTAGTCGATGGATTTCTTACAAAAATAGGAACAAATAGGAATCTCTACATTATATTTTGAAATAATCTATACATTATTCTTAAAAGCTGATGTAAGATAAGATGTTCAATATTCTCTTTATTATATATAAGATACGGAAGTAGTTTGCGAAATACGCAAAATCGCAACTACAGCGTGTGCAGCATGTCCGTTTGGATGTGCATTTAGTCATCTACCTAAACCATAGGTCTTCTAAACCGAATATGGAACCATGGTCTCTTACGAGGATCTTTTAGATGTCTAGGTCAGTGAGGATGAAGATAACTATCAGAAACAGTAGATTCCATCTGTTTAAAGGTGTTGAAAAAAAACCTCTCAATTTAGCCAAGCCGCGTTTCAATATATGTACACAAACCAGTACCTAGTGATTTTGGGGGTGAACTAAGTGCATGTTTTACAAACATACTTTAGAAATATTTTACTCACTTGAATTTATGTGCTTCTTTAAACTCACTTGAGCCAAAGTTTGATATTGAGTTAAAGTTGTAGCGCTTCATCCGTCTAACCGTCTGTAATCTTTTCAAATTTTCGACTTTCCTCTGCAATTCCTCTTTTTGCTTCACAGAATTTCATGAAACCTTACAGGTAACAACTAGTCTAGTATGCCTCCAGTGTTTAGACCAAGGGAAGATATAGCGATTGGTCTGTCCGTCATTCCTTCCATTCCGCTTTCTATAAAAGTATAGAACATTTTAAGCAGAGTTGATAAGGCTTTCACAATTTGCATGTGTTTGCATCTTCAGAAGACGCATATTTTGGTACCCAACTTTTTAACCGTGTCCTTAACCTTTTACCTTCTATTTCACATGTAGATTATTTATGGCAAGAACATTCATCTTAAACCTATGTATGACAATTTGACCTTGACCTTAAAATTTGTCCTACTTGTTTTTAACAAGGCTATATCTCTTGAAATGTAAGCGATAGGGCTTAAATTTTCTTAAATGACCTTTAATAAGGTGACTTTGACCTTGAAATTTGATCTTATTTTTTAAATTTTAAACTTGGTCATAACTTTGGAATAGTAAGTGATAGGGCCTTTATGTTTTATGTATGCATTCCTTGTGGAATATCTTTGCTATAACTATCAAAAGTTTGACGCTGTGACTTTAATGATTTTTACGTTCTGTTTGGAGATCATGTTTTATATTCTCAAAGCTGTCCCTTGGGGCGTTTATGTTTCACAAAGATAGAACTTGTTTGTTTGGGTTTGTTAGCCGATCGCCGTGATTTTATTGATGCATTCTAAACATCTTCCAACCCATAATTTCACGAAATTTTACAAGGAAATTTTCAGTGACATCTGCCAAGTACATGGCCTAATTACCGAGAAATAAGACCGAGACCTTTGCCAATATTTCTGAAATTCAGACGAAGTCTCAAAATTTTATAGAAATCAACTGGTCAGGGAGATTTTAAGCCAATCGATCGAAAAAGAAATAAAAATGGGGACGGGGGTGGGCAACAAACATGTCCACCGAAGGCTCAAGTTTTCAACTTCTCTTCAATGACATTTTTATTTTCTCTAAACCCACTGTTCGAAATTTTCACGAAGCCAAGGAAGCAAGTGTTCGATGTCTTTGAGATTTTATTAATATGATCTACCTTTGCCGACATGCTTCAGACATCGATCAATTAATTTATAAGGTTATTTCAATAAATTGTGAAAATTAAAAAAAATTAAGATTTTAACAGCCTTTCCTAAGGTCTGGAATCCTTTCTCATTGTGAGTGATATGGGCCGCTTGTTGGTTTTTTTTATTTCTGTGTTTTCTGAAAGCTATAGTGTGTTTACTATTACACACATCATACCCTCGCCTAGTTTGAAAAAGATTTTTAATTGATATCAGATTAATTCTGCGAGTTTTTATTTGAAATATATTTTATCTTTGGTGCACGCAAGAAGATATATTCTCCTTTTTATAATCTGTGATACCTATATGTATTGTTGGATAACAGATGGACATGTTATCTTGCTCTTAATATGTCCATTCGTGTTATAATTTTAATAGCGGACTTAACCTCATAGTATCTGGCTTAGTCTACTGAGGGGGGCGAAAGTGCTTCAAGAAGTATCGGAAAAAATGTGCTCTAATCCACGCCAATCGTATTGATAATGCTTGACGAGTATTTGCTATTATGATCAGAATAAACAGATGCTTCCTGATAACTGATCCAATGTCTGATAACTTTTGGTCAAATATACAATAAGTCAATAAGTTCCATTTATTTTGATTGATTTCAGAATTTCTAATCATGCTCGAAATTTAAAAACGAAAGTTCTGTATTTAATAATGTTTTATTTATTAACATAGCCTTTTTAGCTCGACTGCACTTTAGTGCAAAAGAGCTATTGCAATACCCCCGGCGTCGGCGTCCGCGTCGGCGTCGGCGTCGTCCGAACTAGATGATAAGGTAAATGTTAAGATTACACATTTACCTTTCCTATATTCATATTCTGTTGGTTTTTTTTGTTGCAAATGTTTAATTATACATCATTTAATATATCCAGATGAGGATATAGCCCCTGGGGTTGGGATTTTTAAAATTATTTCAAATGATAAGGCAAATGTTGAGATGATAAGGTAAATGTTAAGATAGCAATAAAGTCTTAAAAAGCCAATATTGAGCAAAGTATAAGTGCTACATGTACCAAACTTACATATTTGATGTATCTTTGATCAAACTTTCAAAAAATGACCTTGACCTACTTTTTTCCGCTTGAATGATTTTGCCTTTAAAAGCCAATATTGAGCAAAGTATAAGTGCTACATGTACCAAACTTACATATTCGATGTATCTTTGATCAAACTTTCAAAAAATGACCTTGACCTACTTTTTTCCGCTTGAATGATTTTGCCTTTAAAAGCCAATATTGAGCAAAGTATAAGTGCTACATGTACCAAACTTGCATATTTGATGTATCTTTGATCAAACTTTCATAAAATGACCTTGACCTACTTTTTTCCGCTTGAATGATTTTACCTTTAAAAGCCAATATTGAGCAAAGTATAAGTGCTACATGTACCAGACTTGCATATTAGATGTATCTTTGATCAAACTTTCATAAAATGACCTTGACCTACTTTTTCCGCTTGAATTATTTTGCCTTTAAAAGCCAATATTGAGAAAAGTTTAAGTGCTACATGCGCCAGACTTGCATATTGGATGCATCTTGGGTTAGACTATTGAAATATGACCTTGACCTACTTTTTCCGCTTCAGTGATTTTGCTTCACCATTGGTTCACCATAAACTAATTTTAATTTATAACTTTAAATTTTTTATGTGACTTGATATATGTTGTTGCCTGAGAAAGGGAGTTTAAATAAATTGGCTGTCATGAGAGATATTATGCTATGCAGTCGAGCATTAGGTGACTCTGGCAACTATTTTTTAGATTTTAGACGTCTTGCGTATACTGGTAGCACTGATATGCTTTAAGAAAGCTACTTAATTGTGAACTTATAGATTTCTCTTAGAATTTTGGAGAGGAAAAGGAGTCATTATTGTTGTTTGTTATTCATAGTTTCCCACGATTATGTGATTTTCACGTTAAATCGTGGTTACCTCGACTCATTATTCATAATAAATGGATTAAATCAGCTTTATTATTTTATCCTGTCTTATTGTCATTTCTTTAAGATTACATGTTTATAACCTCTCTGAATGTTATGCAGAAATATTTCCATTGCAGAAAAAACCCATGTTAAGAGTTAAAGAAGATCCTAGTAATACTCCTAAAACTTTGCTTTAACTTGTTGTGAAAAGGGCGGGGCATCAACAATTGGTTTCCGAACTAGGATGACCCTATTGATTTTGGGGTCCCTAGATCAAGATCACAGGACTCTCCTATTATCATGAAACTTGTCATAAATGTTACCAATGAATCAAGGGTGACCCCTATTTTGGAGTCAAAAGGTCAAAATTATAGGACTCTGATGATAAAAATGGTTTACGTACCAAAGATCACAGGACACTGATTATTGAAAATGGGTACCGGGCCATATGAGAGCCTATAATCATGACACTTGCCAGAACAGTTCCCATGAATCATGCAAGGATGACCCCTATTTATTTTTTGGTCCAAATGGTAAACGTTTTCATATTCATTAGCATCATTTAAAAGCAGATATATTTACAACATGGACCAGACATGCACGTTTCGGGTATTATACCTCGTCAGTGATCCTCAGTCTAAACAATGAAATATGGCCAAAATATGGTGAAGTTTGTCCCAAAATATACAGAAAGACGTAGCAAGATGGCTGGGATATGATGCTACAGAACCCAGGTTTCAGAAATTTGAGAAAATTTTAACAATTAAATTTTCGAATGCGTTTGAAGAAACGATCAACAGAAATTAATCGAACTTGGCTACATGTGCCATTTGGGACTCCTGGTGGTCCACCAGCAGTGACACTCGCCAAGTGGTACAAATGGTAAACGTCTTCAAATTCATCATTTAAAAGCAGATAAATTTATTGCATGGACCAGACATGCACGTAAAGGTCAAGGTCATAGGACTAAGACGATTGAAAATGGTATCGGGATCATAAATGAGCCTGTATCTAAAACATGGGCTCTGTAGCATCATATCCCACCCATCGTGCTACGTCTTTCGGTACATTTTTTTTTATCTTTCACACTTTGGTCATATTACAATGTTTGAATTGAGGATCACTGCCGAGTATTAAGTAACCGAAACGTGCATGTCTGGTCCATGCTGCAAAGGGGTAGGTTCACTAACTACCAAAATCGGCCCTAAATTTTTGCGAAAAATAATTTTATGAAAATCATGATTCAGCATCTCTTATATTTATCTCAAATACCTGCCGAAATAGAAAGTAAATATTTTTCATTGTCAAAACGTCACGTGCGTTAGTTATGACGTCACATTGTGACGTCATTTTCTCTGCATGACGGAAAATGAAGGAAAATCGCCATATTTTCTGCATAAATCTTTAAAATTAGTATAGGCGCCAACCTTCACCCAACACAAATTTTATGTAGATCGAAAGATACATTGCAAATTTAACTTTTAATATGAAAATTATTTTGGGTAAGGGCTGGCGCCCTACTTATTTTCATAAATTTTGACCAGAATTATGCCCATTTCTTACGATTTTTCAGCATTTTACGACTTTCAGCCGATTTTGAAGCCATATATTTCGGTGTATTACACGTAAATTAAAATATTTATTTGGTATTTCAAACAACCATACATTTAACTTCCTTGATACGAAATACAATCGAAATCTAAAACATTCTAAAATTAGGGCCGATTTTCCATGTTACCGAACCTGCTCCTTTACCCGTTCTTAAATGATGCTATTGAATATGAAGACGTTTAACAATTGCAACTGTAATCATGAAACTTTCCACTCATCTTAAACATGAATCGAGAATTACCCCTATTGATTTTGTGGTCGAAAGGTCAAGGTCATAGGACTCGAATGACCGAAAAGGTTCTTGGTAGTGCATTATATTGAAATCATTTTTGCAATACAATACATTTTGCATTAAGTAAGGGTTGTTGCGCGGTCTACGTTGTAGACGGCAATTAACACCTTTCCAGACGTTTCAATAATTTTCATTGTGTAGAAATTTTCTGGGGAAGGTATAGAGTTGGACCACTTCCATTATTGATATATTATGCTAATGAATTTGAAGACGTAAAACAATATAATTAAATATTAACACTTATTTCTTGTTGCAGTGTGGAGCAGTTAAATTCGTTCCCCGTGATGTTTTAAGTGTAATAATTACAACATTGTTTAGATTGAGGATCACGTTTCTTGAAATTTCAAATACGTGGGTCCTGTAGCATCATATCCCAACCATTCTGATATGTCTTTCGATACAGTTCTGGACATAATAACGTTCACGTTTGCATTTTATCAATTTTACGTCATAAATATTGTTTTGTTATTTCGGAAACTCGTCATTTCATTCAAAAATATCATTGATATTAGAGGAGGTGAACATCTTAGCGCCATCCTTCCAATGCTATTTTGAAATTAGATTTTATTTGCTACTGAATCGACCTACAGGAAATTTGGAGCCGCGCACTCTCTGCAAATTGAACAAATGTAATTTCAAAAAATATAACCAGATGGCGCTACGAAAATGAAATTGGCTGTGCCTAAAAATTACTTTGAAGGAAGAATCACTGTTGAGCATTTTATATCCGAAACACGTGTCAGATGCATAATAATTTGGTCGGGAAGTTGTCTGAGTTAATTATTGATATAAACACTTATTTCCTGTCGCAACGTGGAGTTAAACTCGTTCCCCGTGACACGGATGTTTTAAGTGTAATAATTCTTTCCAGTCCTCTCACCTGAAAGACTTTTTGGTCAACGTTTTTGCTTCCACAAACTAGTAAAGACTTCTGGAAATTCTACAAAAATATTGGCAACTTCTTTTTGAAATTCGGACCCATACAAGCAACAGAGTATATTACTTTGGGTATTTCACAACCTGCCTTTTATTGTGGAATAATTAACAAAAACAAAGTATCACAGGTAGATACAATTTACCACGAAATTGTGTTAGAATCAGCAGACGCCTTTTATACCGTGAATTGATCCTTTTGTCACCAGACGGACACTTGGCTTGGTACTTGACCAATCTACAGCCTTGTACCAGAGCATTCTTAAGAATTGCACTCTAACTGTGACGACATGACTCCACGACGAACCCTGTCCAAACCTCTTTAGAGAAAATTGTGTCCCGACCAACTATCCTCTCTGAATCTCAGTCGGACTCCTCGGGTGATGGCATGCATGAGCCCGCTACAGCCGACAGAGCACGGCCTGTATTTCGGAAGCCTTATGTTATTATATCCATTTACATATCCATCTGAGTTTCTTGGGTCCCTCCGTCATGCTGTCTGTTTGCAGGTAATCTTACAATGAGGAGGTTATTTTACGTTCTTCGAGACCTCTGGGTAATCGGAAAAGTGGGAGGGTTGTGTGCAGGTGGTCCGGATAACCACGACGTCAGCTACTGACGTGGCAGATGGCCATCCTAAGTCGGCACCGGTTGCCCATTGGTCATGTTCGTTTATGTGTGGTCTTTTGTATTTCATGTTTCTATGATGTGAGTTGATATTCCTTGTCCCTTTTGCGTCTCTTTCGGTGTGTGCCTGGCTCTGTATTTTTGCATCAGGTGTTTTGTAGTTTTGATGCGGGTGCTGCAACCGAGTTTTGTTAAAGATCCCTTTCTTTCTTTTACAATAAAGTTCAGATAAAGGTATTTTTTAGCTCTAAAAGATTTCAATATTGTTGACAAGACATAAGCCAGATTTTTCAATATTGCAATGGCTCAAGTGAGCTATTGCCATACCCATTCGTCCGGCGTCCGCCTTTTGTCTGTTGTCCGCTAATTCTTTACCGAGTTGCAAAACTCGGCTCTTTATTTGATGTGAGGCGGGCGGGCGGTTGTCAACAATCGGTTTCCGGACTATGAGTCAAGTATGATACATGCCAGTGCAATGAAACTTCGTACACTTACTTATCATGAGTCAAGGATGACCCCTACTGATTTTGGGGTCAAGGGGTCAAAGGTCAAGGTCATAGGACTCGTATGTTTGGCAATGGTATCCAGGCCGTGTAAGAGACTGTATTGCACCTATGATCATGAAACTGGTCGGAAATGTTTCCCTTGAATCAAGGATGGCCCCTAATGGTGTCAAAGGTCAAGGTCATAGGGCTCTGATGATTGAAAATGATTTCGGATCATATTTGCGCCTGTATTGCACCTATGATCATGAACCTGGCCAGAAATGTTTTTTTAACAATAGACACGAGTCAATTTTTCATGACCCTGTGGTTGCCAAAGAACTGTCTGACCTCCATGAAAAATAAATCATTGTTCCTGCAGACAAAGCGGCAAACAATTTTACTTTCGTTTGCAAGTCATACTATTTCAAATGCTTGAGTGAGGAACTAGGACTACATTCAGCACCTGGAAATCAAACATACACAATTACAAACCTATCTGTATCTGAAATACTTGACAACCACAAATCTGTTCTTGAGTCCTTCGGTATTCATACTAATGACTCTGATCTTGAACTGCCTTATATCTACTGGATTCCAAAAATGCACAAAATCCTTACAAACACCGATTCATTGCCGGTTCGTCCAGGTGCTCAACAAAACCTCTTCCCATTTGGTTACGAAAATATTAACTCGCATCAAGCAAGGTCTTCAAACATTCTGCGAGACAGCATATTCCAGAAATGGAATCAATCAGATGTGGATCATAAAGAATTCTAAGGAACTTTTGGAAAATTTAAAAGCCATCAACCTCAATCATATAACCAGCATAACATTTTTCGACTTCTCTGCGTTCTACACTACCATTCCACACCAAAAGCTCAAAAACAGACTGCCCAATATTATTCGCAACACCTTTCTTTCAAAATATGGTAATAGGAGTTACAAATACCTCGTAATTGGGCGGGGGGATACTTATTTCGTGAAGGAACACTCTGATTCAAACAAAATGTATACCGAAGACGATATCATCTGGATGCTTGAGTTTATGCTTGACAACATTTTTGTTGTGTTTGGAGGAACCATATTCCAACAGATAGTCGGCATCCCCATGGGTACCAATTGCGCCCCACTGCTTGAGGACTTAATCTTATAATCATACGAAGCTGACTTTATCCAGACCTTGATCTCGACTGGGCGAAAGACCCTCGCATCTCGGTTCACTTTTACCTTCAGATACATAGATGACGTGTTGTCCATCAATAATCCGAACTCTGCGGATCATCTACATGAAATCTATCATCATGAACTAGAGATCAAGGAAACAACAGAGAGTGACATATCCGCTTCTTCCTTGGATATACTCCTATCTTTCAACGCAAACGGCCATTTGAACACCTCACTGTATGACAAGCGTGACGATTTCAGCTTCCACATAACTAACTTCCCTTTCATGAGTAGCAACATTCCGTCTTCTCCTGCTTATGGTGTTTTTGTTTCTCAACTGATATGGTACGCCAGGGCATGTTCCAAATATGAAGATTTCATCATTAGAGCCAGACGGCTAGCAAGTAAGCTACTTGTTCAGGGTTATGTTACACAAAGGCTGAAATCATCACCGAGAAAGTTCTTCTGTCGCTACGGGCATGTAATAAAAGCATATGAGATCCCCCTTTCCAGACTGATCAGTGACATTCTACATTGTAATTGAATGGCTGTCATAATCACCAAACAAGATATACTTACCTGATATGTACATCAAAATGTACATCGAGACAATCACCGAGGTTCGCAACCGTTCCTGTGGAAAATCAAATGATTTTGCCTTGCCTTCTCGACTATGAGACTGAATAACTGATGGGTACTTCTGTAATGTTTATTCTCGACTTTGAGACTGAATAACTGTTAGGTACTTCTCTGATGTTTATTGCATTCAGCAACAAATAGTTTCCTTTTTAAGCAATTAGTCGCGTTTCAAAATAAAAAGATGATATTTCTAAGAAAGAGAATATGTGAAACATAACTCTTTTTTAGCCAAATGCATATTCGTTGTCGTAACCATTGATTTGTTATAAGAAAAGATGTAATGATCCACATCCTGAATTCGTCATAATTTGTGACTCAGTTGTGCTTTAATATAAACTAATAAGGTAAAAGCTACTTCCTTTGTATAAAAATAAAAGCCTCATAATTCATATTATTTCATAAGTATTTTTGATACTAAGAGCCATTATTCTATAATATTAGATGAGTTTGCGTCATAATTAGCTTATAAAAGAAGTATTTTCAACTATAAGTGTCATTTCTTATTTTCAACTTAAGTATCATTCATATCATCACCGTTACCTTCCATTTTTGAGATGGACTTCTGCAGAAAAACTCTCCTGCTTATGCTCTGGACATGTCTATATCTTCAATTAGGGGATGGATCAAAGAGTAGGGTAAGAGACTATTGATAGTTCAATTAATTGAAAGAAAAATGAAAAATGTTCAATAGTTCTTCTCTTGACATTTTGATGTCTTTATAACATCCATTTTTTAAAACTGAAAAAAGAGACTTGTACAAACCCAAATTCAATGATAATCATACGGTATTTAGGAAACGAATTGTGTAATTTTTACATTAAAATTACACGAGTTTAAAAAAATACAGTTATAGGTAGAAACATATGTTAAGATTTAAAACAAACCCCATATAATTAGATCTATAACGTATTCTTGTAAATGTTTCAGACTGAGAACACCATGTACTTGAGAGAAAACTTGAAGGATTTATTTGGATCGGAATTCAAACCCTATGAAGCTCATTTTCAATCTCGTAAGTATCCCCATTCCATGGAAAATTATGAAGTGGAAGGGAACAAAGAAACGTCATGGTGTGCTATAAAAACATGTTCAACCTTGTTTTGGAGACCTCGAGATTTGGAGACCCCGAGAGCGGAAACCGATGTATCTTTCCCTCATACATTTTTAAGAGTAAGAATGTAAAGAAAAGGATTTTTAACCCTTGTTTTATTGACATACAATGTTTGTTTTCGAGTAAAAATTATGTTATTAATACGGAACTGTTCCATGTATAAGAAAGGAGGGGATCTCCAACAACACCAGGTTGCAGCACCCACATCAAACCCCCAAAACACCCAATGCAAAAAAAAAAAAAACACAGGACAAGCACAGACCGAGACGCAAAAGGGACAAGGAACGTCAACGCACAACAACACAGAAACATCAAACATAAAGGACTACATATAAACCAACGAGACCAATGTGCAACCGGTGCCGACTTAGGACGGCCATCTGCCACGAAAATAGAAGATGGTGTGGTTATCCTGGATTACGTGCGCACAACCCTCCCACTTTTCCGATTACCCAGAGGTCTCGAAGAACGTACAATTGTGGTGTAAAACAACCTTCTCACTGTCAGATTGCCACACACACACAAACAAGACCGCAAAACGTCATAAGACGGCGTACTTAATATAATCCGTGCTCTGCCGCCGCGAGCTCATGTATGTTATCACCCGAGGAGTCCGACTGAGATTCAGAGAGGACAGGTGGTCGAGGCCCTGTCTTCTCTTAAGAGGTCATAGAGTCCCGTCGTCACAGTCAGTCAGAGTGCAAGTTATAAGAATGCGCTAGTACAAGACTGTAGATTGGTCAAGTACCAAGCCCAGTGTCCGCCTGGTGACATAAGGATCATATCCACGGTATAAAAGGAGTTTGATGATTCTGACGCATTTTCAGTAGTTATGTTGTCTATTTTTTATCCTTCTTATCATGTTAATCATGTCACCATACAATGCAGGTTGTGAAATACCCAAAGTAATATACTCTGTTACCTATATTGATTCGAATTTCAAAAGGAGTTGACAATATTATTTTGTCAAATATAAAGAAAGTCTTTACTAGTTTGTGAAAGCGAAAACCTTGTCCTAAAAGTCTCTTGGTAGTTTGTAAATTTCTGCTATGAAAATCCAAAACATCAGCTCATGCTCCAGCATACCATATGAGCTGTGAAATGAAGATAACATAGAACGGTAATCTAGGAACATCACCGTCAAGCCAGGGGAAATTTACTATGTTGAACGCCCCGAAAATGGTCTGTTAAAGAAAAGAAAAAGAATGCATTCTTCAAATTCTTGTTTTGAGGGATTCATAACTGTTTCACTTAAAACATGATAAATGCTTTAACTTTATTATTGCCAAACATGATCAATGCTTTAACTTTATATTATCAGAAATAGAAAAAGTAATAATTCTTCTGTTGCCATTTTGATATCTTTATATCAAAGGGTGATTCGCCCTAAGGTTTATGCAGTACTGAAATACTTATACAGAAAGCATTAAAATATATTTATACACGTATATATATAACATTAAATCTACATATTACATATTTAAATAATACCGTTTTAAATTGATTCATATGCAATGATTGTAACGATATGGTTATATAGGAATCCAGACCAGACAAACGGTCGAATGTAGGAAGCAGAAAGGGAAGTAGGAAGTAGGGCGAGCCACAAGTGACTCCCTCATAGTATGGACAGCTTAGAAATGTTGTCTTAGTCATTTAGTATGGGATTAAAAAATAGTATACAGTGGCCCCTGCCTTATCTTGTGTACTACTTTTCAATTTAAAAAGAAATTACATCTACTGAAATTCAATTTAAAAAGAAATTACATCTGTTTTAACCATTTGGTTTAAAAGATTATTTTTAATAATAATTTGTATTTTGTAATTATGGCCCTTCGAATATCGTGTTCATCATCTGTTTCATTATCCCTTTGTTCTTTTTGTTCGGTTCATTCGTTCGTTCGGTTTCACCAACAGATCCCAGATACCCAGATACTGTCTTTGCATTTATAATTTCATTTCGCATACTCTACTTTAAAGTTTCTTGCTTCTTGAGAATGTTCAATTTCATCTGTTTCTATAATTTGACAATCAAATCAAAACTTATCTCGCTCGTTTTTTAAAGTACCCGCTCCTGCTTAATGTTGATCTCGTCTAGAAGCTAAAGGAAATTCAGAATGATATAATTATTCTTGAAGAATTAAAAATAATAATGATAAAAAAAATGATAAAACACATTTGATTTTTTAAAAGCTTACTTATATTTACTTATATTCTGTTTTCATGGACTATTTCGAAGAGCATAAATTGCGTCACGTGCGCCGTCTAAATTTTCATAGATCGTCATTGCTGCATTAATAAGTTCGCATAAAAAAGAGAAAAAACAGTTCTCGAAAATGATCGAAAATGGGCTTGATACAAAAATTGTTAGGAAAAATATACCTTTTAGCTTGTCTTATTATAAAAACACAGAAGACAAAATGGGATCCGGAATGCTTACAAAGTCAAATCCTCAAACGGATATCGTGTGACATTGACCACTTCCAATTGTTCTCAGATGTTGAATGGATTTGCTTGACAAAAATCATGTCTTATTTTCCAGTTTTGTCCAGTTTTCAATTAGACCATCGAAAGACGAAATAAATAAGATGAATAAATACGATTGTGTCAAACTTATTTTGTCCATGCTGTAAATTTATCAGGTTTTAAATGATGCTATTGAATTTAAAGACGTTTAAAATTATTTCAGCTACAAATAATCGGGGTAACAGGGTAAGTACTATCATTTAACATTTGATTCAAACAGCAAATACACATATTGTCGTTATGAAACCTAATTTAATGAAGATACCATCCTAGAAACGTCTGGTCTAGGAACATAAGAACGTAAAATTGGAAAAAAAATGTTCTATCACAATTTCCAATGTTTCTATCATATTTATTACATGCACTTTTATTATCATATTACTGTCTGACCTTTAAAATGCAATAATAGTTTTGGGTCAACTATCAAATTAATTTACAGGTAGCTTTGGCATCAATACTGAGGAAAGTATTAAAAAATCCAGTAACAGACTGACAGAGAACCTGGTAAGGATTTTGTACTTGAATGAAAATATTCGTGTTCAATTTCATTTTGAAAAACGGAGGGTAGAAAAGAAAGAAAAAAAGAGCTATCAAATGAATGAAGAGCCATATTTCAAAGATAACAAAAGACAGATAGAAAGGTCTTCATGGAGGTTCTAAGGAAATTTCAAGTCGTTTATGAAGCATAGATGCTAAACAAGAGGCTACTTAAAAGTATTAATACCATTAGAAATATGTGATGCATGGGAATCTCCTTCGAATGCTCTCCTTACGAAGGATATTCCCATTACAAAGGAGATTCCCGTTACGAAGGATATTCCCATTACGAAGGAGATTCCCATTACGAAGGAGATTCCCATTACGATGGAGGTTCCCATTACGAAGGAGATTCCCATTACAAAGGAGATTCCCATTACGAAGGAGATTCCCATTACGCAGGAGATTCCCATTACGAAGGAGATTCCCATTACAAAGGAGATTCCCATTACAAAGGAGATTCCCATTACGAAGGAGATTCCCATTACAAAGGAGATTCCCATTACGAAGGAGATTCCCATTACGAAGGAGATTCCCATTACAAAGGAGATTCCCATTACGAAGGAGATTCCCATTACAAAGGAGATTCCCATTACGAAGGATATTCCCATTACGAAGGAGATTCCCATTACAAAGGAGATTCCCATTACGAAGGAGATTCCCATTACAAAGGAGATTCCCATTACGAAGGAGATTCCCATTACAAAGGAGATTCCCATTACGAAGGAGATTCCCATTACGAAGGAGATTCCCATTACAAAGGAGATTCCCATTACGAAGGAGATTCCCATTACAAAGGAGATTCCCATTACGAAGGAGATTCCCATTACAAAGGAGATTCCCATTACGAAGGAGATTCCCATTACGAAGGAGATTCCCATTACAAAGGAGATTCCCATTACGAAGGAGATTCCCATTACAAAGGAGATTCCCATTACAAAGGAGATTCCCATTACGAAGGAGATTCCCATTACGCAGGAGATTCCCATTACGAAGGAGATTCCCATTACAAAGGAGATTCCCATTACAAAGGAGATTCCCATTACAAAGGAGATTCCCATTACGAAGGAGATTCCCATTACAAAGGAGATTCCCATTACGAAGGAGATTCCCATTACGAAGGAGATTCCCATTACAAAGGAGATTCCCATTACGAAGGAGATTCCCATTACAAAGGAGATTCCCATTTCGAAGGAGATTCCCATTACAAAGGATATTCCCATTACGAAGGAGATTCCCATTACGAAGGAGATTCCCATTACGAAGGAGATTCCCATTACAAAGGAGATTCCCGTGCATCACATAGTTCGTGCATGTGAATCTCCTTCGTGAAGCACGGGAATATCCTCCGAATCAATCTACCTTTGTATGAATTTATTTTTAAAAAAGGAAAGAAAATATTATACTAGTATTTTTAAATATTTCCTACTTTGTCTGTATTTGATAAGTATTAGAAAATTATCAATACTATAAACATTATTCTTGACCAGAATAGATTACCATCATGAGTTAAAGAAGATCACAATAGAGCACAAAATTGAGCATCGACGGACCCCTAGCAATGTTAAACGTCTTTAAAATCAATAGCATCATTTAAAACGCTAGAGGTGGGACCAGGTGCCCGGTAGGAGTAAGCATTCCCTGTTTGGCTAGCCGCACCCGCCGTTGATGTTCATTTGAAAATAATCTTAAATCCATAATGATAATTGTGTGCATAGAATAAGCCTGTAATAGTTTCATATAAAGTAGATTTAGACATGTTTACCTTGTTTAATCAAAGGAAATTCCCCTGCAAGGGATTATTTGAATATCACGTGATTCACTGCCAAAAAAACTTGCAAAATGCGCAAAAACATGTGTTTATTATTCTTTTTTTTCTTTTTTTTTTTGTTCTTGTTTTTTTTGGAAATCAAATTTTATGTTTGACTCTCTGTGACTGAGATTTTATGGTACGACTTTCTATAAGCAGTCAAAAATGATTTTTTTTTCTCCTCTTACAGTCAATCATGCTAAATAAATTTCATGTGTATGTGATATAGAATCTTGCACCACTTTGAGTTCCAAATGGAAAAAATCAGTCGAGGGTGGGATTTGTCAACAGAGGCGAGACTTATTTTTTATCAGGAACTCAAATGTGGTGCGTAATTATTATTCCCACATGTGTACATTAAACCTTCAAATTCCTCTTGTTTATGCATCAGAATGACTGAACGTGATGTAAAATATATGTGCACGTACGTCAGTTGGAACAATCCGGATGGAATTTTCCAGCACAGCTGACAATGGGAATCAGCCTATCCAAAGTGCTCGTACATTATTTTGAAATACTTTTTGTTATGATTTCTTCATCATGAGAGTCTTTACGTAAATATTCATGCTTTTTTTTCAGGAAACATAAGCTGGATCTGATGAACTAATTTCGGGATTATAGACATTTTTTCGGTGCAAAACATATTTGTGTTCATTTTCTTCACAATATCAGTATGATATGATTCTTAAGTTTTTGTTAAATTACTTGAACAATAAGAAATACTTGAATTCTGAAAAATATATAAATTACCCTATGGAGGCAAAAATTCGAACTTCTTACATGGCTTGTTGATTCGTATTTTATCTATTGTATTACACTTGAACAAAATATGTTGATAAATAAAACCATTAAAAATATTGTCACCCTGGCGTTGCTTCCTTTATATATATGCTAGGCAAAACACATATACGGAGTTTTCCGACTTTATATATGCACTTATATAACCTTTCGCTGGTCGATAAAGGACAGGATTCGCTGCGTCGGATTGACCCAAGCGAAATCAAATTCGAATACTTCACAGTGTACATATTCCCATTACAAAGGAGATTCCCATTACGAAGGAGATTCCCATTACGAAGGAGATTCCCATTACGAAGGAGATTCCCATTACGAAGGAGATTCCCATTACGAAGGAGATTCCCATTACGAAGGAGATTCCCATTACAAAGGAGATTCCCATTACGAAGGAGATTCCCGTTACGAAGGAGATTCCCATTACAAAGGAGATTCCCATTACAAAGGAGATTCCCATTACGAAGGAGATTCCCGTTACGAAGGAGATTCCCAATACGAAGGAGATTCCCATTACAAAGGAGATTCCCATTACGAAGGAGATTCCCATTACAAAGGAGATTCCCATTACAAAGGAGATTCCCATTACGAAGGAGATTCCCATTACGAAGGAGATTCCCATTACGAAGGAGATTCCCAGTACGAAGGAGATTCCCATTACAAAGGAGATTCCCATTACAAAGGAGATTCCCGTGCATCACATAGTTCGTGCATGTGAATCTCCTTCGTGAAGCACGGGAATATCCTCCGAATCAATCTACCTTTGTATGAATTTATTTTTAAAAAAGGAAAGAAAATATTATATTTTTAAATATTTCCTTCTTTGTCTGTATTTGATAAGTATTAGAAAATTATATATACTATAAATATTCTTGACCAGAATAGATTACCATCATGAGTTAAAGAAGATCACAATAGAGCACAAAATTGAGCATCGACGGCCCCCTAGCAAGCTAGAGGTGGGACCAGGTGCCCGGTAGGAGTAAGCATTCCCTGTTTGGCTAGCCGCACCCGCCGTTGAATCAAAATCAATACTTCACAGTGAAGTGGCCGTATAGGAACAATTCTTTTTAGTTTTTTGTTGTCACTGTGGCGTTCTGCAGATATATTACAATATATATTATATGATATATGGATAATATATACTTATATCCGTTATGACCATATCCCAATAATGACCTTATCCCAATAATGACCATATCCTAAAAATCAAATTCAAGTAATTGTGGTCCCCCGCTTTTGGGTGTTTGTCTTTAAAGAAATGCTTACAGACATCCCCCCATTCTTAAGTTTTTTAAAAATAATATATCTCATACATTATCAACATTCTAAATTTGAAAGATTAACTCCAAGAAAAGGTCAAAAGGTCCAAACTTTTGTTTTATTTCCAAGGGACAGGGCTTATGAAAAGGTATGCACATGTGAAATATTTAAGACCTATGATTTAAATTACCATCAAAAACTTATGGTCGAGGTTGAAGTTTTTAAATGTGGGTCAACTTCTATGGACAAGGTCACAAGGTCAGAATGTTGTTACCAACAGAAAGGTCTCATCACAAGGAATACACATGTGAAATCCCTATCATTTTCCATTAAAAAGTTATTGACAAGGTTATAGTTTTTTGAAAAGTAGGTCGAACTCAAAGGTCAAGGTCACAAGGTCAAAAATTTTGGTATCCATGCAAAGGTCTTGTCACAAGGAATACACATCTGAAAAATCAAAGCCCTATCTATTTCTATTCAAAAGTTATGGTCAAGGTTAAAGTTTTTAATAAGTAGGTCAAAGTCCTAAGGTCAAGGTCACAAGGTCAAAAACTTTGGCATCCATGGAAAGGTCTTGTCACAAGGAATACACATGTGAAATATCAAAGCCCTATCACTTTCCATTCAAAAGTTATGGTCAAGGTTAAAGTTTTTAATAAGTAGGTCAAAGTCCAAGGTCAAGGTCACAAGGTCAAAAATTTTGGTATCAATGGAAAAGTCTTGTCACAAGGAATATACATGTGAAAAATCAAAGCCCTATCACTTTCTATTCAAAAGTTATGGTCAAGGTTAAAGTTTTTAATAAGTAGGTCAAAAACCAAGGTCAAGGTCACAAGGTCAAAAATTTTTGTACCCATGGAAAGGTCTTGTCACAAGGAATACATATGTGAAATATCAAAGCCCTATCACTTTCCATTCAAAATTTATGATCAAGGTTAAAGTTTTTAATAAGTAGGTCAAAGTCCAAGGTCAAGGTCACCAGGTCAAAAATTTTGGTATCAATGGAAAAGTCTTGTCACAAGGAGTACACATGTGAAAAATCAAAGCCCTATCACTTTCTATTCAAAAGTTATGGTCAAGGTTAAAGTTTTTAATAAGTAGGTCAAGGTCCAAGGTCAAGGTCACAAATTTTGGTATCCATGGAAAGGTCTTGTCACAAGGAATACGCATGTGAAATATCAAAGCCCTATCACTTACCATTCAAAAGTTATGCACAAAATTAAAGTTTTTGTGACTGACGGACGGACGGACAGACGAACCGGTTTTAATGTCCCCGCGTTTTCGCGAAAGCGGGGGACAATAATGACCATATCCCAATAATGACCATATCCTAATAATGACCATATCCTGATAATGACCATATCCCAATAATGACCATATCCTAATAATGACCATATCCCGATAATTACCATATTCTAATAATGACCATATCCCAATAATGACCATATCCCAATAATGACAATATCCCAATAATGACCATATCCCAATAATGACCATATCCTAATAATGACTATATCCCAATAATGACCATATCCTAATAATGACTATATCCAAATAATGACCATATTCCATTGATACATATATGGGCAATAAATCCTTGTATCCGCTATGACCATATCCCAATAATGAGCATAAACCAATAATGATCATATCCTAATAATGACCATATCCTAATAATGACCATGTCCCAATAATGACCATATCCCAATAATGACCATATCCTAATAATGACCATATCCCAAAAATGACCATATCCCAATAATGACCATATCCCAATAATGACGATGTCCCAATAATGATCATATCCTAATAATGACCATATCCCAATAATGACCATATCCCAAATAATGACCATATCCTAATAATGATCATATCCTAATATTATATAACCAGAATGTAACGTCGATTCTGATTGGCTGGAGCGCGAGTCATTATTTTCCGATAATGACCGCTGACGGAAGATAATGACTCGGTGTGGTATTTGTCCTGATTTCAGTAATTACGATAAAAATGAAGATATTTATTTTGTGTAAATTTAAAAGTAAAGATACATTTTTTCACAAAAAAGTGATATTAATTGTTAAGTTCTGAAATTAAAATTATGTGTTCATATTATATAACTAGGATGTAACATCAATTTTGATTGGTTGACGCGCGAGTCATTATTTTCCGATAATGACCGCTGACGGAAGATAATGACTCGGTGTGGTATTTGTCCTGATTTCAGTATTTTCAAAAATTTTTTTTAGTTATTTTGTTAAATATTAAAATTTTAGATATACTTTTCACAAAAAGTGCAATTTAATTGTTGAATTCTCAATTAAAGATCATGTGTATACATTTTGTATATTGTTTTGAATTATTATTTTAATCATATATAGTCTAACTATTCCTTATATAATATAACAAATAAGGACTTGGTCTCGGTCATTATGTCATTATAATGACCCGATGATATTTGTAATATCGACCTCGGCCTTCGGCCTCGGTCAATATTACAAATATCATCGGGTCATTATAATGACATAATGACCTCGACCAAGTCCATATTTGTATAATATTGATTTGAATCATTATTTTGATAATATGTAGTCTTACAATTTGTTATATAATATAACAAATAAGGACTTGGCCTCGGTCATTATGTCATTATAATGACCCGATGAGATTTATAATATTGACCTCGGCCTTCGGCCTCGGTCAATATTAAAAATCTCATCGGGTCATTATAATGACATAATGACCTCGACCAAGTCCATATTTGTATAATAATGACCATATCCCAATAATGACCATATCCTAATAATGACCATATCCTAATAATGACCAAATCCCAATAACGACCATATCCTAAAAATGACCATATCCCAATAATGACCATCTCCCAATGATGACTTTATCCCAATAATGACCATATCCCAATAATGACCATATCCTAATAATGCCCATATACCAATAATGACCATATCCCAATAATGACCATATCCCAATAATGACCATATCCCAATAATAACTATATCCCTATAATGACCATATCCCAATAATGACCATATCCCAATAATGACCATATCCCAATAATAACCATATTTCAATAATGACCATATCCTAATAATGATCATATCCCAATAATGACCATACCCCAATAATGACCATATCCCTATCCTAATAATGACCATATCCAAATAATGACCATATCCCAATAATGACCACATCCCAATAATGACCATATCCTAATAATGACCATATCCAAATAATGACCATATCCCAATAATGGCTATATCCCAATAATGACCATATCCCAATAATGACCAATAATGATCATATCCCAATAATTACCAATAATGACCATATCCCAATAATGACCATATCCCAATAATGACTATATCCCAATAATGACAATATCCCAATAATGAAAATGACAATATCCCAATAATGACCATATCCCAAAAATGACCATATCCCAATAATGACCATGTATCCCAATAATGAACATATCCCAATAATGACCTTATCCCAATAATGACTATATCCTAATTGTGACCATATCCCAATAATGACCATATCCCAATAATGAACATATCCTAAGAATGACCATATCCCAATAATGACCATATCTCAATTATGACCATACCCCAAGAATGACCATATCCCAATAATGACCATATCCCAATAATGACCATATCCCGATAATGATCATACCCCAATAATGACCATATCCCAATAATGACCATGACCATATCCCAATAATGACCATACCCCAATAATGACTATATCCCAATAATAACCATATCCTATTGATACATATATAGTTAGCAGATATGACAGATATGAACAATGATCATATCTCAGTACCTAGTACAAAATCGATAATTCGTAAACCAAAAACAGGATAAAACGGGAACCAAAGTATAAACAAACCCCCTGCACATAAAATAAAGCGAACTCCCAACATGGGAGACCAGGAAGGGTCAGCATCTCCTTGCTTGTATGCAACACCTATCGCTTCAATTAGGCAGAAATTGCACATCCATCTCGGAAGATTGTTCAAAAGGGAGAATATAATCCCCATTCTAGACAATATGACATCATAAAACCTACTCATTGACGATACTAGTCGACCACAAACATATCCTGACTGAGAAGCTTATCTAAAAGACGCCTGAACAAAATATGAATATTTGGTACTTGCTCAGGCATAAAGTTTCACTTGAAATATAAACACGTTATAAGCGATGAATGGATGTTGCTAGAAAATGATAGTTTTCTGATGCTGAAACTGAAGTCGTCACGTTTGTCAGTTAAGTGTTTATGTGACCATCAGTTTCGTTGGA
The DNA here is from genome assembly GCA_028142955.1 of Pinctada fucata. Lineage (NCBI taxonomy): Eukaryota > Metazoa > Mollusca > Bivalvia > Pterioida > Pteriidae > Pinctada > Pinctada fucata. Next base: position 29,899,673 of record AP027115.1, read on the forward strand.
CAGCAAGTCCAAGTAGGATGCTGAATTATTTGTCTCCGTAACCAACACGGGAGTGTTCCAACTCTAAACCTTCATGATGAAAATTCCAAACCAATTTTTTCCTGCACCAGACACGTGTTTCGAATATTTCAAAATGCATGAAGAGATTCAACTTTACTTGAATTAGCTGATATATGCATTCTCTGTTCGTATATTACATTAAAATACTGGTCACTTTTTCACTCCCATTTTTGTGATCCAAAACATTCATTACAAATATTAAAGATATTCTGAGTATTTCAGTACATGTTCATGTAAAATGCGACATCAATGAGCTGCTTTAATTGTAAAATGCATAACGAAAAAGTAGATAGTTTATCTGATTTACTTTCAATTTTTACAAATTTAATTATCAAAATGTTTGTAAGAATATTATTCATCCTTAATCTAAAATTTACTACGAATTGTATTTAATTTTTTTTTCAAAACAGACTGAAACAGCATAACACTGAAAAATGACATATATGCATTACTAGATATCATGATATAAAAAGATTTTGGCTATAAAATCAGAGATTTGTTAAAGCAAACATAAGGCAAGTTGAAAGTCGCTCATTATTGTGATCAGCTGAAGTATGGTAAATTCAAAGTGTTTGTGTCAAAGCCAAAGGAAGCAAAAGCTTATCTATACTGCGTAAAAAATAGCAATCCAAGGAATGCTTGTGTCGCCTGCGAAGCGGCCTATTTTTAAAAAGTTAATCAAATATGTAGGTCATGGTCACTTCGTTTAATATTTGTACATGTATCAGTGGGAAAGTCTTGTCAAATGAACTCTCATGCCTCTTACTTACCAATTAATAGATACATATATGGTCAATCTATTACTTTTAGAAAAGATCAGTCATCTAGGTGAAGGTCATTAGGTACACATTTTTGGGAATAAAAGAAAGGACTCATCATAAGAAATACATGTTTTAAATATTAAAGCCATATCACTTATCAATCAAAAGATATAGTAAATACGTAGGTCAAGGTCACTAGGTAAAAAAATATGATATGTGTAGAAAGGTCTAATGACAAGGAATACACATGTGAAATATAAAAGCCCTATCACTAACCAATCAAAAGATAAAGCCAAACTTATTTTTTTGGAAAAGTAGGTCAAATATCTAGGTCAAGGTCACTAGGTCAAAATTGATGGTATGTGTAGTAAGGTTATGTAACAAGAAATACACATGTGAAATATCAAAGCCCTATCACGTACCAATCAAAAGATACAGCCAATCTTAGTTTTTTTTTAAAGTAGGTCAAATATCTAGGTCAAGGTCACTAGGTCAAAAATTATGGCATATATAGTAAGGTTTTATCATCAGGAACACACGTGAAATATCAAAGCCCTATCGCTTACCAATCAAGAGATATAGCCGATCTTAGTTTTTTTGAAAAGTAGGTCAAATATCTAGGTCAAGGTCGCTAGGTCAAAAATTATGGCATGTGTGAGAAGGTCTCATCACAAGGAATGCATTTCTGAAATATCAAAGCCCTATCACCTACCAATCAAGAGATATAGCCGATCTTAGTTTTTTTTTAAAAGTAGGTCAAATATCTAGGTCAAGGTCACTAGGTCAAAAATTATGGCATGTGTAAGAAGTTCTCATCACAAGGAATACACCTATGAAATATCAAAGCCCTACCACTTACCAATCAAAAGATATAGCCAATCTTAATTTTTTTGAAAAGTAGGTCAAATATCTAGGTCAAGGTCAATAGGTCAAAAATTATGGTATGTGTAAGAAGTTCTCATCACAAGGAATACACATGCCCTATCACTTACCAATGAAAAGTTATGGGGTGTGACACCCAAAGTGTGACAGACAGACAGACTGACTGACTGACTGACAGACGGACAACGGACAAAGTGATCCCTAAGTGTCGCTATGCTTCGCAGGCGACACAAAAAGTTAAAGATATTACTTGGAGTTTAGATTGGCATGATTACCATTGCGATAAGGACTTTTATTTTAGATAAACATTAATTTCTAAGTAAGTTGTCAGTATTTGTATAGTTCAGGGCTACAAAAAAAGTCAACGGAGCCAAGTGTCACAAGGGTCATTTCAGAAAAATTGAAATTTGACCCAAAATCTACAAGGAAATTGCATTAGAAATTGCATTAAAATTCAGTAGAAATTGCATGACTGATCCAAAGTACCGAATGAAAATCCGGTATTCAAACTGAGCTGTAAAAAAAATCTGACATTTTTGCAATTTTTGAAAACGTAAGAAAAAGAGTGAGAAAAATTTTACATTAAAATAAGGAATGATCAATCATTTAATTAGTCTGGAAGGTTTATTAATTTAGGGTCATGAAAAAAAAAGAAATAAAAGAGAAAAAAAATATAATTTTTGGTAAAGAAGGATTTCCAATTGTCGAATTTATTGCAAAACACGTTAATCGGTAGACGAATTTTTACCTGACATGTTCTAACAATACCTTTTGAATCACCTCGTACTACTAGTACTTTATCAATTGGTAGAAAGTACCGCTAACTTTTTCCTTGCCGTTACGACGCTTGAACAGCAAACTGAGTACTTTTCTTGCCTTTGTTTACTGTAAAGCGCACAAGGAAGATGGTTACATGTGCATCTAAAAGATCAAATAAGACATCGCCAAAACAAAGAAAAATGGATTTTAGCTTAGCTCAAGAGGGCTTGAGTTTTTGTGTAATTTTACCAAGGACATCCATTTGATTTGTTTTAAATACAATAATTTTCATTTTAATAGTTTTATTGAGAAAATTCTAATTTTATTATTATTGAAGCGAATAGGAAATAAAAAAAAATCGATATCCAAAAATCAACCTGACATTTTTAAGTCGGTCCAACTACCTCTGATTGAATTCGTACATGTATAAAGTAAAAAAAGCCCAGGACTTTTAATGTTTATGATTCTATTGAAAGGATTAAAAAGATAAACTAAATGATTGTTGGTAAATTATGAATTTTATTTTGTTGAACGACTCAAACAAAGCCGGTTGGGTCATAGCAGTTAGGGAAAATTGGAAGTAAATGAATATCTCGTAGTAGATAGGTAAAGACTTCTAAAGGTGCCATTGGAGTTGAATTTAAAGTATAAAGAGTTCATAATTGAAACGTCAGATGGAGTGAATGCCGTGTTGATGTCCAAAAAAACCCAGTTCCCCCGTATCTAGTCAGACTTACATTCACACAAAAAAACAGATCACACCGTCGTAGGTCTGAAAGTCGGACTACCCGTATCAAACCAAGTGGCCCCCAAACATTATAAGTTGGGTCAAAACTGTAGATGATGGAAGGAACCATGGAATCATTGTTTATAAGTATATTACCTGATGTCTGTATGTTTGCATGTATGCCTGATAATCGGTATAGTAGTAGTCTTTTACATGGGTGACTATTACTTTGCTCAAACGGAAGGTCAATGAATAAAAGATAAAGTTTAACATTCAAATTTATAGCAAATCAGAAAATGTATCATCATCTTTCATATAACTAGTACATTCTATTAAATTTCAAAGGTATAGTAGATGTAGAGTACAAGAGTAATGTACATCAAGTACAAACCATTGACACAAGACTTCCTAGACTGTTTAATTTTGTAACAGAAGATTTCAAATGTAATAGTACTAGTAGAAATTGTACAATTTATTTTACATGCTTTTCATGTGGCATTGTCAAATTAAATTTCTTTTATTTTGTCAAAGTCAGTTACCTTTTTGTCAATCAGATGATATATGCGCTATTGAGTGACTTGTTGATATGTAACGTCTTTCAGAATATTCATTTTCATCACATTTCAGCAAAATGACTTCTTGTTATCTGCTATTTCTTGAATGTTTTATTCATTTATTCAGTTGTTGTTTCCTTGAGATACAAGAATAAATCTTAAATTAGTTTTATATGATAGTTTGATGTCATTGTGTATGAAATGTACATCAAAATCAATGGAAAAAAATTATTTTCACTCATTCGGGCCTCTGTCAATGGGTACCTGTCATCGATTTTCAAAATTCAAAATTTTTTATTTGAAAAAAATCGTTCGCTCGGTCCTATTTTTTCATAAAAATCCCGAAGAACTGCAAATCAAATTGGTTTGGCCCTATGCACGAATTGACGTAATTAAAATTTGTTATTATAAATTGGGTGTCATTGCATGAAGAATTCTATATTATTTGGGTGGAAAACTTATATCTGTGAATTATCAAAATAACAAATTCTGACCTCAGAATGGACAAAACTAGTCCTAGGTGAGGGTTAGGAATGAATAATTAATAACCCTTACCCTATCCCCTCTATGACCATATTTTTTCTTCATAGTGGTGTCGCCAAATATGATATTCGGACAACAAACACATAAATACCTGTAATAACTACCCACCTAATACATTTCTCGTTTAAAAAAAAGTGTAGATTGTTTCCATTGTTTTGAAAATCTGATTGACCATTCTGTTATTGATTCAAGTAAATTTTTCAGCTAAATCTTTGTTTTATTATGTTTTGCAATTTTCCCCCCAAAAATGTCAATTTTTCACATGAAGAAATTCTAAAAATGTTTTTAAAATTTTCCCATTATGTATAAAGATAAATGAAGCTAATATATTGAAAATGTTTATGTTCATGCTCAAAAGAAAAAAATAATGGCTTATCATGAAATGTCTAATGTTTGTACTACCTGGATACTAACTGGGTAGTGTAAATGGAGAGTTGGTAACGGAGAGTTTTTCATCAGAAAGATGCTTCCGAAGTTTCTCGAAAAGGTAAATGTTGACATCAATTGTCAAAAGGGATGTTCATGCAAACTATTAAAGTAATACGATGTTGGAATTTTTAAAATGTAGGTAAAAAGATAGGAAAAATAAAGAAAAAAGTTTAATACGTGTGAAATAAAAAAAAAAACCCCGATGTTTAAGTTTTTGCCACAGGTTACACAGGCAGACAGATAAAAATATGACTCCCTAAAGCTTTTAATACCGGAGGCAGAATGAAAATAATATAAAAAAATAACAACACTTGCTTAGTCATTTCGATGCTTTCTGTTCGATTCTGAAGAAGTTTGTCAAAGCAGGGATCCCCCGTGAGTAACTATGGAAAATCCTGTCGTGGCACCACCTTTTGAAGACGAACACCAACACTTGTAGGGAACCATTTATATTACATACTTACAAAATTTCTCATCAAAACCGCTTCAGTCTTTCCTCCTGAGAAGAAATCGAAAATGTAAAATACACGTACGGAACGCTGTGATAAAAGTTCGGTTAGCTGTTAAAATGATAAGACATTTCTTGTCTTAGTTTTAATATTCTTTAATATTCTAATAAAGTGAATATTTTAATATTCTGAAATAGTGATGTATGTTACAAATACATAACATATTTTCTGTTGTTAATTACCATGGCGCCATTGGAACGATGAAAAAATTCAACAATTTGAATCAATTTGTTGAACAGGATATTTAGAATAAACCATTTTTAACAAATTACAATCATCTTGAGATAGACTCCTTCTAACTAGATTATATCCTGAAGTTTTACGACATGCCTGGTTTCTGTGATCTATCCTTTCATCGTTTTGTCGGTTATACACTGAACATGGCCTGGATAGATACACACTGTGAGAACCTTTCACATGAGATGGATGACCTGAAATACATATTTTAACAGTGTTCACACGATTTTCCTGCGTACAAGAGTTGCAAACGAACACATGAGAACCTGCGATTGTATGTTACTTAAAACATTCTTAGATTTACTAAAACATAATACTAGATTTCCAAGAAACATTCTCAGCGTAGCTTGTAGACTTCCAAGAGGACAACATCAATCGCCGTGGGCTAAGTGGCCACCATTCGGATCAGCCTCGACCTTTTCTTTCGAAAAAGACTCGGACGTCAGACGGCGCCATTTTAAAAATAGTTCGCCGTTGATCTATTAGTTTTGTTATAGTCTATCATGAAATACAAGTTCCAACACTGGATCGTAACTGTCAATTATGCTACTCACAACATTACTCACTCAAGTTGGAGGATTTTGATTGTTGAAAAAGTGCCTTTTTACTTTTACATCGATGCGAAGTACACCATTCCACCATTGGCGTCCGAGTCTTTTTATGCCGTTACAGATAAAGGGCGAGGGGATCCGAATGAACGTTCACCTGATACTCATAAGTACTTGTCCATTGATGTAAGAAAGACAACTCTTGAATTTATTTTCAAATAAAATTGTAAATTCATAGAAATTTAAACAAAATACCCTTGTGAAGGCATTTAGAAACTAAATGTGACAAAAGAAGAGCAATACAAAAATACATAATGAGAATTTCTAAAAAACAAAACAAAACAAAACAAAAAACTTTACGACGGATAGACGGATCATGGACGGACGACAGACGCCGGACGGCGAGCTATGAATATCTAACTTGACTAAAAAATTGTTGCCAGAGACATCTTATGCTCGTGAGTTAAATGAAAGAAAATTTGTTGAGCTCCCATTTATTCAAAAAATGGGGTGGATCCTAAATGGAGAGGATCCATAATAGATGTTTACCAAAATTGGATTGGACCCATGATTGGTTGCATTCATAATGGGGTGTATCTAAAATGGAGTGTATGAAAACTTTGGCAGAACGGTGTTTATTCAAAATGGGTTGGATTTAAAATGTGGTGGATCCATGATGGGGAGGATCCAATAATGGGTGGATCCAAAATGGGGTGGATCCAGAATGGGGTGGATCAAGAATGGGGTGATTAAAAATGATACGGATCCAAAGTGGGATGGATGCATGATGGGTTGGATCCAAAATAAGGAGGATCATTAATGAGGTGGATCCAAAATTCGGTGGATTTGAAATTGTGTTTATTAATAGCGAGTTGATCCAAATGGGGTGGATCTAAGAGTGGATCAATAATGTGGTGAATCTATGATGCAAAATTCGATGGATCCATGACGGGATGGATTCATAATTGAATAGATCCAGGGTGGATACAAAGTAGGGTGGATCTTTGATGGGTGGATCAAAGGTGGTGGTAGATTCATGATGAGGTGGATTACTAGTCTCCAAAATGGGATGGATCCAAAATGGAATGGATTCAAAATTGGGAAAATCCAGAACGAGTCCGATTCATGATTAGTTGGATTCTTGATGAATGATAGATTGTATCCAGAATGGGGTAGATATATGTTTGGGTGGAGCTAAGAAGGAATGGATCCATGACGTGTTTATTCAAATAAAATGAACGGTATGTGGATCCAAAAATGGGATGGATCCGTAATTGGGTTGATCTTGTAGGAGTTAATTCTTGACAATTTTTTTTACATCTGAAAATTTCATTGCTATCTCAACATCATCTCAACATTTCCTACAAGAACAAAAAATTATGAAATATGACTATAGGAAATAGTATTTCCAATCTAGGGCCTTGATAAATAGAACCTAAAGTGAGTTGTGCAGATATTTGTCCAATTTGTTTCCCAAAAAGCAGTGTACATAGTAGTGTATCAATGTAAACGTCTTCAAATTGAATAGCATCATTTAAGAACAGATAAATTGGCAACGTGGACCAGACATGCACGTTTCGGGTACTTAACCCTCGTCAGTGATCCTCAAATCTAAACAATGAAGTATGCAAAAAAAGTAAGAAAGTTACTATGTCGAGAAGGTGTATCGAAAGACGTAGCAGGATTGGTGGGATATGATGCTACAGGACCCACTTTTTAGAAATTTCAAGAAATTTTGATAACAGAAATTTAGAATGCGTTGAAGAAACGATCAACCGAAATTTATCGAACTTGGCTACATGTGCCCTCGGGGACTCCTGGTCCACCAGCAGTGACACTCACCAAGTGGTATAAATGTAAACGTCTTCAAATTGAATAGCATAATTTAAGAACAGATAAATTGGCAAAGTGGACCAGACATGCACGTTTCGGGTACTTAACAACCTCATGACACGGTGAAGCCACTTGATCAATTTTTTTTTTCGGAAAATGCTGAAATGCGGCGCTTCTTGTCGCAATTCCGCATATACTGCTCAACAAAAAACTCAATCAAGTGGTTTCGCTAGGTCTTGCAGTTTGATGCAGCATACTCTGGTGTATGCCGCTTTTGGGGAAATAAATGAAATAGGCCCATTACATCGTTAGCTTGTCCAACTAGCAGACCTACGGCGATGTTACTTACTGTTGTCGTAGGTCTGCTGCTTGGACAAGTTGTTCGCTGTCAGAGTTCATGAAAAGTATCGGCTGTATCGGATTTGTCGAGAAAAAATATTTGGTACAATAAAACTCAATGTTGTATCTATTATTTGGACAGATAAAAATTTCCAAATCTCCTAACACAGGAACCTGTCGTTTTTATTAGAGAAAATGAATTATCATTCCTCTGTGTTCATCTTAAAAATATTACAAGATGAACACAGAGGCTTAAGGTTGTGAATAATAATTTATTTTCTCTAGTAAAACGACAGGTTTCTTCATTGGAAGATTTCAAGAACTCTGATCAGAATGATTTTATTTCAAGAATTTCAGATATATCAAATATCCTATACATTATCAACATCCACAGGAAGAGATAACTCATTAGTATAGACGTTGATGAATGAGTCCGTCTTGAATCTACTTCCATCTGAAACAGAGGAAATTCGAGCTAAGGTTATGAATAATAACAAGTATGAAACCAAAGGTCAGCTCTATACAAAAATATCAGGACATCGGTCAAAATCAATAATAATGGAAATCAACTCCTTTATCAACCGGATCATTCTGTTTTATCAATGAGAGTCAGAATACTGGAGAAAATATATCACCCAACAAACTATCCCAATTTGAGCACTCCTTTCCGTCGCACTGGATTAAGAATCTCAACACTGCAGCGCCCTATGGATACAATGATAACATCAGTAGCGTAGGGAACCTAACAAGTCCCGGTTGTCAATCAGTAAATGCGATTAGCTTATTCAACAGACAACAAAGAAGGCGTCGAATTCATGGCATCCGTAAATATAATAAGCCTGAGATACATAGTACTTCATTCGATGACTTAGTTCCATTTTTGAATGCGCCTCTAGGTCTACATCACATTCGTACCAAACTGTACTCTGTTCCTTTACGGAAATTACACGACGTCTACGAATATACTAAGGACCTCACAATTACCGATAAATAATCCCCAGAATACAGACTACAAGGAGTCGTCTTGGGCATTTCTACTTTTCGTTTATTTCAAGCAGTAAGATAAGATAAATCAGAGAAAAAAAAACGCCCTTTCGTGAAAGTAAGATTTGCAAAGGAATTGATAAATCAAATCTTTGCCAAATTTTGAATCATAAATCTGTCACAGAAAAGATTCCACCATATTTCAAAAGAAAAGAAACTCCTGTTATTTCCTACAGCTACACACCAACAGTTGCATCTAAAATTTACAATTACAAACGATTCCTGCAGTGTATTGATTTAAGTAATCCCTCATTACATCCATTACCTAAAGAATGTTCTTCATCGGACTTCAACTACTCTCCTTGCGGACACGTTGTTACTTGTGACCTTAGTATAGTCAAGAACGAAAAGGTGAGAGAATTGTTAAACAAGATGCCCAAAAGGGCCACAATCGCTCACCTGAGAACTATTTTCAGTATTAGCATATCATACACATCCATTAAGTTATCTACAATTACATGTATTAGAAAGTGTGAAAAAGTACATTTCTAAGAACCAAAGCACTTAACACCTACCAACACACTTCACACCTACCAAAGTGTCTTTGAATTATCAATATTGAAATATATGTTCTATAGTACCAATTTGTTGTACTAGAAAAGTGTTTCGGATATTTTAATCCTCGTCAGTAGTACTTTATGCCAAACAGTTTAAATAAAGCCAAAGTGAATTTTCCTGGCGCCATCTACAATAAAGAGCTTTAATTCCCTCTTGCAAAAATGAGCGGCTCCAAATTTTGTGTAGGGTTTATTCACAAGCGTATTTAAGTGAAAAATATGGCCCAAAATCGTTGGAGGGTAGGCGCAAGGAGCTTAATTCTAAACATGACCGAAAAAATTATGCCGAGACCCAGCTTCGGACAGAGCTATGCAATGAGGGAGATAACCTTAGTTTTAGAAAAGGTCTAATTTGATGACAGGAAATTTATAATATATTTCAATGCAGTGCGTAAACACTAAAACATCCTCGGGGACTTGCAGTCCACCAGCAGCGATACCAGCCTAGTGGTTGAAATTATCAATATTGAAATATATGTTTTATAGTACCAATTTTGTTGTACTAGACAATTGTTTCGGATATTTTAAGCCTCGTCAGTAGTACTTCGTACCAAACAGTTTAAATAAAGCCAAAGTGAATTTTCCTGGCGCCATCTACAATACAGAGCTTAAATTTCCTCTTGCCAAAATAAGCGACTCAAAATTTTATGTAAGGTTTATTCAGAAGCGTATTTAAGTGAAAAATATGGCCAAAAATCGTTGGAGGGTAGGCGCAAGGAGCTTAATTCTAAGCCTTTTAAATGTAAAATAGATTTTTAAAAAATATTAGAAATATTTTCACCCTAAAAATCTATTTTTAGCCCCAAATGATACATGTACTTTTTTTCATGAAGCATATGAAATCTTAAAACATTTTGACAAAAAATACACTTTTAATTGATTTTTAATATATTTTCACTAAAAAATCTATTTTTAGCCCCAACATGACCTTGACCCTTAACCTTTGACTTTGACTCAATAGGCTTCTTTGTTTTATTACACTCTATGTTCATGGTAAATTTGAGGTTCCTAGGTCAATGGTTTGGGCTCTATCTTGTTTACAAGGGTAGGAATGACGGATGGACGGATTGACGGACGGACAGACATCGCTGTACCAGGTTACATGGCTATATAATCAAATTTGTAACACACCTCAGGTCACGAAAAATGACGTCAGAGCTACCACGTGTTTACCATGAAATGTTGACAATGACAAGCATTATAAACTTGAATTTGATATCAGTATAATCTTTGAGGATAGATGAAGACATTTCAGAAAATAATACATATGGGGAAGTATTTCTTTATATCAAATTCGAAACGATTCTGACCATGGGGGTCCTAAGAGGTAATCATGCACGCATGTACGTAAACAGAGGGTTGTGTACATTATAATACGTCCCGTCTAAAGACAGTCGCATATTTAAATTATAATTTTAGCATAAAATACATATCAAAGCATTTAGTGACTTAAATATGATAAATATGCAGTAAATGAGTGTGTTAAATCATACACTTATTGAGTTATTTAAAGAAATTGTGCAACAATGTGAATTTCTGACTAAGTCCGAAAAGACTTTAAAAACTCATCAAAAATTTGACTTCGGAGTGGAACCAAAATTAACAACACTTCTTGAGACATCTCTCTAGACCATCCTGATGCTTTCGGTTTGTCGAATCGTGCTTCCATTCTGAAGACGTTTGACAAAGAAGGTAACACCCGTGATCTACTTCTGCCTGTGATGGCGCCACCTATTTATGGATCTGGTTGAAAAACGACAACACTTGTAGGGGACCATTAGTACTTCATACCTACCAAGTTTCATAAAAAAAACCCTTCAGCCCTTTCGGAAAAGTCGAAAAGTTTACGACGGACGCCGGATGGCACGCTTTGACAATAACTCAGTAGAGCTTCGCTCAGGTGAGGTGAAAAATCATAAAAAAATAATTTTATCATAAAATACATGTTATAGCATTTTATTTCTTAAATCCGATAAATATGCGGTGAATGAGTGTGTAAAATGATACACTTATTGCGTTATTTAAAGAAATTGTGCATTCTGCCTGTGGTGGCGCCAACTGTTGACGGATCCAGACGAAAAACAACAACACTTGTAGGGGATCATTTGGGCTAAATACCTACCAAGTTTCATAAATATCCCTTCAGCCGTTCTGGAAAAGAAGTCGAAAATGTGAAAAGTTTACGATGGACGGACGGATGGAATGCTATGACAACAGTTCACTTGAGCTTCGCTCAGGTGAGCTGAAAAAGATGACAGCATATCATGTATATAATACATCTAGAATCTTAAAGATGACAAGTATACAATAAATGAGTGCAGAAAATCATACATTTATTGAGTTATGTAAAGAAATAGTCCTAAAAAAAACCCCAAATATTTGACATGTCTAATCATGACCATGCGCCTTTAATGTTATCTAAACCATATACTTCTCCATCCTACCTATGCTATATCCATGTCTGGACCTCCCTAGAATAAAAGACGAGTTCTCTGTTTCTGACAGGGTTCGTCTCACACCACTACAGCTCCTGAAGGCATACTTTGTTGATGCGTCAGTGTGCGCTGTACCATCATTGAAGGAGGTATGTGATATCCTGGAGACGGTACGGTGACGTTTATATTCACAACAACACACATACCGTGTCAGTACATGCAGACCAGGAATACGCCTGAAAGTATCAAAATAATGACGATATATCTATGTAGTACTCGTAGATGTGTTACATACTAGGCTTGGTACTTGACCAATCTACAGTCTTGTACAAGTGCATCTTTGAGACTTGCACTCTGACTGACTGTGACGACGGGACTCCATGACGGGCCCTGTCCAAACCTCTTTAGAAAAGACAGGGCCCCGACCACCTGTCCTCTCTGCATGTCAGTCGGACTCCTCGGGTGATTACATGCATGAGCTCGCTACAGCCGGTAGAGCACGGACTGTATTACGCATGCCCTCTTTTTATATCCATTTACATATTCATCTGTGTCTCTGGGGCCTCTGCGTTTGTGTGCTTGTGTGAGGTCATCTTACAGTGAGGAGGTTGTTTTATACCACGATTGTACGTTCTTCGAGACCTCTGGGTAATTGGATAAGTGAGAGGGTTGTGCGCACGTAATCCAGGATAACCACACCATTTGCTACTTGCATGACAAATGGCCGTCCAAAGCCCCATTGGTCTCGTCGGTTTATGTGTAGTCTTTTGTGTTTGATGTTTACATGTCGTGTGTCTCTTTTCCGTCTCGTGCTGTACTCGTCTTTTGTGATTTTGCATCGGGTGTTTTGGTGTTTTGCTGTTGATGCTGTGACGGGGTCTTGTTCGAGATCTCCTCCCTTCTTATACATTAGCATATTGTCATTAGCTACGTGTCAAAAATTATATTAAACGTCTTTGATCACTCAAAAGAAGTTATAATAAGATTTGTCAGATGACAACATCGCTCGCAGAAAAGGTTTTTGTTAATTTTGATAAAGCCTACGCTAACGCAGCAAGATACACCCGTCGGGATTAATCAGTCATAAGTTTAAAAGTTTACTTCAGAAAATGTAAGTTCAATATGTAATGACAAATAGTTTATCCTAAAATTCGATAATTGGCGTCCCTCCTATAGTCTTATTATAAATTACAAATATCATGAAAAGCCACAAAATGACATTGACCTTTGACCTTAAAACTCAATAGGCTCCTTTCTCTTTTTATTCTTAATCCACATGGTAAATTTCAAGCTGGTTTGGGCTCTATCTTGTTTACAATGTAAAAGTAGGCATCTATTGGCCCCGTAACCCTTACACATAATTCCTCAATTTTCTGACAAAAGATTTGAAAACCTGTCACATATGAAAAGAATATAATTTTTTCTTGAAGTGTTTGAAATTTCAAAACAATTTGACCAAAATCAGATTTTTAATGAATTTTCAAATTATTTTCACCCAAAAATCTATTTTTAGCCTTGACCTTTGCCTATGACCTTGAAAATCAATAGAATTCTTTGTCTTATTATACACAATCCACATAATAAATTTGAAGTTCTTAGCTCAACTGGTTTGAGCTCTATCTTGTTTGCAAGGTACAAGTAAGCAAATATCATGTACAGTATATGGGCCCCATCCTTTCCCCTTACACATAACCTCTTAATTTCTGACATAAGGTATGAAAACCCGTTACATTTGTCAAAGGATATACTTGTTTCATATCAAATTTCAAACCATTTTGATTAAAAATATATTTTTAATGAATTATTAGAATATTTTCACGAAAAAAAAAAAAAAAAACAAAAACTATTTTTAGCCCAAAATGACATTGACCTTGAAATTCAATAGGGTTCTTCGTCTCATTATACATGTACTTAATGCACATGGTAAATTTGAAGTTCCTAGCTCAAATGGTTTGACCTCTATTTTGTTTACAAAGTACATGTAAGCATACAACATGTATATCGACCCCCCCCCTCCACATAGTTTCTCAATTTTATTTATTTATTTATTTATTTATTTATTTCCTTTATTTATACAGGATAGCACATTTAGCTACAAAATGAACTAATTTACAATGTGGTCCTGTCTTAAAATATGTACATATATTTTCTGACATAAGAAATAAAAACCCGCTACATAAGTGAAAGAATATAATATCTTCTTGAAGCATATCAAATTTCAAATCGTTATGATTAGAAATAGATTTGTAATGGATTTTAAAAATATTTTCACAAAAAAAATCTATTTCTAGCCAAAAATGACCTTGACCTTTGATCTATGACCTTGAAAATCAATAGGGTTCTTTGTCTCACTATAGTCAATCCAAGTAGTAAATTTGAAGTTCCTAGTTCAACTGGTTTGAGCTCTATTTTGTTTACAAGGTACATTTAACCATACATCATGTATATCGACTCCCTTCCACATAATTTCTTAATTTTCTGTCATAAGATATAACAAGAGCCCCAGGGGGCACAACGCTCACCTGATACCCATACACGCTCTAATTGACATCATGACATTGAATATTGATAGTGCCAATGCCAGGATTTTTAGCCTACAACCTTTCTAAAAATATTTTTGCCGGATGCAGAAAAGTTTGGGTTTTTTCGAAAACCTTTAAAAGTACAAACAAGAAGAAAAAGTCACATTTCAAAACTTTATCTTTTTCGATTTGAAAAGACGGATAATGTGATAAGTCATATGCCAAGCTAGTATAATTCAATTATTCAACATCAAAAATTCAATCATTTTGTAAAAAGCAACATTAATGTTCAGCAGGTGATGAAGAAACAGACGAAAACATTAAAACAATGAAATCAAATTCATACATTAAGTTTATTTAAAATTGAACACCAAGCCTTTCATTATTGATAGCTATTATGCCAGAAAACAATAAAAAAAAAACCCAAAGATTTTTCGGTTTTGCCTTTATTCATATTAAATCATACTGAAATATATGAATGAGAGCTTTTGAATAGTATTGATTTCATCTTAAAACATGTAAGAGTCAAAATCGTGTTAATCCAATATTAATTCAAGTGAGTTGTGCAGAAATTGTGCAAAAAGTAGTGTACGGTGTATCAGACCTCATAACACAGTGAAGCCACCTGAAAAATTATTTTCGGTAAATATGCTGGAATGCGGCTCTTCTCGCCTATGCATATTTTAACAGGCGAGAAGGTATGGTGGCTGATTTGCGCGTTCTCGCGCCGCGCATTGTCGCGCCGCTTTTTGTCGCGTTGTCGCGCCGCGATATGTCGCTTGTCGCACCGCGCTTTGTTGAAAATACATTCCTGCTATCATTTTAATAGGCGACAATGCGACAACGCGGCAACGCCACAATGCGACAACGGGACAAAGCGCGGCGCGACAACGCGACATGGCACAAATCAGCCACCATAAGAAGGTGCGTCGTATTTCAGCATACACTGTTAAGCATAAAAACTCAATCAAGTGGTTTCGCAGTTTTATGCACAATACTCTGGTGTATGCTGCTTTTAGGGAAACAAATTAATAGACCCATGATATTGTTAAGCTTGTCCAACTAGTAGATCTAAGACGCCATTAAACATTATTTTGTTGTTTTGCTTATTGGATATTGGTATCAAACTCCAAAAACTGCTGCATTTTTGAAATTTTGAACCGTTAAACATTCGAAAAACAAGCAAAATAGGGTCTCTTAAGGCTGATTGTGGGAGGGTTTAAAACCTTATTTTAGCTTTTTCTTTGGCCCATTATACAGGAGGCATAGAGATGAAGAGTGAAAATCACTTCAATTATTCATAACAAAGAAGATTGAAAGGAATAAATGTTAGTTATTGTAATAGATATAAATACCTGTTTCCATGGCAACAAAGTGTCAAGAAAAGATCACATACTAGTATATTGTTTTATGCCATTCCAACGTATGAATTTTGTATTTTTATATTTTGAAATTTGTATATTTCTGTATGCCATTGTAGAAAGGTTATGTGAATACATTGATTGATCGAAAACATCTTTTCATTTATTATTGCTGAAAGTGCATTTTCCTTAGAGTAGGTCAAACTAGAACGTTAAGATAAAAAGGAAAGGGTTTGTCACAAGCAATCCACATGTGAAATATCTTAGCTGTATCTCATGTGGTTAATAGGTCTTTTTTTAATTCAGAAATTTAAGTCAGTCATGAAGTGGTAGATCTATCAATTAAATGTCTTTGTCGTAAGTAAGACACGACTTAAATTCAAGCAACCGATCTTTAACCGTTGTAAGTGTATTTTCCTAAAGAAAGATAAATCCAAGTTCTAAAATATAATAAGTCATACTCCAAGTTCAAGCGTCTGCTATGAAAGAAAGTTATAACCAAGGTTAAGTTACGGACAGACATACAGGACAAAAACAATATACCCTCCAGATCTTCGATACGAGGCCATCTTGTAGCTCTCTGGTGCCATTGATGTAAACTACATACATAGATATATGTAACTCTAATAAGAATAAAGGGTTAGATTACACATTCAGTAAAGTATCTTATAGCTTTCAAAATATATGGCCTGAGATGTAGTACAAGATAAAATTGATAAAAATGATAAAGGTTTGAACATCTATTTTACAAAAGAAGAGACGAGCATCTATCTAAAGTTTTATTTTATTTTTTTTTTCAAGCTTCAGCTACTTACCTTAAATTACGACAAATTCTTGTGCTAAACACTCCATAGATTAGTGGATTAACTGCCGAGTTAAGTGGAGCTAAACTCATCATTAGCGTAGTGATTCCACTGATGTCATCACTGAGAGCCGGTCGATTATTGAGGTAAAATACCTGAACCAAAAGGAACACGAAGAAAGGGCTCCAACACAGTACAAACACTGAAATATACCAAAATATCAGTAGATTGAAATATTTCTTCCAGAGGGAAGGGGTGATATAAATTGTCGGCCCCTTGGCTTTTATCAAGTGTAAAAACGACAAGTATATAAAAAGACTAAGTGAAATCCATCCTGGCTCCTCTTGCGTTCATTGCAAATCATTGTAAAGTTTGCAATGAACGACAGAGGAGCAAGGGTGGATTTCACTTAGTCTTTCTGTGTACTTGTCGTTTTTACACTTGATAAATACCAAGTAACCGAAAATTTGTGTAAACGAGTGCTTGTGTTTTTATTTACGAAAATAGCTGTATACATATAAAGGGTACAATACTGGATAGGCCGTGTAACATAGCTGTATACATATAAAGTGTACAATACTGGATAGGCTGTGTATTATAATTGTATACATATAAAGTGTACAATACTGGATAGGCTGTGTAACTTAGCTGTATACAATAACGTGTACAATACTGGATAGGCCGTGTAACATAGCTGTATACATTAAAGTGTACAATACTGGATAGGCTGTGTAACTTTGCTGTATACAATAAAGTGTATAATACTGGATAGGCCGTGTAACATAGCTGTATACAATAAAGTGTATAATACTGTATAGGTCGTGTAACATAGCTGTATACAATAAAGTGTATAATACTGGATAGGCCGTGTAACATAGCTATATACAATAAAGTGTATAATACTGGATAGGCCGTGTAACATAGTTGTATACAATAAAGTGTATAATACTGGATAGACCATGTAACATAGCTGTATACAATAAAGTGTACAATACTGGGTAGGCCATGTAACATAGATGTATACATATATAGTGTACAATACTGGATAGGCCGTGTAACATAGCTGTATACAATAAAGTGTATAATACTGGATAGGCCATGTAACATAGCTGTATACAATAAAGTGTATAATACTAGATAGGCCGTGTAACATAGCTGTATACAATAAAGTGTATAATACTGGATAGGCCGTGTAACATAGCTGTATACAATAAAGTGTACAATACTGGATAGGCCGTGTAACATAGCTGTATACAATAAAGTGTACAATACTGGATAGGCCGTGTATTATAGCTGTATACATATGAAGTTTGCAATACCGGACAGGCCGTGTAACATAGCTGTATACAATAAAGTGTACAATACTGGGTAGGCAATGTAACATAGCTGTATACATATATAGTGTACAATACTGGATAGGCCGTGTAACATAGCTGTATACATTAAAGTGTACAATACTGGATAGGCTGTGTAACTTTGCTGTATACAATAAAGTGTATAATACTGGATAGGCCGTGTATTATAGCTGTATACAATAAAGTGTATAATACTGGATAGGCCGTGTAACAAAGCCGTATACACATAAAGTGCACAATACTAGATAGGCCGTGTAACATAGCTGTATACAATAAAGTGTATAATACTGGATAGGCCGTGTTACATAGCTGTATACAATAAAGTGTACAATACTGGATAGGCCGTGTATTATAGCTGTATACATATATAGTGTACAATACTGGATAAGCCGTGTAACATAGCTGTGTACACATAAAGTGTACAATACTGGATAGGCCGTGTAACATAGCTGTATACATATGAAGTTTGCAATACCGGATAGGCCGTGTAACATAGCTGTATACAATAAAGTGTACAATACTGGGTAGGCCATTAACATAGCTGTATACATATATAGTGTACAATATTGGATAGGCCGTGTAACATAGCTGTATACATTAAAGTGTACAATACTGGATAGGCCGTGTATTATAGCTGTATACAATAAAGTGTATAATACTGGATAGGCCTTGTATTATAGCTGTATACATATATAGTGTACAATACTGGATAGGCCGTGTAACATAGCTGTGTACACATGTAGTGTACAATACTGGATAGGCCATGTCACATAGCTGTATACATATATAGTGTACAATACTGGATAGGCCATGTAACATAGCTGTATACAATAAAAAGTACAATACTGGATAGGCCGTGTATTATAGCTGTATACAATAAAGTGTACAATACTGGATAGGCCGTGTAACATAGCTGTATACAATAAAGTGTACAATACTGGATAGGCCGTGTAACATAGCTGTATACAATAAAATGTACAATACTGGGTAGGCCGTGTAACATAGATGTATACAATAAAGTGTACAATACTGGGTAGGCCGTGTAACATAGCTGTATACAATAAAGTGTATAATACTGGATAGGCCGTGTAACATAGCTGTATACAATAAAGTGTATAATACTGGATAGGTCGTGCAACATAGCTGTATACAATAAAGTGTACAATACTGGATAGGCCGTGTATTATTGCTGTATACATATGAAGTTTGCAATACCGGATAGGCCGTGTAACATAGCTGTATACAATAAAGTGTACAATACTGGGTAGGCCATGTAACATAGCTGTATACATATATAGTGTACAATACTGGATAGGCCGTGTAACATAGCTGTATACATTAAAGTGTACAATACTGGATAGGCTGTGTAACTTTGCTGTATACAATAAAGTGTATAATACTGGATAGGCCGTGTATTATAGCTGTATACAATAAAGTGTATAATACTGGATAGGCCGTGTAACAAAGCCGTATACACATAAAGTGCACAATACTGGATAGGCCGTGTAACATAGCTGTATACAATAAAGTGTATAATACTGGATAGGCCGTGTTACATAGCTGTATACAATAAAGTGTACAATACTGGATAGGCCGTGTATTATAGCTGTATACATATATAGTGTACAATACTGGATAGGCCGTGTAACATAGCTGTGTACACATAAAGTGTACAATACTGGATAGGCCGTGTAACATAGCTGTATACATATGAAGTTTGCAATACCGGATAGGCCGTGTAACATAGCTGTATACAATAAAGTGTAAAATACTGGGTAGGCCATTAACATAGCTGTATACATATATAGTGTACAATACTGGATAGGCCGTGTAACATAGCTGTATACATTAAAGTAAACAATACTGGATAGGCCGTGTATTATAGCTGTATACAATAAAGTGTATAATACTGGATAGGCCTTGTATTATAGCTGTATACATATATAGTGTACAATACTGGATAGGCCGTGTAACATAGCTGTGTACACATAAAGTGTACAATACTGGATAGGCCATGTCACATAGCTGTATACATATATAGTGTACAATACTGGATAGGCCATGTAACATAGCTGTATACAATAAAAAGTACAATACTGGATAGGCCGTGTATTATAGCTGTATACAATAAAGTGTACAATACTGGATAGGCCGTGTAACATAGCTGTATACAATAAAGTGTACAATACTGGATAGGCCGTGTAACATAGCTGTATACAATAAAATGTACAATACTGGGTAGGCCGTGTAACATAGATGTATACAATAAAGTGTACAATACTGGGTAGGCCGTGTAACATAGCTGTATACAATAAAGTGTATAATACTGGATAGGCCGTGTAACATAGCTGTATACAATAAAGTGTATAATACTGGATAGGTCGTGCAACATAGCTGTATACAATAAAGTGTACAATACTGGATAGGCCGTGTATTATTGCTGTATACATATGAAGTTTGCAATACCGGATAGGCCGTGTAACATAGCTGTATACAATAAAGTGTACAATACTGGGTAGGCCATGTAACATAGCTGTATACATATATAGTGTACAATACTGGATAGGCCGTGTAACATAGCTGTATACATTAAAGTGTACAATACTGGATAGGCTGTGTAACTTTGCTGTATACAATAAAGTGTATAATACTGGATAGGCCGTGTATTATAGCTGTATACAATAAAGTGTATAATACTGGATAGGCCGTGTAACAAAGCCGTATACACATAAAGTGCACAATACTGGATAGGCCGTGTAACATAGCTGTATACAATAAAGTGTATAATACTGGATAGGCCGTGTTACATAGCTGTATACAATAAAGTGTACAATACTGGATAGGCCGTGTATTATAGCTGTATACATATATAGTGTACAATACTGGATAGGCCGTGTAACATAGCTGTGTACACATAAAGTGTACAATACTGGATAGGCCGTGTAACATAGCTGTATACATATGAAGTTTGCAATACCGGATAGGCCGTGTAACATAGCTGTATACAATAAAGTGTAAAATACTGGGTAGGCCATTAACATAGCTGTATACATATATAGTGTACAATACTGGATAGGCCGTGTAACATAGCTGTATACATTAAAGTAAACAATACTGGATAGGCCGTGTATTATAGCTGTATACAATAAAGTGTATAATACTGGATAGGCCGTGTATTATAGCTGTATACATATATAGTGTACAATACTGGATAGGCCGTGTAACATAGCTGTGTACACATAAAGTGTACAATACTGGATAGGCAATGTAACATAGCTGTATACAATAAAAAGTACAATACTGGATGGGCCGTGTATTATAGCTGTATACAATAAAGTGTACAATACTGGATAGGCCGTGTAACATAGCTGTATACAATAAAGTGTACAATACTGGGTAGGCCGTGTAACATAGCTGTATACAATAAAGTGTACAATACTGGGTAGGCCGTGTAACATAGCTGTATACAATAAAGTGTACAATACTGGGTAGGCCGTGTAACATAGCTGTATACAATAAAGTGTATAATACTGGATAGGCCGTGTAACATAGCTGTATACAATAAAGTGTATAATACTGGATAGGCCGTGTAACATAGCTGTATACAGTAAAGTGTACAATACTGGATAGGCCGTGTAACATAGCTGTATACAATACAGTGTACAATACTGGGCGAGCCGTGTAACATAGCTGTATACAATAAAGTGTATAATACTGGATAGGCCGTGTATTATAGCTGTAAACAATAAAGTGTATAATACTGGATAGGCCGTGTAACATAGCTGTATACAATAAAGTGTACAATACTGGTTAGGCCGTGTATTATAGCTGTATACAATAAAGTGTATAATACTGGATAGGCCGTGTAACATAGCTGTATACAATAAAGTGTACAATACTTGGTAGGCCATGTCACATAGCTGTATACATATTTAGTGTACAATACTGGATAGGCCGTGTAACATAGCTGTATACATTAAAGTGTACAATACTGGATAGGCCGTGTAACATAGCTGTATACATTAAAGTGTACAATACTGGATAGGCTGTGTAACTTTGCTGTATACAATAAAGTGTATAATACTGGATAGGCTGTGTAACATAGCTGTATACAATAAAGTGTATAATACTGGATAGGCAGTGTAACTTTGCTGTATACAATAAGGTGTACAATACTGGGTAGGCCATGTAACATAGCTGTATACATATATAGTGTACAATACTGGATATGTCGTGTAACATAGCTGTATACATTAAAGTGTACAATACTGGATAGGCCGTGTAAAATAGCTGTATACAATAAGGTATACAATACTGGATAGGCCATGTAACATAGCTGAATACATATATAGTGTACAATACTGGATATGTCGTGTAACATAGCTGTATACATTAAAGTGTACAATACTGGATAGGCTGTGTAACTTTGCTGTATACAATAAAGTGTACAATACTGGGTAGGCCATGTAACAAAGCCGTATACACATAAAGTGCACAATACTGGATAGGCTGTGTAACTTTGCTGTATACAATAAAGTGTATAATACTGGATAGGCCGTGTATTATAGCTGTATACAATAACGTGTACAATACTGGATAGGCCATGTAACATAGCTGTATACAATAACGTGTACAATACTGGATAGGCCGTGTAACATAGCTGAATACAATAACGTGTACAATACTGGATAGGCCGTGTAACATAGCTGTATACAATAAAGTGTACAATACTGGTTAGGCCGTGTAACATAGCTGTATACAATAAAGTGTACAATACTGGATAGGCCATGTAACATAGCTGTATACAATAAAGTGTATAATACTGGATAGGCAGTGTAACAAAGCCGTATACACATAAAGTGCACAATACTGGACAGCCAATTAGAGCCCTCGGCGGCCATATTTGTGAAACGATCGGTACGAAAAATACAACCTTGGTAGAGGACCTTGAGTACATACTTCCTGTAAGATTTCATGAAATTCTGTGCAGCGGTTGTAGAGGAGAAGTCAAAAATGTGTCAGCTAATCAGAACCCTGGGCGGCCATATTTGTTGACTGATCGGCACGAAAAACACGAACTTGGTAGAGGACCTTGAGTTCTTGCTTCCTGTAAGGTTTCATGGTTTTCTGTGTAGCGGTTGCAGAGGAGATGTCGAAAATTTGTCAGCCAATCTGAGCTCTGGGAGGTCATATTTGTTGACGAAAAACACAAACTTGGTAGAGGACCTTGCGTACTTGCTTCCTGTCAGGTTTTATGAAATTCTGTGTAGCGGTTGCAGAGGAGAAGTAAAAACTGTGTCAGCCAATCAGAGCCCTCAGCGGCCATATTTGTTGACCGATCGGCACGAAAAACACAAACTAAGTAAAGTAGAGGACCTTGGGTACTTGCTTACTGAAAGGTTTTCATGAAATTCTGGGTAGCGGTTGCAGAGGAGATGTCGAAAATGTGTCAGCCAATCAGAGCCCTCAGCGGCAATATTTGTTGACTGATCGGCACGAAAAACACAGACTTGGTAGATGAAATTGAGTGCTTGCTTCCTATAAGGTTTCATGAAGTTCTAGGCAGCAGTTGCAAAGGAGATGTCGAAAATGTGTCAGCCAATCAGAGCCTTCGGCTGCCATATTTTTTGACCGATCGGCACGAAAAACACAAACATGGTAGAGGACCTTAAGTTCTTGCTTCCTGTAAGGCTTCGTGAAATTTCGTTCAGCGATTTCAGAGGAGAAGTCGAAAATGTTAGAAAGTTAACGACAGACGACGGACGACAGCTTCGCTCAGGTGAGCTAAAGAGCTGACGAATAATTAACGAAACTTTCGCATTAAGCTTTAAAATTTTCGTCATCTCGGCGTTTAAATGTCGACTAGTCGGGGCTGTACAATGATAAATTCAGTATTACCGACTAATAATAAATTTCAATTTTAATGATTGATTTTACAAATATTACCGACATGTATTACTTACCAAGCACAATGATAAATGTCATTTTGATTGTACGAGTCTTTGCTTGTTGGATTACATTACTTGTCGTACCAACGTGATGGACAACACTTTCACATTCTGAAAACACAACAATGTACGTTAGTTTGAGGATTTCGCACTTCTTCATAAGCAGGTAAGGTACATACGTATACAGTCAAGGCCCGGTCACACTGCGCTTTACGGCTTGATCACGACCAAAACACGTTCAAAAAAGGTCACCCGTGAAGCAGACGTTGTTGTGCGCTTTTAAGACGCGCTACAGACGATTTGTAGACGTGCTAGGACGCGGTAAAAAATCTGAACGGCGTTGGACGCGGAAAGAAGTTTTGAACTGCTCAAAAATTTATACCGCGGACAATCACGGACAGTGTACGTGGTAAAGACGTGCAACGCACGCGAAACACACGTGATAATCCGTGTTCCTGCAGTGATTAAAACTTGGAGAAGACGCGGTAAGACGCGAAAGCTTAAGCGGTCTATCACGGTCAGAGCACGGCCATTGCACGGGTGTTCCGCGTTAGTATCACGGGTAAAAGCGTGTGTATAACGTCTTGTCACGAACGCGTTTAGTTTTAGACGTGGTTGGACGTTGTTAGCCGTGCTTAGGCAGTGTTTCAGCAGTGGAACAGCCGCCGGCGGTCATACCCCGTACAAAGCACAGTCATTGCAAAAATTACCACGTACGACCACGTCCAGCAGATTTTTGAACGTGATCTGGACGTGGAGTGCAGTGTGACCGGGGCTTCAATACATATTGTTAACGTGGTAATATTCGCGTGGGCGTAATTTTCGCGTTTTTTTGCGAATCGAGGGATTTCGCGAATTTTTTTCCCACGCGAAAATATCCCCGCTGTATCCTTAAAATGGAAAAGTCATTTTTATCGGAAAAAACGTCTTGATGTTATAATCGCTAAATTTTTCCCCAGCGAAAATAACCACGTTTATAGTATTCAGTCAATTGTTAAAATTCAAATACTTATTGTAGCTTGATGGAAGGAGTTCGTGCCTCTCAGAGCAATTTATTTTTGAATACAAATGTTTAACGTCTATAAATTCATTAGTATCATTGTAGAGTAGGTAAATTTACAGCATGATTGACAAGACATGCACGTTTCGGGTATTTAACCTTCGTCAAGGACAATTAATGAAGATTTGCATATCCGAGGATTTTGACAATTTACTTGAATCAGTAAGTGAAATCTTATTAGGTCTTCCGACTTCCGTCGGAAGACCTATTGTTTTCGTAACCGTGGAAAATTGGATCAGCGATTTCTCAAGAACCCTGTAAGCTAGGACAATGAAAGTTCTCCAACGTTACGTTTGGAGTAAAAGCTAGATTGGTCTTTTTTATTTTTGGTCTCTGTTATTTTTTTATCATGTTTTTTAGTAGATTCAAATATTTGACGGGAGCGTCGAATTACTCAAAAGGACCGAAAATTTCATGTTTTGCTATTTGTAAGCTTAAATATCTCGTATTTTGCTATCTACAATTTCCATTCTTTTTGAAAGTCGACAGCCATGCAAGATATGAAATGCTAGATGCACACTGTAACGATTTATTACGATGACGTCCTTCACCGTCCTTCATATTTCCAAATTCAGAAGTTCATAGGAGGAAGACACTTTTTTGCTTATAATAGTAAACAAAAATTAAGCTTATGAAGTTTCCTAAAAATTTCAATATTATTATTTTTTATCCATATATCTGTCTTATTTAGTCTTTCTGATTTTTCCTATCTCTTACTGTTGAAAAGATATGAGCATCGAAATTTTGAGTTGGGTATTTCGATACACCTTCACGCCAACAGATCGGGCGCACACTAAAATTGGTAGTCCGAGTCCGACTCGAGAAAAGCAGTGTTGAGATTTTCAAATTCCGATTTCACGGCAATGATGAATATGCATTTCATAAATACATTTCGATATACACAATTTGATTTTAAAACAGTTGATTAATTTAGAAGAGATCAGCTACAAACCAGAATTTACACACAAAAAGTGGTAGTTTGATTCCGATTTCTAACCTACAAACCTGTTTCTAAACTTCAATAACTATATTTTGAACATCAAGTTTAATTTCTAATTCTAGCAAACGTTCGAACATAATTTTCGGTTGGTTTATTTACAAATTGATGAACAATTTCTCCAACATTCTTCCCTCCCCTCGTTTTTCGAAAACAGTTCTGTTTATATTGAACGATGTCGCCATGATGGAAATTCAAAATAAACTTTGAAAAAAGGGAAGGGGGGGGGGTCCAAATTTGAACCTGCACAGCGAGAACCTCATGGTATTTATATATATATATTGAACGTAACTTGTTATTACCATTTCTCTTCTCAAGAAAATTGGTTCTACAGCTACGAGCTCGCTTTTTTTATGGGGGAAGGGGGCAGGAAGAATTTGCAAAAAAAAAAATCCCGGCTCTGAAAAATGCTAAAAAAAATATTCCGGCCCAAAGGGCCGGCAATTTTTTTTCCCGGACCATGCAAAAGTAAGGATACATTGCATGATATGGAAATTTTTGCTGGCCCTTTGTGCCAGACAATTTAAAGTCAAAAAATTAATTAATATAAATACAAACTGTTCACATAGCTGTATCTACCAGAGACCTAATACGCATAGGCACAAAAATCTAGAAAAGGTTCTATTTAAACATCATACAATCTGTCTGAAATTCGCTAATTGCAAAGAGACATCTGAAGGAATGGTTATTAACTCATACTCTGTAACATGACAGCGGGGAGTTTAACTTACACAGACATTCACAACATTTGACAATTTGTTTAAATACGGCCCGAAGAACCGGCGAAAATTTTTCTCCGACTCTGGTAATGGCTGAAAAAAATGGCCTGCTCAGAAAATTGCTGAAAAAATTTTACCGGCTGGCAATAGAATTCCTGCCCCCCCCCCCCCCCCCCCAAAAAAAAAATCAAATGGTTGCTCACCAACAATTATCGGTTTGAAAATTAAATGTTACTGCTATTTGAAAACTTAAATATATAATATAAATACATGTAATGTGACGTCCTTCATATTTCCAAACCAAAAATTGTATAGGAGGAAGACACTCTTGTTGCAACCGCAACAAGAAACCTTTCTAGTTCCAAATATTATCCAAACATAGGTCACGGATTACGAAGCTCACATCGCGCAGGCATATTATAATGGCAGGAAAATTAAGTACGCAATCAAGTAAAATGAATGTAATCTCGAGACTGTCGTCTTTAACTCTCTGGTATATACATTCTGTATGTATACTGGCTTGAATACATACGACTAGACTCTACCTGGTCAAGATTAAAAGAAAACTCGGCTAAAGACGGTATGGCCGGATTGCAAAGTAAGTTTTTTGTCAGTAAAAAGTTAAAGAATGCCTATATGTTTGGACCTATATTATTCAAATTTATCTTTAAGGCACGTGTACCTTGTATATTTCATGACTAAACTTATGTTCTTGTTTGTTGATTTCGTATTATAGAGATGAGAAATAACATAAATTGTCGAAGGTAACTAGGTCAGGGCCACTGGATTCTAGGTCAAAGTATCAAGTGAAAGCCCATATCATAAGGAATGTAGATGTGAAATATCAAAGCCCTATCTCTAATAGATAGAGGAGATACAGGGGTTATAGCTAAATCGAATTATTTTAAGTAGGTCAAAGGTCAAGGTCATAAGGTCATGACATATATTGAAAGGTCTTGTCATTGACAACCTACACGTACAATATTATGATTCTACTGCATACAGATATGCGTAATCCAGCCGCCATTTTCATAAAAATCTATATTCATTATTCAAATCGTATGCCACATTTTGGATATTTCAATTATCGTAAGTATTTTTGTGAAAATGTCCGCAGAACTTTAACCAAATTCTCTAATAAGGTCAGCTTTCAAGGTCAAGGATTAGCCATCTACGTCATTACCCAGTACGAAAATAATATAAATTTTGTGCTCATTTAAGTTTTTATCGAAATGTTTATAAATTTTGATATTAGCTTCCTCGTTCGTATTTTTAGAATGATAGTTCCAGCCATGTTGCACTGTGTACATGTTGGTACCTGTCTCTTATTGTATATGGCTCTTGAAACCCCTCATACAGTTGGATATTAATGGAGGGAGAAAACATTTAATACAATCTTATCCTTACGATCTGAACATTCTGGCGCATTTATCACTGTTTTCTTTCTTATATCATTTTAACTTTCTTTTTATTTTTGATAAGGATCTCTACGTTTCGATCTGTTTCGAATAGTTTCGTTCCGATTTTTTTTTCTTTTCGATTTGATATCTTTTGTTTCAATCTGTTCTTGGAACAAAAACGAAACACTTTTTTGTTCGTGCCCGTTAGCTTCCGTTTCGTCTCGCACTTTGCAAGGACCCCTTATCTCGTGATATCACTCATTTATAACATTTTCTTCCTCTCTACCAAATTTGGTGTATGATGATAAGTGAACCTTTGGTTTCGTTCGTTTACATCCGTTTCGTTACGATCTTTTTCGTTTCTTAGATTTATTTCATATTTTATTTTAAATCTTTATTTTGTTTCTGCTCGTTTTTGTTTAATTTTGCGCTTGAACATGATGTGATTATAAATATGTCGACTGTTTTGTGATTATATTCATGTCGACTGGTCTGTGATTATGTTCATGACGAGTAGACTGTTTTGTGACTATATTCATGTCGACTGTTTTGTGATTATATTCATGTCGACTGTTTTGTGATTATATAAATCTCGAGTCGTGACTGTTTTGTAATTATATACACGTCAAACTGTTCTATATAACTACTATAGTAATTTTAGTAATAAGAAGCAAATGAATTGCAAATATTGAAAGAGTGTATAAATAAGATTGTTTCTAGGTTACACAAAGTGAAAAATAGCAACGACAGTGCTGCAAGATACGCCCGTCGGGGGATTCATTTCTCATAGTTGTTTGAATGCAATTATGCCACTTTTAGTCCCAAAATGACTTGACCTTTCCACATAATTTTTCAATTATGCGAATCCCCCTCCCCCAAAAACAACAACACTAAAACCTTTTAAGAAATATGAGAGAATATGTGTTCCTCTTCAGGTGTACACAGTGTCATAAATCAAAATAGTATTTAAATGAATTGTCAAAACATACTTTTCTAAAAGAAAAGAACCACCCCGCTATTTTTAGCCAAATAATGACCTTGAACTTTGCCCCTTGACCTGAAAACAATATTACCGGTAGGTTCTTTGTTTCGGTAAAGTCAACCCTTTTGGTAAATTTGAAGGTCCTAGGGCTGAGAACCATTCTAGGTTCAAGGTCTATGACTCTGCAAAAAACACTGCTGAAAATAGCAACGCCAAAGATACGCACGTCGGGGAATGTATTTCCAATAAATAATTTTGTGAATAGTCCCTTAATCATTTGACATTTACATATAACTTTTCAATTGTAAGAATTAAATATGAAAGAACACGTGTCCTTCTTTAAGTGTACAAAGTTTGAAAAATCATAAACAAAATTTAAATGAATTTTCAAAATAACCCCCCCCCTTTAGCCGCAAAATGACCTTGACCTTTGACCCCTGACCTTTAAAAGATATTAAGTTGTTTGTCTTGTTAAAGTCAAACCACATGTTAAATCCTGGGACAAAGGGTCATTCTCAATTTAAGGGTCAATTTTTTTTCCAAAACTCAAACTGTATCTGTAATAATTTATTATGAAGTCATATATGAAGTTTCAATTCAATAGCTGTATAAGCTGCGAAAAAATTCGGAAAACTGTAAAATTGTTGCAAATTTCTGTTTAAAGGCATAACTCTCCTAAATATGGCCGTTACTCTACTACAGGTAAAAATATGTCAATTTTTCTGAAACTCGAACTGGATCTTACGCCACTTGATATCAAGTCATATGCCAAGTTTCAATCCAATATCTTGAAAGGCTTCAGAAAAAAGTCCATAAAACATTACCACGGACGGATGGACGGACGCATGCAGAGCCATAACATAATATGTCTTATGACGGGCGTATAGAAATACATCATACAAATTCTTACCATCTGCACCATTGCCTATGGGGATCCCTCGTTGTTGTGATGAATTGGACTGGGTTTTGCTCTTATTACATATGATAAATATGATAACTGTATAGCACACTGTGATGATAAGAGCTGGGATAAAGAAGGCCGCCATGGCTAATGATAACACATAAAGCTGGAATAGAACGAAAACAGCACTGAATATTAATTCAAAGATGAAAGCGTTTAAGTAATGGATATATAATTTGTCTGCTATACCTCCTAAGTAAAAATACCTAACTAAAAAGCAAAATAAAGATAAACACAAAAAGCGAAATAAAATAATGAGATAAACACAAAAAAAGCGAAAGACAAAAACCAACAAATCCCCCCCAAAACAAACCAACAAACAAAAGGTAAAAAAGAATGTACTCAACCCCCCCCCCCCCAAAAAAAAAACCCCCAAAGAATGAAATATCATAAAAAATCATTGATCAAAGGATCAATTATACCCCCGCCCAGCATATTTTACATATAGGCATTTGAAGGGGTACAAATCAATAGAAAATTGTGCAACATGATCCTTTATTTAAACTTGACCTGTACGTATTTCTCAATGTAATGCTCTATCTAAGAAATAAATATATTCCCTGTGACAGTTTTCATTTATATTTCAGGAAACCACAAAATATAGATTTTTTTCTAAGTTTCAAGGGACATAACTCTGCACAAATTGAGCGATATGACTCATATTGGAACTTGACCTGTATTTCCTCGTGTAAAAGCTATATCCAAGAAATGAATTGATTATCTGTAACGGTTTTCCTTTAAATGTCCGCAAACCACAAAATTTTGAATATTCTCAGTTTCAAGGGTCATAATTCCGCACGTAATTGAGGGATATGACCCATATTCAAACTTGACGTGTATTTCTTGGTGTAAAATCTATATCCACTCCAACCCCATACAATAAAATACTGGGTCTTCTCAATGGCCTTGCATGTACATTACACGGAAGTTTTGTTCCTTCCTTTTCCAGATTTTGAGGATATTGGTCGATATCAAGATATCGACCACTACTAGATTTGTATAGGTTGTCAACTTTCGATTTGATTCATCAGATTCAACATTGCAATAGGGGCAATGTCCGATAGAAAGAATCATTTTTGTGACTAGTGAAAAACACGTGACCAGAGCTATCCACTTCACAAAAGTAGGACATGTCGTCATGACAATGCTTTGGTATCGCAATTCTGAATTTAAATATCGCACATTAACGTAATATCTACAATGATATATTTTTCTTGAATAAATTTTACTTTTAGACCAATTAGTGTGTGATACAGTGAACCCTATGCCTTCAAAATCACTAATGACATTTCTGGATCCTTGGATCCATTGCATCAAAGAAACGTTTGGATACTTAGAATGCGAGGCTGCCAGTGGGCTATTTAAAAAAAACAAACTTCTCACCATCCAGCCGACTAAGATGTTTCGTTGAGTATATTCCATTTTGTTTGTCTATTTTCTTTCCAAAGACACATTGATAAATAATTGCAACAAAGAAGTTAATGAGCGATATGAAAATCGATAAGACTGTGCGAAGTCACAAAACTTAATGGGACTTTATTTGTTAGAAGTTTCCCCTAATTTCCCCCTAATTCTTTAATCGGAACTCTCCGCTTTTCCCGCGAATATATACTGAAGGCTTTTGATCTGTCAAGCTAATTTGCATTATAATGGAATTTTCGTACCGCACAGGTCAAGCAAATTATGAATGACTGTGACTTGAGTTGTCTAGTGCAAATGTACTATTTTCTACCTTTTCAGAATTATCAACCCATAAGTTTCTATTATGTAACCAGTTTTTTTTTTGTGTGTGTGTGAATTTCATGCATAGCCTTACTAATACTACTCTTTACTCTTTATTCTAAGAGTCAAAATTCTGAACCTATTTTGAACAAAAAAAATTATTGCGTGATTGAATAAATGTTGATATCGACCAAGCTTTTTTGGAAAGCTAATACTTGTATTTATTTATATATGAACAAAATTAGCTGCCAGAGTCACCTAATGCTCGACTGCATAGCATAATGTCTTGAATGACAGCCAATATCTTAAGTTCACTTTTCCCCCAATTGAAATAATTATACAAAACATACATTCAACATAAAAGTTTGGAACATGTTGCACCTATTCTTTGCTCAAAGTTGGCTTCTATAAGCAAAATCACCTAAGCGAAAAAAGTAGGTGAAGGTTATTTTATGAAAGTTTGATCAAAGATGTAGCACTTATACTTTGCTCAATATTGGCTATTACAGGCAAAATCACTCAAGTTGAAAAAGGAGGTCAAGGTCATTCCATGAAATTTTGATCAAAGATAATCCCAACATGTAAGTTTGGAACACGCTAAAGTACAGTCCAGCTAAAAAGGACAATTTATAAAAATTCTTCATAGAAACAAAAATCCAAAGTGTTTTTTTTTTCTCGGATATTCACATTTCCATGCTATTCTTACAATATGGGACTTGTGTTTTCATTATTAATCTCTAATTTATTTGATGATATACGGTAAAAATGATCCTCAATCTGGTAATCAAGTGTAGATTTTATTCTTCTGGTTTCTTTTCTTTCTTGTTCAGATATAGTTACATGTACTGTACTCAAAATATGAACGAAAAGACAAATCGCATCGATATTTATTGTTTTCAAATATCCATTTCTATTCTATAATATTTAGATTTCAGTCTTATAATATTACCCTTCACAACAATTTTACGTAATTTTGAATCATTATTATTATTTTTTTTTTGGATAAAATATGACACAGATAAGCTGCAACGTAGAAATGACAACTGTTTTGATATTTCAAATCTTTATTCTCCTTAAAATTCTGTAAATAAATCCACAAAATATTGCAAATAAAATGGATATTTTGCATGTTCTGCATGTTATTCTCCTTTATTTTGTCACATTAAGGTTAGAAAAAATGACTTGTTTTTCTCCTTTATAGTTATTATTAAAAAAAAAAAAACGAGTCGAGATAGATTGATTATACTCCATTACATTTTTTCTTGAAAACTGATTTAAAACATTAATCATAGCATGGGCCCAATTTTTTGTCACTGGCGATAGAAATTTGGTTTTAGATCCGTTTTTCTGTCAATTTTGGTGAACGTCATACATAATGTAACGAAGTCTTGACAGTTTTCAAGCCGTCATCGTGGATTCTTTATCTATCTAAATTACTTTCCTTCTGCCATTTTCATTCTAATGATGTCTAAATTTTGAAGCAATGTGGTTTATAAGTGCACTGCATTATGACCCATTAAAATGTGAACATGAAAAATGAAGTTGTTAAAAGATCTGAATGAAAAGTACAAGAGAACTGAGACGATGTATTGAAGATGTCAGAGCGGCTGACGATTTTTGGGGGGTCACTCCCACCCCTGCAATGGCCAGTGATGCGCTGGGGTGGTGCGCTCGCTTCTAACCACTGAGGTCACGATTCTTAAAGGGTTCAATCCGGGTAGTTATGGGGGTCACCCACCTGGTCTCAAAATGTTTTATCCGGGTACTTCGGTTGCCTTCTGCTCTAGGGGCCCTCCCAAGACAAAGCAAAATCAAAAAACGAAACTTCTGAGCCAACGTGATACTTTATTATAAATGGTTGTGTAACTTTTTTGATATAACGTAACAAATAATTGAAGTTCATTTTTAATAATCCTTTTTTTTCCTGCTCTGCATTTAATCTTTTCACGGGTATAATAAATCATTTCGGAATATTAGAATTTTCTTCCAAATATTATTTCTAAATCACATTTTTGTTTTGCTTTTGTTTTTGTTTTATTTTGGGTTGTTGTCGTTGTTGCAAGACCTATTTTCTTATTTTGATGTAAAATTTTAGGGGAGTAAAGTGACACGTTTTATAGAAATATGTTATATATACAATGTAATTATACAAATGAACAAAAATTTCACTTTTTTTGTCAGAGCGTCGATTAGAACTTTTTACGTTGCGGAAAGGTCAATTCATAAGTAAGCATCTCAAACTAGTACTTTATCTATATTGAATTTTACATGTAAACAAAAAGAAGATCTATAGGTTAAAAATATGCAAGAACGACTAATAGGCAGCAAGATATTTAGACGGAATTGGATTGGCGAGCAGACAACGTGCATCCAGAATTGCAGATATTTAGCTCTATTTAAAAAAAGATGTTCAAAAATTCGTGTATTTCAAGCATATCTTTTATTTTCAGTCCTCTCCTACAAACAAATAAACATTTTTCCTGTTTTCATAGCATTCAGCGTACATGTTTTGCAAGCTGTATACAAGCTTTTATTGTTTGCTTTTATCAAAGGGACTCAAGTCAGAATCTAAATCCATTTGTTGGGTCTCTCTAATGTGTTTTTTTAAAAAGATTTTGAGATAGCATTAACTCACTCCTCTTTTACACAGAGATGCCGCTGTCTGTCCGAGCACCTTTTTTTTTGTTTATATTTTGGTATTCTTTTAATCTGCAAGAAGTAGCCTGTCGTCTGTCATTATCTTGAAATTCAACCTTTTTATTTTTTCCGTAATGAGTCTTGAAGCAAATGAGAAAGCCGTTGTCAAATTACATTCGTTTTCTTAGCAAACGTAAAACTACGAAAGCCTATTGAGCTGAGAAAATTATCTTTTTGCGTTATAACGCGAAACTTTTGCGTTATATCGCGAAACTTTCGCGTTACAACTCGAAACTTTGCATATATACAGTAGATATAAGAGTACAAATCGGAGCTCTGTTAGGAGCTTCATGATTCCCCCAGCACAGAATAGTTTCATAGCATTTCTGAAACCTAAAATCGTCGGGATGATCTATATAATATTATCATAATATACATGTATAAGACGAAATTTTCAGTCAGTAAAATTGAAGGAAAATTCAGGATTTTCATGAAATATCTGACCAATATCAGGAATAACATTTTATGACTGATCGATAAGGCATTACACGAAATCACTAAATTTCAGAATTAACGTAAAACCCCTGATTTCACTTATTCCGTATAAAATTTTTAAAATAACACGAAATCGCTTAATCTCAGAAATCCCGTGAAATCCTTGACTACACTTATTCCCTGTAAACAGTCAGGGGCATCACTGATTTCAGTACTCTTTCAGAAATTACTAACATCGGCAATTTTGATTTTGACTTTACTTGCTGCTTTACCTCCAAATGACTGAATTCCACACTTTTTCTGCGCATTCTTATTTCTAGAAATTCATTCCTGCGCATTTTCATTTTATGAGTTCATTGGGTGCAGAATAGAAAGTACTACAAATCCATGAAATTAGATTTCCCTATATAGTGTATAGTAAAGGCAATCAAATGGACAAACTTTAGAATATGACGGGATTCAATAATTTTTATGTGACTGATTTCTATCATTTTGCAAAATGAATATCTTTGATCGTGTTTAATTACAAAGGAAATCGAAAAATAAATTATAAGTATCAGTCATTTCCACAGAGGACTGAAATCAGTGATGCCCCTGACTGGTAAAATATATACAGAATAGAGTACAGAATACAGATACTTTATTATCCAAAATGGGCCCTGGTGGTCATGGTTGAGAGTTGCATTATTATAATAATATAAAGATTACATAAAGATATATAAAAGTTTGGAACATAAAACACACAGATTTGTAAAAATAAGAGTTAGTTGACAACTTACTACAATGCATGTTACGGATGCTGCTTCTGACCTACATTTCGCGCTTTCAAGAGTGACCGGATTATCAGTGAAATTGGACAGTCAAGTCTTTTATCAGCATATTTTGTCCTAAATCAACCAAACTTGTGTGGGTGATGCATCTAAGGATGCATGCTGCAATGCACGGTACGTAATGTTTGCTGTATTTAACCTAGGTTACACTACATACTTGTGTCCGCAGTGTCCAGTTTGGTATGCGATGCTATCAATAACGATGATTTGGATCATTCTCTCGACCTGACAAACGTGCAGGTATGCTGAGACTGATGAACACTGTTTCTAGTGCATGCAGTGATTTCACTAGGAAACTAGATGTGCGACACAAATTTGCATGTGCCCGAGACGGCTTTCATTTGGATTGAGCAATGGACAATTGCCACCATTTATGCGTTTTAAAGTGGGATGCAACCCGCAACTTGGGTCACCTGAATCCAATAATGCATTTCAAACAAATAATTGGATGTGCAATGGGGTCAAGATGCAGTCCATCTGTTGGCTATATACGAATGTATGAAAATATAAACACATTCCCACATAAGAGCAGAATCTTGTACCACCAACGGGAGATATAAAGATGATGGGTTTATTATCTATAGCGGAAATGAAAATGAAATTCATGAATTATTTGCAATTGCAAATTCCTCTCAACCACTCCCCAAATTAACTTATGATATGTCACACAATCAAATAAATTTCCTTGACACTATGGTGTACAAAGGTGCAAGATTTCTGCATGGAAAAAAATGTTCTCGATATAAAAACCTTTACAATGCCTACAAACACATATCAATATCTTGACCGCAATAGCGCTCACCATCCATCTGTGTTTAAAGGATTCATCAAAGGTGAAACAATAAGGTATCTGAGAAATACAAGTGACAAAAATATCTTATCAAATATGCTTAGTGAATTAAAATGTAACTTAATAAAAAGAGGTTACCAGGATAAGGAAGTACAAGATTTAATTAACGATGTGTTGAATCATTACAATCGCACTGACGCTCCTAATGACTCTGGTAAAAAAGAGAACAATGACATCCCATTAGTTCTTATCACTGTATATAATCCTTGCATAAGGAACCTAAAGAGTAAATTACTGAAATACTGGCATATATTACGAAGGGATGAAGATTGTAAGGAAGTCTTTTCAAAAATGCCAATCATTGCTTACCGCAGACATAAAAATTTATATATGCTCACTTCTGCAAAAATAAAATTACATTTGTATTATGCAAATGGACTCCTGACGATGGCGGATTTGCAATATATTAAAAAATATATTGTTTGAAATACAAAGAAAACTTTGTATATTCATAATTAACATCGTACGTATCACACCATCGAAACACTAAAGGAGCTGTTAAGATAAGGGCCGGATTTAGCCCTGAAATCACTCGATTATTTCTCGTGCGCTGTCCTTCCAATTTAGGTAAAAGTTGGTAAGGATAAAAATATAAAGTATTTTAATATTCCTAGTGGGTATTTTATGTAAATAAATTTGGTGAAAGATGTTATAATTACGGGTTGAAGAGGTAGGGGTACAGATGACGGAAAACGTTGAATATCGATCGAAAATGCACAAAAAATTCATTATTTTAAACATTTTTACGTTTATTATGCTTCTGTTACCTTTTCATGTCAAAAATGGATAAGCAAAATTAACTTTGAGGTTATTGTATCAATATAATCGGCAAACTCTGCAATCCGGAAACTGAAAAACGGTTTTATTTCGTTCTTCTCAGCCATTTATGTAGCTTTCTGGCGCGAAATACACACGGTGTAGAAATAGACAACTTTCACGTTTATTTCCTTCCAAACGGTCAAATATTTGATCGGAACACATTCTGAATAGATTGTTCCGTAATATAAAAAGATAAAGACGACAATATAAAGTACTTTAACGCTCTAGAGGCAAATTTAAAAATAGTCATCCATCCCCCCTTTTTTCGTTTTTCGCCTGTGGGACATTGTTCCCCCCTCGCTTCAGAACCCCACTTGGCCAGAAAATGCATTTTATTGATATACACCTTTGGTGAAAGTGGCATTGTAAAGCGAGGGGGGGGGGACGATGTTGTATAAAACTTTTCCGTTTTCCATTGATTTCTGTGTAAAAAACGCTTATTTTGACCCAAATATCGGTCTTATTTTGCATAAATTATCCCATCTGAAAGCAGATTTATATGCGGACCAAATTACTTGAAATTTCTACCAAAAAAGATTCTCAATTTTTGCATTTTGAAATTTCGACTTTTCAGGGCAGATTCTACGCCTTAACTTAACAGCTCCTTAGTGTCGGGTCTAAGTGAGTTGAGGTACGTGGCTGATGGAAGCCACTTTTTAAAATCAAAAGCACGAAAACACAAACTTGGTAGAGGACCTTGAGTACTTCCTTCCTGTAAGGTTTTATGAAATTCTTTGCAGCGGTTGCAGAGGAGAAGTAAAAAGTGTGTCAGCCAATCAGAGTCCTCGGTGGCCATATATCTTAAACAATCGGCATGAAAAACACAAACTTGGTAGAGGACCTTGAGTACTTGCTTCCTGTAAGGTTTTATAAAATACTTTGTAGCGGTTGCAGAGGAGATGTCGAAAATGTGTCAGCCAATCAGACCCCTTGGTGGCCATATTTATAAAGTGATCGGCACAAAAAACACAAACTTGGTAGAAGACCTTGGGTACTTATTTGCTGTAAGGTTTTATGAAATTCCGTGAAGCGGTTGCAGAGATGATGTCAAAAATGTTTCAGCCAATCAGAGCCCTCGGCGGCCATATTTATAAAGTGATCGGCGCGAAAAACACAAACTTGGTAGAAGACCTTGAGTACTTGCTTCCTGTAAAGTTTCATGAAATTCTGTGCATGCGGTTGCAGAGGATATATCGAAGATTTGTCAGGCAATCAGAGCCAGTGGCCGACATCTTGGATTTCAGATTGGGTCGAAAAACACAAACTTGGTAGAGGACATTTAGTTCTTGCTTCCTTTAAGGTTTCATGAAATTATGTGCAGCGGTTGCAGAGGAGATGTCGAAAATGTGTCAGCCAATCAGAGCCTGTGGCCGCCATCTTTGATTTCAGATTTGGTCGAAAAACACAAACTTGGCAGAGGACATTTAGTACTTTAGAGGACATTTAGTACTTGCTTCCTGAAAGGTTTGGTAAAATTCTGTGCAGTGCTTTCAGAGGAGATGTCGAAAATGTGTTAGTCAATCAGAGCCTGTGGCGGCCATTTTGGATTTCCGATCAGGTCGAAAAACACAAACTTGGTAAAGGACATTGAGTACTTGCTTCCTTTAAGGATTGGTGAAATTCTGTGCAGCGATTTCAGAAGAGAAGTCGAAAATGTTAGAAGTCAACGACAGACGTCGGAAGGACGACAGACGACGGACGCAACGCTATGACAATAGCTCACTAGAGCTTCGCTCAGGTGAGCTAAAAAAAAAGACACCGCTGTGTTTGTGGATTTACTTTAAAGAGAGGAAATTTTCTGTAGGGTCGATTCAGTAGCATATCCAAATAAAATCAATGTTCAAAAAAGCATTGGAGGGATGGAGCTAAGATATTAACCTCCTTAAATTTAGATATTTTTTAATGTAATGACAAGTTTCCGAAATAGCCAAATAATATGCATGATGTCAAATTGATATAGTGCCAAAACAAAGCTTCTTTCAGGCGACAGAGCAGGAAAGAAGTAATTAACACACTTAAAACATCCAATATCACGGGGAACGAGTTTAGACAGTTCCACACTGTAACAGGAAATAAGTATTTATATCAATAATGAGGAAGGGTTGCAACTCTATACTTTCTTGAAGAAAATTTCAAACCAATTTATTATGCACCAGAAACAGACTGCAATATTTATATCTCCATCTTAAGTTTCAATGTTAGATTCTATATAGTTTTGACACACTATAGTCTAATTCAAAATCACATCTTCAAGGTCAATGTCAATCCTTAAGGCTAACTACAGTACCAGAAGTAAGTTCCACTTACCATTTCCTACCTCTATGGCAAGTTTTATAGTGATACATACTTCATAGAGTAATTGCGTATATCCAGTTCATAACAATACCTGAAATCTTACTCTACTTCGAGCTCTATGTAAAACTTTGTTGTGTTATAAAATATATCTATATAGGATCAAGTCTTTATCATAATTTCATATGCATGTAATATTGATACAATAAAGTCTATTTCAAAATCTTATGGTCGTGGTGAAATCAGTCTTCTTTCTTAGATCTATCT
Organism: Pinctada fucata; assembly: GCA_028142955.1. Classification (NCBI taxonomy): domain Eukaryota; kingdom Metazoa; phylum Mollusca; class Bivalvia; order Pterioida; family Pteriidae; genus Pinctada; species Pinctada fucata. The sequence goes on from AP027115.1 coordinate 29,939,910, forward strand.
TCACGCAAATTTTAAGTGTGATATGTGATATATTATTGGTACCTTACTATGTTAAAGTCAAATTTGAAATTGTATACTAAAGGTCAGGTCAAATGGCCAGGTCAAGGTAAAAAATTACCTGAAATAAAGTCAACTCATTATTTACTGTCTCAAAGTTTGAATGAAAAATTTCGTATAGTATTTGTACCATAGAGATTAACTCTATATTGTATTTTCCTAGATCAATGTTCAACCGCAAGGTCAAGGTCCAACCTCAATGTCAAAAGCAATACCTGCGTTCAGATCCTCTTACCATGCTATATCTTTATATCAAGTTTAAAGAATGTTATCCTTATAGTACTTTAACAACTAACGTAAACATCAAATTACATTTTTCAAAGTCAAGGTCAAGCCTAAATGTCAAGGTAAAAAAACAGATCATATCACCATGCTTTATCTTTGTATCAAATTTGAATATTGTACTCTTTATAATTCTTTCATAATTAACATGAACGCAGCAGCTAAACCAAATTGTTGACGCAGACGGACAGACGGACGGACATCGCCATTTCATAAGTAGGATTTTCCTTCGACATCCGGCCAAAAATTCATAAGCTTGAAACCTATAGTGATTCCCATCAGAATCTGAGGTTATGCTACATCTGGTTTACGTGATATTGATATCGTTTGGATAAACTTCTTTTTCCTACAGATATTAATAGAAAATGGAAAAGTTTTATAGAATATTGTTTCTCCTGTGTTCAAAAACGCAACGATATATTTCATTTTGGCTAAGTTGGGTTCTGTATCTCGAAGGAACACTACTCCTGAGACGAAAAATGAAAAATAAAAGAAAAGGGGGTAGTTTTTCTTAAGGATAGGGGGTAGCTTTTTCTTAAGGATCGATCTTTTAGATCATAAAATAGGTAAAGCTTGAATATATTCTCCTCTTCTCCTTTCAGAAATCTGTTCTTAACATGATCGAATGAAATATACAAGAATTAAGAACGAAATACTTATATCTCCGTCTATGTGTATTTCGCGGTAAAAAGCTTACATTGTAGCAAATGTATATTATACCAAATGAGACCGTATTTTAAGTTCCGGATTTCATAATTTGCCTATTAAAAGAGGTACAACGTTAGAAATTAATTTCTGATTTACGATTTAGTGATGTCTCATAGTTAAATTTTAACCAATTTTAGGAATACTGTCCTTAACTTTCTATGGTTTTCCCGATATTATCAGTTTTCCTATCTGAGTAACTTCTATCTCTTCTGACCTTAATTTTACAATCTTTGGAATATTTTGTCGAAATGTAACACATGAGAACGTATGAGAAGTCTTTAAATACATTATATCTTAAAATAAAGATTTTCTTTTGCAAACGAATCGCCATGCGGAAGAAATACGGCATGAGATTCAGTGTTAAATACCGCCCTTATCATATCATCTCCTTTATTGTCTGATAATGTTAAAATTTTCTATAAACTCACCTTGCGATGCCATGGTTCAAAAAGCTTTACAGGTGAACAGTAAGTAATGTAAGTAACACCATGAAATGTCGTGTTAGTTTCATGAATCCCAAAAACAACAAACATAGGAATTGAAAATATGGCCGCCATGATCCATGCTGAGTAGATTAAAACCCGTGCACGAAAGGCTGAAATTAAAGTGCATGATTTGCATTTAGATACAAAATTGGTAATGAGTAAAATCATGTCAAAATAATGTATGTACATTGTTTTATCCTATTAAATGCATTGTGTCACTTTTGGAACAAGGTATATCCAAGCAAGCAAAATATATTGGACCCATATATGCTCATTTGCCCTGATTCTGACCACATGGAATCTATACATATATTCATGTTTGCTGGGATCGTTAAATCAAAATAAAGATCCCTAAATAAAGGTTATCGAAAAAGTATAACCTTTTCAAATTTGAGAAATACAAGAAACCACTAAAGACGGTATTACTAGCTGGATTGCTGGCAGCAGTTTGTGTTTTGGCTAGCCAACAGGGGATGCTTGCTCTTCCCGGGCACCTGATCCCACCTCTGGCTTGCTAGGGGTCCGTCGATGCTCAGTTTGGTACTCTACTGCGAGTGCTGTTGAGATTATCGTCAGGATCTTCTTTAACTCATGTGTGTCACACTTATGCCCTTTGCCGTGTGGAGCACGTAAAAAGTTCCCCGCGAGGGGTTTGACAGTAAGTGTTTTGAATATTTCCCTGACATGGTCGCCATTGCACTTTCTATATAGACATAACCTCAGAGAGTGCAGTGCATGTAATTAATATATTGTTTTCATTTTCGTGCATGGACATCGACAGCGGGTGCGGCTAGCCAACAGGGGATGCTTGCTCTTCCCGGGCACCTGATCCCACCTCTGGCTTGCTAGGGGTCCGTCGATGCTCAGTTTGGTACTCTATTGTGAGTGATGTCAGGATCTTCTTTAACTCATTTGAAAGCAACATACATGTAGTGCAATACCTCCATTCAAAGTTTTAATGTGAGATTCTATATAGTTTAGACACACTTTAGACTCATTCAAAACCATATCTTCAAGGTCAAGGTTTATCCTTGAGGCTAACTTCAGTACCAGAAATAGGTTCCACTAACCATGCTCTACCTCTATAGTAAGTTTTAAAGTGATACACACTTCATAGAGTAATTGACCCTTCCGAACGCGGGAAAAATTGAGAAATTCCATGACGTCACAATGCAATTTCGATGTTTGACCGAGGTTCGAAGCTTGTTTGTCCGAGGTAAACACATTGTAAAAGCATTGTTACGTCACGAAATTTTGCATTTTTTTCCCGCAATCGGAAGGGTCAATTGCACATGTCCAGTTTATAATAAAGGGCAAAAACCTGAAATACTCATGAACCACTTACAAATGGAACCTGAATACTGAGTCTAATTCAAAATTCTTTTTTCAAGGTCGAGGTCAAATCAAGGTAAAGGTCAATATCTAAAATGAGGTCCACTTGCTTACATGTAGATCTATCTCCATGTAAAACTTAAATTTGATACGTGATATGTTATTGGTATCTTACATATATATTATTTTGCTATATCGGAAACTTGTCATTCCATTCAAAAATGTCATCGAAATTAAAGGAGGTTAACATCTTAGCACCATCCCCCCAATTAATGCTATTTTGAACATAACTATTTTATTTGGATATGCTACTGAATCGACCCTACAGGAAGTTCGGAGCCGCGCACTCTCTGTAAAGCAACTGTACAAATTTGAATTCAATAAAATTAAACAAGAGGGTGCTACTAAAATGAATCATGGCAGCTCCGCTGGAAGCATCAATGATGAGAATTTAATATTCGAAACACGTGTTTGGTGCAGAAATATTGGTTTGATATTTTCTTCAAAAAGGTATAGAGTTGGAACACTTCCGTATTATTACTAGTATGGTAACATCAAGTTCAAAATTGTATCTTCAAAGTCAAGGTCAAATGGCAGGTCAAGGTCAATATATTAAAATAAAGTCAACTCATTATTTCCTGTATCCATGAGTTTGAATGTAAAATTCCATATGGTATTTTCCAAATAGAGATTAAATCTAAATTGCATTTTTCAAGGTCAAGGTCAGACCTCAAAGTCAAGGTCAAAAGCAATACCTGTGTTCAGATCCTCTTACCATGCTCTGTCTTTGACCTACATTGAAGATTGTACCGCTTATACACGTAGTTCTTTCACAACTAACCTAAACGCAAAATCACATTTTTCAAGGTCAAGGTCAAACTTCAAGACCAAGGTAAAGACAAGACCTGCTTTCAGATCCTCTCACCATGCTTTATATTAAGTTTGAAAGTTATATCCCTTATAGTATTTTTCACAATCACATTTTTCAAGGTCAAGGTCAAACTTCAAGATCAAGGTAAAGATAAGACCTGCTTTCAAATCCTCTCACCATGTTAAGTTTGAAGGTTATATCCCTTATAGTATTTTTCACAATTAAACTAAAACTAAATTGTTGACACAGAAGGACAAACAGACAGACGGACATCGCCATTTCATAAACCGGACGTTGCTTAGCAATCCGGCCAAAAAGTGGTATTGTCGTAGCAAAGTTACATGACCGGGCGGAGTTAATTCAATCAAGCGAATGAGATGAGTCAATTAAAATGTATGAAAGATAGACTATGGAATGAATATATTAGTAATTAAGAGTAAATATTCGTTACCGGTAAGTTTTATAGCTTATATCACCTGGTCAGAAGTAAACCCTTCTGATGACCACGTAAAATAAGCCCCACGCGGTCAAGTCAGTTTGCCACGACAATAGTATAGTCAAATTTACAGTCCTGTTTAATGTTGCTGATTTTCCCTACTTCGGATTGATGTAGGCTCCTTAATATGATGACATATGTTTTTTATCTTTCCCTCTGACGTTTCCGAGAAATTTGGCTTATCCATAGTTAAAGTAGAACTGTTCATTCCAATGCTTAAACGTGGATTTTTCATTGGTGTTTGCGTTATTTATGGTTCATTAGAAAGATCAGTTTTGTTAAATACAGAAGTAAAATGAATCGTTACCTCTTCTTGAAAAATTCATAGGCCGTGCAATGGCATCAAATCTATCTATACTGAGGGACACTAGTACGTATGTAGACGCTATCAGCACCCAGGACTGCAAAACAGTATATAGATACCAATATTAGAAGGCGATGTACGTAAAGAACTACAGAAATTATAAGCTGTTAGTCCATCAGTATGGCATACACATAGCTCATCAAGGTGAAAATGACTACAAAGTGAAATTAATTAAGGCATGTCCAACTACCTGTAAGACAGATCCAAATCAACTAGGTCATAATTATATATCTATATATGTTTTTTTTATATGTACAACAGTACATCTGTTAATTAATATAGATACATAGGTTTTTGTGTTAACATTGAATGTAGGAATTACAACGAATGATGTGTACTAGTGAGGATTGGTCAAAGCCTTATCTGCTAGAAACTTAGTCTATACTGTCTAAATCTGTTTACAAAATTTGTTTATCCATCATTTTATTTAAGGAAAACTTTTACAACAGTACATCTGTTAATCAATTTTCATTATCTAGCATATTACTAAATGTATATTATTCATATGTACATTGGTATTAAGAAAATTAATAATTATCTCTATTTATTGATTTAAAGATTTAAGACTTCAAAACTCTATTTTGCTTTAAAAACTGTTTCCTATTTGATCAGCTCCTGACTTCCGCTTCAAGATCTTACAAAAGTTCAAGAATCTGTGTATTTTTTCCTAAAGATTGACGTATAAAATCAATACGTTGAACAATGTGTAAAACTCAATTCTGCGTTAACATTGAAAATTTATCGTTTGTGTAATTAGAAATGAAACTTTTAGTAACTCGTATTTTTCAACATTTTAGAATATAGTATTTTATCTGTATTTGTATCAATTAACGCCGCGCAAAGAAATGTTCATGATGCTATGATTCTACTGTGTCTTATATTATGTATTATTGTCCTTTGCAGTGTGGAGCTCGTAAAAAAGTTCCCTGCGAGGGGGTTGAGAGTAAGTGTTTTGAATATATTTCCCTGACATGGTCGCCATAGCACTTTCTATATAGACATAACCTCAGTGCATGCATTTTATATATTTGTGTTCATTTCCGTACATTAACATCGACGGCGGGTGCGGCTAGCGAACAGGGGATGCTTACTCTTTCCGGGCACCTGGTCCCACCTCTAGCTTGCTAGGGGTCCGTCGATGCTCAATATGGTTCTCAATTGTGAGTGCTGTTGAGATTATCGTCAGGATCTTTTTTTAACTCATAATAATCAATAATGGCTCAGGTTAAATATAGTGTTTTTATTCGTGTTTTTGATGTATGTGATCGTTTTATACAGAAATAAACTATGAAACAGTAAAGGTTGTTAGTGGCGGATCCAGCTTTTGAGTTAAAGGGGGCATAAAAATGACGAGGGGTCTAGGGACCTTAGCAGGTCCATGGCAGAGCCCTGGTAGGGGGAGCAGGGGGGGGGGGGGGGGGGGCGAAGCCCCCCTTAAGCTAACGAATTTCAGCATTTTCGGACCCATTTTCATGACTGAAACTAATTAATGAATTGAAATTAATGCACTTGACAATTATATTAACTAAACAGGTAGGTTATATTTACAAATATTTACTCTTGTTTATATGGAAAAAATAGTTTTATTCATAATTTGCATATTTTAAGTGGAGCGTACGCCCCCCAGCCCTGGAATCCGCCACTGGTTGTCCAAACAAACAGACAAATGGACAGGATGACAAACATATGATGGACTTAGCGATCCCTTTATCCTGCAATTCCTTTGCATGCCAAATAAATATGCATATCTCTGTTATGTTCAGCTCTGTCTAATATCTCCTTGATATATATATAATTTTAGAATCTAATTTTGTTTTGGGATCTTAAAAAAATCGGCACTCAATTAAAAGAATATGTTTTAATCCATATATTTCTATTAAATGAAGTTAGTTTTAACATTCATTACAATGATATATCTATATGCTACCATTAAAGGTACAAATAGTCTAACAGGGATTAAACTGTCAATAATGAAGTTTTACCGTAAATAGCTTTTAAGTACTACCATTTGAACATCTATATATTACTTACATAAAATATCTCTCACATTTTTGTTTTATAGACGTTTTTACTCTCGGGTTCACAAGATTTCGGTAATATTCGGAAATTGTTATTTGCATATACAGTATGTAGAAATATGTCACGTTTACCAAGGTCAAAGTGAACACGCTACCACGATCAACCAATAGCTTGAATGAGCTTCACATCGTGGGATTACTACTAAACATGTAGTAAACCATGTATACAGTCTTTTTGAGATTCTCTCTAAAAAAACTAACTCACTAATATTTCATTTATTGCAAATACAAGGTTGATATCATGTTCCATTCAAATCACCATTTTGAACGTGGATAATCGAACACTTTCAAATGACTAACAACGTGTAATAGTGTATGACGGTTTGAATGAGAGGCAGGTGTAGTCTGCTATACATGCTGTGCATTTGTTTACCAAATCCTTAATGAAAATTAACCTTTATTTAGTTATGATTTTTTGTTCGTTTTTTAATATTTGATTTAGACTTTGAATATATATATTATATATATGTTACAGGGAATAAGTGTAATCAGGAATTTCACGTAATTCCTGAAATTTAGGGAGTTCATGTAATCCCTGTTTCCATTAATCATTACATGTAATTCCTGAAATTGGCCAGGTATTTCATGTAATTCCTGATTTTTTCATAAATTTTTACACTTATTTCCTAACTTCGATTTTATCTTATTTTTGACATTTAAAATCAACGCTTTTCCACCCTTTTGATGCTGAATCTCCTCTTTGTCAAGTAACAATGAATGTCTATGCAAAATAAGTGAAAACATTTGAACTAGAACAGGTAATGTCTATAAAAATATTGCTCAAATTTCGAAGTCCATTTCATATTATCTTTGCAGAGAGGACAGAAAACCAAGTATCTTACGAAAAAAAATAGTATTTAACCTTCATTAACTTTTCTTGATTTAGACAAAAAATTACCCAAGTTTTTTTTTTTTATTCTCTACTACCTTTTATCTGATATTATGAAAGGATTAAAGATACACAAAAAATGACGTATATTATTTGGTGGTTAACGTATGTCCCCGTCCGACAGAAAGCCTAAGCTGTATACGTATGAAAGTTCATGAAACAAATCTAGCTCAATAAGTCCTGTCTCCATGGTCTTCCGGTAAAAACGTTGGGAAATTTCCATTTCTTCGTGTTTATCTAAATATTTATTGCAACAAGTTTCATTGAAATAGGTTAATAAGAACAAGACAATATATCATCATTGCACTTTGTTACGATAGCTGTATCATGTATATTGCCTTACATGATCCTATCAAGATTCCATACATACAACTGTGTCGAGTGCATTTACACAATGGGCAAAAATTATATGGAAGACCAAATCATGCTTAGCATAGTTTTTTTTAACATATCATTTTCCTATACCTATCGTAAAAGATATTTCTCTCGCTCAGTAATGGTATAACATATTTCATTTATATGAACACGAAAAATATTTATCACATCCCTTTTTAAGTTTTTTGACAGTCAGGAAATAAGTGTAAAAATGCTTAAATATTTTAGGAATTACACGTAATCCCTAATATTTTGGAGATTTTGTGTAATCCCTAAAATGACCAGGAATTACACGTAATCACTGAACCTTTCAGAAATTACATAAAATCCCTGATTACACTTATTCCCTGTAACATATACACATATCAAAATTACTTTGGATATGTATACATGTCAAACTTATATATATACTTCTCAAAGATAAAAATATACGAGCACTATACATGCACATGTACACTGTAGATCCCTTTAGCTAATTTTTCCTCAGACTTGTCTGAGTTTTAATTTCACGGTCGTTCTCTAAGCTAGGTCTTTATAACTTTCCAATACCAAATTAAGCCAATACTATTTGTTCATTACATTTCTCTTTTCAGATTTTGATAACACCGATTGTCGATTCATTTTCGTCCCAAGTGTTATCCGTCAGCCATGTTGTTTTGTTTTTATACAGTACTAGCCTTATGCAAATAAGTGTTTACACGTGTTCGCAATCGGTCTTCTACGGAGAAAAGTAGGTTATATTAGGGTACCCATTTATAAGCAAGAAATGATCATAGCTCGATAGTGAGGGCATATGTGACTATTGTAACCAGCCAGTTTCTAATTTCTAAGCATGATAGACTTTTTTGTGTTAAAATTTTGACAAAAATAATTGATTCATGGTTTTATCTTGACGAGACCGTTTGTACTTTTAACATATCCAAAACTTGTACCAATCAAATCTTTTGTCAAACTATGGACACTTATATCATTTCATGCAATTTTGTGGTGTCTGAAATATTAGATGCACGTAATCTATTGTGAGAAGAAAGGAACCTCAGGGATCTCCAACAAGACTCGGCTGCAGCACCAACAACAAAACACCAAAAAACTCCAAGTGAAAACACAGAGAAGACGTAAGTAGCAGATGGTGTAGTTATCCGGATTACGCGTTCACAACCCTTCCTTTTTTTAGTTACCAAAGGTCTCGAAGAACGCACAATTGTAGTGTTGAATAACCTCCTCACTGTAAGATGACCATAAAAACAAGACAACACAACACAGGGGCCCAAGCAACACAGATGAATATGTAAATGTATATGAAATAAAAAAATAGTTGCCAGAGTCACCTAATGCTCGACTGCATAGCATAATATCTCTCATGACAGCCAATTTATTTAAACTCCCTTTCTCAGGCAACAACATATATCACATCATAAATCACTGAAGCAGAAAAAATAGGTCAAGGTCAGATTTCAAAAGTCAAACCCAAGATGCATCCAATATGCAAGTCTGGTGCATGTAGCACTTATAGTTAGCTCAATATTGCCAATTTAAAGCAAAATCACTGAAGCGGAAAAAGTAGGTCAAGGTCATATTTCAATAGTCTAACCCAAGATGCATCCAATATGCAAGTCTGGTGCATGTAGCACTTATACTTTTCTCAATATTGGCTTTTAAAGGTAAAATAATTCAAGCGGAAAAAGTAGGTCAAGGTCATTTTGTGAAAGTTTGATCAAAGATACATCCAATATGCAAGTTCGGTACATGTAGCACTTATACTTTGCTCAATATTGGCTTTTAAAGGCAAAATCATACAAGCGGAAAAAAGTAGGTCAAGGTCATTTTGTGAAAGTTTGATCAAAGATACATCCAATATGCAAGTTCGGTACATGTAGCACTTATACTTTGCTCAATATTGGCTTTTAAAGGCAAAATCATTCAAGCGGAAAAAAGTAGGTCAAGGTCATTTTATGAAAGTTTGATCAAAGATACATCCAATATGCAAGTTTGGTACATGTAGCACTTATACTTTGCTCAATATTGGCTTTTAAAGGCAAAATCATTCAAGCGGAAAAAAGTAGGTCAAGGTCATTTTTTGAAAGTTTGATCAAAGATACATCAAATATGTAAGTTTGGTACATGTAGCACTTATACTTTGCTCAATATTGGCTTTTAAAGGCAAAATCATTCAAGCGGAAAAAAGTAGGTCAAGGTCATTTTATGAAAGTTTGATCAAAGATACATCAAATATGTAAGTTTGGTACATGTAGCACTTATACATTGCTCAATATTGGCTTTTAAAGACTTTATTGCTATCTTAACATTTACCTTATCATCTCAACATTTGCCTTATCATTTGAAATAATTTTAAAAATCCCAACCCCCGGGGCTATATCCTCATCTGGATATATTAAATGATGTATAATTAAACATTTGCAACAAAAAAAAAACCAACAGAATATGAATATAGGAAAGGTAAATGTGTAATCTTAACATTTACCTTATCATCTAGTTGGGACGACGCCGACGCCGACGCCGACGCGGACGCGGACGCCGGGGGTATTGCAATAGCTCTTTTGCACTAAAGTGCAGTCGAGCTAAAAAGGGGGATGGTCCTTACGAAATGCAGTCCGTGCTCTGCCGGCTGTAGCGAGTTCATGTATGTTATCACCCGAGGAGTCCGACTGACATTCAGAGAGGACAGGTGGTCGGGGCCCTGTCTTCTCTAAGGAGGTTTGGACAGGGTCCGTCATGGAGTCCCGTCGTCACAGTCAGTCAGAGTGCAAGAATGCGCTGGTGCAAGGCTGTAGATTGGTCCAGTGCCATGCCGAGTGTCCGTCTGGTGACAATAGGATCATATCCACGGTATATTTAGAAGGTACGAATGACACTAACCTTTAAGAACTCTCTGAATTTGCACGAGAAATCCCCTAAAGTCCAGTCTATTGCAATCTTATCCCAAAGATCAGATGGTACAAGGATTAATCCGACAAGTAAATCTGTGAAGGAATAAAAGGAATGATAAAAAACAAAAGCAAAACAAAACAAAATCAAAGGACTGAAGGTCCTGAATGATACTTCTATTCAAAATTTATAGTCAACAGATGAATGTTGAATAATTCTTTTGTTTATGTAATGATGAATCGATTATCTTTTTTTATACATAGGATGCAATGAAGCTAATAATTTTCATTTCTGTGAGCTCATTGTGTTCTATAAACAGCATGAATTGTTTATATTTACTATAAGTGGCATGCTTTAAATTATATTTTTAACCCGTAGCAGTATTTAAAATTTTTAAAATTAACATATTTTGAAACTAGAAAGACCATGCATGCATGTTTAAAATTACTTACAATTTACAACATATTCGATAAAAGAGCGGTTCCAGCGTAACTTTATGTTTATTATCACTGGTTATTTCCTATTTTTTCAACAAGATCATACTTCGTTTCTACTTGCGTTTCACATCGTTTTGTTTTATACGAGTACATAGGAAAGACAACTCTTAAATTGTATAAGTTTTAAAAGTAATATACTACGCCACCGACGAGCAGTGAAAGCAAGAAATAAGTATTTGATTTTTTGTCATACATGTATTTTATATGAAATTGAAACTTTTTTCAAGAAGGAGGATAATCTTGTTCTTGCATTTTGCATGTGTCAGATAGCAAATTCCTAAATGAGAAAAAGCACTATATTTTCAGGTGTATAGATACGTTACAGAATACGTTGCAAAGCGGCAATATCTCAACTGTTGCGATAACATTAGGAGACTTCCTGAAAGGAAGTATCCTAAAAACCCAAAACAAACAACGATTTTAATTATACTTTTATTTCAGAGACAAGAATTTTCATTATAAATATCGTGTTTTGTTACCTAAAGTAACTTATTTGACCTGAAATTAGTTGTATTTGTCATACTACTGTGTAGTGTATGTATATTCTCTTTGAAAACAAATCTGACTTATTGCATTATTAGTTTTCTACACAATTTTTTTTCACTTAAGAGGTTTTATATGTTTAGACATCAGGCCTCACTTGCATCAAACTTCTCAAATTGATATTTTTCATCAAATGAGGTTTTCCTTTGTTTTCTTTAAACTATCCCAATCTGAGGTTTTCCTGAAAGTTGATATTTTTCCTGAACGTTAATAGAATCCTCAAAAATTACTTTGTTTGAAAGAAATATCTAAGATTTTCCTCAAGTTGAGAACAGATTTTCCACAATATTTGAGGGAGCTCCATACTTACGGTAACTCATTTGAGGAAGGTTTAATTTCTTCAAAATGTAAAGAATAAAGCAATGTTAAGACAATTTCAGGCAGAAATACAAGTTTTTTATTTCATTTATAAAACACAAAATTTGAAAAATAGTCTATTCTGGTAATATATGCGAAAACTCAAATTTAAGTCTGAGATAAGTGTTTAGGGAATTAGGCAGTTTTCATTTCCTCATGTTAAGGAAAATCTCTAATATTTATATTCTTTTAATAAAGGCGCCCCTCCACTTTGGTGAACAGAAGAACCAAGGGGCCACATCGCTCACCTGAGTTGCAGAAAAAAAAAGGATGATAGTGGACAATTTGTAGGAGGCCTCTCAGTATTTGCTTTCTTAATGTTTCGTGAAATTCTATGCAAAAGTCGTAGAGAAGTTGAAAATGCATCAGCTTATCAGAGCCCTTGGCAGACATATTTGTTGACCAACCGGCACGTTAAACACATATGGTGTATTTCCTTCCTGAAAGGTTCATGAGATTCTGTGCAGCGGTTGCAAAGAGGTTGAATCGAAAATGTGTCAGCCAATCTCAGTCCCCGGTAGCCTTTGTATTCGGCAAGAAAAACACAGACTTGGTAGAGGACTTGAGTACTTGCTTCCTGTAAGGTTTCGTGAAATTCTGTGCAGCGGTTGCAGAGAAGAAGTCGAAAATGCATCTGCCAATCAGAGCCCTCGGCAGCCATATTTGTTTACCGATCAGCACGAAAAATACATACTTGGTAGAGGACGTCGAGTGAATGCTTCCTTAGGTTTCATTGAATTCTGTGCAACGGTTACAGAGGAGAAGTCGAAAATGTGTTAGCAATCAGAGCCCTCGGTGGACATATTTGAAGACCGATCGGCACAAATTACACAATCTTGGTAGAAGACCTTGAGTACTTGCTTCCTGAAAAGTTTCATGAAATTCTGTGCAGCGGTTATAGAGGAGAAATCGAAAATGCGTCAGCCAGTCAGAGCCTTCGGCGGCCATATTTGCCGATCAGCTCGAAAATATAGACTTGGCAGAAGACCTTGCTTCCTGTAAGATTTCGTGAAATTCTGTGCAGCGATTGCACAGAAGTCGAAAATGCGTCAGCCAATCAGAACTCTCGGCTGCCATATCTATAGATCGGCACAAAAAACACATACTTGGTAAAGGACCTTGAGTACTTGCTTCACGTAGGGTTTCGTGAAATTCTGTGCTGCGATTGCAGAGGAGAAGTGGAAATTGTAAAATGTTCACGCCGGACGGACGGACGACTTGAGCTTCGCTCAGGTGAGCTAAAAGAGTATCAAACACTTAAAACCTTTGAAAAAAGGTTCGTTCTTAATAGAGTCATCAGGAGCTCGTAAAATTTTAAAATAAAGGAATTTTCATACAAGATGATTTTTAAGAAAAGCAGCTGAGGTAATCCTCAAGGAAATTTGATTAGAGGTTGAGGAAAATCTCAATTTGAAAACTTTGATACAAGTGAGGCCTGACATAACATCATATATTTGACACTATCACGTAATATTTTCTCGCATTACCTTGAAACTTTGTCATGTTATTCTGACGTTATAATGAAAATATTGGCAACTTTTGTGAAGTCTGGTATCTGACTGTCTAACAGGATATTTGGAAAATCATCAATTCATGTGACGGGAAAGGTATGGATACTAATGGAAAGTTTTATTAACTAAATTTTGAGGATTTCCCAGTTTGATTAAAACCATCCCCACTTCTCCTTCGTCGTCAGAGTCTGGAGTACACCCGTTAAGGGTCGTGTTCTGTTCACCTTTCGTTTAGCCAATCAAATGGCGATATGCAATATCATATTACGAAATCTATTTAATAATCGGTATCAGAACAAATCGAATAATGGCGCAGCCCATGACTACAGATTACACGCTAACAAGATTGTTTTTACAGGCGTATATGATGTGGTTTTGCTTTGATACAAAAGGTTACTTCCAATGATGGTCAAGTTATCCAATTTAATTAAATGTTTTTGGATTTCCCGCACCATATTTTTCTAAATTCAAAAATATAATATTATAGAAATACAATGCACGCCCGCACCACTTCTGGCTCAAGAATTTTTTAGTGTCGGTACAGATTTCTGCAAATCTTAAAGCCTCTAGAAGTCTCAGATTGTGCTAATTTCGAAGAAATTTATATTCTTGTGTTTGAAAAATTTTGTTGGTAGCAAATCTGTTATACCAAATACATGGCACTTAAAGTCAAGGAGGGGGAATGTTCGAAAATCTTTTCCGAACTGCTTTGTGCCCGCTTTTCTAGACAACAGTTTCATACGGGGATTCCTTGTTGAGTAAGGAAAACATAATAAATAATTACTGGGTAAACCTATATAAAAAATAGAATTATTTCACTCGCCCGCATCTTTAAAACAAACTGCAATACTTCAAAAAGAATAAAATAATTATATTTTCGCTCGCTCGCACCCTTTTTTTCACAAGAAAATCCGAAGAACATTTAATTAATTTGGTATGGCCTAATATTGGAAGCTAAAATTGCCATGATGTTTTCTTTTTTTAAGCTCTCAAAGGTTCGATGAATCAGACGTTCTGATTGGTTAATGAAATCTCAGGAATATTCCGGTCAAACGCTCATTGATCACGACCCTTAAAAGGTGTACTCAAGACCCTGATGACGAAGGAGAAGGGGTCTGGCTTAAAGCAGAATGGAGGAGTCCCTCAACTTAGAGGAAAAGGAGTATCAAACTCATAAAATCTTTGGAAAAAGGGTTCATTCCGAAAAGAATCCTTAAGATCCCCTCAAATCTTAAATTTAAGAAAAATTCAGCTGATGCAATCGTCTGAGATTTACGAAGAATGATATTTGTATCAGAAATTTCTAGGTGTCATCATCCAAGTGTCCACCCAATCTAATAATAACACAAGACAGTCCCATATAAGAGTCTAAGTTGTCAAATGTTTGACTTCCTGTAATTTGATGACCTGAACATTCGTATGACAATAGAACTCTTACGCGAATTGTTGATCGACGCATTGCTATAGCAAACGTAAACATTAGTTATTTCAATATGAAAGAGTTTACAATAAATGGTTGATTAAACAGTAATTATCGTAACAACAATCCTTATATCATTCCGACTTTGCTTTATGTATTTATTCGCAATTTTTCTTCTTTTTTTTCATTCAATTTTTATTCCGTTTCAAAGCATGATCCTGTGACTAAATCTTTTAAAATTAGACATTATTTGGTCTGACTCATGATGAATTCTTGTTCATCCAGAGTAGTGGAAATGTTTTTGCGAATAAGATTCATAAGCGGCCATCTTGACATAAAGCCACAATCTTAGTAAAACCATCAGTAGTTCTTATCTTTGCTTCTTTAATTTAAATACAAGTACTCACTATACAAGTCTAAAAGTAATCAATCTTATCTTTCCACGACCATAGTGTCTTATACATGTAGTTAATTTCGAAAAAAAATGTCTTCGTACATGTAGATGACCTTAACTACTTGGTTCCTTAGATGATTCGTAAAATTCCATGCAGTGGTTATAGAGGAGGAGCCGAAAATGTGTCAACCAATCAGATCCATAGTTAGTCATCTTGTCTGAGTTTGATAGACAAGTTATGCCTTTCTGTAATGGTTCGCGAGATTCCTAATGAATAAACAAATCAGATCCATTGGCGTTTATCTTATTTGACAACAAAATTTAAGTGATTGAGTACTTGCATCAAGTAAAATTTTGGCATGTAGAGAAGTGGAAAATGTGAATTATAGTTAACGCCGGACGAACAATGGCGGACTGACGGTGTGCTGTGGCAAGAGCCCAATAAAGCTTAGTTTAAATAAGATAGCTACTCACCTGATACAGCTAGATGCATGATGAAAAAGTTCATTCTGGTTTTACGTCCCGTCTCCGACAGTCTAATGGCTAACAATACACATAGGTTCCCAACCACAATAAACAGTAACAGCACCACAATCATCGTTATCTGAGGAACCTGAAAGAACAATGAGAGTTATCTATGTGCAAATTTGCAACAAGGTCAAAGGCGGCACAGGCTTGCAATATAACCTTGCCGTCATCGCTACTTTCCTACGCCGTTTCATGCAATGATAAAACGCGAGAGGCATCGCAGATACGGCATGTCGTCACAGTGACGTCATTCAGACTTCTTACGTAAAGAGTGCAAACAATTTCATGGCAGAGTCTTTTATTTGAGTGTTTAGGGACGAGTAAATGGGCAATGAAGGAGACGATTCTTATCTTCGTGTGGGAAAATTTACAAGACTCATGTCTAAAGACGGTGGGTTTCGATTTACAGCTAGAATTTGTATTTTCACTGGAGACTTCTCGCTTAGCTGATCGTGTTGGCAATGTAGGAATGAAGAAAGAATCCCTGATACTGCATCGTATTGCATCGAAAGAAAAGCATTGCATGTACAGCGTATACCTCATAAATTTAGTCCAAACCTGAGGGTATAAACTTTCAATACTTTATTTACAAATATGAAGCCCCAGTTCCAGTATGCAAGAATCTTGCAGACAAACAATAGGCAATGACGGCAGAGGTAGATTTCAAAGTCAAGAAAAGCGGAACTGAAATCGGACGCATGCTTAGGAGATTGTCTACGTGCGTGTTTGAACAGTAAAAGCACCACGATGTACCTACAATAGAACTATCAAATTCCGTGAATTCAGCGTTACAATATCTGGAACTGGGTGTTACAATGCTAAACGTCTTCAAATTCAATGGCATAATTTAAGACTAGATAATTTTGCAGCATGGACCAGACATGCACGTTTCGGGTACTAAACCCTCGTCAGTGATCCTCAGTCTAAACAATGTAATATGGTCAAAAAGATGAAAATTATTATCTCCAAAAATGTACCAAAAGATGTAGCTGAATGGGTGGGATATAATGCTACAGGACCCACGGTTTAGAAATTTTTAAGAAATTTTGTAACAGAAAATTTCAAATGCGTTGAAGATTCAGATCAAATATATTTTCAACTTTTTATCTACAATATAACGTAGAAATGAATGGTTAATATGTATCCCAGATGCTAGTTGTGTGGAACTGATAGAAAGCTTAAAGGATTCTACACTCTACATGGAAGTCATAATGAAGATATTACTATATAATCTTATCAGCAGCTTTCTGTAAGAGATGGCGCTTTGTAAATTGGGGAAAATAACTCAAAGTGATCTACTGTCGAGGAAATAATAGAAGAGGATTTTTTGTATGTGTACGGAAAGTAATATCATGATTGCCTCGAGAAACCGGTTTAAGAGACATCATGTATATTGGAAGTAAAGTAGAAGACCATGAACTCATTTACAGGGATCTATAACTTCATATTGTCACCTTACTTTTGTTTTTGACTCGATCAATTTATACAAGGAACATCATTCGGATTCCCTCGCCCTTTATTTGTAACAGCATATATATATGCCAATGGTGGAAGGATTTACATCAAATCGATGTTAAAGTAAACAGGCACTATTCAACATTCAAAATTCTCCAACTTTAGTGAGTTATGTTGTGAGTAGCATATTTCTCAGTAACGATCCAATTTTGTAATTGTACTTCATGAAAATAATAGACTAACATGGAACTCTTTCTAAGTCGGCCTTTTTCGCATTAAAAGGTCGAGACTTATCCGAATGAAGGA
Source organism: Pinctada fucata (assembly GCA_028142955.1). Lineage (NCBI taxonomy): Eukaryota > Metazoa > Mollusca > Bivalvia > Pterioida > Pteriidae > Pinctada > Pinctada fucata. The sequence goes on from AP027115.1 coordinate 29,957,744, forward strand.
ACACATCTTCACAAAGAATAAGCCTGACTAGAAAACAAAGCCAAATAATATATATAATTGTTAAAAGGCATTATTTTTCTCCAAAACTTTAATATGTAGTAGAAACAAACAGATAACGCCGAATTAAAACTCAACCGGTTTCATTGGTATAATCAGGAGTTTTGCAAATATACAAACAACAATATCTTTGCGCTTTACTGTAATGAAAGAAACATTGAAATATACAAGAACACTTTGACGGTCTTGTCATGGGCAAGCTTCATGTATAATATAAAGTTTCTACTGCATATAGTTACTTAGATTTTGCCTCAACCAGAAACTTTAACCAAAATCTTTAACTAGGTCAAAGTCCAAGGTCAAGGACACTAGGTCAAATGTTAAGGCATAAATTGAAAGGTCTTGTCATGGGCAAGCTTCATGTATAATATAAAGTTTCTACTGCATATAGTTCCTTAGATTTTGCCTCAACCAGAAACTTTAACCAAAATGTTGACGGCAGACGGACGGACGGACAGACAGACGGACGGACAGACATCGTCAATCTATAGACCGGAATTGCTTTGCAATCCGGCTTAAAAAACAAATAACGCCGAATTAAAACTCAACCGGTTTCATTGGTATAATCAGGAGTTTTGCAAATATACAAACAACAATATCTTTTCGCTTTACTGTAATGAAAGAAACATTGAAATATACAAGAACACTTTGACGTGACTTCATGAAAATAATGCGCGTAAATTATGTTGCGCTTTCACGAACCAAAATATCTATGTACACTAGTGAGTGGTCACATACAAATTTCACTGTTTTTCCATTTTTATAAACACATAAAGACGACGAAAATTGAAAGAGAAAATAAAGAAAAGTTGTTCATTAGTAACTTCAATCCAGTTCTAAATGCTTTTCTTAAATGAGAAATCAATCATATTTATTAATAAATTATATATACTTAGTGAACTTAGTGGGCAACTGGTCCCGCCTCTAGCTTGCTTGAGGTCCTCAGTTTTGTGCTCTTTTGTGAGCGCTGTTGATATTATCGCCAGGATCTTCTTTAACTTATTTTAGTAGTATTTTTGAATATTATGTACATATTGAGCAAGCAATTCATCACCCTCAGACCTTTTTTTTGAAAAAGAAAACTTTTTAATTAAGAAATATCTCCAAGCAAATTTTATTTATAAATACTATGTACATATTGCGTAAGTAATTCATCACATTCAGACGTTTTTTAAAAACACTTCTTGAGACATCTCTCTAGATCGTGCTTATGCATACAATTTGTTGATATGTGAGTCTGTTCTGAAGAAGTTTGTCAAAGGAGAATACCTGTTATGACCTACTTTTGCTTGTGGTGGCGCCACCTGTTGACGGATCCGAACTAAAGACAACAACACCTGTAGGGAACCAGGAGTACCTCATACCAACCAAGTTTCATGAAAATCTGAAAATTGGTTCTGCAAAATGTGCATTTCTGACTACGTAAAAAATTTGACTTATTGGAACCAATCTTAAGACATTTCTCTAGATCATCCTGTTGCTTTCGGTTTGTCAATATGTGCTTAGGTTCTGAAGAAGTTTGTGAAAGGCGGGTAACCTCCATGACCTACTTTTGCCTGTGATTGTGCTATATGTTGTCTGATCAGGTCGAAAACAACAACACTAGAAGGAGACTATCAGTACCTTATACCTACGAGGTTTCATGAAAATCTAAAAAGCGGTTCTAGAAAAGATGCTAAAAATGTATGAAAATCACCACCTTTCTTTTTACACAAGAAAAAAAAATTCATAAAAAAATAAAATTGAAGTGTAAACTATATTTCAAAGCAATTAATAACCTAAATATGACAAAACGCAATAAATGAGTGTTTTAAATCATACATTTATTTAGTTATTTAAAGAAATAGTGCAAAAATGTGTATTTCTGACTTAGTCCGAAAAGATAACAACAAAACCATGAGTACTTCATACCTACCAATAAATAATACGGAAGTGTTCCAACTCTATACCTTCATGAAGAAAAAATCAAACCATTTTTTTCTGCACCAGACTCGTGTTTCGAATATAAAATTCTCATCAGTGATGCTTCAAGCGGAGCCACCAAAAATCATTTCAGTAGCTCCCTCTTTTATTTTTTGAATTCAGATTTGTACATTTACTTTACGGAGAGTGTTTGACTCCAAATTACCTGTAGGATCGATTCAGTAGCATATCCAAATAAAATATATGTTCAAAATAGCATTGGAGGGATGGTGCTAAGATGTTAACCTCCTTTAATATCGATGATAGTTTTGAATGGGTTGACAAGTTTTCGAAATAGCAAAATAATGTAAATGGTATCAAATCGATAAAGGGCCAAAACGAATGTTCTTTCAGGCAACAGAACTGAAAAGAAGTAATTCATACACTTCTTAACATCAAGTAACGTGGAAAGTTTTTAACTGCTCCACATTGCAACAAGAAATAAGCGTTTATAATAATAATGCGAAAATGTTCCAACTCTATACCTTCATGAAGATAATTTCAAACCAATTTTTCCTGCAACAGACTTGTGTTTCGAACATTAAATTCACATCTGTGATGCTTTCCGCGGAACCATAAAAATCATTTCAGTAGCGCCCTCTTTTATTTTTTTTGAATGTAGATTTACGAGGGCCGTTCCAAAAGTTCGTGGACACATGCCTTAAAAATCACATTTGAAGTCGTATGCGAATGACATTTTCTAGAAATGAAATGAATACAATCAGAAAGAGAAAACAAAAAATATCAGGTTAAAATAATTAGCTAAAAAGGCATAATTGTCACCTTTATGGATGAAGGGTAGAGGTTACGGAGCAGCAAAATTTGCGTTGTTGAAATAAACCTACCCCTTTCATTAAATTGCTGAAGAAAATTAGAAAAAAATATTTGACAATCAATTAAACTTTCTATATCAATACTACTATTATTTGTTACGAAAACTGCAAAGATTTAACAACATTGGACCCGATTTTCGACTTTAATGATGAGTAATGCCTGATATTGTTGAACAAATCGACCAAAAATTTATGACGTCAGCGCTCTTTACGGAGCACCAGACAGTCATTCAGTTTTGAATTTCGGTTGAATAAAACAGACGGAGACTTAATAGCTGATGGATGCATCTTGATATTGATAAAATACATAAAAACAAATGCTACAAGAATAGAAGGAATGTGTTTTTATGATGATTAGATACATAAGCACGCGATTTTGGTTGGAGTTGAACAAAAAAGTAAACGAAAATAAGTAAAGTGATGCCGTTTTCTCCCTTAATGGTGACCCGACTTTGAACGATTCCAAGATGAAAGCACAATACCGTATATCAGGTAATTTTGGCGTCTTTGTTGGCGGATGCAATAAAGTCGCCAAATTTAAAAGCGCCAAATTTTCAAGTCATAAAAGACGGAATTTATTCAGCTAGAGACCCCCACTGTAAATGATATCGACCGTTTTCAACCAGGTAATGACTCTATGTGCGTAATATATACACCGATGTAGGTCATGTCGTAATTACAGGTACCATTGTTTACCTTCAAACAAACAATTAACGCCGGTACAAACAATTGAATCCCTGTGCTAATCCAATCACCTAATCAGCAATAAATGCAACAGGTACCCAAACGACAACGAGTGCTTTGCTTTGGAAAGTTTACACACGGGTACCGATTATTGAGGGGTAAAAACTAGTAGAATGTAAATTTTGACTTTCAACGCTCGGACGTGTGGGTCGTTATCTTAAATAGTCGAGCATATCTCCCCCCCCCCCAAAAAAAATCCGAAACATTAACTGCACGATCACCGCTAAGTTCTCTGTTAAAATAGAGTGTCCATAATTAATTATGTGTATGAACAGCGTCTTTTACATTTATGAATAAAGCACAGAATAAGGTTTTTTTTTAATTAAGTTTATAGTCATTTTATGTTTGTTTAGGCGGTCATTAAACATTGAGACGCTAATGTATTTGACCATTATTATTTTGGCGGATGTTTTAAACAATCCGCCAATTTTAAAAGCGCCAACATTTCAAACACCCAATTTGGACCAAATTCGCCAAAATTTCCCGAGGCCAAAATTACCCGATATACGGTATGATACAGAAGTAGAAATGCACATGAAAATAGAATATATCTTTCTTATCAAAATACATGAAAAGATATTTAAATTTTATACAGATGAGAGGTGTTGTTATTTCTTTTAAAATGTCAAATTTATAGTGGACATCTGACGACGTCGTTATTTTCTATTAGCTGCTCCGTTACCTAGAACCTTACGTTGTTCAAAAGGGCATTTGGAAGGTTATTATTGACCAAACGTAATGAAAATTCGTATATGTATTCAAAATTATCCGTATTATAAGGAAATCAACATGGCTTTTATCAAATTCTACAGATCTTCCCTTAAATGGTATTGTCCATGGACTTTCGGAACAGCCCACGTATACATTTACTTAACGGAGAGTGCGCGGCTCCAAATTTCCTGTAGGATCGTTTCAGTAGCATATCCAAACAAAATATTATGGAGGGGGATTAGGGTCACAATGCTATTTGACTTGCTTACATGCTTCATGCTATGTTGCTTCATTCAATGTTTGATTATTCCATGTTCATTTGTTTTGCTTTCATTTCAAATTGACTTTATTGCATTTGTCTTCCTTCTTTATGCAATGTTGCTTCCTTGCATTTTACATTTGTCCTTCGTCAATGCATAATTGTCGTTCTACCATGCGTTATGACATCTTTCATTGTGCCATCATTCTTTCGTCCTAATGCCATTATTGCTTCGTCAATGCTAACCTCAATTTTGATACCAGGTGGCGCTCTGTTTGTGTCCGTTCCTTGAAATGAACTTTGAGACGTCCCCTGTTGCAGTACTTGGAAAAATGAGTTATAAATAGCGGAAAAAAGCAAAAGCCGATTGAAATATTTGAACAAAAAAAAAAAAAACAGGAGAAATCATTAAATGATAAGTACTTGAGCCTTTTCTGTTTGTTTGGTTCTTTTGTTTGTTTTGTCATTGATACAGTAATAGCCATTTGGGAATTTGAAAGCTCTAAGTTTTACCTTGGTGTGGTAATGACATCGTGGCTCAGCGGTTATCATGCCAGAGACTAGTTGCATTTTTCTTTTCCGCGTGGGTTCGAATCCCATCGGCTACATAATTTTTTTTTCTGAACTGTGAGTAGGAAATTATATAAAAGTCAGTTTTTTTCTGAGATATCGTGGGAAAGGCGGTATTTCATATCGAAAAATTCTAGATAAATTGAAACTGCCGCGCGTCCTACACTGATCGAACCTTTAAAACTGCCGCGCGTCCTACACTGATCGAACCTAGAGATCAACATCCCCCGGCCCCATTGATTCAGTCAATAATGCAGTTTCTAGTCTCCTTTCATAATTTTGACCTTGAAAATTTACCTTTTGACATCTCTGTATCCCAAAATTACTCCAAGCTGTTGTCCTGGACAAGAGCGTAGGAGATGGGGGGGGGGGGGGAGCAGGGGCCGCGCTACTGCTCGCCAGTTCTTTATAGACTTTCTGAATAATTTAGCTATTCTGAACCATCCTTTATACATATTACTTTATCCATGTACATGAAGACATTTAACTCAATCTAAATAGAATGTTATTACATGTAATGATAGAGGGTATAGAAAGTATTTTCTGATAAGTCAATATTTTGCTAAAAATAATTCCTGGCTTGCTACCACTCGCCAGACATTTATAAATTCATGTACTCAAAATTTAGAATTGCACCAGAAATGTTAAAATTTGTGCATACCGAACAGGAAACCCCATATTTTTTTAATCTCTTTCTCCCCCCCCCCCTTGTTTTTTTATTATCTATTTATTTATTTTATTTATTTATTTATCTTATTTATTTATTGGTTTTTTTCTTGCTTGTTAGAAATTTTGGGATGTTGTGCCCCTCCACTTTTCAGGCAGAGCTACGCCGTTGCCGGCGTTGGTCCAGGACTACGCCTGCTCAGGAACGTGGCACAAAATTCACAGCCTTTTGCAACAATGGCCAAAATCTACACCTTTATTGTGTTCCTATACTCCGTGTCAGGAGCGCAAGGAAGGTATATGGCAAACTTGTCAGATTCTTCTCAGTTGTTCAGTGGCGGATCAAGCGCCCCCTTTGCCGGGGGTCAAGGGGCGAATTTTACCGATTCTGCTGATTTTACTGATGTACCTGTTTTTGCCGGGAAAATATTGGGTCTGTGCAGGAGCATCCCCTAAATCCGCCACTGTTGTTCGACCCAAGATTAAGGTTAAGATTGAAATCCAAGCGTTTGATGCTTGCAAGGATTGACCTTGAACATTAACCTTCATAAGTCCATACTTCAAAGTCAATTGTTATAGAAGTTTTATCTTTTTATGCAAGAATCATCCTATTTATAGTACAGAAACGACATTGACGGGCATATAAAAGGCAATTAATTAAAATTATGACTTTTCATAGATGACTTGCAAGCGACGACAGTGAGCCAACGAAGCTTTCGCAAAGTTTTGTAATAAAAAATGATTTTTTATTTCAACTGAATAATGATAACATACAGTTGCCCGCCATTTTTTTCCAAAACAATACCCCCCAAGAAAAACTGAAAAAAAATGTATCAAAAACATTTTTATAAGTACCCCCAATTTTTTCCTACATTCTCTTCTGGGCAGATGGACAACATGGTCAATTACATCATGATACATAAAATTAACAAAAGGAAAAAAAGATTTTCCTCGTCCGGGATTCGAACCCACTCGGAAAAGTGTGACACTCAGAAATGTGATCACGGTGTTAACCACTACGCCACCAGATTCTTCACCCATCGATGTAGTTTATAGTGTTAAAAATTACAAAAATCTGATGCATACAAAATCAAATATTTACTAATTACTTCATAATATTTTTCAAATATTTATACAGCCAATCTACTTCTGTCCTCTCGTGCGATAATATAATTACTTTCCGAACGATACTGTAGTAGAATTTAAAAGAAATTTCTAACGACAGGGGATGTTTCAAAGTTCATTTCAAGGATCGGGCACATGCGGTCGCGCGAAGCGCCATCTGGTATCAAAATTGAAGTTAGCATTGACGAAGCAATAATAGCATTAAGACGAAAGAATAATGGCAGTAAGAAGGATGTCATAACGCATGGTATAATGACAGTTATGCATTAACGAAGGACAAATGTAAAATGCAGGGAAGCAAAATTACACAAAGAAGAAAGATAAAGTCAATTTGAAATGAAAGCAAGACAAATGAACATGGAATAATCAAACATTGAATGAAGCAACATAGCATGAAGCATGTAAGCAAGTCAAATAGCATTGTGACCCTAATCCCCCTCCATAAAATATATGTTCATCAAGTTTCATCAAAATTTTTTCAGCCGTTCTTGAAAAGAAGTCGAAAATGTAAAGTTTACGACGGACGCCGGGAGCATGCTATGACAATGAGATAAAGAAGATTCTGACGATAATCTCAACAGCACTCACAATAGAGCACCAAATGACACATCGACGGACCCCTAGCAAGCTAGAGGTGGGACCAGCTGCTTGGGAGGAGTATAGCTCACTTGAGCTTCACTCAGGTGAGATAAAACTGATGAAATTAGATTCCTGACTCCAATCTGCAGCTTCAAGAATTTTCTTGATGGATGCACCATTGAAGAGGGCCCGTGAAGCTCCAACTGTTCGTGTCGAGTGAACTGTTCGTGTCGAGTGAACTGTTCGTGTCGAGTGAACTGTTCGTGTAGAGTGAACTGTTCGTGTAGAGTGAACTGTTCGTGTCGAGTGAACTGTTCGTGTAGAGTGAACTGTTCGTGTAGAGTGAACTGTTCGTGTAGAGTGACCTTTCACTCCTGAACATTCCTTCTTGATAGGTTTTACTAACCACCTAAATTAGTCTGATATTATACAGGCTTACGTGGCTCATTTGTCGATGAAAACAATTTCGTTTCATTTCCCCCTCTGCATCATATCTGAAGCTTTTAGTACTCTTTAGATAATAAAATGATGCACATTTCGGATCTAGAAGTTTGTTCTCTGCAAATGAACAAATACCTTACTACCATAGTGAGAGGGACGATCTTGTTTAGCAAGTCCATGACGAATAAAAGTAACTCCCTTCTTGTGTACAGATAATGATCCCTCTCCAATGCGCAATGACTGCAAGTCACTGCATCTTCTTAAAGTAGTATTTATGGCTATCAGAAAAACAGTTATCATGGTAACATAATTTAATTTTGCCTTTTTCATAGGTTCAAAATGCAGTTTCTCTAACATTTTCAAGACCCTGGGCAAATTCCACTCTGGTAAAAGTTTTCATACTTGGGGCCTTCAATTGAAAATTCCCTTCAAAAGCCTAGCATCTGATTGTTGACCCACTTGTCTACCACCAACAGAGTTGGAAAAAAGTATAGAACGGTATCCTGCTATAGTCCTATATAACAAACCACAAGTATACAAGGATGTCAAAATTCGGCGACTTGAATTAAATTTGCCATATAGAGATCAATTTGTTTTGAATTACACCAATTACTGTATCTTTTGAATTTTGAAATGTAATCTTTCTGTGCGTCTTCTCGCCAGGAGGCACATAGCAAGTCTCTGGTTTGTTTAGAGAAGCCTCTCTTTTCAAATTGTCGGTTGAGAGAAACTAACCTTTCAGATTGATAATTTGTGGATTTGGATTATTAACATGTATCATTGATATTGGGTTGGTTTAATAGACTCGATGTTACTGGAAGATTGATTTGACAATCTATCATAAGTTCTAGAATCCTTGCAGTAGGGCGGCCAAGAGCGATGTGCACATGCGGCAGCCGTTGCTAAGGCTTGCGCATGAATATGCGTTCGAGCTAGTGTCTCCTTTACTAGGTACTTTTTGTCCGAAAGTTAGTCGCATGAAAAAGCTGATTTCAATGATATCTTGCGACGACATAATTAATATTGACCTTTCTTATTATCTATAAGATTGAAGATTTCTTGTATAGATAAAAAAGAACACAATTGGTATCGTCTATTTGACGGCAGATTTTCAAGTATGCTTCACTCCAAATCCAATATGTGTAGGATATAATGGGATATAATTGGAGTGGAATGAGATGGATAGGATAGGATGGGATGGGATAGGATAGAGTGAATATGAGGTTGATACAGGATGTAGGATGGTGGATATGATAGGATAGAATTGTAAGTAGGTTGCAGTACTGTAACATGATTATTTTATCACAAAATAATATAAATACATGAAATCAACATGTTATACACAGCTAAAGAACCCACGTAATCGATCTGCTATTTTTTGTCTTGACAAGGACAGTGAATATGTGACCACTGTCCAGCAAAAACAAATTCTGTTCGTTTTCGTCCTTCATCTCAGATTCAGATAATACCAATTGTCGGATCCTTCATTTCCACGTGTTATCTACCACGTGATGTTTATACAAATATGTGCCAACATGTGTTCGCATACGGTATTCAATGGAGAAAGGTAGCTGTAGACTCAATTCCAATTTGACAAAAATACATTATTCATAACATAATTCTGATGAGACCATATGTAACTTTTAAGTGTATTTCACCTACAGTACTTTTGTAATACACCTGCATATCGGGTATTTTAAGGTAGCCAACATATTAATAAAAAAATGAAAGTGGCAAGTACCATTACAATTTGTAATTATTTTTTGTAATTTTGTTACATCAATGTAACAAAAAATGACAACGATGTAGCAAAAGTTGACAACAGCGCGATTTAGGGATTCCCTCAAAAGGGGGCTTCGAAAATTCATAATAACGACATTACGTCATAAATGTATATATATTCGGAAATGGTTTTTCCAAGACAGTCATTTTGAAATTCATTTCATTAAATCAGACTTGAACAAAAATGTTATTAGCAAAAAGAAAAAACTTTTATGGCCATATATACTAATTGTGTGTGAGATCATTTCTTAATTATTATTAAGTTGGTATCAAATGGATAAGTATGAAATCCCACAAATGTGAGTAAAAAGATAATGCCTAATAAGTTAAACTATTTGTATCTAACAGCTGAGTTTGTCGGCACATATAAGTTCATCATTAGCATATTATAATCAAAGGTAAAAATCGTTATTTTGTGCGGAAGTAGGCAATTATGGGTTTACTGTGATTTTGTAAGACACTGCAGTGCATGTGCGGAAACATGAATTGCATGTACAATTCTTTTGTAGCATATTTGAAGTGCATTTTTATCACATAATTTTGTCCTTGATTTCTTTGTTATTAGCAGAATCCTTCCAAGAAATCTCAAGGAGAGATTTTATTTTTCTGGACAGCCCGATAAATGGATAAATCTAATTATGTATTACATAAATATAGGATCTCAAATGAATTTTCATTTCATACGATGTATTATGAAACGAGTTGTGTGTTTTATATCCCCGAGCCTAGGCGAGGGGATATAAAACGGACAACGAGTTTCATAATACATCGTATGAAATGAAAATTCATTTGAGATTCTTTTTATCACATGATATTGCCTAAAAATGTGTATTTCTAACGTGAAATCAACGTTTCCGAGAACTATAAAGGCGAACCACGCCGTGATCTAGAAGTCGTCTGCTACGCCATGAGAAGTAGTGTCCCCATCGTATAGATATTCTGTGCGTAAGAGAAAAGTATTTCAATTTTGAAATGTATTTTAATGCAAGAATTAATTCAGCAACAACAATTTTAATCATTGATAGTGACTCCGGGTCTGAATTTAACAGTTGACCGATATTTGAAAGGTCACATTTGTCAAGGTTTATGTGATTAGGTTCCAAAATTGACCAATCGCATTCAAACAGAGCGATATGTAACGTGTTATCATATCATATATTTATGAAATGGCTTTATGAAACTGCATAACGGGTGCATCATGTGATAAAAGAACGTATGATACTTTACATTTTATGAGGTATATTATCCAGCACGTATTCATACCACGTGTCTCTTTCTTTGGTCGTAAAAAGGTTAACATGTGTTTTGTATTTAGTTTTTACGACTTTCCCCATCATATAACATTATCCTCATATAATTTTTGCCTCTTTGTTGAATGGTCCACTTCTGTGTATTTATAATTCATAGGGAGCGACATATTTAAAGTGGTTTTGATACAGTTGATCTCTTTTTGTGCATCTTCAATAATAAGAAAGTGTTGCAACTCTATACCTTCCGAAGAAAAATTCTAACCAATTTATTATACATCAGACACGTGTTTCGGATATTTAAATCCTCATCAGGGATGCTTTCATCCAAAGCCAAAATTGATCTTTTTAAAATTGAATTTGTGCAGAGAGTGTTCGGCTCCAAATTACCTGTAGGGTCGATTCAGTAGCATATCCAAATAAACAAGTTAAAAGTCATGTTTGTAAAACATTAATGCCCCCCTACCCCTTCTGTGATTAAAGTCCGTCACAACTTTATTCTTGCATTGATACAACCTGAGGGGGTATAAAGTAACAGTGTAATGAAAAAAGTCAAAGAAGTATAACTGTCAGGAGGACCTGTATGTACAGCATTTATGCTTTGTTAAAGCTCTTCTTCTAATAAACTTCTACAAGGTAATTAATAGTATTCTATTAAATAATCATATTCAACAAACCTGATACTGAACAATATGTTGGTAAATTTTCCAACCAAAATTCAAGGGGCATAACTCTGTCAATTTTTTTTGATCGGATTCGAAGTGCAAGGGGCATAACTCTGTCAAATTATTTTTGATCGGACCCAAATATAAACTTGACCTAGATTTTGATTTGATGTGTCTGTACACAAGATTAATTTCAGTATGTGAATACACTCCAGAGATATTGAACGAAAATCCTGAAATTTTGGTACTTTTCGAAAAGCAAGGGGCTAAACTTTGTCATTTTTTTTCATTGGACCCAAATATGAACTTGACCTAGATTTTAATTTGATGTGTCTGTACACAAAATTTCATTTCAATATGTGAATTCACTCCAGAGGTATTGAACGGAAACTTATGTCGTGGACCGACCGACCGACAGACAGAAATTCAGACAGCGGCAAAGCAATATGTCCCCTCTTCTTCAAAGGGGGGCATAAAAATTTTTGATTGAACCCAAATATGAACTTGACCTAGATTTTTATTTGAAGTGTCTGAAAACAAAATTTCATTTCTATATGTAACTCCACTCAAGAGATATTGAACGGAAACCCTGAAATTTTGGTATTTTTCGAAGTGCAAGGGGCATAACTCTGTCAAAATTTTGTTCATCGGACCTAAATATGAACTTGACCTAGTAGATTTTCATTTGATGTGTCTGTATACAAAATTTCATTTCAATATGTAACTCCACTCAAGAGATATTGAACAGAAACCCTGAAGTTTTGGTATTTTTCAAAGTGCAAGGGGCATAACTCTGTCCAATTTTTTTTTATCGGACCTAAATATGAACTTGACCTAGATGTTCATTTGATGTGTCTGTATACAAAATTTCATTTCAATATGTAACTCCACTCAAGAGATATTGAACGGAAACCCTGAATTTTTTGTATTTTTCGAAGTGCAAGGGGCATTACTCTGTCAAAATTTTGTTGATTGGACCCAAATATGAACTTGACCTAGATTGTCATTTGATGTATCCGTATACAAAATTTCATTTCAATATGTAACTCCACTCAAATGATTGAAGGGAAACCCTGAAATTTTGGGGTTTTTTTTCGAAGTGCAAGGGGCATAACTCTGTCAAAATTTTGTCGATCGGACCCAAATATACACTTGACCTAGATTTTCATTTGATGTGTCTGTATACAAAATTTCATTTCAATATGTAACTCCACTCAAGAGATATTGAACAGAAACTTTGAAATTTTGGTATTTTTCGAAGTGCAAGAGGCATAACTCTGTCAAAAATTTTTTCCATCGGACCTTAATACGAACTTGACCTGGATTTTCATTTGATGTGTCTGTATACAAAATTTCATTTCAATATGTAACTCCATTCAAGAGATATTGAACGGAAACCGTTGAAATTTTGGTATTTTTCGAAATGCAAGGGGCATAAATCTGTCAAAAATTTTTTGATCGGACCCAAATATGAACTTGACCTAGATTTTTGTTTGATGTGTCTGTATACAAAATTTCATTTCAATATGTGAATCCATTCCAGAGATATTGAACGGAAACTGATGTCGCGGACCGACCGACAGACCGACAGACCGACCGACAGACCGACCGACCGACCGACAGCCGCAAACCTATATGTCCCCTCTTCTTCGAAGGGGGGCATAAATATATATTCAAAGTAGCACTGGAGGGATGGTGCTAAGATGTTACTCTCCTTTAATCTCGATGATATTTTTAATCAAATGATAAGTTTCCGAAATAGCAAAATAATATTTATGACGACAAATTGATAAAGGGCCAAAGCACTCTTTTCAGGCAACAGAACTGGAAAGAAGTAATTAATACACTTAAAAATATATGTCATGGGGAACGAGTTAACTGCTTCACACTGCAACAGGAAATATATGTTTATTTTTAAAAATAATAAGGAAGTGTTCCAACTTCATACCTTCAAACCAATTTATTATACATCAAACACGTATTTGGATATTTAAATCCTCATCACTGATGCATACATCAAAGTGATTTCTAGACACAGCCAAAATTGATTTTAATAGAGCCCTCTGGTTATATTTTTTTTAAATTAAATGTACAATTTGCAGAGAGTGCGCGGCTCTAAAATCCCTGTAGGGAATCAAGATCACAGCTCAAAAAATATATATAAGAAATATACCAATGTTATCCAATGTTTAAATCAAATTTAAATCTTGTGCTGCATTCTTTATCAGAGGAAATATAAATTCCTCATTATTGTACGTAAAATAAGATATAAATTTAATAATATTTTGTACTGAGGATATTGTGATAAGTTTTTGCGTCTTTTTAGCAATTATCCTGATCAGAATCCCAGGCATGGAAACGACCTACGCGGAGTTCGACATAACCTTCTTACTGATATAGAATTCAAGCTACTTTCATCAACAAAGTTTTCTTTATTCTGTCTGCATGAATTTCCCCCATAAGGCTGTAGCCTCATGTCGTAGATTAATGTCGTGAATACTAGTAAAGGATTTGAAAAAGACATCAAAAACGTGTCACAAATTAGATATAGGATTTTAACGAAATGGACAAATTTTAGTCATACATCCTTCTGGATCACTCAGATTAAATTAGTTTTTCAATCAATGCAGTGCATTTTAAAGAGGGTAACCTCTCGGGCCTATCTGACCCCAGCCCTGGATCCACCCCTAAATGGATCGGGCCGAAAAGTACTTCATGTATACCACGTTTCATCAAATTCCTCCAAATGGTTTCAGAGTAAATGTCGAAAATGTAAAAAGTTAACGGACGGACGGATGGACGACAGATGCCGGACATACCTCAGGTGAGCTTATGAGTTATACCCATGAGATATAAAGTCCTTTTTTAAGCAGGACGGAATGATAGACGGACGGAGGGTTAAAAGAAAAATACAAGTAAGAAATTTAAGTTTTAAAATGAAGACGCGATGTAGTTTTCTTTTAAAAAATGACAACCCGATAAAATCTTAATTTTTGCATTTTTACAAGATTACAAATAAACATTTATTTCTTTTTAATTCCCATAGATATTTTATGACATGATGGCACAGTCTTTTTGTCGGATTTCAAGTTCCTTTGATCTCCTACTTACTGTAAAAAATGAAACATTAATATTCATCTTCATGCATTAGTAATGAAATTCACTATGGTATATTTTCTCGTCTTTGCTCTAGTCAAACTTGACTTCTAATAGAACTTTCTCATGGATTCGGAAATTCCATTCAATAAAAACTCATTTATTTCACTATTAATTGATTATTGACAACCATTGCATGCATAATTGATAAATTTGTAAATGTATAATACAATCCGTATTGTACAATTACTGCACGGATGAAATGTTGGTTTAAACTGTGAGGAATTGACCCTTCCGATTGCGGGAAAATAATGCAAAATTTCGTGACGTCACAATGCTTTTACCTCGGAAAAACAAGCTTCGAACCTCGGTCAAACATCGAAATTGCATTGTTACGTCATGAAATTTCTCAAATTTTTCCCCCGTTCGGAAGGGTCAATTGAATTTGGCACAAGGTTTATCTTTATCTTTAGTCACAAGACTTGTCAGAAGACGGCATACCTCACCGTGAAGGTTTTTGATAATGTAATGATATTTTGTAAGAATAGCGAGATATGACCAAGCAATGGTTTAAAACTATGTAAAACTCCAAGGTCAATGTCATTAGGTCAAAAGGCAAAATTCAAAATTAAAGGTCTGGTCACAAGGAATCCATATGTGAAATTTAAAAGCCCTGACTCTTATAGTTCATGAGATATAGTATAGGTATAAGATATAGATTGAACTTTCCAAAGCCAAAATTTACAATAAAATTGTTTAAAATACAACCATTTGTTCATCTATACATTAATTGGATATAATTAATCTCAATTTATTGTTTTATAGACGTTTAATTTTCGGGTACACAATTTTCGGAAAACTTCGAAAATTGTTATATGCATAAACCAGGCCGGGGAAACTTCCATATATGGAAGTGATTGAGCGAGGTCTCTTATTCAACCAATCGTGTGAATGAACTATGCATTATGGGAGTACATGTACTAGTAACATAGTAATATCGAGTGTATATTTTGGCTTTAGTACTGTCATCAAAATGCTGCACTATCACTGAAATTGCTTCCAATGTTTGTCACTTAGCCCTAAGAGGTTTATAAATCGATTCTAAAATCAAAACCCTTAAAGAGCTGTTAAGATAAGGGTTTGATTTAGCCCTGAAATCACTAGGTTATTGTGTGTTGTCCTTCTCTTTTGGGAGCCGTGGGTTGGAATAAAAATATAAAGTATCGGAAGATTCCTACTAGGTATTTTATAGATAGATGTTATAATTACGGGTTGAAGTGGTAGGGGATAACAAAAAACGTCAAACATCGAGCGAAAGTCACAAAAGCCAACATTTTACACAAAGTGATGTTTATTATGCTTCAGTGCCTTTACATGTCTAAATTGCATAGAAGAAATTAACTTTGAAGAAAGTATATCGATATAATCGGCGCAAAAAATCCGCAATCAGATACAGATACTTTATTCCTTAAATCATACGATTTATCGGTAACAGTAATGAGTAGAATGATATTTTCAAAAAATAATTACAAGAGCCCCAGGGGGCACAACGCTCACCTGAGACCCATGCACGCTCTAATTGACATACTGACATTGAATACTGATAGTGCCAGTACCAGGATTTTAGCCCACAACCTTTCTAACAAGATTTTTGCCGGATGCAGACAAGTTTTTTTTTCAGACAACCTTTAAAAGTACAAACAAGAGAAAATAGTCACATTTCAAAACAACAACTTTTTTACTGATTTGAAAAGATGGATTATGCGATCCAAAGTCATATGCCCAGCTAGTATAGTTCGATTATGCAACATCAAAAATAAAATCATTTTGTAAAATTCCACATTAATGTGCAACAGAAACAGAATAAAACAATGAAATGATTTCATAAATTAAGTTTATTTAAAATTGAACACCAAACCTTTCATTATTAATAGCTAGAATGCCAGAAAATAATAAAGCCTGTGTTTGTGAAACACGAATGCCCCGCGGTGGCATCTTTGTTGGTATAAACACCATTTTCTGTTAAGTATGTGAGAGGTCAGGGTCAGAGTAATGTTGGTATCAATGGAAAGATCTTGTCACAAAGAATACACATGTACAATATGAAAGCCCTATCACTAACCATTCAAAAGTTATGCCCAATGTTAAAGTTTTTGAAAAGTAGGTCAAAGGTCAAGGTCATGAGGTCAAAAATTTTGATATCAATGGAAAGGTATTGTCACAAGGAATACACATGTGAAATATGAAAACTTTATCACCTTCTATTCAAAAGTTATGCCCAATGTAAAGTTTTTCGGACAAACAGACAGACGGACAGGCCAAAAACTATATGCCCCCGTATCTTTGATTCCGGAAGCATAAAAAACAAAGACTTTTCGGTTTTGCCTTTATTCTATTAAATTATACAGAAATCTATGAATGAGAGCTTTTGAATAGTATTGATTTCATCTTAATACATGTAACGTACAGTCAAAATCGTGTTAATCCAATTAACACAGACAAGTTGTTAGCGGACAATATTAATTCAAGTGAGTTGTGCAGAAATTGAGCCAATTTATTTTTCCAAACAGCAGTGTACGGTGTATCAAACCTCATGACCCAGTGAAGCCACTTGGACAAATTATTTTCGGTAAATATGCTGAAATGCGGCGCTTGGAAATGTATTTTTAGCATATTGAATCAATAGTTGTGATAAATTTAACTTCGAACTTGATCTTGTCTTTTATGCAATCTACAGATAGGTTTGAAAATATGCAAAATTCGGAACATTTTCGATGAGGACGCAGAGTTCCTGTAAAAAAAATGAAATTTGCGAAAAAAGGACATGCATGACCCCCCCTCTTTTTCTTTACATTTTTATGCGTGCCAAAGATTCGCAATCAAAAAAGACCAATTTTACAGACTTCCGGGCATTACAAGTCAGTCAAAATTTTTAGTGTGCACCTTTTTATTTCCTGTAGTTACCCCTACTAAAGGGGCAAGGAGGTATTGAACCAATCAAATCTGTAACAGAAGATATATGGCGACTATGTTTACCATAGATACAGAAATAAGACAGAGAAAATAAGCATTAAATAGGGAAATTGTTCTGAAATATGCATGTATGCAAAAAAAGCAATCCAAGGAATGCTTGTGTCGCCTGCGTAGCGGATTTTTTTTTTATTGAAATTAGGTCAAATATCAAGGGCAAGGTCACTAGGTTAAAAATTATGGAATATTTAGAAAGGTCTTTTCATAAGGAATACAAATGTGAAATACCAAAGCCCTATCACTTACCACTCAAAAGATATAGCAAATCATAGATTTGTTGAAAAGTAGGTCAAATATATAGGGCAAGTGCACGAGGTAAAAAATGATGGTATGTGAAGAAAGGTCTTGTCACATGGAATGCACATGTGAAATATCAAAGCCTATCACTCAGCAATCAAAAGAAATAGCCAATCTAAGATTTTTTGAAAAGTAGGTCAAATATCTAGGTCAAGGTCATGAGGTCAAAAGTTATGATATGTGTAGAGAGGCCTTGTCACAAGAAGGAATACACATATGAAATATCAAAGCTCTATCACTTACCAATCAAAAGATATAGCAAATCTTAAATTTTTTGAAAAGTAGGTCAAATATCTAGGTCAAGGTCATGAGGTCAAAATTATGGTATGTGTAGAAAGGTATTGTCAAAAGGAATACACAAGAGAAATATCAAAGCCCTATCACTTGCCAATCAATAGATATAGCCAATCTTGGTGTTTTTTTTAAAGTAGGTCAAATATCTAGGTCAAGGTCATAAGGTTAAAAAATATAGTATGTGAAAAAGGGCTTGTCACAAGAAATACACATGTGAAATATCAAAGCCCTATCACTTACCAATCAAAAGATATAGCCAATCTTAGATTTTTTGAAAAGTAGGTCAAATATCTAGGTCAAGGTCACGAGGTCAAAAAATATGGTTTGCATAGAAAGGTCTTGTCACAAAGATTACACATGTGAAATATCAAAGCCCTATCACTTGCCAATCAAGAGAAATAGCCAATATTAGATTTTTAGAAAAGTAGGTCAAATATCTAGATCAAGGTCACAAGGTCAAACATTATATGTGTAGAAAGGTCTAATCACAAGGAATACACATGTGAAATATCAAAGCCCTATCACTAATCAATCAAGAGATATAGCCAATATTAGATTTTTAGAAAAGTAGGTCAAATATCTAGGTCAAGGTCACAAGGTCAAAAATTATGATATGTGTATAAAGGTCTTGTCACAAGGAATACACATGTGAAATATCAAAGCCCTATCACTTACCAATCAAAAGTTATGGGGTGTGACACCCAAGTTTGACAGACAGACGGACAGACGGAGGGACGGATGGACGGACAGACGAACAACAGACAAAGTGATCCCTAAGTGTTGCTGTGCTTCGCAGGCGACACAAAAAGTCAACATCTTAAAAATAAATTCAGAGTATATTTGATAGCGTATGTGGCCAAGTTAATTTGAAGTATGAAAATAAGTACACAAAGCCAAACTAGCTATAGCTTGTCTTATTTAAAAAATCATTAAAAATCTAAAAGTTGATATTTTGACAAAATTCTTTCACAGTTTCATTTCTAGCGATAAATATAAAAATAAAAAGAGAAAAAAAATGAAAAAGGGAAAAAAAAATTGTTGGGGTCCCGCCGGGGTTTGAAGCTACTCCCCATGGGTCCATTTGGCATGGAAAACATACATTATACCTATGTACAATCTTAAAAAATATTCCTTAAAAATCCAAAAGTGGATATCTTGACAAAATTCTTTCACTTGTAGGGTACCATGCATGAGTACCTCATACCTACAAATTGTCATGACAATCTGAAGAGTGGTTATAGAAAAGAAGCAGAAAATGTATGAAAATCAACCCCCCCCCCCTTCCTTTTTACATAAGAAAAAAATTCATAAAAAATCAAAAAAATAAATTTTAAGCATAAAATACATATCAAAGCATTAAGTAAGTTAAATATGATAAATATGTAGTAAATGAGTGTGTAAAATCATACACTTATTGAGTTATTTAAAGAAATAGTGCAAAAATGTGCATTTCTGACAAAGTCCGAAAAGACGTCAAAAACGCGTCAAAAATTTGACTTCGAAGTGGAACCAAAAATAACAACACTTCTTAAGACATCTCTCTAGATCATCCTGATGCTTTCGGTTTGTCGATACATGCTTCGGTTCTGAAGAAGAAGTTTGTCAAAGGAGGGTACCCCCCGTGACCTACTTTTGGCTGTGTTGGCGCCACCTGTTGACAGATCCAGACGAAAAACAACAACACTTGTAGGGGACCATGAGTACTTCAAACTTACCAAGTTTCATCAAAATCCCTTCAGCCGTTCTGGAGAAGAAGTTTAAAATGTGAAAAGTTTACGACGACGGACGACGACGGACGACGACGGACGACGACGACGACGACGACGACGACGACGACGGACGACGGACGACAGACGCAACACTATGACAATAGCTCACTTGAGCCTATGGCTCAGGTGAGCTAAAAAAGCATAACGTGTGGTCTAATTAGTACATTACAAAAAAGAACATCACAACGCAAAAAGGAGTGCATATCAAATACATAAATGTATAGGTATATTATTGGAGGCAAATAAAATCCATTATGTTGAACAGACCAAAAGATTTAAAGGAAGGAAGTGAGAATAGACTACATTCAAGAGAAGATGAAATACATGTAAATCATAAACAAAAAATACGAAGCAAATATCATATGACAAAGACAATGAGATTTAATAAAGGTGTATCAAATAATCAAAGTTATAACACAACTTATAAATCACAAAAAACTATGTTGAGAAGTATAGGTAATACGCATAGATTAGAGACAAAGACAAATGACATATAGAATGAGATTTTGTGTTACAAAATTTCTTGAAATTTCTAAAACGTGGGTCCTGTAGCATCATATCCCACCCATTCTGCTACGTCTTTTGGTACATTCTTGGACATAATTTTCATACTTTTTGGCCATATTATGATGCTATTGAATTTAAAGACGTTTAACGTTTGAACTACTTGGTGAGTGTCACTGCTGGTGGACCAAGAGTCCCCGAGGGCACATGTAACCAAGTTCGATCAACTTCGGTTGATCGTCTGTCTCTTCAACGCATTCGAAATTTTCTGTTACAAAATTTCTTGAAATTTCTAAAACGTGGGTCCTGTAGCATCATATACCACCCATTCTGCTACGTCTTTTGGTACATTTTTGGACATAATTTTCATACTTTTTGGCCATATTACATTGTTTAGATTAAGGATCACTGACGAGGGTTTAGTACCCGAAACGTGCATGTCTGCTCCATGCTGAAAATTTACCAGGTATTAAATTATGCTATTGAATTTAAAGACGATTAACATGTAATAAAATGTACCAAACAACAAATTAACAGAATTATAATAATATAATAACTTATTGAGTCAAACTTGAATTTCAAAGCTTTGATGCGATGTAAAGAAATTTACCTAAACTGTTTAATTCTGTCACGTTCCGAACAGTTAAAAGCTGAATGAGTTTGAAAACACTTGGTCGTTTGTAACAATATTGTTTAATGTACTTTTTCCTAAGAGAAGAGTAAAATGGACATTTTAATACAAAATGTTATTCATCCTGTATATCGTCAAGGGTACAATTATTGCATTTACGATTATTTCGTAGTTCATTTACATAATTTATTTACCAGTTTCAATATCCAGTTTATGAGAGGAAAGTCTAGGTCTAGAAATTTTTGTACTGTATTTAGTTTCAAATGTTTTTCTGAGATAATATTGAAGGTCAAAGTAGTCAATTAAATGTTTGAAAATATGTCCCTTTGCTGCTTCTCAGCTAAAATTCTCTGTTTATGTATTTCTATTGGAGCAGTTGCATTTATTTTACTTTACCACTACTTTTACCACAACTCTACGCTTCAGTGGTCACTGTGATTAGGGATTAGGCCTTGGTATTTAATATTTGATTTCCACTCTGCTGTTTAAAAAAGGGCACCCTCCAGCTAGGCAAAAACAAACAAACATACAATTTGGTGTATTGTTGTCAATAAGATGTATTATTCTGACATGGTATTTAAGGCACATTTCCCCTGCACAGGTCAGGGGACGGGAATGTGAGCTTTTTAAGCTATGGCGGAGTTTAAATAGATCCATTTGAGCCGTATTTCGATTCGAGTAATAAAGCCGTAGTGGAGCTTTTTTTCGGTTAGCCAGGATACCTTTGTCAATCTCGAATTGTGTGCGAGTTTATGCTTTTTCATCTGGTTTTTTCTCTCAAAAGGTACCAGCCAGCACACGTAAAACAGAATATTTCACAGCCATAGCTTTACATTGTTCAATACACAATCCTGTCCTGAGGCGATCCAACTACAGTTACCTTTTAAAGCTGACCTGTCACTTTTTGACATTTTAAGGTGAAAGTATAATCATCAGACAGACAGACATGCAGACGGAAAGATCATTTATTTATGTAGCAAAAATTACAACGCTTAATGTTTCTTCGTCTGAAAAGGGGAAATTTACATAAAATGTAAAATGTTTTATGTCTAAGATATGAAATGTACCCGTAAAACGTTAGGGAATTTCAGCTTTAAAAATTAACTGTAGTAGTCAATACTCGAAAACAAGATTATGTAACCCCCTAACCGCAGTGACCACTGAGGCGTAGAGTTGTGGTAAAAGTGAAATAAATGCAACTGCTCTAATATCCTTTGTTTAATCAGAGGAAAAGTATTTGTTGTTGTGACTGTTGCATTAAACAAATGGTTGATACCTATTTGGTTAAGTTCGTTTTTAAGATTAATAATCCAAATGTCATCATTATCTATCATATCCTTGTAGCATGCTGCTAGGATGCAGTTATTAGTAGTTTTCAGTTTAATCCAGTATTTAAACATCCTTAGCTTCCAATAGATCAGGAATCAGGAAACTGAAGAAGGGCTGTATTTCATACTTATCAGCCAAATCTGTAGCTTTCAGGCGCGAACTACACACAGTTTAAAATTTTTATTCCATTCCTACCGATTACACATTAAACATTTGATCGAAATACACTCCGAATAAATTAATCCATGTTATTAAAAGAAAAAAAAAATGCCAATATTGATCTCCGCTTAAGAGACAAAATTTTAAAATAGACCACCCTCCTCCCATCCGATTTCGTTTTTCACCTATGCATTGTTTCCCCCTAGCTTCAGAACCACACTCGGTCAGAAAATGTGTTGTATAAAAAAATTAATATCCGTTTCCATTGATTTCTATGTGGAAAACGCTTATTTTAACACAAATATTGGTTTAATTTATGATAATGAGTAGTATCATATATATGGACCATGTTAGTTGTCATTACTACCAAACAAATCTCAAATATTCCACTTTGGTAGGTAACATCACTGATGAGGATTTTACTAACCGAAACACATGTCTGGTGCATTAAAATTGGTTTGAAATTTTCTTCAAGGAGGTAAAGAGTTGGAACACTGCCGTATTATTGAATTGGTCCTACACATGATCTTCGGGTATCAGATTCATTCAAAGATTTATGTAGTATGTCGAAATATGTAACATATAGGGGGAGGCTGGCCTAATTCATCAGGTCAGAGTATCTATTTTCAACGCAGGGCCGGCCGGATTATTTATTTTCCAGTAACTCAAGGTCAGAATATTTACACAGCCAATTGTGCCTCATATGAAATTCATGTGAAATTTACACGAACTTTACATGAAAGTTCACATGAAATTTATATGAAACGAGCACAAACATGAAATTTACATGAAATTTTTCACATGAAATTCATGTGAAGATTTTTACATGGATGTTATGTGAATTCAGTTTCCTGTGAAGGTCGCTTAGAAAAATTCATGTGAAATTCATGTGAAGGAAATTTATGTGAAATTCATGTGAAATATTTTTCACATAAATCTTATTTGAAATTTATATAAATTTTACATGAACTTTCATGTGAAATTTACATGATGCTCATTTCATATGAATTTCATGTGAGGCACAATTGGCTGTGTATATTAACCTGTAATAATCCTGACAAGCAAAAAAAAAAACCAAACAAACAAATAACAAAAATTAGAATATATGATGCAAACATACACGCTCATCCTGGTTATGTCAACTAAATATGCCATCAATTATTTGCAGTATGCAAGACTTTCTTGGCACTTCAATAAGTCTATACACATATGAATGTACATATATTACCTGCATATCTACAACACATTGGGAGAGGGGTATGCCAAAAAAGTTTTTGCCATGTCGAGTACAAAAGTAGGTAGTGGATGTGTAATGTACTATAGGCATTCCTATAAGACTTGAAGCTTATCTAATATGCATCTCTGTTTTCATACTTGCAATTGTAATACTGTGCAAATGTCTAATTTTAATTGCCTTTTTTCAACGATGATGAACAATAACTACAAAGTCTACTCTTTGTACATAAACTCAACTTGTTTTTATAAAATGAGTTGATTTTGGTGTATTAAATAGTATTTTCCGGTTAAATTTTTGCGTTCTGTCAAGATATTGTTGTTTTAGCATACCATGCGCATTTTCAGTGTTTTTTCAGGCAAAATATTTATCAATTTCTTCAATTAAGATACATGTTTCTTGAAAATAATTTAAAATCAATTAGATAACATTCAATTTTGCAAAAATGAAGCATTACTTTTCAAATTTCATGTGAATATCCATTTATCATATCAAACTAAATCAATAAAAAGTTAAAAAAAAAATTACAAGTAATATCCATGTTTCTGGAAAAATAATGTTTTTCCATGAAACAATTTATCAAAGCTATTAGTTTCATTACTATGACAATCAATGAATTGTAATTCTATGAAATGCATTACAAGAACTATTTTCATCTCTGTAACTTTTCCAATGGAAATTCCAATTAAATGTCGATTTAAATATTTCTGCCAGAGGGAAGGGGTGATACAAATAAAAACACAAACACTCAAATATGCAAACTTTCGGCCCCCTCGGCCTTTATCCAGTGTACATTAACTTTTTTTTACTCTAGATAAAGGGGCCGAAAATTTGTGTATTTGAATGCTTGTGTTTGTAGTTGATATTCTAAAGATTTTTTTGTGTTTGGCAAAAGTCTGACTTTAACACTCAAATTAAGGACATACCATCAGGGCATCTTCGCACTGAAAACGTAGCTAACCAATGAGATTGCCGTACTTCAGGACACAGGTTTTCAATTCAATTGTCTCGCGGGTTTTGTGAGGTACGAGCTTTCCCGACGATTACACACGATGCACCCACAGCAAAATACCAAACCACCCATGAAAAACATTGTGTGTACATATAACATGTAAAGTCCAGTGACAGGCGTGATTTACATATAACATGTAAAGTCCAGTGACAGGCGTGATGTACCCGACATTGGAGATCCCTTCATTCAAGTTATCATATTTTGAATCGAGATTTTGTTACAATAAAAGTGGTAATAGAAGCAATAAAGCCCTTTTAAGGCGATATTACCTAGAAAATTCACTTAAAATTTTCAGGATCACTATCTTCAAACGCCCAAGAAGATACTCACTGTCATAACATGGTACCTTGACATATCAAAGTTATACATCCATCTAGAAATTCTATGAAAGTGAAATAATCGTCTTATGATAATCAATTATTATATGAGAACATAAAAAATAAATCTAAAAAAAAAACTTTAGTATATGGCAATGATATTTGTCTAACGATTCGATCAACAAGTATCATTCGATGTTCTAATGCCGAAAATGACAGAGGAATGAAATATCTTTATGACAATTATCTTAGTGAGATATGAAGGTATGGCTCTACCAAGTTTCTTAGTATATTGTGCTTCGTGCAATATGAATACAAATTAAAAAGATTCACATACTCCTCTTTTGATACAAGGAAGCAAATTAAAACAACAGCTGTTCAAATGAGATAAATGTGTTAGCAATCTAACCTGCCAGAATCCTGGGTACTTGTTGACCACATGGTAACCACCTGTAGTCCCATTCACTGTGTCCACCAGTCCATCAGTATATGTTATTGATGGGGGATAGGTAGCTGTACTATGATTATCACCCGGCATCACTGACTGTGCGTATCAGGCTGTTTGCTAAAACAGATGGACGAACCCCTTTATGATATACTTTTCTAATCAATAAACCGCCGCAGATAGATAATTTAACAGTGAGCGATAACAACTATATTGAACCAAAATTACAACTCATTCCCTAAACAATGATATTAGAAACATTTTGTTTTTACAAAAAATCAATCATAATCCACAAGGAAGATGATAATGTGATCATTTTTTGCACTGATATTAGCACACGAGTACTTCAGCTGCTGCGGCAGGTTTTTCATTATGCCTGTTTTCGTCGTAAGAATGTATTATTTGATCGAAAATGTTTAATTATAGATTATCCTTACATCTAAATGATAATCTATTTTACCGGTATATATCTACATATTAGTAAATTTATATTATTCTTTCAATAGTGAAGTGAGGTTAACATCTTTGCAATATCCCTCCAATGCTATTTTATTTGGATATGCTACTGAATCGACCCTACAGGAATTTTGGAGCTGCGCACTCTCTGTAAAGTAAATGCAGAAATTTAAATTCTAAAACTAACGCAAGAGGACGCTAGTGAAATTAGTTTGGACTGCTTATGAAAGGCACTTTGACTGGAAGCATCCCTGATGAGAATTCAATATTCGAAATACGTGTCTGGTGCATGAAAATTGGTTTGAAGTTTCTTCAAGAAGGTATAGAGTTGGAACCCTTCCGCATTATTGAAAAGAGTTAATACTAAACTGAGCATAATATGTAAACATAGATAATCACATATTACAAAGATCGCCTTGTGACAGCATGTTATCGGGGCAGCAAAAAATTCAATAAACTATTTTAACAAAGCTTATTTATGAATCTTTGATCAAAGATGAATCAATGGTACATGTTTTGTACATTTGACACTCACACTTAGCTCAATATTGGCATTTAAAAGCAATATCACTCAAGTGGAAAAAGTAGGTCAAGGTAATTTTATGAACGTTTGATCAAAGATACATCCAATATGCAAGTTTGGTACATGTAGCACTTGTACTTTGCTCAACAATGACTTTTAAATCCAAAATCACCCAAGCGGAAAAAAAGTAGGTCAGATGCTGGATCTGATGCATGGATCCAACTCAATATCTCAAAATGGATACTTCTGCAAGATTGGTTTCTCCAGCATCAATACTTTGTAATGTTACACATCTATAAATTCAATAGCATCATTTAAGAACAGATAAATTTTCAGCATGGACCAGACGTGCACGTATCGGGTACTTAACACTCGTCAGTGATCCTCAATCTAAACAATGTAATATGGCCAAAGAGTGTGAAAGCTATCATATCCAAAAATGTACCGAAATACCTTGCAGGATGGCTAGGATATGATGCCACAGGACCCGTTTTAGAAATTTCAAGAAATACCAAGTCACTGTAGGAAAATGTAGGTCAGATGCAACATCTGATGCATGGATTCACATCAGTATCCCAAGATGAGTCACTTGTTCAAGTTTGGTAACTGTAGCATCAGTTCTTTGTCCAATTCTGAGCTATTCCAAACTTCTTAACCAAGTCAAACTGAGCTACTCCAAACTTCTCACCCAAGTCAAACTGAGCTACTCCAAACTTCTTAACCAAGTCACTCTGAGCTACCCCAAATTTCTTAACCAAGTCTCACTAAGCTACCCCAAACTTCTCACCCAAGTCACACTGAGCTACCCCAAACTTCTCACCCAAGTCACACTGAGCTACTCCAAACTTCTTAACCAAGTCACACTGAGCTACCCCAAACTTCTCACCCAAGTCACACTGAGCTACACCAAACTTCTCACCCAAGTCACACTGAGCTACACCAAACTTCTCACCCAAGTCACACTGAGCTCCACCAAACTTCTCACCCAAGTCACACTGAGCTACACCAAAATTCTCATCCAAGTCACACTGAGCTACACCAAACTTCTCACCCAAGTCACACTGAGCTACACCAAACTTCTCACCCAAGTCACACTGAGCTACACCAAACTTCTCACCCAAGTCACACTGAGCTACCCCAAACTTCTCACCCAAGTCACACTGAGCTACTCCAAACTTCTCACCCAAGTCACACTGAGCTACTCCAAACTTCTCACCTAAGTCACACTGAGCTACCCCAAATTTCTCACCCAAGTCACACTGAGCTACCCCAAACTTCTCACCCAAGTCACACTGAGCTACCCCAAACTTCTCACCCAAGTCACACAGAGCTACTCAAAAACTTCTCACCCAAGTCACACTGAGCTACCCCAAACTTCTCACCCAAGTCACACTGAGATACACCAAACTTCTCACCCAAGTCACACTGAGCTACCCCAAACTTCTCACCCAAGTCACACTGAGCTACCCCAAACTTCTCACCCAAGTCACACTGAGCTACTCCAAACTTATTAACCAAGTCACACTGAGCTACACCAAACTTCTCACCCAAGTCACACTGAGCTACACCAAACTTCTCACCCAAGTCACACTGAGCTACACCAAACTTCTCACCCAAGTCACACTGAGCTACACCAAACTTCTCACCCAAGTCACACTGAGCTACACCAAACTTCTCACCCAAGTCACACTGAGCTACCCCAAACTTCTCACCCAAGTCACACTGAGCTACCCCAAACTTCTCACCCAAGTCACACTGAGCTACTCCAAACTTATTAACCAAGTCATACTGAGCTACCCCAAACTTCTCACCCAAGTCACACTGAGCAACACCAAACTTCTCACCCAAGTCACACTGAGATACACCAAACTTCTCACCCAAGTCACACTGAGCTACCCAAAACTTCTCACCCAAGTCACACTGAGCTACACCAAACTTCTCACCCAAGTCACACTGAGCTACTCCAAACTTATTAACCAAGTCACACTGAGCTACCCCAAACTTCTCACCCAAGTCACACAGAGCTACTCAAAAACTTCTCACCCAAGTCACACTGAGCTACCCCAAACTTCTCACCCAAGTCACACTGAGATACACCAAACTTCTCACCCAAGTCACACTGAGCTACCCCAAACTTCTCACCCAAGTCACACTGAGCTACCCCAAACTTCTCACCCAAGTCACACTGAGCTACTCCAAACTTATTAACCAAGTCACACTGAGCTACACCAAACTTCTCACCCAAGTCACACTGAGCTACACCAAACTTCTCACCCAAGTCACACTGAGCTACACCAAACTTCTCACCCAAGTCACACTGAGCTACACCAAACTTCTCACCCAAGTCACACTGAGCTACACCAAACTTCTCACCCAAGTCACACTGAGCTACCCCAAACTTCTCACCCAAGTCACACTGAGCTACCCCAAACTTCTCACCCAAGTCACACTGAGCTACTCCAAACTTATTAACCAAGTCACACTGAGCTACCCCAAACTTCTCACCCAAGTCACACTGAGCAACACCAAACTTCTCACCCAAGTCACACTGAGATACACCAAACTTCTCACCCAAGTCACACTGAGCTACCCCAAACTTCTCACCCAAGTCACACTGAGCTACACCAAACTTCTCACCCAAGTCACACTGAGCTACTCCAAACTTATTAACCAAGTCACACTGAGCTACCCCAAACTTCTTAACCAAGTCTCACTGAGCTACCCAAACTTCTTAACCAAGTCACACTGAGCTACCCCAAACTTCTTAACCAAGTCTCACTAAGCTACCCCAAACTTCTCACCCAAGTCACACTGAGCTACACCAAACTTCTCACCCAAGTCACACTGAGCTACCCCAAACTTCTCACCCAAGTCACACTGAGCTACCCCAAACTTCTCACCCAAGTCACACTGAGCTACTCCAAACTTATTAACCAAGTCACACTGAGCTACCCCAAACTTCTCACCCAAGTCACACTGAGCAACACCAAACTTCTCACCCAAGTCACACTGAGATACACCAAACTTCTCACCCAAGTCACACTGAGCTACCCCAAACTTCTCACCCAAGTCACACTGAGCTACCCCAAACTTCTCACCCAAGTCACACTGAGCTACTCCAAACTTATTAACCAAGTCACACTGAGCTACCCCAAACTTCTTAACCAAGTCTCACTGAGCTACCCAAACTTCTTAACCAAGTCACACTGAGCTACCCCAAACTTCTTAATCAAGTCTCACTAAGCTACCCCAAACTTCTCACCCAAGTCACACTGAGCTACCCCAAACTTCTCACCCAAGTCATACTGAGCTACTCCAAACTTCTTAACCAAGTCTCACTGAGCTACCCTAAACTTCTCACCCAAGCCACACTGAGCTACCCCAAACTTCTCACCCAAGTCACACTGAGCTACCCCAAACTTCTTAACCAAGTAACTCAAGCGGAAAATGTAGGTCAGATGCAGCATCTGATACATACATGTAGGTTCACTTTAGCATCCAAAGATGAGTCTCTTGTGCAAGTTTGCTTACTGTGGCATCAGTTCTTTGTCTAATGGGACGCGGACGCGCGGGGGCATAACATAAACTCACTCAACTTCGTCGCGGTGAGCTATAACAGTATACGAACAAAAGACAATCTACAATAGTTGACAGTAATGATATGCAGGGACAATGATTCAACTTTGACACGAAAGTAACTGAACTAGTAGGAACAATATATAATACCGGAATGACACGTGTTAAATGTTCACAAAAGTTACAGAACGAGGACCAATGTATAATACCGGTATGATACGTGTAAAATAGTTACAAAATAGCAATCCAAGGAATGCTTGTGTCGCCTGCGAAGCGGTTTGATTATTATTTTAGAAAGTGGATCAAAATTATTGGTATCAGTAAAAAAGTCTTGTCAAATGAAATTCATTTGAAATATCAGACCTCTTAATTACAAATTAAACGATATGGTATTTCTCAAATTTTCAGAAAAGAGTGTCAATCGTCTAGGTCAAGGTCACTACGTAAAAATTGGTCCCATCATAAGAAATATTAAAGACCTATCAGCTACCAATTAAAAGATATAATTATACAACCTTAGAAAAGAAGGTCAAATAGCTAGGTCAAGGTCAAAAGGTAAAAAATTATGGTATGTGTAGAAAGTCATTGTTACAAGGAAAATACTTGTGAAAAATCAAAGCCCTATCACCTACCAATAAAAAGATATAGCCAATTTTACTTTTCTTGAAAAGTAGGTCAAATATCTAGGTCAAGGTCACAAGGTTAAATATTATGGTCTGTGTAGAAAAGTCTTGTCACAAGGAATACACATGTGAAATACCCAAAGCCCTATCACCTACCAATCAAAAGATATATACAATCTTTTTTTTTAAAGTAGGTCAAATATGTAGGTCAAGGTCAATAGGTAAAAAATGATTGTATGTTTAGAAAGGCGTTGTAACAAGGAATACACATGTGAAATATCAAAGCCCTATCACTTACCAATCAAAAGATATAGGGAATCTTATATTTTTTTCAAAAGTAGGTCAAATATCTAGGTCAAGGTCAAAAGGTAAAAAATTATGGTATGTGTAGAAAGGTCTTGATACAAGGATTGCACGTGTCAAATATCAAAGTCCTAACACTTACCAATCAAAAGATATATCCATTCTTAATTTTTTTGAAAAGTAGGTCAAATATGTGGGTCAAGGTCACTAGGTCAAAAATTATGGTATGTGTAGGAAGGTCTTGTCACAAGGAATACACATGTGCAATATCAAAGCCCTATCACTTACCAATCAAAAGTTATGGCTGTGACACCCAAAGTGTGACAGACAGACAGACGGGCGGACTGACAGACGGACAGACGGACAACGGACTAAGTGATCCCTAAGTGTCGCTATGCTTCGCAGGCGACACAAAAAGTGACCGAACGAAGACCAAATTATAATACCGGAATGATAAGTGTTGAAAGTTTACAAAATACACCGATAAAAACGGTATGGCCGGACTGCAAAGTACGTTTTTGTCGCTAACTAGGTCAAGGTTACAGGATCAAATGTTACAACATTAACTGAAAGGTCTTGTCAGGGGCAACCTGCCTGTATAATATTATGTTTCTTCTGAATATATACTTCCTAAGATTTTGCTTAAACCAGAAACTTTGACCAAAATCTTTAACAAGGTCAAAGTCCAAGATAAAGGTCACTAGGTCAAATGTCACGGCAAAAATTGAAAGGTCTTGTCATAAGTAACCTCCATGTATAATGTTTCTACCGCATACAGTTCCCTAGATTTTGCTTCAACCAGAAACTTTAACCAACATTTTTTAACTGGGTCAAAGTCACTACGTCAATGTTACGGCATAAATTGAAAGGTCTTGTCATGGACAACCTTCATGTATAATATAAAGTTTCTACTGCATACATTTCCTTAAATTTTGCTTCAACCAGTATTTTAACCAAATGTTGACGGACGGACGGACGGATGGACATCGTCAATCTATAGACTGGAATTGCTGTACAATCCGGCCAAAAAGTGACCGAACGAAGACTAAAATATAATACAGGTATGGCCAAATGAACACCTCACTCTATGATAAACGTGACTTCAGTTTCAGCATTACAAACTTCCCTTTTCTGAGTAGCAACATCCCTTCATCGCCTGCTTATGTCGTGTTCATATCCCAATTGATACGTTATGCCAGAGCAAGTAGCAAATAAACAGATTTTGTTCTGAGAGCTAGGCGTCTTTCAGATAAGCTTCTCAGTCAGGGATACGTTTGTGATCGACTAACTTCGTCACTGAGGAAGTTCTACGGAACTCGTCATACACTATGATGTCCAATTGTCCAGAATGGTGAAAGATATTCTGTCTTAGACCATTTGAACCATCCAACCACGGACTATACTTGTATCTTCCAAAGTGGAAGTAACATGATATATGATATTTCTGCCAAATTGAAGCGACAGATGTTGCATGCAAGCAGGAGATGCTTACTCTTCCTGGGCACCTGGTCTCACTCCTTATTAGAAGTTGGCTTTCTTTCATGGGGTGAAGGTTTTTTTTTGGTTTGCTTTGGTTCCTGTTTTTTTCGGATTTCGTATGCCTTCGGTTTGTGATTTCCTGAATTATCGATTTTGTTCTGTGTATTAAGATATGGGCATTCTCGATATCTGTAATGTCATGATATATGTAAAATAGTTACATAAGTGACCGAACGAGGACCAATTCATACTTTGTTACATGTAAAATAGTTACAAAACTGGCGAATCGAGGACCAATATGATACTATGAAACATTAACAAATAGCTGAAAAAAGTTACCTAACGAATAACTAATGTTAATTAATGAAAAAAATTGATCAAATGATCAATGATACCCCCATCAGACATATTTTACATATAAGCAATATATAAGAAAGTTGAAGGGGCTTAACTCCGCACAAAATTGAGCGACATTATCAATATTTGAAGTTAACCTGTATTTCTTTGTGTAAAAGCTTTACCTAAGAAATGAATATATTCCCTATGACAGTTTCATTTAAATGTCAGGAAACCACAAAATATAGATCCCCCAAGTTTCAAGGGGCATAACTCTGCATAAAATTGAGTGACATGACTTATATTCAAAGATGACCTGTCCGTCTTGGTGTTAGGGGCATAGCTCTACACAAAATTGAATGACATGACCATATTCGCACTTTACCTGTATTATTTGGTGTAAAAGCTATATCCAAGAAATGAACTGACTCCATTGATCCTTGAAATGTTTAACGTCTTCAAATTCATTAGCATTATTTTAGTGCAGATAAATGTACGGAAACCTCAGGTAGGACGGACGGACGCACACAAGCACGGATGACATGCTTATCACTAATAAAAACGAGCACCACAATTAAACTATGATACATTTATAAAAAATTACAATGTTAAACTAACTAGACCCAATATAATACATTTTTACACAATAATACAGTTTAATGATATACGGGAAACAAGTATTTACAACAATCATTTCATGCTAATCCGTGTAAATAATTTCAAACTTCAGTATTGTTATGCAACAGCAAAACAAATTATTATACTAAGAAATAATTACTTCCTAAATTCACTGTAGTGTAGCTGCCTTGTCGGATTTCTTCCCCTTATCTTTGATGCATAGCTCTTCTGCACTGACGTGAAATATATTTGTTAATTTTCTGATATTATATTTGATAAATTGATCTGAAACTAATGAATATCGCCGCTATATTATAGTTCTGTCCTTAGATGGCTATTTGTTTTATATTTTAGGTCACGATAGAGCATATATTTCAGTATGATCATTTGCTTCTGCTTTTAAACCTTATACCATCGATATACTGAAACAAGGATATTGAAAATATCTACAGCTGGATAACTTTGCTGTGACAGCAGCACCAAATGGACCCACAAACACAACCACGGTAAACTTACAAATACACCAATGACTTGTGACTATCCATACAGTGTAACGAACACTGGACAAATCGTCACAGTTATGACAGGACAGTAAAGATGTGTATTTTTTCTATTGTATCTTTATCTTTTATCTTGAAATAAAGAAATCTCAGTTATAAGAGTAAGTCATTTAAAGTCAGTGATAAAAGGGAGTATACCTTAGTAAAACAATATTAGTTTTTGAAGAAAGAAATTAGTAAAATAATAGATACATGTATACATCTTTATGATTATTTTGAAACTGAAAAATATTTTGAAATTGAATGATGTACTTTTTATCATTATACATTATTTGCATGTATTATGTCTCGTTGGTTTATGTGTAGTCTCTTTTGTGTTAAATGTTTCTATGTCGTATGTCTCCTTTTCCTCTCTTGCTGTCCTCGTTTTCTCTGTGTTTTCGCATCTGGTGTTTCCGTGTTTTGGTGTTGATACTGCAACCGGGTCTGGACCCCTCTTAGTTATAGAATGATAGATTTTTGAAGAAGTTAACTTTTTTCCTTCATTTTATGCTGGGCTTTATTTACCAGCAGTTTTGAATATTACGTAGATATTTTTTTTATATTCGTGTTTTCACTTTATAAAGGCCAAGTGACCGAAAAGTTGTGGAGTATTTCTTGTTATTTATTAAAGGTATATGTAAAGGTCACTACGTTAATGGTTAATAATAAATATATGCATGGCATATAAATTTCCTTTCCCTTAGAGTTGAAGAGATGAAGACCAAATTTAATTTTCAAAAGTAGGTCAGAGTTCAAGGTCCAGGTCATTTGGTCAAAGGTAAT
Source organism: Pinctada fucata (assembly GCA_028142955.1). Taxonomy (NCBI): domain Eukaryota; kingdom Metazoa; phylum Mollusca; class Bivalvia; order Pterioida; family Pteriidae; genus Pinctada; species Pinctada fucata. Next base: position 29,992,741 of record AP027115.1, read on the forward strand.
GGTACCAAATGAATGATCTTATCACAAGAAATCTACATGTGAAATATCAACGCTCTACCCCTTATACCTGTAGTGGTTCAAAATATATAGATAAGGCTAAAATTTAGAGAAGAAGATCAAAGTCAAAGGTCACCAGGTCAAGGACATATTCTAAAATGAAAGGTCTCGTCACAAGTTATCTAAATGTGAAATACCAGAGTCCTACCCCTTATAGTTACAGAGATATGGCCAACGTTAAAGTTTTTGAAAATTAGGTCAAAGTCCAAGGTCAAGGTCACTTTGTAAGAGATTATGGTTTCAAATAAAAAAGTTTCGCCACAAGATATCTACACGAGAAATTTCAACGCCCTACCCCTTATACCTGTAGTTGTTCAAGAGATAAAGTCCAGGTTAAAGTTTTGTCTACGGACAACGAGCATATGGCATTAACTCTCCGGACTTTTTCGTCCCGGCGAGCTTAAAATGCAATATATTCCTTTCAATAGTTTCATCTCAGGGAATTCCATTGGTCTGTGTATATCTATTACTTAAGCTTTAATGCTACAAAAAATCTAGTTCAATATAGTTCTGCAGACGAATGCAACAGAAATATATCTATGATATTTTATTTTTTGCCTATTTCATTTCATATCGGCTTTTTTTTCTCTTTTCAATTGATCACGAATTCCCAATAGCAAAATGCCTCGATACATTTATCGGCATTGTAATATCATACCCAGTTTGTAATAAAACGATTCTGTGTTTGTTAAACACGAATGCCCCCGATGGCATCTTTGTTAGTTTAAACACCATATATTGGTTAAGTATAGGTGAAATGTCAAGATTAGGGTCACAAGGTTAAAAATGTTTGGTATCAATGAAATAACGTGAAATATCCAAGCCCTGTCACTTACCATTCAAAATTTATGCCAAATGTTAAATTTTTTGAAAAGTAGGTCAAAGGCGAAGGTCAAGGTCACAAGGTTAAAAATGTTGGTATCAATGGAAAAACATGTGAAATATCAAAGCCCTGTCACTTACCATTCAAAATTTATATCCAATGTTAAAGGTTTTGAAAAGTAGGTCAAAGGTCAAGAGGTCAAAATTTTGGAATCAATTGAAAGGTCTTGTCAGAATACAAATGTGAAATATGAAAGCCCTATCGCTTACCATTCAAAAGTTAAGCCAAATGTTAACGTGTTTGACATGGACAAACAGACAGACAAACAGACGTACAGGTCAAAAACTATATGTCCCCGAATCTTTGATTGAAAATAGTGTATTGGGCAATTCATTCTTCTTTGGGGTTTTTTTTCATCTCCTGATCAGTACCTCAATAGTAATGGACAAAAAAGAAACCATAAGGCCAAAAAAAATTAAGATTTCGTTTGACGGGCACCGCCGCATTGCCTAAAAACCCGCCGCATTTCCGATTTTTATCGCGTGTTTGACCATAATTTTAAAGTAGTCAATTGAACATCGTCGTGCTAAAACAAATTGTTTGTTTACATATTCTTTACTTCACTAAATATATAAATTGTAAAGCTGTAACTCAATACTTGTTTACATAAAATAATATTATTTACCCGAGCTGCCGTATTCAATTGTTGTTTGTACGGTAATCGCGACCACACGTATAGTCCATATCACGGACGAGGTAACGTAACGTAAAATGATACTTGACTCTGTTGTGATAATCTGCAAGAGCGTTATTCTTTATTAAATTATCTAATTTATTAGAAATTAGAAAACGTTTTTGTTTAGAACTCACAGTTTACGTCAGATTGATCAGCTGGGAACGCCGGTGACGGGATCGAGGGGAGGGGCAGAAATACTAAACGATCCTAATTTCGATTCGGATAAACTAGTCAACTAAACCCTAAGCACATCGCAGATACTTCAAAATTTCCGAGGGATAGAAATTCAAATTTGCAAACAACTTGCTCAAGTCCGGCAGTGAAAAGGGATGACGAATCGATCAGGATACCCTTGTGTAATCGTTGTTAAAATTCAAACTAAATTGTCAGACATGCTGTGATCGGGAAGGCAAACTTGCTCAATGGGACGACGGTCCCTTCCGCTTGGACTTTAATGGGCCATTCTCAAAAACAATGGGCCATCTTTCCTCACGAAAGGGCCATTCCAAAAATGATCAATTTTCGAAAAGCTATGCATATGCATGCATTATGCATTAGACATTAGCACATTTTTTTTGTCGCGAGATTCCCAATTTGACCATTTCCAATGAATAACTTACAGTACATTTTTTGCCTGGATCACAGAACAGCCAAGACCAAACTTTCAGCCACCTTTCCTGAATTTTTTGTGTCCACGGATGGGCAGCTTCATTTTCAGCTTTGTTGATATTAGGGAAGACATTTTGTACAAATTTTATTACATCAATTTGTACCCGCTGACTGACCACTTTTAAAAAATGACATGATAATTTTACGGACGAACGCATACACAAGTACCTTAACGTAGATAAGATACGTAAGTGGACGTAGGAGATTTAAATCTCAGGCGCAGATGTCGGAGAAAAATCAATATTGTATCAAAATAGCAAAGGACCTTTCAATTGTCAGTGAACAGGAGAATTTTGTGCCTTAGAGTTCTGACTGGCCATGTACAGAAAGCTGTGATCTCTGTATTACTGCTACTGATGTAGATCTACGTTACAAGATACGAGAACAGAACTTTTAATAGATTTAAAAAACAAAAAAATGGACGCCGTAGAATAATGGCACCAGGGCGCGAGTTGCCGATTTTATGGGCCATTTTCTATCAGAATGGGCCATCCCAATCCCTGGACATGTTTCTTTGTATTTTCCCTACTCTATTGCCGACGACAAGGGTCAAATTTTCGGTCTAAGCACTGAGCAACAATTACGAGTTTCACTCACTTAGTTGCACCTGAAAGTAGTTCACAAAATGTTAACGTCATTTGAAGTTTTAACCTTACACAGGGCAACGGTTAGAGATTGCTGATCCTTTTTAGCATAAATAGGATGTACAACATACATGTATTTAGTCTACATCTTCATACTGGTTTGCCATAGGACATCGTCTGTCATATGATACATATAATAAGTGTGACCAAATCACAGAATATCTAGCAAACTTCAGGTTTGGAAATGCAATAAGTATATTACAGGAAGACGTTGGGTTATCTTGTTATGGGTTATCTTGTTAATCAATGTACTAAACATTATCACTTCATACTATACTTAAGTTTTAATGTATTTTCAGCATCAAAACACTTGAATTAGAAATTTGGTTAAAGATAGATTACAAAAAATGTACATTCATCATATTTCACGTTTGCAAAAAAAAAAAAAAAAAAAAAAAAAAAAACAACCTGCCTCCCTCACTTTTTTTTCTAAAAAAGTGCCCGTCAAACTAAACATTAATTTTGTATGGCCTAAATGGAGAACAAATATTGTACGACTTGTATAATACATAGGCCATTGCAGATCGTGAAATCTCTGTCTGTTATCTATTATATTCATTTTATTCTGTTTTTAAGCGCTTAAGTAATATGAAGACGGAGTTAGAGTTGATTGTATAGATCTGCTGTAATACAATGTTGGGGTTTATTGTCGGTAGAAGTCCTTTGGGATCAATAAGTACAAATATCAATTAAAGTCTATCATCCCGCTACCTTTCTTATTAATACTACCACACATTACTAAAGCGAAATTTTCAAGCTCGCCTCCTTGAAAATACGGCTTACAAAGATAGCTCAAATCTAGATAGTTTGACATGGCAGTGCATCATGTTTTATATTATTCTTTGACAATGATGATTTCAGAGACAAAATCTATCGTAATTCTTAGATTCGTTCAAAATTCAAGGATTTTAAAGTTCAGCTTCAGGTAACTTGCTTGCGTTAATGACGTCACAGATATAAATTTCGCGCGTTTTCGATATTTCATAGTAAACCGGAAGCAAGAGATTTCGCGATAGTGTTATTTAATGAAATCGTCCAACTCAGATCCAACTTGCACTCAAGGATATAGGCCGTATCAATGGTCCTCGCAGGGATTCAACCCGAAAGTAGTTCTAGATGCCACAGATCAATATGCTGTGACAATGACTCGTCACGCGACAGTTCTCAGCCAATGAGAGTGAGAATAGAAATAGATTTTATAATAATATATATTTCTAGATACTGTATATGCAATGTAAAATGTATATGCCACTATCAATGTTCCCAAGATTAAAAATGACTATAAAACAATACTTCGAGAGTTCCTTTAAGTCGTTTTTAGTCTAAAGGTTCAAAGGGAAGCATTTAAAACCATTTCACGATAAACTTCGTTATTGACAGTTTAATCCCTGCGAGATCAAATTAAACTTGTCAAAAATTTTTATCGACTACAACACAAAATTATGAAATTCGTGTCCTGATAAATTCCAAAGAATACTTATTGGGAAGTTAAAATGCTAGTATGGTATCCGATATTTAAACTAATCATTTCTTTTCATGTTCCATTACCTCCTTACAAAGCAGGTTAAGCGACTACACTCGAGTTTGCTTTCCAATTATCTTATGTTTTACATCAATTTACCAAGTAAGAAAATAAAATATCAGTAGGATGGTGAACAGTTTCCTTCACGGTGAAATCTTCAAATTCGTGCTAAGAGGATGCAATGCCTACGTCGTTTTCAACAATGGAAGTTAATGAAACATTGAATATCTTTCTTCATATTGGATATGATATGGTGCATATATATTTATATATTTAGCACTGAATTTTAAATCATTAATTTGTCGACAGCGAAGAAAAAAAAGTCAGACAACAAGTTTATGTTTATCTTGAAAGCATTTCCACATAATTCTAAAATCAAATAAATAAGTTAATTAAATAACTTTAAGTTTTTTCAGATCTAACATATATTGCTGACGCCGGAAAACTTAATTTAAAGGTTACAGTAAACAGTTTTTTCATGACGTCATCCCTTGACGCGCACCATTAACCCAGCGTCATATAATACAATAAAAAAAATACATACCTATCAAAGTATATATATGGTTGAAAAGAATAATTCTTACATTTTATCATGCTTACACAAGATTATACCTACGACTTAGAATAAAATGTAGAAATATGCTCGACAAAGGGGAAAATAGTAGAAATGACGGTACTGCGGGGCAATTTCTATAGCGGAAACGACATCGTTCTGTAAATATTTGGGGAATGAAATTTGTATCAATTTTTTAACTCTGTGTCACATTCTATATTCCATTATCCTCTGATTTATGGCAAATTTTTAACTCTGTGTCACATTCTATATTCCGTTATCCTCTGATTGATAGGAGATTTTTGCTTTGTGTCACATACTCGATTCCTTTATCCTCTGATAAATAGGAGATTTTTACTTTGTGTCACATTTTAGATTTCTTTATCCTCTGATTAATAGGAGATTTTTGCTTTGTGTCAAATACTCGATTCCTTTATACTCTGATTAATAGGAGATGTTTGCTTTGTGTCACATTCTCGATTCCTTTATCCTCTGATTAATAGGAGATTTTTGCTTTGTGTCACATACTCGATTCCTTTATCCTCTGATAAATTGGAGATTTTTGCTTTGTGTCACATACTCGATTCCTTTATCCTCTAATTAATAGGAAATGTTTACTTTGTGTCACACACTCGATTCCATTATCCTCTGATTAATAGGAGATTTTTGCTAAGTGTCACATACTCGATTCCATTATCCTCTGATTAAAAGGAGATTTTTACTTTGTGTCACATACTCGATTCCATTATCCTCTGATTAATAGGAGATTTTTGCTTTGTGTCACATTCTCGATTCCTTTATCTTCTAATTAATAGTAGATTTTTGCTTTGTGTCATACACTCGATTCCTTTATCCTCTGATTAATAGGAGATTTTTGCCTTGTGTCACATACTCGATTCCTTTATCCTCTGATTAATAGGAGATATTTCCTTTGTGTCACATACTCGATTCCTTTATCCTCTAATTAATAGGAGAGTTTTACTTTGTGTCACATACTCGATTCCTTAATCCTCTGATTAATAGGAGATATTTCCTTTGTGTCACATACTCGATTCCTTTATCCTCTGATTAATAGGAGATTTTTGCTTTGTGTCACATACTCGATTCCTTTATCCTCTGATTAATTGGAGATTTTTGCTTTGTGTCACATACTCGATTCCTTTATCCTCTGATTAATAGGAGATTTTTGCTTTGTGTCACATACTCGATTCCTTTATCCTCTGATTAATAGGACCATGTGTTATATTCTAGATTCCTTTATCCTCTGATTGATAAGCGGATTTTTTTTACTCTTTCTCAAATTCTATATATATATATTCATATTCGTTATATTCTAAATTTCTTTATCCTGTGACTAACGTTAAATTCGTCATATTCTAGAGTCCTTTATCCTCTGATTTATAGGAGACTTTTACTTTGTGTAACATTCTAGTTGCCTTTATCCTCTGATTAACAGGAAATTTTTAACTAGGTGTTATATTCTAGATTCCTTTATCCTCTGATTTATAAGATATTTTAAACTAGGTGTTATATTCTAGATTTCTATGTTATTTGTTTCAATCGGTATTTGATGTACTTTTATAAAAGAAGGGAGGGGATCTCAAACAAGACCCTGTTGCAGAATCAACAGCAAAACATCGATTCACCCGATGCAAAAACACAAAAGACGAGCATAGCATGAGACGAAATAGAGACATACAACATGTAAACATGAAACACAAAAGACTACTCATAAACCGACGAGACCAATGGGCAACCGGTGCCGACTTTGGACGGCCATTTGCCACGCGAGTAGCAAATGGTGTGGTTATCCTGGATTACATGCGCACAACCCTCTCACTTCTCCAGTTACCCAAAGGTCTCAAAGAACGTACAATTGTGGTGTAAAACAACCTCCTCACTGTAAGATGACCTCACACAAACAAGACCGCAAAACGTAGCTAGGCCCCAGCAACACAGATGGATATGTAAATGAATATAAAAAGAGGGCGTGCGTAATACAGTCCGTGCTCTGTCGGCTGTAGCGAGCTCACGTATGTAATCACCCGAGGAGTCCGACTGACATTCAGAGAAGACAGGTGGTCGGGGCCCGGCTTTCTCTAAAGAGGTTTGGACAGGGCCCGTCATAAAGTCCCGTCGTCACAACCAGTCAGAGTGCAAGTCTCAAAGATGCGCTGGTACAAGACTGTAGATTTGTCAAGTACCAAGCCTAGTGTCCGTCTGGTGACATTAGGATCATATCCACGGTATAAAAGGCGTCATGATAAATTTATCAAAATCCAGATGGTAATATAAATTCCCCATAACAACCATCTGAATAACATTCATTTCTTATATTTACATTCCTAATTTTTCGTTTTTATCAGTAAAAATATTCCTTTCAAGTTTGAATTTCCCGCTGTCTTTGAGAGCGTTACTAGGAAGGCGTAACTAAGGAAGCGGCTAAATGTGTCAAGAAGTAGTGCCGTTATGCGAGACGTAATTTCACTAATGAGTTTTCATAAATTTCGCATTATATTTTCAAGAAAATGTTTTCTTAATAAACGAGTCTTACGATGTAAACTATTTCCTCATTCGTCTCCAATCGTCAATTTCTTCGCGCGCATGCATATCGAAGGTGTTATGTGATTCGGTTTCAAAAATGGTTCGCCAGGTGATCGTAGTTTACAGGCGCCAGTCTCTCAAAAGTTTAACCTACAAGGTTAGTGATTGAATTCCGTGGTGACAAAATCTTGTCATTGAGTTAAAACTGCATTCAAATCATGAATGATATCCCGATTCTCATCGATGGTTTCTAATGAAGATACAAGGAGACGAGAGACGTAAACATCGACAGTTTCATTTTGTCCCAGATTTCGTCACACGCACATGCATTCGCGGCACTCGTGCACAGGAGCTCAAAGAAATTTTGTTACATCTTCTTATATAAGTTAAACGCAGGATTAAATCTACACATTCGAGTACATTGTTACAGGCGTTTACAGTAAGTACATACAGAAATCGAGTTTGTATCTGCACAGCATTGAATCAAACGTGGTTGTTTTGAAATTGAAATCTGTAATGATCCGTTTGATTTGATGTTTAAAGGACTGTTTTGGCCTGGCCTGTGCAGTTAGAATATTCAGCGTCTTAGAATAAAACTTCTCTACAGGGCCGGGCTCATACATAGCTAAAAAGAAATTCGCCGTTCAGGTTTTTCATAACGCGACGAAGAAAAATTATTTTCGATTTATGTTGTATTTCGATTTAGGAACAAGACCAAAATGAATACAGTGCTGCACTATGTACAGTTTTTGACTACGATTTGGTATTTCTTTGAAAAATCTTTGCATTACACTTTATTTTATCAATCATCAATGATCAGTTCAAATTTTGATACTTTAGCAACCGACATGGGGGCTGCCATTTTGTTTATAAATACTATTTTTTGTATTACGACGCAAGCCATTTGATTGGTCCAGCAGATGGTAATATAATTTTGCAGATGGTAATTTATGGGCAAATATCAACCATCTGCTTAACATTGCAGCCTATAGGGAGTAAAATTCAGAATGTAAATATATCACCATAAAAGACAGGTTGTGTAATACCCAAAGTAATGTACTCTGTTGTGTGCATAGATCCGAATTTTAAAAGAAGTTGACTGTAATTTTTGTAAAATTTCCAGAAAGTCTTAACTATTTTATGAAAGCGGAAACCTTGACCTAAAAGCTTTTGGTAATTTGTAAATTTCTACTGTGAAAATCCAAAAATATCAGGACATGCTCTAGCGTACCGGATGAGCTGTGATATGTAAATTCAGTATGACGGTAATCTTGAAACATCACCGTCAAGCCAGGGGAAATTTATTATGTTGAATCCAAAATCATCCCTTTTGTCATATACACTTAAGTTTTGGTACCCGAGGCGTGCATGTCTGGTCCATGCTGTAAATTTATCAGGTTTTAAATGATGCTATTGAATTTAAAGACGTTTAACATTTGAACTACTTGGTGAGTGTCACTGCTGGTGGACCAAGAGTCCCCGAGGGCACATGTAGCCAAGTTCGATCAACTTCGGTTGATCGTCTGTCTTTTCAACGCATTTGAAATTTTCTGTTACAAAATTTCTTGAAATTTTTAAAACGTGGGTCCTGTAGCATCATATCCCACCCATTCTGCTACGTCTTTTGGTACATTTTTGGACAATCATAATAATTTTCATACTTTTTGGCCATATTACATTGTTTGGACTGAGGATCACTGGCGGGGGTTTGGTGCCCGAGGCGTGCGTGTCTGGTCCATGCTGTAAATTTATCAGGTTTTGAATGATGCTGTTGAATTTGAAGACGTTTAACATTTGAACTACTTGGTGAGTGTCACTGCTGGTGGACCAAGAGTCCCCGAGGGCACATGTAGCCAAGTTCGATCAACTTCGGTTGATCGTCTGTCTTTTCAACGCATTTGAAATTTTCTGTTACAAAATTTCTTGAAATTTTTAAAACGTGGGTCCTGTAGCATCATATCCCACCCATTCTGCTACGTCTTTTGGTACATTTTTGGACAATCATAATAATTTTCATACTTTTTGGCCATATTACATTGTTTAGACTGAGGATCACTGACGAGGGTTTGGTACCCGAGGCGTGCATGTCTGGTCCATGCTGTAAATTTATCAGGTTTTAAATGATGCTATTGAATTTAAAGACGTTTAACAATTGTATGAATCTTTCCGTTTACAATTTTGATATTTAGGTCCAAAAATGGTGTTTCTGTATTTGTAACGTTTGCCTTGTTAAGTGTTAATTCTTGTGGATAAATTTCATTCTTATATAATTCAAAAGCAGGATAGTCAATAGTCAGAATATCATTCAGATACCTAGAGGTATTATTGAAACATTTCAGATCATCACATTTTCTGCTTTTGAAGATTTTGGATAAATTCTTTTTCAAAAGTGTATGAAAATAAATCTGCAACAAGAGGCGCACTGTTAGTACCCATAGGAATTCCTACCACCTGCTTGTATATATCCTAAATATAATAAAGTAATAAAGAATTATTAAGGAGGGTTTGAACACCAAGATGGCGGCGGCATTATTTGTTTTCTCGCTTCCTAGGAAAAGTACAGTCTTAAATCCCTTAAAACATTTGATACTCTGATTGATATATGCATTTGAGTATCCTGATAAAGTTTGAATAATTTCCGGCGTCATTTGAGGAAATTATGACGATTTTCGAAATTTAGGACTTTGGGAGTTTTATCCATGAGCAAACCACGACGTTATTTCGACGTTATCGGGAAAAAATGGCGTCACAAACCTTAGCATTCAAAATGCAATAAAAACATTATTGCTAAACGTATTGCATTGAAACTTGGCATGTATGAAATAGAAAATTAAATCTCTATCACAGTGTATTCGTTGACAAATTTACGTTACAGGAAAGCGGATCTCACTTCATTGAAAACGGACGATTTTGGAAGAAAAAATTGGAAAATATTAAGCCTTGTAATATTTTAATTCTAAATTCAATTTTTTCCCATTTAATCATGAAATAATCTCTGGACATTCTTGATAATTTTGATAGTTTTTTACAAAGATCCTAATAATTAACTAGCAACTAGAGTAAATTGGCTAAAAATTGCATTTTTTTAGCGACAGTTTCATCTTTTATTCAAATATCCTGCCTGTGTTTAAAGCACAATTCATTTCATCTTTTCCATATGTAAGTGCAATAAATTTATGGATATTTTTGAAGTTAAATCAAAATTAATTTCCAATACCTTTACGAGAACTGGAATGACACTTTCAATATTATGACGTCATCAAGAAGTTCATGAAAACGTCGATTAATGCATATTTCAAAGTCTCGTAGAAAATTTTCCTGTGGATAGAATCAAATGTAAATTTGTATAGTCAAGGACAGACAAGAAATATATAATTTCAGAAATTTTAAGAAAAATTGAATTTGGCATCCAAGTGTTCAATACCTCCTTAAGTATTCGGGTTTGAATGTTAAATCAATTACTGATATTGATACATTGCTTAATCATTTTTCTATTTTTTCAATTCTGGTCATTAAAATGTCCATATATCTCTGCTTCTCAAGTTTTCTTCATGCATTGATTCCGTATAGTTTTACAAACGACTAGAAATGTAAACCTATAAATGTTATGTTCTTCAAACTCAGATTATGTTTCACTTGATTTCCCTATAGAAACATTAACAAATTGTAACTTTTACATCAATGGTTGTCAAATCATTATATGATGGAGCACGTGTCGAAATCTTCCTTCCTGTAAGGTTTCGTTAATTTCGTCGCAGTCGATGCGGATGAGGATTTGAAAATATGTCAGCCAATCACAGCCACTGGGATGGCCTTATTGGTCCTCCTTAACCATCATAGCTGTGAATAAGCGTATTCAAATACAAACTATAAACGTTCAAACGTTAACTCGTTCAATTAATGAGCCGGAGACGGCGACAAAATGTGATTTCACGACGAAATACTATGTGCCAGCGCAAAAGTGTATCAAACTGGTGCAAGAATTGTTCTGTAAATTTCAATGCACCATATGCGTATTTAAATAACTAAATTTCATCAGTTATTTTCGATGACACAAAGGAGGAATTCCAAGTAGTGAATATATGAAGAGCGAAATTCTAAACACGACCTAACATTTATGGCAAAGAAGATTAAACATGATTTATTATTGTTCGCACCACAATTATACGTTCTTCGAGACCTCTGGGTAATCGGAAAAGCGGGAGGGTTGTGCGCACGTAATCCAGGATAATAACACCTCCTGCTATTTCCGTGGCAGATTGCCGTCCCAAGTCGGCACCGGTTGCCCATTAGGCTCGTTGGTTTATGTGTAGTCCTTTGCGTTTGATGTTTCTGTGTTGTGCGTTGACGTTCCTTGTCCCTTTTGCGTCTCTTTCTGTGTTGTCTGCTCTGTGTTTTTGCATTGGATGTTTTGGGGTTTTGCTGTGGGTGCTGCAGCCTGGTGTTGTTGGAGATCCCCTCCTTTGTTAAGCAGTACGTGCTTATACTATAAATACCGAATTTCTCTGTCTCTGCTTACAAAAAAAGATAACATCGAAGAGCAGATGGAGCTTAGATAGAACTGTACAAGGCAGTAATATTCTTTATCCTCATCCTTAGACTGCTGCAGATTTTTGCTACGGTTGTTTTTCAGGAATTTAAGGGACTGTTTTAACTTGGAAAATAAGATAAAATATGAATTATTATACATAGTACTTTGTGATATGAAAGTTTAATCTTGTAGATTATTTTTGCTTTGGTGATTGAATGAATTCTGACAATTGGTAGTTTTACGTGACAGATAAGGCCCTGGAGATCTTAAATTACGGGAAAAATCGTTTTTAATTTTGCTCGTAGATTAACCAAAACCATCACTAAATCGTTTGCTCTTTATTGTCAATAACATGGAATAAAATTTATTAAGTGGTTTTAGAGACTTTGGTTACGATTTTAAATTTAAGAAAAGGTGACGATGGGAGAATGTTTCATTCACGAAGAAAATTGCTCAGTGCTTAATGAAACGATAGAATAAGTCATTCAACGGCGACATTAGGGTATTTAGGATTCAATTTCGTCCCCATGATAGCTTTCTGATTAAATTCAACTTCTTCATCTTTTTAATCAAAGGCCTTAAATTTGTAAATTTGCGATCTATTAGAAGCTACAGTACAAACTGCTACGCATTGTATGATTCACAAGTGCGTCAACTTAACTTCAATTTCCAAGAAACGCAGTCGTTCTATCACTCTGATGAAGATAGCTAAATGAGTAATGACCCATACTCAGTGTTTGAAATCAAACGATGTATCATAAAAGCTGTGGGGTATGGATTTGTCCTTAAATGTATTATAAAAGCTTTGAGGTATGGCTTTGTCCTTAAATGTTTTATAAAAGCCGTGAGGTATTGCTTTGTCCTTCAATGTATTATTAAGGCTGTGAGGTATGGCTTTGTCCTTAAATATACTATAAATGCTGAGGGGTATGGCTTTGTCCTTAAATGTACTATAAAACCTCTTAGGTATGGCTTTGTCCTTAAATGTTTTATAAAAGCTATGGGGTATGGCTTTGTCCTTAAATGAATTATAAAAGCTATGAGGTATGGCTTTGTCCTTAAATGTATTATTAAAGTTGTGAGGAATGGCTTTGTCCTTAAATGTATTATAAAAGCTGAGGGGTATGGCTTTGTCCTTAAATGCACTATAAAACCTGTGAGGTATGGCTTTGTCCTTAGATGTATTATAAAAGCTGTGAGGTATGGTTTTGTCCTTAAATGTATTATAAAAGCTGTGAGGTATGGCTTTGTCCTTAAATGTATTATAAAAGCTGTGAGGTATGGTTTTGTCCTTAAATGTATTATAAAAGCTGTGAGGTATGGCTTTGTCCTTAAATGTATTATAAAAGCTGTGAGGTATGGTTTTGTCCTTAAATGTATTATAAAGCTGTGAGGTATGGCTTTGTCCTTAAATGTATTATAAACGCTGTTGGGTATGGCTTTGTCCTTAAATGTATTATAAAAGCTTTGAGGTATGGCTTTGTCCTTAAATGTATTATTAAAGCTGTGAGGTATGGCTTTGTCCTTAAATGTATTATAAAAGCTTTGAGGTATGGCTTTGTCCTTAAATGTATTATAAAGCTGTGGGGTATGGCTTTGTCCTTAAATGTATTATAAAAGCTGAGGGGTATGGCTTTGTCCTTAAATGCACTATAAAACCTGTGAGGTATGGCTTTGTCCTTAAATATATTATAAAAGCTATGAGGTATGGATTTGTCCTTAAATGTATTATTAAGGCTGTGAGGTATGGCTTTGTCCTTAAATATACTATAAATGCTGAGGGGTATGGCTTTGTCCTTAAATGTACTATAAAACCTCTAAGGTATGGCTTTGTCCTTAAATGTTTTATAAAAGCTATGAGGTATGGCTTTGTCCTTAAATGTATTATAAAAGCTTTGAGATAAGGCTTTGTCAAAAAATGTATTATTAAAGCTTTGAAGTATGGCTTTGTCATTAAATGTATTATAAAAGCTGAGGGGTATGGCTTTGTTCTTGAATGTATTATAAAAGCTATGAGGTATGGCTTTGTCCTTAAATGTATTATAAAAGCTATTGGGTATGGCTTTGTCCTTAAATGAATTATAAAAGCTGTGAGGTATGGCTTTGTCCTTAAATGTATTATTAAAGTTGTGAGGAATGGCTTTGTCCTTAAATGTATTATAAAAGCTGAGGGGTATGGCTTTGTTCTTAAATGTATTATAAAAGCTATGAGGTATGGCTTTGTCCTTAAATGTATTATAAAAGCTATTGGGTATGGCTTTGTCCTTAAATATATCATAAAAGCTATTGGGTATGGCTTTGTCCTTAAATATATTATTAAAGCTGTGAGGTATGGCTTTGTCCTTAAATGTAATATTAAAGCTTTGAGGTATGGCTTTGTCCTTAAATGTATTATAAAGCTGTGGGGTATGGCTTTGTCCTTAAATGTATTATAAAAGCCTAGGGGTATGGCTTTGTCCTTAAATGCACTATAAAACCTGTGAGGTATGGCTTTGTCCTTAAATGTATTATAAAAGCTATGAGGTATGGATTTGTCCTTAAATGTATTATAAAAGCTGTGAGGTATGGCTTTGTCCTTAAATGTATTATAAAGCTTTGAGGTATGGCTTTGTCCTTAAATGTATTATAAAGCTGTGGGGTATGGCTTTGTCCTTAAATGTATTATAAAAGCTGAGGGGTATGGCTTTGTCCTTAAATGCACTATAAAACCTGTGAGGTATGGCTTTGTCCTTAAATGTATTATAAAAGCTATGAGGTATGGATTTGTCCTTAAATGTATTATAAAAGTACTAATAACATTGCACATTCTGCGAGTATAAACAGCGTCAAATACTAAGTTAACGTTAAATTATCCCTTTTTAAATAACGTGACGCGACGTCACAATAGGCGACCCGAATTATTGGAATGCAACTCTAGTTCCCTCATGGGTGTTTAAGATTTAGAATCTATAAGTAATGTAAATGGATCTACCTGGATTTACATAGTCGCTGAAACGGTCAACAACACTTGCCAGTTTGC
Source organism: Pinctada fucata (assembly GCA_028142955.1). Taxonomy (NCBI): domain Eukaryota; kingdom Metazoa; phylum Mollusca; class Bivalvia; order Pterioida; family Pteriidae; genus Pinctada; species Pinctada fucata. Next base: position 30,007,839 of record AP027115.1, read on the forward strand.
GAATAGGTCGCTGGTCTGCACTGCTTGTAAAACGAAAATCGAAATATTGGATTTTTTTTTTCGTCAGAAATCGACAGTTTTATCAGTAGACTAAGTCATTGGCTGGCTCAAACAGAAAAAAAAAAATGAAATGACAAATATCATGCATCATTACCTTTATTATCATGCATCATTAACCTTTCTTATCTTTTGCTTTTATCACATGGCTCAGCGTACTTTTGTTATCAATTTTGATTTTGTTCATCATGGTCCAATTTTTACATTGTACGGAAAGTTCCCCAATCAGCCATATATGTATTTTTTTAGTATATTTAAATCGGTGACCTGATATGTTTTGTGTTCAATCGGTTATATATCTACTATGTAATATATCTGAAATATTACCTGAATAATACATGAATGAAAAAAATCCCGATTGCCTGATACGCAGCTTGCTGAAACCATCATGATCAAACGTTATATCTATACGGGATGACGCCATCTGAGTACATTCCAACATTTCTCTTTGTGCTACAAACAAAAGAAATTATAAAATCAGAATAGCTTTTTCAATTTCATTTTAACAAGAGTCCCCAGGTGGTGTTTAAACAAATGTAGATTGGCTAGAAAAAAAAAACTTGGAAGAAGACCTTTAGTACTTGCTTCCAATAAGGCCTCGTGAAATTCTGTGCAGCGGTTACAGAGATGTCAAAAATGCGTCAGCCAATCAGAGCTCTCGGTGGCCATATTTGTTGACCGATCGGCAAGAAAACACAAACTTGGTAATGGAGCTTTTGTACTTGCTTCCTGTAAGATTTCTTGAAATTATGTGCAGCGGTTGCAGAGGAAAAGTCCAAAATGCGTCAGCCAATAAGAGCCTTCGGCGACCATTGTTGACCAATACGGAAGATCGCAAATACTTCTAACCAAGGTGATACGAAGATTTTCGCGCACTCTTTGATTGTTCTCCATTGTTTTGACGTTTACTTTACTTGGGCCGAAAAGTTGCCCAAGTTTTAAACAATGGTTTAGGTAGGTGACTATATGAAAACATAGGGTAATCAAAGATTACATAGCTCGCCGTAGCAGGTTTTTGTCAAAAATCATAAAACTTCTAAAATACAAAAAGCATTGTCATGAAGAGTCTATGCATCTTACATTAGTCATATCCCTTAGAGAGCTAAAGATAGAGCCAAAGTTTAAGTAATTTTGAATAAAAGAAGTTGGTTAATGGTTAAGGTCAAGATCACTACGTTAATGATCATAATGTTTCAAATGAAAGGTCTTGGTTTTAGTAAATATATGCATGAAAAATAATTGGAATCTTTGACAGTAAAACAGCTGAAAAACAGTTTCATATTTTGAATTCAAGGTAACAAGGTCAAAAGTTTTGGTATCCATGGAAAGGTCTCGTCACAAGGAATCTACATGTGAAATATGAAAGCCCTATCTCTTACCATTCAAATGTTACAGCCCAGGTTAATTTTTTTGAAAAGTAGGTCAAAGTCCAAGATCAAGGTCACTAGGTCAAAGATCATGGTCTCAAATGAAAGGTCTTGTCACAAGGTATCTACATGAGAAATATGAAATCCCTACCCCTTACGGTTGAAGAGATATAGCCCAGGTTAAAGTTTTTGAAAAGTAGGTCAAAGTCCAAGGTCAAGGTCACTAGGTCAAGGTCATGGTCTCAAATGAAAGGTCTCGCACAAGGTATCTACGTGTGAAATACATGTATGAAAGCCCTATCCCTTACAGTTGAAGAGATATAGCCCAGGTTAAAGTTTTTGAAAAGTAGGTCAAAGTCCAAGGTCAAAGGTCATGGTCTCATATGAAAGGTCTCATCACAAGGTATCTACATGTGAAATATCAAAGCCCTACCCCTTATAGTTCAAGAGATATAGTCCAGGTTAAAGTTTTGTCTACGGACGACGACAACGACGACGACAACGACAACGACGACGCCGAGGGTATGGCATTAGCTCTCCGGACTTTTTCGTCCCGGACTTGCTGCACATGCTGTATTTGCGATCTTGCATATTGGCCATTGTATTTTTTTATATTTTCTAAACATGTTCATGATGAGAAACAAATAAACTTGTAAACTTTTAAAAACACAAACATGGTAGAGGACCTTGAGCACTTAATGATTTCTTGAAATAAATTCTGTGCAGCGGTTGCAGAGGAGAAGTCGAAAACGCCATGTCCAGCCAATCAGAGCCCTCGGCGGCCATATTTGTTCACCGATCGGCACAAAAAAATACAAACTTGGTAGAGGATCTTAAGGAGGTATTGAACACTTGGACGCCAAATTCAATTTTTCTTAAAATTTCTGAAATTATATATTTCTTGTCTGTCCCTGACTATACAAACTTACATTTGATTCTATCCACAGGAAAATTTTCTACGAGACTTTGAAATATGTATAAATCGACGTTTTCGTGAATTTCTTGATGACGTCATAATATTGAAAATGTCATTCCAGTTCTCGTAAAGCTATTGGAAATTAATTTTGATTTAACTTCCAAAATATCCATAAATATCTTGCACTTACATATGGAAAAGATAAAATGAATCGTGTTTTAAACACAGGCAGGATACTTGAATAAAAGATGACACTGACGCTAAAAAATTGCAATTTCGAGTCAATTTACCGTAGTTGCCCGTTAATTATTAGGAATCCTGTGGATGAATCTTTGTCAAAAACTATCAAAATTATCAAGAATGTCCAGAAATGTTTTCATGATTAAATGGGAAAAATTGAATTTAGGATTAAAATATAACAAGGCTTTATATTTTCCAATTTTTTCTTCCAAAATCGTCCATTTTCAATGAAGTGACATCCGCTTTCCTGTAACGTAAATTTGTCAACTAATACAATGTGATGAAGATTTAATTTTCTATTTTGTACATGCTAAGTTTCAATGCAATACATTAAGTAATAATGTTTTTATTGCATTTTGAATGCGAACGTTTGTGACGCAAATTTTCCCGGTAACGTCGAAATGACGTCGTGGTTTGCTCACTGATAAAACTCCCAAAGTCCTAAATTTCAAAAATCGCCATAATTTCTTCAAATGACGCAGGAAATTATTCAAACTTCATCAGGATACTCAAATGCGTATATCAATCAGAGTATCAAATGTTTTAAGGGAGTTTAGACTGTACTTTTCCTAGGAAGCGCGAAAACAAATAATGCCGCCGCCATCTTGGTGTTCAAACCCTCCTTAAGTACTTGCTTTCTGTAAGGTTTCGTGAAATTCTGTGTAGCGGTTGCAGAGGAGATATCGAAAATGTAAAAAGTTTACGACGGACGGACTCAGAATAGCATGCTATGACTATAGCTCACACGAGATACGCTCAAGTGAGCTACAAATGGGGTTAATCCATGATGGTGAGGTGGATCCAAGACGGGTTGGATCCATGATAGGGTGAATACATTATAGGGTGGATCCAAAATGAGGTAAATCTAAGATAAGGTGAATACATAATGGGGTGGATCCAAACTAGGGTTGATCCATAATGGATCCTTGATTGGTTGGATCCAAAACGGGATAGATCCAAGATGGGATGGTTCCATTATGAGGTGGATCCAAAATGGGATTAATCCATGATGGGATGAATTCATGAAGGGGCAGATCCAAAATTGGGTGGATATATGATGAGGTGGATCCCTGGTGGGTTGGCTTAAAGATAGGATGGCTTAAAGATGGGATGGATCCATGATGAGGTGGATCCATGATAGGCGACTCCAAAATTGAGTGGATATATGATGAGGTGGATCTATCGATAGATCGATAACAGGGTGAATCCAAGATAGGGTGTATTCATGATAGGATGGATCCATAAAGTGGTGGACACTAGATGGCCTGGATCTATTATGGGATTGATCCAAAATGAGTGGATCCATAATTGGGTTGACCCATGATGGGTTGGATTCAAGATAGGGTGGATCAAAGAAGGAGTGGATCCATTATACAAGTAATTTAAAAACATTCAACTGAATTTTAACTATAACATTTGCTTTATTATTTTTTATGTCCTAAATTTTAACCTTTACCCCTTCCCAATTCCAAAGTCAAAATAAAAACCAAATTACAATCAATAATGCAATAAAGCTTTTTCAATTGTCCTGTCATGTACATTTATCATTTTTGTGGTCGGTGTTGTTAGCCGAGTGACTTATTTAAGAAGCGCGGTCGTCAACAATTGCTTTCCAGAACATAAGTCCAATACGTTAAGGCCCTCTATTCGTTTTTACTTACGAAACACCACTTGATGAGTTTAGACTATCAATCATTTATTTTGCGATGAGGAAGCGTGTTGTATATATAACAAAACCGTATATTGGCTTTGAAATATCTAGATTAGAATTTATAACACTCCCTGATCTAAAACACCGCTATATTACCGAATTTGTCAGTAAAAAGTCAAAGAATGCCTATATGTTAGAACCTATACTGCTCAAATTTATACTGAGATACAATACACCTTGTATTATGGGAGATAAACATAATCTGTTAAAGGTCACTAAGTCAAGGTCACTAGGTTAAAGGTCTTAGTATAGTATCGTATCACAAGGAATCTACACATGAGTTATCAAAGCCTTATATCTTATGGATATAGAGATGTAGTTGAAGATACATAAGCTGACAGTGTATAATATTATGTTTCTACTGCGTATACATATGTAGTCCATGAAATTTTCAACCAGAAATCAATCAAATTGTTCACGAAAGACAAGCAGATGGACGGAGAGACGGACGGACGGATATACATACATGTACATAGTTAATATATAGATCGGAATAGCTTTGCAAGCAGGCCAAAATCAATACTAGCACTTGAGATGCACATATGGTGCACGGAGAGTTTTTACATTAGAACATAATATTTTGATCATTTCAAGCTCTGAGTTGGTTTCTCAGCTGGTGGTTTGTTAATGCCCATGGATGTCGATCCGTGTCGACACTCGACTGAATGATTGAAGTCATATATTCTATGTTGCTATATTGGTTCATGCACTTCAGTTTTTGCTCTGAAGACTTTTGTTTGTTGTAGGAGAATTTTAAACATTGTGTTCAATATAAGATAATACATATTTTCCTTCATAATTGAACAATATATATACCACATACACAGAGTGCACTGGAATTTGTGAGAAGAATATTAAACAATTTTTATGTCAGAACAAATCAGACGATGGGATACTTTTATTCTGTAAATATTGAAAACAAGTACCGTGTTTATTTTATGTGAGTTTCACGAAGCCTTTAGCAGTAGCAGATATCATGACTCACGTGCCACGCGATGTATGACATCTTTATTCCCAAAATTGTATTGATTGAGAGAATTCAATTTTTTGAGATACTTCCTTTCAGGAAGTATCTTACTGTTATGGTAACTGCTTCAAAGTATGCAAATTGAGACATTGCCGCTTTGCACCTCAAAATATAGTGCTGTGTCTAGTTCAGGAATTTGCTGTCTACCACATACAAAATGCAAGAACAAGATTATTCTCCATCTTGAAAACAGTTTCAATTTCATATAGAATAAATGCACCATACAATATCAACTATAATTCTTGTTTTCACAGCACAATGGTGGCGTAGTAATATACTACTATGTTTATGACAATGTTAGGAAAAATAACTCAAAAATTGCATTAAAGTTATAGAGTTGTCTTTCTTAAATCAACACTGAGGTTAGATATTTAAAAAAAACATAGTTTGTGTTGTTTATAGAGATATAATAAGCTTCACATATGCATCCTGTGTTAAAAAAAATCATCTTACGATAAAATAATTCAACATTTTAATATCTGCTGACAATAAATTTTGCATATATCTAGAAGTATCTCTCAGGACCTTCAGTCCTTTGATTTCCTCAGCCACGCATATTTTGTCTTAATAAAGCAGTTCCCGAGACCTTGGAACTTTTGCGCTATGCATTGAACATGCCCTTTGAAAAAGATTGTTGATATTTTCTTTCCTATACATAAAGTTTAACGTAATCGTTATTGCCGGCTAATGACCTCATTATTCACATATATAGCAAAAGTCAAGGTTAAGATGTAAAAGAATTCAAGGTTACATGTAAGATGTAACAGGACTCAAGGTTAAGATGTAACAGGACTCAATGTTTAGATGTTACAGGATTCAAGTATTAGATGTAACTGGATTCTACGTTAAACTGTTGTAACAGGACTCAAGGTTTAGATGTTACTGGATTTAAGATTTAGATGTAACTTGATTCAAGGATCAGATGTAACTGGATTCAAGGTTTAGATGTAACTTGATTCAAATTCAATAGCATCATTTAAGAATAGATAAATCTGCAGTATGGACCAGACATGCACGTTTCGATTAGGTGTAACTGGATTTAAGGTTTAGATGTATCTTGATTCAAGAATGAGACGTAACTGGATTCAAGGTTGTATATGTAACTAGATTCAAGGATTAGATGTAACTGGATTCAATGATTAGATGTAACTTGATTCAAGAATTAGAAGTAATTTGATTCAAGGTTTAAATGTAACTTGATTCAATGTTTAGATGTAACTGGACTCAAAGTTTCGATGTATCTTGATTCAAGGCTTAGATGTAACTTGATTGAAGGTTTAGATGTAACTGGACTCAAAATTGTAGATGTATCTTGATTCAAGGATTGGATGTAACTTGATTCAAGGTTACATGTAAGCTGTAACAGGATTCAAGGTTCAGATGTAACTCGATCAAAGGTTTAGATCTATGTTACTGGATTTAAGATTCAGATGCAATTTGATTCAAGGATAGGAAGTACCTGGACTTAATGTGTTTAAATATAAGTGCACTCAAGGTTTAGATGTAGCTGGATGCAATGATAAGATGTAACTGGATTCAAGGTTTAGATGTAACTGGAGCCAAGGCTTAGTTGTAATTTGATTCAAGGATTAGATGTAACTTGATTCAGGGATTAGATGTAACTTGAATCAAGGATAAGATGTAACTAGATCAAAATTTAGATGTAACTGGACACAAGATTCAGATCTTTCTTGATTCAAGGATTAAATGTAACTTGATTCAAGGATTAGATATAATTTGATTCAGGGATTACATGTATCTTGATTCAAGGATTAGATGTATAAACTTTATTCGAGGATTAAATGTAACTTGATTCAAGGATTAGATATAATTTGATTCAAGGATTACATGTAACTTGATTCAAGGATTAGATATAATTTGATTCAGGGATTACATGTAACTTGATTCAAGGATTAGATGTATAAACTTGATTAAATGTAACTTGATTCAAGGATTAGATATAATTTGATTCAAGGATTACATGTTACTTGATTCAAGGATTAGATGTATAAGCTTGATTCAAGGATTAAATGTAACTTGATTCATGGATTACATGTTACTTGATTTCAAGGATTAGATGTAATTTGATTTCAAGGATTAGAAGTCACTTGATTCAAGGTTTACTAGAGAATACATTTTTCAATATTGATCATGGAACCTCAATGCATGGAAGACATAATTTAAAACAAATGTCAGTCCTAATTGTATGAAAGGTCTGTAAGGAATTAAAGTGTACGTTAGATTCATTACAATAAAATATAATATCTACATCATTTGAGTGAGATAAAACCGATGTGACCAAGAGGAAGTGAAAATCGTGACCAAATCAAAGGAGTGAAGTAGGGCTGCAACGATACGCTATACTCACGATCCGATATGTATCACGATATTTGCTTTCGGTACGATTCGTATCACAATACTTTGATTTATCTGCTAAAAGATGTAATCAACTTCAGATAGAGCTTTGAGAACTATCAAATTGTACTTTCTACGAGCATTAAAAAGACTTCGTATATACGAGCAATTCTATGAAGTAATAATCACCTTGAGATATCTTGCTTGTCTTTATCACAGTGGGTAATCTCACAAAGAAGAACATTCGGTTTATCTAAAATCTACAAATTATTTTTCACAAAAAGGGGAATTTGATGCAGGGGAAGGATGCCTTGGCTACGAGTTTTATCCAAAGCAAAAGAGGTAATATCCTTTTATAAAGCTGAAAAACGATCGGCGTGATTCGTTAGATGAAAATTCGTGTAGATGAAAGTGACAGTAGAACGCCGATCGTATTTGTGCGTTATGAAAAGCTAATATCCACCTTATTTTGGATGCAACTCATAGTAAGGGTGTTATTAGACTGCACCACATTTCCCTTTTTGTAATAAATTATCTATTTTGCGCAAAAATATAGAAAAATCAATTGTACTGCGTTGCGAGATTACCCATCGTGTTATATAAAGTTCCTTGTGCATAATGTATGTTGAAACTTCGTTTCCAATGTTGTAAAGTCGTTTTCCAAATGTATCAAAAAAGCTCGAAACTGAGACAGTGTCATACCGTGTATCATACCTTTAACAATAACCGCGGTTAATCGAGAATCGCGATGAATCGTTGCAGCCCTTGACTGAAGGCCATGAAAGATACTCCGCTTACAACTTGCGGTTACATAGTGTTGATGTAGTAATACATGTATTTGGATATACTGTGACTATTATGGCCATAGTGTTTAGCACTACAATGTGTATTAGGATGACCTTGAACTTCAGAATAAAGTTAGTTAAAGAGTCAGCAAGACGTTGTCTTTAGTATCTGATGAGAACACATCAGTACTGTGTCGGTATACTCTGATGATCAACCATGATGTTATAATACGCATTGAAATAGTCGGAATTGCAGCATATCAATAATTGCAAGCTAAATACATAACGTGCGCGCATGAATTTCATACGGTGGGCGAAGAATGTAAGCTCGATAAAGCCCAGGTGTAAATAAGTCCCAAGTCGATTACAATTTTTTTTTAAAATCAAATTTCATCTGGCAAATCTCAACTAATCTGGTATCTATTCTATCATATATACATGTATATCAAAACGATCGATTCTGATGGAACTTTTTCACACGCAACTTTTGATATCAAGAAACTGCTGAAACAATCTGGAACTGTATCTCACTGCCCACCGGAAGTGACGGTAATGTCAGCGTACATGAGAATCGCAAAAAGAAACCCAGTAAAATACTCCTTACGAAAGGAGTATCTTTAAAAAAAAGCACACCGAAAGATAATAAACATACACATACCATAATGAAGTAAATTTGGAAAAGTTAGAAACAATATATAAAAAATTGTTTCTGACTGTCCCAAATCTTCTTCTTTTTTTATCGTAAGTTTCATGAATTATGCATGTCATTCCTTTATAAAAGATTTTGTCGTTTTGAGAGGAAATACGAACAATTCGTTGATATTCATCACTCCAAATCGAACAAAACTGATTTCTGCAGTATAATGAGTAAATACATCGATCCTTAATGGTTAATGACATGTTCATTCTGAAGCTAAAAGGACTTCAGAGAATAAATTGATGTCACTTTAGAGAAATGACTATGTAATCTTATTCTGGATTCCCTACAAGTCTGAGTGAAGAGTAAATGGGGAACTGTAAATTTGTTATGACTTGAGGCGATCGGTAAATGGGAAAATAATACTGTGTGGTTATTCACAGTGCTAGAAAATATCAAGAACCTGATTGAAACGTGAATTCAATAAGATATTCGACTTGGTTTGACTCTTAAAAAACAAATGCATCAACATGAAATTTGAAAACAAAACTTAATTTCTTGTGTGTGATTCTTTTTTTTTTTTTTTTTCCTTTTCAGACTTTTTCCAACTGATGGTGTCATGTTTTGGATATAAGGAGATACACGTCGGTTCAGATTGAGTACTGTTCTGTTTATTTCGACTTCAGACACCCTCCTCTTTCGATGTTTTTCAAATTCCAAATCTAACAAGAAAACAAACCCTAAAAGCTACCAAGGTCATTGTGTTACGAGCAACTGGCTAGTACGTAGGCTACAGTATAATATTTCTCGGCATCGAGTACAAGAATTACATAAAACCTTAATACGGTAAGATCGAGCCTCAGTACATTCTCCACATCGAGTACAAGAATTACATAAAACCTTCCTCAGTACAATCTCCACATCGAGTACAAGAAATACATAAAACCTTACGGTAAGATCGAGCCTCAGTACATTCTCCACATCGAGTACAAGAATAACATAAAAAACTTTATACGGTAAGATTGAGCCTCAGTACATTCTCCACATCGAGTACAAGAATTACATAAAACCTTACGGTAAGATCGAGCCTCATTACAATCTCCACATCGAGTACAAGAAATACATAAAACCTTACGGTAAGATCGAGCCTCAGTACAATCTCCACATCGAGTACAAGAAATACATAAAACCTTACGGTAAGATCGAGCCTTAGTGCATTCTCCACATCGAGTACAAGAATTACATAAAACCTTTATACGGTAAGATCGAGCCTTAGTACATTCTCCACATCGAGTACAAGAATTACATAAAACCTTTATACGGTAAGATCGAGCCTTAGTGCATTCTCCACATCGAGTACAAGAATTACATAAAACCTATTTACGGTAAGATTGAGCCTCAGTATATTCTCCACATCGAGTACAAGAATTACATAAAACCTTATGGTAAGATTGAGCCTCAGTACATTCTCCACATCGAGTACAAGAAATACATAAAACCTTACGGAAAGATCGAGCCTCAGTACATTCTCCACATCGAGAACAAGAAATACATAAAACCTTACGGTAAGATTGAGCCACAGTACATTCTCCACATCGGGTACAAGAATTAAATAAAACCTTTATACGGTAAGATCGAGCCTCAGTACATTCTCCACATCGAGTACAAGAATTACATAAAACCTAACGGTAAGATCGAGCCTTAGTACATTTTCAACATCAAGTACAAGAATTACATAAAACCTTTCGGTAAGATTGAACCTCAGTACAATCTCCACATCGAATACAAGAATTACATAAAACCTTTATACGGTAAGATTGAACCACAGTACATTCTCCACATCGAGTACAAGAATTACATAAAACCATACGGTAAGATTGAGCCACAGTACATTCTCCACATCGGGTACAAGAATTACATAAAACCTTTCGGTAAGATTGAGCCTCAGTACATTCTCCACATCAAGTACAAGAATTACTTAAAACCTTACGGTAAGATCGAGCCTCAGTACATTCTCCACATCAAGTACATGAATTACATAAAACCTTACGGTAAGATAGAGCCTCAGTACATTCTCCACATCGAGTACAAGAATTACATAAAACCTTACGATAAGATTGAACCTCAGTACAATCTCCACATCGAGTACAAGAATTACATAAAACCTTTATACGGTAAGATCGAGCCTTAGTGCATTCTCCACATCGAGTACAAGAATTATATAAAACCTTTATACGGTAAGATCGAGCCTTAGTACATCCTCCACATCGAGTACAAGAATTACATAAAACCTTTATACGGTAAGATCGAGCCTTAGTGCATTCTCCACATCGAGTACAAGAATTATATAAAACCTTTATACGGTAAGATCGAGCCTCAGTACATTCTCCACATCGAGTACAAGAATTACATAAAACCTTTATACGGTAAGATCGAGCCTCAGTACATTCTCCACATCGAGTACAAGAATTACATAAAACCTTTATACGGTAAGATCGAGCCTCAGTACATTCTCCACATCGAGTACAAGAATTACAAAAAACCTTACGATAAGATTGAACCTCAGTACAATCTCCACATCGAATACAAGAATTACATAAAACCTTTATACGGTAAGATTGAGCCACAGTACATTCTCCACATCGGGTACAAGAATTACATAAAACCTTTATACGGTAAGATCGAGCCTCAGTACATTCTCCACATCGAGTACAAGAATTACATAAAACCTAACGGTAAGATCGAGCCTTAGTACATTTTCAACATCAAGTACAAGAATTACATAAAACCTTACGGTAAGATTGAACCTCAGTACAATCTCCACATCGAATACAAGAATTACATAAAACCTTTATACGGTAAGATTGAACCACAGTACATTCTCCACATCGAGTACAAGAATTACATAAAACCTTACGATAAGATTGAACCTCAGTACAATCTCCACATCGAGTACAAGAATTACATAAAACCTTTATACGGTAAGATCGAGCCTTAGTGCATTCTCCACATCGAGTACAAGAATTATATTAAACCTTTATAAGGTAAGATCGAGCCTTAGTACATTCTCCACATCGAGTACAAGAATTACATAAAACCTTTATAAGGTAAGATCGAGCCTTAGTGCATTCTCCACATCGAGTACAAGAATTATATAAAACCTTTATATGGTAAGATCGAGCCTCAGTACATTCTCCACATCGAGTACAAGAATTACAAAAAACCTTTATAGGGTAATCGAGCCTCAGTACATTCTCCACATCGAGTACAAGAATTACATAAAACCTTACGATAAGATTGAACCTCAGTACAATCTCCACATCGAATACAAGAATTACATAAAACCTTTATACGGTAAGATTGAGCCACAGTACATTCTCCACATCGGGTACAAGAATTACATAAAACCTTTATACGGTAAGATCGAGCTTCAGTACATTCTCCACATCGAGTACAAGAATTACATAAAACCTAACGGTAAGATCGAGCCTTAGTACATTTTCAACATCAAGTACAAGAATTACATAAAACCTTACGGTAAGATTGAACCTCAGTGCAATCTCCACATCGAATACAAGAATTACATAAAACCTTTATACGGTAAGATTGAACCACAGTACATTCTCCACATCGAGTACAAGAATTACATAAAACCTTACGGTAAGATTGAGCCACAGTACATTCTCCACATCGGGTACAAGAATTACATAAAACCTTTCGGTAAGATTGAGCCTCAGTACATTCTCCACATCAAGTACAAGAATTACATAAAACCTTACGGTAAGATCGAGCCTCAGTACATTCTCCACATCAAGTACATGAATTACATAAAACCTTACGGTAAGATCGAGCCTCAGTACATTCTCCACATCGAGTACAAGAAATACATAAAACCTTACGGTAAGATCGAGCCTTAGTACATTCTCCACATCGAGTACAAGAATTACATAAAACCTTTATACGGTAAGATCGAGCCTCAGTACATTCTCCACAACGAGTACAAGAATTACATAAAACCTTACGATAAGATTGAACCTCAGTACAATCTCCACATCGAGTACAAGAATTACATAAAACCTTTATACGGTAAGATCGAGCCTTAGTGCATTCTCCACATCGAGTACAAGAATTATATAAAACCTTTATACGGTAAGATCGAGCCTTAGTACATTCTCCACATCGAGTACAAGAATTACATAAAACCTTTATACGGTAAGATCGAGCCTTAGTGCATTCTCCACATCGAGTACAAGAATTATATAAAACCTTTATACGGTAAGATCGAGCCTCAGTACATTCTCCACATCGAGTACAAGAATTACATAAAACCTTTATACGGTAAGATCGAGCCTCAGTACATTCTCCACATCGAGTACAAGAATTACATAAAACCTTACGATAAGATTGAACCTCAGTACATTCTCCACATCGAATACAAGAATTACATAAAACCTTTATACGGTAAGATTGAGCCACAGTACATTCTCCACATCGGGTACAAGAATTACATAAAACCTTTATACGGTAAGATCGAGCCTCAGTACATTCTCCACATCGAGTACAAGAATTACATAAAACCTAACGGTAAGATCGAGCCTTAGTACATTTTCAACATCAAGTACAAGAATTACATAAAACCTTACGATAAGATTGAAGCTCAGTACAATCTCCACATCGAATACAAGAATTACATAAAACCTTTATACGGTAAGATTGAACCACAGTACATTCTCCACATCGAGTACAAGAATTACATAAAACCTTACGGTAAGATTGAGCCACAGTACATTCTCCACATCGGGTACAAGAATTACATAAAACCTTTCGGTAAGATTGAGCCTCAGTACATTCTCCACATCAAGTACAAGAATTACATAAAACCTTACGGTAAGATCAAGCCTCAGTACATTCTCCACATCAAGTACATGAATTACATAAAACCTTACGGTAAGATCGAGCCTCAGTACATTCTCCACATCGAGTACAAGAAATACATAAAACCTTACGGTAAGATCGAGCCTTAGTACATTCTCCACATCGAGTACAAGAATTACATAAAACCTTTATACGGTAAGATCGAGCCTTAGTGCATTCTCCACATCGAGTACAAGAATTATATAAAACCTTTATACGGTAAGATCGAGCCTCAGTACATTCTCCACATCGAGTACAAGAATTACATAAAACCTTTATAAGGTAAGATCGAGCCTCAGTACATTCTCTAAATCGAGTACAAGAAATACATAAAACCTTACGATAAGATTGAACCTCAGTACAATCTCCACATCGAATACAAGAATTACATAAAACCTTTATACGGTAAGATTGAGCCACAGTACATTCTCCACATCGGGTACAAGAATTAAATAAAACCTTTATACGGTAAGATCGAGCCTCAGTACATTCTCCACATCGAGTACAAGAATTACATAAAACCTAACGGTAAGATCGAGCCTTAGTACATTTTCAACATCAAGTACAAGAATTACATAAAACCTTTCGGTAAGATTGAACCTCAGTACAATCTCCACATCGAATACAAGAATTACATAAAACATTTATACGGTAAGATTGAACCACAGTACATTCTCCACATCGAGTACAAGAATTACATAAAACCATACGGTAAGATTGAGCCACAGTACATTCTCCACATCGGGTACAAGAATTACATAAAACCTTTCGGTAAGATTGAGCCTCAGTACATTCTCCACATCAAGTACAAGAATTACTTAAAACCTTACGGTAAGATCGAGCCTCAGTACATTCTCCACATCAAGTACATGAATTACATAAAACCTTACGGTAAGATCGAGCCTCAGTACATTCTCCACATCGAGTACAAGAATTACATAAAACCTTACGATAAGATTGAACCTCAGTACAATCTCCACATCGAGTACAAGAATTACATAAAACCTTTATACGGTAAGATCGAGCCTTAGTGCATTCTCCACATCGAGTACAAGAATTATATAAAACCTTTATACGGTAAGATCGAGCCTTAGTACATCCTCCACATCGAGTACAAGAATTACATAAAACCTTTATACGGTAAGATCGAGCCTTAGTGCATTCTCCACATCGAGTACAAGAATTATATAAAACCTTTATACGGTAAGATCGAGCCTCAGTACATTCTCCACATCGAGTACAAGAATTACATAAAACCTTTATACGGTAAGATCGAGCCTCAGTACATTCTCCACATCGAGTACAAGAATTACATAAAACCTTTATACGGTAAGATCGAGCCTCAGTACATTCTCCACATCGAGTACAAGAATTACAAAAAACCTTACGATAAGATTGAACCTCAGTACAATCTCCACATCGAATACAAGAATTACATAAAACCTTTATACGGTAAGATTGAGCCACAGTACATTCTCCACATCGGGTACAAGAATTACATAAAACCTTTATACGGTAAGATCGAGCCTCAGTACATTCTCCACATCGAGTACAAGAATTACATAAAACCTAACGGTAAGATCGAGCCTTAGTACATTTTCAACATCAAGTACAAGAATTACATAAAACCTTACGGTAAGATTGAACCTCAGTACAATCTCCACATCGAATACAAGAATTACATAAAACCTTTATACGGTAAGATTGAACCACAGTACATTCTCCACATCGAGTACAAGAATTACATAAAACCTTACGATAAGATTGAACCTCAGTACAATCTCCACATCGAGTACAAGAATTACATAAAACCTTTATACGGTAAGATCGAGCCTTAGTGCATTCTCCACATCGAGTACAAGAATTATATTAAACCTTTATACGGTAAGATCGAGCCTTAGTACATTCTCCACATCGAGTACAAGAATTACATAAAACCTTTATAAGGTAAGATCGAGCCTTAGTGCATTCTCCACATCGAGTACAAGAATTATATAAAACCTTTATATGGTAAGATCGAGCCTCAGTACATTCTCCACATCGAGTACAAGAATTACAAAAAACCTTTATAAGGTAAGATCGAGCCTCAGTACATTCTCCACATCGAGTACAAGAATTACATAAAACCTTACGATAAGATTGAACCTCAGTACAATCTCCACATCGAATACAAGAATTACATAAAACCTTTATACGGTAAGATTGAGCCACAGTACATTCTCCACATCGGGTACAAGAATTACATAAAACCTTTATACGGTAAGATCGAGCTTCAGTACATTCTCCACATCGAGTACAAGAATTACATAAAACCTAACGGTAAGATCGAGCCTTAGTACATTTTCAACATCAAGTACAAGAATTACATAAAACCTTACGGTAAGATTGAACCTCAGTGCAATCTCCACATCGAATACAAGAATTACATAAAACCTTTATACGGTAAGATTGAACCACAGTACATTCTCCACATCGAGTACAAGAATTACATAAAACCTTACGGTAAGATTGAGCCACAGTACATTCTCCACATCGGGTACAAGAATTACATAAAACCTTTCGGTAAGATTGAGCCTCAGTACATTCTCCACATCAAGTACAAGAATTACATAAAACCTTACGGTAAGATCGAGCCTCAGTACATTCTCCACATCAAGTACATGAATTACATAAAACCTTACGGTAAGATCGAGCCTCAGTACATTCTCCACATCGAGTACAAGAAATACATAAAACCTTACGGTAAGATCGAGCCTTAGTACATTCTCCACATCGAGTACAAGAATTACATAAAACCTTTATACGGTAAGATCGAGCCTCAGTACATTCTCCACAACGAGTACAAGAATTACATAAAACCTTACGATAAGATTGAACCTCAGTACAATCTCCACATCGAGTACAAGAATTACATAAAACCTTTAGACGGTAAGATCGAGCCTTAGTGCATTCTCCACATCGAGTACAAGAATTATATAAAACCTTTATACGGTAAGATCGAGCCTTAGTACATTCTCCACATCGAGTACAAGAATTACATAAAACCTTTATACGGTAAGATCGAGCCTTAGTGCATTCTCCACATCGAGTACAAGAATTATATAAAACCTTTATACGGTAAGATCGAGCCTCAGTACATTCTCCACATCGAGTACAAGAATTACATAAAACCTTTATACGGTAAGATCGAGCCTCAGTACATTCTCCACATCGAGTACAAGAATTACATAAAACCTTACGATAAGATTGAACCTCAGTACATTCTCCACATCGAATACAAGAATTACATAAAACCTTTATACGGTAAGATTGAGCCACAGTACATTCTCCACATCGGGTACAATAATTACATAAAACCTTTATACGGTAAGATCGAGCCTCAGTACATTCTCCACATCGAGTACAAGAATTACATAAAACCTAACGGTAAGATCGAGCCTTAGTACATTTTCAACATCAAGTACAAGAATTACATAAAACCTTACGGTAAGATTGAAGCTCAGTACAATCTCCACATCGAATACAAGAATTACATAAAACCTTTATACGGTAAGATTGAACCACAGTACATTCTCCACATCGAGTACAAGAATTACATAAAACCTTACGGTAAGATTGAGCCACAGTACATTCTCCACATCGGGTACAAGAATTACATAAAACCTTTCGGTAAGATTGAGCCTCAGTACATTCTCCACATCAAGTACAAGAATTACATAAAACCTTACGGTAAGATCAAGCCTCAGTACATTCTCCACATCAAGTACATGAATTACATAAAACCTTACGGTAAGATCGAGCCTCAGTACATTCTCCACATCGAGTACAAGAAATACATAAAACCTTACGGTAAGATCGAGCCTTAGTACATTCTCCACATCGAGTACAAGAATTACATAAAACCTTTATACGGTAAGATCGAGCCTTAGTGCATTCTCCACATCGAGTACAAGAATTATATAAAACCTTTATACGGTAAGATCGAGCCTCAGTACATTCTCCACATCGAGTACAAGAATTACATAAAACCTTTATAAGGTAAGATCGAGCCTCAGTACATTCTCTAAATCGAGTACAAGAATTACATAAAACCTTACGATAAGATTGAACCTCAGTACAATCTCCACATCGAATACAAGAATTACATAAAACCTTTATACGGTAAGATTGAGCCACAGTACATTCTCCACATCGGGTACAAGAATTAAATAAAACCTTTATACGGTAAGATCGAGCCTCAGTACATTCTCCACATCGAGTACAAGAATTACATAAAACCTAACGGTAAGATCGAGCCTTAGTACATTTTCAACATCAAGTACAAGAATTACATAAAACCTTTCGGTAAGATTGAACCTCAGTACAATCTCCACATCGAATACAAGAATTACATAAAACCTTTATACGGTAAGATTGAACCACAGTACATTCTCCACATCGAGTACAAGAATTACATAAAACCATACGGTAAGATTGAGCCACAGTACATTCTCCACATCGGGTACAAGAATTACATAAAACCTTTCGGTAAGATTGAGCCTCAGTACATTCTCCACATCAAGTACAAGAATTACTTAAAACCTTACGGTAAGATCGAGCCTCAGTACATTCTCCACATCAAGTACATGAATTACATAAAACCTTACGGTAAGATCGAGCCTCAGTACATTCTCCACATCGAGTACAAGAATTACATAAAACCTTACGATAAGATTGAACCTCAGTACAATCTCCACATCGAGTACAAGAATTACATAAAACCTTTATACGGTAAGATCGAGCCTTAGTGCATTCTCCACATCGAGTACAAGAATTATATAAAACCTTTATACGGTAAGATCGAGCCTTAGTACATTCTCCACATCGAGTACAAGAATTACATAAAACCTTTATACGGTAAGATCGAGCCTTAGTGCATTCTCCACATCGAGTACAAGAATTATATAAAACCTTTATACGGTAAGATCGAGCCTCAGTACATTCTCCACATCGAGTACAAGAATTACATAAAACCTTTATACGGTAAGATCGAGCCTCAGTACATTCTCCACATCGAGTACAAGAATTACATAAAACCTTTATACGGTAAGATCGAGCCTCAGTACATTCTCCACATCGAGTACAAGAATTACAAAAAACCTTACGATAAGATTGAACCTCAGTACAATCTCCACATCGAATACAAGAATTACATAAAACCTTTATACGGTAAGATTGAGCCACAGTACATTCTCCACATCGGGTACAAGAATTACATAAAACCTTTATACGGTAAGATCGAGCCTCAGTACATTCTCCACATCGAGTACAAGAATTACATAAAACCTAACGGTAAGATCGAGCCTTAGTACATTTTCAACATCAAGTACAAGAATTACATAAAACCTTACGGTAAGATTGAACCTCAGTACAATCTCCACATCGAATACAAGAATTACATAAAACCTTTATACGGTAAGATTGAACCACAGTACATTCTCCACATCGAGTACAAGAATTACATAAAACCTTACGATAAGATTGAACCTCAGTACAATCTCCACATCGAGTACAAGAATTACATAAAACCTTTAAACGGTAAGATCGAGCCTTAGTGCATTCTCCACATCGAGTACAAGAATTATATTAAACCTTTATACGGTAAGATCGAGCCTTAGTACATTCTCCACATCGAGTACAAGAATTACATAAAACCTTTATAAGGTAAGATCGAGCCTTAGTGCATTCTCCACATCGAGTACAAGAATTATATAAAACCTTTATATGGTAAGATCGAGCCTCAGTACATTCTCCACATCGAGTACAAGAATTACAAAAAACCTTTATAAGGTAAGATCGAGCCTCAGTACATTCTCCACATCGAGTACAAGAATTACATAAAACCTTACGATAAGATTGAACCTCAGTACAATCTCCACATCGAATACAAGAATTACATAAAACCTTTATACGGTAAGATTGAGCCACAGTACATTCTCCACATCGGGTACAAGAATTACATAAAACCTTTATACGGTAAGATCGAGCTTCAGTACATTCTCCACATCGAGTACAAGAATTACATAAAAACTAACGGTAAGATCGAGCCTTAGTACATTTTCAACATCAAGTACAAGAATTACATAAAACCTTACGGTAAGATTGAACCTCAGTGCAATCTCCACATCGAATACAAGAATTACATAAAACCTTTATACGGTAAGATTGAACCACAGTACATTCTCCACATCGAGTACAAGAATTACATAAAACCTTACGGTAAGATTGAGCCACAGTACATTCTCCACATCGGGTACAAGAATTACATAAAACCTTTCGGTAAATTGAGCCTCAGTACATTCTCCACATCAAGTACAAGAATTACATAAAACCTTACGGTAAGATCGAGCCTCAGTACATTCTCCACATCAAGTACATGAATTACATAAAACCTTACGGTAAGATCGAGCCTCAGTACATTCTCCACATCGAGTACAAGAAATACATAAAACCTTACGGTAAGATCGAGCCTTAGTACATTCTCCACATCGAGTACAAGAATTACATAAAACCTTTATACGGTAAGATCGAGCCTCAGTACATTCTCCACAACGAGTACAAGAATTACATAAAACCTTACGATAAGATTGAACCTCAGTACAATCTCCACATCGAGTACAAGAATTACATAAAACCTTTATACGGTAAGATCGAGCCTTAGTGCATTCTCCACATCGAGTACAAGAATTATATAAAACCTTTATACGGTAAGATCGAGCCTTAGTACATTCTCCACATCGAGTACAAGAATTACATAAAACCTTTATACGGTAAGATCGAGCCTTAGTGCATTCTCCACATCGAGTACAAGAATTATATAAAACCTTTATACGGTAAGATCGAGCCTCAGTACATTCTCCACATCGAGTACAAGAATTACATAAAACCTTTATACGGTAAGATCGAGCCTCAGTACATTCTCCACATCGAGTACAAGAATTACATAAAACCTAACGATAAGATTGAACCTCAGTACATTCTCCACATCGAATACAAGAATTACATAAAACCTTTATACGGTAAGATTGAGCCACAGTACATTCTCCACATCGGGTACAAGAATTACATAAAACCTTTATACGGTAAGATCGAGCCTCAGTACATTCTCCACATCGAGTACAAGAATTACATAAAACCTAACGGTAAGATCGAGCCTTAGTACATTTTCAACATCAAGTACAAGAATTACATAAAACCTTACGGTAAGATTGAAGCTCAGTACAATCTCCACATCGAATACAAGAATTACATAAAACCTTTATACGGTAAGATTGAACCACAGTACATTCTCCACATCGAGTACAAGAATTACATAAAACCTTACGGTAAGATTGAGCCACAGTACATTCTCCACATCGGGTACAAGAATTACATAAAACCTTTCGGTAAGATTGAGCCTCAGTACATTCTCCACATCAAGTACAAGAATTACATAAAACCTTACGGTAAGATCGAGCCTCAGTACATTCTCCACATCAAGTACATGAATTACATAAAACCTTACGGTAAGATCGAGCCTCAGTACATTCTCCACATCGAGTACAAGAAATACATAAAACCTTACGGTAAGATCGAGCCTTAGTACATTCTCCACATCGAGTACAAGAATTACATAAAACCTTTATACGGTAAGATCGAGCCTCAGTACATTCTCCACATCGAGTACAAGAATTACATAAAACCTTACGATAAGATTGAACCTCAGTACAATCTCCACATCGAGTACAAGAATTACATAAAACCTTTATACGGTAAGATCGAGCCTTAGTGCATTCTCCACATCGAGTACAAGAATTATATAAAACCTTTATACGGTAAGATCGAGCCTTAGTACATTCTCCACATCGAGTACAAGAATTACATAAAACCTTTATACGGTAAGATCGAGCCTTAGTGCATTCTCCACATCGAGTACAAGAATTATATAAAACCTTTATACGGTAAGATCGAGCCTCAGTACATTCTCCACATCGAGTACAAGAATTACATAAAACCTTTATACGGTAAGATCGAGCCTCAGTACATTCTCCACATCGAGTACAAGAATTACATAAAACCTTACGATAAGATTGAACCTCAGTACAATCTCCACATCGAATACAAGAATTACATAAAACCTTTATACGGTAAGATTGAGCCACAGTACATTCTCCACATCGGGTAGAAGAATTACATAAAACCTTTATACGGTAAGATCGAGCCTCAGTACATTCTCCACATCGAGTACAAGAATTTCATAAAACCTAACGTCAAGATCGAGCCTTAGTACATTTTCAACATCAAGTACAAGAAATACATAAAACCTTACGGTAAGATTGAACCTCAGTACAATCTCCACATCGAATACAAGAATTACATAAAACCTTTATACGGTAAGATTGAACCACAGTACATTCTCCACATCGAGTACAGGAATTACATAAAACCTTACGGTAAGATTGAGCCACAGTACATTCTCCACATCGGGTACAAGAATTACATAAAACCTTTCGGTAAGATTGAGCCTCAGTACATTCTCCACATCAAGTACAAGAATTACATAAAACCTTACGGTAAGATCGAGCCTCAGTACATTCTCCACATCAAGTACATGAATTACATAAAACCTTACGGTAAGATCGAGCCTCAGTACATTCTCCACATCGAGTACAAGAAATACATAAAACCTTACGGTAAGATCGAGCCTTAGTACATTCTCCACATCGAGTACAAGAAATAGATGAAACCTTACGGTAAGATCGA
Source organism: Pinctada fucata (assembly GCA_028142955.1). Classification (NCBI taxonomy): domain Eukaryota; kingdom Metazoa; phylum Mollusca; class Bivalvia; order Pterioida; family Pteriidae; genus Pinctada; species Pinctada fucata. Next base: position 30,030,629 of record AP027115.1, read on the forward strand.
GCCTTAGTACATTCTCCACATCGAGTACAAGAATTACATAAAACCTTACGGTAAGATCGAGCCTCAGTACATTCTCCACATCGAGTACAAGAATTACATAAAACCTTTATACGGTAAGATCGAGCCTTAGTACATTCTCCACATCGAGTACAAGAATTACATAAAACCTTTATACGGTAAGATCGAGCCTTAGTACATTATCCACATCGAGTACAAGAAATACATAAAACTTTTATACGGTAAGATCGAGCCTTAGTACATTCTCCACATCGAGTACAAGAATTACATAAAACCTTTATACGGTAAGATCGAGCCTCAGTACATTCTCCACATCGAGTACAAGAATTACTTAAAACCTTTATACGGTAAGATCGAGCCTCAGTACATTCTCCACATCGAGTACAAGAATTACTTAAAACCTTACGATAAGATTGAACCTCAGTACATTCTCCACATCGGGTACAAGAATTACATAAAACCTTTATACGGTAAGATCGAGCCTCAGTACATTCTCCACATCGAGTACAAGAATTACCAAAGAAGCTCGATGCCAGCGATCCACAAGAATATTCGCCCCTATTTTTCTTATATATATAAAGGACATTCACTATCCATCTAACAGCCTCGCTTGAACATAGAATTTCTCTTAATAAAAGTATTCTACAAATAAAGTTGTGCTTGTAATGTTACTTATTACCGGTGTGTTAAAACTACCCGAAAATTTATAAAACTTTTAAATATATCATTATCGATAACATATGTTAATACAGCCCTAAAACAAATACATGTTCTTAGATCCCTTAAATATACTCTTAGTCGTTCCGCTCTCAACAAGATATACTTAACTTTAATACTGCCTTTGTTAGAATACTCTTGTGAATTAAAGGACGGCTGTACTGAAGCTGACTCAGATAAACTCGAAAAAATACAATACCAAGCTACAAGTATAGTTACTGGCCTTCCACTCATCGCAAGTGTTATTTCATTATAGTCCGAAACCGGTTGGGAATCTCTAAAATCGCGTCGCGAAAAAAGAAAACTCTCTCTATTCTACAAACTCACAATGATCTTACTCCTAGTTACCTTAAGAATATGATACCCCAACAAGTAAATGAGTTAAATCCTTACGAATTTAAAAGAAATAGTTCCAATTACCGTACTCTTCAACTACGCTTACAAAGTTCTCTAGACCCCTTTTTACCATCCACGCTTCGCCTATGGAATTCACTTGATCATATATTCGAACCAAGTCATCACTGAAACAATTCAAAAGTTTTCTTCAAAATTCCTATGAAGTCTATAAGCCTCCGAAATACTACATTATAGGAAATCGGAAAGCAAACATCCTGTTAACCAGACTGAGAAATGCGTGTAGTTGTCTTAATGCTGATCTCTATCGAGTAAATTGAATCAACTCTCCATCTTGCTCTTGTGGTTTCCAAATGAAGATGTTTATCATTACGTTCTGTATTGTCCAAAATTCCGGGAAGAAAGGCGTATTCTATCAAATAATCTATCGGCATTCCTCCCTCTATCTATCGACGAACTTTTGAAAGGAAAAGAAGAACTAGATACAATGAACAATATCTATAGACAAATTTCAATGCAAATCTACATAATTTCATCGGGCATATTTTGAACCTCTTAACATTTCCTTTCCGTCTGTAAAATCGCCTTATTCAAGTCAACCCCAACCAACCAACTCCACCCACATCACCTGTCCCCTTCATTTTTTCAAGTACCTTATTACTAAGCACCAATCCTTCTCTTGGCACGTTTCCCCTAACTTTCTTAGAGATAAAAAAATTGATATATTTGTTATGTTATGCCTCTTATAAAATATATACGTGTTTTATTGTAATTGATAGGAAAGGGCCGTTTCTAATGTTTATATAACTTGTGGTCCAATCCTTTTCAATAATGTAATTATTGAAAATGTTTAAACTAAATATATCAACGCAATACACCCTAAACTTCTGTAAAACGTGCATTTTCTTCTCTGTAACGTCAAAGAAGGCCGGAAGTTTAGAAAATGATACAGAGAGGGGATTTTCCTATCTGGAATCGAATATCTTTTTGTTATATATTCTTTTCTATGATAAGGTTCATATTCTTTGTTTAGGAATTGTAAAAAAAATCGATCTACAAATACATTTCTCACCAAAAAAAAAAAGTCGTTAATTGACATGTCTCATGCATTGACATTTTCTATTCTAAATTTACCAGAATTCAATCATTATAGATTAAATTGATTTATAAAAGTTATCGGCATAATTTAAATTTATCGACTATAATATTGTTCAGAGTTATCGTACTTGTTTTACCATTGAGTATAAATCACATCGTAGCTATTCGGCCCATTGCTGTTGGTAAGGTTAAAACTTTTCTTATTCAGAAATATAGCAATATTTTGTTTCATTGTATATTGAAGTTAACTTTTTACATTTTATTTTTGAGCGATGTTTTACTACAAACTCTGATTTAAGAAGATTGACAAGTATTAGCTTTTACAAAAAGCTTGCCGGCAGTTAGCTGACATTAAATGTTGTAAAATTCTAATAAGAAAAAAATGGAATAAACGATTTTTATTCTTGTTAGACCAATCGCACATTTCCGGGCTTTTCCGTTTTTATTTCCGATTCAAGCTACGGAAATTTCCGAGGATCTGTGATTTGTTGTAGGACGTATCGGTACAAAGACTTTTCGATGCATCTTTCGGAAGAAAATGCACTGATTCGATATGACTTTCATTTGTCAAGTCATCTAGACTCTTCAGCGGACTTGATAGAAGCATCTTATGCACAGATTCAGAATAACCTTGACGAATATTTGCATATTTTGTAGTTGTCCACCAATCATATTGCCAAGAGTTATTTTGTCCGTGCAAGTATGTCACGATTGATTACAGTATACCGGCAGTCATGACTGCCGGTAAAAACGATTCACTGTAAATCATTTTGCTCCCGTCAACTTTCGTTTTCGAATGTCCTTGAACCACGTGTAGTCTTTTCTTTAATTCTTTAGGTTTAATTTTCTTTCACTATTAATTTGAACTGAAATTTTCTTTTTACTTGCATTGTTATAATACATTCACTCTTTCTTTTTCGATAACGTGGGACATTTAAATTGAAACAGCACTGTAAGTATTGTCAGTATTTTACTCGACCACGTGCTTCAAAATAGAGTGTTCGATTCACAATTCCGTTTGCTCAATACAATTTCAACTCACAGTTCGTAAGATAAAATATGTAATGTTTGTTTAGAGATATGAAAGCATTTCTTTGATAATTTTAATTGTACCTCTGTCGGTAATTTTGAGGCTTTGAATTTTTCCATTTATTTTCACGTGTTTCAATTGTTGTTAGAGATATGAATTTTATCTCTTGAATCAGTTTCCTTTCCTTTTAATCTCTCATTTTCTTTTTCGTGCAATTCGATATATTGGTATTTATTATTCATTTTCTCCATTTCACGAGTACAACTGACGATGCCACCTATAACAAGACGAAGGGATCGAGGACGGAACAATCCTGTGGCCCGTAATACTGCTACTTCTACGACAGCCCATGCAGGAAATAACCAGGCACCAACGCAGCAGATACCTGTTATCAGCCAGTCATCTCAACCAACCGTAACTGCCCAACAATTAAAGGATGTGACGGACCAAGTTACAACAAGAGTTTTGGCCCAGTTGAATGCAAATGATCAGATGCCTATTTACGATGCCAACAGGCAAGGTAATGATATTTGTTGTGACATTTTAGATGAAAATGTATCTATTGAAAATTTTCAAGTAGAGTCGGCTACGTCAGAACTTGGATATAACGTCTCTAACAAAATTAAAATGAAAATTGCAAATGGTGATTATGTTGATTTAGCCACACTAGTATCAAAACCATCTGATCCCGATTCTCTATCAAAACAACTTTAAATCGAAGATGGCAAACTGGTTTTAGGGCCAAAATCTCACGTCACAAAGATTGATAATATTGATCAATGGACTGATGCCTTTTTGATTTATGCGTCTATTTATTCAATTGCAAATCGTCCAACTGCAAACAGTCTTTTCAAATATATGCACACTGTAAGGCTTGGAGCTAGCAGATTTGGTGGTTCAGGGTGGAAAAATTATGATATACAATTTAGACTTAAAAAAAGAGGCGGATCCATCTCTCTCGTGGTCTTCAGTTCACCAAGAACTTTGGTTGCTTTTTATGAATTCGAAACCTGAACAGGAGAAAGAATCGTCTACAAATATGAAAGGCAATAGTACCCAATCAAATCTTCTAAAGTGTTATAACTCTAGAGCTTTTTGTAATTATGCCCACCAATGTTTATGCTGCTCCAATCCACATCCTCTCAAGAAATGTAGAGTAGCTTCTTTTACAAATAATAATTCTAGGTTCCAGCAATCCTCGTCTAGTATGGCTAACCCCTCGCAATCTGGACTGTCCAGTAAAGCACAAAACAGTGGTAAATTCCGACGTTAGTAGTATTGCCAACACACCCATAATTCATGAATCTTTAAGACAGTACCTAATAGAGTACCCATTTTCTACTATCGCAGATGAAAATTAGTTTGGGTTTAAGTATGGATTTCCTTTACATTATGACGGTCCTAGAAAACCAATTCTATGTCCAAATTTAAAATCTATTCAAGGCAAAGAGAATATTGCTTTTGACATAGCTATGAAAGAAGTTCGTTTAGGCAGAGTCGCTGGTCTTTTTTCTAGTTGCCCTTTACCAAATTTGAGAGTATCACCTGTTGGCTTAGTTCCAAAAAAAGATGGATCATGGCGTCTTATCCACCATTCGTCTTATCCAGAACATTTCAGCGTTAATTATTTCATTGATAAGAAATTTTGTACAGTTCAGTATACATCCTTTGATTCTGCGTTGTCAATGTTAGCAAATCTAGGTAGAGGAGCAATTGCTGCTAGACTTGATATCAAGAGTGCATTTCGATTATTACCGATAAGTCCCCAAGACTTTGAACTTCTTGGATTTAAAATATCATATCACTTTTTTGTTGATAAGTGTCTTCCTATTGGTTGTCCTCTATCCCGCAATCTTTTTGAGAAATTTGCCACGTTTTTGGAATGGGAATTAAAACGTAGGGCTAAAACCCAAAATGTGATTCATTATATAGATGACTTTCTTTTGGCGAGTGCTGCTAATACTAACCACTGTGAAAATTTAATGTCCTTGTACTCTGATATGTGTCAGCAATTCGGTGTTCCATTGGCTCCTGAAAAAACTATTGGTCCATCTACAAAATTAACATTTCTTGGTTTGGAAATTGACACAGTTGAAATGTCGGTTAGGATCCCCAATGAAACAAGAGCCCCAGGGGGCACAACGCTCACCTGATACCCATGCACGCTCTAACTGACATACTGACATTGAATACTGATAGTGCCAGTACCAGGATTTTAGCCCACAACCTTTCTAAAAAGATTTTTGCCGGATGCAGAGAAGTGTTTTTTTTTCAGACAACCTTTAAAGGTACAAAAAAGAAAAAAAAGAAAAAAATTTCAAAACAATAACTTTTTTACTGATTTGAAAAAAAAACGGATAAAGTGGTCCAACGTCATATGCCCAGCTAGTATAGTTCAATTATGCAACATCAAAAATAAAATCATATTGTAAAATTCCACATAAATGTGCAGCAGAAAAAGAATAAAACAATGAAATGATTTCACAAATTAAGTTTATTTAAAATTGAACACAAAACCTTTCATTATTGATAGCTAGCATGCCAGAAATTATAAAGCCTGTGTTTGTGAAACGAGAATGCCCCCGGCGGCATCTTTGTTAGTATAAACACCATTTTCTGTTAAGTATGTGAGAGGTCAGGGTCAGCGTAATATTGGTATCAATGGAAAGATCTTGTCACAAGGAATACACATGTACAATATGAAAGCCCTATCACTATAACCATTCAATAGTTATGCCCAATGTTAAAGTTTCTGAGAAGTACGTGAAACGTCAAGGTTATGGTCATGAGGTCAAAAATTTTGGTAAATACACATGTGAAATATGAAACCTCTATCACCAGCTTCCATTCAAAAGTTATGCCCAATGTTAAAGTTTTTTGGAAAACAGACAGACAGACAGACGGACAGGCCAAAAACTTTATGCTCCCGAATCTTTTATTCCAGGGGCATAAAAAACAAAGATTTTTCGGTTTTGCCTTTATTCACTAAAATCTATGAATTATGCTTTTGAATAGTATTGATTTCATCTCAAATACATGAAACGTACAGTTAAAATCGTTTTGATCCAATATTCAACAATTCAAGTGAGTTGTGCAGAAATTGTGCCAGTTTGTTTTCCAAAAAAGCAGTGTATGTTGTATCAAACCTCATGACCCAGTGAAGCCACTTGAACAAATAATTTTCAGTAAATATGCTGAAATGCGACGCTTCTTGCCTATGCATATTTCAACAGGCGAGAAGGAGCGTCGCATTTCAGCATACGCTGTTCAACAACTCAAGTGGTTTCTCTAAGGTTTCGCAGTTTGAAACAAATTAAAAGGCCCATGAAATTGTTAAGCTTGTCCAACTAGCAGACCTACGACATCGTTATTTACTGTTAACTAATTGTTTTACCTCATCAAAGGTCTGTTACACGGGCAAGTTGTTAGCGGAGAGAGTTCATGAAATGTATCGGTTGCATTGGATTTTCCGACAAGAAGTTATTTGGTCTGATAAAAACTCATTATGTATCTATTATTTGAACAGATAAAAATTCCCAAATGTCTTAACACAGGATCCTGTCGCTTTATGAGAGAAAATGTTTTATTATTCACAACCTCAGGCCTCTGTATTCCTCTTAGAAATATTATACATACAAGATGACGAACACAGTGGCTTAAGGTTGTGAATAATAATTTATTTTCTCTATTAAAACAACAGCTTCTGTGGTCCAACATTTCATTGGAAGATTTCAGGAACTCTGAACGGAATTATTTATTTTCAAGAATTTCAGATATTAAATGTCCTATGCATTCTCAAAATCCAGAGGAAGAGATTACTCATTAGACGTTTCTTCAAGAAATCAGTCCGTAAATTACTTCATCTAAGAGAGTCTAAGACAGAGGAAATTCGAGCAAACTTTATACATAATAACAAGTATATGCAAGTGTTCCAAGTACATGAATGATAACCATTATGAACGTTGTTCATAGCTCAAACCATACTCGCTCCTTTAACATACCTACATGTAATTCCGTCATCAGGAAGAACTCATTCTTCATACGTACAGTCACAGAGTGGAACGAACTGGATAACCATCAAGTGCTGTCAAGGACTGTGGAAGGCTTTAGATTCAGCCTGAAGCGCGATTAAGTAAGTTTATGCGCTCTCTCATTCCGTTGATCACAAGCCAGTATTGGTAATTCAACGTACCCATACAGATACAGATACAGATTATGAAAGTGTTCCAATTATAAAAATCTATTCCGTTTGCACTGTATCTCCTGAAATATATCGCAGTACTGCTTTGCGGTTTGTATTGCAATGAAGCGCCTAGCGGAATACGATGCGCCTTGGGGACGAAGATGAATGAATGCGTATCTAGGTCATTGTCCTGTCAAATAGTTCCGATTATTTTCTTATTATTTTCAACAATTGGTGGAAAATACACACAATGTTTATCTTGAATTGTCTTCTCCGTGATTGTTTACTAGACAGATGAAATAAAATTTTGAATATAGTTTTAAAGTGTGTGAGACATCTACATGTGTGGAAGAATACGTGTGAAAATGGGTCCTCAGATCATAAAATTCGAATAATTCCGGTCCGGAACCAGGTGCATGGCTTTGAAAAATATTTAAAAAGTTGTGTACTTTTAATCATTACGGCATTTTTTTTTTTTTGTGATTCAAATAAAATTTCTTCATTTAAAAGTAGTATCAATGTGTATAACCCGGTGCGATTTGAGAATTTCTTTTCTTTTTTGGTAAGAAAACATACATTATACCTATGTACAATCTTAAAAAATATTCCTTAAAAATCCAAAAGTGGATATCTGGACAAAATTCTTTCACTTGTAGGGTACCATGCATGAGTACCTCATACCTACAAATTGTCATGACAATCTGAAGAGTGGTTATAGAAAAGAAGCAGAAAATGTATGAAAATCACCCCCCCCCCTTCCTTTTTACATAAGAAAAAAATTCATAAAAAATCAAAAAAATAAAATTTAAGCATAAAATACATATCAAAGCATTAAGTAAGTTAAATATGATAAATATGTAGTAAATGAGTGTGTAAAATCATACACTTATTGAGTTATTTAAAGAAAAAGTGCAAAAATGTGCATTTCTGACTAAGTCCGAAAAGACGTCAAAAACGCGTCAAAAATTAGTTGTCGGATTTTAACGAAATGAACAAACTTGAATCATACATCCTTCTAGATCACATAGATACAATTAGTTTTTCAATCCATTCAGTGGAACTGGAGAAGAAGATTTTTGAAGAGGGGTACCCTCCGGGGCCTATTTGACCCCGCCCTGGATCCACCCCTGAAGGGATCGAGCCGAAATGAACAAACTTGGTAGAGGACCTTTAGTACTTCATGCATACCAAGTTTCATCAAAATCCCTTCAGCCGTTCTTGAGAAGAAGTTGAAAATGTTAAAAGTTTACGACGGACGGACGACGGACGACGGACGACGGACGCCGGACGCCACACTATGACAATAGCTCACTTGAGCCTTTGGCTCAGGTGAGCTAATAAAAAGGGAAAAAAATTTTGTTGGGGTCCCGCCGGGGTTTGAAGCCACTCCCCATGGGTCCATTGGGCATGGAAAACATACATTATACCTATGTACAATCTTAAAAAATATTCCTTAAAAATCCAAAAGTGGATATCTGGACAAAATTCTTTCACTTGTAGGGTACCATGCATGAGTACCTCATACCTACAAATTGTCATGACAATCTGAAGAGTGGTTATAGAAAAGAAGCAGAAAATGTATGAAAATCACCCCCCCCCCCCCTTCCTTTTTACATAAGAAAAAAATTCATAAAAAATCAAAAAAATAAAATTTAAGCATAAAATACATATCAAAGCATTAAGTAAGTTAAATATGATAAATATGTAGTAAATGAGTGTGTAAAATCATACACTTATTGAGTTATTTAAAGAAAAAGTGCAAAAATGTGCATTTCTGACTAAGTCCGAAAAGACGTCAAAAACGCGTCAAAAATTAGTTGTCGGATTTTAACGAAATGAACAAACTTGAATCATACATCCTTCTAGATCACATAGATACAATTAGTTTTTCAATCCATTCAGTGGAACTGGAGAAGAAGATTTTTGAAGAGGGGTACCCTCCGGGGCCTATTTGACCCCGCCCTGGATCCACCCCTGAAGGGATCGAGCCGAAATGAACAAACTTGGTAGAGGACCTTTAGTACTTCATGCATACCAAGTTTCATCAAAATCCCTTCAGCCGTTCTTGAGAAGAAGTTGAAAATGTTAAAAGTTTACGACGGACGGACGACGGACGACGGACGACGGACGACGGACGCCGGACGCCACACTATGACAATAGCTCACTTGAGCCTTTGGCTCAGGTGAGCTAATAAAAAGGGAAAAAAATTTTGTTGGGGTCCCGCCGGGGTTTGAAGCCACTCCCCATGGGTCCATTGGGCATGGAAAACATACATTATACCTATGTACAATCTTAAAAAATATTCCTTAAAAATCCAAAAGTGGATATCTGGACAAAATTCTTTCACTTGTAGGGTACCATGCATGAGTACCTCATACCTACAAATTGTCATGACAATCTGAAGAGTGGTTATAGAAAAGAAGCAGAAAATGTATGAAAATCACCCCCCCCCCTTCCTTTTTACATAAGAAAAAAATTCATAAAAAATCAAAAAAATAAAATTTAAGCATAAAATACATATCAAAGCATTAAGTAAGTTAAATATGATAAATATGTAGTAAATGAGTGTGTAAAATCATACACTTATTGAGTTATTTAAAGAAAAAGTGCAAAAATGTGCATTTCTGACTAAGTCCGAAAAGACGTCAAAAACGCGTCAAAAATTAGTTGTCGGATTTTAACGAAATGAACAAACTTGAATCATACATCCTTCTAGATCACATAGATACAATTAGTTTTTCAATCCATTCAGTGGAACTGGAGAAGAAGATTTTTGAAGAGGGGTACCCTCCGGGGCCTATTTGACCCCGCCCTGGATCCACCCCTGAAGGGATCGAGCCGAAATGAACAAACTTGGTAGAGGACCTTTAGTACTTCATGCATACCAAGTTTCATCAAAATCCCTTCAGCCGTTCTTGAGAAGAAGTTGAAAATGTTAAAAGTTTACGACGGACGGACGACGGACGACGGACGACGGACGACGGACGCCGGACGCCACACTATGACAATAGCTCACTTGAGCCTTTGGCTCAGGTGAGCTAATAAAAAGGGAAAAAAATTTTGTTGGGGTCCCGCCGGGGTTTGAAGCCACTCCCCATGGGTCCATTGGGCATGGAAAACATACATTATACCTATGTACAATCTTAAAAAATATTCCTTAAAAATCCAAAAGTGGATATCTGGACAAAATTCTTTCACTTGTAGGGTACCATGCATGAGTACCTCATACCTACAAATTGTCATGACAATCTGAAGAGTGGTTATAGAAAAGAAGCAGAAAATGTATGAAAATCACCCCCCCCCCTTCCTTTTTACATAAGAAAAAAATTCATAAAAAATCAAAAAAATAAAATTTAAGCATAAAATACATATCAAAGCATTAAGTAAGTTAAATATGATAAATATGTAGTAAATGAGTGTGTAAAATCATACACTTATTGAGTTATTTAAAGAAAAAGTGCAAAAATGTGCATTTCTGACTAAGTCCGAAAAGACGTCAAAAACGCGTCAAAAATTAGTTGTCGGATTTTAACGAAATGAACAAACTTGAATCATACATCCTTCTAGATCACATAGATACAATTAGTTTTTCAATCCATTCAGTGGAACTGGAGAAGAAGATTTTTGAAGAGGGGTACCCTCCGGGGCCTATTTGACCCCGCCCTGGATCCACCCCTGAAGGGATCGAGCCGAAATGAACAAACTTGGTAGAGGACCTTTAGTACTTCATGCATACCAAGTTTCATCAAAATCCCTTCAGCCGTTCTTGAGAAGAAGTTGAAAATGTTAAAAGTTTACGACGGACGGACGACGGACGACGGACGACGGACGACGGACGCCGGACGCCACACTATGACAATAGCTCACTTGAGCCTTTGGCTCAGGTGAGCTAATAAAAAGGGAAAAAAATTTTGTTGGGGTCCCGCCGGGGTTTGAAGCCACTCCCCATGGGTCCATTGGGCATGGAAAACATACATTATACCTATGTACAATCTTAAAAAATATTCCTTAAAAATCCAAAAGTGGATATCTGGACAAAATTCTTTCACTTGTAGGGTACCATGCATGAGTACCTCATACCTACAAATTGTCATGACAATCTGAAGAGTGGTTATAGAAAAGAAGCAGAAAATGTATGAAAATCACCCCCCCCCCCCTTCCTTTTTACATAAGAAAAAAATTCATAAAAAATCAAAAAAATAAAATTTAAGCATAAAATACATATCAAAGCATTAAGTAAGTTAAATATGATAAATATGTAGTAAATGAGTGTGTAAAATCATACACTTATTGAGTTATTTAAAGAAAAAGTGCAAAAATGTGCATTTCTGACTAAGTCCGAAAAGACGTCAAAAACGCGTCAAAAATTAGTTGTCGGATTTTAACGAAATGAACAAACTTGAATCATACATCCTTCTAGATCACATAGATACAATTAGTTTTTCAATCCATTCAGTGGAACTGGAGAAGAAGATTTTTGAAGAGGGGTACCCTCCGGGGCCTATTTGACCCCGCCCTGGATCCACCCCTGAAGGGATCGAGCCGAAATGAACAAACTTGGTAGAGGACCTTTAGTACTTCATGCATACCAAGTTTCATCAAAATCCCTTCAGCCGTTCTTGAGAAGAAGTTGAAAATGTTAAAAGTTTACGACGGACGGACGACGGACGACGGACGACGGACGCCGGACGCCACACTATGACAATAGCTCACTTGAGCCTTTGGCTCAGGTGAGCTAATAAAAAGGGAAAAAAATTTTGTTGGGGTCCCGCCGGGGTTTGAAGCCACTCCCCATGGGTCCATTGGGCATGGAAAACATACATTATACCTATGTACAATCTTAAAAAATATTCCTTAAAAATCCAAAAGTGGATATCTGGACAAAATTCTTTCACTTGTAGGGTACCATGCATGAGTACCTCATACCTACAAATTGTCATGACAATCTGAAGAGTGGTTATAGAAAAGAAGCAGAAAATGTATGAAAATCACCCCCCCCTTCCTTTTTACATAAGAAAAAAATTCATAAAAAATCAAAAAAATAAAATTTAAGCATAAAATACATATCAAAGCATTAAGTAAGTTAAATATGATAAATATGTAGTAAATGAGTGTGTAAAATCATACACTTATTGAGTTATTTAAAGAAAAAGTGCAAAAATGTGCATTTCTGACTAAGTCCGAAAAGACGTCAAAAACGCGTCAAAAATTAGTTGTCGGATTTTAACGAAATGAACAAACTTGAATCATACATCCTTCTAGATCACATAGATACAATTAGTTTTTCAATCCATTCAGTGGAACTGGAGAAGAAGATTTTTGAAGAGGGGTACCCTCCGGGGCCTATTTGACCCCGCCCTGGATCCACCCCTGAAGGGATCGAGCCGAAATGAACAAACTTGGTAGAGGACCTTTAGTACTTCATGCATACCAAGTTTCATCAAAATCCCTTCAGCCGTTCTTGAGAAGAAGTTGAAAATGTTAAAAGTTTACGACGGACGGACGACGGACGACGGACGACGGACGACGGACGCCGGACGCCACACTATGACAATAGCTCACTTGAGCCTTTGGCTCAGGTGAGCTAATAAAAAGGGAAAAAAATTTTGTTGGGGTCCCGCCGGGGTTTGAAGCCACTCCCCATGGGTCCATTGGGCATGGAAAACATACATTATACCTATGTACAATCTTAAAAAATATTCCTTAAAAATCCAAAAGTGGATATCTGGACAAAATTCTTTCACTTGTAGGGTACCATGCATGAGTACCTCATACCTACAAATTGTCATGACAATCTGAAGAGTGGTTATAGAAAAGAAGCAGAAAATGTATGAAAATCACCCCCCCCCTTCCTTTTTACATAAGAAAAAAATTCATAAAAAATCAAAAAAATAAAATTTAAGCATAAAATACATATCAAAGCATTAAGTAAGTTAAATATGATAAATATGTAGTAAATGAGTGTGTAAAATCATACACTTATTGAGTTATTTAAAGAAAAAGTGCAAAAATGTGCATTTCTGACTAAGTCCGAAAAGACGTCAAAAACGCGTCAAAAATTAGTTGTCGGATTTTAACGAAATGAACAAACTTGAATCATACATCCTTCTAGATCACATAGATACAATTAGTTTTTCAATCCATTCAGTGGAACTGGAGAAGAAGATTTTTGAAGAGGGGTACCCTCCGGGGCCTATTTGACCCCGCCCTGGATCCACCCCTGAAGGGATCGAGCCGAAATGAACAAACTTGGTAGAGGACCTTTAGTACTTCATGCATACCAAGTTTCATCAAAATCCCTTCAGCCGTTCTTGAGAAGAAGTTGAAAATGTTAAAAGTTTACGACGGACGGACGACGGACGACGGACGACGGACGACGGACGCCGGACGCCACACTATGACAATAGCTCACTTGAGCCTTTGGCTCAGGTGAGCTAAAAATCAATAAGCTTTCCCTTGAACTTAAACATTTAAGGGGCAAAAAGAAAGCTACACTAAAGCAAATGTAATCCCTTACAGGCCTTTTAAATTTTTGTTGTCGAGCCCTTCCTGCCGGTAGAGCTTTTATTCGACGTTTTTATGATCTAATGACTGGCCTTTCTAAACCCTATCACCACGTCCGTATTACCGAAGAAATCAGACAGCATATCGATATTTGGCTTTTCTTTTTGGAATTTTTCAATGGAAGTACGAAATATTCGATTCCTCATTGGTACTCTGATGATGATATACAATTATTCACCGATAGTGCGGGTCAAAGTAACTCGGGATGCTCTGCAATTATTAAGTCACATTGGGCTTTCATCAAATGGCCCTCAACATGGCATGGTTCGGATATTTTACAAGACATTTCATTTCTTGAACTTGTCCCAATAGTGATGGCCATTTATATTTGGGGAACTTTTTAAAAAAAAATCAAAAGGTAATTCTACATACTGACAACAAAGCCCTTGTGTCAATTCTTAATAAACGGTCCTCAAAATCAAAAAGGGTAATGCGCCTGATACGTCCTTTAGTATACCATTGCTTATTGCAAAACATTCAGTACAGATCAGTTCATGTTCCAGGCAAATCCAATGTAATTGCTGATCTTTTATCTCGACAAGAATGGGCAAAATTTCACCGGGCGTTCCAAAACAAGGACAATTTTTGTACCCCAGTCCCCCCTTCATTCCTCCAACTTTTTTGCATGCCTCGATCTCAGATTCAACTAAAACTTCTTATGACACTGCACATCGCTCTTTTGATCGTTTTAGGACCATTTACGACTTTCCCCTAACATGGCCACCGACACTGATGCAAGTTTCGGATTTCATTGCATATTTGTCATTTCAAGGATACGCCCCTAGTTCTATTTCCACGTACGTGTCAGGCATATCTTACAAGTGTAAAATTTCTGACTTGAGTGACCCAACTCAAATTTTTTTGATAAGGAAAATGATAACTGGTCTAAATCGTTTGGATAAGCGTCATGATCTCAGAATGCCAATCACTCTTCCAATCTTAAACAAAATAGTTCTTCCTTTACCTTCAATTTGCTCTTCAGACTATGAAACAAAACTTTTTTCAGCTCTTTTTACTACATCATTTTTTTTATTTCTTTAGAGTAGGTGAACTAGTACAGAATTCCTTCATGTTACGTGGCCATGTCCTATTATATGATAATGTTCACTACCTCCCTAATGTCAATTCCATTGAAATACAACTTCCCGCTTCAAAAACTGAGCAGTCAGGTTCGGGCTCTACAATCATTCTATCTCCTACTTATTCCAAAATCTGTCCAGTTAAAGCTCTTCAGTCATTTTTAAAAGTCAGACCTCGTTTTTCTGGAACATTTTTTCGTCACCTTTTAGGCAATCCAGTTACCCGAAACCAATTTGTAGCTGTTTTGAAGAAATGTTTGAATTCCTTAAATATTGATAGCAAACATTATTCCTCTCATTCCTTTAGAATCGGAGCTGCTACGTCTGCTTCGTTGGCTGGCGTAACAGACGAAAAAATAGCTTTTTACGGTCGTTGGAGGTCAAACTCCTTCAAAACTTACATTCGCATTCCAACTGATGTTTTTTCTCCTAATTCTAAGGCTTAATCCCTTTTTACAGATTCTAAAAGGGTTTGGATAATTGGCTCTTCAATCGTTAGGAATGCGTTTGTTCTAGCTAGAGACTCAACCTGGGGTACCAACTTGGATCTTGAACGAGTTGGTGTATCTTTGTGGTGGCAATTTAAAGGAGGAATGAAATGGAATGAAGTTGGCAGGAAGGTTCAATATCTTTTGAATTTTGAGGAAGCACCTAATTTGCTAATAATTCACTGTGGCGGTAATGATATAGGTGACTCAGCATGCAGTTCTTGTGAACTTAGACATAAGATGTTTAAGACTGTTATTTTTCTAAGAAATTTGCTTCCATGTACAAGAATCATTTGGTCTCAAATTCTTCCACGGCTTCATTGGCGTGATGAAAATTGTCATGAAGCTTTGGAGAAAGCTAGAATTAGAACAAATAGTTTTATTGCTACAATAATTATTCAATCTGGGGGTGCTTATATCAGATACCCTGAAATCGTTGAACATAACACTGGCATGTTTTCACCTGATAAAGTTCACCTTAGTGATATTGGAAATGACTTTTTTCTCTATAGAATTCAGCAAGCAATTCATGCTTTTGTTTGGCTTTATATTTTGATTCATATTTTGATTGCAACTGGTAAATTCAGTTCTTATTTGAAGTTGATTCTTGCATTTTTGTTGAAACTCTCTTGTACTGAGGTAGATCTCTTAATTCTTACTGGTGGCGCTGAATAGTTTTGCAACTATTCATGTGGCCTTTGTTCTGCGTCACCAGTAACTGTTATTTCAGTGTTAAATTGTCTATCAATAATCTATTCTAATAATCATCAATTTTTAGGATTCAATGAGGAATGTCTGTTCCCAGGATTCCTCATTACACCTTATCTACCTCAGTTTGATTATAATTTATTTGAGGATGCCCAAATAGACGTTGATGTCTAGGCTCCTTTATTTTTACCAGCCATGGTCAGTTTATGCCAATTCACATATTAAATAATATCATCACTGTCTGAATTTGTGTCTTTGTTCAGTTTTTAACTTAATATTATGCACATGTTTGTCTGTCAGTCTGTCAGAAGTCTGTCAATTTGCACAAGTACGTCTGTCTTTATTGATGTTAACCAAGTTACATAGTATGCTACCATGTCATAGCATAACGTCAAAGTCAAAGTGTAATCAATCAGTCATAGCGTAATGTCATAGCGTAACGTGAGTCGAACACCATTCCTCATTTGATATGTTTTATATTACATGGTTCTTCTTTTTATGCTTTACTGTTCTGACGTAATCTTTTATAACAGAATTTAATCATTATAGATTAAATTGATTTATAAAAGTTATCGGCATAATTTAAATTTATCGAATATAATATTGTTCAGAGTTATCGTACTTGTTTTACCATTGAGTATAAATCGCATCGTATATCGCTATTCGGCCCATTGCTGTTGAAACTTCTAACCCACCCTCCCTCCCCTTTATGAACGATGATACTGCTCTTTGTATGTTTTACATTGCAGAAAGGATTCTCTCAAAAGTCATGGCTGGTTACGGACTAGATCATCTTGGACTCTGAAGTGCATATCAGTGGATTCATTTCTTGATGATTTGGACTGCCTTTTTTCTGCGTCACCAGTAACCACACCGGGTAAACGGAGTTTACGAACCGGGCAGGATTTTACGAATCGGGCAAAGATTTTACGAATCGGGCAGATAAAGTAGCAAAGGCGATGATATATGCGAAGTTGAAACTGTTGGGGAGATGGTTTTAAAAGGCAAAAGTAAGCAATCGAGGCAATGCCTATCGAGATAAATGATCTATCCATATTTCTATCATCAATTGAGGTATTCATGGCTTGATACTATCGCACATCTTCGATTTTTAACCAGAATTTCCTTTTTTTTCGCAAATCGTTTCTCACTTAAATGTGATTATCTTTTTAATCAAAATGATGTCTCTTGATTTCTACGTTTCACAATCTAGAAAAAATATTGATAGATATATTTCGAACTGGTTGATTGTACTGTTTATCATGATCTTGCAGATAATTAATTAGCAAGTGTGACGGGGTACAATGAAAAGGATTTTACGAAACCGGGCAGTGGATTTTACGAACACGGCACTTGTCAAACATAGGATTTTACGAACACATTCTGTATAACTCAATTAATTTAATACATGATAGTTCAGACGCGTTTTAATTTACAGATGAACACTAAACCGTTAACGAATAACTTTTATTGTCCCGCGCTTTTGCGAAAGTGCGGGGACATTAAAACCGGTTCGTCTGTCCGTCTGTCTGTCCGTCAGTCACAAAAAATTTAACCTTGTCCATAACTTTTGAATGGTAAATGATAGGGCTTTTATATTTCACTTGTGTATTCCTTGTGACAAGACCTTTTCACGGATACCAAACTTTTTGACATTGTGACCTTGACCTTGGATTTTGACTTACTTTTCAGAAACTTTAACCTTGGTCTTAACTTTTGAATGGAAAATGGTAGGTCTTTCATATGACACATTTGTAATTCTTGTGAGAGGACTTTTCCACGGCTACCAAAAATTTTGACATGTGACCTTGACCTTGGAATTTGACTTACTTTTCAAAATCTTTAACCTTGTCCATAACTTTTGAATGGTAAGTGATAGCTAGGGCTTTCATATTTCACATGTGTATTCCTTGTGACAAGACCTTTCCACGGATACCAAACAAATTGACCTTGTGACCTTGACCTACCTTTTCAAAAACTTAAACCTTGACTATAATTTTTGAATGGTAATTAGTGAAAGGGCCTTCATATTTCAGATGTGTAATTCTTGTGACAAGACCTTTCCATGGATACCAAAGCGTTTGACCTTGTGACCTTGACATTGGAGTTTGACCTACTTTTCAAAACTTCTAATCTTGACCATAACTTTGGAATGGTAAATGATAGGGCTTTCATATTTCACATGTGTATTCCTTGTGACAAGACTTTTCTGTTAGTAACAACATTTTCACATGTGTATTCCTTGTGACAAGACCTTACCAAGTATACCAAATGTTTTTTTACCTTGTGACCTTGACTTTGGCATTTGACCTACTTTTCAGAAACTTT
This sequence comes from Pinctada fucata, assembly GCA_028142955.1. Lineage (NCBI taxonomy): Eukaryota > Metazoa > Mollusca > Bivalvia > Pterioida > Pteriidae > Pinctada > Pinctada fucata. Next base: position 30,049,197 of record AP027115.1, read on the forward strand.
AACCTTGGTCATAACCTTTGAATGGAAAGTGATAGGGCTTTCATGTTACACATGTTTAATTCTTGTGACAAGACCTTTCCATGGATACCAAAATAATTTACCTTGAACTTGGACTTTGACCTTCTTTTCAAAACTATAATCTTAACCATAACTTTTGAATGGTAAGTGATAGGGCTTCATATTTCACATGTGTATTCCTTGTGACAAGACCTTTCCGTTGGTAAAAGCATTATGACGTCGTCCTCGGAGGTTGACCCACATTTAAAAACTTCGACCTCGACCGTAACTTTTGGATGGTTAATGATAGGACTTTCATATTTCACATGTGCTTTCCTTTTCACAAGCCCTTTCCCTTGGTAACAAAAGTTTTGACCTTTTGACCTTTTCTTGTTTGATCTTTTGATATTTAGAATTTTGATAATACATGAGATATATTATGAAAACTTTCGAATAGGTTAGGGGGTGTCTGTAAGCATTTCTTTAAAGACAAACACCTAAAAGCAGGGGACAATATTTCCTTGAATTTGATTTTTTTAATTTCTTTCCATCTTAGACAAACTATATAATGTTTAGTATGTATTTTACTTGTTACAGTGCACTGACATGCCATCGCAGACGAATTTCAGATGGAAAATTATAATATTACAAGTAATTTGCAAATTTTAGGGGGGGCATAAGCCCCTTACGCCGACCTTGAATTCGCCACTGACCTAGGCCTCACACAAACTATTCCCGGTATTTCGTACATATTCTTAAAAATAACACATCCATTTGATATTCTCCAAAATAAAAATTGAAAAATTAGTATGTTCCGAGAAAAGCCATCGACGGGATAAATTCGTTATTCTAGTATGACTTGATTTTTTTTCCCTATTAAGACAACAGACGCGAGCCGGGCTCTATTCTCCAATATAGGCCCTATAGCGATAAGCCACGCCTACCCATTTTCTGAAAGCAGATAAACCGACAGGAACTGGTTTTTACCAAGAATCGAAAAGTCTAAGTTTGGTCACCATTAGAATAGAAATAAAAAATGACAAGCCGGGCTATATTGTCTCATAATGCCCTCGCGTCCTCAGCCAATCATATTTATCACCTCGCCGCTGACGCGGCTCGGTAATAAATGTGATTGGCTGAGGAGCCCGGCTTGTCATTTTTTATTTCTTAATTCAGTGTTTTGCAGGGGTAGGGGGTACAAAAATATATATTTTAGACGACTTGCCCAAAACAAGTTTTTATCATCGACCATCTGTTCCTTCAATATACATGCATTTCGGTATCCCTTGCATGCTTTATCTCTTTTTGGTAGTTTGAAGTCCATTTTATAATCATTGTAACAGAAATAAACCACGACAAACTGTTATATTGTCATTTTTCAAAGATCATCATGATTATCAGACTCTCAAACTTAAATTTTTGCATTACTGTTTTGAAAGATTTCCTGTTGAGCTCATCTTTTCCTATGCATTAAGTTATACGTGTAAATCATTTTAATAATGCTATTTTCCCTTTCGCTACAGTAATGATTGGAAATTATGAGTTTTTTAAAGCGTGTTCGTAAAATCCAGTGCCCGTGTTCGTAAAATCCATTTTCCATCGTTGCCCGCATTCGTAAAATCCATTTTCTCATACCCCTGTCCTCTAGAATGCCTTTTAACTCGTGAATACTTCGTTGCCCATGGTATATTTTTACGATTCAGATTTACAGATGTCCAGTCTTGAAATTCCATGTATAATATGAATTACAAAAGAATCCTGCTAGGAAAGATTTCATGTTGATGTGAAAATGTAGAAGGAAAATATTTGATCTCGTCTCAACATCAATATTACACAAAAATTTCAAAATGTAAAAAGAAATGCAAAAGAGATGTTATAAGGAAATATGTTTACTCGTAGAATCTAGTCTTCGTACTTATGCAAGCTGTATCAGAAAAGAGATATACTAGTATTTTTGACGGCAACCCTTATTTGTCAAGAACGAATTTGCCCGATTCGTAAAATCCGTATACCCGGTGTGGTAACTGTTATTTCAGTGCTAAATTGTCTATCAATAATCTATTCTAATAATCAGTTCTTATTTGAAGTTGATTCTTGCATTTTTGTTGAAACTCTCTTGCACTGAGGTAAATCTCTTAATTCTTACTGGTGGCGCTGAATAGTTTTGCAACTTTTCATGTGGCCTTTTTTTCTGCGTCACCAGTAACTGTTATTTCAGTTAAATTGTCTATCAATAATCTATTCTAATAATCATCAATTTTTAGGATTCAATGAGGAATGTCTGTTCCCAGGATTCCTCATTACACCTTATCTACCTCAGTTTGATTATAATTTATTAGAGGATGCCCAAATAGACGTTGAAGTCTAGGCTCCTTTATTTTTACCAGCCATGGCCAGTTTATGCCAATTCACATATTAAATAATATCATCACTGTCTGAATTTGTGTCTTTGTTCAGTTTTTAACTTAATATTATGCACATGTTTGTCTGTCAGTCTGTCAGAAGTCTGTCAATTTGCACAAGTACGTCTGTCTATTTTGGTGTTAACCAAGTTACATAGTATGCTACCATGTCATAGCATAACGTCAAAGTCAAAGCGTAATCAATCAGTCATAGCGTAATGTCATAGCGTAACGTCAGTCGAACACCATTCCTCATTTGATATGTTTTATATTACATGGTACTTTTTTATGCTGTACTGTTATGACGTAATCTTTTATAACGCTTCCTAAATATACTTTACCAATCAGAGAAAGGTTTTCCTAGTAACATTACATATTCCCGGTCTACTTCGACGTTGCACACGAAAAAGATGAGTTCATTCTGTCAATCGATCACGCTTAATGGCTTGTTTACGATGGAATATTTCGAAGTTTTATACATTTTTGGGAAGTTTAAAGATAAGAAAGGATAATTACAGCAAAGTTCATTTATTTTGTGTTATCATATCGATCAAGTTGGTCACTATATTTCCGAAATGAATCGTGATTTACTACAGAGAGATAGGAAGGGGCGGCTATCATCGAGGGTTGTTGTTCGAGCTCCAACGAAGAATAACATAAAACCTTACAACCGAATAATCTCCACATCGAGTACAATGAATTACATAAAACCTTACGGTAAGATCGAGTACAAATTCCACATTAAGTACAATCTCCACATTGAGTATAATCTCCACATTGAGTCAATCTCCGCATTGAGTACAATTAAGAATTACAAAAACCTTACGGTAAGATCGAGTTCAAATTCCACATTAAGTACAACCTCCACATTGAGAAGAATCTCCGCACTGAGTACAATCTCCGCATCGAGTACAATCTCCGCATCTAGTACAAGAATTACATAAAACCTAACGGTAAGATCGACTACAATTTCCACATTAAGTTTAATCTCCACATTGAGTACAATCTCCGCATTGAGTACAATCTCCGCGTCGAGTACAAAAATTACATAAAACATTACGGTAAGATCGAGTACAATTCCACATTAAGTACAATTTCCACATTAAGTACAATATCCGCATCGAGTACAATCTCCACATTGAGTACAATCTCCGCATCGAGTACAATCTCCGCATCGAGTACAATGAATTACATAAAACCTTACGCCAAAATGCGTCAACCAATCAGAGCCTTCCACGGCCATATTTGTCGACCGATCGGCACGAAAAACACAAACTGTGTAGAGAACTTTGAGTACTTGCTTCCTGTAAGGTTTTGTGAAAATTCTGAGCAGCGGTTGCAGAGGAGAAGACGAAAATGCGTCAGCCAATAAAGCCCTTTATGTCCATATTTGTTGCACAGGGATGAGGTATCATCGTTTGATCACATACCCTTTCCCCAATACAAACCCTTTCTTTAATATGTCTATATTAAAAACCCCAAGGGAGGACACTTCCTATATAATAGATACTAGTATATAACTCTTTTGTACTCGATCGTGGCTTCCACTTCTGTCGATCTGCATTCGACTGGTGCATCTTTAAGGATGATTTTCAATTTGGATATGTTTTATACATTCATCTTGAGATAACAAAACCAAAAATCGTATCAAATGGACCGTGAATTTAGCATGTAGGAAGGAAAAAAGAGGATACCACGATCGAGTACAAAGAGAGTGTCCGCCATTGGGGTTTTAATATAGACATATAGAAGGAAGTGTTTGTATTGAGGAAAGGGTTGGTGACCAAGCAATGATACCTCATCTCTGTGATTTGTTGACCGATTGGCACTAAAAACACAAATGTGGTAGAGAAACTTGAGAACTTGCTTCCTGTAAGGTTTCGTGAAATTTTGTGCAGTGGTTGCAGAGGAGAAGTCGGAAATGCGTCAACCAATTTTAAAAAATCCTCGACGGCCATATTTGTTGACTGAACTGCACGAAAATCAACCTTGTAGAGGACCTTGAGTAGTTGCTTCCTGTAACACTGTGTATAGCCGTGCACCGGATATTGGTACTATTTGTAGGCGTATTGGTACTACCGAAGCGGTAAACAAGTATGACATAGCTATTACTTTTAGCATTTGACACTGATTAGTGAAGAAAATGTAATTTTATAGGAAGTGAACTTCATGCAAATAAATCTTTGATGGTAAACTCAACATTGAAACCCCCAAAACAAAGGATTTGATCGGACATAAAATTGCACATGTATGACGTTTCTATTCTTTTTAACGAAAGAAAGTACTATTGCAGATCATGATTATGTGAACAGTCCATGTAGAAATTAATAACTATTCAATATTAATCAAGGGTAATGTAGAAATAGCATCTATATCTTACATACGAGCTCAACAAAGAAATTGTTTGTGTACGGCATGTTATTAGCTAACTGTACGGCTTGTTGAAAACCAGGTACTAGGATTCCTTACAGATAAAATCCTCAAGCTAAAGACTCGTGTTAATAAACTTATAGTTTTAAATTTCTTTCTTTAAAGATGTATAATAATATACATATGAGTGTGAATGCTATATACAAAGCCCCAAAACCACGTGCATGAGTACTCGTAATATATTACGAACACTTGTCTCGAGAAATTGCCATCTGAAGAATTTGCATTGTCATCTTTATATAGACCCAATATTTTGTCGGAAGATATTTCATCGACAATTTTTTATTGCGGGGGGGGGATCGAACATAGTTTCGGCTGTAGTGTTTGACTTTCATTTACTGATTCGAAGAAGACTCAATAAGTTTCAACAAAAAGCCAGCATTACCTATATTTCGCGTCGAATAGGTGATTTATCGACGAATTGGATGACGGCGAAACGCGATGCCTTGATAGTTTTGAATTTTAACAGTAAGCATATATACTCATATTTTAAACAAGTTAAAAGTCATGTTTGTAAAACATTAATGCCCCCCTACCCCTTCTGTGATTAAAGTCCGTCACAACTTTATACTAGCATTGATACAACCTATAGGGGTATAAAGTAACAGTGTAATGAAAAAAAGTCAAAGAAGTATAACTGTCAGGAGGACCTGTATGTACAGCATTTATGCTTTGTTAAAGCTCTTCTTCAAATAAACTTCTACAAGGTAATTAATAGTATTCTATTAAATAATCATGATTCAACAAACCTGATACTGAACAGAATGTAGGTAAATTTTCCAACCAAAATTCAAGGGGCATAACTCTGTCAAAATTTTTTTGATCGGATTCGAAGTGCAAGGGGCATAACTCTGTCAAAATTTTTTTGATCAGACCCGAATATAAACTTGACCTAGATTTTCATTTGATGTGTCTGTACACAAGATTCATTTAAGTATGTGAATACACTCCAGAGATATTGAACGAAAATCCTGAAATTTTGGTACTTTTCGAAAAGCAAGGGGCTAAACTTTGTCATTTTTTTTTTTCATTGGACCCAAATATGAACTTGACCTAGATTTTCATTTGATGTGTCTGTACACAAAATTTCATTTCAATATGTGAATCCACCCCAGAGGAATTGAACGGAAACTGATGTCGTGTACCGACCGACGGACCGACAGACAGAAAGTCAGACAACGGCAAAGCAATATGTCCCCTCTTCTTCAAAGGGGGGCATAAAAATTTTTGAATGAACCCAATTATGAACTTGACCTAGATTTTAATTTGATGTGTCTGGAAACAAAATTTTATTTCAATATGTAACTCCATTCAAGAGATATTGAACGGAAACCCTGAAATTTTGGTATTTTTCGAAGTGCAAGGGGCATAACTCTGTCAAAATTTTGTTCATCGGACCTAAATATGAACTTGACCTAGTAGATTTTCATTTGATGTCTGTATACAAAATTTCATTTCAATATGTAACTCCACTCAAGAGATATTGAACAGAAACCCTGAAGTTCTGGTATTTTTCAAAGTGCAAGGGGCATAACTCTGTCCAAATTTTTTTGATCGGACCTAAATATGAACTTGACCTAGATTTTCATTTGATGTGTCTGTATACAAAATTTCATTTCTATATGTAACTCCACTCAAGTGATATTGAACGGAAACCCTGAAATTTTGGTATTTTTCGAAGTGCAAGGGGCATTACTCTGTCAAGATTTTGTTGATTCGACCCAAATATACACTTGACCTAGATTGTCATTTGATGTATCCGTATACAAAATTTCATTTCAATATGTAACTCCACTCAAGAGATATTGAACGGAAACCCTGAAATTTTGGTACAGTTTACTCTCGATTACTCAAACTCGGTTAACTCGAATTTCCGCTTATCTCGAATTGTTTTTAAAAGTCCCGATTCTCTTTCATTGGTTTCTATGCATTTTTACACCTGATAACTCGAATTCCGATAACTCGAACTTATCGTTAAGTCGAACTATTTGTTAAGTCCCATAAGTCATTTTACATTGAAAATTTACCTCAATAACTCGAACCACAAATTAATTTCAATTCTTAAACAAAAACCAATTCCTTATAAGAAATCAGAAGATGGATAATTCATATTTTCTTCCCATGGAGTCGTTATTACAAACATTAAATCTAGATTGGTCACTAAAATTGGACAACACAAAAGTTTGTAAACGGTAATCGAGAAAGGGAAATAAGTCTTTTGAAAAATAGATTGCTGATCATGTACTCAATAAGTCGAACTCCTGATAAGTCGAACTATTTCTGATGGTCCCTTGAAGTTCGAGTTATCGAGAGTAGACTGTATTTTTCGAAGTGCAAGGGGCATAACTCTGTCAAAATTTTGTTCATCGGACCTAAATATGAACTTGACCTAGTAGATTTTCATTTGATGTGTCTGTATACAAAATTTCATTTCTATATGTAACTCCACTCAAGAGATATTGAACGGAAACCCTGACATTTTAGTATATTTCGAAGTGCAAGGGGCATTACTCTGTCAAAATTTTGTTGATTCGACCCAAATATAAACTTGACCTAGATTGTCATTTGATGTATCCATATACAAAATTTCATTTCAATATGTAACTCCACTCAAGAGATATTGAACAGAAACCCTGAAATTTTGGTATTTTTCGAAGTGCAAGGGGCATAACTCTGTCAAAATTATTTCGATCAGACCTTAATACAAACTTGACCTGGATTTTTATTTGATGTGTCTGTATACAAAATTTCATTTCAATATGTAACTCCATTCAAGAGATATTGAACGGAAACCCTGAAATTTTGGTATTTTTCGAAATGTAAGGGGCATAACTCTGTCAAAATTCTTTTGATCGGACCCAAATATGAACTTGACCTAGATTTTTGTTTGATGTGTCTGTATACAAAATTTCATTTCAATATGTGCATCCATTCCAGAGATATTGAAAGGAAACTGATGTCGCGGACCGATCGACAGACCGACCGACCGACCGACAGCGACAAACCTATATGTCCCCTCTTCTTCGAAGGGGGGCATAAAAATTGGGTACCTGTAAAGTGCGAAACGAAACAAAAACGAAACGAAACGAAACAAATCGAAACGAAACGAAACAAAACATAAAACTTAAAGAATATGAGAAAAAGAGGAAAGGAAAGACGAATATTTAAAGACAAGATCATCATGTAATATTGCCTTAATCCAAGAGTTGTACATTTGTAACTTGTGTCGAGAGGGTTTCTTGAAAGTTGACAATTAAAAAGTAAATGTCAAATGCCATTCACGTATTTAAGAGGGAATAAAGGGGAAGGGATATAAAACCACGTTATGACACCATAATGAGATAAACGGGGGGGGGGGGGGGCATTTCAGGAAAAAAAAATTCAAACGAAATGTGCCCCCCCCCCCCCCCCCCCCCAGTATTTGTTCTAATTTTTCTGATAAAGTTTTCAAATACACATAACGGAATAGTTCCGTTTCCTCTGTACTAGACTCCTCCCTGCTAAATAATATTTTTTCCGCCTATGACGAGGTTATTCATCCCATTTCTCTCTCCTTTAATTCTTTAAAATGCAATTGTGCTATATAACGTATATATTATGTTTTAATCGTCGACTTCGACCCTTTAAAAATACTCCAGCCACAAGAACTAATAGTTGAAGACAATTATATATGCAGATATTGACATCCGTGCTAGTTCTCTGCATTTGCATCAATTTTTCTCAAGTTCTTGAAGATTTATGTTTTGTTTCGTTTCGTTTCGATCTGTTTCCTTTCCTTTTGTTTCGTTTCGTTTCGATCTGTTTCGTTTCGTTTCGATTTGTTTCGTTTCGTTTCGATTTGTTTCGTTTCGTTTCGCACTTTACAAGGACCCTAATAAATTCATGAAAATTCCAAAAAAGAAGATTTTAGCATGTATTGTACCGTATAACCAGAAATTTTCGCGAGTATCAAATTTCGCGATTTCATGGTAAAATAGGGTATCTTTATTTTCACGAGTACAATTTTTCGCGATTCCGAAATTACAAATAAATATGTACATATGACCTCACTGTTTTGTACCTTCCATTATTGAAGTTTCAGTTATTTCTATCTTAAGAATACACTCCATTTACTTCGGGATGTGAAGAATGACACATGTACAGTGAAACCAAAATGGCACTAATATACCAATTGATGTTATACCTAATCAAACACAATTTTTCGCGCGGATAATTTTTCGCGATTCCAAATTACTCGCGAATATAGCGAAAATTAGTATCTCGCGAAAATTTCTGGTTATACGGTATATCAAAGCAGATAGTAACTTCACACGTCAAAAATTTAACTTCGGGCTGAAACCAAAAACAACAACACTTGTTAAGACTTCCTTCTAGATCATTCAGATGCTTTCGGTTTGTCTATATGTGTTTCTGTTATGAAGAAGAAGTTTGTCAAAGGTGGGTACCCCCCGCGTGATCTACTTTTGCCTGTGGTGGCATCACCTAACAAAGTCGAAAATGGGTTCGAAAAGGCTGAAATGCGTTAGCTGCCGGGAGGCTTCGCCTCTCTGGTCATCCTACCAGGGCTCAGCCCTGGTCCCGCAGGGAACCTAGGCGGTACCCAGACCACTCGCCGTTTTACACCCCCTCTAATTCAAAAGCTGGATACGCCACTGACATGTGCCATAACGCCGCTATTATACATTTATGTATGTGCACCACACGACTGTCCTCTTTTAACATAAATATTTTTTAAAAAGGCATGCATAACACGAAAATTACGTCTTATGACCTGAGTGTTATTCAATACATCAGAGAAGTGAGTGGAGAAGAAATAAAGGAACTTATTGTTACATTTTGTCTTAATTTCTAAACATTGGTATATTGGGGTACTTATCCATCTGTGATTACCAAAAATTGATGTTTTATGAATATATTCACACCCTTGAACTCCTTCGTAACAAAAATGTATAAAGACAGATGATGGACCAAGTGAGGGACAGGTACACATAGTAGGTGAATTGTCATCTTCGTTACATAAGCCCCGAAATTGCTTTGCAACTCCGACCCCAAAAGCAAGTCGCCGTACTCTACCCATTTCAACATGCCGTACAGTAAATTCTTTTTCGTACCTGGCGTGTGTCTTTTGGGGGAAAATATACGTTGTTCTTACTAAGATCTTTACAAGTCCATGAAATAATGATAAAGTGATCAAATCGTAAAACATAGATATATTGCAAGTCTAGAAAAAAGTGGAATATGCGAATTTAAATCCAAATACAGTTCTCAGTATGGAAAATTTTACGGTACTAGGTGATGCATTTTGCTTTTAAAACTTGAAAAGTCTTCTACTAAGACATATCTTACTCATATAATTTCAAGGATGTCTTCCTGTAGTAATGCATTATACAGTTGCTTTTGAAAGGAGCTGCCAGATTCAAATAAACAAGAGGCCCAAGGGGGCCACATCGCTCACCTGAGGAGACTGTATGTATGTTTTCAAAGTCAGTATAAGAACTGAAAAAAATCACTTTTAGTGAAGCTTTGAGAAGGACAATGTGTACTTACTTCCTGTAAAGTTTGGTGATATTCTGTGCCGTAGTTTAAGAGGATAAGTAAAAAATGTGTCATCCAATTAGAGCCTATGGAGGACATCTTGGCGTTCCGATCGGCTCGAAAAACACAAACTTGGTAGACTAAAAGGGCAATGAGTACTTGCTTCCTGTGAAGTTTCAAGAAATTCTGTGAAGCGGTTTCAGAGGAGAAGTCAAAAATGTGTCAGCCTGTAGCTGCCATCTTGGATTTCCGATCGGCTCCAAAAAAACTTAAACTTGTTAGAAGGCAATGAGTACTTGCATCCTGTGAAGTTTCGTGAAATTCTATGCAGCGGTTTCAGAAGAAAAGTCGAAATTGTGTCAGCAAATCAGGGCCTGTGGCGGCCATCTTGGATTTCCAATCGGCTTGAAAAACACAAATTTGGTAGAGGGCATTGAGTTCTTGCTTCCTGTGAAGTTTCATGAAATTCTGTGAAGCGGTTTCAGAGGAGAAGTCGAAAATGCGTCAGCCAATCAGAGCCTGTGGTAGCCATCTTGGATTTCCCATCAGCTCGATAAACACAAACTTGGTTGAGGGCATTGAGTATTTGCTTCCTGTGAAGTTTCCAGAAATTCTGTGTAACGGTTTCGGAGGAGAAGTTGAAAATGTGTCAGCCAATCAGAGCCTGTGGCGGCCATCTTGGATTTCCGATCGGCTCGAAAAACACAAACTTGGTAGAGGACATTGTGTACTTGCTTCCTGTGTAGTTTCATAAAATTCTGTGTAAGGGTTCAGAGGAGAAGTCGAAAATGTGTCAGCCAATGAGTGCCTGTGGCGGCCATCTTGGATTTCCGATCGGCTCGAAAAACACAAACTTGGTAGAGGGCATTGAGTTCTTGCTTCCTGTGAAGTTTCAAGATATTCTGTGAAGCGATTTCAGACGAGAAGTCGAAAATGTGTAAGCAAATCAGAGCCTGTGGCGGCCATCTTGGATTTCAGATCGGCTCGAAAAACACAAACTTGGTGGAGGGCATTGAAAGCTTGCTTCCTATGAAGTTTCATGAAATTCTGTGCAGCGATTTCAGAGAAGTCGAAAATGTGTCAGCCAATCAGAGCTTGTGGCGGCCATCTTGGATTTCCGATCGGCTCGAAAAACACGAACTTGGTAGAGGGCATTGAGCTCTTGCTTTCTGTGAAGTTTCAAGATATTCTGTGAAGCGGTTTCAGAGGAGAAGTCGAAATAGTGTCAGCGAATCAGAGCCTGTGGCGGCCATCTTGGATTTCAGATCGGCTCAAAAAACACAAACTTGGTAGAGGGCATTGAGTACTTGCTTCCTGTGAAGTTTCGTGAAATTCTGTGCAGCGGTTGCAGAGGAGATGTCGAAAATGTTAAAAGTTTACGACGGACGGACGGACGACGACGGACGACGGACGGCGCGCTATGACAATAGCTCACTTGAGCTTCGCTCAGGTGAGCTAAAAACGATGATAGAAAGGGGCACTCACACCTCATTTGTTAAAATCTCTCGCCTCAGTAGTACCAATACGCCGACAAATAGTACCAATATCCGGTGTATGGCTATACACAGTGTGTAAGGTTTCGTGAAATTCTGTGCAGCGGTTGCAGAGGAGAAGTCAAAAGTGTAAAATGTTTACGCCGGACGACGGACGGACAGCGCGCTTTGATTATAGTTGAGTAGGGCTAATAATGTGTCAAAATTTGACTTAGGGTTGGAAGCAAAAATAAACACTTCTGAGGACATCCTTCTAGATCACCCTGATGCTTTCGGTTTGTGAATATGTGCTTTTGTTCCGAAGAAGATTGTCAAAAGAGGGTATCCCCGTGACCTTCTTTTACCTATGGTAACGCCATCTGTTTTCGGATTAGGACAAAAACAACACCACTTGCAGGGGACCATAAGTACTTCATTCCTATCAAGCTTCATCAAAATCCCTTCAGTGGTTCTGGAGGAGAAGTCGAAAATGTGAAAAAATTTACGACGGAAGACGGACGATGTACAACCCCGAACAATCGAAAGTTTAATATTCGCTTTCAATTCGTAAACGAATTGAAAGCTTTTTGAAAGCTTAGCTTTCAAATTTTCGTCTGCGATTGCTTTCAAAATTTTGAATACTCGAAAAATGACGAAAGGACCTCGCACGAATTGACGGGAAATCCGCACACATAATAAAATCTCCTCCATGATTACTAAAACTATTTTAAGGTATAAAATATATATTTATGGATAGAAAAACTTATAATCTATAATATGGTATAGGTGAGAGAAATGACAATGAAGAACGACTGCTGGACATGTGTGAGATCAATAACTTAGTGATAACTGGAACAATATTTCATGATTTCATGGATATCACCAGATGGAAAGACGGAATATCAGATAGACCATGTGATCGTTTCTAAACAACACAGAACATCGATCTTAGACACAAGAGCAATGAGAGGAGCCGATGCAAGTAGTGACCATGAACTTATACGACGTAAGGTCAGAATAAAACTAAAGAAAAATAAACAGAACAAAGAGACAAATAGAAAGAAGTTTGACATCTACAAACTACAACAACCAGAGAAAAGAAGAGCATTCTCAGTAGAACTCAAAAACAGGTTCCAAGTATTAGATGAACTGGATAGTGTGGAAGACATATGGGACAGTATGAGAAGTGGATACACTGAGACAGCACACAAGATACTCGGAGTTAAGGAGAAGGGACAGAAACCATGGATAAGTAGGAATTCATGGAGAAAAGGTAGAGGAAAGGAAACATCTTAAACAACACAAATCATAAACAGCAGATCAGAGCGGGTGAAAAGAAAGCTGAAAAGTAAATACAGCGAAAAGGACAAAGATATCAAGTGCAGAATGAGAAATGACTGGAGAAAGTGGACAGATGATCTGATGAATGAGGCAGAGAGAGCAGCCAGTAATGGACATATGAGAACAGTATATGAAGTGACCAGAATGTTATGTAACGAGAGAAGTACAGGAAAAGTAGTGAAAGATAAAGATTGCAGAGTCCTGAGTAGCCAAGAGGAAAGAAAGAAAAGATGGAAAGAACACTTCGAGGAGGTACTCAACCGCCCACAACCCTCACACCCTCTTGAAATTGATGACGAAAGAGACACAGTTGAAGAGATTGACATCGGGCCGATACAGAAAGATGAAATTATAAAGGCAATGAAGAAACTAAAGAATGGAAAAAGTGGAGGAATAGATGGAATAACAGCAGAGATTATGAAAGCGGATATGGAGACAACAATAAGATACCTAGAAAAACTATTTACAACAATATGGAACAAAGAGGTAATTCCTCCAGAATGGAATAAAGGTCTCATTGTGAAGATACGAAAGAAAGGTGACAGATCTGTATGTGACAATTACAGAGGCATAACACTTCTATCGGTGCCAAGCAAAGTATTCTCTAGAGTTGTGATACAGAGAATCCAGGAGGGGGCCGAAAAACAGCTGCGAGAAGAGCAAGCAGGCTTCAGGAAAGGAAGAAGTACTACAGAACAACTATTTACAATCAGATATATTATAGAACAGTGCACAGAGTGGAATGCAACATTATATGTGAATTATGTTGACTTCGAAAAGGCGTTTGATTCCATCCATAGAGACAGCCTTTGGTCTATCATGAAGTATTATGGAATACCAGACAAGCTTATAAGAATGGTAAAACTTCTGTATGATACATTTGATTGTGCAGTGCTAGAAGATGGAGAAGAATCTGAGTGGTTCCGGGTAACAACTGGAGTGAAACAAGGATGTACAATGTCAGGATTCCTTTTTCTGTTGGTAATAGACTTCTTAATGAAAAGAACTACAGAAAGAGAACCGACAGGAATAAGATGGAACTTCACGACCAAATTAGAAGATCTTGACTTTGCAGATGACCTTGCTTTGTTGTCTTCTAAATTCCAAGACATACAACAGAAGACACAATCTTTACATGAAAACGCAAGTGGAGTTGGTCTGAAAATAAACATCAGCAAAACCAAAGTGATGAGGCTCAACTCTAATATAAAGGAGCAAGTAAAGATTGAGGGAAAGAAGATTGAGGATGTAGAAACATTTACATATCTAGGAGGAGTGGTAACATCAAAGGGAGGATGCGACGAAGACATCTCAAATAGATTATGTAAAGCAAAGACCCAATTCAGAAGACTTCGGAAGATCTGGAGCTCATCATGTTTTTCCATACAAACCAAAATTAAATTATTCAATAGCCTGGTCATGTCAGTTCTCACATATGGTAGTGAAACATGGAAAACAATAGAGAGAGACAAGAAGAAGCTTGATACATTACAGAATAGATGTTTGAGACAACTCTTGAGAGTGAGATGGCCAGATAAGATCTCAAATGAAGAACTACATCGCAGGACAAGAACAACAAATGCTAGCGAAACAGTGAAACATAGAAAATGGAAATGGATCGGCCATGTGCTAAGGATGGATGACACCAGGATATGCACCACCGCATTGACATGGTAACCTGAGGGAAAAAGAAAAGTTGGAAGGCCGAAAACAACATGGAGGAGGACTACTGAGCAGGAAAGATCAGAGTTAGGATGGAACAGCCGGGCGTCTGCGAGGGCAGTGGCAAGAGACAGAGGCAGGTGGAAACAGTGTATCGGGGCCTTATGTGCCAGTGGGCACGAAGAGGATAGGTGAGGTGAGGTGATAATATTTACTCGAATGTTTATCATGTACATCACCTACTTGGCATTTATTCGAAATCGAAACAACGCGGGGTCCACCATTTAGAGTCCGTGGTATTACGTTATAAAATTCAATAAGATGATACGAAATTGAGAAAATCGTTTTTTAAGTTATCATACATTTAGTGATTTAATAAACGGTAGAATTATTGTCCTCCTTCAAAAACTAATATTTCTTTTCCTTATTCAGAACTACATTTTTGGTTCATCACTATACTCCCAATAACTCACAATGGATGAACGCGCTTATTGCGTTTACATTACGAAAAGATACATGTAAGCAAAAAACTTAAGAAAAAAGAGATTTTTTGTGGTTATTCGTAAAAACAAATAATAGAGTGTTTGATAATTAAAGGAAAGGTTGCACTCCATAGTATTGGTCATTGAAAATTGAGTGTTTTGAATGAAAGGCATGCAATAGTTGACGTTATATTAATAATTTTATATTGCTCATACAATATAAAGCTACATATCAATAAAAAAGTACTTTTATTACTGATTACTCCTATTATTCTTGATTTCATCTGAACAAATCCTGTCAGTCAGACATGCTGCTCAAAGTTATAGCAGTACATTAGAAGATGACATGGAAATGGGGCATGACCCCTCAAAGTGACTCAAATTTGACATCCTTCTCAAATGATTTTCTTAATAAACTGTATGTCTATTTGTTGTGTATTTCTTATTCTATAATATGTGCAATTTATTTGAATTTTCACCTGATGCAATTCGAGAAATATGACGTCAAAGTTTTCTTACCTAAATACAGCATTCATTTCTTTGCCCAAGGCTAGTCACATGACCTCTTACTTTCACATCCGGTCATACTATACATATGAGGTATACAATGGAAATAATGTGCTTTTCTCAAGACAACAAGCTAGTTCTTTCTTCCAAATATCAAAAATCATAGTTATTTCAATAATAAAGCTCACATAATGAAGCTGGACCCCATCTGTCCCCTATTTAAAAAATCATCCCTAGCCAAATTCCAAATGCGACACTGCGGATACTATGTAGTGTAACCTATAGGAGTACATTTTTCTTTATGCGAGAAATTTTTTTTGTCGATATGTGTTTTTAAGGTCTTTCGCATCTTGCGATACCAGATATTTTGTGTTACGCACTATACTTTTGTCGCGACACACCGTCAAAGGTCCCATGATACCGTCAGGCCTTAACCCCAATGTTACATTACATGGCCATAATAGGAAATACATATATGATCAATAGGAGCTATTTATGATGCTTAAGTACCATAATGGTACATTAAAAGATAGAAAAAAGGCTAAATAACATTCTTAAAAGAATGTTGCAATGGCAACGACAAACTTTTTTGTCGTAACGACATATTTTTGTCGCGTCGAAGCTAATTATATACCATAACGCTTTACCGCGAACAACAGAAATGCCCATGTTAGCTATAATATTTTGAACAGATTTTGGTTGCTATGGTAACCACATTGTGGTAAATTTAAGTCATTTGAGATACTTTAACATTTTCAGAATATTTTGATACCTCTCATCATAATGTAAACCTCTTATCTATATGGCAAAGGTGCATCACATCCACAATGGTGTCACAGACTTAACAGCATTTTTTCCTGCATAAATGAGCTAATGCTGGAGCAACATCAATTTTCATGACAATCAAAAAAATTTTATTTTTGAATTAAACATGTCTATATTTGATTTTTAAGAAACAACAGAGTCAATACCTTTTTATGATATAAATGGTAACCATAGCAACCAAATGTGAAAATTTGAATTGAGGAGCATATTTGCGTATAAGGTTGCACTCCATAGTATTGGTCATTGAAAATTGAGTGTTTTGAATGAAAGGCATGCAATAGTTGACGTTATATTAATAATTTTATATTGCTCATACAATATAAAGCTACATATCAATAAAAAAGTACTTTTATTACTGATTACTCCTATTATTCATGATTTCATCTGAACAAATCCTGTCAGTCAGACATGCTGCTCAAAGTTATAGCAGTACATTAGAAGATGACATGGAAATGGGGCATGACCCCTCAAAGTGACTCAAATTTGACATCCTTCTCAAATGATTTTCTTAATAAACTGTATGTCTATTTGTTGTGTATTTCTTATTCTATAATATGTGCAATTTATTTGAATTTTCACCTGATGCAATTCGAGAAATATGACGTCAAAGTTTTCTTACCTAAATACAGCATTCATTTCTTTGCCCAAGGCTAGTCACATGACCTCTTACTTTCACATCCGGTCATACTATACATATGAGGTATACAATGGAAATAATGTGCTTTTCTCAAGACAACAAGCTAGTTCTTTCTTCCAAATATCAAAAATCATAGTTATTTCAATAATAAAGCTCACATAATGAAGCTGGACCCCATCTGTCCCCTATTTAAAAAATCATCCCTAGCCAAATTCCAAATGCGACACTGCGGATACTATGTAGTGTAACCAAAATAAAATATAATCGAGAACAGTATTCTTTGTTGGAAGTGTTTCAATGAATATCTAAAAAAATGTAGTCGCAAAATGTTTACTACTCATCCAAACCATTAAATGACATCATAAAAATAATTAATTAATTAAAATATTAGATATAATTGCAAAGTATCATCACTCTAAACCCATCGAAAGAAAACGTGATAGATTTATGTATAATTACTCAAGATTTTAAGCCTTCTCAACCCCCCCCCCCCTTTTTTTTATATTTCGATCGCCACCTTGCTACAGGATCTTACTCGCCATGCTGGAAGATCTTGTCAAACTTAAGTTTCTATTAAAAGGAAATCCTGTAGCAAGGTGGGGAACAATACTCTAAAAACTTTTCCAGTTTCCATCGGCTTTAGTGTTAAAATCGACTGTTTTAACCCGAATTATACACAAAATATATTTAGCATGTTTGAAATATAACTATTTTCATAAAATTCAGCAAAAATCTTACCGAATTCAGAGTTTTAATTTCTTTTAATGAGAAAAAAATTTTCGATCCCAACTGGGCGGAATTCCATACTTATCGTTCGAGCTCCTTTCGGCAGCGATTTCTCGTTAACTAATTTTCGTCAGCGATTCCATAGCTTTCAAACTTTTCGTCAGCGATAGCTTTCAAAAAATTTGAAAGCTACGGTTGACGAAATTTCGTCAGCTATAGCTTTTAAAAGTTTCAAAGCTAATCGCTGACGAAAATTTCGTTAACTAAAGCTTTCAACATTTTTGAAAGCTAATTGCTGACGAAACTTTCGTTAACTAGCTTTCAAAATTTTTGAAAGCTTTTCTCGTAAGCTATTTTGTGTCGAGAAAACCAAGATGGCCGAAATTAAAGCAATCATCTTCATAATTTGCTTGATAAATAGTATTAATAATGATGTTAATTCAGATTAAATTATGAAAATATATATTCTTGGATTAAATGAAATATTGTAACTTGTTAAGTTTTTTAAGCTTATTCAAAGATTCCGTGTTTCCGAGATCGGACTAGATTTTAATTACACAATTCTCGATATATCCAGTGAAACCCTGGCTTCTCTGTGACTGTCTGAAGCTTTGAAAGATATTTCGCAATCGGTGAAATTGACTTTGGTCGATGCGATCTGAAATCTTTTGCTCATTAACTAGACTAAAAAATGTCAATATTGAAATATATGTTCTATAGTACAGAGGGACGGGACTATTTTGTCTAGTCATGAACAACATATTAA
Source organism: Pinctada fucata (assembly GCA_028142955.1). Lineage (NCBI taxonomy): Eukaryota > Metazoa > Mollusca > Bivalvia > Pterioida > Pteriidae > Pinctada > Pinctada fucata. The sequence goes on from AP027115.1 coordinate 30,067,979, forward strand.
ACTTTGAAAGTGAGTTGATATTGTGCACCGGGTACAACACGAAGTTCTAAATGTCCTTGACTTTGGTTTCATGGCCTTGGGTGATAAAACCTCAAACCTTTTAAGTTATGAGAAACAACATCTTAAATATGGACGTAACCGTGACAAGATTTGACATATGTACGGACAGACAAATGGACACTATGATAAAGGCACGTCATGTATCATTCTGTTTTGGAAGAAATATACTTGAACTAAGTGCGTTTGAGTCGAAAGGCAATATTCCGTAAAAAGAAAAGAATAGAATTTTGGATTTAATGTTTCAGTTCATTTGAACTAACAAAAACAGATTTAATCCATTCAATGACATATAAAGTTGCGTTCCAGACAGATAAAAATTCGAAAACATACAGCCTCATCTGGTGTACTTACATGTATACTGATAAAACTGGATTGCAAACGCAGTCTGTGATGGTATCGACATGGATATTTCATTTCAATCTGATAAAAAAATCGTATAATAACCGATCCTAAGAAGATCTTCAGTAAGCTTCTTTTGACAAGGAAAAACTTTGAATTATATTTTCAAGACTGGCACCATGATTATATTGACGACACCATATGTTCTTTGAAATGATGATGACTTTTGTTTTGGTCATTCCTGGGTGAATTGAGTTAAATGCTGCGTTTTGTTTTAGGTCATTCCTGGGTGAATAGGGAAAATTTGATTTTTGTCAGGGTCATTAGAAAAAAGGATTATTTTTGTTTAGGTTATTACCGGTTGAATAGGGGAAAACTTTGATTTATGTTTGGATGATCAGGGTAATTAGGTGAAAATGTTGAATTTTGTTTGAGTCATTCCTGAGTGAATAGGAGAAAAACGTTGATTTTTGTTTAGGTCATTTCAGGGTAATTAGGGGGAAATGTTATTTTTGTTTGAGTCATTCCTGCGTGAATAGGGGGTAAATGTTCATTTTTGTTTAGTTCATTTCGGGGTGAATACGGAAAAAAGGTTCATTTTTATATCTATAAGGTAATTTCTGAGTGAATAGGGAGGAAAATGTTGATTTTTTCAGGTCAATTTACTTAAAGAGTAATCAGTGTAAAATGGTTATTTTTGTTTAGGTCATTCCTGAGCGAATAGGGAGAAAAATGTTGATTTTTGTTTAAGTAATTCAAGAGTCATTATAGGAAAATGATGATTTTTGTTTAGGCCGTTCCATGGTACTTAGGGGAAAATGATATATATGAATTTTTATTAAAGAAAATCGTGCGTAAAATGATGAGTTCAAATTCATTTCTTGGTAATTTGAAATAAAAGATGATTTGAAGGTCATTCCTGGGACCAGGAACAAAATATTTATTAAGTTTCATCCTTGTTGGTCGAGAAAAAGTTTCGGAGTCTTCGTTCAGGAACTGTCTTTTCCATAATATACCCAGTTGATCTTTGTTGTTTGACTAAAACAGGGGCGGATGCAGGGGATTTGAGTCGGGAGTGAATATAAAAAAATGTAATGGGGTCTGGAGGTCCAGGGCGAAGTTCTGCCCTTCGCCAGACGGAAAATCGTTTTTTCAGTCAATGATAAGTTCCAATGTAGGAGCGGTACATAGCCTCAGGATTGAAGCTTTTGATCATGAAATGAATAGCATGCTTAGCTTTGGATTTTTACTGCCAAAATGATATAGAAGTTCATTTAAATGAAGTTGATGACGAGCGGTAGCGAGCCAGGGAAAATATTCTGAAATTCCACACCAAACTACCAGAAACTTACTTTAAAATACCTTATTTCGACGATCTTACGGGGGTGCGCCCCTCATATCTCCTATATAGATCCGCCAATGCAACTCACAATGGATCAACCTAACATCTGACACTATCTATTCCTGATATTTTCATTTTGTTACCTTTTTTTGTAAGGTACATGCCAAAGAAAAGACATTGTCATAACATGTTTCAAGGCACAAATTTAAAAAAGATAATTTCTTCATCCCTCAGCAAATTTCCTGGAATGTAGGTACTTTTCCCGGTTACATTAATTAATATGATTTGTGATGGCAGTATACATGTATTGATTCTCACAATTTTGCGAAATTTCAAGCAAAAATAAAATCTCAGTAGGAGTATGAGTTCATTAGAGTTGCTCTAGGAAAAGCTGCCATATGCGAAATCATTTTAATAACGGACTGAATCACTTTTAATCTTGAAAGAAAGGTATTAAGGAGTCTAAGAAAAAGTCCAAATCAAATAATAAATTGCTCAATAGAATGGTTTCGGGGGTAAACATATATTTTTTTTCCTTTACCAGCAAATACTTTTGGGAAAAAAAGTAGAGTCACAATAACATTTCTCGTATACAAATGTACTTGTAGCTAAGGGGTATGTTGTTTCGATTTTTAAAATACTATGACGAAAAAGAGAAGTATGCAATAACAAAATCTTACAATGCAATGCCAAAACATGAACAAACCCAAATATAGGATCCATTTGATTCAAACATTCGTTCATGGAAACTGTTTGAAAATCGAAAAAATGTGATATAGATTTTGTAATTTTAGCGATTTTCAAAAACTATCAGAAATCTACCTTCGTAATATAAACATAGGGCCATCATAGATGACAGCGCTCACCTCGACGGCAACATTATCACATGACCAGCATCTGTACCTATATTGCACAAAGTACTTCCAGATGCATCACCCACACAAGTTTGGTTGATAAATAAAAGAAGGCTGGAAATGAAGATTCTAGCTTTACCTTACCTGGTCAATCAAGCGTGAAATATTATGTCAGATGCAGCACCTGTCCTCCGCACCATGTATGTTAGTAAGCATTCTCAGATGCATCATCAATGCTAGTTTGGTTGATGTAGGACTTATGGTAAGGCGGGAATGGACCTGTCCCATTTTGCTGGTCCCATCTCACTCAAGTGTGAAATGTGTGTCAGATTCAGCTTCCGCACCGTACATTGTTGTAAGCATCCTCAGATGCATCATTCATGCAAGTTTGGTTGATGTAAGACTTATAGTAAGAAGGGAATGGACCTGTCCCATTTAAGCTAACCTGATCACTCAAGCGTGAAATGTGGGCCAGATGCAGCCTCCGTACCATGCATTGTAGTGAGCATCCTCAGATGCATCATAAATGCAAAATTGGTTGATGTAGAACTTATAGTAAGGCGGGAATAGACCTGTCCCATTTTACCTAACCTGCTCATTCAAGAGTAAAACATTGGTCAGATGATTATCTGCACCATGATATTGTAGTGAGCATCCTTAGATGCATCATCCATACAAGTTTTGTTGATGTAGGACTTGTACAGTAAAGTGGGAATGGACCTGATAGTAATCCATCTTACCTGACCTGCTCACTCAAGCGTAAAATGAGGGTCAGATGCAGCCTCCGTACCATGCATTGTAGTAAGCATCCTCAGATGCATAATACATGCAAGTTTGTTCAATGAAGGACTTATATTAAGGCGGGAATGGACCTGTCCCATTTTAGCTAACATTCTCACCTAAGCGTGAAATGTGGGTCAGATGCAGCCTCCGTACCATGCGTTGTAGTGAGCATCCTTAGATGCATCATCCATGCAAGTTTAGTTGATATAGGACTGACGGTAATGTGACCGGACTAGCTTATCTCCAAAGACATCAAACCCAGACCATATGACGTTTCCATATTTATTCAGTACATCAAAGAATTCCCTACAAATCACATATAAATCATAAATATTCTATTCGATCAATTCAATAAATCATTTTATCAGACAACATATCAATTCAATATATCTCCGATACTTTATATGAGTAATGAAATTCAAAATCATATACTACATGTTAACTAAACGATGACCCGCACAAGCGCGGGAAAGATTGTCATAGATATGTTGAGTTAAAGAAGATCCTGACATCAATCTCAACAGCACTCACAATACAAATGTAGAGTACCATGATGAGCATCGACTGACTCCTAGTATGTTGACGTACATAGTATTTAGATACGTTATGTATAGCTCTAGTATGCAATCTTCTGTTCAGATTTATATTGTTTGGCACTGATATTTTAAATAAACTCACTATATGCAGTGGCGGATTTAAGGGGGTGCAAAGGGGGCGCCCCCCCCCCGGCACTGACCCCACATTTTCTCAAAACGGGTATATTTTGCCCATTTTCAGTAAAAATCGGCAAACATCGCCCCTTGACCCCTCGACAAAGGGGGCGCTGGATCCGCCACTGATATGAATTTGAAATAATATAATTTTCATTGTCACCGGTAAGAGGATGACCGTAATCAATTATGGCCGTCTTAATATTTTAGTATAATAAACGACTACGCAAAATCTATTGATATTTATATATTTTTTGAATTATAAAGTGGTTAAGATCGCATTTAATGATTCATTAGGTTTCCAAAGTGAATTTAAGGAACTTTGAAGTCAACGAAGTTGACTTAAAAGTTGAGTATATTGATGGGAAATCGGTTCAGAATCTTAATCGATAAGAATCGGTTGGTGTATCCGATGCGATTCTACCGATTATAATCGGTCATAACATTTTCCTAAAATATAATAATTTCATTATTTTTTATCTAAATAAAACATACATTTCATTCATTAATGACAATCAAAATAGAATATAAATGTACATTTCACTCTTTACTGACCAAGAAAGCACCTATTTGTGTTTAAATTAAATGAACAATCAAAGTAACCAAGGGCCTTCTTCTTAAAACAGTCGTTTCATTTAAAAATAATGTATGAAAAGTATACAAAAACGATCTTTTTTGCGAAACGTGTCGTGTGGAATTGGGAGGGGGGTGTTCACATCTGCAAACTACACTTGTATCTGTGTTAACAGTAACATCAAAATTCAGACATGAATGCTCAACAAATTTCAATCAAATCAGTTTTAAAATTGACTAGGATTGGTCCAAAGGAAACCATACTGTCACCGTCGATCTGTTGGAAAAAGGTAGTCCATGGGGATTGTCATGAAATAAATGATTTTCTTTTACGAGTTTTTTCCCTCTACTAGTAATTTATCAGGGATCGTCATGCTTCTAACTTCTTTTACTCTACAATATTTAGAACAACCCCTATTTCCATAGTAAGGAAATTTTGACCATCAGACAGAATTTCCTCTGATCTTGGTCCTTCTCCTCCCCCCCCCCCCCCTCATTTTCCCGCTATCGATAATTTTACTTTCAAATCGATTATCGAAATCGGATGACTTCAACACGCCGCTAATCGATTTTTATCGATTATCGGCCCATCACGAGTTGAGTCTACTTTTAAAAGTTGAAAAGTGACTTAATTTAAGATAAGTCAACTTTTAAGTCAACGAAGTTACTTTCAGAAGGGAAAGTAGTAACAAACGCTTTCCTTCGTTAGCATATTATAAGAACGTAAGGGTCAAAAGTGTAAAAAAAAATATGTAAGAACGTGTCCACATCTTAGTTTAACATTGATCCAATAGAAAACGTCATTGGAAAAATTGGCATGGGAAAATGCATAGCGAATTTAAAAAGAAATACATATTTCATACTATTAGTGTTGTTGGGGGTCTAACCAGACCGTTCTAGTTCCATCCGAGCGAAAGCAGTAGGAGTCGATTCTCTGTCTGCTGATCGAGCACCCCTTCCCGTCAAATCGGCACGCTTTCAAAGCGGAGTAACTCGTGTATCCGACACGCCATGTCGGACATGGCATAGATGGAATTTATGCGCGGGTCCGGATCCCCCCCCCTCCCTTCCCCCACGAAATTTGCATGTTTTAATAAGAAAACGTACAAAAACACTCCCCCACCCCTTAAACTGGACTCGCTTTCTGTGCTACATTTGTAGCCATTAAAAAGTTTAATTCATTATTATTATCATTAACATATATCTCGCAACGTAAAACAGTAACTTTTTCTACATTTTCGTACAAATTATATCGTTTATGACAAAAAGGCGAATCTGATGCAGTGTAAGAATGTCTTAGCAATGCGTATTAACCGAAATAAGGGGAATACTAGCTTTTTTTAACGCACAAACACGATCGGCGTTCTTCTTTCAGAATCAAGCGTATGCCGATCGTTTTTCTCTTATTTTTGATAGAACTCGAAGCTCCTTATACTGCATCACATTTCCTTTTTGTGATAAATAATCTTTATTACACGAAATTATAGAAAACCCGAATGTTCTGCTTTGCTAGCTACCCACCGTGATAATCAGATCATTCAGCACTTATTTTAATGCAAAATTAGTATTAAAAGTATTTTTCCGGAAACCGCAAAATATCGAATTTTTCCAACTGTTAAGTGACCCATATATAAACTTGACATGGCTACTTCATGGTGTAAAAGCTTTTTCGAAGAAATGATTTGATTCTCTTTAAATATTTGGTTCTCTTTGATTCTCTTTAAATGTTGGATTCTCTTTAAATGTCTCGGGGAAACCACAAAAACCTTTTTTTTTAATTTAATTTTTCAAATTAAAATCATTAAAATTAAAATTAATTAAATCAAATGTTTTTCAGAATAAAAACAGATGCCCCCCTCCCTCTAAGTTACATTGTACTTTGACCTTGGGCCAAGATGATGTGAAACCTTTGAGTCATGGGCAACATCATACTAAAACATGAAAGTGATTCATTATATTGTTTGAGGTAAAGCCCGACCATGATTAGCATATACAATATCATTATAAGCATATTTAGTGAAATTGACTTTGGTCACATGACCTTGGATATAGGTGATCTGAAACCTACATTGTATGGATCATGAGCAACAAAAAACTGAATAAGTGATTGGATATACTGTTCAAAATATAAAGCCTGAACATGATAAGCATAGACAATTTCAACCTGGACATAATTAGCATATACAATTTCATTACTAAAGTAAGAAGTGACCTTAATCACGTGACCTTGGGACAATGTGATAAGAAACATTTTGTCCTGAGAAACAATTAACATACTAAAATATGAAAACGATTGTAAGAAGGGTTCAGGAGATATAGCCCAGACAAGATTAGTACATACAATTCCATTAAAAAAAAACAAATGGTCTTGACCCTGGGCACATGACCTTGGGTCAAGATGATAAGAAACCTTCTAATCCTGAGCAACAGCATTCTAAAGTATCAGAGTGATCCAGTATACGATTCCACAGATATAGCGCAATATGAATTGGCACAATTTTTCCTTCTTGAGGGCAAGTTGTTTCCAAATTCTTTGGAAATAATTTACACAAAGAGAAATCCGAGTCAGAAGTATGCAACCCTGTAGAATATATGTACACCTGTCTACGTCTGTTCAATGCACGCTTTTTACGATTCGATCCAACGGGTATTTATTCGACAAGAGTGTTCGAAAATGAAGTACACGTGTGAAACAGGGATACATGTTGTATGTATTTAAATTGACAAAAATATAATATAGACAAAACTTTTCCCAAACTAGAAGTCAACTTTTCATCGGGAAGGAATTAAAGAAGGTAATTATGTAAAAATTGTGCCAATTCGTATCATTTTCGGAGTGCTGTCATTTTTTTTTTAAAGTGGGGTAATATTCATGCCTGTGTACACAAAATAAAAAAATAATGATCAAATTTATAGCAAATTATATGTTTAAGTATCATCTTATCAATAACTGATATTCCCTTCATAAAATATTTACGCACTTAGATTTTACGAATTTTTTTCAAATTCACAAATATGATTTTAGGGAGCAACCATTTGATTTTTAGGGGGGGGGGGGGGGGGCAGGAAGACTTTGCCAAAAAAAAAATTCCGAATCGAAATTTTAGGGAAAAACAATTTCCGGCCCAAAGGGCCGGCGAAAAAAATTTCCGGATCATGAAATTGCCCCTCCCCCCTCTCTTCCGACCTATCCACTGCCCAGTTAACACTTTTTCGTGTATCATAAACTAAGTATAAAAATATGGAACAAACTTTATGCAATTTAGAGTGAATAAATCAAATTCAAAAGTCAATGTTAGCACCATAATAGCCTGTCTCCGTTGTAAGAAAAATAGATTATAGGCATCATATGCCATTTAAGAAATTAAAATGAAGTGATCTGTGGCAAGAGATGAACTAATTCTGTGTTATGATGTTTAATATGGTCGAAAAATCAGTTTGAGTAATTTTCAACATTGAAAAATTACAAAAAAAAATAATCCGGCCCGAAGGTCCGGCGAAAAAAATTTTCCGGCTCTTAAAATGGCCAAAAAAAAATTTTCCGGCTGGCAAGTCTTCCTGCCCCCCCCCCCCCCCTAAAAATCAAATGGTTGCTCCCTTAGTCAACCTTTAAATATCTAATAAAAAGTAATCTATCTGAATATCTATATCTGTATCAGGGCTGGAATTGGATAACCACACGATTGTTACCATCTCGATTATACATGCCTCGAGATTTATAGTGTACACTTAACTAAGCAAATGACCGTGTTTGTATTTCATATCAAATACAGGGCAAAAATATATAAAAATCAAAAATATGAAATTATCATTTAAAGGGAGTAAAAGAAAAGGGTAACTTACTTCTTATCTAAATTCGATTGAATCCTAAACACAGTATCCATATACAAAAAAAAAGTAAGAAGTATTCTTCTATCAGAATGTGACGACCACACCTGTACGCACGCACGAATGAACTTAGAACACGCCAAGTGGAAAGTCACCTGACCGCATCGAGTCTAACTGGTCAAGCAGGCTTGAATTGGCTAAGACAATTCGAACACTTACTTTTTCTATCAAAATATATTTAAACAACAGATAACAAGTGACATGAATTAATCAAAAATAATTTAAAGGGAATCAAACAGTGTTTTGAAATAACACAAAAAATAATACCACAGTAAGGCAGGAATGGACCTGTCCCATTTCACCTAACCTGCTCACTCAAGCGTGAAATGTGGTTCAGATGCAGCATCCACACCATGCATTGTAGTGAGCATCCCAAGATGCATCATCCATGCAAGTTCGGTTGATGTAGGAGTTAAAATTTGGCAGGAACATACCTACATGACTGATATAATAAACTAAATTAAAAAAAAGTTGGCAGGAATGGATCTGTCCCGTTTTGCTTGACGTGTAGTGCGGACGCCGACGACGAGGTGATAGCATAAGTCCCCCCCCCCCCCTCTTCTTCGTCGAGGTGAGCTAAAAATTCAATAGTGTCTATTCATTTTAAGAAATAAAGTGTCTTCTTCTTGATGACGAGGTTTTTTTTACCAGTTTCGTCATTTCTTAAAAGAATACGATAAAATTCAAAATTGGGGGATTTTCAAAAATACTATTTTCTTCTAAATCTTTCAGGACGGTAATATTCGAACACGCATGTGATTTTCAGATTCATACAGTTATATGCTTTCCCTTTTTAGTCAGATAAGTAAAATTTAAAATAAACTATTCTAATTGAAAAGTATGCAACTGGCTTAAAGTGGTGCGATTCGAAAAAAATTTTGAGCAGTATATTTATAACATGTGAAAAGAGTATTTTGAATAGCTATAATTTGTTTATTATGACCAAAGAGAGATAACTATCTTTCTCCTTGATCTCTTCATTATAATAGACTATAGTTGGCAGGGAAGCCTTTTTTTTTTTGCTTTAAAGAAAAACATATATACTGATTAAAGACCAAACATATTGAATTTAGATTGTTTTATGATTATTATAATTATCATTTTAATCTGCCATCTGACAATAGTTAATAGTGATCATACAAATGTAGGCTTATAAGTGAAAATATCTAACTTCTTTTTATTCTCCTGTTGATATTAATGAATCGGATATATAACATCCCCGAAAGAAACTGTTCAAATCTATTCATAAATCAATAAAGGGCACAACAAGGGTTTTCCCAAAGATACTCAAAGTACATGTAGATAATCAGATAAAAATAAGGTACTAAATAACATATCAGAACAATTGTAAGGCACGGCCATTTATATTCGGGGGGGGGGGGGGGGAGGGAGCTCTGGTTTTCCGAAAAAAAAATCACAAAATAAAAAAAAAATACTTTGCGCATGATGTGACAGAAAAATTCCATCTGTACATATAATCTGAATTTCTAGAATAACTAAAAATAGCAACGCCCACGCTGCAAGATACGCCCGTCGGGGTATTAAGAAAAAACATCTAGCTATTGAAGCGTCGAGGTGATAATTTGATTGGTTCATGCGACGAGGGGTATTACTGGACAACAAATCACAGCTAGCTAGTTGTTACTTCTAATCTAATGTTGTTCGACACGAGCTCTATAGCACGTGGATGGGCGGAGCTTAGCGAACAGAACTGGAAGTACACCAGGCGAATTCTATAGTACATATAGGGAGAAAATCTCAAGTCAAGTTAGAATTTCTAATAAATAATTTTGTGAAAGCAATTATGTCAGTTTTATTCTCAAAATGACTTTACCTTTACACATAATTTCTTAATTAACATGATTAAGAGACCAAACGTACTGTGTTTGTGGTTCCGACGGGTGTCATCCTGATTGTCCAACATTTATGTAAACATACGTTATACCGTCGAGGGCAAGACTCTACTGTCCGCGCGGCTCACTTCGGAGAGTGGAAAGACGCGATTTTGGTAACGTTTTCATGCAAAGATTAAGATAAAATATATATCACTGAATAGATCTCGCTTAGTTGTAAATTTTGGTATATGTTACATGGTCGAGGGTTTATGCAATCAAATTATACAGACAATACAAATTTTAGATGGGGCGTTTTCTATGTTAAATTTCAGCCTGACGTCGCCAAGTTTAACATTGAGCCTATGGAGAGCCACTCGGATCTCCTCGCCCTTTGTTTGTAACGGCACGTCCGAGTCTTTTTTCGAAGAAAAAGGTCGAGGCTAATCCGAATGATGGAGAGCGTCACGACGTCACGGTAAAAATTAGCATGGGAAATAGCCCATCTAAAATTTGTTTTGTTTATTAATTTTGATTGCGTGCACTGATTCTCATATAACTTATACCAAAATTTACGACTAAGCGAGATCTACTGAATGGTTTCAATTTTATTTAAAGATAGTCAAAATCGCGTTTATCCAGTTTCCGAAGTGAGCCGCGCGGACAGTAACTGCGTTTCCAACGGTATATCCAACATACATGTATGCTGTACAGGTACAGCTGTAGTCTGTCGGAACCACAAAACACAGAACGTTTATCCCCTAATTGAATAACACCCCCCTTTCCCCTTCCGAATAATTTCTCAATTTTCCGACAAAAGATTTGAAAATATGTTCCATATGTGAAAGAATATACTTTTTTAAGCATATGAAATCTCAAAACATTTTGACAAAAATATAGATCTTTTAATGAATTTTAAAAATATTTTCATCAAAAGATCTATTTTTAGTCCAAAAATGACCTTGACCTATGACCTTGAAAATCAATAGAGTTCTTCGTCTTAATACACTCATTCCACATGGTAAATGAAGTAACTGTTCCTAGCTCATTGGGTTTGGGTTTTTTTCTTGTTTACAGGGGTCGGACGGACGGATGGACAGACGGACAGACAGAGATCGCTGTTCCATAATACGTCCTGTATAAAGACGGGCGTATAATACATGTAACTAAATTGTGTAGATTGGGAAAGACACATTGGTAATTATTACATCATTAACTTCCAATCTCACTCCCATCCTTGCTGTTAAATCCAATTTATTCTGTCTAGATCCACATCATGGAAGTAGACTTTTCATTTGTTCCACTAGACTCATCTTCTATACAGAGGGACTATTTATTTGTATAACGTATGGCTGTAATGTCATCTTGGCTCGCAGTAACGCTCTATTCCACTGGCAAGAACTTAACTTTTTAGTCTCATGGTAAAACGAGATTAAAGGAAATCAATCAGAGCCATCAACTGGGACCTGAATGTATCAGGTGGCTTCAATAGATAAATACGTCGGAAATACCAGGCCAGACTTATCTCATTTCTTGTTTCATATGAAATACTGATTTTGGTGCGATTCTTTACATATATTAATTTGAATTATGACAAAGCCCTTGAAGCGAAGCGAAGTCATTTTCGATATATCGCAAGGGGAGGGGGATATTATTTTCATGTTCTCAAATGATGGACGGGCCATATCAATAAATCTATTGATAAATAAATAATTACTTTATATAAATAAATCTTGGTCTATTTAGATACGATGCAGACAATCAGTAAATTCCGAATGCCGTCCGAGGATACTTCATGTTCTCTTTGTTACATTTTGTACTGACAATAGGCACCTGCATGTTAGCACTTGAAATCAATTGAAACGAACAGCACATCGCAGCGAAATACGTACACATCGATATAAGAAAAAATGAAACGTCGGCACTTTGTCGCGAAATGAAAATCGTAAAGAGAAATGAAATGAACAATGATAATCCTCGGGTTTTTTTTTTTTTAATCTTTGCACTTATGTTTAGTTAGACTAAATAATCCAGTCTCTACCGCTGCAGCTACAAGAGACTGAAACCCACCATGTTTGTTACAGAACGAAGTCGGACGAAACTGTTGCCCAGATATTTTTCCATTTTGAAGGTCTGAATATTTTTTTTTTTCTCGTTGACGCACAGGGGTTACAGTACACAATGAGTACAGAATAAATACCCCCTCCCCTCCACTTATAAAACATAATATGTTTTATAAGTGGAGGGGAGGGGGTATTTATTATGTACTCATTGTGTACTGTAGCCCCTGTGGTTGACGGGACTAAAGTAAACATTTTTCTAACTATCTCTACCCAACTCGCGTTTTTTTTCTCGCTTCGTTATTGCATTTTTGCCAATTTTTAGCTCCCTACCAAACCAAAAAGGCAAAGCGAAAGTTCGAAGAACCGACCAATCAGAACAAGGGATAAAGAAAGTTGATCACGTACGTGTTATTTGTTTTACAAAAATGTGGCATGCACGCGGATTCTCACAAAAATCTTGCAATTTTTATGAATTTCTATAATTCTTGTCATTGAAAAAAATCTTTAAAATTTATAAATTCTGATGTTCAAAAAGATTGAAAATGTGAAACGGTACACTAAAGGTACCAATCAGAACGAAGGATAAATGAAAGTTGATCACATGATATTTGTATCCTTCGTTCTGACAGGTATGGTATATATATACAAACACTAATACCTTTATACCATTATCTTGTGAAAAATCCATAGTTCCTTTAAATTTGTCTTATCACTGATACTAGCAGGTAACCTTCTAGCAGCCTGCTTTAAAAAAATACCGTTCGTGCATCACATGTGTTGATGTTTTACAGACTCTGCTTCGCTCAGGTGAGCTAAAAAAGACCCCCCATCCTCACTTCTGCATAATAATATAGGTTATTTCTTATAATTATAACAAAATTACTAATTTTTTATTGAAGACCCTCGAAGTAAAACGATTTCACGTACAGGACACTTTTTTAATTATACTGGTTGGTGTAACAAGTAAAAATTGGGCAGATTACGGCTCTTAACGTTACAGGTCCTTCTTGTCATCTGATAAAAGTCAATAAATTCAGTTGAGGTCAAATACAAAATTAAAAAAATAGACATGATTATGTGAAAAACTAATGCCCCGTCGGTATCTGTTAGTAAAACAGCTGTACAGTGTAAAAAGTAGGTCAGACTTTGAGGTCATTGTCACAATTAATCATTATACGGTAAAAAGTAGGTCAATACTCTGAGGTCATGGTCACAATCATTGTACGGTAAAAGTAGGTCATACTCTGAGGTCATGGTTACAATCATTGTACGGTAAAAAGTAGGTCATACTCTGAGGTCATGTACTAATAAGAAGTTCTTGTCCTAAAGGATACAAATGTGAAATATAAAAGCCCTATCACCTACCATCCAAAATGTGAAATATAAAAGTCCTATCACCTACCATCCAAAATGTGAAATAAAAGTCCTATCTGGCCTACCATCCAAAATGTGAAATGAATATAAAAGTCCTATCTGGTCTACCATCCAAAATGTGAAATATAAAAGTCCTATCTGGCCTACCATCCAAAATGTGAAATATAAAATCCCTATCAACTACCATCCAAAATGTAAAATATAAAATCCCTATCACCTACCATTCTAAATGTGAAATATAAAATCCCTATCACCTACAATTCTAAATGTGAAATATAAATTAAATCCCTATCACCTACCATTCAAAATTTGAAATATAAAATCACTATCACCTACCATGCATCCAAAATGTGAAATATAAAATCCCTATCACCTACCATCCAAAATGTGAAATATAAAAGTCCTATCACCTACCATCCAAAATGTGAAATATAAAATCCCTATCACCTACCATCCAAAATGTGAAATATAAAAGCCCTACAATGGCGTAGCTCTGCTTGAAAAAGTGGAGGGGCACAACATCCCAAAATTTCTAACAAGCAAAAAAAAAAAAAAAAAAAAAAAAAAAAAAAAGGGGGGGGGGGAAAGGAAGAGATTAGAAAATGAATATTGGGTTTTCATGTTCTGTATGCACAAATTTTAACATTTCTGGTGCAATTCTAAATTTTCAGTACATGAATAAATGGCTGGCGAGCGGTAGCGAGCCAGGAATTTTTTTAAGCAAAATATTGACTAATCAGAAAATACTGTCTGTGTCCTCTATCATTAACATACACATGTAATGATATTCTATATAGTTTGAGTTAAAGGTATTTTGCAGTTTTTTTTATATCTGTATGACCAAAATTTACGTCAAAAAGTGGGGGGGCACAAACATACTTATGCCCCCCCACTTTCAAAAGTGGGGGGGGGGGGGGGGGCACGTGCCCCCCCTGCCCCCCCTTGTCCTACGCCAGTGCCCTATCACCTACCATCCAAAATGTGAAGTATTAAAGTCCTATCACCTACCATTATAAATTTGAAATATAAAATCCCTATCACCTACCATCCAAAATGTGAAATATAAAAGCCCTATCACCTACCATCCAAAATGTGAAATATAAAATTCCTATCACCTACCATCCAAAATGTGAAATACTGTATAAAAGCCCTATCACCTACCATCCAAAAAAAAATTACCAAGATTTAAGTAATTTTTTTTCATAGAAGTTAAAACTATAGATCAATGTCATAAGGAAATGAATGTGTGTATCAGTAGAAAGGTATAATAATTTCATAAAAGATGTATACATGTGATATATGGATGCCCTATCTTCCTCCATTTTTTTTTATCAATGGAAAGGATGTACACGTGAAGTATGATCTAGCCCTATAACCGACCAATCAAATGTATATCAAAATCAAAGTTCAAAGTCACAAGGTAAAAAAAAATTAGTATCCATTGAAAGGTTTTGTCACGTAAATATAAATATCCTCATCACAGTGGCAGATCCAGCTTTTGAGTGGGGGGGGGGGGGTTTAAAATTGACGATAGGTCTGGGGGCCACATAGGTACAGGTACAGCACCCAGGGGGGGGGGGTCGAAGCCCGTCGGAAGTTCCTGCTTTACATACTTTTTTGAACCCATATTCATGACTAGAATTACAATGAAGTGTAAGAGGTAGTCTTAAATTGATTGATGCAGATGACAATTATGTTAACTAAAAGGTAGTTAATATTTACTGAAATTTGCACTTTATGCCGATGGAAAATGATAGTTGTACCTATAATTTGCAAATTAGGGGGGACCGGGGCGTAGGCCCCTACGCCCCCTTGAATCCGCCACTGCATTTAACACTCAAAAGTCATGGACAATGTGTAGTTTTTTCAGACAAACTGACAGCAAGGCCAAACACTGCCATGGAAACTATTAGACCCCGAATCTCCGACTGCGGGGACATAAAAATAAAACAAAATTTAATGTTAAGGTATTCAGCCCGTAATACATTTTCAATGAGAATTATCAAAGATACAGATTTTCTATTTCATCGTATAGAATACTTTATACACTAATTTTGCTCATATAAATGATGCCACTTGTCAACCAATGACCCATGCAATTACCTCCGAACATTCCCGATAATAAAATCATCGGTATTTGTCGGAAATGTGGGAATAGTGTAAAAATCTTAACCGGAAGTAACTCTATTAGGGTGCGGGAACCTTAAAGGATTTTTTCTTAGCTTAACAGGATTGTCAAGAGCCTGTGAGTTGATGTAAATAAATATTCTGACCTCGAATTCCTTACCCTAGGTTTTCACTACATGTATGTTATTCACGGCGACCACGGCAGTAACGTTGGCCCAAAACGTAATACGCCGTAGGATTTTTGTCAGTTTTTATCATGGTATTCAAGTTCTGTTCGGTCTAGTTACGTTTTCGCACGGGCTATTAAGGTATCCGTGACGAGCCGCGGCTCCTGAATCCTGGAGACATGAGGGCGCACTACGTTTCAACCTACGGCTTGTTACATACATGTACGGACACTTCACCTGCAGCTGTGTAGTATCGTGCATGTGACGACTCACGACACTGAAATTTTATAAAATAGATACAGTAATAGATACTATTTTGTGCTTGCAAATTGATGTTCTAATTCACTTTTTTTCCCACATTTATTATTTTCATCTTTCTCCTCTACTCTTCTAACGTCGGGAGGGTGTTTTTTATTGGGGGGGGGGGGGGGTCATATGTAGGCTTTGAGTTTACGTATCAACTATTGACGAAACAATTAAGCGCATTATGTACATATGTTTTATGTTCAAAATGTCACATCCATGCTGAACGTACCGAAACCAGATTTTTGCTTACTTGGGGAAAAATTTATTAAGCTTCAACACTGTTCAATAAGATTTAAATAAACCATAGATACAAAGTTTGAAAGGCTTAGGAATACAAATAGTGAATGTGAATCGTAAATACAAACAGATGAATAATTTGCTTGGCCTGACTAAAAGTTTGGTGTCACTAGAGCTTGGCTGCTATACAGAATATCATGACCATATGTTCTTCTTTAATGGAAATGAAAATGAGAGGATCTCAGAATAAATTGGTCACATTTTGTCTATTAGGATTATTTCATTTCATAAAAGGTAAGAAAAGGAAGAGTAAAGAGATCTACTTATTGTAGTGCTAATGGTAAATTGTTAAAATTTTACATACGGAAATATGATTAAACCAAAATAAGAACACGGGGGCCGAGTAAAGCATTGATGCACGTAAACATGTATATATACTGCTGTCAAAAGCATGAATATATGGCAGATGTACAAAAAAATGTGACATCATGGACAATCGCAGTGCAGTCATGTCATCGAGGTCCGTTATGTCAGGTGATCGAGGTCCGGTTTGTCAAGTGATCGAGGTCCTGTTTGTCAGGTGATCGAGGTCCGGTCAGGTGGTCGAGGCCCAGTTTGTCAGGTGATCGAGGTCCGGTCAGGTGATCGAGGTCCGGTCAGGTGATCGAGGTCCGGTATATCAGGTGATCGAGGTCCGGTTTGTCAGGTGATCGAGATCCGGTCAGGTGATCGAGGTCCGGTTTGTCAGGTGATCGAGGTCCGGTCAGGTGATCGAGGTCCGGTCAGGTGGTCGAGGTCCGGTTTGTCAGGTGATCGAGGTCCGATCAGGTGGTCGAGGTCCAGTTTGTCAGGTGATCGAGGTCCGGTTTGTCAGGTGATCGAAGTCCGGTTTGTCAGGTGATCGAGGTCCGGTTTGTCAGGTGATCGAGGTCCGGTTTGTCAGGTGATTGAGGTCCGGTTTGTCAGGTGATCGAGGTCCAGTAAGGTGATATGATCGTTATTCCAGTTTGACTACAAGTACTTGAAGACTTGTACAGTTTCACTACAATGCGATTATCCTCCCAATTGTCAGGATGTTTTTGCGGGGGGGGGGGGGGGGGGGCAAGTATTCATTATACAAATAATGATTACAGATATTTGTGACCATTTGCGAATTTAAAGGGGGGCGTGGGGGTGCACACCCCCTCTCAAAAACTGTCAACATATATTATTTTTGGGGGGTCAAACGTCTTGTAGACTTAATTATTTGAGTCAATTATCAGAAAATTTTCGATGGCTCGCTACTAACACCTTTAACGTTGGCATATCATTTTTGTAATAACACTGCACGGAGTATAACGCTCATCATTGAGTATTCTCCCGACTGGAAGAAGAAAGAAGAAGAAGAAAGCAAAACAAAGCATTCCATGCATAATAGACAGTATTACACCTTCCACATCTCAACTTCACTTAAAAATTACCGGTCTTTTTCTGATAGATGTACTGAGTAAGTTAAGATACCCTTACAGCAAAGGGGATGGGTTCGTGGTGTTTAACCCCTCCCCCTCCAAAAAAAAAAGGATAATTATTATTTTTCGCTGGCTCGCTTCGATCGCCAGATAGCTGCTATGAAAACGATTTTCCGTCGGAGTGGGGGGGGGGGGGGGGACACAACTTCGTCCTGGATACAGGGGGTACCCTGAATTTGCCTTTTTGATATTCATTAACTCCCCCTCTAAACCCCCCCTAAACTACAATCCTGCTGACGTCTTAAACATATCTTAGTATAATTCATTATTTTTTTTAAAACAGAATGACGATTTTTTTCCGGCAAACTTGAAGATCAAAAAAAAAAAAAAAAAAAGAATATGGTATTCTAATAAGGTTAGGGTTGCGACTACAGGGAGATAACTCTTTTTATATCACGTAATATTTGAAACCGACATGGACGATGAATGGTGTAAGCTCGGTTTGTTGCATTATTTCAGAAAAACTAATACTCCATAAAATTTGCATTGCTGAATGGGTATTTCGGGGGAAAATGCATATTTTGAAAAATGAAAAAATCGCCGAAAATAGGAAAAAAAATTGTCATTTTCGCATGAGTTCTGCTTCTAAAGATTCAAACATCAGAATATATCCTATTCATTATACTCTTTAAAAATGAGAGAATTAGAAAGGAGCTGATAAGATAAGGCGTAAAATCTGCCCTGAAAAAACGAAATTTTCAAAATGGGACCTTCAAAAAAATTCTTTCACTAAATTTATGCCAGTTCTTGGTTTCATCATAATCAGCAGTTGCACAAGATTTATCATGCATAGTTTTCCTAAATTTTTTGGCAAAATATATCTTTTTTCTATAGAAAGCAATGGAAAATGGAAAAGTTTTTTAAAACATTGTTCCCCCCTCAGCTACAGAACGCCATATTTACTGAAGGTGTATATCACTAATACACATCTTTTGACAAAGTGGGGTTCTGTAGCTAAGGGGGGAACGATGCCCTAGAGACAAAAAAACTGAAAAGGGGAGGATGGGGGGCTTTTAAAAATCTGTTTTTTAGGCCATAATACAAGCAAAATTTATTTTTCCCTTTTAAAGTCATTCATTTATTTATTCTTAACATGTTCACATGAAGTGCACAAGATTTCGGAATGAAATAAACAGGAGTGCGCTGTTTATTTCTACACAATGTGTATTTCTTGGTAAAATGTCTACTATGTAGCCAATGAATACATAATACAACCATATTTCAGATTCAAAATTTTAAAATTTATGGAAAAATTGAGACCAGTCTTTTAAATTTTATTTCTAGTATCTTGTTTGGACTACAACTATGTTTTAACGTTTATAGATATCCATATTAGCCAGATTGTTCTTAATTTTCAACGTTTTTTGATCGATATTAACTTTTTTTCAACATGGCTACCCCCTACTCTTTAGACTGTAATTGAAGTATCTTGAAATAAGCTTACCAAAATAAAAGTTGTATCAGGAATCTCCAAATACATTACATTTTAGTAATTATCAAGTTTTTCTTGTGTACAAATCATTGTGTAGAAGAAATACTTCATGAGATTCAGGGCTAAATACAGTCCTTATCTTATCAGCTCCTTCGAACTTCGAGTAAATTTCTATGTTTGTGGGTCAAAATGTAATTGTTTGCACAAATTATTGTTCTATTTATAGAAACCTGTCAGTCATTTTACTCAAAAACGAATTCGGGTACATATTGGTTTGACTGCTTCAGGATAAAGCAAAACCATAGCTCTATACATAGAAAAAATTTGTGTATCTGGCGACCTTCTAGCTATTAATAAAAATAATGAGTTGTTGCCATGGCAACCAGCAAAATCGTATTTAAAAGAAAATACACTCCTTAGAACTGTTTATTTTATCAGATTTTTAGGATACTTCCTTTCAGGAAGTCTTCTTAAGTTATCGTAACAGTTGAGACATTCCCGATTTGCAACAAATCCATACGACTCAAAATAAAGTGTTTTTTTTCTAATTTAGGAATTTGCTGTCTGACACATGCAAGATCAAGATTATCCTCCTTCTTGAAAAAAGTTTCAATTGCATATAAAGTAAATGCATCACTAAAAAATCAACTATTCATTTCTTGCTTTCACTGCTCGCCGGTGGCGTAGTAATATAGTACTTCTTTTAACCTATACAATGTAAGAGTTGTCTCCCCTATGTACATGATTTACATGATGTATATACCGAAGAGAAACGAAAGTAGAAACGAAGCATGATCTTGTTGAAAGAAGTAAGAAATTCTGGTTATTAAAACCAGAATATTTGGAAATTACCAGTGATAATAAAGTTACGCTGGAACTACATGTAACCGCTCTTTTATCATATATATTGTAGATTGTAAGTAATTTTAAACATGCATGCATGGTCTTAACGTCTTTAAACGTGCATGCATGGTGTTAACGTCTTTCTAGTTTCCAAATGGGTTAATTTTAAGACACTGCTCCGGTTTTAAGCCGTCAGAATAAAATGTAATTTAAAGTATACCACTTATAGTAAATATAAACAGTTTATAAATTATGCTGTTTATAGAACACGATGAGCTCATAGAAATGAAAATTATTAGCTTCACATGCATATGCATCCTACGTATAAAAAAAATCATCATCAATTCATCATTACATAAACAATAAAATTATTCAACATTCATCAGTGCTGGCTATAAATTTTGAATAGAAGTATCGTTCAGGACCTTCAGTCCTTTGATTTCAAAATAGGCTTTAATTAACACACAAGGAAAATAAGGGTATATGTGACTTTTTCAATTTTCATGCATTGCAGAGGCATGTAAAGTTATGATGTGGTATTCTCTAAAATGACGAGAATGTTAAATTAGGCCAAAAATGGACGTTTATAGCCAATAAAAACGAGACGGGCAAATTTTGATCTTTGGGTCTGAATAGTTCGAGGAGATGTTCCTCTACATTTGGACATATCCATCTTTCTTCTACCTCATTTCTATTGAAAGTCGCCATCCTGACCTTAAATCTAACAAAAGAGGGGAAAGAGTATACATCACTTGCTTGAGAATACAGGAAATATTACTGAATGTGTTTTATCATTCTGATGACAGACAACAATACAGTTTCTAACAACTATAGAATATTTGGAAAAGTAACTTTAGTAATTGAAATGCTAGGTGTCCCAGAGCCTCATCCTACCCACTCACACTTTTCTATCAAGACCATGCACTCTACATTTGTAAGTCTGCGCATGATTAATTTATATGTAGAATCTATAGAACGATTGACATTAAATTAATAATAAACTCGATGCTGATTGTCATCGTCAAGCCCATTTTCCATACCATTATAGTAAAACAATAAAACTGGTGCCTAAGGCGAGCTCCTCACCGCGGGCCAGCGATGATGTAATACAAATGTTGTACATATTGATTGGCGAGAAGCGCTATTTGTACCAAGAACCAGTATATCATCGTTAACTTTTATTGGAAATGTCTCAAAACGCATCAAGTCAGACAAGTAAAAAAATTCCTCTCTGCTGGGTTTACTTTAGATATGTTCGGGTTATGGGTTTTAACCTTTGTTGGATTCATGTAATTATCAATACAAACAGTAAACATTGATCGATGTAATTCTAAAGTTCGAATTCAGATCATATACACTGATACAGGTATCTAAATATGGTAGATTTTCATCGCGAGCTC
Source organism: Pinctada fucata (assembly GCA_028142955.1). Lineage (NCBI taxonomy): Eukaryota > Metazoa > Mollusca > Bivalvia > Pterioida > Pteriidae > Pinctada > Pinctada fucata. Next base: position 30,089,817 of record AP027115.1, read on the forward strand.
GCGAGTTGTGATAAATTTAAGTAGTCTGTTCACTTGACTGTCTGATTCTTCTTCGAATAGTCTATTATTCCAGATAAAAGATACGACCGTTGCAAACCTTGATTTTATACACTCAGACATCACATCATTTCGCAAAATGTTCCATTGTGACGTCACATCTGATCGCACTGTCTTGAAGCACCTTGACGTGATTTTTTTCTGTTGATGCAGGTATCACTCGAAAAATTGGATAGGAAACTGCATCAATGCGCGTAGCGCGTTGATGCAAAAGTTTTCTGTGCAATTTTTCGGGTGATACCTAGGCCTGCATCAACAGAAAAAATATGAGATTCATTTCTTATCATCTATTTATGGAAAACAGACTGTTTTCTTGTATCTAAAAACAATCAATCACCGCACTATATTTCGTAAGTCGGAAGGTTTCGCAGTAAAAGTCTGCCAAAACAAGTTATGATAGCCGCCATGATTCAAACAGCGAACGATCGTCTTGGAATAAGGACAAGTTTGAGCAAATTCTACTTGCAGTTTATTTTTGAGTAAGTAGAAAAGAAATGGTCCCTTGAAATGGTAAGCAAACATCAACAAATTGTATTTTCAGCAACGATTTCATTCGTGTTTGAGGGAACCCCCGGTTCTAAAACTAGTGCTATTAATAGACTTCCGTGAAAAATTGTGCTGATCGATGTATCAACAAAATTTCTCAGCCAATCAGAATCTTCGTTTCTTGAAAATGACAATGGAAATTAAATGATTTTAATTTGACGTCACAATTTGTAAATATCGCAAAATTTTGTGACGTCTGTTGTATGACTGTCTCACGAGTTTACTCTAAAATCAGCTTATTAGGTTGTATTACATGAATGGTCAATTTGGCTAAAACAGTGCCTCGATGAAAAATGAAACGTTTTATCTACCTATGACGTCATCCGAGGAAGCAGCTCTCCATATGCTAAAATTAGTTCAGCGATTTATTTAAGGAGGCCGAGTTCGGTTTTATATCTCAAAACCTATAATAGAAAAATTGATCATTTTTACACGAATTATTACTTTCTTAATTGACCACATTTTGACAGATTTGTAGAAAAATCGACCGATTGGTGGTACAGTCTCTGTTAAAGTGTTAAATTACTAAATTTGTGCGTCCTCAGCCTGTACAGAAATATTTTAATGGTAAACTAAGCAAAAATATCCATTGTGATTACCTTTCACAATGTTCCAATTTATCACAATAGTAATTACAACCAGAACATTCGTGGTTCTTTTCCTTGGACTCAAAAAGGGTAAATTTTAGTGAATTTGCCTTGTCCGTTGCACAAGGCTACATTTTTGATGTAGAAAAATCTTTAATGCATTATAGAATTGTATCATCAGTGTCCCTTTTTCTCCCAATTGAAACCCCAAAGTATTACTTTTACATAAAGGAATAAAACTTTTCCTGCATGAGAAATGTTGTTTTTGAGATAAGAAATAATCTGTTGTCCGTTAGAAGGCGAACAGATACGTTACCACTTTTCAAGCTGCTAGAAATGTAAGACGATAGTAACATATCCGAATCTTTTTAGTAGAAAAGAAAGCGTATACATGGGTACTATCAGCAAACAGAGTCCTTGAACCATTCTAGCAAACGATATTTTATGTTTCATCGGTAGTATTTAAAATCGGCATTTGGACGTTTAGACAGCAACAGATACGTTACCAACTATCTAGCTCTGCGGTGAGAACTCAACCGATTTTGCTCTATTTATGGATTTGATGGAGTGAATGTTGGTTAAAATGCGGCTCTTTTGATAAGAATGGAGAAACATACAAAATAACGCGGAAAATGCAGCTAAAAAACAGATACGTTACCGACAGATACGTTACCTAGATTTCATTTTTGGCCCATATAGAAGTTACATATTACTGGCTTGACGCTGATATTTTAGCTTTTGTCAGAAGAAACATATAATAGTTGAAAATAAAGCAAAACTATATCTTACAGGGCATATTTTGTGTTTTTATGGAAAATCCTGAAAAACAGCCTTTCTCTCGGAAAATCAATAAATGTCTTAATACAGAGGCATAATTTATGCCATAAATTGTTGTCACGTTACTCATTTGTCACGGTATTAAGATTCAAAGGGGATAACCTTTGCACTGTACTCAAATACGGCTTAAGAACTGAAAGTAACGTATCTGTTTCAAATGGTAACGTATCTGTTTCGATAGTATTTGTAGTATTTTAGAGAAACTAACGTGAATATCATAAAATAATGGGTTACTCATAGACACTGCTTACTTATAACATTAATTAGGGATATTTTTGACCATATATTTTGATAATTGGTACTTTTATAACAAATGCTCTACCACTGGTATACCAACGTAAAAATGCTGTCAACGATTTTCTAAGCAATGTACAATTATAATGTGCAGGATCACATATGATACCATTTGGCATGACAAGCAATAAATATTTAGTTGACCCGGGATGCGTGCTTTGTATAATTGTAGTTGGAATGTACAGAGTGCGAAAATTTTTAATACAGAAATATTTATGCCTTCTTCAGACGTCAAATTTTCAAATAATGTACGAAATCAAAAAGGTTTATTATACTTCAAAAGATTTCGTATGCATAGTAAAACGTCAGAAGACAAAAGTTTATACTGTAACTACTTTTGGTTCCTTCAGCGATGGAATTAACAAAAGGCTAACCCTTGTAACGTGTCTGTCAAATTGCAATCCATGCCCCTCTATTGAACAAAGCATATCACTAGAAGTAGACCAAGTAGAGATTTACCCTGTTCCATTTCAAATACCTAAGATATGTATCCTTCAATAAAAATATAAATATTAATCAAATGCGAAACTCTATTTTTCACCATTTTCAAATCATAATTTAACACTTTAAACATGTTAAACAGTGGAGTCTGCACCTGGTATAGTTGAAGGGGTCGTTAAAATACTATGAGGGTCTATGGGAATTTTTCATTTTTCCTATGAAATGCCAATTTTCAAGGATACTATTATAATAATAGACATTTGGTTGAAATTGCAATATAATATTCTATTACTTTATGAATGATAAACACAAGATATCGATAAGAAAACAATTGACCGAATGTTATGCAATTGGGGGCACTTCAAAGTATGAAAATCCAGCAAAACTGTAAAGTTTTCACAGAAAAAGTTGAAAGTAGAAAAAAAAATAATAAAAAATTTTTTCTCAAGTGCTGTACCAATATTCGATATTTGCAAACCCTCATCTCTAGCTTCAAATTATGAAACTCAAAAGCAAAGACGAAAAATATGTGAGGAAGGTTGGGGGTAATGTATCATATTCTCTTGTCAAGGAGTGAATTAACAGGAGAGCTACAATCTCATCAGAGACTTCTGGTTGTCCATAACCCTTGAAAAGATCTGAGTATTCTAAACTCCTCGTCTTCTGATTTCATCACCGAACCATACTTTGCATTATTCTCCGTTTCACAGAACTCGAATACAGTAGGGCGGCCAAGTACATATATGTGAAGTACACAAGTCGTACCATGTTTTTGCGTCATCAAGTTTACATCACACCGACACTGGCACTGCACTGACATCGGCCTTCGTGAAGTCGGGTTGGACAAAAACAGCTTGAAACCTTCATTAATCTCTTCTTAATTGCTAATCCAAGGTTAGAAATGAGTTCACGAGATAAAAATCATCCAACAGTTATACTTTTTCATACACAAAATACTATAAACTCCGAATAAAGTAATTCATTCATGTTTACAATGTGACACGTTCAATGTGTATTGGGTGCAAAATCGTGATTCTGCGCATGCCGAAACGAAGCTAACACCAGCTGATTTCAAACGGGAATTATTTCAATATATGAAAAAGTGGTTTTGTAATTTTTTGATATTTGAAAGATGCCGATGTGAAGGTCATTTTTTGAAAATATTATAAAAATCTGTGAGGGACCATTTTTTTGTACCTCATTTTTATTTCCCACTTTTTTTGGCATTTTTTCCCGGGAAAATTTAGCCAACTTCAATCATCGATTTAGTAATTAAAATGTCAGGTTTGTCTAAAATAAATTATTTGAGGGTAAAATGTAAAGCTAAAAGAAAAAGTTCGACGATATTCTAATTGCTGAAATAAAAAAATTGTGCTGTCTAGAGCTTTCGGAAAAGGACCAAAATTCGGAGGCGTCCATATTTTCTCCGACGAGAAAGAGTGCGTCATGCGTTCGCGGACTCACATTTTACTTTTTACCGCCGCACGTGCAAATCCGGCTTGGCCGCCCTACTGATAGACTTGCTTTGTCACGTCATTTGATTATGACGTCATATTATGAAAGAAGGCTAGGTTGAACCGGATACGGTAATGCGCGAGACAATGCGCACACCTTTTGTCCAGGTCCTCGTTAATTTTATTCTCATACGATGTCTTTATTTATTTTGATTAGATTCTGATTTTGAGTTTGGTTGTGGTCATTGCAATGTCGTCTGTTTTGGAGACTTTTCTCTTAAGTAACCTTTATATCTTCAGGTATATCCTCTCTGAAGTGCTATATATGTGACAATGAGCATTCCAATATACATTGTGTAGGAGACATGAATCTACATCAATGTGAAGAGGGGCTAGACACATGCCAAACCATTGTCGCTTATTCAGGTATGACCTATGTTTGTTAGACATAGTGATTATTTACATACTCAGGAGAATTAAAATATATATCATGCAACTAGCTAAGGCGTGGCAAGGACAAAATTAATTGAATAATTCTGTAAAATGTGTAATCTGATTGTTTTAGACGAGCACGTGCCGATTTGGCTAAAACATCGAGTCTACCCGAGGCCAGGGAGAATAGAAATCGAGGCCCCCTCCTTCGGGTTCATCGCTCTTTTTTTTTTTTGCATCAGCGTTATCGTTACTGGAAATCCATAACGCTGGCCGGGGGAAGGGGGGGGGGGGTTACGAAGTCAAGTGCGAAGAGGTACCGTGCGCAGACGCTCTTGAACGACCGGGCGATTTCAAATTGCTAATTAGGAAGAAATTGCCAATATAATGAGCAAATTCCAAAGATTTGGTAAATTTGGCATAATGAACAATTTATTGCACGGTAGTTCGAGGGATATGAAGATTTATTCAGCCTAGAAAAATCATATCGATTTTTCTAGGCTGAATAAATTTTTCATATCCTCCTCTTTGCCGTACAATAAATATATAGTGGATGCTTTTTACGATACAAGGGGTCGGGTTATCCTTTAGAGACCCCCGGGGTGTCAAGGACAATACTCTTGTGTGGGCTTAGGAGTTAAAAGAAAAACAATTGTCATGGTATTGCAGTATCTTTAAGGAATATTCAGAAATATTGGGCAAAATGTGGATGCTTTAGCAATGATCAACCAAAGTAAAACAAGGTGCCCAGATTTAGATTTGAACAGATTCATTTATTTCTCAATAAAACAACAGACATAGAAATCCCAAGGGGCTACATCGCTCACCTGAACTGCGGACAAAGGACTGAAAATGGAACCTTGAGTACTAGCCTCCTGTAAAGTTTTGTGAAATTCGGTGCAGTATTAAAGAAATCGAAAAAGTGACAGCCAATCAGAGCCCTCGGTGGCCATGTTTGTCGATCAATATGCTTCAAAAACGCAAACTTTGTAGAGGACCTTTAGTACTTACTTACTATAGGGTTTCATGAAATTCTGTTCAGCAGTTGCATATATAGGAGATGTCAAATGTTGCTGCCAATCAGAGCCCATGGAAACTATATTTTTAGACCAATTGGCATAAATACACGAACTTGAAAGGTTACCTTGAGTTATTGCTTCCTATAAAGTTTCGTGAAATTATGTGGAGCGGTTGTATAGGAGATTTAAAAAAAATGTGTCTGCCAATCAGAGCCCTCGGTGACCACATTTGTTGGCCGTTTTATACAAAAACACAGTCTTGGTCAATGACTTTGAGTACTTGTTTCCTATTAGGTTTTATGAAATTCTGTCGAGCGATTGCAGAGGAAATGCTGAAAATACATCAGCCTATCAGAGCCCTCGGCGGCCATATTTGTTGACTGATCGGCACTACTGTCCTGTTCACTAAATCCAGAGCACCCTGTTTTCCCGGTTTTCTCTAAAATATGATAATGTCATCTTCCAAAAAGATATCATTTTTATAGTACTCATTTAGTCGTAACAGAAAATACCATTGTTTTGGCTGTGCGTCAGTTAAGTTAGAAATAGGACGGAAAATAAAAAGTCTACGGGAATTTCCTATAGTAAAATCACTGAAAATGTGTGACGTCGGAGGCTTTGACGTCACTGTTTACTATTGTTGACACGGAGAACAAGATGGCGGCGGCTTGAAATTAATATGGGAATATTTCCCGTAGACATTTTATTTTTCATATTGCGGTTTGAAGGCAGCTGATAGGGTAAGTTGAAGTTAATTTCCAGTTTCGACTAAAGGAGGTCAGTGCTCGGAAACAATAATTTATAGCAAAATTCTTCAGACGACAGAATAAATCGCCAAAACAGGGTGCTCTGGATTTAGTGAACAGGACAGTAGCTTGCTAGGGGTCCGTCGATACTCAGTTTTTATCAATCGTTTCGGGGAGGGGGGGGGGGAACAGCTCTCTAGACAACGAGTTTATGTGAAACAGCAATACAATAATGTGGAACGGTCAAATTCTTCAGTTTTCCGTCAGATTCATCAGTTTTCCCCCTTTTCTTCTCGCAAATGTTCTTTTTTTGTTTTGGTTTGTTTGGGGTTTTTAGATTGATTAATTCATGTAGTATCTAACAAATCATACCCCTATTTTGTGTGTATAATAGTATTTTCTTACTCAATTGTTCGTTGGGGGTGCAATCTAGACGACGAGTTCATGTGTTACGGCACGAATAAACGACAAAATGTAGAACTGCAAAATTCTTAAAAGTTTTCCGTCAGATTCATAAGATTTTCCCTCCTTCATTACCGCAAACGTTCAGTTTTCTTCATTTTTCAAAACATGAAATCAATCAAAACGCGATTTTTCCCAGGATTATTCAGCGTTGTCAAGGATTTTTCAGTCTCCAACCAAAAGAGTTCCGCACGTAAGTTATGCGTAAGTTTACGCCAAAGTTTACGTCTACGTGCAAAGTTACGACCTTTCGTAAGACGCAACTACGCAAACGTAAAAAATGTAACTTGATTTACGCCTAAGTTTACGCTTAAGTTTACACAAAAATTTACGACCTTTAGTAAAACTGGCGCCAGGACAGTAACACTCCACACACACACACAAGCTTGGTAGAAGACTTTGAGTACTTGCTTCCTGTAAGATTTCGTAAAATTATTTGCAGCAGTAGCAAAGCAGATGTCAAAAAATGTGTCTGCCAATCAGAGCCCTCTGCGGCCACATTTGTCGACTGATCAGCACTAAAAACACAAACTTGGTAGAAGACATTGTTTAAGGAATAACTAGCTTCTGACGTTGTGTTTGTGGACGGTAAATGCTGATTTTACGGTCGCAAACCGAGTTTTTCTGGCAACGCTTTAGCACCGTAAAATCAGCATTTACCGTCCGCAAACATAACGTCAGTATCTAGTTATTCCCATTCTAATGCAATCTATATTTTTGTGAATGTAAAGCGAAATATGACGTTAGCAACGTCAATGCCTAGTATGCTCTCGTTTTACAACCGTAACTAAGGAGCAAACAACCAATGAAATTCGACATTATATAGCGACATTGCATTAAAACTGTGTTTTTCGTGTCAATTATTTAACTGATTGGCTGACACATTTTCGACATCTCCCCTGCAACTTCATAAAACCTCCAGGAAGCAAGTACATATGTACTCAAGGTCCTCTACCAAGTTTGTGTTTTTAGTGCCGATCGGTCAACAAATATGGCCGCCGAGGGCTCTGATTGGCTGACATATTTTTGACTTCTCCTCTGCACAGAATTTATAAAACTTTACAGGAAGAAAGTACTCAAGGTCCTCTACCAAGTTTGTGTTTTTTTCATGCCGACCGGTCAAAAAATACGACCGCCCAGGTCTGAGAATGGATGACACATTTTCGACATCTCCGCAGAAACTGCTACAGAGAATTTAACGAAAACTTACTGGAAGCAAGTACTCAAGGTCCTCTACCAAATTGTCCAATACCATTCTTTTGTGTGCAACTCAGGTGAGCGATGTGGCCCCCTTGAGCCTCTTGTTATTTACAAGGATTTGTGAGAGGATCAGCTGTTTTGTGCTCTGTGTACAAGGGTGTGCGTATATAGTAGTTTTTCTAGTTCGTTAATCTTTATTAGACAATAAATTCCAAAGTAATAATCTGGATTAAATGCCACGTCTGTATTTCCAGATGTCATCGAAAAGTTATCTATCATCAAAACCTGTACAAAGAACTCTTCGTGTAACCTACAGCGAGAGGAGAAACAGATGACGAAAGATTTAAAGGTCACGTGTGACATTACTCAAAATAACTGGATATGTACTAAATGTTGCTATGACGACGCTTGTAATATCAATCGTGGACACTCGTTACAGAGTAGAATCACCCTATTGTGTTTAACAATTCATTTAGCATGTTTAGTGTGTAAATATATATCATTTATGATTTAGGTTAAGTTTGATCGGTGTTGCACGTGTACAATCATTCAAATATGATAAAGTTTGAATACCTCAAATACTTTGCAAACATTGACTTAGCAAAATGTCACGGAGGACGGACAGGGTTAATTCCGTCAACTTTGCTAAGTGCTTTTTAAAACACTTTTGCCCTTTTATACATTATAATTTATGAGGTGTAGTTTTGATCATTCAACTATTTCTCGTGCATTCTGCTTCCTTTGTAGGAGAAAGTGGGTCAGGATTGAAATATGAAATATTAGAAAATTCCTTATTTTTTTATGCCCCCGGAATCACAGATTCGGGGGCATATAGTTTTTGGCCTGTCCGTCTGTTTGTCTGACTGTTTGTCTGTTTGTCCGAAAAAACTTTAACATTGGCCATAACTTTTGAATGGAAGGTGATAGAGCTTTCATATTTCACATGTGTATTCCTTGTGACAAGACCTTTCCATTGATACCAAAATTTTTGACCTTGTGACCTTGACCTTTGACCTACTTTTCAAAAACTTTAACATTGGGCATCACTTTTGAATGGAAGGTGATAGAGCTTTCATATTTTACATGTGTGTTCCTTGTGACAAGACCTTTCCATTGATACCAAAATTTTTGACCTCGTGACCTTGACCTTTGACCTACTTTTCAAAAACTTTAACATTGGGCATAACTTTTGAATGGTAAGTGATAGGGCTTTCATATTTCACATGTGTGTTCCTTGTGACAAGACCTTTCCATTGATACCAAAATTTTTGACCTCGTGACCTTGACCTTTGACCTACTTTTCAAAAACTTTAACATTGGGCATAACTTTTGAATGGTAAGTGATAGGGCTTTCATATTTCACAAGTGTGTTCCTTGCGACAAGACCTTTCCATTGATACCAAACGTTTTGACCTCGTGACCTTTACCTTGACCTTTGACCTACTTTTCAAAAACTTTAACATTTAGAATAACTTTTGAATGGTGAGTGATAGAGCTTTCATATTTCACATCTGTATTCCTTGCAACAAGACCTTTCCATTGATACCAAAATTTTTGACCTTGTGACCTTGACCTTTGACCTACTTTTCAAAAACTTTAACATTGGGCATAACTTTTGAATGGTAAGTGATAGGGCTTTCATATTTCACAAGTGTGTTCCTTGCGACAAGACCTTTCCATTGATACCAAACGTTTTGACCTCGTGACCTTTACCTTGACCTTTGACCTACTTTTCAAAAACTTTAACATTTAGCATAACTTTTGAATGGTGAGTGATAGAGCTTTCATATTTCACATCTGTATTCCTTGCAACAAGACCTTTCCATTGATACCAAAAGTTTTGATCTTGACCTTTGACCTAATTTTCAAAAACTTTAACATTGGGCATAACTTTTGAATGGTAAGTGATAGGACTCTCATATTTCACATGTGTATTCCTTGTGTCAAGACCTTTCCATTGATACCAAAATTGTTGAACTTGACCTTTCACATACTTAACAGAAAATGAAGTTTATACTAACAAAGGTGCCACCGGGGGCATTCGTGTTTCACAAACACAGGCTTTATTCTAAGTAGATTTCAACCTGTTGCAAGACTAGTTTAGACGGGGAGCCCTATGCATACATATACCCTTTAGTACTTTTTTATGGTTACCAATAGTCTTTAAATTTTGCAGTTTAAGTACCAATATACTCTATTGTTTAAAGTACCCATATGCTCCATTGTTTTAAGTATACATATATTCTATTGTTTTAGTTACTCATATATAAAACTCTATAGTTTTACTCATATACTCTATTGTTAAAATGTTTAAATCAATTCTTGCAAAAAACTCTGCCGGTAGACTGATTTCTACGTTCGTTTTGTTGATATTCCATATACTCCAGATCAATTAACGTGGACGTTGGAGGAAGGGAATAATAATATTCCAACAGAAAAGAAACATAGGTAATCAAGAATTATACAGCAGCATGTTTAGACATCATGGCAACAATTTACTAAGCATATTCCATTTGGCTTTGAAAAGCAAAATCACTCAAGCGAAGCATGTTTGGGTCGACACTCATTCGATGGTTCTCCTGTAAGTTCGAGGACAATGTACGTTACTCACGTCAGAATGAGGAAAATTTTAAATTCAGACAAAATATCTTTAATTGATGTAAAAAGAAGACTTTCACCAAAAATAATTTTCTTCTGAAATGTGAAAGCAATTTTATAGATATAAGATTGAAAGGTAGTAGTATCGCATTTAGCAACTTTTTGTTACCATAATGTAAAACGCATATTCGTTAATAGATTATAAACATCTCTGATGAGGCTGAAATTCTCCTGGTAATTTTGTAATATAGGAGAAAATGACCAAACCCATTTTTCAAACCTTTAGGGTCTAGGGCAGAAACAAAATGTCATGTGTACAACTACACAATAGACAAAATACAATACAAAAAGAATCAACTTTCTTGGCACAATATTACATAGAGTTGCATAGGAGAACATGACAAAACCCATTTTACAAGACCCTGGGGTCTAGGGCAGAAACCAATTGTCAGGTGCACAACTAGGCCATAGACCAAGTACAATGCAAAAGAATTAACTTTCTATCTCAATTGGTTTCAGAGGAGTTGAAGGCACAAAATTAAATAAAGTGATAGCTTTCAAAATTTCGTTAACAAAGATTAGTTAACGAATTTTCGTCATCTACTTTTACGAAAGCCGTTTTGGTAGCTTTCAAAATTTCGTCAGAAGCTTTAAAAAAAAGATGACAAATAGTTAACGAAATTTCGCATTAAGGTTTCAAAATTTCGTCATCTCGGCATTTAACCTTCGACTGGTCGGGACTGTACCCCAAACTTCTTTAACCAAGTCACTGAAGAGGAAAATGTATGTCAGATGCAACATTCGATACATGGATTCGCTTGAGAATTCCAAGAAAGTTTGGTTACTTTTGTCAAATACTGAGCTGCCCAAAAGGACGCGGACACGGTCGTTGGATTGGACTTGGACGAGCGGGGGTATATCATTTATAAGCTTACTCAACTCCGTTGAGGTGAGCTTAAAAACTTTGGTTCGAGTATCTTCAAAAAGGACATCTTGATAAATCAAGGTATATTAATTATTTTTCATAACAAAAATGTTATGATCGCTGAGCGATATAAGTCCCCTACCGGCGGCATATATTTATGTCCTGCAACTCTGCCTATGAATTACTCTTCAATTAAACATGAGTTTCAATTAAACTTACTGTCTGAGCAGCTCAGTTCTGAGGTTTTATCTGCTTTATCGATTCGAAAAAAAGGTCAAGCATGACGAAAGTTGAACTTGCTCTGTAACTATCCAAGACTAATGTATCAAATTTTACCTGAATATCACTATTTGTACATGTTGCAGAAAAAAGTCTGGAAAACTGACAAAAACTGAACTGTGCAAGTTATCAAGGGGCATAACTCCTCGAAAAATAGGTCAAGCGTGACAAAAGTCGAACTTGCCCTGTAACTATAAAGACTAAGCTGAGTTTCAAATTTCACCTGAATATCTCTCTTTGTTGCAGGAAAAAGTCCGGAAAAATTAAATTTTCCAAGTCATCAAGGGGCATAACTTCTCGAAAAATAGGTCAAGCGTGACGAAAGTCGATCTTGCTGTGTAACTATCCAAGACCAAGCTATGTATCAAATTTCATCTGAATATCTCCATCAGTTGCAGAAAAAAGTCTGGAAAACTGACAAAAACTGAATTTTCAAAGTCATCAAGGGGGCGAACTCCTCGAAAAATAGGTCAAGCGTGACGAAAGTCGAACTTGCTATGTAACTATCCAAGACCAAGCTGGGTATCAAATTTCATCTGAATATCTCCATCCGTTGCAGAAAAAGTCCGGAAAACTGACAAAAACTGAATTTTCAAAGTCATCAAGGGGCATAACTCCTCGAAAAATAGGTCAAGCGTGACGAAAGTCGAACTTGCTATGTAACTATCCAAGACCAAGCTGTGTATCAAATTTCATCTGAATATCTCCATCCGTTGCAGAAAACAAGAGGCCCAAGGGGGCCACATCGCTCACCTGAGTTGCAACACAAGGGTTTAAAGTCACAAAAATACTCCTACAGATCAAAGCCCTTGACAGCCATATTTGTTGACCTATCGACAAGAAAAACACAAGCTTGGCAGAGGACCTTGAGTACTTGCTTGCTGCAAGGTTTCGTGAAATTCTGTGCAATGGTTGCAGAGGAGATTTCAAAATGTGTCAGCCAATCAGAGCCCTCAGCGGCCATATTTGTTGACTGATCAGCACAAAATACACAATCTTGGTAGAGGACCTTGAGTACTTTCTTCCTGTAAAGTTTCATATAATTCTGTGCAGTGGTTTTTTTGCAGAGAAGATGTCGAAAATGTGTTAGCCAATCAGAGCCCTCGGCAGCCATATTTGTTGACCGATCGGCACGAAAAACACAAACTTGGCAGAGGACCTAGAATACTTCCTTCCTGTAAAGTTTCATGAAATTCTGTGCAGCGGTTGCAGAGGAGATGTCGAAAATGAGTCAGCCAATCAGAGCCCTCAGCAGCCATATTTGTTGAACAATCGGCACGAAAAATACAAACTTGGTAGAGGACCTTGAGTACTTCCTTCCTGTAAAGTTTCATGAAATTCTGTGCAGCAGTTGCAGAGGAGATGTCGAAAATGTGTCAGCCAATCAGAGCCCTCGGCGGCCATATTTGTTGACCGATCGGCACGAAAAAACAAAAACTTGGTAGAGGACCTTGAGTACTTCCTTCCTGTAAAGTTTCATGAAATTCTGTGCAGCGGTTGCAGAGGAAATGTCGAAAATGTGTCAGCCAATCAGAGCCCTCGGCGGCCATATTTGTTGACCGATCGGCACGAAAAACACAAACTTGGTAGAGGACCTTGAGTACTTCCTTCATGTAAAGTTTCATGAAATTCTGTGCAGCGGTTGCAGAGGAGATGTCGAAAATGTGTCAGCCAATCAGACCCCTCGGCGGCCATATTTGTTGACCGATCGGCACGAAAAACACAAACTTGGTAGAGGACCTTGAGTACTTCCTTCCTGTAAAGTTTCATGAAATTCTGTGCAGCTGTTGCAGAGGAGATGTCGAAAATGTGTCAGCCAATCAGAGCCCTCGGCGGCCATATTTGTTGACCGATCGGCACAAAATACACAAACTTGGTAGAGGACCTTGAGTACTTCCTTCCTGTAAAAGTTTCATGAAATTCTGAGCAGCGGTTGCAGAGGAGATGTCGAAAATGTGTCAGCCAATCAGAGCCCTCGGCGGCCATATTTGTTGACTGATCGGCACAAAAAACACAAACTTGGTAGAGGACCTTGAGTACTTCCTTCCTGTAAAGTTTCATGAAATTCTGTGCAGCGGTTGCAGAGGAGATGTCGAAAATGTGTCAGCCAATCAGACCCCTCGGCGGCCATATTTGTTGACCGATCGGCACGAAAAACACAAACTTGGTAGAGGACCTTGAGTACTTCCTTCCTGTAAAGTTTCATGAAATTCTGTGCAGCGGTTGCAGAGGAGATGTCGAAAATGTGTCAGCCAATCAGAGCCCTCGGCGGCCATAATTGTTGACCAATCGGCACAAAAAACACAAACTTGGTAGAGGGCATTGAGTACTTGCTTCCTATGAAGTTTCGAGAAATTCTGTGCAGCGGTTGCAGAGGAGATGTTGAAAATGTTAAAAGTTTACGCCGGACGGACGGACGACGACGACGACGGACGGACGGACGGACGACGGACGGCGCGCTATGACAATAGCTCACTTGAGCTTCGCTCAGGTGAGCTAAAAAAAACTGGAAAACTGACAAAAACTGAATTTTCAAAGTCATCAAGGGGCATAACTCCTCGAAAAATAGGTCAAGCGTGACGAAAGTCGAACTTGCTATGTAACTATCCAAGATCAAGCTGTGTATCAAATTTCATCTGAACATCTCTATCCGTTGCAGAAAAAAGTCCGGAAAACTGACAAAAACTGAATTTTCAAAGTCATCAAGGGGCATAACTCCTCGAAAAATAGGTCAAGCGTGACGAAAGTCGATCTTGCTGTGTAACTATCCAAGACCAAGCTGTGTATCAAATTTCATCTGAATATCTCCATCCATTGCAGAAAAAAGTCCGGAAAAATGACAAAAACTGACTTTTCCAAGTCATCAAAAGAAGGGAGATCTCCAACAAGACCCTGTTGCAGCATCAACAGTAAAACACCAAAACACCCGATGCAAAAACACAAAAGACGAGTACAGCACGAGACGGAAAAGAGACACACAACATGTAAACATCAAACACAAAAGACTACACATAAACCGACGAGACCAATGGGTAACCGGTGCCGACGGCCATCTGTCACGCAAGTAGCAAATGGTGTGGTTATCCTGGATTACGTACGCACAACCCTCTCACTTCTCCAATTACCCAGAGGTCTCAAGGGGCATAACTCCTCGAAAAATAGGTCAAGCGTGACGAAAGTCAAACTTTCTCTGTAACTATCCAAGACCAAGCTGTGTATCAAATTCCATCTGAATATCTCCATCCGTTGCAGAAAAAAGTCTGGAAAACTGATATTCGGACAGACGGACAGACTGACAGACAGACCGAGAGGAAACTAAGAGTCCCCTTCGGCGTTGCCGGTAAGGGACTAATAAACAACATCGTCGGAAACCCACGCTCGGTCACGCAAGCTCACCTTTCGTGGGTAATAAAGGCATAATTTTCGCTGGATAGCATTACAAAATTCTAATGCGAGTACTCGTTAGTGAATTTGTTATCGATAGCAAAAGTATGATCTATTTCATATCTTTATCAACAAAAGACGCCCCAATTAATGTTGACAGTGATTCATATTTGTTAAGTTTAGGAGTTACAAAATAATATTACTTATATATTAGCTTCAAATAGCTAATTCACTGACAAGTACTCACATTAGATTTTTGTAATGCTATCCAGCGAAAATTATGCCGTTATGACCCACGGGAGTATCGAAATATTTCAAAGAAGGTCAAACTCCAAAGTCAACTTTTGGCATCAATAGTGAAATCTAGTCATAACTAATACATATGAGAAATATAAAAGCCTTATTACCTACAGATACAAAGTATTACTCCTTGTATTCAAAGCAGGACGGACGGACGGACAGACAGAGACCCAACAGATATTTGCTCCGTTGATGGACTAGAGGCCTAAAAATGTGAGAAAATAAAATTTAAACTTCATTTAATTGATGTAATTTTGACATGTATATAACATTTATCATTTGTTGTTTTTCTGACTGTTGACGTCATATTCTTTCAGCCAATCCAGATCAGAGTCAGACAGATTGTAACGGTCATCCTCCTCTAGGGAATTATCCTCAAACTCTTGTCCCACTGTCCATAATGTCTCAAGATCATAGTATTCACGAACTTCCTCCGACATCAAATGTAGTATGATATTACCTGTAACAAGAGTAAAACAGGTCAGAAAACAACATCGCTTGCCGTGCAGGTTTTAATAGTAAAAAGGCAATTTCATTAAAAAAAGGTTCAAGGTTACTAAGTCGTGGTATCAAATGAAAGCTATGGTCATGAGGATTCTATATGTGAAATATCAAAGCCCTATTTCTTGTACTTCAAAAGTAGACCAAAGGTCAAGGTCATTTTGTCAAAAGTCATGGTATCAAATTAAAGCTCTGGTCATGAGGAATCCACATGTGAAATATCAGAGACAAGATTTAAGTTTTTTTTTCAAAAGTTGGCCAAAGGCAAGATCAAGGTCACTAAATCAAAAGTCATGGTATCAAATGAAAGCTCTGGCCATGAGGAATGTATATTTGAAATATTAAAGCCCTGTCCCTAATAGTTCAAAAGGAGGTCAAATCCAAAAGTGATGGTATTAAATGAAAACTCTGGTAATGAGGGATCTGCATGTGAAATATGAAAATCCCACTCCATACACTGAATGAGATATAGTTTTTTTTAAGTAGGTCAAACTTCAAGGTTAATGTCCTTTAGTCAAAAGTCAAGGTCTCAAATGAAAGGTCTTGTCATGAGAAATCCACGTGTGAAATATAAAAGCCCTAACCCTTTACAGTGCAGGAGATATAGCCTAGGTTAATATAAAAGCCACACCCTTTATAGTAATGACATATAGCCTAGGTTAAAGTTTTTTTCAAAAGTATGTCAAACTCAAATGTCGATGCCACTAGGTCAAAAGTCAAGGTCTCCAATGCACAGTCTGCTGATGAGGTATCAAAATGCTAAATATCAAAGCTCTATCCCTTATGCTCAATGAGATATAGTCCGTCCTCGCAATCGACGACGCCGACGATTAGGCTATGACTTAGTTCCCATGACATTCTCACGGCTCGCTAAAAAGATGTTCGAAAACAGAATCATAAGGTAAGTAAAGACAGAATAAGACATGTAAAGACAAAATTAGAAGACATTGTAAAGACAGAATCGTAAGACATGTGAAGACAAAATCATAAACACGTGAAGACAGAATCATAAGGCATGTAAAGACAAAATCAGAAGGCATGTAAAGCCAGAATCATAAACATGTGAAGACAGAATCACGAGGCATGTGAAGGCAGAATCATAAGACAATCAAAGACAGAATCATAAACACGTGAAGACAAAATCATAAGACATTTAAAGACAGAATCATAAACACGTGAAGACAAAATCATAAGACATGTGAGGCATTTAAGACAATACAGACATAATCAAAAGTTTTAATGAGCATTAAAATGTGTTAATTCTGAGAACAATATGGTTATAGTAATCACCTAAATCTACTGTCAGCCATTCGTTCTGATCTCTCTCAAATCGTGGATAATTGTCCTTCTCTGACTTCTTCTGTTTGTACTGAAAAATTAAAAGTTTTCTTTCAAAATTGCAGAAGAGTTTCATGGAAGCTAATTATCACTGTACTGAAGTGAAGTTTATTGCCTATGAAAATCGGCGATAGCATTGGAAAGTAAATAATTAAACGTACACTTTAAACACCAAGGCACCAATAATAAATGATACTAGAAACACTTTAAACACCAAGGCACCAATAATAAATAATACTAGATACACTTTAAACACCAAGGCACCAATAATAAATAAATAATACTAGAAACACTTTAAACACCAAGGCACCAATAATAAATAATACTAGATACACTTTAAACACCAAGGCACCAATAATAAATAATACTAAATACACTTTAAACACCAAGGCACCAATAATAAATAATACTAGATACACTTTAAACACCAAGGCACCAATAATAAATAATACCATATACACTTTAAACACCAAGGCACCAATAATAAATAATACTATATATACTTTAAACACCAAGGCACCAATAACAAATAATACTAGATACACTTTAAACTCTAAGGCACCAATAATAAGTAATACTAGATACACTTTAAACACCAAGGCACCAATAATAAATAATACTAGATACACTTTAAACACCAAGGCACCAATAATAAATAATACTAGATACACTTTAAACACCAAGGCACCAATAACAAATAATACTAAATACACTTTAAACACCAAGGCACCAATAATAAATAATACTAGATATACTTTAAACACCAAGGCACCAATAACAAATAATACTAAATACACTTTAAACACCAAGGAACCAATAACAAATAATACTAAATACACTTTAAACACCAAGGCACCAATAATAAATAATACCATATACACTTTAAACACCAAGGCACCAATAAATAATACTAGATATACTTTAAACAACAAGGCACCAATAACAAATAATACTAGATACACTTTAAACACCAAGGCACCAATAATAAACCAGAAGTCTCTGATGAGACTGAAGCTCTCCTGGATGTTTGCTTAAATTAATCTAAGTGCAACACTCATTTTCCAAGACCCTGAGATCAGGGGCTCAAACAAAATACAAGACCAGAGAATGATTAATATAATGGAAAAAGAATTAACTCTCTTTCAATTAAACTCACTGTTCACAAGATAACATGAGTTATACATGCATAGACGAAAATTACCACACCCATTTTCCATGAACCTGGGGGTCAGGGGTTCAAATATTAAAAGGTGAACATTTAGACCACAGACTGAAAATAATGCAAAATAAATGATCTTTCTATCAATTATACTTTCTGAGAATTGATGCCAGCAAGATTACATAGTTATATCGGAGAAAATGTCCACGCCCATTTTCCAAGATCCTGGGGGTCAGGCCCTCAAACAAAATATCAGGTGCACATCTAGATCACAGCCTAAGAATAATGTTAAAAGAATTATCTTTGTATCAATCATACTTTCTGAAAATTAGACAAAATTAGAGAGTTGTACAGGAGAAATGACCACACCCATTTTTCAAGACCCTGGAGGTCAGGGGCTCAAACAAAATATCAGGTGCACATCTAGACCACAGACTGAGAATAATGCAAAATTAATTATCTTTCTATCAGTTATACTTTCTGAGAATTGGTGCTCACAAGATTACATAGAGTTGTATAGGAGAAAATGACCACACCCATTTTCCAAGACCCTGTGGGTCAGGGGCTCAAACAAAATATCAGGTGCACATCTAGACCACAGACTGAGAATAATGCATAAACAATTATCTTTCTATCAATTATACTTTCTGAGAATTGGTGCTCACAAGATTACATAGAGTTATGTAGGAGAAATGACCACGCCCATTTTCCAAGACCCTGGGGGTCAGGGGCTCAAACAAAATATCAGGTGCACATCTAGACCACAGACTGAGAATAATGCAAAAATAATAGTCCAGTCAATCTAGCCTAAAATTTGACCGGAAAGGGAACTAATTGCAACAGAAGGTTGACTTCTTGAATATCCATTCAACCACCCCAAAAAATCGGACACAGAGGGACGATGGGAAAGTGGTGAATTTGGGCAAAAAAGTGATTTTACGTGAGAAAATCGCTGAAAATGAGAAAAACCCAAACATATCACTAGTTTTTCGTAAATTTCATGAAAAGTCAAAGTTTTTATTCCAAGAGTTAATCAGTAACAATTTTTCAATATTTCACGATAAAAAAAATCAACACAGCGCATGCGCAAGACTGTAACATGCCCTGAAAAGGGCGGGAAATCCTAAGACGTTGTAATATATATGAGAAAATTATTCATTATATCGTGTTCAGTAATTCAAAGCGGTTTCTATAAATAAAATAAATATGACATTGCTATTAGTGATTTCTGAATAAAATAAATATGACTGATTTTAGGTCACATTGGCTCTAACGTTAGTGTTAAAAAAAAGGGGGTGTATCAATTCTGTAAGATAATCTTTTTTTTTTTTTTGAGATGTGCATGCAGATTTGAAGTGAGTGTAAGACAAGAATATTGGTTCACATATCAAATTAAAAGTGTACCTTGTTTAATAATTAGAAATTCAAAGTTTCTGAGGAGAAAGCACCTATTCATTTTCTTGGTAGAAAGAGCATAAAATACCAAAACTTCGGAGGAAAAAAGGGGGGTGTTAAACATATTTCTGTTCATTCAAACGTCAGTAAATCAATCGCATGTCAGTGGCGGATTTAGAGGGACCCAGTCCGTCCTTTTTCACCCAATGCCATTGCAATGAGATTGCACAGCGGAGAAGGGACCATTGTTTTCCGACGATTGTTTTATTGAATCATTGGCAAAGAAAGACCCCTTTTTGGCAATCAAGATAATGATATAATGATTTGTACAGAAAATCAGAAAATTTGACGATTTTTTTGGTAAGTATTTAAAAATGATCGCTAGCTGGCTTTCTCCAATTTTCAAGACTTACATGATCATTTCCATATATTCATAAATTCCATATGTTTATTAATATATATTTTATACATTAAATTAAAACACTTTAGTAAGCTAAATAAAAATGAGCAGCACTAGTACTCAGCTCTAGTTTTTTCCCGATAAAGCAGGGGAGGCAGTTCAAATGACTTATATTCCTTAGCTCACTATTCCTCACATCCCCTTACCCCTCTTCTCGAGGAAACTTGGTACCCAACGCTTACTCGTTTGCGTGAGTTCTCTTTGGGATATCCACGGCTTTCCTCTGTCACAACATGTTTCAGCTGCTACTTCTGCTAATCCAATATGGACGGCAACTACATATATATGATCCAAAACCTGCCCACATGAACCACCGAGTCACGAATGACTCACCCAGAGGGCCTGTCATTGAACCAAAGCTACTACGCTTCCACCAAATTGTAACGTGAAGCTATCCTTCGGGGGAGGCAGTTCAAGTGGCTTACATTTCTAATCTCACTTTTCGTTACACTATCATTACAATATGCTTTTAGACATCGACGGCGGGTGCGCTAGCCAACAGGGGATGCTTACTCATCCCGAGCATCTGGTCCCACCTCTAGCTTGGTAGGGGTCCGTCGATGTTTAATTTTGTGCTCTATTGTGAGTGCTGTTGAGATTATCGTCAGGATCTTTAACTCATTTTCAGCCCCCCCCCCCCTTAACTAAAGTATAGAAATATAGAATGGTACAGAGGTGACTCATTGGACCTAGAATCAAACTGAAGGTTAATCTTTTATGATGGATTGTTTCGTCCCAATCTAACTGAAATTCATCTCTCTTAATAGTTTACGAAATAAAGGGAGCTGGATTTTAATTAGGTTGGTTCAGTCCCCGACATTCACTCACGACTAGCTAGGGTGCAATCAAGACCAACGGTGGGTTGTGTTAGCGGCTACTTTGTACACTGTATGCAAACTTTCTAGACGGGGTCAGTAGGACTCCCTTGCACCCAATTCAGTACTTTTTGCACGGGTACCAAATTGTTCCTAGGGGTCTTCAGATGTAATTGTCAATATTGAAATATATGTTCTTAAGTGCCAATTTTATTGTACTAAACACGTGTTTCTGATATTGAATCCTCGTCAGTAGTACTTCATTTCAAACAGTTTAAATAAAGTCAAAGTGAATTTTCCTGGCGCCATCTACAATACTTTTAATTTCCTCTTGCCAAAATAAAGCAATATACACATGTAGCTATGTATTTTTCGACAGTTTCCATGGCAAGCCCCTGATAAAGTAAAGTATGTAACGAGGAAAGATTGCTCAACTGCATGTTTCATTTCAAGAAATAATTATAAAGTATTCTAACTTCATTGAAATATGATTTGGATTTTATTTATTTATTTTTTTTTTGAAATCTTAGAAATTGACTTTTGTACAGAAAATTATTTTTCTTTTAATTTTTTTAGATGAGCTTATTTCTGTATACTGATTATAACATATCTAAATTATAAAATCGATTATTTTTGATTTTGAATGCTCTTTCATGTTATCAATATTTCTCAAACATCATATGCGTATTTTCATTGTTTTAGGGCAACATCGTATTTGTTCTTGGGGGTATTTTAATATAAGAGATTTCTCGGTATCATCTATGAGAAAAGTCCCTGTTATAGATTGCAGATGTGTTTCCATGCATGGTTTTGATATCGATTTACACGTAAGAGGCTAAAACTCATGTGATTTTTCCTACTATTTTTGCGTAAAATGCATGTCGATTTTCATACAAAAATACTGACTTCTGACTGAGAAACTATTTTAAATTCTTTATATTTTAAGCAATATGGGATAAGAAGCTAAGTTAAAAGTACATCAAATTGGTTAATATGGCAACTTGACTATATTCACAGAAGTCGATTCCAACGACTGTAACTCAATGCATGAAAAGCAAAATCCAAGCGTATGAATTTAAGGTGTCTATGAAACATTTAGAACCGAAATTGTGATGCATTTGAACTCCAAGTCCTAACTTGAGCGGACAGATGATAATTGTTGCTTGTACATGTATTTAGGGGTTACCATGCGTGTGTTTTACAAAAACTGACAGGGTATCGGCGAATCCCCTGTCAGAAATTGAGTTTTACCGCGAGGCGATACCCTGTCAGTTTTTGTAAAACACACGCATGGTAACCCCTAATTTCTGACAGGGGATTCGCCGATACCCTGTCAGTTTTTGTAAAACATCAGTATGGTAACCCTATTCTAATGCTTTGGTCAGTAAGAAGCTAGAAAACGTCTGCTTTTAACGACGTCGTCATAGCAACGCATGACGTCATAGCAGAAACTGCAGTGCAACGTGAATCCCCTTGCAGTTTTTGAATCGCTCAGCCAATCAGAATGCGCGTTACAAACGGAGTGCATTAGAATATTGTTTACCCAAACATTTTCTCCATCGATCGCACTTTTCACACAAGTTTAAATTAACCCTGGAACCAACGGAATTCATCAAATAAATAAAGTGAAAACTGAATCAAATCTTGAAATAAAACTTTGAGATAAACATTTAAAGATAAAATAATACAAAATCACTCTAAAATCAACATAAAAGATACGATTATATACATAACGCATAACATTATTACACCGCAATAAATTGTAACCCTTACAGTCTTCCATACATTGAAATTTCGTCGTAAAGATAGTGCCCTTTCTTGTCTCCAACAGACAAGTGTTGTAACTTAATGATTTTATAAATATTTTGTGACCTTACTTATGTCTTTATTGATCAACCGGTCACTAAATTCTACGATATTACATTAAAACTTTTAAATTTTTCGTCAGAGGAAATTCGACCTGAAATCGGTAAACATGATTACGCGCAATGGGAAATCCGGTTTCAAATGACTTCAAATTATTACAACTTATTTTTAATACTAAATAAACAAGTTTTTGATTCATTGTTTACTCTTGAATGTCATTTCAATGGTTAAAATTGAGTTTGAAAAAATATTCGAGCTCGGTAAAACTGTTTAAGGGTTGCGTACGGTGCGCCATTGGCACAATTAGTAAATGATGGCTTTCTTCAATTTTTTGTCGGCCGAAAAAATATATTTCCCATGGTCCAATTTTGTCCGATTTTTTGTGTGATATAAACCACCCTTAGAACTGACGATTGCAGTAAAGAAACCTTCTGTTGCAATTAGTTCTTTTTGAAATGCTAGATTGACTGGACTATATCTTTCTATCAATTGTACTTTCTGAGAATTGGTGCTCACAAGATTACATAGAGTTATATAGAAGAAAACGACCACACCCATTTTCCAAGACCCTGGGGGTCTGGGGCTCAAACAAAATATCAGATGCACAACTAGACCGCAGACTTAGAATAATGCTAAAAGAATTATCTTTCTATCAGTTATACTTTCTGAGAATTGGTGCTTACAAGATTACATAGAGTTATATAGGAGAAAATGACCACGCCCATTTTCCAAGACCCTGGGGGTCAGGGGCTCAAACAAAATATCAGGTGCACAACTAGACCACAGGCCCATTATAATGCAAAAAGAATTTATTTTGTACTATTCACAGATTCAGAGGATTCGCGCTCAAAAGAAAAGTTTAACGGACGGACGGACAGACAGACAGACGGCCGGACACAGGGCGATCGCATAAGCTCGTCTGGTCTTTGACCAGTAGAGCTAATAATACCATGTACACTTTAAACACCAAGGCACCAATAATAAATAATACTAAATACACTTTAAACACCAAGGCACCAATAATAAATAATACTAGATATACTTTAAACACCAAGGCACCAATAACAAATAATACTAAATACACTTTAAACACCAAGGCACCAAGTATAAATAATACTAGATACTGGCCCTCAAGATTATCAGGTAAGGATGATATATCCATTTGCTGTACTTTCTATCCTATTTCAGGACATTTGTGTGATTAAAGAAAGCAATATTTAATTCATTCTTTTCTGTAACAGATGGTTGAGCAAGATAATGACATCAAATGGTTAATAGAGGACGCAGTCCGCGCCGCAGGCGCGGACGTAGTCCTCATCAAGGTAACACGTGTATATATATAGGAAAATTCGTGTTTTTCAATTGAATTCTATGCTATACCTATAGGTTCCAAAACCGTGGTCAATGACGTCATTCTCCCCATTGCCCATTTGATCGGCGTGAAGCGCAAGCTTATTTTTTTTGACAATGTCACTTGACGACAGAATGAAACCCAACGATGACCAAGATTTCTCGATCTACTTTGAATATTCTTCGTATGGCTTACTCCTCCAGTGTCCCAATGTATGATTTGTACTTTGCTTCACGTAATACTGACATTGCACCATCATTTCCAACATATATCATGTTTAGTCCGAATATCCTCTTTGAAAATTACAACGTGACGTCAGCATGCGACGCGACGTCAGCATACAACTTTGTTTCGCGGACTTTCTTTCATCGACAGCTCCCTCAGAAAAATCCATGGATAAACTCATAATGCTGGGAGAAAAAAAAACAAACAAACAAAAATATCAGCGCGATCAGCGACTTACCGAACTTCATTCTGCTTTCGAGGATGATTTGCAGCTGATATTTTGATACCTGCAGATCGAATAATGTGGTTTCTCTCCACATATATAAGATCTGCATGTAGAATATACAGGAAATCTATGCAGTGTAAATCCTAACACAAACTTCTAAATGTCTGCTGCCTTTGGTTCTGTTTACAACGCGTCACAACTTACGTCATCATTTACAGTATTTAGTACAAATAGGTCAACACAGCTGGGGCTCTGTTCAAAGCATGAAGTATATTTTTTTCTGTCAGAAATAAGGCTGGGTATTTTTTTGCCTTGGATGTAAATCATAAGCGGATCCAAGGTAGAGGGGTGAAGGCTTCAGACTTTTTTTTAGAAAGGGGGGGTTGTGATTGTAATCAAGGGGGGGGGGGGCGGACAGGGGGTAGATTTCTCAGTACTAACTTCTCTCCCTGTCCCGCTCCCTTCTCCCACCTCCTAACCTCTCCCTCCCTCCCTCCCTCCCTTCTGCCTCCCTCCAGCTGCCTCCTTCCTCCCCCTCCCATTCATCCTTGCCTTTTATGGGGGTTGGGAGCAGACATGGGGTACCCGCTCTCTCCGCCCCCTTATCTCCCCTCCCACACCCTTCCTTCTTCCACCTCCCTCCCTCCCTCTCTCCTCCCTCCCTCCCTCCCTCCCTCCCGCCCCTCCCCCTCCCTTTCACCCTCTTTTTAAGTAATGGAATGAGCAAGAATTTTGTCTTCAGATATTACATTGGAAAATCATTTACATTATTTAGAGGGGAAAATATAATACTAATTAATGTTATACTGTACTTAATTTGTAAGTTTTAACCCCCTTTTCCAGATCATCCCATAAAACGATATATTGCTTATAACACTATAGACAGCGCCGAGAAGGAATTTTTCTCTCTCTTCTACATTTTGAAAGCTAATTTTTCCGGTGGAAAAATAACAAAAACACATATTGTATGACATATTTTATTCTTATTAACTTAGACAGTAAAAAAATATTCAATGATGTATGGTGAAAAATTAAATTGGGTATTAATTCATTGAAATTATATTTCATCTGCGACCTCACAATGGCTTTGCCATAATCCATATTAGTCTGATAAAGAAGATGGCATATTTTTTTTATAGCGAGCGGAGCTCGCTGCAAAGGCCCAAAGGGCCTTTGCGAGCGAAGCTCGCCCTTATGGTAACGCGTATACACTTACCTTAGTGAGAAAATATGCTGAATCAAAGAATGAGAATGTACTACTATGCTTTCAAAAACTTTCGTCCCCTCGCAGACAGAGTTACTGCGGAGATGCTGAATATTGCCATTTAATTTTTTTTCGACTCCGAGTATATACGTATATGTTATACTCAATTTTTGTTTACAAGTTAAATTTATTGACATAATTTTTCGTAAAGCAGATTACGAAATAGCATCGACAACTCGGCGTAACCGCGGAATCTTTTTAGGTCCTTCAAAGCCGACATCTTTGTTTGAGTTTTTTGTTTACTGTGCTTCTATGACGTCATTGACGTCATCGCGCCAAATTCTTAATGTCACTTTGACGTTGTAAGATTTTCCTTTAATGGACGTATTTTGCTTGACGTAAACGCTTCTAAAAAGGTCAATAAACCGGCCAAAGTATTAATTCCCATGGGCGATTTTGTGTTCAATCCGGATGGCTTCATGTTATTAAGTTTCTCAATCCAGAACACTTCTCGGATTTTACGATAATATTTGGAGGCATCCGAACATTTCTCCAAAATTATAATTTTGATGTCCGATATTAAAGTGGCTTTCTTTATTGAAATGTTATGAAACAGGCTTTGGACGATTGTATCTGACATCGGCGAGATGGAATTTTTTTCTTTTGGGCGATATGCAATGAGTTATTTATTTTCATTTAACCGTTTTATAACAAAATTGAAATGGCTTTAAATAAAAAAAAAAATCACATGTAGGAAATATAACCAGGTCTGTTTATAAATCCTTGGTCTGACCAGTTCTAGCTGAGCTCTTTAAACTAGATCGTTGATATAAAGTTTCAAAATCATACACCTTTTGTGTTTGCTCGTATTTTTCTGTAAATTTGACTGGAACCCCCCCCCCCCCCCCCCCCCTCAACCTAATCTAATATTTGCCGGTCAATGCCAAAACAGGAACGCACAAAGAACCATATTTTAAGCCCCCTCCCCTTAAAATGTTCATCTGCTGGTCTAGACCAATTTTACAAATGCCTCTGTGTTTCCACTCGCCTTATACTGCCTTTTCTTTTTTTTTTTTTTTTTTTTTGGGGGCAATCACCAAACAGAAAGTTTTGTAAGATAGGATAAACCGTCATAGTCTAAAATCATATTTATTTTCTCTCCGCTCGCACAAAAAGGCTTTGCCTTGATTCATATTATAACCTATACAAGTTGTTCAAAATAAAAAAAAATATGTCTACATCATCAAATGGAGGGGATGCCACACAAACTACTATTGACATTACTTTATGACTTACCATATACTTCACTGTACCCATGATAACAGCTTTAACCTACTACTGACGTTACTTTATGACTTGACTGTAGCCATGATAACAGCTTTAACCTACTATTGACGTTACTCTATGACTTACCATATACTTGACTGTAGCCATGATATCAGCTTTAACCAACTATTGACGTTACTTTATGACTTGACTGTAGCCATGATAACAGCTTTAACCTACTATTGACGTTACTTTACGACTTGACTGTACCCATGATAACAGCTTTAACCTACTATTGACGTTACTTTACGACTGGACTCAGCCGGAACGCCAATCCCTACTTTGACGGTAGGAAGCATTGTTTCTAAAAGGGGCGGATAACTCTTGACACACAAATTAGCGGAATAAGAATAAATTGGGCTAAACGACCTTAATTGTTTATCTCAAATTTTAAATATTATTATAAAACAAATAATACTTAGGTATAATTGACTACATATAACTGAAATTTCTCTGAAAGGGATTTTTGATATGTTTCAGTCCTGCTAAAGATCCAACGAAAATTGTGCATACACCGTTGGTTTTAAAAGCTGACACAAATGCTCCCCTTTGCACTTCTGGTCAAAGTTCAATGATAGTCTTTTCAACAGAATCACAATTATGATACCTATATAGAATTTTAGTCAGTAAGTTCTCTATAAATAGGAATAAAAACGCTATATTGAGGACCCGATTTTAATTAAAATTCATCATTACGGACTCAGAATACACCAAATTCAAGTGGCAATGGAATTTTTAACATTTGTTTGATGGTGTGATACCTTGTAGATGATTTTGTGCCAATGTCATGTTTCATTTTGGCAAATCTAACCACTTCGCAGCACCGACTTGGGTACATGTGTACCCGTGTACTCTCTGTTTACAAACGAGTTTCCATACGTTGACATGGAAGATGGACGCCCAATCAGCATATCGAAGTTTGAAAGGTGACACAAACCCCTTGAGGCAAAGATCGGCATAATATTTTTGGTTTTGGTGACTTCGGTGATATATGAAGTTTACATTCAGATTGTTCCCAATCATTCCCAGCCGGGATTTTAAAAGAAAATAAGCAATAAAATGCAGGTAAACAGATCGTTGGCGAAAAACTGCCCTTGACAACGCCCGATTTATTTCAAAATGCCACAAAATTTACCTGATTAAATGTTATGACTTGAAACGGTATCTCTATTGCCATCAAAATCACCTGTGCCATTCTTGTTTACACATGCAGCACAGTCAGTATGACACGTTTTTGATGACGTGGTACAATGTCGTCATATTCAAAACATTTGTCACGTGACTTCATTTTTAAACTTCAAAGACAAGTGCCGACTGGCGTTCCGGCTGACTGTACCTATGATAACAGCTTTAACCTACTATTGACGTTACTTTACGACTTGACTGTACCAATGATAACAGCTTTAACCTACTATTGACGTTACTTTAAGACTTGACTGTACCCATAATAACAGCTTTAACCTACTATTGACGTTACTTTATGACTTGACTGTAGCCATGATAACAGCTTTAACCTACTATTGACGTTACTGTATGACTTACCATAAACTTGACTGTAGCCATGATAACAGCTTTAACCTACTATTGACGTAACTTTATGACTTGACTGTAGCCATGGTAACAGCTTTAAACTACTATTGACGTTACTCTATGACTTACCATATATTTGACTGTAGCCATGATAACAGCTTTAACCTACTATTGACGTTACTCTACGACTTACCATATACTTGATTGTACCCATTGATAACCTACAATTGACGTTACTTAACGACTTGACTGTAGCCATGATAACAGCTTTAACCTACTATTGATGTTACTTTACGACTTGACTGTAGCCATGATAACAGCTTTAACCTACTATTGATGTTACTTTACGACTTGACTGTAGCCATGATAACAGCTTTAACCTACTATTGATGTTACTTTACGACTTGACTGTACCCATGATAACAGCTTTAACCTACTATTGACGTTACTTTATGACTTACCATATACTTGACTGTAGCCATGATAACAGCTTTAACCTACTATTGACGTTACTTTATGACTTGACTGTAGCCATGATAACAGCTTTAACCTACTATTGACGTTACTTTATGACTTACCATATACTTGACTGTAGCCATGATAGCAGCTGACTGTCGGGGAGACCTTCCAGTAGCTATAACCATGAAGTCTGATAGATGAAGGAACGACGGCATTCTAATTACACATATGTCTTTTGCCTTCTGCTCCTTTAACAATAACACAAGCTGATCTATGTCATAAACTCCAGTTTCACCTCCTGTAAAGATACAAATCAACAATGCAGTCGACTAATCTAAATTTATTTTCATAGAAGAGACGCCATAAAAAAGACCAATATCTTATGTCAACGATGAGAACGGTATAGTTGTCTTTTTTATTTCTCTTATAATACTGTCCAGATTTTATCTTTGAATAACAAATCACTTTGATCTAAAGGTACTAATTACCATTCTAGGGTAAACCATGATATAGTGGTGAGAACATTTTTTAATTGTCCTGGAATAAAAAAAACACGTTGATCTACAATTGTACTTATGATCATTCTAGGGAAAACCGCGATATTTGTGGTTAGGACATTTTCATTCGTCCTGCAATAAAAAAAAACGCTTTGATCTACATTCTTGGGTTCACCATGACAAAGTGGTAATGACATTCTAAGTACACCATGACATAGAGGTTAGATCATTCTAGGGTAGACCATGACATAGCTGTTCGGACATTCTAGGGTAGACCATGGCATAGAGGTTAGAACATTCTAGGGTAGACCATGGCGTAGTGGTTCGGACATTCTAGGGTAGACCATGACATAGTGGTTAGGACATTCTAGGGTAGACCATGACATAGAGGTTAGAACATTCTAGGGTAGACCATGACATAGTGGTTAGGACATTCTAGGGTAGACCATGGCATAGAGGTTAGAACATTTTAGGGTACACCATGGCGTAGTGGTTCGGACATTCTAGGGTAGACCATGACATAGCTGTTCGGACATTCTGGGGTAGACCAAGACATAGTGGTTATGGCATTGTAGGCTGGAGCATGACATAGTGGTTAGGACACTCTAGGGTAGACCATGACATAGTGAATAGGACATTCTGGGGTAGACCAAGACAGTGGTTATGGCATTGTAGGCTAGAGCATGACATAGTGGTTAGGACACTCTAGGGTAGACCATGACATAGTGGTACGGACATTCTAGGGTAGACCGTAACACAGTGGTTAGGACATTCTAGGGTAGACCATGCCATAGAGGTTAAAACATTCTAGGGTTCACCATGGCGTAGTGGCTCGGACATTCTAGGGTAGACCATGACATAGTGGTTAGGACATTCTAGGGTAGACCATGACATAGTGGTTATGGCATTGAAGGGTAGAGCATGACATAGTGGTTAGGACACTCTAGGGTAGACCATGACATAGTGGTAAGGACATTCTAGGGTAGACCGTGACATAGTGGTTAGGACATTCTAGGGTAGACCATGACATAGTGGTTAGGACATTCTAGGGTAGACCATGACATAGTGCACGTGGTCAGGACACTCTAGGGTAAACAAAGACATAGTAGTTAGGACATTGTAGGGTAGACAATGACATTGGTCAGGAAATTCTAGGCAAGACAATGAACTAGTGGTTAGGACATTCTTGTGTAGACCATGACATAGTGGTTAGGACAGCCTAGGGTAGACCATGGCATAGTGGCTAGGGAATTCTAGGGTAGACCATGACATAGTGGTCAGGACACTCTAGGGTAGACCATGATATAGTGATTAGGAAATTCTAGGGTACACCATGTCATAGTGGTTAGGACATTCTTAGGTAAACCATTACATAGTTCTTAGGACATTGTTGGGTAGACATTGACATAGTAGTTATTGCATTCTAGTGTAGACCATGACATAGTGTTTAGGACAATCTAGGGTAGATCATGACATAGTGTCAGGACATGTTCAAGCAGGTGAGCTTTGGTTCACACTATGGTCATCAGCCTCCATTAATGTAATAATATGTTCTTTGTAGAACTTCCATCTTTAAATACAGGGGGCGGAGGCGGGAATGGTATCCCATCTTAACGTGTACATGGTCGCTCAAGTGTGATATCTTGGTCAGATGAAGCATCCGTATCATGCATTGTAGATGCATCACAAATACAGGTTTAGTTATTGTAGGACATTCAATATTAAACGGTTAGCTAAAGAGATATCCAATTTTAAGCATGGGAGATGGGTAAAGCCCAGCTTCTTTACCATACATGGCAGTAAACATATCCAATTTTAAGCATGGGAGATTGGTAAAGGCCAGCTTCTTTACCATACATGGCAGTGAGCATACAAAGATACATGACCATCACCAACAATAATGTAGCTGATCTAGGACTTTTAATAGCTGGAAATGTAGGTTTTTTTACTTCTTAACTTGGTAACTCAAGAGTGAAATATAAATAAGCTTAAAATGCATCAAAGATGCAAAGTGCCGAGTTGCAAAACTTGAATGTTCTCGACAGATGGGAATCGTCACAGGCACCTATCAGGTTCATACACATTCATGTATAATTCAGAAACCATTTTCAATTACCTGCGTCCTATGAATTTGACCTAGATCTTTTGATCCCAAAATCAACAGGGGTCATCCTTGATTCACGGAAAACATTTTTGACAAGTTTCATGATTATAGTAATGTCGAAGAGTTCCAACTCTCTACCTTCTTGAAGAAAATTCCAAACCAAATTACATGCACAAGACACGTGTTTCGAATATTAAATTTTCATCAGTGATACTTTCAGCGGAGCCACCAAAAATAATTTCAGTAGCGTCCTCTTCAATTTTATGAAGTTTGATTTTTACATATAGGTGCAATACATGCCCAAATATGGTCCCGAAACCATTTTCAATTATCAGAGTCAAAATAACAAAATATCAGGCTCACAACTACACCACAGTTCCATCATATTGCAAGAATTAACTCTCTATCATTTATAGCTTCAAAGACGTTGTGAGTACAAAATGGCATAGACTTATATTGGAGAAAATGACCACATCCATTTTAAAAGAACTCGGAAGGCCAGGGGATTAAACAAAACCAGGGGATTTAACAAAACCAGAAGTCTCTGATGAGACTGAAGCTCTCCTGGTTGTTTGCTTTTGAAATTAATCTAAGTGCCACACTCATTTTCCAAGACCCTGAGATCATATTAATATAATGGAAAAGGAATTAACTCTCTTTCAATTATACTTTCTGAGAATTGGTGTTCACAAGATTACATGATAGAGTTATACATGCATAGACGAAAATTACCATACCAATTTTCCATGAACCTGGGGGTCAGGGGCTAAAATAATTAAAGACACACATCTAGACCACTGACTGAGAATAATGCAAAAACGATTATCTTTCAATCAATTATACTTTCTGATAATTGATGCTAAAAAGATTACATAGTTCTAAAGGAGAAAATTACCACACTCATTTTCCAAGATCCTGGGGGTCAGGGGCCAAAACAAAATATCAGGTGCACATCTAGACCACAGACTGAGAATAATGCTAAAAGAATTATCTTTGTATCAATAATACTTTCTGAGAATTGGTGCTCACAAGATTACAGAGTTGTACAGGAAAAATGACCACACCCATTTTCTAAGACCCTGCGGGTCAGGGGTTCAAACAAAATATCAGGTGCACATCTAGACCACAGACTGAGAATAAAGCAAAAACAATTATCTTTCTACCAATTATACTTTCTGAGAATTGGTGTTAACAAGATTACATAGACTTATATAGGGGAAAATGACCACACCCCTTTTCCAAGACCCTGGGGGTCAGGGGCTCAAACAAAATATCAGGTGCGAATCCAGACCACTGACTAAGAATAAAGCAAAAACAATTACCTTTCTATCAATTATACTTTCTGAGAATTGGTGATCACAAGATTACATAAACCTATAAAGGGGAAAATGACCACACCCATTTTCCAAGACCCTGGGGGTCAGGGGCTCAAACAAAATATCAGGTGCATATCTAGACCACAGAATGAGAATAAAGCAAAAACAATTATATTTCTATCAATTATACTTTCTGAGAATTGGTGCTCACAAGATTACATAGAGTTATATAGAAGAAAATGACCACACCCATTTTCCAAGACCCTGGGGGTCAGGGGCTCAAACAAAATATCAGGTGTACATCTACACCACTGACTGAGAATAAAGCAAAAACAATTACCTTTCTATCAATTATACTTTCTGAGAAATGGTGCTCACAAGATTACATAGACTTATAAAGGGGAAAATGACAACACCCATTTTCCAAGACCCTGGGGGTCAGGGGCTCAAACAAAATATCAGGTGCACATCTAGACCACAGAATGAGAATAAAGCAAAAACAATTATCTCTCTATCAATTATACTTTCTGAGAATTGGTGCTCACAAGATTACATAGAGTTATATAGTAAAAAATGACCACACCCATTTTCCAAGACTCTGGGGGTCAGGGGCTCAAACAAAATATCAGGTGCACATCTACACCACTGACTGAGAATAAAGCAAAAACAATTACCTTTCTATCAATTATACTTTCTGAGAATTGTTCTCACAAGATTACATAGACTTATAAAGGGGAAAATGACCACACCCATTTTCCAAGACCCTGGGGGTCAGGGGCTCAAACAAAATATCAGGTGCATATCTAGATCACAGACTGAGAATAAAGCAAAAACAATTATCTTTCTATCAGTTATACTTTCTGAGAATTGGTGCTCACAAGATTACATAGAGTTATATAGGAGAAATGACCACACCCATTTTCCAAGACCCTGGGGGTCAGGGGCTAACAAAATATCAGGTGCACATCTAGACCACAGACTGAGAATCATGCAAAAAGAATTAACTTTCTATCAATTGTACTTTCTGAGAATTGGTGCTCACAAGATTACACAGAGTTATATAGGAGAAAATGACCACACCCATTTTCCGAGACCCTGGGGGTCAGGGGCTAAAACAAAATATCGGGTGCACAA
The DNA here is from genome assembly GCA_028142955.1 of Pinctada fucata. Lineage (NCBI taxonomy): Eukaryota > Metazoa > Mollusca > Bivalvia > Pterioida > Pteriidae > Pinctada > Pinctada fucata. The sequence goes on from AP027115.1 coordinate 30,124,284, forward strand.
CTAAACCACAGGCCCATTATAATGCAAAAAGAAGTTACTTTGTACTATTCACAGATTCAGAGGATTCGCGCTCACAAGAAAAGTTTAACGGACGGACAGACAGACAGACAGACGGCCGGACGCCGGACACTGGGCGATCGCATAAGCTCGACTGGTCTTTGACCAGTAGAGCTAATTATATCAGGTGCACAAATACAGTACAGATCCATCATATTGCAAAAACTAGAAGTCTCTGACGAGACTGAAGCTCTCCTGGTTGTTTGGTAGCATCCATGTAAGCGGTTCACACATTTTCCAAGTGTAACGAGGCCCAAGTTCAAGCAGGAAAAACGTATCTGTTCCCTTCAGAGACCAAAGATTGAATGATTTCAGCTTCGTACGAGTAAAGAAAAATGTCGGCAAGGAGTGGGGCACAATTGGTTACCATTGGTGTTCCGACAATTTCCTGGAAGACCTTCCTCCACACACCACAAAAATGGTGTCGATCAGGAAGTTTACCATCTGAATAATATCTGCTTCGGTGTACTTATTTTTAGAATCGGACTTTTCTCTAACAAAGTAGGTTTTGTCATAATTAACAACAATAAATTTATATTTGCGATTGCCGTTCTTGCTTGTAAACGCATAACTTATGATTTTGGCGAGTCTTTCTTTCAATTTAGCATGTGGGTTTGTTGTGTAAAGTGTCAAAAAAGGCTTTGATCGAATAGACTCTATTAAAATGAGTGGATTTCCGATGTTTTTAGAGTTCCTCGGAATTCTTTAAAATCCACATCTGGTTAATACCGCTTCGGGAATATACCGTCGAACAATATTTTCACAGTCCAGATTTGATTTCAGTTAAAACTTTGGTGAGTAAGATCGATACAGATTTCGTTAAAGATTTTGAGGAACCAGCGATGAAACGTTGTTTGTACGGATTTTTATGCATTTTAGGTATGCAATACAAGTATGGTAAGTCTAAATCTACATTGTTTGTGTCAAAGCCGAAGGAAGTAAGAGCTGATTTGTGGTTATCTATGATTTCCGAGGATAACACGTGGAACAAAACAATCGGTATTATCAGAATCTGAGAAGAGAAATGTGATAAACAAAAAAGCAAAATAATCAGTATTAGCTGGGTATTGGACGGATGGATACCTTAGAGGACGGCCGTTAATTGAAACTTAAGTCGGACGAGAAATAAGCCAAAAAGGATCTACATTGTACATGTAGTTCCATTGTTACATCTATAAGATGTGTAGATAATCTATAAGATGTATAGATATCAGTTTGATGTGTATACATATATATTCGCAGTATTTTGATACGTATAAATATATTCAAAGTTTATATCAAATATAAAACTAAATAATAACTTTAATAAAGGCAAATCTTCATTCAGGATTTGGTAAACAAACGCACATGTGCAGCAGACTACCATTACAATTGTCAGTCATTTGAGAGTGTTCGATTTTCTTAGTTTAACATAGTTATTTGAACAAAATATAATATCTAAATACGAGATCAACATTTTATTGACAATTCAATAAAATATTACGAGGGCTGATTGATATGTTGTGAGCAACGTATTAAGGAATTTGAAATTTATCAGACATTTTGCATTATTTTTCTACATAATCCCCTAAGTATCTATACACTTTTGCCGCCTGTGTTTATGGGCCTCAATATCACTTTTGAAGAACTCCTTATCTCGACTGGTCAGAAAGACATCCACTGTAAGTATGATGTCATCATCGGACTGAAAGTGGGTGCCAGAAATATGGGAATAGATGAAAGCCTGATGGAGCAAGATCAGGTGAATAAGGCGGATGCTCATTCAAATTAAAGCCACAATCATGAATGGCAGCCATGTCAGTGACAGACTTGTGAACAGGAGCATTGTCATGATGGAACAACACACCTTTAGTGAGCTTTCTACTTCAGTTTAATATTTTCCCATAACTGTGTCAGAAGTGAAGCAGTGAAGCATAGTATGTGTCATTGATTTTTTTGTCCTTTTTGGAAATAATCTATCAGCAGAATACCTACTGCAACCCAGAAAAGAGAGGCTCACAACATATCAATCAGCCCTCATAGTACGACCTCAAGTAAGTAATTTCTTATTTTTTCTATCGTGAGACTTTAAAAAGACAGCGAATAAATGGTTTACTACATGTTACGTAGTAATGCCACGATATAAAGTTCCTTCAAATGACTGGCTGATCGTTGTAGCGTGCTCACTCTAACCTGAATATGTAACATATTTCAACATACTGTATATGCAAAAGGCGATTTCTGCAGTTTACTGAAATCGTTTGTACCCGAGAATAAAAACGTCTGTTAAATAATAATTTGAGAAATAATTTAATAATATGCAAGTATTATATGGGTGTTCAAATGGTAGTATTTAAAACCCATAAACGGTAAATCTTCGTTAACGACAGATAAATCTCTGCTAAACCATTTGTAACATTAAACTTCTTAACCGGACACTAAATTCCATCCAGTTTATTGTAAAGCTCTTTCATGACTGTATGATTTGTACACACAGATAACTGCATTCACATGACAGAAGTTAAGTACTTACTTGTCAGTTCTATGGGAGGCTTCCATACAGACAACTCATCCACTTCCTGACTCTCTCCAAAGTAATCTTCTATCTCATCATCAGTAAGATTGGGCTTGGAGTGCTTAAATTAAAAAGTATGGACATAATGAAACAAGACAACACTAAAAACACCACTAAAAAGTATGGACATAATGACACAAGACAACACTAAAACACCACTAAAAAGTATGGACATAATGAAACAAGACAACACTAAAACACCAATAAAAAGTATGGATATAATGAAACAAGACAACACTAAAAACACAACAAAAAATCAAATTCAAGGTATTGTGGTCCCCCGCTTTTGGGTGTTTATCTTTAAAGAAATGCTTACAGACATCCCCCCATTCTTAAGTTTTAATAATATATCTCATAATATTATATTATCAACATTCTAAATATGAAAGATTAACTCCAAGAAAAGGTCAAAAGGTCCAAACTTTTGTTTTGTTTCCAAGGGACAGGGCTTATGAAAAGGTATGAACATGTGAAATATTTAAGACCTATGATTTAAATTACCATCAAAAACTTATGGTCGAGGTTGAAGTTTTTAAATGTGGGTCAACCTCCATGGACAAGGTCACAAGGTCAGAATGTTGTTACCAACAGAAAGGTCTCATCACAAGGAATACATATATGAAATGTGAAAGCCCTATCATTTTCCATTAAAAAGTTATGGACAAGGTTATAATTTTTTTTAGAAGTAGGTCGAACTCAAATCGACAAATGTCAAGATCACAAGGTCAAAAAATTTGGTATCCATGCAAAGGTCTTGTCACAAGGAATACACATGTGAAATATCAAAGCCCTATCACTTTCCATTCAAAAGTTATGGTCAAGGTTAAAGTTTTTAATAAGTAGGTCGAACTCAAAGGTCAAGGTCACAAGGTCAAAAATTTTGGTATCCATGCAAAGGTCTTGTCACAAGGAATACACATGTGAAATATCAAAGCCCTATCACTTTCCATTCAAAAGTTATGGTCAAGGTTAAAGTTTTTAATAAGTAGGTCGAACTCAAAGGTCAAGGTCACAAGGTCAAAAATTTTGGTATCCATGCAAAGGTCTTGTCACAAGGAATACACATGTGAAATATCAAAGCCCTATCACTTTCCATTCAAAAGTTATGGTCAAGGTTAAAGTTTTTAATAAGTAGGTCAAAGTCCAAGGTCAAGGTCACAAGGTCAAAAATTTTGGTATCCATGCAAAGGTCTTGTCACAAGAAATACACATGTGAAATATCAAAGCCCTATCACTTTCCATTCAAAAGTTATGATCAAAAGGTCAAGGTCACAAGGTCAAAAATTTTGGTATCCATGCAAAGGTCTTGTCACAAGGAATACACATGTGAAATATCAAAGCCCTATCACTTTCCATTCAAAAGTTTTGGTCAAGGTTAAAGTTTTTAATAAGTAGGTCGAACTCAAAGGTCAAGGTCACAAGGTCAAAAATTTTGGTATCCATGCAAAGGTCTTGTCACAAGGAATACACATGTGAAATATCAAAGCCCTATCACTTTCCATTCAAAAGTTATGGTCAAGGTTAAAGTTTTTAATAAGTAGGTCGAACTCAAAGGTCAAGGTCACAAGGTCAAAAATTTTGGTATCCATGCAAAGGTCTTGTCACAAGGAATACACATGTGAAATATCAAAGCCCTATCACTTTCCATTCAAAAGTTATGGTCAAGGTTAAAGTTTTTAATAAGTAGGTCAAAGTCCAAGGTCAAAAATTTCGGTATCCATGCAAAGGTCTTGTCACAAGAAATACACATGTGAAATATCAAAGCCCTATCACTTTCCATTCAAAAGTTATGATCAAGGTTAAAGTTTTTAATAAGTAGGTCAAAGTCCAAGGTGAAGGTCACAAGGTTAAAAATTTTGGTATCCATGGAAAGGTCTTGTCACAAGGAATACACATGTGAAATATCAAAGCCCTATCACTTTCCATTCAAAAGTTATGGTCAAGGTTAAAGTTTTAAATAAGTAGGTCAAAGTCCAAGGTCAAGGTCACAAGGTCAAAAATTTTGGTATCCATGGAAAGGTCTTGTCACAAGGAATACACATGTGAAATATCAAAGCCCTATCACTTACCATTCAAAAGTTATGGTCAAGGTTAAAGTTTTTAATAAGTAGGTCAAAGTCCAAGGTCAAGGTCACAAGGTCAAAAATTTTGGTATCCATGGAAAGGTCTTGTCACAAGGAATACACATGTGAAATATCAAAGCCCTATCACTTACCATTCAAAAGTTATGCACAAGGTTAAAGTTTTTGTGACTGACAAAAAAGTATGGACATAATGAAACAAGACAACACTAAAAACACCACTAAAAGTATGGACATAATGAAAGAAGACAACACTAAAACACCATTAAAAAGAATGGACATAATGAAACAAAACAACACTAAAACACCACTAACAAGTATGGTCATAATGAAACAAGACAACACTAAAACACCACTAACAAGTATGGTCATAATGAAACAAGACAACACTAAAACACCACTAACAAGTATGGATATAATGAAACAAGAAACACTAAATACACCACTAAAAAGTATGGACATAATGAAACAAAACAACACTAAAACACCACTAACAAGTATGGACATAACGAAACAAGACAACACTAAAAGCACCACTAAAAAGCATGGACATAATGAAACAAGACAACACTAAAACACCACTAGAAAGTATGGACATAATGAAACAAGACAACACTAAAACACCACTAAAAAGTATGGACATAATGAAACAAGACAACACTAAAAACACCACTAAAAAGTATGGACATAATGAAACAAGACAACACTAAAAACACCACTTAAAGTATGGACATAATGAAACAAGTCAACACTAAAATCACCACTAACAAGTATGGTGATAATGAAACAAGACAACACTAAAAGTATGGACATAATGAAACAAGTCAACACTAAAACACCGCTAAAAAGTATGGACATAATGAAACAAGACAACACTAAAAACACCACTAAAAAGTATGGTCATAATGAAACAAGACAACACTAAAACACCACTAAAAAGTATGGACATAATGAAACAAGACAACACTAAAAGTATGGACATAATGAAACAAGACAACACTAAAACACCACTAAAAAGTATGGATATAATGAAACAAGACAACACTAAAAGTATGGACATAATGAAACAAGTCAACACTAAAACAGAACTAAAAAGTATTGACATAACGAAACAAGACAACACTAAAAACACCACTAAAAAGTATGGACATAATGAAACAAGACAACACTAAAAGTATGGACATAATGAAACAAGTCAACACTAAAACAGAACTAAAAAGTATGGACATAACGAAACAAGACAACACTAAAAACACCACTAAAAAGTATGAACATAATGAAACAAGACAACACTAAAAACACCACTAAAAAGTATGGACATAATGAAACAAGACAACACTAAAACACCACTAAAAGTATGGACATAATGAAACAAAACAACACTAAAAACACCACTAAAAAGTATGGTCATAATGAAACAAGACAACACTAAAACACCACTAAAAAGTATGGACATAATGAAACAAGACAACACTAAAAGTATGGACATAATGAAACAAGACAACACTAAAAACACCACTAAAAAGTATGAACATAACGAAACAAGACAACACTAAAAACTACACTAAAAAGTATGGACATAATGAAACAAAACAACACTAAAAACACCACTAAAAAGTATGAACATAATGAAACAAGACAACACTAAAAACACCACTAAAAAGTATGGACATAATGAAACAAGTCAACACTAAAACAGAACTAAAAAGTATGGACATAACGAAACAAGACAACACTAAAAACACCACTAAAAAGTATGAACATAATGAAACAAGACAACACTAAAAACACCACTAAAAAGTATGGACATAATGAAACAAGACAACACTAAAACACCAATAAAAAGTATGGACATAATGACACAAGACAACACTAAAAGTATGGACATAATGAAACAAGACAACACTAAAACACCACTAAAAAGTATGGATATAATCAAACAAGACAACACTAAAAGTATGGACATAATGAAACAAGTCAACACTAAAACAGAACTAAAAAGTATTGACATAACGAAACAAGACAACACTAAAAACACCACTAAAAAGTATGGACATAATGAAACAAGACAACACTAAAAGTATGGACATAATGAAACAAGTCAACACTAAAACAGAACTAAAAAGTATGGACATAACGAAACAAGACAACACTAAAAACACCACTAAAAAGTATGAACATAATGAAACAAGACAACACTAAAAACACCACTAAAAGTATGGACATAATGAAACAAGTCAACACTAAAATAACCACTAACAAGTATGGTCAAAATGAAACAAGACAACACTAAAAGCATGGACATAATGAAACAAGTCAACACCAAAACACCACTAAAAAGTATGGACATAATGAAACAAGGCAACACTAAAAACGCCACTAAAAAGTATGAACATAATGAAACAAGACAACACTAAAACACCACTAAAAGTATGGACATAATGAAACAAGACAACACTAAAATCACCAATAACAAGTATGGTCATAATGAAACAAGACAACACTAAAACACCACTAAAAGTATGGAAGTAATGAAACAAGACAACACTAAAACGCCAATAAAAAGTATTGACATAACGAAACAAGACAACACTAAAAACACCACTAAAAAGTATGGACATAATGAAACAAGACAACACTAAAAACACCACTTGTCAGTTCTAATGGAGGCTTCCATAAAGACAACTCATCCACTTCCTGACTCTCTCCAAAGTAATCTTCTATCTCATCATCAGTAAGATTGGGCTTGGAGTGCTTAAATTAAAAAGTATGGACATAATGACACAAGACAACACTAAAACACCAATAAAAAGTATGGACATAATGAAACAAGACAACACTAAAACACCACTAAAAAGTATGGACATAATGAAACAAGACAACACTAAAACACCAATAAAAAGTATGGACATAACGAAACAAGACAACACTAAACATAGGTAATCACAGATTACGAAGCTCACCTCTTGGCAGCAAAATTCAATTCGAACATATTTCTAAGTACATGTATATTGGCTTTTAAAGGCAATATCATTCAAGCGGAAAAAGTAGGTCAAGGTCATTTTATGAAAGTTTGATCAAAGATACATCCAATATGCAAAATTGGTACATGAAGCACTTATACTTTGCTAAATATTGGCTTTTAAAGGCAAAATTACTCAAGCGGAAAAAGTAGGTCAAGGTCATTCTATGAAAGTTTGATCAAAAATAAATCTAATATGCAAGTTTGGTACATGTAGCACTTATACTTTGCTCAATATTGGCTTTTAAAGGTAAAATCATTCAAGCAGAAATAAAGCCTACGCTCACGCAGCAAGATACGCCCGTTGGGATTTTTTTCACAACACCAAAATATCTAAGTCCCATAACTCCATAAGGACAAATCGGATGAACCTTAAAATCGAAAGGCCTTCCTCTTCAAAGTCTGATCACAATGTACAAATATCATGAAAATCTGTTGACGCATATTCAAGTTATTGCGTTCCATGTACCTATATTTTGCCCTTAGCTTAACATGTATGTGCATATAACCCCCCCCCCACCCACCCACCCATTACACATAATTTCTGAATTATGTGACAAAAAATTCAAGAACCCGTTATATATGTGAAAGAACATCCTTTCTACTTGAAGTATACAAAATTTCAAAAAATTTTGACCAGAAATAGATTTTTAAAGAATTTTTAACTATTTCAGTATATTTTCATTGTATTTAAAATATCTAAGTCCCATAACTCCGTAACGACAAATTGGATGAACCTGAAAATCGAAAGGCGGCTTCTTCTTTAAAGTCTGATCACAATGTAGAAATATCCTGTAAATCCATTGACGCATATTCAGGTTATTGCGTTCCATGCGCCTATATTTTGCCCTAAGCTTAACATGTATGTGCATATAACCCCCCCCCATTACACATAATATCTCCGTTATGCGACCAAAAAATTAAAAACCCGTTACATATGTCAAAGAGCATCCTTTCTACCTTAAGTATACAAAATTTCAAAACATTTCAACCAGAAATAGATTTTTAAATAATTTTTAACTATTTTAGAATATTTTCACTGTATTTTAAAATATCTAAGTCCCATAACTCTGTAACGACATATCGAATGAACCTGAAAATCGAAAGACCTTCCTCTCCACAGTCCAATCAAAATGTATGAATATCATGAAAATCCGTTGACGCATATTCAAGTTATTGCGTTCCATGCGCCTATATTTTGCCCTTAGCTTAACATGTATGTGCATATAACCCCCCCCCCCCTCTTCCTATCACACACAATATCTCGGTTATGCGACCAAAAAATTAAAAACCCGTTACATATGTCAAAGAACATCCTTCCTACTTGAAGTATCCAAAATTTCAAAACATTTCGACCAGAAATAGATTTTTAAATAATTTTTAAATATTTTAGTATATTTTCACTGTATTTTAAAAATCTAAGTCCCATAACTCTGTAACGACATATCGAATGAACCTGAAAATCGAAAGGCGGCTTCCTCTCCACAGTCAAATCATAATGTATGAATATCATGAAAATCCGTTGACGCATATTCAAGTTATTGCGTTCCATGCGCCTATATTTTGCCCTTGGCTTAACATGTATGTGCATATAACCCACCCCCCCTTCCTATTACACACAATATCTCGGTTTTGCGACAAAAAAGTTAAAAACCCGTTACATATGTCAAAGAACATCCTTTCTACTTGAAGTATACAAAATTTCAAAACATTTCGACCAGAAATAGATTTTTAAATAATTTTTAAATATTTTAGTATATTTTCACTGTATTTTAAAAATCTAAGTCCCATAACTCTGTAACGACAAATTGGATGAACCTGAAAATCGAAAGGCGGCTTCCTCTCCACAGTCCAATCATTATGTATGAATTTGGTGAAAATCCGTTGACGTATATTCAAGTTATTGCGTTCCATAGGCGGACGGACAGACGGACGGACAGACGGACGGACTTCGTCATACCATAATACGACCCGTCAAATGACGGGCGTATAAAAAGTAGGTCAAGGTCATTTTATGAAAGTTTGATCAATGATACATCCAATATGCAAGTTTGGTACATGTAACACTTATACTTTGCTCAATATTGGCTTTTAAAGGCAAAATCACTCAAGCGGAAAAAGTAGGTCAAGGTCATTTTATGAAAGTTTGATCAAAGATACATCCAATATGCAAGTTTGGTACATGAAGCACTTATACTTTGCTCAATATTGGCTTTTAAAGGCAAAATCACTCAAGCGGAAAAAGTAGGTCAAGGTCATTTTATGAAAGTTTGATCAAAGATACATCCAATATGCAAGTTTGGTACATGTAGCACTTATACTTTTCTCAATATTGGCTTTTAAAAGCAAAATCACTTAAGTGGAAAAAGTAGGTCAGATGCTGCACCCAATTCATGGGTCCATCTCGGCATCCAAAGATGAATCACTTGTGCAAGTTTGGTTACTGTAACATAAGAACTTTGTCAGATACTGAGCTACCCCAAACTTCTTAACCAAGTCACTCAAGCGGAAAATGTAGGTTAGATGCTGCATCCGATACATGGGTTCACCTCAGCATCAAAAGATGAATCACTTGTGCAAGTTTGGTTAATGTAGCATCAGTATTTTGTCAGATACTGAGCTACCCCGAACTTCTAAACCAAGTCACTCAAGCGGAAAATGTAGGTCAGATGCTGCATCTGATGCATGGGTTCACCTCAGCATCCAAAGATGAATCACTTGTGCAAGTTTGGTTAATGTAGCATCAGTACTTTGTCAGATACTGAGCTACCCCAAACTTCTTAACTAAGCCACTCTGAGCTACCCCAAACTTCTTAACCAAGTCAGTCAAGCGGAAAATGTAGGTCAGATGCAGCATCCGATGCATGGGTTCACCTCAGCATCCAAAGATGAATCACTTGTGCAAGTTTGGTTACTGTAGCATCAGTACTTTGTCAGATACTGAGCTACCCCAAACTTCTTTACAAGACGGGGACGCGGACACGGACACGGACACGCGGGGGTATAGCATAAGCTCACTCAACTTCGTCGAGGTGAGCTAAAAATTGGAGACCCATCACCCTTTTAAATGTAGACTTCAACATAACTTCTGCTGTAAAATCAAAAAGGCTTAAATCACACTTAAACAAAATTATTAGTCCAACTCAAACAGGCTTTGTCAAGGGTCGTTACATAGGAGAAAGCTCGAGGGTTGTAAATGAAATTATAGAAAAATCAGACAAAAATAATATTGGGGGTATCTTGGTAATGCTTGATTTCGAGAAAGCGTTTGATACTTTAGAGTGGTCTTTTATTGAAAAATGCTTAAAATTCTATGGTTTCAGTGATTTTTCCTTGATTGTTTTAAAACTCTTTACTCAGATGAGTTAAAGAAGATTCTGACGATAATCTCAACAGCACTCACAATAGAGCACCAAATTGAGCATCGACGGACCCCCAGATGTAACAGCAACAGTTGAAAATAACGGTTATCTTTCCTCCTTCTTCCCAGAGACACAAGGCGTTAGACAAGGGGACCCCTTGCCTCCTTACATTTTTATAATTTGTATTGAATTACTTAGCGCAGCAATTAAATATGACCCAAATATCAAATGATATAGTATAATACTTAAAAAAAGTAGGTCAAGGTCATTTTATGAAAGATTGATCAAAGATACATCCAATATTCAAGTTTTACTTTGCTCAATATTGGCTTTATAGAGCAAAACCACTCAAGCGGAAAAAGTAGGTCAAGGTCATTTTATGAAAGATTGATCAAAGATACATCCAATATGCAAGTTTGGTACATGTATCACTTATACTTTGCTCAATATTGGCTTTTAAAGGCAAAATCACTCAAGCGGAAAAAGTAGGTCGAGGTCATTTTATGAAAGTTTGATCAAAGATACATCTAATATGCAAGTTTGGAACATCTAGCACTTATACTTTGCTCAATATTGGCTTTATAGAGCAAAATCACTCAAGTGGAAAAAGTAGGTCAAGGTCATTTTATGAAAGATTGATCAAAGATACATCCAATATGCAAGTTTGGTACATGTATCACTTATACTTTGCTCAATATTGGCTTTTAAAGGCAAAATCACTCAAGCGGAAAAAGTAGGTCGAGGTCATTTTATGAAAGTTTGATCAAAGATACATTTAATATGCAAGTTTGGAACATCTAGCACTTATACTTTGCTCAATATTGGCTTTTAAAGGCAAAATCACTCAAGCGGAAAAAGTAGGTCAAGGTCATTTTATGAAAGTTTGATCAAAGATACATCCAATATGCAAGTTTGGTACATGTAGCACTTATACTTTTCTCAATATTGGCTTTTAAAAGCAAAATCACTTAAGTGGAAAAAGTAGGTCAGATGCTGCACCCAATTCATGGGTCCATCTCGGCATCCAAAGATGAATCACTTGTGCAAGTTTGGTTACTGTAACATAAGAACTTTGTCAGATACTGAGCTACCCCAAACTTCTTAACCAAGTCACTCAAGCGGAAAATGTAGGTTAGATGCTGCATCCGATACATGGGTTCACCTCAGCATCAAAAGATGAATCATTTGTGCAAGTTTGGTTAATGTAGCATCAGTATTTTGTCAGATACTGAGCTACCCCGAACTTCTAAACCAAGTCACTCAAGCGGAAAATGTAGGTCAGATGCTGCATCTGATGCATGGGTTCACCTCAGCATCCAAAGATGAATCACTTGTGCAAGTTTGGTTAATGTAGCATCAGTACTTTGTCAGATACTGAGCTACCCCAAACTTCTTAACTAAGCCACTCTGAGCTACCCCAAACTTCTTAACCAAGTCAGTCAAGCGGAAAATGTAGGTCAGATGCAGCATCCGATGCATGGGTTCACCTCAGCATCCAAAGATGAATCACTTGTGCAAGTTTGGTTAATGTAGCATCAGTACTTTGTCAGATACTGAGCTACCCCAAACTTCTTAACCAAGCAACTCTGAGCTACCCCAAACTTCTTAACCAAGTCAGTCAAGCGGAAAATGTAGGTCAGATGCAGCATCCGATGCATGGGTTCACCTCAGCATCCAAAGATGAACCACTTGTGCAAGTTTGGTTACTGTAGCATCAGTACTTTGCCAAATACTGAGCTACCCCAAACTTCTTTACAAGACGGGGACGCGGACACGGACACGGACACGCGGGGGTATAGCATAAGCTCACTCAACTTCGTCGAGGTGAGCTAAAAATTGGAGACCCATCACCCTTTTAAATGTAGACTTCAACATAACTTCTGCTGTAAAATCAAAAAGGCTTAAATCACACTTAAACAAAATTATTAGTCCAACTCAAACAGGCTTTGTCAAGGGTCGTTACATAGGAGAAAGCTCGAGGGTTGTAAATGAAATTATAGAAAAATCAGACAAAAATAATATTGGGGGTATCTTGGTAATGCTTGATTTCGAGAAAGCGTTTGATACTTTAGAGTGGTCTTTTATTGAAAAATGCTTAAAATTCTATGGTTTCAGTGATTTTTCCTTGATTGTTTTAAAACTCTTTACTCAGATGAGTTAAAGAAGATTCTGACGATAATCTCAACAGCACTCACAATAGAGCACCAAATTGAGCATCGACGGACCCCCAGATGTAACAGCAACAGTTGAAAATAACGGTTATCTTTCCTCCTTCTTCCCAGAGACACAAGGCGTTAGACAAGGGGACCCCTTGCCTCCTTACATTTTTATAATTTGTATTGAATTACTTAGCGCAGCAATTAAATATGACCCAAATATCAAATGATATACTATAATACTTAAACAAGAGCCCCAGGGGGCACAACGCTCACCTGATACCCATGCACGCTCTAATTGACATACTGACATTGAATACTGATAGTGCCAGTACCAGGATTTTAGCCCACAACCTTTCTAAAAAGATTTTTGCCGGATGCAGAGAAGTTTTTTTTTCAGACAACCTTTGAAAGTACAAAAAATAAAAAATAGCCACATTTCAAAACAATAACTTTTTTACTGATTTGAAAAGACGGATAAAGTGGTCCAACGTCATATGCCCAGCTAGTATAGTTCAATTATGCAACATCAAAAATAAAATCATATTGTACATTAATGTGCAGCAGAAAAAGAATAAAACAATGAAACGATTTCATAAATTAAGTTTATTTAAAATTGAACACAAAACCTTTCATTATTGATAGCTAGCATGCCAGAAATTATAAAGCCTGTGTTTGTGAAACGAGAATGCCCCCGGCGGCATCTTTGTTAGTATAAAGGCCATTTTCTGTTAAGTATGTGAGAGGTCAGGGTCAGCGCAATATTGGTATCAATGGAAAGATCTTGTCACAAGGAATACACATGTAAAAATTGAAACCTCTATCACTAACCATTCAAAAGTTATGCCCAATGTTAAAGTTTTTGAGAAGTATGTCAAAGGTCAAGGTTATGGTCACGAGGTCAAAAATTTTGGTATCAGTGGAAAGGTATTGTCACAAGGAATACACATGTGAAATATGAAACCTCTATCACCAGCTTCCATTTAAAAGTTATGCCCAATGTTAAAGTTTTTCGGAAAACAGACAGACAAACAGACAGACGAACAGGCCAAAAACCAATGCTCCCGAATCTTTAATTCCAGGGGCATAAACAACAAAGATTTTTCGGTTTTGCCTTTATTCATATTAAAGTATACTGAAATCTATGAATGCTTTTGAATAGTATTGATTTCATCTCAAATACATGAAACGTACAGTTAAAATCGTTTTAATCCAATATTTATCAATTCAAGTGAGTTGTGCTGCTTGTGCAGAAATTGGGCCAGTTTGTTTTCCAAAAAGCAGTGTATGGTGTATCAAACCTCATGACCCAGTGAAGCCACTTGAACAAATAATTTTCAGTGAATATGCTGAAATGCGGCGCTTCTTGCCTATGCATATAATTTCAACAGGCGAGAAGGAGCGTCGCATTTCAGCATACGCTGTTCAACAACTCAAGTGATTTCTCTAGGTTTCGTAGTTTGAAACAAATTAAAAGGCCCATGAAATTGTTAAGGTTGTCCAACTAGCAGACCTACAACATCGTTATTTACTGTTAAAAAATTGTTTTACCTCATCAAAGGTCTGTTACACGGACAAGTTGTTAGCGGAGAGAGTTCATGAAATGTATCGGTTGCATAGGATTTGCCGACAAAAAGTTATTTGGTCCGATAAAAACTCATCATGTATCTATTATTTGAACAGATAAAAATTCCCAAATGTCTTATCACAGGAACCTGTCATTTTATGAGAGAAAATGTTTTATTATTCACAACCTCAGGCCTCTGTGTTCCTCTTAGAAATATTATACATACAAGATGTCGAACACAGTGGCTTATGGTTGTAAATAATAATTTATTTACTCTATTTAAACAACAGCTTTCTGTGGTCCAACATTTCATAGGAAGATTTCAGGAACTCTGAACTGAATTATTTATTTCAAGAATTTCAGATATTAAATGTCCTATGCATTCTCAAAATCCGGAGGAAGAGATTACTCATTAGACGTTTCTTCAAGAAATCAGTCCGTAAATTACTTCATCTAAGACAGTCTAAGACAGAGGAAATTCGAGCAAACTTTATGCATGATAACAAGTTGCAAGTGTTCCAAGTACATGAATGATAACCATTATGAAAGTGTTCCAAGTATAATGCACATTTCATTAAATAAAAATCTATTCCGTTTGCACTGTATCACCTGAAATGTATCGCAGTACTAAAGGTATCACATTTCTACATGGGGAATCCCCTTCAGGTGTAATCCAAGGAAATCGTTTTAGCGGGGAATCCCCTCAGTTTTGACTGGTGAACAGGGCAGAATAAAAGGTGTCACACCATTGGTCAAAACTATTGAAAATTTTAAAATAGCACATGAAATCAATGTACCATACCCTGTAGTCGGGATAAATTGAGTTTTGAACCTGTTTTTGTCTTTTATGCAAACTATTGATCGATTTAAAAATAGATGAAATTTGTAAAATTTTCGAAATGGATAGAGGGGTGATGTAAAAAAGTGGAATTTGTGAGAAAACGGTATGCATGACCCCCCTTTTTTCTATTATTTTTATGTGTGTCAAAGGTGTCCAAATCCAACGAGACCAAATTCATAATTATTGAATGAAGGATTGGAAGTCACTCAAATTGAGCTAAATGATTGATCATACAAAGAAGGTTTTTATTTCTTTGGATGACACCTTCAGGTACACGGCAAAACATGGCCGCTTTTGAAATCTTGTTCCCGACTTTAAAAATAAAATTCTAAATAAGTATAAAGAATTTAAATAATTGAATCATATCACATAAAAGGTCAATCAATAAGACATTGAAGCATGTGTCACTTGTTGAATTATCAGCTGTAACTATGGATGAAAGGTCGATCAAAAAATGATTAATCATACAAAGAAAGTTTTTTTCCTGTAGTTGCACCTGAAGCATTGGGCATGGAAAACATACATTATACCTATGTACAATCTTAAACAAGAGGCCCAGGGGCCACAACGCTCACCTGAAAGCTACGTAAACTAAGCATATCAAACAAAAAGAAGTTTGTAAGAGGAAAATAACCAGACTTCAGAGTGGAACAAAAATTAACAACACTTCTTAAAGACATCTCTCTAGATCATCCTGATGCTTTCGGTATGTCGATACGTGCTTCCGTTCTGAAGAAGTTTGTCAAATGACGGTACTTCCCATGACCTATTTTTGCCCGTGGTGGTGCCATCTGTTGACAGATCCGGACAAAAAACAACAATACTTGTAGGGGACCATGAGTACTTCATTCCTACCAAGTCTCATGAAAATCTGTTCAGCGGTTCTGGGGAAGAAGTTGAATATGTATGAAAATCATCTCCCCCCTTCTTCTTGAGTAATAAATTACAGCCTTCTCCCCCTCCTTTTACTACGTTATGTAAATGTGAAGTTCTGTTTTTACATTAATATTTTGAGCTGCTCTCAATATTTTAATTTTAAAGTTATATATCTTAGTCTTCACAAGATGAATTTGAAAATACTTATTCATCTTTTTTGAATTATTTAATTTCCTTTTGCATACTCATCTAATAATTTAAAATATATAACATTCAAATGAATCGATAATCCAAGAATACATATATCTATATTAAAGAAAGACAACTCTTGCATACATGAGTTCTGCTGCCTCTTATACGAAACTAAAGTTACCAGGGTTTAAAATTCCTGATATAGATAAAAGAAGTACCAGAACTTGAACCCACAAGCCTTGGGTCCATGTGCACAGTAAACATATCTATTCATGATTGAAAAAATACTGATAAAATTCTGTTCAGCAGTTCTGGAGAAGAAGTTGAATATGTATGAAAATCACCCCCCCCCCCCCTTTCCTTTTCACATAAGAAAAAATATTCATAAAAAATCAAAAAAAAAAAAATTTTAGTATGAAATACATATCAAAGCAATGCTCAGGTGAGCTAAAAATTGTTGGGGTCCCGCCGGGGTTTGAAGCCACTCCCCATGGGTCCATTGGGCATGGAAAACATACATTATACCTATGTACAATCTTAAAAAATATTTCTTAAAAATGCAAAAGTGGATATCTTGACAAAATTCTTTCACTTGTAGGGTACCATGCATGAGTACCTCATACCTACAAATTGTCATGACAATCTGAAGAGTGGTTATAGAAAAGAAGCAGAAAATGTATGAAAATCACCCCCCCCCCCTTCCTTTTTTACATTATAAATAAATTCATAAAAAATCAAAAAAATAAAATTTAAGCATAAAATACATATCAAAGCATTAAGTAAGTTAAATATGATAAATATGTACTAAATGAGTGTGTAAAATCATACACTTATTGAGTTATTTAAAGAAATAGTGCAAAAATGTGCATTTCTGACAAAGTCCGAAAAGACGTCAAAAACGCGTCAAAAAGTTGACTTCGAAGTGGAACCAAAAATAACAACACTTCTTAAGACATCTCTCTAGATCATCCTGATGCTTTCGGTTTGTCGATACATGCTTCGGTTCTGAAGAAGAAGTTTGTCAAAGGAGGGTACCCCCTGTGACCTACTTTTGGCTGTGGTGGCGCCACCTGTTGACAGATCCGGACGAAAAACAACAACACTTGTAGGGGACCATTAGTACTTCATACCTACCAAGTTTCATCAAAATCCCTTCAGCCGTTCTGAAGAAGAAGTTGAAAATGTGAAAAGTTTACGACGGACGACGACGACGACGGACGCCACGCTATAACAATAGCTCACTTTGAGCCTATGGCTCAGGTGAGCTAAAAAGGGGAAAAAATTTTGTTGGGGTCCCGCCGGGGTTTGAAGCCACTCCCCATGGGTCCATTGGGCATGGAAAACATACATTATACCTATGTACAATCTTAAAAAATATTCCTTAAAAATCCAAAAGTGGATATCTTGACAAAATTCTTTCACTTGTAGGGTACCATGCATGAGTACCTCATACCTACAAATTGTCATGACAATCTGAAGAGTGGTTATAGAAAAGAAGCAGAAAATGTATGAAAATCACCCCCCCCCTTCCTTTTTTACATAAGAAATAAATTCATAAAAAATCAAAAAAATAAAATTTAAGCATAAAATACATATCAAAGCATTAAGTAAGTTAAATATGATAAATATGTACTAAATGAGTGTGTAAAATCATACACTTATTGAGTTATTTAAAGAAATAGTGCAAAAATGTGCATTTCTGACAAAGTCCGAAAAGACGTCAAAAACGCGTCAAAAAGGAGAAGGTACGTTATGGGCCAATATCGGCCCTATCTGAGAAATGAAGCAAACTTTGAACAATGAAAATACAAGATTTACAGAATGTAAATCAGTTTAAATTTTGAGAATCGGATATTCCGTTGCGATTTTATAGCAATTTGAAAACACGTAGGTAAGCTTACTGTTTCACTGACTTTGACGTCATGTGACGTTATGATCACGTCATGATATAACGTTGTGAGATAACAAATTGCTGTATTCTTACATTATTCATAATGATTGTTTTGCTCAAGTTTTTGCCATGAAACGATTTCATGAATCCTCGAAAATCTGCGATTGATAAAGTATTGTACGTCGTCTTTTAGCTTCTGGGTTATTCTTGGAGACTGTCTCATTTTAATGCTATAACTGATTCTAGATTTGAAGGGAATTATGATGTTTTTAAAAATCATATCCGTGCATATATTACACAGTCATTCAAACGAATGAAAAGACAGAGATATTACCGCTTAAATTTGAGATGGGGGATATAGTGAATATCAGAAAGTCAAAGAGTCTGGGCGAGCGACTAGGGTACATCCCTGTCCAATGGGGTCCAGGGCGTTCCTGAAGGGGAACGGAAAATTATCTTACGGCGATTGACCGTTTTGTTTGTTGAAGGCGGTATTGAAATAGCGATTTGAAATCTTTATCATGATTATTGGATTGTTATGAAAAGCTATATTTTTATATAATCGAGAATTATCTTATGAGCAAAGCAAGCCAGTGATTTTTAGGGGGGGGGGGGCACTTCCCTTGCTGCAAGGGTATGTTGACTTACTTAGTATAATTTCAGAAAAAGCCGGAGATTCTTTTAGAGCAAATTAGAACAACAAACAGTTACATGGCGAGCGGCCGGGGGACAGAGAAAATAATTATCCGAAAGTTCGACATCAAAACTCAAGTAAAAGTCGTCCACCAAATGCGAATGTACCTTATTTACCGGTTGTTGTTGTTGTTTTTTTTTTTCGTTGTTTGTTTGTTGTTGTTGTTGTTGTTGTTTTTTGTTGGGGGGGGGGGTATTTTTTGTTGTGCTGGCGTCCCAAACGCCCATCTTAATACGCCGACCCTTACTTTGTTTAATATATTATGTATATTTATATATCTAGCTGCAATTAATGAATTAGGAATATACGAATGAAACATAAAATGAAACAAACGAATAGAATAAATCTTGCGTATGCAGTTATCACAGCCGTTGCAAGAAACTAAGAAAGATGGCGCCACTGAAAGAATTCGATGAAATCACGGGCATACAGAACACAAGGAGTACAATATAAATATAATCCCCTTATAATACATTTAAACTTTTTTGTATTGTAAGTGGGGGAATTTATTTTGTACTCTGTGTACTGTAGCCCCTGTGAGTAAATTTGGATTTATTGATGTATTTACGAGAAGTCACAAGATTGCGAGAAAGCTACCAAAAGACAGACGCAGACTATATTTTAAACTAATGTATATCAGGGTGATGTACTTTTCCAAAACAGTGTGTATTTGGTTTGGTTTGGGTTTTCTTTCACCTAAACATCCAAAAATGCACATGGTTCACTAAATGAACAGTTTGTTATTATTTTACATTTGTATCGAATCGCTGGCATATTTTTTTGTTTATATAAAATCGATATGCTATTTCATAATTTAAACGCGGAAACTGTTGGTGATGGTGGGGTGGGGGAGAGGGATTGTGGGGTGGGGGAGAGGGATTCGGAACCCCTTTAGATCATATAGTACGGCAGTCTTTCAAATATACTAACGTTAACACAATTAAAGCCTCCGTTCCACTGCTATTCCGCTGTACCTACGACCATTCCCGACCGCAATTTTCACAAGAGCGGGTAAAACTTTACCGACTTTTTCATTTTATTCTTGACATCATGCTCTATTCCCGACCAATTCCCGATTAATTTGTGACCGATTCAAGTTTCATCGCGGACTTACTCACGCTTTAGCCGCTCTACTCACGATCATATTGCCGACCAAGTCCCGTTCTACCCGATCAAACTCCGATCTATTCCTGTCCAAAACCCTATCTCTTCCCGATGCAATCCCGATCTATTACCGACTGTCCCCGACGTATTCCCGCTCAAAACATAATTTCTAACTTAAACTGATCTAATTTGCCATCCAATCTTCTTTCTATAGAAGCCTATATTTCTCGTTTTGACCATGCCTTACCCAAAAGTGTCGCGATCAAAATTTAAAAAAAAATCCTTACTTAAAAAGTGGCATTGGATAGCCAAGAATCGTCGCCGCGACATTTTGATAATCAGGGGCGTAGCTGCCTATACGCCAGCACGCCGTGGCGAGCACATCGCGGAGTTAGAAAACAAAAATGTACACGGAATTCTCAGAGAGAAAGATTCTGTGAAATTTATGTAAAATAGCCCACAAGCAGATTGTCTCCCGCCATACAATTTACACTTCAAATATCGCCATCTTCTCTAAAATTGCATTTTTTTTTTAGAAAAAATACCAATTCCTTTTGGTAAGTCTTTTTTATATGCATGTTTCGGAAATGAATCCTCATCATTGTTACTTCAAGTAATTACGATTCAAAGATGATAAAATAATTAAAAAGTATAGCGCCCACATGAAATCAGACAACTTTTTCGTCAAAAGTGAGCGGCTTCAATTTTTTAGTAGTACCGAGGCGTTATCAAATAAAAAAAATGTGGCCAACTGCTCACCTCCATTTTTCTCTGAAAATTCAGAATGATGAGACAGGTTTCTTTTTAAATGACCTGTTCAGCGTTTGTGCATTTGACTTTATTTAACTAAACTTTTTCCACGTCTATCAATGACATAATTTTATCCTTGAAAGATGGATTCAAGTCAATTTTTGCAGTTCCTTAATATTGAGAGTAATTTCTTATGAAAAAATAGTCTCACTTTTGTAAAGATGTAATCTACAAAGCAAGGATTTGGGTTGAAATTTTGAAAATTTTCTCGGGGGAGGCCCCCGAACCCCCACCTGCAGGAGGGGTGACCCCCTCCCGCACCCTCCCTCTCTAGGCGCTTCGCCTCGGATGAAGCCTTCGGCTTCATATGTTTTACATATTTCGCGTGCACTTCAAAAAGCTCTAGCTACGCCCCTGATAATAAGTATTTTGAACAAATCATTATCAGCGAGAGGAGAAAGTGAATGAAGTAGGTGTTCATATGTCGAATACAATGTAGTAAATAGTAGTTTTATTGTAAACAATCACATCTAATATTAACCTGAATACTTTAATATGCTTAAATTCGGATCGAGGGGATGAAGGAACAAAAGATATAATTTCAATAAACTGACAAAGGTAAAATTGGAAGAATTCTCAAATACATGTATGTTACTTTGGCCTTGCATGCAACTGCATTTTCTTACATCCCAATCAGTTATAGTGGATTCGTGATCCTTGAATCAACGAATCTAAATTCTGGTTAACTTGCTCGATTTTTTTTACTATTTTACTCCTAAAATTTAAGTTATTTTACCGGCGAAGATTTTATGCGACATGCTCGGTGAACACCTACCCTCTGCAATGTATGTTAATATAATATATCAATGTTAAGTCTTTTTGTTTGTTTGTTTTTACTACAAACGTTTATAAATCAAACCGAATTTCAAGAGAAAACCAATTCCTGATTTGAATATGTCACGCCAGTGCATGCACCTGCGGTGTCAAGTAAATGACGTCATTATAATGACGTCATAACGCTGTGCCGACGTGGTCCATGCATTCTCCATATTCGTTCTACGCAAGACAAATCATTAATTTTCAACTAGAGCAAGAGCGTCTGCTACTAATTTTTCACCTTTAATCGACAGATATTGAGGTTATTGATTCATTTTTCTACTTTTATTTTTAGCAGATCGTCTTGCTCTATATGGAATTCTCGAAAATATATGTGAATTTCTAGAGAAAAATCCGGATTTGTTAATCCTTCCTTGGTTTGATGAGCTACAATTTCGTAGTGGTGCATCAAGATGAAAAGCGCCTTTTATGTATATATGTAATTGATCTTGTAGATAAATAAAATAAACACAGTTGATCAATTTTCACGATTTGAATTTCTCAGGAAACAACAGGGCCGATATGGGGTCTTAATGTACCTTCTCCTTTGACTTCGAAGTGGAACCAAAAATAACAACACTTCTTAAGACATCTCTCTAGATCATCCTGATGCTTTCGGTTTGTCGATACATGCTTCGGTTCTGAAGAAGAAGTTTGTCAAAGGAGGGTACCCCCTGTGACCTACTTTTGGCTGTGGTGGCGCCACCTGTTGACAGATCCGGACGAAAAACAACAACACTTGTAGGAGACCATTAGTACTTCATACCTACCAAGTTTCATCAAAATCCCTTCAGCCGTTCTGAAGAAGAAGTTGAAAATGTGAAAAGTTTACGACGGACGACGACGGACGACGACGACGGACGACGGACGCCACGCTATAACAATAGCTCACTTTGAGCCTATGGCTCAGGTGAGCTAAAAAGGGGAAAAAAATTTTGTTGGGGTCCCGCCGGGGTTTGAAGCCACTCCCCATGGGTCCATTGGGCATGGAAAACATACATTATACCTATGTACAATCTTAAAAAATATTCCTTAAAAATCCAAAAGTGGATATCTTGACAAAATTCTTTCACTTGTAGGGTACCATGCATGAGTACCTCATACCTACAAATTGTCATGACAATCTGAAGAGTGGTTATAGAAAAGAAGCAGAAAATGTATGAAAATCACCCCCCCCCCCCTTCCTTTTTTACATTAGAAATAAATTCACAAAAAATCAAAAAAATAAAATTTAAGCATAAAATACATATCAAAGCATTAAGTAAGTTAAATATGATAAATATGTACTAAATGAGTGTGTAAAATCATACACTTATTGAGTTATTTAAAGAAATAGTGCAAAAATGTGCATTTCTGACAAAGTCCGAAAAGACGTCAAAAACGCGTCAAAAATTTGACTTCGAAGTGGAACCAAAAATAACAACACTTCTTAAGACATCTCTCTAGATCATCCTGATGCTTTCGATTTGTCGATACATGCTTCGGTTCTGAAGAAGAAGTTTGTCAAAGGAGGGTACCCCCTGTGACCTACTTTTGGCTGTGGTGGCGCCACCTGTTGACAGATCCGGACGAAAAACAACAACACTTGTAGGGGACCATTAGTACTTCATACCTACCAAGTTTCATCAAAATCCCTTCAGCCGTTCTGAAGAAGAAGTTGAAAATGTGAAAAGTTTACGACGGACGACGACGGATGACGACGACGACGGACGCCACGCTATAACAATAGCTCACTTTGAGCCTATGGCTCAGGTGAGCTAAAAAGGGGAAAAAATTTTGTTGGGGTCCCGCCGGGGTTTGAAGCCACTCCCCATGGGTCCATTGGGCATGGAAAACATACATTATACCTATGTACAATCTTAAAAAATATTCCTTAAAAATCCAAAAGTGGATATCTTGACAAAATTCTTTCACTTGTAGGGTACCATGCATGAGTACCTCATACCTACAAATTGTCATGACAATCTGAAGAGTGGTTATAGAAAAGAAGCAGAAAATGTATGAAAATCACCCCCCCCCCCCCCTTCCTTTTTTACATAAGAAATAAATTCATAAAAAATCAAAAAAATAAAATTTAAGCATAAAATACATATCAAAGCATTAAGTAAGTTAAATATGATAAATATGTACTAAATGAGTGTGTAAAATCATACACTTATTGAGTTATTTAAAGAAATAGTGCAAAAATGTGCATTTCTGACAAAGTCCGAAAAGACGTCAAAAACGCGTCAAAAATTTGACTTCGAAGTGGAACCAAAAATAACAACACTTCTTAAGACATCTCTCTAGATCATCCTGATGCTTTCGGTTTGTCGATACATGCTTCGGTTCTGAAGAAGAAGTTTGTCAAAGGAGGGTACCCCCTGTGACCTACTTTTGGCTGTGGTGGCGCCACCTGTTGACAGATCCGGACGAAAAACAACAACACTTGTAGGAGACCATTAGTACTTCATACCTACCAAGTTTCATCAAAATCCCTTCAGCCGTTCTGAAGAAGAAGTTGAAAATGTGAAAAGTTTACGACGGACGACGACGGACGACGACGACGGACGACGGACGCCACGCTATAACAATAGCTCACTTTGAGCCTATGGCTCAGGTGAGCTAAAAAGGGGAAAAAAATTTTGTTGGGGTCCCGCCGGGGTTTGAAGCCACTCCCCATGGGTCCATTGGGCATGGAAAACATACATTATACCTATGTACAATCTTAAAAAATATTCCTTAAAAATCCAAAAGTGGATATCTTGACAAAATTCTTTCACTTGTAGGGTACCATGCATGAGTACCTCATACCTACAAATTGTCATGACAATCTGAAGAGTGGTTATAGAAAAGAAGCAGAAAATGTATGAAAATCACCCCCCCCCCTTCCTTTTTTACATTAGAAATAAATTCATAAAAAATCAAAAAAATAAAATTTAAGCATAAAATACATATCAAAGCATTAAGTAAGTTAAATATGATAAATATGTACTAAATGAGTGTGTAAAATCATACACTTATTGAGTTATTTAAAGAAATAGTGCAAAAATGTGCATTTCTGACAAAGTCCGAAAAGACGTCAAAAACGCGTCAAAAATTTGACTTCGAAGTGGAACCAAAAATAACAACACTTCTTAAGACATCTCTCTAGATCATCCTGATGCTTTCGGTTTGTCGATACATGCTTCGGTTCTGAAGAAGAAGTTTGTCAAAGGAGGGTACCCCCTGTGACCTACTTTTGGCTGTGGTGGCGCCACCTGTTGACAGATCCGGACGAAAAACAACAACACTTGTAGGGGACCATTAGTACTTCATACCTACCAAGTTTCATCAAAATCCCTTTAGCCGTTCTGAAGAAGAAGTTGAAAATGTGAAAAGTTTACGACGGACGACGACGGATGACGATGACGACGGACGCCACGCTATAACAATAGCTCACTTTGAGCCTATGGCTCAGGTGAGCTAAAAAGGGGAAAAAAATTTTGTTGGGGTCCCGCCGGGGTTTGAAGCCACTCCCCATGGGTCCATTGGGCATGGAAAACATACATTATACCTATGTACAATCTTAAAAAATATTCCTTAAAAATCCAAAAGTGGATATCTTGACAAAATTCTTTCACTTGTAGGGTACCATGCATGAGTACCTCATACCTACAAATTGTCATGACAATCTGAAGAGTGGTTATAGAAAAGAAGCAGAAAATGTATGAAAATCACCCCCCCCCCCCCTTCCTTTTTTACATTAGAAATAAATTCATAAAAAATCAAAAAAATAAAATTTAAGCATAAAATACATATCAAAGCATTAAGTAAGTTAAATATGATAAATATGTACTAAATGAGTGTGTAAAATCATACACTTATTGAGTTATTTAAAGAAATAGTGCAAAAATGTGCATTTCTGACAAAGTCCGAAAAGACGTCAAAAACGCGTCAAAAATTTGACTTCAAAGTGGAACCAAAAATAACAACACTTCTTAAGACATCTCTCTAGATCATCCTGATGCTTTCGGTTTGTCGATACATGCTTCGGTTCTGAAGAAGAAGTTTGTCAAAGGAGGGTACCCCCTGTGACCTACTTTTGGCTGTGGTGGCGCCACCTGTTGACAGATCTTGACGAAAAACAACAACACTTGTAGGGGACCATTAGTACTTCATACCTACCAAGTTTCATCAAAATCCCTTCAGCCGTTCTGAAGAAGAAGTTGAAAATGTGAAAAGTTTACGACGGACGACGACGGATGACGACGACGACGGACGCCACGCTATAACAATAGCTCACTTTGAGCCTATGGCTCAGGTGAGCTAAAAAGGGGAAAAAATTTTGTTGGGGTCCCGCCGGGGTTTGAAGCCACTCCCCATGGGTCCATTGGGCATGGAAAACATACATTATACCTATGTACAATCTTAAAAAATATTCCTTAAAAATCCAAAAGTGGATATCTTGACAAAATTCTTTCACTTGTAGGGTACCATGCATGAGTACCTCATACCTACAAATTGTCATGACAATCTGAAGAGTGGTTATAGAAAAGAAGCAGAAAATGTATGAAAATCACCCCCCCCCCCCCCTTCCTTTTTTACATAAGAAATAAATTCATAAAAAATCAAAAAAATAAAATTTAAGCATAAAATACATATCAAAGCATTAAGTAAGTTAAATATGATAAATATGTACTAAATGAGTGTGTAAAATCATACACTTATTGAGTTATTTAAAGAAATAGTGCAAAAATGTGCATTTCTGACAAAGTCCGAAAAGACGTCAAAAACGCGTCAAAAATTTGACTTCGAAGTGGAACCAAAAATAACAACACTTCTTAAGACATCTCTCTAGATCATCCTGATGCTTTCGGTTTGTCGATACATGCTTCGGTTCTGAAGAAGAAGTTTGTCAAAGGAGGGTACCCCCTGTGACCTACTTTTGGCTGTGGTGGCGCCACCTGTTGACAGATCCGGACGAAAAACAACAACACTTGTAGGAGACCATTAGTACTTCATACCTACCAAGTTTCATCAAAATCCCTTCAGCCGTTCTGAAGAAGAAGTTGAAAATGTGAAAAGTTTACGACGGACGACGACGGACGACGACGACGGACGACGGACGCCACGCTATAACAATAGCTCACTTTGAGCCTATGGCTCAGGTGAGCTAAAAAGGGGAAAAAAATTTTGTTGGGGTCCCGCCGGGGTTTGAAGCCACTCCCCATGGGTCCATTGGGCATGGAAAACATACATTATACCTATGTACAATCTTAAAAAATATTCCTTAAAAATCCAAAAGTGGATATCTTGACAAAATTCTTTCACTTGTAGGGTACCATGCATGAGTACCTCATACCTACAAATTGTCATGACAATCTGAAGAGTGGTTATAGAAAAGAAGCAGAAAATGTATGAAAATCACCCCCCCCCCCCTTCCTTTTTTACATTAGAAATAAATTCATAAAAAATCAAAAAAATAAAATTTAAGCATAAAATACATATCAAAGCATTAAGTAAGTTAAATATGATAAATATGTACTAAATGAGTGTGTAAAATCATACACTTATTGAGTTATTTAAAGAAATAGTGCAAAAATGTGCATTTCTGACAAAGTCCGAAAAGACGTCAAAAACGCGTCAAAAATTTGACTTCGAAGTGGAACCAAAAATAACAACACTTCTTAAGACATCTCTCTAGATCATCCTGATGCTTTCGGTTTGTCGATACATGCTTCGGTTCTGAAGAAGAAGTTTGTCAAAGGAGGGTACCCCCTGTGACCTACTTTTGGCTGTGGTGGCGCCACCTGTTGACAGATCCGGACGAAAAACAACAACACTTGTAGGGGACCATTAGTACTTCATACCTACCAAGTTTCATCAAAATCCCTTCAGCCGTTCTGAAGAAGAAGTTGAAAATGTGAAAAGTTTACGACGGACGACGACGACGACGGACGCCACGCTATAACAATAGCTCACTTTGAGCCTATGGCTCAGGTGAGCTAAAAAGGGGAAAAAATTTTGTTGGGGTCCCGCCGGGGTTTGAAGCCACTCCCCATGGGTCCATTGGGCATGGAAAACATACATTATACCTATGTACAATCTTAAAAAATATTCCTTAAAAATCCAAAAGTGGATATCTTGACAAAATTCTTTCACTTGTAGGGTACCATGCATGAGTACCTCATACCTACAAATTGTCATGACAATCTGAAGAGTGGTTATAGAAAAGAAGCAGAAAATGTATGAAAATCACCCCCTCCCCTTCCTTTTTTACATAAGAAATAAATTCATAAAAAATCAAAAAAATAAAATTTAAGCATAAAATACATATCAAAGCATTAAGTAAGTTAAATATGATAAATATGTACTAAATGAGTGTGTAAAATCATACACTTATTGAGTTATTTAAAGAAATAGTGCAAAAATGTGCATTTCTGACAAAGTCCGAAAAGACGTCAAAAACGCGTCAAAAATTTGACTTCGAAGTGGAACCAAAAATAACAACACTTCTTAAGACATCTCTCTAGATCATCCTGATGCTTTCGGTTTGTCGATACATGCTTCGGTTCTGAAGAAGAAGTTTGTCAAAGGAGGGTACCCCCTGTGACCTACTTTTGGCTGTGGTGGCGCCACCTGTTGACAGATCCGGACGAAAAACAACAACACTTGTAGGAGACCATTAGTACTTCATACCTACCAAGTTTCATCAAAATCCCTTCAGCCGTTCTGAAGAAGAAGTTGAAAATGTGAAAAGTTTACGACGGACGACGACGGATGACGACGACGACGGACGCCACGCTATAACAATAGCTCACTTTGAGCCTATGGCTCAGGTGAGCTAAAAAGGGGAAAAAATTTTGTTGGGGTCCCGCCGGGGTTTGAAGCCACTCCCCATGGGTCCATTGGGCATGGAAAACATACATTATACCTATGTACAATCTTAAAAAATATTCCTTAAAAATCCAAAAGTGGATATCTTGACAAAATTCTTTCACTTGTAGGGTACCATGCATGAGTACCTCATACCTACAAATTGTCATGACAATCTGAAGAGTGGTTATAGAAAAGAAGCAGAAAATGTATGAAAATCACCCCCCCCCCCCCTTCCTTTTTTACATAAGAAATAAATTCATAAAAAATCAAAAAAATAAAATTTAAGCATAAAATACATATCAAAGCATTAAGTAAGTTAAATATGATAAATATGTACTAAATGAGTGTGTAAAATCATACACTTATTGAGTTATTTAAAGAAATAGTGCAAAAATGTGCATTTCTGACAAAGTCCGAAAAGACGTCAAAAACGCGTCAAAAATTTGACTTCGAAGTGGAACCAAAAATAACAACACTTCTTAACACATCTCTCTAGATCATCCTGATGCTTTCGGTTTGTCGATACATGCTTCGGTTCTGAAGAAGAAGTTTGTCAAAGGAGGGTACCCCCTGTGACCTACTTTTGGCTGTGGTGGCGCCACCTGTTGACAGATCCGGACGAAAAACAACAACACTTGTAGGAGACCATTAGTGCTTCATACCTACCAAGTTTCATCAAAATCCCTTCAGCCGTTCTGAAGAAGAAGTTGAAAATGTGAAAAGTTTACGACGGACGACGACGGACGACGACGACGGACGACGGACGCCACGCTATAACAATAGCTCACTTTGAGCCTATGGCTCAGGTGAGCTAAAAAGGGGAAAAAAATTTTGTTGGGGTCCCGCCGGGGTTTGAAGCCACTCCCCATGGGTCCATTGGGCATGGAAAACATACATTATACCTATGTACAATCTTAAAAAATATTCCTTAAAAATCCAAAAGTGGATATCTTGACAAAATTCTTTCACTTGTAGGGTACCATGCATGAGTACCTCATACCTACAAATTGTCATGACAATCTGAAGAGTGGTTATAGAAAAGAAGCAGAAAATGTATGAAAATCACCCCCCCCCCCCCCCTTCCTTTTTTACATTAGAAATAAATTCATAAAAAATCAAAAAAATAAAATTTAAGCATAAAATACATATCAAAGCATTAAGTAAGTTAAATATGATAAATATGTACTAAATGAGTGTGTAAAATCATACACTTATTGAGTTATTTAAAGAAATAGTGCAAAAATGTGCATTTCTGACAAAGTCCGAAAAGACGTCAAAAACGCGTCAAAAATTTGACTTCGAAGTGGAACCAAAAATAACAACACTTCTTAAGACATCTCTCTAGATCATCCTGATGCTTTCGGTTTGTCGATACATGCTTCGGTTCTGAAGAAGAAGTTTGTCAAAGGAGGGTACCCCCTGTGACCTACTTTTGGCTGTGGTGGCGCCACCTGTTGACAGATCCGGACGAAAAACAACAACACTTGTAGGAGACCATTAGTACTTCATACCTACCAAGTTTCATCAAAATCCCTTCAGCCGTTCTGAAGAAGAAGTTGAAAATGTGAAAAGTTTACGACGGACGACGACGACGACGGACGCCACGCTATAACAATAGCTCACTTTGAGCCTATGGCTCAGGTGAGCTAAAAAGGGGAAAAAATTTTGTTGGGGTCCCGCTGGGGTTTGAAGCCACTCCCCATGGGTCCATTGGGCATGGAAAACATACATTATACCTATGTACAATCTTAAAAAATATTCCTTAAAAATCCAAAAGTGGATATCTTGACAAAATTCTTTCACTTGTAGGGTACCATGCATGAGTACCTCATACCTACAAATTGTCATGACAATCTGAAGAGTGGTTATAGAAAAGAAGCAGAAAATGTATGAAAATCACCCCCCCCCCCCCTTCCTTTTTTACATAAGAAATAAATTCATAAAAAATCAAAAAAATAAAATTTAAGCATAAAATACATATCAAAGCATTAAGTAAGTTAAATATGATAAATATGTACTAAATGAGTGTGTAAAATCATACACTTATTGAGTTATTTAAAGAAATAGTGCAAAAATGTGCATTTCTGACAAAGTCCGAAAAGACGTCAAAAACGCGTCAAAAATTTGACTTCGAAGTGGAACCAAAAATAACAACACTTCTTAAGACATCTCTCTAGATCATCCTGATGCTTTCGGTTTGTCGATACATGCTTCGGTTCTGAAGAAGAAGTTTGTCAAAGGAGGGTACCCCCTGTGACCTACTTTTGGCTGTGGTGGCGCCACCTGTTGACAGATCCGGACGAAAAACAACAACACTTGTAGGAGACCATTAGTACTTCATACCTACCAAGTTTCATCAAAATCCCTTCAGCCGTTCTGAAGAAGAAGTTGAAAATGTGAAAAGTTTACGACGGACGACGACGGACGACGACGACGGACGACGGACGACGGACGCCACGCTATAACAATAGCTCACTTTGAGCCTATGGCTCAGGTGAGCTAAAAAGGGGAAAAAAATTTTGTTGGGGTCCCGCCGGGGTTTGAAGCCACTCCCCATGGGTCCATTGGGCATGGAAAACATACATTATACCTATGTACAATCTTAAAAAATATTCCTTAAAAATCCAAAAGTGGATATCTTGACAAAATTCTTTCACTTGTAGGGTACCATGCATGAGTACCTCATACCTACAAATTGTCATGACAATCTGAAGAGTGGTTATAGAAAAGAAGCAGAAAATGTATGAAAATCACCCCCCCCCCCCCTTCCTTTTTTACATTAGAAATAAATTCATAAAAAATCAAAAAAATAAAATTTAAGCATAAAATACATATCAAAGCATTAAGTAAGTTAAATATGATAAATATGTACTAAATGAGTGTGTAAAATCATACACTTATTGAGTTATTTAAAGAAATAGTGCAAAAATGTGCATTTCTGACAAAGTCCGAAAAGACGTCAAAAACGCGTCAAAAATTTGACTTCGAAGTGGAACCAAAAATAACAACACTTCTTAAGACATCTCTCTAGATCATCCTGATGCTTTCGGTTTGTCGATACATGCTTCGGTTCTGAAGAAGAAGTTTGTCAAAGGAGGGTACCCCCTGTGACCTACTTTTGGCTGTGGTGGCGCCACCTGTTGACAGATCCGGACGAAAAACAACAACACTTGTAGGGGACCATTAGTACTTCATACCTACCAAGTTTCATCAAAATCCCTTCAGCCGTTCTGAAGAAGAAGTTGAAAATGTGAAAAGTTTACGACGGACGACGACGACGACGGACGCCACGCTATAACAATAGCTCACTTTGAGCCTATGGCTCAGGTGAGCTAAAAAGGGGAAAAAAATTTTGTTGGGGTCCCGCCGGGGTTTGAAGCCACTCCCCATGGGTCCATTGGGCATGGAAAACATACATTATACCTATGTACAATCTTAAAAAATATTCCTTAAAAATCCAAAAGTGGATATCTTGACAAAATTCTTTCACTTGTAGGGTACCATGCATGAGTACCTCATACCTACAAATTGTCATGACAATCTGAAGAGTGGTTATAGAAAAGAAGCAGAAAATGTATGAAAATCACCCCCCCCCCCCCTTCCTTTTTTACATTAGAAATAAATTCATAAAAAATCAAAAAAATAAAATTTAAGCATAAAATACATATCAAAGCATTAAGTAAGTTAAATATGATAAATATGTACTAAATGAGTGTGTAAAATCATACACTTATTGAGTTATTTAAAGAAATAGTGCAAAAATGTGCATTTCTGACAAAGTCCGAAAAGACGTCAAAAACGCGTCAAAAATTTGACTTCGAAGTGGAACCAAAAATAACAACACTTCTTAAGACATCTCTCTAGATCATCCTGATGCTTTCGGTTTGTCGATACATGCTTCGGTTCTGAAGAAGAAGTTTGTCAAAGGAGGGTACCCCCTGTGACCTACTTTTGGCTGTGGTGGCGCCACCTGTTGACAGATCCGGACGAAAAACAACAACACTTGTAGGGGACCATTAGTACTTCATACCTACCAAGTTTCATCAAAATCCCTTCAGCCGTTCTGAAGAAGAAGTTGAAAATGTGAAAAGTTTACGACGGACGACGACGGATGACGACGACGACGGACGCCACGCTATAACAATAGCTCACTTTGAGCCTATGGCTCAGGTGAGCTAAAAAGGGGAAAAAATTTTGTTGGGGTCCCGCTGGGGTTTGAAGCCACTCCCCATGGGTCCATTGGGCATGGAAAACATACATTATACCTATGTACAATCTTAAAAAATATTCCTTAAAAATCCAAAAGTGGATATCTTGACAAAATTCTTTCACTTGTAGGGTACCATGCATGAGTACCTCATACCTACAAATTGTCATGACAATCTGAAGAGTGGTTATAGAAAAGAAGCAGAAAATGTATGAAAATCACCCCCCCCCCTTCCTTTTTTACATAAGAAATAAATTCATAAAAAATCAAAAAAATAAAATTTAAGCATAAAATACATATCAAAGCATTAAGTAAGTTAAATATGATAAATATGTACTAAATGAGTGTGTAAAATCATACACTTATTGAGTTATTTAAAGAAATAGTGCAAAAATGTGCATTTCTGACAAAGTCCGAAAAGACGTCAAAAACGCGTCAAAATTTTGACTTCGAAGTGGAACCAAAAATAACAACACTTCTTAAGACATCTCTCTAGATCATCCTGATGCTTTCGGTTTGTCGATACATGCTTCGGTTCTGAAGAAGAAGTTTGTCAAAGGAGGGTACCCCCTGTGACCTACTTTTGGCTGTGGTGGCGCCACCTGTTGGCAGATCCGGACGAAAAACAACAACACTTGTAGGAGACCATTAGTACTTCATACCTACCAAGTTTCATCAAAATCCCTTCAGCCGTTCTGAAGAAGAAGTTGAAAATGTGAAAAGTTTACGACGGACGACGACGGACGACGACGACGGACGACGGACGCCACGCTATAACAATAGCTCACTTTGAGCCTATGGCTCAGGTGAGCTAAAAAGGGGAAAAAAATTTTGTTGGGGTCCCGCCGGGGTTTGAAGCCACTCCCCATGGGTCCATTGGGCATGGAAAACATACATTATACCTATGTACAATCTTAAAAAATATTCCTTAAAAATCCAAAAGTGGATATCTTGACAAAATTCTTTCACTTGTAGGGTACCATGCATGAGTACCTCATACCTACAAATTGTCATGACAATCTGAAGAGTGGTTATAGAAAAGAAGCAGAAAATGTATGAAAATCACCCCCCCCCCCCCTTCCTTTTTTACATTAGAAATAAATTCATAAAAAATCAAAAAAATAAAATTTAAGCATAAAATACATATCAAAGCATTAAGTAAGTTAAATATGATAAATATGTAGTAAATGAGTGTGTAAAATCATACACTTATTGAGTTATTTAAAGAAATAGTGCAAAAATGTGCATTTCTGACAAAGTCCGAAAAGACGTCAAAAACGCGTCAAAAATTTGACTTCGAAGTGGAACCAAAAATAACAACACTTCTTAAGACATCTCTCTAGATCATCCTGATGCTTTCGGTTTGTCGATACATGCTTCGGTTCTGAAGAAGAAGTTTGTCAAAGGAGGGTACCCCCTGTGACCTACTTTTGGCTGTGGTGGCGCCACCTGTTGACAGATCCGGACGAAAAACAACAACACTTGTAGGGGACCATTAGTACTTCATACCTACCAAGTTTCATCAAAATCCCTTCAGCCGTTCTGAAGAAGAAGTTGAAAATGTGAAAAGTTTACGACGGACGACGACGACGACGGACGCCACGCTATAACAATAGCTCACTTTGAGCCTATGGCTCAGGTGAGCTAAAAAGGGGAAAAAATTTTGTTGGGGTCCCGCCGGGGTTTGAAGCCACTCCCCATGGGTCCATTGGGCATGGAAAACATACATTATACCTATGTACAATCTTAAAAAATATTCCTTAAAAATCCAAAAGTGGATATCTTGACAAAATTCTTTCACTTGTAGGGTACCATGCATGAGTACCTCATACCTACAAATTGTCATGACAATCTGAAGAGTGGTTATAGAAAAGAAGCAGAAAATGTATGAAAATCACCCCCCCCCCCTTCCTTTTTTACATAAGAAATAAATTCATAAAAAATCAAAAAAATAAAATTTAAGCATAAAATACATATCAAAGCATTAAGTAAGTTAAATATGATAAATATGTACTAAATGAGTGTGTAAAATCATAGACTTATTGAGTTATTTAAAGAAATAGTGCAAAAATGTGCATTTCTGACAAAGTCCGAAAAGACGTCAAAAACGCGTCAAAAATTTGACTTCGAAGTGGAACCAAAAATAACAACACTTCTTAAGACATCTCTCTAGATCATCCTGATGCTTTCGGTTTGTCGATACATGCTTCGGTTCTGAAGAAGAAGTTTGTCAAAGGAGGGTACCCCCTGTGACCTACTTTTGGCTGTGGTGGCGCCACCTGTTGACAGATCCGGACAAAAAACAACAACTTTTGTAGGAGACAATTAGTACTTCATACCTACCAAGTTTCATCAAAATCCCTTCAGCCGTTCTGAAGAAGAAGTTGAAAATGTGAAAAGTTTACGACGGACGACGACGGACGACGACGACGGACGATGGACGCCACGCTATAACAATAGCTCACTTTGAGCCTATGGCTCAGGTGAGCTCAAAAGGGGAAAAAATTTTGTTGGGGTCCCGCAGGGGTTTGAAGCCACTCCCCATGGGTCCATTGGGCATGGAAAACATACATTATACCTATGTACAATCTTAAAAAATATTCCTTAAAAATCCAAAAGTGGATATCTTGACAAAATTCTTTCACTTGTAGGGTACCATGCATGAGTACCTCATACCTACAAATTGTCATGACAATCTGAAGAGTGGTTATAGAAAAGAAGCAGAAAATGTATGAAAATCAACCCCCCCCTTCCTTTTTTACATAAGAAATAAATTCATAAAAAATCAAAAAAATAAAATTTAAGCATAAAATACATATCAAAGCATTAAGTAAGTTAAATATGATAAATATGTACTAAATGAGTGTGTAAAATCATAGACTTATTGAGTTATTTAAAGAAATAGTGCAAAAATGTGCATTTCTGACAAAGTCCGAAAAGACGTCAAAAACGCGTCAAAAATTTGACTTCGAAGTGGAACCAAAAATAACAACACTTCTTAAGACATCTCTCTAGATCATCCTGATGCTTTCGGTTTGTCGATACATGCTTCGGTTCTGAAGAAGAAGTTTGTCAAAGGAGGGTACCCCCTGTGACCTACTTTTGGCTGTGGTGGCGCCACCTGTTGACAGATCCGGACGAAAAACAACAACACTTGTAGGAGACCATTAGTACTTCATACCTACCAAGTTTCATCAAAATCCCTTCAGCCGTTCTGAAGAAGAAGTTGAAAATGTGAAAAGTTTACGACGGACGACGACGGACGACGGACGCCACGCTATAACAATAGCTCACTTTGAGCCTATGGCTCAGGTGAGCTAAAAAAAAGTAGGTCGAGGTCATTTTATGAAAGATTGATCAAAGATACATCCAATATTCAAGTTTTACTTTGCTCAATATTGGCTTTATAGAGCAAAACCACTCAAGCGGAAAAAGTAGGTCAAGGTCATTTTATGAAAGATTGATCAAAGATACATCCAATATGCAAGTTTGGTACATGTATCACTTATACTTTGCTCAATATTGGCTTTTAAAGGCAAAATCACTCAAGCGGAAAAAGTAGGTCGAGGTCATTTTATGAAAGTTTGATCAAAGATACATTTAATATGCAAGTTTGGAACATCTAGCACTTATACTTTGCTCAATATTGGCTTTTAAAGGCAAAATCACTCAAGCGGAAAAAGTAGGTCAAGGTCATTTTATGAAAGTTTGATCAAAGATACATCCAATATGCAAGTTTGGTACATGTATCACTTATACTTTGCTCAATATTGGCTTTTAAAAGCGAAATCACTCAAGTGGAAAAAGTAGGTCAGATGCTGCATCCGATGCAAAGGTCCATCTCGGCATCCAAAGATGAATCACTTGTGCAAGTTTGGTTACTGTAGCATTAGTACTTTGTCAGATACTGAGCTACCCTAAACTTCTTATCCAAATCACTCATGCGGAAAATGTAGGTCAGATGCTGCATCCAATGCATGGGTTCACCTCAGCATCCAAAGATGAATCACTTGTGCCAGTTTGGTTACTGTAGCATTAGTACTTTGTCAGATACTGAGCTACCCCAAACTTCTTAACCAAGTCACTCAAGTGGAAAATGTAGGTCAGATGCTGCATCCGATGCATGGGTTCACCTCAGCATCCAAAAATGAATCACTTGTGCAAGTTTGGTTACTGTAGCATTAGTACTTTGTCAGATACTGAGCTACCCCAAACTTCTTAACCGGACGCGGACGCGGACACGGACGCGGACGCGGACGCGTAGGGTTATAGCATAAGCTCACTCAACTGCGTCGAGGTGAGCTAAAAACAACACTAAAAAGTATGGACATAATGAAACAAGACAACACTAAAACACCACTAACAAGTATGGACATTATGAAACAAAACAACACTAAAACACCACTAAAAAGTATGGACATAATGAAACAAGACAACACTAAAAACAACACTAAAAAGTATTGACATAATGAAACAAAACAACACTAAAACACCACTAAAAAGTATGGACATTATGAAACAAAACAACACTAAAACACCACTAAAAGTATGGACATAATGAAACAAGACAACACTAAAACACCACTAAAAAGTATGGACATAATGAAACAAGACAACACTAAAACACCACTAAAAAGTATGGACATAACGAAACAAGACAACACTAAAAACTACACTAAAAAGTATGGACATAATGAAACAAAACAACACTATAAACACCACTAAAAAGTATGGACATAATGAAACAAGACAACACTA
Organism: Pinctada fucata; assembly: GCA_028142955.1. Lineage (NCBI taxonomy): Eukaryota > Metazoa > Mollusca > Bivalvia > Pterioida > Pteriidae > Pinctada > Pinctada fucata. The sequence goes on from AP027115.1 coordinate 30,162,112, forward strand.
AAACACCACTAAAAAGTATGGACATAATGAAACAAGACAACACTAAAAATCACCACTAAAAAGTATGGACATTATGAAACAAGACAACACTAAAACACCACTAAAAAGTATGGACATAATGAAACAAAACAACACTAAAAACACCACTAAAAAGTATGGACATTATGAAACAAAACAACACTAAAACACCACTAAAAAGTATGGACATTATGAAACAAAACAACACTAAAAACACCACTAAAAATATGGACATAATGAAACAAGACAACACTAAAACACCACTAACAAGTATGGACATAGTGAAACAAGACAACACTAAAAACACCACTAAAAAGTATGGACATAATGAAACAAGACAACACTAAAATCACCACTAAAAAGTATGGACATAATGACACAAGACAACACTAAAACACCACTAAAAAGTATGGACATAATGAAACAAGACAACACTAAAACACCACTAAAAAGTATGGACATAACGAAACAAGACAACACTAAAAACACAACAAAAAAGTATTGACATAATGAAACAAGACAACACTAAAAACACAACAAAAAAGTGTGGACATAATGAAACAAAACAACACTAAAACACCACTAACAAGTATGGTCATAATGAAACAAGACAACACTAAAACACCACTAACAAGTATGGTCATAATGAAACAAAACAACACTAAAACACCACTAACAAGTATGGACATAATGAAACAAGACAACACTAAAACATCACTAAAAAGTATGGACATAATGAAACAAGACAACACTAAAACACCAATAAAAAGTATGGACATAATGAAACAAGACAACACTAAAACACCAATAAAAAGTATGGACATAATGAAACAAGACAACATTAAAAACACCACTAAAAAGTATGGACATAATGAAACAAAACAACGCTAAGAGACCACTAAAAAGTATGGACATAACGAAACAAGACAACACTAAAACACCACTAAAAAGTATGGACATAACGAAACAAGACAACACTTAAAACACCACTAAAAAGTGTGGACAATGTATTGTATACAATGTAAAAGACGGCCATTTTCCACTTAAAATTGGTATATAAAATCTAATAATTAAGAGACAGGATAGTTTTCTTGTTCAAATTTCCGTTTTCGTTGCTGACAGTAGGTCATCGCCAATCAGATCTCATAATATAAAAGGAGTTTAATTCATTTTACGGTTATAATGTATTACGGAAGGTTGTGGCTACCCCCTTTTTAAAAGAAATCATCAGTCACCAGTGATTTTACTGAAATTTTGTCGATAATTTTCCTGACAAAGGATAGTTTCCAACATATCCTCATCTGTTGCATAATGTCAACGGACGGTTTTAAGTGCAGAACTTTAAATACCTCTGACAACGGTACTGTTAGGCGACGTAACGTGTTCCTGCCCGTTATGATGCTATTAAATGTGAAGACATTTAAAATTAACATCTAACGGTCGAACAAACAACAGGTGCAATTCTTACCTAACGGTCCAACAAACAGGGGACAATTGGACACATAACGTTCACATCTAAAGGTCCAACAAACAGGGGACAATTAGACGTAACATTCACATCTAACGGTCCAACAAACAACAGGGGACAACGACACATTACTTTCACAACCTAAGGTGCGACAAACAACAACAAGGGACAATCAGATACATAGCATTCACATCTAACGGTCCAACAAACAACAAGGGACAATCAGACACATAACATTCACATCTGACGGTCCAACAAACATCAAGGGACAATCAGACACATAACATTCACATCTGACGGTCCAACAAACAATAAGGGACAATCAGACACATAACATTCACATCTGACGGTCCAACAAACATCAAGGGACAATCAGACACATAACATTCACATCTGACGGTCCAACAAATAGGGGACAACGACACATAACATTCACATCTGACGGTCCAACAAATAGGGGACAACGACACATAACATTCACATCTGACGGTCCAACAAATAGGGGACAACGACACATAACATTCACATCTGACGGTCCAACAAATAGGGGACAACGACACATAACATTCACATCTGACGGTCCAACAAATAGGGGACAACGACACATAACATTCACATCTAACGGTCCAACATATAAAACCTGTGTTTGTGAAACATGAATGCCCCTGATGGTATCTTTGTTAGTATATACACCATTTTCTATTAAGTAGGTAAAAGGTCATGGTCATGGTCACAAGGTTAACTAAAGACGGTATGGCCAGATTGCAAAGTAAGTTTTTCTCACTAACTAGGTCAAGGTCACTGGGTCAAATGTTACGGCATTAATTGAAAGGTCTTGTCATGGGCAAGCTTCGTGTATAATATAAAGTTTCTACTGCATATAGTTCCTTAGATTTTTGCCTCAACCAGAAACTTTTACCAAAATGTTGACGGCAGACAGACGATCGGACGGACGGACGGACATCGTCAATCTATAGACCGGAATTGCTTTGCAATCCGGCCAAAAATGTTTTTATCAATGGAAAAATCAAGTGAAATATCCAAGCCCAATCACTTACCATTCTCAAATTATCAAGTGAAATATCCAAGCCCTATCACTTACCATTCTCAAATTATGCCAAATGTTAAAGTTTTTGAAAAATAAGTCAAAAGTCAAATTCAATGTCACAAGGTAAAAACTTTTGGCATCAATCGAAAGGAGTTCTCACAAAGAAAAGACATGTGAAATATGAAAGCCCTGTCACTCACCATACAAAAGTTATACCAAATGTTAAAGTTTTTGTAAAGTAGGTCAAATCAAGGTCACGAGGTCATAAATTTTGGTATTAATGGAAAGGTCTTGTCACAAGGAATACACATGTGAAATATAAATTCCTATCAATTACCATTCAAAAGTTATGCCTAAAGTTTTTGCCACGGACAAACAGGCCAAAAACTATATATATGCCCCGAATCTTTGATTCCAAGGGCATAAAAACAGGGGGCAACGACACATGATATTCACATCTTACGGTAGAACAAACAACAGGGGACAATTAGACACATACCATTCACATCTAACATGTCTAAAGGTCCAACAAACAACATGAGACAATTAGACACATAACATTCAAATCTAACATGTCTAAAGGTTCAACAAACAACATGAGACAATTAGACACATAACATTCACATCTAACATGTCTAAAGGTCCAACAAACACCATGAGACAATAAGACACATAACATTCACATCTAACATGTCTAAAGGTCCAACAAACAACATGAGACAATTAGACACATAACATTCACATCTAACATGTCTAAAGGTCCAACAAACAACATGAGACAATTAGACACATAACATTCACATCTAATGGTCCAACAAACAACATGAGACAATTAGACACATAACATTCACATATAACGGCCCAACAAACAACAGGGTACAATTAGACACATAACATTCACATCTAACATGTCTAAAGGTCCAACAAACAACATGGGACAATCCGATACATAACATTCACATCTAACAGTCCAACAAACAACAGGGAACAATCAGACACATAAATTCACATCTAACAGTCCAACAAACAACAGGGAACAATCAGACACATAAATTCACATCTAACGGTCGAACAAACAACAGGGAACAATTAGACATTTAACATTCACATCTAACGGTCCAACAAACAACAGGGGACAACGACACATAATATTCACATCTTATGGTTCTTTGATGTTTATTCACATTTTATGGTTCAACAAATAACAGGAGACGACACATAACATTCACATCTTACGGTTCGGCAAAGAACAGGGAACAATTAGACACATAACATTCATATCTCAGTTGATACGCTATGCCAGAGCAAGTACCAAATATACGGATTTTGTTCTGAGGGCTAGGCGTCTTTCAGATAAGCTTCTCAGTCAGGGATATGTTTGTGACCGACTAACATCGTCACTGAGGAAGTTCTACGGTCGATATGGGGAACTCGTCATACACTATGATGTCCCACTCTCCAGAATGGTGGATGATATTCTGTCATAGACCATTTGAACAATCCAACCAAAGTTTGGACTCTTATTGTACTCTATGTCTTCCGAAATGGAAGTAACCGGATGTGACAGTTCCACCGAATTGAAGCGGCGGGTGTTGCATGCAAGCAGGGGATGCTTACTCTTCCTGGGCACCTGGTCTCACTCCCATATCGGGAGTTCGCTTCTTTTCATATGGTGGAGGTTTTTGTTTGTTTGCTTTGGTTCCTGTTTTATCCTGATTTTGTATGCCTTCGGTTTCTGATTTTCTGAATTAACGATTTTGTGCTGTAAACAGGGATATGGTCATTATCCATATTTGTCATTCAGATCTAACAGTCCAACAAAGAACAGGGAACAATTAGACACATAATATTCAGATCTAACAGTCCAACAAAAAACAGGGAACAATTAGACACATAACATTCAGATCTAACAGTCCAACAAAGAACAGGGAACAATTAGACACATAACATTCAGATCTAACAGTCGAACAAAGAACAGGGAACAATTAGACACATAACATTCAGATCTAACAGTCCAACAAAGAACAGGGAACAATTAGACACATAACATTCAGATCTAACAGTCCAACAAAGAACAGGGAACAATTAGACACATAACATTCAGATCTAATAGTCGAACAAAGAACAGGGAACAATTAGACACATAACATTCAGATCTAACAGTCCAACAAAGAACAGGGAACAATTAGACACATAACATTCAGATCTAACAGTCCAACAAAGAACAGGGAACAATTAGACACATAACATTCAGATCTAACAGTCCAACAAAGAACAGGGAACAATTAGACACATAACATTCAGATCTTACAATCCAAAAAAGAACAGGGAACAATTAGACACATAACATTCAGATCTAACAGTCCAACAAAGAACAGGGAACAATTAGACACATAACATTCAGATCTAACAGTCGAACAAAGAACAGGGAACAATTAGACACATAACATTCAGATCTAACAGTCCAACAAAAAACAGGGAACAATTAGACACATAACATTCAGATCTAACAGTCGAACAAAGAACAGGGAACAATTAGACACATAACATTCAGATCTAACAATCCAACAAAGAACAGGGAACAATTAGACACATAACATTCAGATCTAACAGTCCAACAAAGAACAGGGAACAATTAGACACATAACATTCAAATCTAATAGTCGAACAAAGAACAGGGAACAATTAGACACATAACATTCAAATCTAACAGTCCAACAAAGAACAGGGAACAATTAGACACATAACATTCAGATCTAACAGTCCAACAAAGAACAGGGAACAATTAGACACATAACATTCAGATCTAACAGTCCAACAAAAACCAGGGAACAATTAGACACATAACATTCAGATCTAACAGTCCAACAAAGAACAGGGAACAATTAGACACATAACATTCAGATCTAATAGTCCAACAAAGAACAGGGAACAATTAGACACATAACATTCAAATCTAACAGTCCAACAAAGAACAGGGAACAATTGGACACATAACATTCAGATCTAACAGTCCAACAAAAACCAGGGAACAATTAGACACATAACATTCAGATCTAACAGTCCAACAAAGAACAGGGAACAATTAGACACATAACATTCAGATCTAATAGTCCAACAAAGAACAGGGAACAATTAGACACATAACATTCAGATCTAACAATCCAACAAAAACCAGGGAACAATTAGACACATAACATTCAGATCTAACAGTCGAACAAAGAACAGGGAACAATTAGACACATAACATTCAGATCTAACAGTCCAACAAAGAACAGGGAACAATTAGACACATAACATTCAGATCTAACAGTCCAACAAAGAACAGGGAACAATTAGACACATAACATTCAGATCTAACAGTCCAACAAAAACCAGGGAACAATTAGACACATAACATTCAGATCTAACAGTCCAACAAAGAACAGGGAACAATTAGACACATAACATTCAGATCTAACAGTCCAACAAAGAACAGGGAACAATTAGACACATAACATTCAGATCTAACAGTCCAACAAAGAACAGGGAACAATTAGACACATAACATTCAGATCTAACAGTCCAACAAAGAACAGGGAACAATTAGACACATAACATTCAGATCTAACAGTCCAACAAAGAACAGGGAACAATTAGACACATAACATTCAGATCTAACAGTCCAACAAAGAACAGGGAACAATTAGACACATAACATTCAGATCTAACAGTCCAACAAAGAACAGGGAACAATTAGACACATAACATTCAGATCTAACAGTCCAACAAAAACCAGGGAACAATTAGACACATAACATTCAGATCTAACAGTCCAACAAAGAACAGGGAACAATTAGACACATAACATTCAGATCTAACAGTCCAACAAAGAACAGGGAACAATTAGACACATAACATTCAGATCTAACAGTCCAACAAAGAACAGGGAACAATTAGACACATAACATTCAGATCTAACAGTCCAACAAAGAACAGGGAACAATTAGACACATAACATTCAGATCTAACAGTCCAACAAAGAACAGGGAACAATTAGACACATAACATTCAGATCTAACAGTCCAACAAAGAACAGGGAACAATTAGACACATAACATTCAGATCTAACAGTCCAACAAAGAACAGGGAACAATTAGACACATAACATTCAGATCTAACAAAAATCAAACCAGAATCATTAGTAAACATGAATAAGAATTGACAAATCATATACAGATTAAGACCAATGTTCATCCTTAGACGACTTTGAATGAAAATAGCATGAATCGAAATGATTATTTTTTTTCCTACCTGTGTAATTGTTACCTTGCCTCCAAGTAATTTATCAGTGCTTGATTCGTCTCTTTGTGCAGTGCAGTAATCTCTTTTAAAGTTATCATGTATGTTGTTCCTGATGATTTTTTCTGAGTGTTTCCCTCTTCCTGGATTTCTATTCGTTGACTTCCCTAGTATGTTCATGGATTGCAATACAAAAGCCTTATAAGGATTTTTTATGTTAGGACGGTTCCTAAAAAGACTTTCGACTTCTTTCCTGGTTGACTTAGGTAAAGTTATCTTTCCATCATCTGTTAAATTGAGGATTTGTTTGTAGATTTCTTTTAAGCCCAAGTCCGTTTCTGAGTGATATTGGAATTTATCTTTTTGGGTTGTATCAACATCATTATGATCGATCTTCATTCTGTCTAGAGATTTTCCTTTAAAGGTTTTTGCTTCATCATAGTTTCTTTCCATAAATGTTTTTCTAGCATTTCTTGCTTTTAACTTATAATTTGACCATCTGGGTTTATTATTGCTGTATCTATTTGGTTGCACTGTCCAACTTTTGATTAATTCATGTTCTGGTTGAATTTGTTTGCTTTCTTCAAGGCTACCATCGCTAATGACAAAACCTTCTTGTATCACTTTCTCATTTTCCATTCTCAAGATATTTACACGAGGTGATTTATCAGGTTGTACCCGCTTTGATTCTTGACTAGTCAATCTGGAGGAAGGTTTTTTGTCACTTTGAACAATATCTAGCTTCCCTAATACCGATGATTCTTTGATATCCTTTGGAGAAATATTTTCACTGCTTCTAACATTTGTTTTTTTCGTCCCATATTTCTCCAGTTTTGGATAATGGTTTTTATTTTCATTCCCTTGCACTGGCCATCTTTCTTGCCTCTCTTTATCATTTTCTTTCTCCAACATGTCTACCCTAGGCGATTCATCAGGCTGTAGCTGCTTTGATTCTTGACCATTCAATCTGGAAGCAGTAAGTCTATTCGTATGCTGATTCATCTGCATTGTATCAGCATTAACCTTGTCAAAACTGTTGACTTCAACTTCCTGGGATTTTGAAGGACTTGTGTCACTTTTAACAATATCTAAATTCCCTTTTTCGACATCCTTTAGAGAAATATTTCCTTTGCTTCTAACATTTGATTTTTTCGTCCCATATTTCTCCAGTTTTGGATAATGGTTTTTATTTTCATTCCCTTGCACTGGCCATCTTTCTTGACTCTCTTTATCATTTTCTTTCTCCAACATGCCTACCCTAGGGGATTCATCAGGCTGTAGCTGCTTTGATTTTTGACCCTTCAATCTGGAAGCAGTAAGTCTATCCGTATGCTGATTCATCTGCATTGTATCAGCATTAACTTTGTCAAAACTGTTGACTTCAACTTCCTGGGATTTTGAAGATTTTTTGTCACTTTTAACAATATCTAGCTTCCCTGATACTGATGATTCTTTGATATCCTTTGGAGAAATATTTCCTTTGCTTCCAACATTTGTTTTCTTCGTCCTTTTTTTCTTATGTTTTGGATTATAGTTTTTGTTTTCATTCCCCTGCACTGTCTTTTTGGTGATTGTTTTATCTACTTGTGGAATTTGTTTCTCTCCTTCATGGCTATCACCACTCATGACTAAACTTTCTTCCTCTTGAAATTCCTTCAATTTAACTTCATCTTTTGATATTGGTGATTCACCTTCCTTCTTGTCTGTTGGATACCACCTTACATTAGTCATTGAGAAATTCTTTTTTTTAAGGTAACATTTACAGTTATATCTTTCTAGCTGTAATAAGATTGTTCTTTTTTCTACGTAGCACTCAGGTAAAAACAGAGAATTTACTCCTTTAATACTAAACGAATTAATGGCACATAGGAAACGGCTATGGATTCTCATAGTACCAAAGTGGGCACAAGATTTCAAATATCCACAGATTGATAATACAGGATGACATCGTATTAGAACTGATTTCATCAAAATCCTATTCTTTCCAATCAAGCTTGTAATCATATCTGTATATGTGTTTTCCTCTTCTCAAATATGACAATATCTTTACTTCAAATTCTGACTGAGAAAGCAGCTGAAACTGTCCTCCATAAAACGCCTGACATCTGCAAATAGCATGAATAGTTAAAGATAAATTTGTTTATGAATGAAATTTTGTTAAAAAAAATTGTGATCCCTCTAAGATGATTTTTTTTCTATTTATCAATATACAATGTACCATCACTACCATGATATTCATACACTCCTGAAAGAAATTTCCGCTGTACTTAAAAGTTTTGAAACAAGAGGTCATACATAACTTGGACAACACTGATCTGTTAAAAGTAACTAATTGAAGAGAAATTCCCTCAATATCTTTTCTTACCAAAAAAAGAAGCATATCAAGAGGTCCAAGTAAGCCTTTATTGCTCACTTACAAGTAAGTATACTGCAATTGATAAGGCCAAAAACTAGATCTTTGCCCCTGATGTGACAAAAATACATTCGCAGCAATATTCTTTGAAATGTAATCTTGGATGAAGTGTCTATTGTACATGTAACAATACAATGACCTTGGTTCAAGTTCCTGACACATCCTAAGATCCTAAAGAACAATTCTGTGAAATATGATTAAAATCTTTGCATAAGGGATGTACACAGAAAAATTTTACCTACAGTGTCTATTGGTACCTTGACCGTTGACCTACGACCTTGATTCAAGGTCAAGACACAGCTCTCGGCCCATAGGAACATTTTTGTGAAATATTACTGATATCCATGCACAGGGGATGAAATTGCTAATGGCGTCTATTGTGACCTTCACTTTTGACCTTGGTTCAAGTTTACAACAAACCCTTATGTCCTAGTGAACAGTTGTGTGAAACCTCAATGATATCCATGTGCATGTTGAGGAGTAATGCCCCCGACAAAGTTTTACTACTGGTGTCTATTTTTCACCTTTGACGTAAGACCTAATTGGTTCAAGGTCATGACACATCCTTAGGTCCTAATAAACATTTCTTTGAAATATTATTGAAATCCATGCAAAGGGGGAGAATTTATGTCCTGGACAGGTTTTACTAATGTTGTCTATTGTAGCCTTTGACCTTTGAACAATGACTTTGGTTTAAGCTCAGGATGCATCTTTATGTTCTAAAGAACATATGTGTTCAATGTTAATGAAATTCATGCACATGGGAAGGTATTATGCCCCAGACAAATTTTACAAATTTTGTGCAAATTGTGACCTTCCCCTTTTACTTATGACCTTGGTTCAAGGTAATGAGTCGGATGATGACACACCCTAAGCTCTGAAGGAACATTTGTATGAAATATCATTGAAACCTTTTTCTTTTTTTTAATTTCAGTAATAAAATCATAGGGTCAGTCCAGAAAGCGGAAACACATATTTTTTCTTGTTGCTTAATTAAATCTTTACATGATTATCAAAATTGTGCTCTATGTGGGACATACTTGGCAGATTTTTTCCAGTCACTCTGGGATATTGATGAAACGGACAAATGACAAAAATTCTGGGACAAAAATTGGAAAATTCTGGGATACATTCTTGGACATTTTTTTTTAGAAATATAAACAATATTTTATAATGGAAATAGTGAGTATAATAGACGTCAGACGAAAAAAATACAATGAATATGGAAACAAGAGGAGCAAGGGGGCCACATTGCTCACCTGAGTTGCAGACAAAAACATAGTGTAATCAAAGATTACAAAGCTCACCTCATGGCAGCATTCTATCATGGAAGCAAACAGAAAGGAGTCAAAGATTACACAGTTTTGAATTTGAAAACCTGTCTTACTGAGAACCAACAAAAATGATACCACACAAAAACAAAATAGAAAAGGGAAGTAGAGTATTTCATTTATTGACCCAAATTTTGCATGAATGGGTGTACTCTGTTGATACCCAAATTTCCCTAACATATGCACTCAAGCGGAAAATATATTTATGACCTACATTTGAACATAGATTTGTGATCTACTCATAAAGACGCATGAAATGTGCAAGTTTGGCCTTCCTACCGGTAGCACTTAAGCTAAAGAAATAAAACTTCTTAACATTGATACCTACATCTTTCTAACATGTGCAGTCAAGCGGAAAATGTAGGTCATGACCTACATTTGAATGTAGATTTGTAATCTACTCTTAAAGACACATCTTATGTGCAAGTTTGGCCTTCCTATCACTTATAATAGAGAAATAAAACTTCTTAAAGCCACCGTTCCCCTGCAATTCCACTGTACCTATGACCATTCCCAACCACAATTTTCACGAGAGCGGGTAAAACTTTCCCGACCTTTTCATTTTCTTGACATCACGCTCTATTCTTGACCAATTCCTGATCAATTTATGACCGATTCACGTTTCATCGCGGACATACTCACGCTTTACCTGCTCTACTCACGATCATATTGCCAACTAAGTACCGTTCTATCCGATCAAGCTCCGATCTATTTCCGACCAAAACCCAATCTATTCCCAATGCAATCCCATTCTATTATCGACTGTCCTCGACGCATTCCCGCTCAAAACATAATTTCTAAATCAGACTGATCTCATTTGTCATCCAATGATCGTATCGGCCAAGTAGAAGCCTATATTTCTCGTTTTGACCAAGCCTTGCCCAAAAGTGTCGCGATCAAAATAAAAAAAATTCCTTACTTAAAAAGTGGCATTGGATAGCCAAGAATTGTAGCCGCGACATTTTGATTATAAGGATTTTGAACAAATCAATATCTGTGCGAGAAAATGAATGAAATATGAACAGATCCTATTTGAAGCGTTGTTTGTTCATAACTTGGTCATATAGAGCGTGTATAGGTCGCAAGATGGTCATGAAAAGGTCTTCATAAGATCAGCAAACATTGAATCTGTAGTGGATAGATCGTGGCAAGATCGTAGAATAGACATGATAGACAGGTAAAGATCGGGAACAGGGCGTGATTAAAGCGTATCTTAATCGTGAAGAGAGCGGGGTTTAGTTAAATGCCAATCAGACCCTGCTCAAGCCGGGCCATAATTAAGAAATTGTTTGTTTCCCCTCGCCCCGACCGGGTAAGGAAAAACACTGCCGAGTCAGATTTTTTTTATAGCCAAAAAGTCAGATATTTTTTTTTTTTTTTTTTTTTGTTGGTCCAGAAATCGAATCATGGCCATGTCCATTTTCAGTTTCAACGTTACAATATTCTATCCAAATAGAATTGTAAATCAACTATGTAGCTTTCTCATTCCTACATTATTATAAGAAATCTTGCTGTATCCCGCACATCCCGTCTTTCATTCATGTTGGCTTTGTATTACGTACTATTGGTACATTGATAATTATCTCTCTCTCTTGTAAATATCCTCCCAAAATTTTTTGAGAACAAGATAGACGAGCGCTCGGTCTACAGACGTAAAATTTCAAACAAGCCTTTCGAACTATGCGAGTGCTTTACAGTACTGCAACCCACTTGTTTGACAATTCTATCCTATCCTATCCACCATCCTACATCCTACATCCACCTCCTATCCACTCTATCCTATCCTATCCTATATTATCCAATCCTATCCTATCCTATCCTATCCCATCCTATCCTATCCTATCCACCTCATTCCAATCCAATTCTATCCTACATCCTATCCTACATCCTACATCCTATCCTTTCCTATCCTATCCTATCCTATCCTATCCTACATCCTATCCTATCCACCTTTTGCTACTTCTCATCATATTAAGCGAGATTATGATTAAAACTAAATGACTTGATACAAATTCATGCATAAATAGTATATTATTTGTAATTATCGCTGTTTTTAGATTTTATTCAAATGAAAATTATTTAGATGATTAAAAAACGTTTTTGCACTTGTAGTGAACGAAACAAAATTTCACAACAAACCTCCAAGTTCGTTTTTAATTAAATTAAAATTTATACCACCAATTATGTCAAGTAAGAATTTCAATGGATCAAATTTAATCAAATGAGTATGTTTGTCTGCTAAAAACTTACGAATTAAAAAAAAGAAAGATTGGATTAAAGAATAAAGTGGATAGGATGTAGGATAGGATAGGATGTAGGATAGGATAGGATAGGATAGGATGTAGGATAGGATAGGATGTAGGATAGAAATGGTTAGGATTGAGGTGGATAGGATAGGATAGGATAGGATTGGATGGGATAGGATAGGATAGGATAGGATGGGATAGGATAGGATAAGATTCTATCCACTTTCTATCCTACATCCTGCATCCTACATCCTATCCTATCCACCTTTTTGTCAAACAAGTGGGTTGCAGGACTGTACATGTATAGTATACGCATGTGACCAATCTAGTTCCTCAACTTACTTGTGAAATCTCGTTTCACGGATAAGCGTTTGAACGCAATATAAAGACCCATCGCTCATTTGGAACGGTCCGCTGAGTGGGCCAAAATTCAGGCATATTATCTAAATGCATAAAATCGAGTGAATAAGAAAAAAACTACTTTAAACGTGGAAATTTTCGTTTTGGGGTAATTTTTGCGAATCAAGTGACGTTGCCAAAATTTTCCCCACGCGAAAATATCACCGCTGCATTCTCGCAATTAGAAAGACATTTTTATCGCAAATATTTCCCCCACGCACAACGTCTTGATGTTATAATCGTGAAGTCCCCCCCCCCCCCCCCCCCCCCCCCGTAAATAACCACATTCACAGTACCTGATCATTGTACTCGGTTATGATTAACTTACGTTTCTTAGGACGGACGGTCCTTGCTAACTTCTTGCATCATGAACGTCATTATCAATAGACTCAATATTACAATGAGTTCTTGATGTTGTGCGTATAGTTATTTTTCACTTTCACTGTTAACAAACAATAAACAGACCGAGAAAGAAAAGTATATCTTTATCATGCACTGGAAAACGCCGGCCATTTATATTCTGTAACTCGTGGTTGCGCCTGGTCAATATCTATACAAATTCAATATTTACAAGTTGTAAAAAATAGTTGAGATGTAATCGTTCTATAGTGGATCTTATTCTTGCAGATTTGACGTTGCCATAAAATGGCCCTTTACGCGGCATTGCGGAAATATCTATCATGTGCTAGTATCTTGGTACAATTTTGTTTATATAGAGTAGGTTTTACAGGACAACGTAATTTTCTTTTGAACATGTTCAATAAAAAAAATAGACATTTCATACTTAACCAGCGATAGAAATTGAGACATAACGGATATTTTTTACCGAAAGCAGGCGGCGATTTTCCCCGAAGTAAGAGGCGAGAAGTCGCCGGCTGCCAGCTCTTAGTCTTTATCGTATCAATTAGAAACACGAAGTGTGACTGTGCAGCTGTAAGGAGTCCAGTAATGTTCAATTTCAATTTTGGATTCAAGCAACTTTCAACATATTTGATACATGTAGTTCTGGCAGCAAAAAAAAAAAAAAAAAGTACCCGCCTGCCGGGTCGCTTGGAAAAATCAGACCCGGGGGGAGGGGAAACAAACAATTTTTTAATTGTGGCCCCACGCTCTTTCTCGACCAGGACACGATTAAACTAGGCTGTACCCCCGACTATCCCAACCAAGCGCCGACTATTTCACGATCACAAAAAGAGCGGGAAAGTTTCCCGTATTTTTTCAACCGGTTGAAAGAATATGGGAAACTTTTCCCGACCTCTAAAGCGTGCCGGCTCTAATACCGATCGATTTTGGACCAACATACGCTTACCAGACCAAGATACGACTAAGAGCCGTTCTCTCCTTACCTGGCAATTTTCGAGGTCGGGAATGAATGTAGATACAGAGGGATTGCAGTGGAACGGGGGCTTATCATTGATACCCAAATCTTCCTCACATGTGCACTCAAGCGGAAAATATAGGTCATGACCTACATTTGAACGTAGATTTGTGATCTACTCTTAAAGACGCATGAACTGTGCAAGTTTGAACTTCCTTGCACTTATAATAAAGAAATAAAACTTCTTAACACTGATACCCAAATCTTCTTAACATGTGCACTGAAGCTGAAAATATAGGTCATGACCTACATTTGAGCGTATATTTGTTATCTTCTCTTAAAGACACATCATCTGTGCAAGTTTGAACTTCCTAGCACTTATAATAGAGAAATAAAACTTCTTAACATTGATACCAAATTCTTCTTAACTTAACATGTGCACTCAAGCGGAAAATATAAGTCATGACCTACCCAGGGATTTTTCAGGGTATTTTACTTTGGGTCCAGGGTCCGTTTAAATTGGGAAAAATCGCGGCGTTTCAGTGAAATTGGGAATTTCCAACAGTTTAATTGATTCTCAATGGAATAAATCATTACACAGAGATATAACTCCTTATTCATTGTGTCTTCAATAAAAGAAACAAATTACTAGTAAAGCCATCTATTCTTTAGATTGTGCTTCAAAGGACATCAACTTCTAGGATCTGTAACAGTCAGAGGGGCTACTTTTAAATTTATGATCATGATCAATCAGGATTCAGATTCAAAGTCAGTGTTTGACGGGGACATTCCCACTGTCTGAGTCGCCTCATTCTGTTTACTGAACATTAACTATTTTCTGTTGTTTCTTTTATAGTCACTATCCAAAATTTTATTTTGAAGAATGTATGTATCCTCTACAAAGAAGATGTACTCCCTTTTGTAATTTTTTTGGTATCAGATTTGCTTTTTGTGAGACGACATGGTCCTGGGTTCCTAATACTTGAGATACGATTTGATGACTAAAATGTAAACCTATACCGGATAAAAGATTTTTGACATATCAATCATTAAAGTCGTATTTCTGCTAGGTACTTCAGTTGACATTATTTTGCTCTTTATTGAAGAACACTTTATTAACAAAATAGCAATCCAAGGAATGCTTGTGTCGCCTGCGAAGCGGTTTGATTATTATTCTAGAAAGTGGATCAAAATTCTTGAAAAGTAGGTCTAGGTCAAATATCTAGATCAAGGTCAAAAGGTCAAATTTTATGGTCTGTGTAGAAAGGTCTTGTCACAAGGAATAGACATGTGAAATACCAAAGCCCTATCACTTACCAATCAAAAGATATATCCATTCTTAATTTTTTTTGAAAAGTAGGTCAAATATGTAGGTCAAGGTCAAAAGGAAAAAAAATAATGGTATGTGTAGAATGGCATTGTTACAAGGAAAATACATGTGAAATATCAAAGCCCTATCACCTACCAATCAAAAGATATAGCCAATATTACTTTTCTTGAAAAGTAGGTCAAATATCTACATCAAGGTCAAAAGGTCAAATTTAATGGTCTGTGTAGAAAGGTCTTTTCAGAAGGAATACACATGTGAAATATCGAAGCCCTATCACTTACCAATCAAAAGATATAGTGAATCTTATCTTTTTTCAAAAGTAGGTCAAATATCTAGGTCAAGGTCACAAGGTCAAAAATTATGGTATGTGTAGAAAGGTCTTGCCACAAGGCTTGCACATGTGAAATATCAAAGTCCTAACACTTACCAATAAAAAGATATATCCATTCTTAATTTTTTTTGAAAAGTAGGTCAAATATGTAGGTCAAGGTCACTAGGTCAAAAATTATTGTATGTGTAGGAAGGTCTTGTCACAAGGAATACATATGTGAAATATCAAAGCCCTATCACTAACCAATCAAAAGATATAGCGAATCTTATCTTTTTTTCAAAAGTAGGTCAAATATCTAGGTCAAGGTCACAAGGTCAAAAATAATGGTATGTGTAGAAAGGTCTTGCCACAAGGATTGCACATGTGAAATATCAAAGCGCTATCACCTACCAATCAAAAGATATATCCATTTTTAATTTTTTTGAAAAGTAGGTCAAATATGTAGGTCAAGGTCACTAGGTCAAAAATTATGGTATGTGTAGCAAGGTCTTGTCACAAGGAATACACATGTGAAATATCAAAGCCCTATCACTAACCAATCAAAAGTTATGGGCTGTGACACCCAAAGTGTGACAGACAGACAGACAGACGGACGGACAGACGGACGGACGGACGGACAGACGGACAGACGGACAACGGACAAAGTGATCCCTAAGTGTCGCTATGCTTCGCAGGCGACACAAAAAAATAAAGAGGCTCAAATTGGGAAATTTCAATCATAAATTGGGAAAATACAGACCATTTTGGCGTTGGGAATGGGTCCGAAAATCGGACCCAAAAACGGACTTGAAAAATCCCTGCTACCTATGAACGTAGATTTGTGATCTAATCTTAAAGACACATCATCTATGCAAGTTTTAATTTCCTAGCACTTATAATAGAGAAATAAAACTTCTTAACATACTAGTGCGGACGTTGACACCGACGCAGACAACAGGGTGATAGCATAAGCTCCCTCTCACTTCATGAGGTGAGCTAAAAATGATGGTGGACAATTTTGTGGAGGCCATCGAGTACTTCCTTCCTCTAAAGTTTTGAGAAATTCTGTGCATCCGTTTTGGAGATGTCAAAAATATCTCAGCCAATCAGAGCCCTTGGCAGTTGACCAATCAGCACAACAAACACAAACTTGGTTGAGGATATTAAGCCCTTGGCAGCCATATTTGTTGACCAATTGCAGAAAAAAAATGTAATGATCGCTGAGCGATATAAGTCCCCTACCGGCATAAATTTATGTCCTGCATCTCTTTTCATCAGTTCATCATCTGCAATAACAGCCAAGAAAAGTCTGAAAAACTGAAAATTTCACGAAATTTGCTCAGTCCAAGGGTAATAACTCTTGTGAAAATTGGTCATTCTAAATTAAACTCGGACTTAATCTGCATCACACTGTAATGTATTCACATAATAAAAATCAATTCAAACACAAAAACTCGGTCACAAAAGGTCACATTCCAGAAAACCCCTTGATGATCACATATGAAAATAAACTAGAGAATGTCATCTATCCACTGATTGGTTAGACAACCGATGGTACTGCCTCTTGTTCTGTGGAATAGCCAATGAAAAAGGTTGTTCCTGAGTTTTTCGGGCCGCGCCGCGGGTCTATTTGTATGACGAGTCAAAATACACAGGGAAGGAAGCCCCTCAATAAACAGCTATTTCTCAGTCATATTCATCAGAAATCGACATAAAATCAATATGATGATAAAATTTAAGATTTATTTATTTCTATGAATAATTGAATCATAAAACGTTTCCAAGTCATGTTTTATCCAATTTCAAAAAGTGCTACAACAGCTAAAAATAGGCAGTGATTACCGATAAATGGGTAACTACAGGAAATAAAAGGATTAACGAATTAGCTCGATTTGACTGACTTAAAATGCCTGGAAGTTTGTAAAGTTGGTTTTTTTCGCTTGCGACATCTTTGGCACGCATAAAAATGAAAAGAAAAAGGGGGGTCATGCATGTCATTTTTCTGCAAATTTCACTTTTTTACAGGACCCCTCCATCCTCATCGAAAAATTTCCCATTTTTATTTTCAAATCGACCTGTAGATTGCATAAAAGACAAGATCAAGTTCAAAGTTAAATTTATCACGACTACTGGTCACATTTTATTGATTCTATATGCTATAAATACATTTCCAACATTTTTTACCAATGATGTGACACGTTTTATTCAGTACGGTTCACCAGTCAAAACGGAGGGGAATCCCCAATCATTTAATTTCCATTGTCATTTTCAAGAAACGAAGATTCTAATTGGCTGAGAAATTTTGTTGATACATCGATCAACACAATTTTTCACGGAAGTCTATAGGGATGTTCGCTGTGACTTCACGGGTCTCGCGAAAACGAGGCTGGTTGGCAAAAACGGTTGGCAGAGAACGGAAATATACGTGAAACCCGGGGATAAATCGACAATTGATGCTCTATGCGCTACTTTCCTATTATTATTTTATTGATATGTCCTGCTGTGACACTGACCATTATAATCACAACAATAAAGAAATCCCGCTGAGTTTATTAGTATATCAGACTGCCGTTCGATTAGGTGGGGGGGGAGAATCAATAAACTGCCGATATCTTTTTTTTTAAATTTTGCTTTTCAAAGAAGCCGGTGTTATTCATAGTGTCCCATTTTTATGCTTCTGTATTAGGAGAAACATACCCGACTAATTACCAGTTGTTTTGACAAGTACACACCTATCCCTCAAACATGCATATTAGTTGTGATTTAATTAAGGCAGAGCATTTGAACGGGATGGAAAGAGGGAAATAGTTTGACCAAAATTTATGTCGAACTGTTTGAGAACTCAAAACAGAAAAAAAAATTAATTTGACACACAGACAACGTTTAATGAAATAAAGAGTACTAATTTTCTTAGCTTTTTGAGGTTTTTTATTTGCTTGTTTGTTTTTTTCTCACGACTGTCTCCAAGTTATAGATAAAACCGGTCTTAGTAATAACAATAAAAACACGCACAAATTCTCTTTTTCTCTTTTATTATTCCTTCAGTAATTTTCTTACTTTGTATGTATATGGATTTTTTTAATTGACATGCCTTATCTAAGTTTTTGCTTGCTAGAGAAAGGGGTGGGGGGGGGCCTCAAGATTAAAATTTTAGAATGCCTAAAGAAGCATTTATTTCTCAACTTCCATGTAAGTTTGGGCAGCCGCAACCCTTAAGATTGAAAATCGTTGGGATAAAAAGAGACATCCATGAATTTAAAATGAAAGATAAGATTAAAATACACAATAGAAATAAATGATCAATGTTCATATGAATTAAAGAGAGGGATCTCCGACCATATAAAATCCTAGCATTCTATTTCCATCTTTTGCACCTCGACTGTTAAAACATCCAATATTTGAAAAGAATGTTTGGACTTCCATCTATCTAATTTTCGGAATTATTTAAACAATTATCCCATTGAAATAAATAAATAAATAAATAAATAAATAAATAAATAAATAAATAAATAAATAAATAAATAAATCTTGACAGCACAAAAGAGGTGAAAACAACCACGTTTACTATTCAGACAATGTCGGATCAGCCCAACAAAGGGCGAATGAACGTCGCCTGGAAAAAAAGATATAAAAGCACAAAAAAAGGTGCAAGCGACCACGACACTAAACGTGTTTAAACCCAGCGGCAGGGACAGTACATCCCTTAGGACGTCTGGATGCACGAATATGTACTTGTATCCAGACGGAACAAGGGGCAGTACGTCCCTCATTCCGTTCAATAAATAAATCTTGAGATATATATGAGAAATATTGAATATTGATCCACTGATCCAACTTTTATATGATCGATATATAAGTGGGTTGTATTTCCTTTTTGCTGCTTTCAACTAAAAATCAAATGTAATGTAAGTATTTACCAAAAAAAAAATGGTTTCGGCTAAAACACAGTATTTATGGACAAAAGTGTCTCATCAGGGTAAAAAAGTAACTTTCTTGCAGTGCCTTAACATTCTAAGTATCAAAAGTTCAATACTTGAGTCATTAAAATTGATATGCGTTTCGCTTCAGCAGCTGTTACAAATTATATTTTTTTAAGCTTTTTAAGTACAGGTCAACTTTCGGTTACGGACACTAGAGCAGGTATATAACAAATTGTGTAGTGTCCGTAACCATTAAAATGTGAAAAAATAAAGTTTCAAGTTCAAATTAATACAAGATATTTTTTATTCAAAACTTGCATATTGAGAAATATATTATTCTTGAATATTCCATTTTTATTGTAAATGTATCCTCAGATAAAACCCCATGGTTACGGACACTACATATTAGTCATTTTTCACTCTTAAACTTCGTAATGCCAAATTTTTTAAAGACACAACTTATGAATGCCGATATTTGCCAATGTTTCTAACATTGATCGAACAGGAGTCTTAAAAAATAACAAACATTTGCAAATTAGTATGTTTTCAGTATTTTACAGGCATATAACACAACATGACTGCTCTGTTTTTAAGAATTTGACAGAAGCACATGTTTTTGTAATTCAGTCATAACTTATTTAATATTTGGCCTATTTTTATAAATCAACCACCAAAATTTATGATAGGAAATGTTCTATAAACTTCCGTTAATGTAATTTGAAAACAATCCACAGATAATATATTAATTTTAGTTTGAAATTATAAAATATTGAAGTGAGACAGCATAACACTAAAAAATGGCTATTTTGGGGACCTTTATATTTTCATAACTTAACAACGAAGTTATGTATCGACCCGAAATTTGGTGGCCATTGGGAGTGGTCATTATTACATATTTCAAATAAAAGAAATTAACTGTAAATGCTACAAATTATTTCTAAACTGTATATAACATCATAGATTTTAAAACTGGCCAAATACTGTGTTTTAGCCGTTTAGATGTTTCATCCGTGTCAAAATATCAAAAGCTGAAATATGAAATGGATAAATCGCATGCAGTGGCTTTCTCTCCTTTGCGGATCATTGGTTCCGCCGCGGCGCCTGGATGAAAAATCTACATGGACAGCCCACAAAAAATCAAGGTAAATGGCATATGTGTCAGATCATTGTTTTGTGTATACGAGATACACTTTATAGGTTGGACTTGATAAATTGATGAATGATATAAGATGTTCACATTCACGACTTTAAAAATTAAATCAACCCACAGAGAGACTAAATGCTATTCATACATACCGGTGATTAACAGAGAAAAATTAAATAAAAAAAAATATTACAAGCAATTAAAACGATCGATTAATATCATAACAACTTTGAAGTAATCTTAACTTAATTATATCTGTCGATAAGAGATGGTCGAGTGGATAAGGCGTTCAACTCTCACGCAGACGACCGGGGTTCCCGGTGTGGTCATATGAGAGCTGAAAGTCATATCCATTCCTTCGTCCCTACCGAGTCTCCTGATCGGGGGGACTATAAAGGACCCGGTTGGGTACCTACGTTCATGCTGCGGCAAGGGTATCCAGGTGTGGTGGCACCTTATAAAAAGGCCGTTGGAAATACGGACCATCCAAGCAGTACATTATTATATAACCCTCCTGCATACATGCATACACCACATACACAAGTGGAGGGTGGGCATTAAAATGGGGTAGTACTCCGCCCCTTAAAATAATAGAAGGGGCTATGAGGCACCCCAGAGGGGAACGGCCTGGCTAGAGTACTCTGTAACGGGCAGTTGGCAAATGAGTACCCCGAAATATAATATCAATACAGCCAACTGACCCAATAGAGGGTTGCCAGGTGCCCAAACAGGAAGAAAACAGGAAGAACAGGAAGAAAAGATAAACTGTACCGATAAAGATTATTAACTTGAATAGCAGTGGACATTGCTATACATATATATAAGAGAACCACTTTTTGCCAACCAATTTTCATGCGCATGCGCAGTGTGACATCACTTTTTCGTCACTCGAACATCCCTATTTATAGCACTATTTTTAGACCTGGGGTTCCCTCAAACACGAATGAACTCATTGCTGAACATACAATTTGTTGATGTTTGCTTATCATTTCAAGGGTACCATTTCTTTTCTACTTACTCATAAGTTAACAGTACATGTAGAATTTGCTCAAACTGGTCCTTATTCCAAAGATACAGAATAGAGGAACGATCGTTCGCTGTTTGAATCATATGGCGGCTGCCATAGCTTGTTTTGGCAGACGTATCACTGCGAAACCTTCCGACTTACGAAATATAGTGTGATGATTGATTGTTTTTAGATCCAAGAAAACAGTCTGTTTTCCACAAGTAAATGATAAGAAATGAATTTTATATTTTTTCTGTTGATGCAGGTATCACCCGAAAAATTGAACAGAAAACAGTTTTCTGTCCAATTTTTCGGGTGATACCTGCATCAACAGAAGAAATATAAGATTCATTTCTTAATGAAATTGATTTCCTGTAGTTACACCTGAAAGTCACGTGACCTCAACTCCCTATTATCAGGTCGGGGAAATGGCAAATCTAGCTATTAAAGCTAGATCTAGCTTTTAAAGCTCGTTCTAGCTTTAAAATGGACCAAATTGAGCAGCTTTATTTAGAATGTGTGAAAACGAAGACGTTGCGCACTTGCGCCTCGACGGATATCGTAATGTTTACGTACGAAAACGAACATTGGATCTTAAAATCGGAAACTCAGCGTTGCATTTACGAGTGCAGCTGCACATGTGCATTCAAGGAAAAGGTAAATATTCACTTGTTTTTACCTTAAATGACTTACCTTTGTAGATTTAATGTCCTATTTATTTAAAAGAATGTTTTTGACTTGCAAATCCGCCATTTTTTATTTACCGATCTAAGTGGATTCACTGTTTGCAAGAGAAAAGATCAACTAGCAGACGGATATGCATTATTCCGGTATAAAAGTAGGATCGTCGAAGACATATTTCACCTGATACAAATGCTTTTAAAAATTCGATAATTTCGATTTTAAATCCTTATTTTGTTTTTGTTATACATAACTTGCATGTAATTGTTCAAAACATAAAAATAAAATGAAAAAAATCAATTTTTAAAAGATTTAATTTAAATGCAAAAACGGGACCAACATCCTACTTTTATACCGGAATAATGCATATCCGTCTGCTAGTTGATCTTTTCTCTTGCAAACAGTGAATCCACTTAGATCGGTAAATTAAAAATGGCGGATTTGCAAGTTAAAAACATTCTTTTAAATAAATAGGACATTAAATCTACAAAGGTAAGTCATTTAAGGTAAAAACAAGTGAATATTTACCTTTTCCTTGAATGCACATGTGCAGCTGCACTCGTAAATGCAACGCTGAGTTTCCGATTTTAAGATCCAATGTTCGTTTTCGTACGTAAACATTACGTTATCCGTCGAGGCGCAAGTGCGCAACGTCTTCGTTTTCACACATTCTAAATAAAGCTGCTCAATTTGGTCCATTTTAAAGCTAGAACGAGCTTTAAAAGCTAGATCTAGCTTTAATAGCTAGATTTGCCGTTTCCCCGACCTGATTATTGATATGGCCAATTCATAATTTGAGATCATGATACGCAAGTAATACCCCCCCCCCCCCCCCCAACACGCTTACTTTTACAATATATCGAAAATGACTTCGCTTCTATGGCTTTGCGATTCATTTTCATAAAAATTGGAAGAAATATGTATCGAGGGTTCTCTTGACTTCTGTGCAAATTTCATAAATTTTCATTCTAGGGTAAAACTATTTAAGAAAGTGGCGATAATATTATGTGCCCGACCAGTAGGACTTTGCCATGGTTCATATTAAGCACTTACTGTAACTAATGTCGAACTATACATACAACTATATCAACTGCTTAGATAACTCGCTTCTTCAGAAATAACTCGAGCTAAAAATCAAATGAACCGAATTTCTGCTTTCCGATCGCGAATTTTAAATTAAAGGTTGCACTCCAAAGTATTGGCCATTGAAAATTGAGCGTTTTGAATGAAAGGCATGCAATACTGAATAGTTGACGTCATATTAATCATTTTATATTGTTCATACAATATAAAGCTACATATCAATAAAAAGTACTTTTATTGCTGATTACTTCTATAATTCTTGATTTCATCTGGATAAATCATGTCAGTCAGACATGCTGCTCAAAGTTATAGCAGTGAGTACATTAGAAGATGACATGAAAATGGGGCATGACCCCTCAAAGTGACTCAAATTTGACATCCTTCTCAAATGATTTTCTTAATAAACTGTATGTCTATATGTTGTGTATTTCTTATTCTATAATATGTGCAATTTATTTGAATTTTCACCTGATGCAATTCGAGAAATATGACGTCAAAGTTTTCTTACCTAAAATACAGCACTCATATATTTGCCCATGGCTAGTCACATGACCTCTTACTTTCACATCCGGTCATACTATACATATGAGGTATACAATGGAAATAATGGGCTTTTCTTAAGACAACAAGCTAATTATTTCTTCCAAATATCAAAAATCATAGTTATTTCAATTATAAAGCTCACATAATGGAGCTGGACCCCATCTGTCCAATCTGTCCAAATGCGACACTGCGGATACTATGTAGTGTAACCAAAAGAAACGACTTTCTTTTTAAAGTCCAGTCATGGGCTGAAATCGAATTAATCGAAAAGAATGTTTAAGACTTGATTTAATGTCTAAGGCACGGTCCATTTGATATTCGGGGGAGGGGGGGGGGGGCTTGGGTTTTTTCGAAAAAAAATAATTTCGCTCTGAATTTGACGAATTACCATAAAATTTCGTTTAAGGTATCCGTTGTACAATAGAGTCGTTTTACATAGCATTTTAATCATCTCCATTGTAAAGTATGGTAAATTTTATGCCTGGTAAGGTACTATAAACTATATATTTTCTGAAAGGTAATGATGCCCCGAGTACAGATATAAGACTCCTGGGTCTTAAAAATCAAAGGGCAAAAACTTTTGTACAACTTTGTTATTTTGCATATATTATATTGGGAAAACAGACAATTTAAATGCTTCATCAGTTATTCCCCTTTGTTTTTCTGGCCTCAAAATTATTATTTCTGAGCAGTGGGCATTACAGCCTTTCAGAAAATATATAGTTTATAGTACCTTACCAGGCATGGAAAAATGCCCAATTGTACATCGGATACCTTAAAATTCCTGAAAAATTTCCAGCTCGCTTCGCTCGCCACAGTTTTCAATTCATATTACTAAAATTTTGGCTCGATTCGCTCGCCATAGTTTTCTATCAAAACATAAAGTTCCTATTTGAATATATTAAAAGAATGCATTTTAATGAAAAATGGGGCTTCCTTAAAGGCTTAAATATGTTATCAATATAATTCATTAATATATTAATACATGCATCACAATAGAGTCTAATTTTATATGCAAGCTTTGAAGGAGAACTTCAGTTTTCGCCAATTTACAATTCTAAATTTGAAAATTTGTCTGGAAGACCCTCTTCTCAGACCCTCTTATTTAATTGTACCTTTAATATATAATTTTTGTTTACTGAGGATTATATTGTAAACTTCTTTTATCTCTCTGTTTAGATGTGAATTAAATTTGTGCATAAAAATAAAGTAATATTTAAAATTTTTTAGTCAAAATAAAAAAAATCTATTGATAAAAAATAAACATTCTGAATATATTGCACATCACTTATGTTAGAAAAAAAAATTTCCTTGCTCCAACTTTGCAAGAAAAAAAAACGATTTTGCCCGGTCCGAGGCGAAAAAAAATAATCTTGCTCCGACAAAAAACCCAAGCCCTCTCCCCCGGTTGCCGCTAGCTGAAGCAAAAAGGAGCATCGGGTAAAGTTTTCTATGCAGCTAGCCGCAACTATAGAACAGAAACAAAAAGAGTGCGTGCCAGAAACTGCACATTCATGTATAAGTCACATGCACAAGTCACAGCCTATAAAATTTAAGACCGCTGACATTCAAAGCTCTGGCTTTGAAACAGTCAAGTGGGAAGAGATGTGCCACATTCATGTAATGTAAATATACTGATACTGAATGGAGTCTCAGGATACTTCAAATGATGGTTTGGGAACTAAATGACTAAAAATTTTAGTGAAAATGGAATACATATCTTTTAGATGATGATCGAATTTAATGGTTATTCAAATTGTGTTAAAATGAGAAATGATTAAGGTGGATTAATTATCCATCATTATGCATGTGATTGAAAAATACGGTGACCGTAAAGGGCCGTGTGAAAAATAAAATTATTGCGTGGGAACGAAATAATATTTCGATGGAACGAAATAATATTGCGTGGGAACGAAATAATATTGCGAGAGAAAGAAATAATATTGCGTGGTCGAACGAAATAATATTGCGAGGGAACGAAATAATTCTACCTTTTGCGCATGTGCAGACTTATGTATATACAAAAATGTATGTGCTATACATATATATGGAAATGTTCAATCACAATTATTGATTATACATATGATAATAAAAGATCCAAGTAAAAGTTCAAAATGAAGTTCAATACTGGAAGACCAGAATTAAAGTTAAAAATGTAGTACTCTTTTATTTGGAATGTGTGAATAAATACGAAGAGTATGAATGAAATCTGTTTTCATTTCTATTATCTAAATACTATATACAAGGTCAAAGTCAAAAGGTCACTTGCATGGTCAGCAATCATGTTAACAAAAAATGTAGTACTCCTAATGTATGACATGACTGTCTTTCATATAATGAAATAATCTCTTTTTAATATGCATTCTATGTAAAAACCTAAAATTATCAGACATGTTTGGCAACGACATGTGTCAGATTTTGGATATTTTTTGTGTACAAGGTGTATTTGATGACCTCAGAGCGAAATGACCTTCCAGTTTTTATGCCCCAGTAATCGAAGATTAACCTTTCCATGGATACCAAAATATTTTTAAATGACCTTGAAAATTGATCAAGGTCATGATAGCATCGAATCTACATACCAAATTTAATAACAATAGCAAGCATAGATCGTTATGAATTAGCTTTTGCATATGACAGGTATTTACACCTTTGTATCAAATGGTGCCATAGTAACCTATTTCAAAGGCATATAAACCGAAAAATCTTATTTTAACATAAATTTCCTTCGATTCCCATGAAGTCCAGGGATAATACTATTCAGAAAGTGGTAACTGTGATTCAAATCTTGTGCAACTGCATTATCACTCATGTCAAAAGTAAGTGAAATATAGGTAAAATCAGACATAAATCGACCCAAAATGGCACATTTTGAATAATAATTTTTTCTTGAAATTGAAGCTTACATGACATACAGTATGAAGGAGCATTGAATAATCAAATTATATTAACTTATATATATAATAAGAGGATTTAAATTATCTGTTCAGAAAATTACATAAACATTCAACATTCGTTTCCATGGGAACGACAAGCATAAAAATACCTTGTTTAATTCAACATTCGTTTCCATGGGAACGAGATGCACAAAAATACCTTGTTTAAAGGGGTTTTTATACGAAACCTTGATTACCATGGCAAACAAACGTCAGAGAAAAAAAAAACATGTGTTTATGAAACACGAATGCCCCCTTGGCATCTTTGGCGGTAAAACAGCTAAAAAGTAGTTCACATTTTGAGGTCAAGGTCAAAAGGTCAAATTTGGTATTCATGGAAAGGTCTTGCCACAAGAAAGTCATATGGGAAATATGAAAGCCCTATCATACCATTCAAAAGTCATGGCTAAAGTTTAGATTTTCAAAAATAAGTCAAACTCTAAGGTCAAGGTCACAAGGTCAAAAATTTTGGTATCCATGGAAAGGTCCTGTCACAAGGAATACACATGTGAAATATGAAAGCCCAATCACTTATTATTTAATAGCTAATATTCTCTGTAAGCATTTGCACTTTTATGAAGGACGCGTGGCACGGCATGTCTCAGATTTTGATAAAATTTGTACATGAGGTTGGATCTGACCCAAAAGTAAAAATTTTTCCTAATATCACATCCGGTTGCCATGGAAACGGACTTTGAATATTGAAAAAATGCATTTATTGGCTTTTTTGAAGTCACATACATCATTTATGCAGCATAATCTAAAACAAACACTGATGAATTATCAGTACCCTATCATTGTAATAATAATGTTGGGTTTATGGTCTTATCTATATGTTTCCATAGCAACAAAACAGGTAACAGATCAAAATAGTGTTTTTATGCCCCCGGAATCAAAGATTCGGGGGCATATAGTTTTTGGCCTGTCCGTCTGTTTGTCTGTTTGTCCGAAAAACTTTAACATTGGACATAACTTTTGAATGGGAAGTGATAGGGCTTTCATATTTCACATGTGTATTCCTTGTGACAAGACCTTTCCATTGATACCAAAATTTTTGACCTCGTGACCTTGACTTTGACCTTTGATCTACTTTCCAAAAACTTTAACATTGGGCATAACTTTTGAATGGTAAGTGATAGGGCTTTCATATTTCACATGTGTATTCCTTGTGACAAGACTTTCCATTGAAACCAAAATTTTTGACCTCATGACCTTGACCTGGACCTTTGACCTACTTTTCAAAAACTTTAACATTGGGCATAACTTTTGAATGGTTAGTGATAGGGCTTTCATATTTCACATGTGTATTCCTTGTGACAAGGCCATTCCATTGATACCAAAATTTTTGACCTCGTGACCTTGACCTTGACCTTTGACCTACTTTTCAAAAACTTTAACATTGGGCATAACTTTTGAATGGTAAGTGATAGGGCTTTCATATTTCACATGTGTATTCCTTGTGAAAAGACCTTTCCATTGATACCAAAATTTTTGACCTCATGACCTTGACCTTGACCTTTGACCTACTTTTCAAAAACTTTAACATTGGGCATAACTTTTGAATGGTTAGTGATAGGGCTTTCATATTTCACATGTGTATTCCTTGTGACAAGGCCTTTCCATTGATACCAAAAATTTTGACCTCGTGACATTGACCTTGACCTTTGACCTACTTTTCAAAAACTTTAACATTGGGCATAACTTTTGAATGGTAAATGATAGGGCTTTCATATTTCACATGTGTATTCCTTGTGACAAGACCTTTCCATTGATACCAAAATTTCTGATCTCGTGACCTTGACCTTTGACCTTTTAACCTAGTGACCTCACATACATGTACTTAACAGAAAATAGTGTTCATACTAACAAAGATGCCACCGGGGGCATTCGTGTTTCACAAACACAGGCTTTATTTTTTTTAATTTTTATTTTTATTGTCACATTTCACATACATAATACAATGAAGTATATATAGTAAGTATTACATCATAATAAAGATGAAAAAAAAGTATTACATCATAATGCTAATAGAAAAGAATTCATTAAGGATATATAATGTTACTTAATGACTATTCTTCGCAAAGTGGGAGAAAGGATGACCAATTTTTAACAAAGTTTGTGTATTTATTCTTATTAAAGGCTATTGATTTCAATGTGTTTGTTTTTGTATGTCAATTTTTAATTTTTCAATACTCAGTGAGTTTTCTTCCATTTTACTTCTATATATATAGTACTTTAAAACTAAGATTAAATTATTGATGGCTTTGTTTTGGTTTATTCTCGGTTTTCCAAATAGGATAATTTTGATATTAAAATTCAAAAGAATACCTGTTCTTGAAAATAAGCAAGTACTAAAATTCTCAATAAAATCATTAACAATCTCGCAGTACCAAAATAAATGAGATAAGCTTTCTGATTCTTTTCTACAAAATGTACATAGGATCAGTCTTAATTTTCATGTCGTATAATAATTTGTTTGTGCCAAGAATTCTATGTATTAACCTGTACTGAAACCACTGAAACTTAACGTAATTACAACTAACAAAAGATACAATATGAATAAATTCCCATTCTTTACTGTCTATAGTAATATCAATGTCATTCATCCATTTTTCGTGACATGTTGGTTTAAATTCCTTCATAAGACATTCATAAATAAATCTACAACCATTTTTCTGCTTTGTAATGATTTTCAAATTGAATGGTTTAACCATATTCATCTTTGCATAATCTCCTAATGAATTTTTTTTATTTCTTAAAAATGATTTAACAGTTTGTATGAATAGTGTTTTTGGCATTTTTTCAAAATTCAGTGATAAATTACTTACATTTTTGAGTTTTTTTTTTATGCAAATGAAACATAAGCATTCACATTGGAACATAGTTTTTGTACGTTGCTATGACAACATGACCTCAAATCGCAAAAATGAAAGCAATTTTAGACAATATTTAGAGTCCTTTTTTTTACTAGATCATTGGATTTTAATTTAAAGTGATAAAAATCAATTAATATATTCAAGTAGATTTTTCATTACATGAAAAAGAATTTTTTTATTTAAATATTCAAGGAACAGCTCGTTGCAATGGGGACGATTGTGTAAAATTGCACATAGGCCCACTTTGATTTTTTGTATACTGGCATCAAAAGTTAAGTACATTGTAATCTGATTTTTTAAAATCTAAAATAAAGTTTAGACTTTGCTTTATCGTATATGTAAAAAAAGGTTGTGTAAGCCTGTTTCGTTTTTTTGAGGAAAAGGCTTCGAAAAACAACAAAAAATAACTTATTTTTAGAATGTATGACCAAATTACTATAGCAACCATTAATTATTTGAAAGCTTTTTATTGTATTTTGATACGATAACGATACGATAATCTATTTCTCATAAACCAATATGCAGTGGAACAGAGAAGATATGAATACAATGATGAGCAAGTGGACAAGTTATACATGAGAACAATCTGTTTACCCGAAATGCACATATAAAAATTCTATTCTATGGAGGACATAATTTTTTGTTTATAACATTAATAAATTTGCAAAGCTTTCTTAAGGTAATATGATTTTTGTTTTGGAATAAATCTTTAAATTTGCAGACATTTATCCTTTTTCGAAAATAAACATCTAGACACTGTTTTCTTGTAGTTTTGAAATATGGATATTCAAAAATATAATGGAATTCGTCACCTAGATCATTTCTATTACACAATATACATTTCCTATCATTTCTATCAACAGAATACCATCTCCCTTCTTCAATTGCTAGTTTATGATTAGTTGTCCTAAACTTACAAAAAGTTATTCTATCTTTTTTCTCTAATATATCCAAGTATTCTTCAAATTTCCATTCGGTTTTGAAAATTCTATATGATAATCCTTTAGACGATTCAAAAGTTTCTGCTTTCCAGCCTTGGATAAATTGATCCAATATCCGCCGTTTAAAGCAGTTGGCTCCTGACGATTTTGAATTCACTGCGCAGCGCGAACTATCGTATACCGGTCGGAATGACGTAAAATGTAAGAAACATGAACAGGGGGCTTACAAAATAAAAAATTATATATGTTTAATCAAATAACAAAAAGAGAAAACATAATGATACATAATGAATCAATTTTTGTTGCTGTAACCCCGCTGGCTGCGACAACCTTGTTCAAATAACGTTACGTCACAGTGAGAATTTTTGACGTCACGCGGTAAAAATAATGTTCGTCCTTCCCGCCAAGTGTAAATGAGCTGTTACGCTGCAGAACTTGGATTGCTTCATGATCTATTTTATTTTTCTGTAGGCCCTGTCAATTCGGAAGGTAATTTAAAATTTGATACATATGCTTTTAATGAGTATATTTGGATTTTAAGTGTTCAATAAAAACTGGAAAAGATACCCCGAGAGACGCCAAATCATCTAAAACGCAACGGATCTGCACTAGATAAGAACCCGCGCTAGCGCGGAAAAGATTAACATAAATGCACCATGCATGACTCTCGTATGCAGACTGGTACTTGTACAGAGAAATTCTGTTCAGATTTATATGAAATGAATTTGAAATAATATGATTTCCATCCAATTACGGACCGTCATCTCAATATGTCAGAATCAAAAACAAACGAATTTACGACTACACAAGTTCGATCTATTTCATATATTTTTGCATGATAAAGTGATTGAAATCGGTATTCAGTTTCCGAAGTGATTTGAGCGGAAAGTAGCCAATATTTGACAAACCTTTTTCCCAGTGACGGATTATACGCCCCCACCCAAACCCTAAGATTTGCAAATCATAGGATAAAACTATAAATATCTACCCAAAAAAGATGCATACATGTATATGTAAATATTTACTACCTCTTAGTTCATATAATTGTCAAATGCATCAATTTCCATTCAAATTACAGTCAGGAAAATTGGTTCTAAATGGCTGAAATGCAAGAGTTTCGGAAGGGGGGGGGGGGGGCGCCCCGTAATTCCCCTAATAGGGCTCCGCCCTGGACCTCGGCGGTCCCCAGACCCCTCGCAAATTTTACGCTCCCCCCCCCCTTCCCCAACTCAAGAGATGGATCCACCAATGTTTCCTTAGTAACATATTTGGAAGAATTAAAGTAAAGCTCATGAACGTTTTTAAAACACAATGTGAAAGTAAATAAAAGTGTCAAAAATGAAATATGAGAAAGTGTCCGCATCTAATTTTGACATTGAGCCGATGGAAAACGTCATGGAAAATATATAACATTAGAAAATGCATTGAGTATAAAAGAGTATGCATAATTCATACTATTTATGCTATTAGGGAGTCTACTCAGCCAAAAAAATGTTGTCCAGAGCAAGAAGATGATTCCCCTCTCAGAAAATCCGCCTTATACGAGTCCGAACGTAGACTATTCAGAATGAACGTCTTGATGCATCGTCTCAGCTATAATATCTTGTTCTCGAAGTTCTCTTGTAAGATTGTACGCCGTATTTCAGCAAACGAATATGGAGTCAATAGTATGAAATGACACAAATTTGAAAAATTGATACAGATAAAATCAAACTTCGAAGAAATGAAAAAAGAAAGCACAACAAACTTCGAAGAAATCTTCATTACGCATTCGCGTAACAAATATTTTGAAAAATGAGAGGGAGCTGGGAAACTGTCGAAACTGCAAGTGATTATGATCGTTATTTTATTATTATTATTATTATTTTTTTTTTTTTTTTGGGTTTTCTTTTTTGTTTCTTTTTAGCTCACCTCGACGAAGTTGAGTGAGCTTATGCTATACCCCCGCGCGTCCGCGTCCGTGTCCGCGTCCGCGTCCGGTTAAGAAGTTTGGGGTAGCTCAGTATTTGGCAAAGTACTGATGCTACAGTAACCAAACTTGCACAAGTGATTCATCTTTGGATGCTGAGGTGAACCCATGCATCAGATGCAGCATCTGACCTACATTTTCCGCTTGAGTGACTTGGTTAAGAAGTTTGGGGTAGCTCAGTATCTGACCAAGTAGTAATGCTACAGTAACCAAACTTGCACAAGTGATTCATCTTTGGATGCCGAGATGGATCCATGCATCGGATGCAGCATCTGACCTACTTTTTCCACTTGAGTGATTTTGTTTTTAAAAGCCAATATTGAGCAAAGTATAAGTGCTACATGTACCAAACTTGCTTATTGGATGTATCATTGATCAAACTTTCATGTAATGACCTTGACCTACTTTTTCCGCTTGAGTGATTTTGCCTTTAAAAGCAAATATTGAGCAAAGTATAAGTGCTACATGTACCAAACTTGCATATATGATTTATTTTTGATCAAACTTTCATAAAATGGCCTTGACCTACTTTTTCTGCTTGAGTGATTTTGCCTTTAAAAGCCAATATTGAGCAAAGTATAAGTGCTACATGTACCAAACTTACATATTGGATGTATCTTTGATCATTCTTTCATAAAATGACCTTGACCTACTTTTTCCGCTTGAGTAATTTTGCCTTTAAAAGCCAATATTGAGCAAAGTATAAGTGCTTCATGTACCAAACTTGCATATTGGATGTATCTTTGATCAAACTTTCATAAAATGAAATTGACCTACTTTTTCCGCTTGAATGATTTTGCCTTTAAAAGCCAATATACATGTATTTAGAGATATGTTTGAATTGAATTTTGCTGCCACGAGGTGAGCTTCGTAATCTGTGATTACCTATGTTTTGTTTTGTTTTCTGTTTTTTTTTTGTTTTTTTTTTGTTATGAGAGGGGCTCCGCAGGAAGTTGAGAGAGAGGGAGAAATCACATAAAAAATATTTATTTTTTCGTTAATTCGCTCAAATTTTGAATATGATGTGGTAAAAAAAATATCTTTTGTTGACGCGTCTCAAGTTCACCTCATTTACACTCTTATCGTGTCTTTTTATCATCTGTACAAGACATCAACAAATCCTCCATCTTCATATAAATTTGCAAATGACAAATTATATGTTTTATTTTTTGACATTCTTTTTATCTGTAACATCGAATATGAATGAAACAATAGTGTCGGAACGAAAAAAATTATACTTGTAACAAGTATATATCATCCATTTTCGATTGACATGCATGACCAGCATTGTTGGTACAGATGCTACGCAGCCCTTTGTAAACGTTTAAAGTTGGCACTGATCAACAACAAAAAAAGTAAATGGATGCATTATGTCAAATATACTTTCCTGTCAATTGTTAATTATCAGTGTACCTATAATTAATCTTATGATAATTAGGATTAAAAGATAGAAAAGTATGTAGCAAACATGTCAAAATCGAAAAGAATTACTGAAATCTAGGTAGATAAAGGGGCAGTCAGAGGAAATTCTATCTGTATTTCATGTTCTGGGTGGTAAGCCTAGACTATTTTCATTGCAGTCAATATGCCTTATAAGAGGGAACATAAATAATGAATGTCAGAGCAAATTTAATTCTTATTCATCTTTTTATTATTGGAAAAGGCCAAAACTTTGGTAGAAAAACCTTGAAGTCAGAGGAAACTCTGTCCATATCTTCTCTTTTTGCGAGGCAACCTTATAATTTCTTTTAAAAAATATAATGTACTAAAGACATCAATCATGGGTTAGTTATTACTTTGAAAGTGACATCACTCCTTGTCTCACATATTTTGACAATTATTCACCCTACACAGTATGCTAAAAGCCATATTTTACATTTATGAGATGCTACTTTTAAGGGTCCTTAAGTATGACAAAAATTAAGATTTTCTTCCCTTTTATATTATTTTGTTTCCTTACCACCCCATGCTTTAAAAAAAGTAAAAAAAAAATAAATTAATAAACAAATTGAGTAATTTTCTGTACAGCTTTAAAATATAGCACCACTTATAGTTATCTGAGTACTGTATTTGACAGTGGATTAAGGTGCCTACTTTGTAAGCTATTTACCTTAAAATACTTCTGACAACCAAAACTTAATTCTACATGAGAGCAATGTTCCATTATTACAGTTAAGAAAAATAACAATTTTAAGTTTATGACATCACTCGTATTATGAGAACCCAACGTCCTTAAGGGATGTTTTTAGCCATAAACAATTAATATTTGCCTGAAAATCAAAAATGTTACTGAAACCGTTTTCATCCAAAATTTGTTTTACACAACAAATCCACTTTGTAGCAATTTCCCCTGTCAAAAGTTTTGTATAAATAAATTTGTATAGAATTTCTGATAATTTAGTATCATTATTAGTACATAATTTTGCCCAATAATTTATCATTCTAATTTTAATATCTACTGAGAGTGGTTGAGCTCCTAGTTCTCCGTAAACCATAAAATTTGGTGTAGATTTTTTCAAATTCAATAATAACTTACAAAAACTTTAAATGTACCCTTTCTAACAAAATATAGTTTGAAAATCCCCATACCTCGCAGCCATACAATAATATTGGTTTAACTATTTTGTCGAACAGATCATAAATGCAACTTATACTTAAATTATGTATTCTACCTTTTCTAAGTACTTCATACATGGCCTTTGTACCTTTTTCTGCATTTTTCTTCAATGTCTTTTGAAAAGATCCACTTGACGTAAAAACAATACCTAAATAATCATATTCCTTCACTTTTTCTAATTTTTCTCCCTTCAAATAAAATTCACACTTTGGCATTCTTCCATTTGTAAATATTAAAACTTTCGATTGATCTATATTGATTTCAAGTTTTCACATGTCACAGTAATTAGAAAAAACATTCAACATATTTTGCAAACTTTCTGCAGATTCTGCCATAAGTACTGCATCATCAGCATATAACATAATAAATAATCTAATGTATATGTCTAAACTTTCAGATATATATTTCTTCTGATATAGAAGTAAGGCCTATTAATATTTGATTTTCAACAAAAAAAGTTTTTATGTCATTTAAATACAAGGAAAAAAGGAAGGGAGACAAGTTCTCACCCTGCCTAAGACCATTTTCACATGGAAAAAAACAAGAGAATTTGCCCTCAAAACTAATTCTTGATTTTATTCCCTGATACATATTGTAAACTATATCAAAAATTTTTCCGCGTATGTTATTCATCATAAGTTTATGCCACAGCCCCTCCCTCCATACCTTGTCAAACGCCTTCTCAAAATCTATGAAAATACAATATAATTTCTTCTTTGACATTTTAAATATATCTAACAAAGATTTCAGTACAAAAATATTATCAAGTGTAGAGTATCCCTTTCGAAATCCCGCCTGGTTTTCACAAATAAGATTTACCTCCCTCGAAAAGTCATTTAATCTTTCATTTAGAATAGACGTGAACAATTTACCAACTTATTATGGTTATCGGCCTATAATTTTTTGGATCATCTTTGTTCCCTCTGTTTTTATAAATCGGTATGATTTTCCCATTCAACCATATGTCTGGTAAATAACCTGAATCAAGTATCATATTAAAAAGTTTTTCGTATATATGGATAAGTTTGCTTTGTGAATGTTTGATATATTCATTATAAATTTTGTCATCTCCACATGCCTTATTGTGGTTTAATTTTTGTATAGCTTTCAAAATTTCATCTTTTGATATTGCAGAATTGCTAATCATATTCAAATTCTGAGTATCATTTAATTCTATATCAGGAAATGCATGTTGATTATCCTCTTCGGACTTGTTTAAATTTTCAAAGTATTGTAGTAGCGTATCGATTTCTATTTGACCGTTCCTATTATTTGATTTTCTATTAATTATTTTCCAATATTCTTTTGGATTCTTACTTTTCATGGTTTTCATTTTATGTTTTATTTCTTTTCTATGATTTTTCATACTTTTATTCATTTCTTTTTTATACTTTTACGCTTCAATATTCATATCTAATTTTGCCTATGGGGTTTTCCTGTGTCTGTAACTTCTTTGTGATTTTCTTAAGTTCTTACGAGCTTTTTTACATTCATTATTGAACCATGGCTTATAATTTTCGTTTTCATTTCTATTGGCTGTTTTTTTTCTTATAAGTACCCAGAGTTTTCTCTGCAGAGTTCATCATTATATTACACAATTTGGTAGTTAATCTATTCACAGATTCTTTGGTATATGATTCTAGACTTTCATTTTCTAAATTTTCCATCAATTCTGAAATTTCGCCATTGTCTAAATTATTCTCAAAATCTTTACTTTTTGTTGTATCCCACTTCTTAACTTTAATTTCTTGATTCAAATCCTGTACCTTTTCTGATTTCGATATACTTGTTTTACCCTCAAAATGTAAGGAAAAAACAATTGGGTTGTGAACATCAGATAGTAAATTATTAAAATCCAAAACTTCCAGAGACTTAATACATGTGAACATATCTGGTGAAACAATGACATAATCTATCACACTAATATCCTTACATGTATAACCGGCAGAATTCTCACCATATCTACCATTACATATAAATAAATTATTACCTTTACAAAATTTCAGAAGGTTATTTCCAAAATTATTTTTCACACAATCTTTACTTTTTCTTAACAAAGGAATGTTTGATTCTTCAAGTAAATATAATACATCAGTATGAAATAATTCGCTTTCTGTTTCTTGAATATCAATAAAATCTTTCTCATTTGCACTTCTAGCATTGAAGTCACCTAGGATTACGACTTTTTCGTTTTTAGATAAATTCAAACATTCTCTTTCTATTTCTCCATATGGATCCGAACAACAATATTTTGAGTTTTCTGGTGGTATATTTACAATATATTAAAAATCATATCCGTTTTCAGGTCTGTAAGTTTTTTATCGACCTTAAACCATAAAACATATTTACTATCATTTTCAATAACAGAAACAAAATCACAGTATTTTTCTTTCATTGTCAAGACAATTCCGCCCGACTTTCTTTTACCTAAAGGATGTCTATTTTTCATCTTAAACATAAATTCTGGTATACATGGAGTATCTAAGTCATCTGTTTTTGATTCTACAAAAAAAAAAAAAATCGTATTTGCTAACAGCATCAACAAAATCAGGGTATTCTATTCTTGACATGAGTCCACATACATTCAAAAGCAAAAAAATTAATTCAAGAGAATTGTTCTCAGTTACACTTGTATAATTGTCGACAGTGTCGGAGTTACTCGCTGTATTGCGAAGTTCATGCCCTCCGGCGACTTCCTAGCTCACATTTACATAGGGGGTATTTGCACGTACATGTAGTTCGGAAAAACTCGCACTATTGTCAGGGGTGGAGCCAACACGGAATCTCTTCCTACGCGGCGGTGGGCGCGGACGAGCGTTAACTGGCGCTGTGTACGGATACTTATCAGGGTTGACGGCCTCATTCTCTACGAATAACTTGTCTCTCACAAGAACAACTTTTTTCCCTTTTCGTCTCTCTTCTTTAGCTATGGGGTAGAGTCTTTTCGTCTCTCCTCAACCTCAACCGGAAATTGTTCGTTCATGTCGTGCGATGTCCCTCTGAGATTTCGTCCTGCACGTTTTACACGACTCATATCTTTGAAGTAAAGGAATTTCGCTATCGGCGAACGCGGACGTCCTCTTTTGCGCGAATCCGACGGATTTCCAATTCTGTGGGCGTTCACCAGAGGAATATCACCATCTACCTTCAGCTTGCTGGCTATGAAATCTTTGACCACTTTCTCACAGTCTTCATCTCTTTCTTCCTGTATGCCTGTGAATATCAGGTTATACTTCATAGATCTACATTGTTGATCCAATACTTTCTGATCTAGTTCCTCATACTTTTCTTCTAGGTTTTCTTTCATTCTCTCCATCCGTATTTCCACACTTCGCTCTTTAGCCTCTAAACTATTCACCTTTTTTCCTAAATCTTTTACTTCTTCGTCAACAGCGTCTGACTTTTCTTTTATACCATCAAACAGGTTACTACAGCCTTCTAAATCACTTCCTAGTCCCTTGACCTTTTCTCTCACTCCTTTTATCATTGCCTCTGAGTTTTCAACGCGTAATGTTAATGCCGTAAGTTTTTCATTCACTTCTTGTAACATCCGGGTTTGCTGCTCAATAATTCCAACCTTTTCTTCCAAATTGTTCATTTTAGCCACAAGCGTCTTCAGCATAATATCAACATCACCATCATCGTTAAATAATGTCTGTCTACACTCTCCCAGTATCTGTGAAGTGTTTTGAGCCGCTGTGTTACAATCTTGATCAGCCATTATCGTAGCTACGCCACTGAGTCCACTGACTATATATCCACTACAAATCCCAGTGCAAAAAATGTCCGATTTAAGACAAAAATCTTTCAATATCTTCGAGATGAACTGCATCTACATCCATCACACATCAATATTTACTACGTACTTCAAAGTCAATTGCAAAGATTTTAGGAGTATATATATAGTTGATAGAGTCTTACTTGTTCTTTATTGATATTGAATTACTGTTTTCTAAAAATAATAATAATAAAAAAATTGTTTGCCATGGTAACATGTTCCCAATAACTTTTTCACTGTTTTTGAAAGAGCTCTTTGTGTTGGATATTTTCCAACAATTTTTATATGTTCATCATGATGCAAAAATTCTGAAAATAACTCTGAAGTTGCAAAATAAGTAATATAATAGACCATAGTTACCGTTGCCAAGGTAACTTCTGTACATAGCAATAAGTTTGTTTATCTTGAATTTGCTCATTTTATAAAATAAATCCTATTTCCTTATCATATACCCATCAAGAGAGAAGGAAAATTGGAAAATACAAACAGCATTTTGAAATCAATATATCAAAATTAGCTAATTATGTTGTCATGGTAACCAACCCTTTTTACCGGCCGGGTTAGCGCAGTGGTAGCGCGCTCGCTTCTCACCTCTAAGGTCCCGGGTTCGAATCCCAGATTCGGCGAAGGGTCTTATGTGGGAGGGTAGGTGGTCCCCCACCCAGGCCTCGGTAGGAGGTTTTTCTCCGGGTACTCCGGTTTCCTCCTGCCCCTTGGACCCCCTCACGCCAACATCTGAGCCAACGTGAGACATTAGTATAAGTTGTGTAACTTGTTTGTTAAACGTTGTAAAATAAATAAAGTTTAAATTTTGAATTTAAAACCCTTTTTACAATATCAGACACTACTAGTGAGCTTATTTAAAATTTTATGTCTTAATCTTTAGGATGCATAAAAAATCTTCCATTAATGTCGTATATAAACAAAATGATGGAGCTTCAAATTAGTTCAATTTTGGCAATTTCTCAAGTTTAAAGACCGTTGCCATGGTAACCGGATGACCTAGAAATAAAATTTTTGTCAAATTGTCCTTTTTTCATTGGTCCCTACTGATGTGTGAAATTTCTTGAAAATCGGAGACCATGCGTGCCGAAATGGTTTAAATGGTTACAGAGAATAGTTATGGCCAAGGTTAAAAATTTTGCGGACAAACAGACACACAGACGGACGGACAAACCAAAAACTTTATGCCCCCGAATCTTCGATTACGGGGGCATAAAAACTGGAAGGTCATTTCGCTCTTAGGTCATCAAATACACCTTGTACACAAAAAATATCCAAAATCTGACACATGTCGTTGCCAAACATGTCTGATAGTTTTA
Organism: Pinctada fucata; assembly: GCA_028142955.1. Taxonomy (NCBI): domain Eukaryota; kingdom Metazoa; phylum Mollusca; class Bivalvia; order Pterioida; family Pteriidae; genus Pinctada; species Pinctada fucata. The sequence continues at coordinate 30,203,090 of AP027115.1, forward strand.
GGTTTTTACATAGAATGCATATTAAAAAGTATTTTAAAAAAGATATTATTTTATTCTACGAAAGGCAGTCATGTCATACATTAGGAGTACTACATTTTTTGTTAACATGATTGCTGACCAAGTAACCTTTTGACCTTGACCTTGTATATATATTTATCGATATTTGCGTACAGTACTTTAATGAATTTGTGTTCAGTATGCAACAATTGTATGCAATTTTGGATATTCTCTTTGACCTTGTAGTAATCAGCATAGTAACTTCTGTTTCAATTGGTCGAACTATTATTCCTATTCCTTTTATACTTGTAAGTGTTTATAAGCATGTATGTGTAAATCAAACGTATGTAGGGGAGTTTTAAAATCGCTACTAGCGGCACTATATGTGCAGGAGATGTGCAAGAAGGGTTGCAGCTAGCAGCACATATATGTGCGGAATGTATGCTGGACTAGATGCAGTTAGCGGCAACTATGTGCAGGAAGTGTGCCGATCACAGATGCCGCTAGCCGCACATACGAAAATGTGTGCAGCAAGACCTCATTTGCATGCCAAATCTCTCCATACATGTAGCTGCAGCAAGCTTTGTGGCAACTTGTGCTGCAAACTTGCAGCAACTATGTGCAGGGAGGCCGAAATTTTAATAAGGGAAGGGCAGACAAAGAAAAGTGTCTAAAGGGCAGGGAGGTCAGCCCAGGATGGATGGGGGGGGGGGGGGGGGGGGGGGTCAGCCGTAAATTCACAAAAAAGCTGGTAAAACAGCATTTTTTTTGCAAATTCCAGGCGGGACCTGACCCCTCTAACCTTCACTCTAGATCCACGCTTGTTTGTTAATTTTTGTAAGTTAAAGACAATAAGTAAATGATAAATTTCCTTGACAAACAAGAGATCAAAGTTGTCCCATGCCCTGTGCACATCATCCAGATAGAAAGGTATGATTATTTAATGATTGGAAAATCAATTTTAAGAATTAAGAAAAACATGCATTTTTGATTCTTTGCAAAATTCTTGGAGGTAGCCGGTCCAAATCTGCCAAAACAATTTTACCTGATCATTTTAAAAGACTATTCATGACCTAAAATTTAAAACGATCTTTAAAAAATGTCAATCTTATAGTATACAGTTAAAGTATACCATTGTGGGAGTTTCTGGTTCCCCGAGACCAGACCTATTTCCCAAGGCGAAGCCGAGGGAAATAGGTCTTGTCGAGGGGAGGCAGAATCGTGCTAACTCCCTCAATGGTATACTTTAACTGTTTTATATACCGACTCAAACATCATATATCTCTTATGTATACAGTATCGAAACAAACATCATACTGAAACAAACACATCTCCTAGGTTCACATGGTTCCAATGGAAATTCTAATGATTTTGCCTTGCCTTCTCGACTGAATGACTGAGTAACGGAAAATATTAATTTTTGATGGTAAGATAAACAGAAACATCATTTATCATACTCATACAAGTTTAATTTTTTATTGTTTTATTTTATTGCGGATTAATTTATGTGCTACATGTAAGCGGATAGGAGGCGGATTACTCTACTCGCGGATTAATTAATTAATCAATTAATTTATTTATTTATTTGTGAAAAAATCATACTTAAATCTGTTCATTTATTTATCAGTAAGGCAAATATTTTAAGAATTTGATTTTCAATTCACCGATTTTTGTTAAAATCATTTCATTATTTTCTCAGCCTTGCCATTTTTATTTTCATGATATTTATGATCTATATATACATGTATAGTCATTGTGTGCAACCAACGGGGAAGCTTATATCTACCAGGGGTTCAGATTTTATTTGTATATCTATATGTTATTGTCATTGTTTTACCAAATAAATATCTAGGCAATCCCGGGGGGGGGGTGGACAGGGGGTACCTCTCTACCTTCCCACCCCTTCCCTCCCTCCTCCCACCCCCTCTTCTCTCCCCCTCTTTTTCACCCTTCCCTTACCTCCCCTCTCCTGCCCCCTTCCTCCCTCCTCCCGCCCTTCTCTCCCTCCTACCGCCCCCTTTCTCCCCTCCCTCCCTTTTTGCCCCTTCCCTCCCTCCTCCCAGACCCTCCCCCTGTCTCCCTCCTTCCGCCCCCTTCCTCTCGCCTCCCTTTCACCCTGTCCACCCCCTCATCCCCATGCCCCCCCCCGGCTGAATCTGGAACTGACATTGTATATGAAATATTTGATTGAAGATTGGGGCGAATAGAGATATTGTTGGGGCAAATTGAATATTACGTGGGGGCGAATCGGTTATTATTTTGGGGCGAACCGAAACTGGCTTCGGGGCGAACCGAATTCGAGATGAACTGAATCTGGGGCGAACTAGCATGGGGCGAATTTGCAATGGGGTAAAACGTCGCGCACCCAGTGATGTCCGATTCCGATTCCGCGTTCTACTTTTAGACATAAATACTGAAGAGGAAATTCGAACAAAAACGAAAGCGGATGTATGGTCTCCGGAAATGTTTACATTTCTGTAATCGCATTATCGGCTTTTGCACTTAAAACGATTACGTCCATGGTGCTTTATTTATAGAGAGAATTATTAGGTATATTTCATATGAGATCTATTATTGATTTTAGATTCGAAAACGAATTTTAAATTTGAAAAGCAGGTCGGTCGAAAGTGACGGACTTGTGCTAACTACAGTAACGCGGCCTTTGTTCAGTTTAGGGGACCGGGACTATATAGGTAAAAAATCAACGATTTTAATGGTGAAAAAATCCTACCTTATTCCCGTTGCTATATCCAACTCTCTTGCGTCGCAGACCCTCCGGGGAGGGCTTCGCCATGGGCAGTATGTTAATGGGTAATGTAAAATTGTTCTCAGTAGGTTAAAAGTGGCAGTCCAGATTCAATCTTCTTTTTAATCATTTTGAGTTTGAGGGCCAGGGGGTACCCAGGTGTCGGAACAGTTTCCGGACGATTTTGAAGGTTTTCGGTGATAGCTCCTGTCCTTTGATGGAAAATGTTCAAATTTCTCTCAAATAATGCTATGCCCTTCCCACAGATGTACATTTTGAAATTGAAAGATAAATCTATCTAGAAATATGGTTCCTTTACCAATTTTATGACCCTGTTACATTTTTGCCATTTTTCGCAAATCACTGGAACAGTTTCCGGACACCTGATTTCAGCCTTGTTGATATTAGTTTTATCTCTCCATAAATCATCACATTGCCCTCATCACTGAGCAATAATTGTTTATATTTACATATGCCCATTCATTTGTATAGAATTTACATTGTAATTATAGGAGTATAGGTGGCGTGGTTTGAACTATGACGTCATAGTAACTTGGCTTGATTTGAACTTTGACGGTACGTAGTAACAGAGCCTTAGCAACAGAGTTTTATTCGTATTTCAACGTCATTTAAGCGTGAAAAACTGGAATGTAAATATATAGAATAACTGTCTTTTGGAATGTGATTATACTGTGATAACCTACAATGGATCCAGGAATTATGTTTCTCATAATGCGCTAATGCGCATTATGGAACATAATTCCTGGATCCATTGTAGGTTATCACAGTATAATCACATTCCAAAAGACAGTTATTCTATAATTTGGAATGTGATTATACTGTGATAACCTACAATGGATCCAGGAATTATGTTTCTCATAATGCGCTAATGCGCATTATGGAACATAATTCCTGGATCCATTGTAGGTTATCACAGTATAATCACATTCCAAAAGACAGTTATTCTATAAATAATTTCTGAAAAGTGAAAACATAATTTCTTTTTGAATTGAATTGAATTAAAAAAACTGTTAACATATTCTGACAAATGACTCATCTGCTCATAGTACATGTATATCATATGGGAAAAGTAGATGTATATATAGTTAAAAATGATTTTTATTCAAAACATCACCATGTCAACTTTAGTTTAAGATGCGACTCATTGGTCACGATTTTTGACCATTCTTGTGCATCTCCTGTTTTAGCACTCATTGAGCTTGACTTTTATAGATATTTCAATTTATTATGGCCAATGTATCATTTCTTACTCCTTTTAAGACTTTATAATTCATTAGACACATTAAAGCGGCCAAGTTTGAAACTTTGATCTAAAATGAATGAAGTATGCGTATGAAAATGCTTCACGGTAATTTCTGTAAAAATTGACGTGGAGGTACTTTTTTAACTGTTCGGGTTTCTTTTACGTTAGTAATTACCCATGAATTTTGTTTTACGTATGGAATATCATTGATTTAAACTTTTATTATAAGGTATGGCTGATGAATACCGAAAAATTATAAATTGTTTAAATTCCAAACAAAATAAGGTAAATTTTCAGCTCTGACACTTCGTTTTTAAGAAAACCACAAAATGACACTATTTGTGAGCGTCTGTTCTCTCTTATTTGAACACGTCCATATACTTTTTCTTCAATATTTTGAAAAGTCTTCCCTAGGAGCACGTGTTACTGTGTGTTTGGAAAAATCGTTGAAATTCTGTATCTCTGAAATTTTGACCTTAACTTGGATGATTTTCGTTATTTTTGTGTAAAATCTATAAAATTTTCAATTATCGGTGAAGTTGGTACCTAAGGTAGCATTTTATCAAATTCCACTTTTATACAAAGTTTCTAACCTGTTTCATTGTATAATAACAAAGAAAAGTAAAATAAAAATCAAAATACTTTTTGTATTTTCTTTATAAATGTGCTACAAAACAACAATTTCCGGCATTTTCTACCCAGTTTTCAAATAAGCATAAATCTGGATTTTCATCACGGACCTATTAATTTTCCTTCATAAAATGATTAAGTGACATGAATACTATATTTTCATATGGTTATCATAAAATCGTTTAACTTCCTTCATTCAGAAATGACATGCCTTAAGTGAGGTTTTTTTTAGGTGTAGCAATATCCTTTAGACTAGAAAAACCCTCTCTTAACATATTTAAAACACTTTCTTTGAATAAACTTAATATTTCTGTATTGTGATATCTGATCACGATGTCTTACGCATATCGAATGACCTCATGATTGATACTATTTATATATTGTTTCTTAAGGAATGAGTGTCATATTTTTTGCGTTCATGGCTTTTACACTCTGGTTCGACAGGTGCAAATCTTGTGAACCGCGAAGCAGTTCTCGCAAGAAAAGCCTTGAACGCAAAAAATAAGATACTCATTCCTTATATTTGCATTCAGAAACATTCAGATGTAAAACATCTTTGAAAACATCCTCAAAATTTTACACGAATTTAGTGAAAACTAAGATCTAAATTTTTCACATGTGTCAATTCTCCCTACCAGGAAGGGCAAGAAATACTCCATTGCAGGGACCAAAATATACAGGTTGATATTAAAAATTACCGAATGATTTTTATTTATAAAATGTTTTCACTATGAGTCTTGATTTTTTGTCAACAATTTGAAGAGAATAATATTAAGGCATTATTTATAATTAGCCCTTTTCACATAACTGCAGTCCAGTTGTTTTGGACGGCAAAATAAGTACTTTTCCCATAATATGACGTCAAGGACAATAAATTTTTAACTGTGACATAATGAGAGTCGGTACTTGCCGTCCACAAAATCCTAGTCACGCAGTTATGTGAAAAAGGCTTATTAGAAAAGTCAGTGCTGCATAAATTCAATTCAGTAGCGCCATCTACATTCAAGTACACATGAACTCTGTGGACGTTTACATTTAAAAATGGACTGTTACATCGTTTTCACAATGTTGTAAATATCTGCTAAAATGGTTTCATGATGAATTTTAACTTTTTATAAACAATTTAAAGAGAATAAAGCCTTGTTTATAATATCGGAGTAGTCAGTGCTGCATAAATTCATTTCGGTAGCGCCATCTACATTGAGGTACACATAAACTCTGTGGAAACTGTACATATACACGTACATAGAGTTGTTATACATATTTCAATGGTTTCAAAGATTTTTAGCTCTATTGGTCAAAGACCAGTCGAGCTTATGCGATCGCCCTGTGTCCGGCGTCCGTCCGTCCATCTGTCCGTCCATCTGTCCGTCCGTTAAACTTTTCTCGTGAATGAGAATCCTCTGAATCTGTAAATGGTAAGAAATTAATTCTTTTTGCATTATGTTGGACCTATGGTCTAGTTGTGCACCTGATATTTTGTTTTGGCCCCTGACCCCCGGGGTCTTGGAAAATGGGTGTGGTCATTTTCTCTTATATAACTCTATGTAATCTTGTGAACACCATTTCTCAGAAACTGTAAATGATAGGGAAATAATTCTTTTTGCAATTTATTGAACCTCTGGTCTTGTTGTGCACTTGATATTTTGTTTCGGCCCCGACCCCCAGGGTCTTGGAAAATGGGTGTGGTCATTTTCTCCTATATAACTATTGTAATCTTGTGAACACCAAATCTCAGAAATCATAATAGATAGGGAATTAATTCTTTTTGTAATAAAATGGGTTTGTGGTTTTGTTGTGCACCTGATATTTTGTTTGAGTCCCTGACCCCTAAGGTCTTGGAAAATGGGTGTGGTCATTTCCTATATACATGTAACTTTATGTAATCTTGTGAACACCATTTCTCAGAAACTATCATTGATAGGGAAATAATTCTTTTTGCAATTTATTGAGCCTATGGTCTAGTTGTGCACCTGATATTTTTTTTCCGCCCCTGACCCCCAGGGTCTTGGAAAATGGGTGTGGTCATTTTCTCCTATATAACTCTATGTAATCTTCTGAACACCAAATCTCAGAAATTATAATTGATACATGTGATAGGGAATTAATTCTTTTTGTAATGAAATGGGTTTGTGGTCTAGTTGTGCACCTGATATTTTGTTTGAGTCCCTGATCCCCAGGGTCTTGGAAAATGGTTGTGGTCATTTTCTTCTATATAACTCTAACTAAGTAATCTTGTGAACACCATTTCTCAGAAATTATCATTGATAGGGAAATAATTCTTTGCAATTTATTGAGCCTATGGTCTAGTTGTGCACCTGATATTTTGTTTTGGCCCCTGACCCACAGGGTATCGGAAAATGGGTGTGGTCATTTTCTCCTATACATCACTTTATGCATCTTGTTAACACCAAATCTCAGAAAGTATAATTGATATGGCCCAATGCCCATGACCCTTGGAGTCTTGGAAAATGGATGTACCACTTACATGGATGCTTTCAAACAACCAGGAGAGCTTCAGTCTCATCAGAGACTTCTAGTTTTGGTTGTCCCGGTCTGTTTCTTCTCTTTTATATCCTCTCATTCCCTGTACACATGTTGGGAATCTCATCCTGATCGCAAATTCAGCATCAGTATGTCCCGCCCACTGTTTGAACTTCTTGAATGTCAAAATTGAATAGGTGTTTAACATAGAAAATCAACTTGCAATGTAAATATAAGTCTATTGGCTACCTATCCCCCTAGCCTATATGAATATGAATTAGAAAATTTGCAGTCAAAGTGGACTAAACTTCAACAATTTTCCGATTTCTGAAGTGATATGCGTGGACACTACGCTCACATGGAAAGTTTATAGTTCTAGACGGGGAGTGTTCTATAATTGTAGCATGACGTTGCCGATGTTTAACATTAGGTCTATGGAAAATGTCGACATCACACTACAATTAACATAGAAAACTCCCCATCTGAAACTTTATCTTTCATTGTGAGTTTAGTATTGGTCCTATGGACATATAAATTGCACTCTTAGTTCGAGATCTATCCTTCAATATGAATTTTAATCAGAATTGATCCTAGAATTGAGACAAAACTTTTACGGTATTCTTTTTAGAATGAGCTGCACGGACAGTAGGCCCAACATCAAAACTTTTGAAGTTATTTCTTGCATCAAAGATCTTGTAAGACGTCACAGAAAAAAGTTAGTCAAACATTTTGATGTTTGGTCTATGTGTGTGTAAAATGCAAATCTACATTTGTACTGCGGTAATGAGAATATGGTCTGTACATGTACTGGTTGTATTTGGTCAAGAAGAGAATTATAAATACAACAGATTGATTGAGTTTGTTTTAGGAAAATAGAGATAAAGTCATAAATAATGTTGTCTTTCTGTCAACAGATATGTTACGTTGAGATGTGCATGATAAAGTGGAGAAAGAGAAACATTGATGATGTCTCTATATTCTGTACTACCTTACACTTGTGTGTATATAGGTAAGTTATACTTAATATATCATTTGTGTGTATATAGGTAAGTTACACTTAACATATCATTTGTGTGTATATAGGTAAGTTACACTCAATATATCATTTGTGTGTATATAGGTAAATTACACTAAATATATCATTTGTGTGTATATAGGTAAGTTACACTTAATATATCATTTGTGTGTATATAGGTAAGTTACACTTAATATATCATTTGTGTGTATATAGGTAAATTACACTAAATATATCATTTGTGTGTATATAGGTAAGTTACACTTAATATATCATTTGTGTGTATATAGGTAAATTACACTAAATATATCATTTGTGTGTATATAGGTAAGTTACACTTAATATATCATTTGTGTGTATATAGGTAAATTACACTAAATATATCATTTGTGTGTATATAGGTAAGTTACACTTAATATATCATTTATGTGTATATAGGTAAGTTACACTAAATATATCATTTGTGTGTATATAGGTAAGTTACTCTTAATATATCATTTGTGTGTATATAGGTAAGTTACACTTAATATATCATTTGTGTGTATATAGGTAAGTTACACTTAATATATCATTTGTGTGTATATAGGTAAATTACACTAAATATATCATTTGTGTGTATATAGGTAAGTTACACTTAATATATCATTTGTGTGTATATAGGTAAATTACACTAAATATATCATTTGTGTGTATATAGGTAAGTTACACTTAATATATCATTTGTGTGTATATAGGTAAATTACACTAAATATATCATTTGTGTGTATATAGGTAAGTTACACTTAATATATCATTTATGTGTATATAGGTAAGTTACACTAAATATATCATTTGTGTGTATATAGGTAAGTTACACTTAATATATCATTTGTGTGTATATAGGTAAGTTACACTTAATATATCATTTGTGTGTATATAGGTAAATTACACTTAATATATCATTTGTGTGTATATAGGTAAATTACACTAAATATATCATTTGTGTGTATATAGGTAAGTTACACTTAAGTGCAAGTCTACGAGAAAACCATGCAGAATCGCTATTTTTCTATACAAGCTATTTTCAAATTTCAACTCCAAAACCCGCTCATAATACTTGGAAGGGACAAGATAGTATGTAGTAAAAAGGAAATTTCCATTCAATCGACCAATCGGGAAATATTGGCAAAAGCTATGGATCAGGGGTTTGGAGTGCTGAAAGAGTCGGAAAATCTAGCCCTGAATTTTGGTAAAATATGAAAAGAAACATTGTAGAAGCGACCAAAACTTTAAAGAATAACAAGATTCTAAACAGATTTTATATGACTTTTTCAAATTTATCACCTTCATTAGTGTCTACCCCCGTCTTTAGAGAATAGGGTTAAAACAGTTAAACCAAAATAAAAGCCCATACAACGCTTAATATCTTTAATTTCTATGTTGCATGGATAAAGCACCTCCCATGGATTATTCCATCAACCGGAATTTCTTGGCAAATATATATTACCGGTTTCATAGACGAAAAATAGTTTGCCATTCAATTCAATGGCGAAAAAATAATCGGGATCGAGCTTTGATAAATCCGGGATTTTCCCACCAAAGATGAAGAACAGTCACAGCTGCATTTTTTACGTTTTTCCTGGTCATTTAAGCTGAATTATATTCTGAAGACCCTTGAGGACAATTATATTTATTATTCTGGAGTTTCAAAAGGTCTAGATCACGGACCCCATTTGAAGAGTCATGTAAAGAACCGCAGATGTTTACATTTTGAAAGAGAAAGTAGAACCTGTTGTACTTGTTTGCATTATGGAGCATGGAGCTTTGCTGCAGGTATGTAAAATTATTCAACCAGTCTTTTGAATGAAATTATCTATTTTAAAATTCTATTTTTTTTTTTGGTCTGGTTCAGTTTATCTTTGTAAATTTGCTGTACTTTACAATGGGTTACTCAGTATATATATATGCAGTACAGTCATATGTATGTATGTATGTATGTATGCCGAAATTCCCTCCTGTGACTAAGGAGCACCCCTATATATAATAGGGTAGGAGGGTCCTTGGCATTCCCAGAAGGGATTAATGTAGGTTAAAATCCTAAAAATGATGTATATGTTTTAAAAACTGCACCAATCTCGGAATCCCAGCTGCGATTTAAGACCCTGTGGCGCCAAGTCTGTCTAGCAGATTTAGTGGTGAACCACCAATTAAAAATAAAACTACTTCTAAAAATGCAAGTTAAAACAAAAGTGCCGTGGAATAAAATATGTACATGTGATAAAATAAATGCAAAAGTATATTAGTAAAACGGGTCAACGGTAGCCGCATGACCGAGAGGGCAACATAACACCAAAAAGGAACATTAATCCATTCGGTGAAATGTCAATAACCCAGCCGTTTTGATGTGATACTTGCCGGCATAATTTTATATTAATATAATGTCATAGTATATTGATCAATGCTTGGCATGCCATTTGACTATGATTTAAGGGGTTTCTAGGCATCGATTTGGGGAAGGGAGGGTTCCATTTGTACAAGATCCATCACCGCATCAGTATACCGTGAGTACGGAATGACGCGTACATGTGTTTGTAATGAGCGATTGACTAATTTTACTATCCATTATCGGGACACTTTTTGAAACTTATTATTGATTTATTATCGGAATCCAAATTGAAAATGTTGTTCAAGACCCGTGAACTGGTGAAATACCTAGCTGTAGCCTTTTTAACATACTTTTACACATACAGTATACTAGTACTGCAAATGAGCAGAAATGCAACAAATCAGTATGGTCATTTTTGTCGACTAAGCATGATGTCATTTTGCTAGCTTTCAATTTCAACAATTTACATGATTTAGATTGTACATGTTGTAGTTACTTTTATTTCTGATCAACAATCTATTTTCAATTTTTAAGTATCAATTATCAAAACTTGAAGGGGTTTTAGGCACGGTCCATTTGATATTCTGGGGGGGGGCTTGGGTTTTTTGTCGGAGCAAGATTATTTTTTTCGCCTCGGACTGGGGCAAAATTATTTTTTTCGTGCAAAGTCGGAGCAAGGAAATTTTTTTTAACAAAGTGATGTGCATATATATTAAGAATGTTTGTGTTTTATCAATAGATATTATTTATACTTTTACTCAAAACTCTTTATATTAATATATACTTTATTTCTATGCAAGTATTCAATTCAATTATAAATAGAGAGATGAAAGATTTCTACAATACAATTCTAAATAAACAAAATTTATATAAGGTACATGAATATAAGAGGGTCTTTGGGGAAGGTCTTCTAGACAAATTTTAAAATGCAGAATTGTAAAATGGTGAATAACAGTTCTCCATCCAAGTAAGCTTACAAGAACATAAAATTCATGAGACTCTATGGGATACATGCAACATGTATTAATAGTTATACATAAGTATTGATAACACTTTTCATATCTTTCAAATATATGAACTTTGACATTAGCAATTAACGATTGATAGAAAACTATAGCGAGCGAAGCGAGCAAAAATTTTTTTTGATAGACTAAAAACTGCGGCGAGCGAAGCGAGCCGGAAAAATTTCAAGAATTTTAGCAAAATTTTATGGTAATTCTTCAAATTCAGATTATTTGTGAGAGCAAGATTATTTTTTTCTGTCACACCATAAGCAAATTTATTTTTTTCATCAAAATTCAGAGCAAAATTATTTTTTTCGAAAAAAACCCAAGCCCCCCCCCCCCCCCCCCCCCCAGAATATCAAATGGACCGTGCCTTACCAATAGAAAGTCGGCAGCTATCGTCACATCTCTTATGTGTGTGGACTGCACATCTTCTCTCTAGGTAGCCTTATACATGTTTATAGTTTAAATACATGTAATGTCTTATATATGTTCTTTTAAAGTTAGTCGGTCAAAAACTTAACTCGAGCTTATGTTCAGACATAGTTGATAAAATGTACCGAATTTCAATAGATATTCATTTTCATGTATTTTAAATTTAGTTTAATGTGTCAATCTGTTGACAGATCTGATTTGTCGATCACAAACTATGAATATTTTTTCCCTAAACATGCTAAAGCGAACTAATAGTTATTTAGAAATAGTTGAGGATGAACACATGCATCAAACAGGTCCAAATTTTTCTGGACATGTCCCATAGACCAGTCTCATTTTACATATGGCTAAACTTGCTTTTATATCTATAAACACGTATGTCAAAACTAGACATCCCCTCTTTCGTCCTCACCATTGTCACAGAATGAAATAATGTCAGATATTGTGATGTTAGGTCTCAGTGAGCATAAAAGTCAAGTTGAATGCAATAATAAGAAAAATATGAATAGCCTATTACATTTTGTACATTTATATAACACTTTTATAAAACTTCTAGCATACAATGATTGTTTTGATGCCAGAGAAGTGTTAAGGAAACATCTTGTCAAAATTATATGTAAGGAACCGTTCAGATAAGGACTCAATTGATTTAGGCCTGAAATCACCTGATTATTTCTTGTTCACTGTCTTACCTATTTAAATAAATTTGGTTGGGATAAAAATGAATTTACTGAAATTAAGCATTTTGAAATTTTGAATGTTTAGGGCAGATTTAACACATTATCTGAACATCTATATACATGTAGATACATGTAGCACATGATTGTATGACTGTCACTGAAAATTTGAGACCAACAAAAATTAAATTATTTTACAGTATCCCATCTGTCTTCTTTTCAGCTTTGCAGTTGCATACTAGCAGCCTATTCTGCACTTACAGCTTACTGAAAGAGTGGGTTGAAAGAATTTGAGGACATTTAACAATTATACCCAATTTCACAAGGTATGTATTCAGCAGGTATTTACAATCATGTTAATTGGCCTGCAAACTAGAGTGGCATACATGTATGCATGACATGTATATGAAGGATCAGCCTTTTGGTGACAATAAACAGAAATCTTCATAATGTCATCCTTTTATGTACACACTTTGCTTCATACAATATAATACAAGCCTATCATAGTATTTATACAGTAACAGTTATGTTACATGAAGAATATTCCCATAATCTTCAGAATACCATACTGATTTTAATGACACCTCATATATATGTATATACATGTATATATATGACACAATTTCAATTTTAGATCTTTGCTTAACTCTACCAACTTAAAAAAAAACACCTAGAGCAAAATACCGCAAGATTAGAGGTTCTGCAAAATTATTTATTGAAGCCTTTGCATATCATGTACTTTCACTTTTATTTATTCACACACACACACACATATACTAAAACTGTACGAGGTTTTATTATTACAAATAAAACTCATCGGCAAATCTCAATTTCTTTTATAATTTCTCAAAATCATAGACGTGAATCTTCTGATAGTAGTATAATTCAGGCTACTCAAATGTATTGTAATAAACTTAAAGTATGTTTATATTTATCTATTTTTAGATCACCACAACATCTTCAGCCTAGCTATGGAAATTAATGATACAACACGAACATGCTCTACTTGAATCTTGCATCATTTGAAAATATTCAGATTTACAGCGCAAGATCAGTATTACATGTCAAGCAAGAACAGAATTTATGAATGTATTGCACCGTCTTTACAAGTACTAGTATTGAATTTTACAAAGGAAGGGTGTGAGATAATTAAATCAAAATTAGATACTGAAGCACAAGTAGATAGTGATTATACAGACAATGAAAAGGGAGCAAAGAAAATTTGAATTTTCATTTGTTACTACATGTATGTCAAACTGTTACTGGATTTTGAAATAACTCTTAAACATGGTAAAGGAGAAAAAAATTGTACTATTATTATTAGCTATACTTATTAGCTAGCCCCTTATAATCTTCATTTTGTATCATAATACTTTAGTCGATTTGACAGCCTTATATAACATGTGGCCGACCTAGAAATGTCCTTTCCTATGAACTTTTTTTGATGATTCTTATCTATGGGATAGTACTGAACGATTCTAGCTTGGTTGCCACTCTGGCAACCTTGGGCAACTCTTTTTATCGCCGGAAATCCAAAATGGCCGCCAAATCCTTCCACCAATAGATGAAATTAAATTCTTTCTTTAGATATTAAATGTGGCACATCAAATCAGGGGTTTTGAGGGTCAACAAACCCATTTCCGATGGCATTTTTACAATTTGAGTTCATCCAGGACTAAAAATTCAAGATGGCCGCCAAATTTCAATCTCATTATGGTACAATGAGGATATTTCAATAAAATGTCGTGTAACATGTCTTATTTGTAGTTGCATTGGTCCTAGAATACATTTATTTTGCTGTTTTGGTTGTTTTCAGCTGACCCATGTTTCTGGGACAACTCTGCTTATCGGGGGAAATTCAAAATGGCCGCCAAATGCCTTCCACCAATAGGTGAAATTTAATTATTTCTTTAAATATTAAGTGTGGCACATCAAATCAGGGGTTTCGAAGGTCATCAAACTCATTTCCAATGTCATATTGACATTTTGGGCTTATTCTAGGCTAGAAATTCAAGATGGCCGCCAAATTTCAACCTCAATATGGTACAATGTGTTAATTTCAATAAAAAAAAAAGTCGTGTTACACATCTTATTTGTAGTTACAATGATCCTTGAATACATTTATTTTGCTGTTTAGGTCGTTTCCAGTTCACACGTACTTGTAGGACAACTTTTTTCATCGGGGGAAATTCAAAACAGCCGCCAAATAGTCCCCTACCACTAAGTAAAATGTAAAAAGAAATATCACAAGCTCTTATTTCTTAAGACTTACTATGTAATGAAAAATGGATAAGAGCGACATATAAGATTGGATGGTTTCAGCTTTAACAAACTGGGATTCGTCAAAATGTAATGCAAAGATAAACATGTCATTTGTTTGATTAAAATGGTACTCAAATGACACAAATAGAGTTTCCCTATTGATCATGTTGATATAAGACCAGTGTGTGTGACGCAGGAGATTCTAGAGTAAGCAAGTAAACTCGAGGTAACTTGGCTATCTTGGCTCTTTTGACCATCATGGCAATTTCTTTGCTTGGCCTGTATAGCTTTCTTTCCAATCGGCAAGAATGCAAGAGAAAATGTTTGATGTTTTCTTTACAACAGTCCCTCGGTGTAATTTATGTTGAGTTGAGCTATCTACTATATTTATGTATAACGTTAATGATGACATGTACCATTTTGCAATGAAATTCTGAACCTTGCATCTCTATCCTAGCTATTTATACTTAAAATGGAACTTTGTAAGAACAGATAGTCTTCAAATTTGGCAAAACTACATTAATTAGATATGTTTCTTTGAATCATTTTGGCTGGAAGTATCATTAATGAGCATTCATTGTCCGAATCATGCATGTCTGGTACATAGAATGCATTTTTCTATGTAAAGAAGGCTGCCCAATAGCAACAGGGTTAGCACTCTCCTTTCTCTTCATAAGGCCGGTTAAGTTTTTAAATGAACAGGCCTTTCAAAATTTCATCTGCTATGAATACATCATAGGATAATTTTAACTTCTGGTTGGAGATTTTCACCGTTTTTCTCTACAGTGATTCAAAATTGAATCTGAGGAATCTTCAACTGTGGTAAGATGAAATGGTACTACGTATGTTTTGGCATGTAAAACTCAAGTGGGTGAAATCTATCTTGAAGGCAATTGCCATGGATATCAGTGTTTCGTACAGTTTGAAGGTTGTTTCTATATCATATATCTTAAACAGGTCTTCATTCCAAATGTTTTCTTACAACACAGAGTATTTAGTTGAAGAGTAAGACGAAGTCAGTGTGACAAGCTTGAAATGAATCGAGAACAGAACAGGAGCATCAGTCAAAAGAATAGTGACAGGGAAAATGATCTATGTCAAAAATACAGATCATGCAGAAATCCTGGAAGAACTTTGCTCCTTTGAATTCCTTTTGCAGACTTTCAAATAGGACAATCACTTAAGTATTTGACATGATATTTTGACAATCCATAGCCCTATGATGTAGATTCTTGCTTCAGGTCGACTCTTATCCCCCTTCTTTAAAATATACAATATTTTTATCTTTATGATAAAAAAGATTCTTCTCTTTTATGGTTTGAGAATGTGCAATCTATGTAAAAAGTGCATGTGCAAGCTCATATCGACAAAGGAAATTTCACGTGGAGTATACATGTACCACCTTTGGGATCACAAATAATGTTTAACGTATTCAAATTCATTAGCATCATTTTAGAGTAGATAAATTTACAGCATTGACCAGGCATGCACGTTTCGGGTAATAAACCCTCGTCAGTGACAATATGCATCACAGTTATTCGTAACGAAATGGGAATATTGAAGTGAGGAGTCATTTTATGTTTAGCCTTTAATGACTAATAAGCAAAATGACACCAAATATGGATTTGGCCCTTAAAAGCCCTGATTAGATGTGCTACACTTAATATATCAAGTAATTATTACATTTTACACAGTAGTAGGAGATTATTTCGTGGCCATTTTGAATTTCCCATGATAAGCAGAGTTGCCCCAGAAGTGTGTGTTAACTGAAAACAACCAAAACAGCAAAATAAAATTATTCTAGGACCATTGCAACTACAAATAAGATGTGTTACACGAACGTTTTATTGAAATATTCACATTGTACCATAATGAGGTTGAAATTTGGCGGCCATCTTGAATTTTTAGTCCTGGATGAACTCAAATTGTAAAAATGACATCGGAAATGGGTTCGTTGACCCTCAAAACCCCTGATTTGATGTGCCACACTTAATATCTAAAGAAAGAATTTAATTTCATCTATTGGTGGAAGGCATTTGGCGGCCATTTTGGATTTCCGGCGATAAAAAGAGTTGCCCAAGGTTGCCAGAGTGGCAACCAAGCTAGAATCGTTCAGTACTATCCCATAGATAAGAATCATCAAAAAAAGTTCATAGGAAAGGACATTTCTAGGTTCTGAAATTTTCAAATCGACTACTTCAACATGCTTTACAGGAGGAAAGCTGTTGTACCAAGGTGACCCAAGGTCATTCCTGAAAGGTCAAGTCATTTGATTTAGGATACAAAAAATACTGAAAATGTTACCTCTTTTCAACAGAAATTTAACTGATGTTAGTTTTTCAGTTTTCAACATAAAAGTCTACATGTTCACTGTAAGTTTATTGGTCAAACTTATTAATGCCAAAAATATATTTAAAGAATCACTACTCATGATAATTTCTGAAAGCTACTCGATATCAATTTCAGGAAACATTCCTTAGTCTTACAGGTTTTCTTGTGATCTTGAACTGGCCCAAGAAATATAAGATTGAGCATTACTTTTTATCTGATAGTGACAAGATATACATGAAAATATTTCAAATTAGTATTCCTAGTGACAAGGATTTAACTGAGTATCAATGGTTTTTAACTATATGACCTTGACCTGAATGTACAGGTAAATACTACATGTATGCAGGCAATATATTTGTATGTTCCTAAAAATCTCTAGTTGTTTACATGGTTGATTCAATATCTGAAATCTGTATATGTCTTTATTAAAAGCTTTGTTTAAAATATTAAAATATTGCTGGTTTTTTTTTTCATCTTTATGTTGCTTCATTATGATATACGATTAGAATGGTTAATTTACTGCTTTGATTTGATTAATATCTTTGGATTCTTATGCTATGGTGCTTTCATAAAATACATGCATGATGTATATGGAAAGGTCCTATCCTTGAGGCAATTATATGACCTTGGTATTTATATTTTATTAGTGGTATGTCAAATTGAGGACTAAAATATTAGTCCGCAAAGTTACTAATTTCTGTAAATTAGCTCTATATTTTCTGATTTATATGAGATAGAGACTTCATATTTGGCAATTATGATCTATGTTGTAAGACCTTGAGGTTGAGGTCAAGTAATAACCATGACCTTGAACTTTGACCTAGTTTCAGCAAAGTTGTGTGTAAAAAAAGTGCCTTCACGGGGGTCAAATTTTCATGTTCTTGATTGCCCTCTACCGCATACATACATTGAATGCCGAGACATTCCATTTCATGGGTAATTCTCTTAGATAAGCCCTTTAGATCAAAAACACAATTTTTCCTTTTTAGGCGTTGTATCGGTATTTATAACTGTTTATTTATTACATTAAATTTCTATTTTTAGAAACTAACCAACTTGTAAGAGTTATCTCTCTTTGAAAATTGCGAATTTTTCAATTTCCTTAATATTGCTCAGGAAGCTTTTATCTGGTACTAACCAATTCACTTATAGTCTTTGGAATTTTTCTGTACTGCAAATGGAATTTTTGTTGACAAAATATGACAATTTCAGCTTGATTTTCACATGTATTAGGCTATTCTACCAATAGGTGGCGCTGCATGCCAACTACTTACAAGAATTTGATTTTTTCATCATAAAAATTTCTAAAAGTCATTGTAGTAAATATTTATGATGAAAGAAATGGAAATTGAAGACCTTGCTTGTATAGCTATCTGCATGGTTTTCTCATAGACTTGCACTTAATATATCATTTGTATCTTGATCATGTTGATACAGTTGTTCAACAATACGCACCACGATACGATTTTACAGTGAAATGATACAAACGATATGGTAAATATGTATTTAACAAAAAAGAAGTATTGTAAATTGTTGTTGAGGAAATAATTATTATATTTAAAGTTAGTATTTGGTATCTGTTTATTCTCTTCAGTATATTTACTATATATCATGTATATATAGTGTCAATTATATTTAATATTTAAACCCCTTTAGCTGGTTTTTAGACTAATATATAGTCATAATGCAAGCATATGTTCATTTGAATATTATAGATTTATTGTTATGGTTAATCTTCTTGAATCATTGAGAGTTTTCTGAATGAGTTAGCCTTGGACTGAACAAATCATATCGTGAACCTTAACACATCATATCATGAGCTATATATTGTGATATGTGTTGTATCGTGAGTTATATATTGTGATATGTGTTGTATCCTGAGCTATATATTGTGATATGTGTTGTATCGTGAGCTACTGTATCATTACATTGTACATCCCTAGTGTGTGCACTCAATTTAAGTTTTCTGTTTGGCCGGAGTTTGTGAAGCAAAATCCTGCTGATGGAATGGCGATGTCCATCCGTCTGTCTGTCCGTCTGTCTGCGTCAACAATTTGGTCTAGCTGTTGCTTTTAGGTTAGTTGCAAATGGTACAATGATAAAGCATGGTGAGAGGATCTGTTTTTAGCTCTACTGGTCTCAGACTAGTCGAGCTTATGCGATCACCCTTCGTCCGGCGTCCGGCCGTCCGTCTGTCTGTCTGTCCGTAAACAATTCTTGTCCGGACAACTCCTCTGAAACTGTTAGAGATAGAGAAGTAATTCTTTTTGCATTCTACTTGGACCATGGTCTAGTTGTGCACCTGACATTTAGTTTCAGTCCTTGACCCCCAGGGTCTTAGAAATGGGTGTGGTCATTTTCTCCTATATAACTCTATGTAATCTTGTGCTGGCAACTCCTCTGACACTATAAATGATGGAGACTTAATTCTTTTTGCAATATGATGGGTCTGTGTTCTTGTTGTGCACCTGATATTTTGTTTGAGCCCCTGACCCCCAGGGTCTTAGAAATGGGTGTGGTCATTTTCTCCAATATAACTCTATGTAACCTTGTGTTCACAACTCCTCTGACACTATAAATGATAGAGACTTAAATCTTTTTGCAATATGATGAGTCTGTGGTCTTGTTGTGCACCTGATATTTTGTTTGAGCCCCTGACCCCCAGGGTCTTAGAAATGGGTGTGGTCATTTTCTCCTATATAACTCTATGTAATCTTGTGCTGGCAACTCCTCTGACACTATAAATGATGGAGACTTAATTCTTTTTGCAATATGATGGGTCTGTAGTCTTGTTGTGCAACTGATATTTTGTTTGAGCCCCTGACCCCCAGCGTCTTAGAAATGGGTGTGGTCATTTTCTCCTATATAACTCTATGTAACCTTGTGTTCGCAACTCCTCTGACACTATAAATGATAGAGACTTAAATCTTTTTGCAATATGATGAGTCTGTGGTCTTGTTGTGCACCTGATATTTCGTTTGAGCCCCTGACCCCCAGGGTCTTAGAAATGGGTGTGGTCATTTTTTCCTATATAACTCTATGTAATCTTGTGCTCGCAACTCCTCTTACACTATAAATGATGGAGAGTTAATTCTTTTTGCAATGTGATGGGTCTGTGGTCTAGTTGTGCACCTGATATTTTGTTTGAGCCCCTGACCCCCATGGGTGTGGTAATTTTCTCCTGTACTTCATTCTTTTTGCAATGTGATGGGTCTGTGGTCTGGTTGTGCTGATATTTTGTTTGAGCCCCTGACCCCCAGGGTCATAGAAACGGGTGTGGTAATTTTCTCCTATATAACTCTATGTAATCTTGTGCTCACAACTCCTCTGACACTATTAATGATGGAGACTAAATTCTTATTGCAATATTATGGGTCTCTGGTCTAGTTGTGCACCTGATATCATGTTTCAGCCCCTGACCCTTAGGGTCTCAGAAATGGGTGTGGTCATATTCTCCTGTGCAAGTTAACTTAATCTTGTGCTTGCAACTCCTCTGACTCTATAAATGATGTAGAATTAATTATTTTTGCAATGATTGGTCTGTGGCATAGTTGTGCACCTGATATTTTGTTTTAGCCCTATACCCCCAGGATCTTTGAAAATGGGTGTGGTAATTTTTCCTATATAGTTGTGCTCTCTACTCGTTTAAAGCTATTAATGATAGGGAGTTAATTCTTTATCCAATATTATGGATAGTCTTGATGTGTCATTGATAGTTCATTTGAGCTAGCAGCCCTTGGCCCCTAGGATCTTGGAAAATGGGTGTGACATTCTTTTTAGAAATACTTTATCTCGGATATTATGAATTATATGAGTGCTATTATAGTTGCAGTATAATGGATATGTAGTTTTGTCATGCTACTTATAATTTGTTAGAGCGCCTGCTCCCTATGGTCTTGGTTTAGAAAAAAAAGGAAATTGATGTTTTAGAAAAAACAACCAGGAGAGCTACAGTCTCGTCAGAGACTTCTGGTTGATCCTGACCTTGAGGTTTGACCTTGACCTTGAACAATATAATTTTGCATTTAGGTAAGTTGTGAAAGAACTATAACATGTGTAAGGGGTTCAATCTTCAAACTTAGTACAAAGATAAAGCATGATGAGTTGGTCTGAAAAACTTACTACAAAGATAAAGCATGATGAGGGGATCTGAATGCAGGGATGTTTTTTTTAACTAGACCTTGAGGTTTAATCTTGACCTTGAAAATGTAATTTTGTGTTTAGGTTAGTTGTGAAAGAACTACAATGGGTACAATCTTCAAACTTGATGCAAAGATAAAGAATGATGAGAGGGTCTAATCATCTAATCACAGCTTTTGTTTTTGACCTTGACTCTGAGGAATGATCTTGACCTTGAAGAATGTAATTTTGTGATTAGTTAGTTGTGAAAGACCTATAAGGGGTACAATCTTCAAACTTGGTGTAAAGATAAAGATGATGAGAGGTCTAAAGGCAGGTATTGTCTTGACATTGAAATATGTGATTTATTGTTAATCTCTATTCAGTGCTATTGTACAAATAATAAATGGAATTTCACATTCAAACCTTGCATAGAGTCTGATAGACATAGGAAATAATGAGTTGAGCGAAGCTCAAAAGAGCTATTTTTATAGCGTGCCGTCTGTCCATCTGACATTAACTTCTTACATTTTCTACATCTCCTCTGCACAGAATTTTATGAAGTTTTACAGGAAGCAAGTACTCAAGGTCCTCTACCAAGTTTGTGTTTTTCGTGCCGATCGTTCAACAAATGTAGCCACAGAGGGCTCTGATTAGCTGACACATTTTTTATCAAAGATTCGGGGGCATATAGTTTTTGGCCTGTCCATCTGTTTGTCTGTCTGTTTGTCCGAAAAACTTTAACATTGGACATAACTTTTGAACGGGAAGTGATACGGCTTTCATAGTTCACATGTGTATTCCTTGTGACAAGACCTTTCCATTGATACCAAAATTTTTGACCTCGTGACCTTGACCTTGACCTTTGACCTACTTTTCAAAAACTTTAACATTGGGCATAACTTTTGAATGGGAAGTGATAGGGCTTTCATATTTCACATGTGTATTCCTTGTGACAAGACCTTTCCATTGATACCAAAATTTTTGACCTCGTGACTTTGACCTTGACCTTTGACCTACTTTTCAAAAACTTTAACATTGGGCATAACTTTTGAATGGGAAGTGATAGGGCTTTCATATTTCACATGTGTATTCCTTGTGACAAGACCTTTCCATTGATACCAAAATTTTTGACCTCGTGACCTTGACCTTGACCTTTGACCTACTTTTCAAAAACTTTAACATTGGGCATAACTTTTGAATGGGAAGTGATAGGGCTTTCATATTTCACATGTGTATTCCTTGTGACAAGACCTTTCCATTGATACCAAAATTTTTGACCTCGTGACTTTGACCTTGACCTTTGACCTACTTTTCAAAAACTTTAACATTGGGCATAACTTTTGAATGGGAAGTGATAGGGCTTTCATATTTCACATGTGTATTCCTTGTGACAAGACCTTTCCATTGATACCAAACTTTTTGACCTCGTGACCTTGACCTTGACCTTTGACCTACTTTTCAAAAACTTTAACATTTGGCATAACTTTTGAATGGGAAGTGATAGGGCTTTCATATTTCACATGTGTATTCCTTGTGACAAGACCTTTCCATTGATACCAAAATTTTTGACCCCGTGACCTTGACCTTGACCGACTTTTCAAAAACTTTAACATTGGGCATAACTTTTGAATGGGAAGTGATAGGGCTTTCATATTTCACATGTGTATTCCTTGTGACAAGACCTTTCCATTGATACCAAAATTTTTGGCCTCGTGACCTTGACCTTTGATTTTTTAACCCAGTGACCTCACATACATGTACTTAACAGAAAATAGTGTTCATACTAACAAAGATGCCACCGGGGGCATTTGTGTTTCACAAACACAGGCTTTATTGACTTCTCCTCTGCAACCACTGCACAGAATTTAACGAAATCTTACAGGAAGCAAGTACTCAAGGTCATTTACCAAGTTTGTGTTTTTCTTGCTGATCGGTCAACAAATAAGTCTTTGATTACCCTGTTTTTTATACATTGATCACCCTGTGTTTTATTCAGTGATTACCCTGTGTTGATTACTTTGTGTTTTATATATCATCTTTAGATGCTGATTGGAAGGACATCCTACGAGCAGCTATCAGATGTTTGAAATGTTCAAAGAACAGAGAAAAACTGTTGGCAGATCTCAAAGTCATGTGGTCTATTCCAGCCAATCAGAACCCAGTTCTTCCTTGTCTGTCAGTGAGGACAGGACTTGACCTTTATCTACAGGTTAAGAGCAATCCTCCAGGGTCAGAGGTCATAATGTCAGCTGTAAACATACCGGATATGGTTCACATCGTTAGACAACATGGCTTGAAGGTTTGTTCATTTTTAGCTTGCCTGGACAAAAATATGAAGAGTATACAGTATTTCATACACACTGCATCATTGTCATCATTGTTATATTACCTGAACCATTAGAGTTAAGGCTTTGATATTTACAATACTGTATATCGGGTAATTTTTGGCGTCAAGTAAATTTCGCAAAATTGACTCTAAAAAGGTGTCTTTTTTTGCCGAGTCTAATTTTCACTAATCTACAAATACCAAAATTTAAAAATTTGTGCAAAGATTTATTTAATGTGAAATGAAATATTACGATCATGCTTGATTACATATACATCTGCAAACATTGGTCTGCTGGGTTTACATATCAAATTCAATACATGTACAATAATACAAATGTACATTAAACAGTTCACTCGTTTAAAGCATCAACAATGCCGGCTCCTTTAAAATTATTGGTTATAATTTCTGGTTTCCTATGCAAGTAGTCATATAGTTTTGTGATCCAAAAAAAGGCCTTTAACCCCCAAATCATTGTTAAGATTTGGTTTCTTGCAAGAAATACACTGGTAATCAAAACGCTAAATGTCATAATCACAGTGCGACAACAGGTGGTTTGAAATAAAAGCAAACATGCATAATATCGGTAGTTGTTTGATTTATGCTGGGTAATTAAATTAATTTGTTGCAAGGTCTACGTTGTAGACGGTAATTTACACCTTTCCAGACGATGCAATAATTTTCATTGTGGAGCAATGATTAGATTAATGATTAAAGTAATATTTGTATAATTGACTGACTACCATGTCATGATGAGTAGTTTTCTTTTAGCTATAGATGTAAAGAATTATTTAATCATTGGTGGTAATTGTTTGATGGCCTAACAATTGCCGTGCAACAAGTGGGTTATTCAACTGCTCCTCGGGCTACACCCTCAGAGACAGTAGAATAACCCTTACTTACCTGTTACCTTTAAACATATAATTATCTTAATCAGACAATTACTCACTAATACCCTGGGGCACTTAAATAACTCTAAGCGTATGAAGAAACATTAACAAGATCAAGGATTAAGATCTGTGTCTTTTTTTGGCTATGTCCATTATTCACGATTTGATGGTGCTCGTGAATTTTGCAAAAATTAGACACATGCGAAAAATTCCCGATATACTGTATGTACATGTAGATGTCATGTGACAAGATCTTAGTCTCTGTAGCTCAACTAATCCAAGACCAGTTGAGCTCTTAGAAAATGAGTATTGTGTTTTTGTTTGTAACCTTCCTTCCCTCTTCACCAATTCAGGTATCTACTATATTTTATTTTAAATGTTCTATATTATCTTTTTAGGTAATACCCTGGGATATAGATATAGAAAGGACCAGTCCAAAGTTAAACCAGTTAGAGAGCCTGATCAGTGATAAGACAGTAGCTATTATTGTGGCACATATATATGGAAAATGGATTGATGTTGACCCGATTATTGATATAGCTCAAAAGTACCAGCTCCCTGTGATAGAGGATTGTGCCGAGTGTTTCTGTGGCTTTGATAATATTGGCAATCCACGATGTGATCTGTCGTTGTTCAGTTTTGGTGTGATCAAGTATTACACGTCTTTCGGAGGTGCCATAGCCAAAGTCAAAGATGAGAGAATCTACAAGGCTATGTGTGAACTGAACACAGGATATCCTATCCAGCAAAGGAGAGAATATGTCAGGAAGCTTATAAAATACTTCATGGTTTATCTAGTCCTTGACTGTCCAAATATTGTCAAGCCTGCAATGTTGTTAACAAGGACGTTTAATATTGATCACAAGCGCGTTGTGATAAAAATGCTGCGAGGTTTTCCAGACCAGCTAATGAACAAAATCAGACAGCAGCCTTCCACCCCTCTTCTTCAGACAATGTGGGAAAGGCTCTCTAAATTCAGTCATGTAGAATTTGGAACAAGCCAAATAAAGGGAGAATATGTTAGACAACGACTTGCAGACAGTGTCACTATCGTGGGATCTGAAACAGAAGTTAACAACTACTGGTTGTACCCTGTACTTGTGGTATGTAAAATTCACCTATGATTATGCAACAATTAACATGTATAATTTGTGAAAAGGTCTACAAATAAAGAAGCTTTGCAGGACTTTTAGGCAGGTTTGCTGTTATGAACAAAATAAGAAGACTTGCATAAGATTTTTCATGCTTCTAACAAGTATAACAAAAAACATTTGTTTTACTTATATATTTGCTTATCATCTTTGATAGCTTAAGTCCCTCTTGATTACATTAACTCTTGCGTAAAGATGAAGTAATATTTAGATGTTGTAAATCTGTTTGCTACCTTAGGTAGTACAAAAAATATATTGATTTAAGGAATCATTGTAATATTTTTTTGGTTGATCGAGGTATCAACACCAAAAATTGAGGGGAAACTGTATTGTGCGCGTAGCGCAAGATGCACAAGTTTTCCCTCAATTATCATTTCATTTCGTTGCTAGCGACGTTGCTAAGCACGTACTTCCATTGTGTGTTGATACAGGTATCAACAAAATTTCTCAGCTATTCAGAATTGTTGTTTTTTTAATGATAACAATGGAAACTAAATGATACATAAGTACCATGACAGCTTAAAGCGTTGATACAAAAACTTGATATAAATTAATGCAGTAGTATATTGCCATTCTCCATTAATTATATTTTATTTTTCCAGGAAAATCCTGACAATGTTGTTAAGATCTTGAATGCGATGGGTATAGATGCATACAGAGGAGCGACACAGTTAAACATCATAGAACCAGAGAAATGGAACTGTCATTTGGATTTCTTTGCTCCTCTGACCAGTACCTACCCCCATGAAGCACGATACATGATCGACCATGTTGTCTACCTCCCTGTCAATAAGTCTGTACCATTCCACATACTAGATCATATATGTCGAGCCGTCAACCTGGCCATCAAAATGAGTACAAACGGACAAAGTGTCAAAGTTAGAACACAATCTAAGTTATGATAGTACAAAAAGTAATAGTTGATAGAAATCAAGCAAGAGACAGGTGTAAGAACCTGGGAATATTTTCTGAACTCCCCTGCAAAGTCAACTTGTCAGCCATCCATCTGTCCTAGGTTAAATATTGACAATCCCTTTATACACTTTAACTTTTGAATTCCTTTTTAGTACAGCAACCTTTTGATTCATTTTGATTTTGATTATAAAGTCTCTAAGTTGCATTTTTATTTATTTGACCTACTCATGATTGAAATTTTGTTGGATATTTTATCATTTTTCCCCCTACGTTTAGGACATGGTTTTGAAAATTTCAAAATTTCATCTTATTGAATTCAGTCTTTAAAATCATATAGGAGAGTATTGCAGAAAACAAAGTGAAGGGTACTGTGTGTTGGATAAAAAGAAAAATTTTTAATGTTTAATTTGCACTATTCATATAAACATATGCTTTATTAAAACTGTTAAACTATTTGAATCACAGATTCATTTTCTGACTAAGTAATACTTAGTCTATACAATACACAGGTCGGGGATAAGAATCAGGATTTTTGGTGCACCATGGTGAATGGATTTGACTCTCCCTTTTATATTTTTCTTATATTTTATGCCTTGCCAAAGATCCATGAACAATCTCCTTACCAGTATGCATGATATGTACTCACAATGTATAATAATCTTTACAGTAAAATCTGAATCATTGTGCCTATACAGAATTACATTGATCAGTATATAGAGCAGGGTATGAACTTAACGCTCGCCCACTCGCAGAAGACGAGTATTTTTTCCTGTGGCAATTAAATATTATCACTTACTCGCCCAATTAATTATACTTCTCCCCTTAAAGTATCAATAACGTCGTAAACATATTTCTGTCGGTATTATAATGAGATGGTCAAAAGTGCGTTGATCGCCTATTTGATATCCATACTTAATTTACAGATACATTCTGTATTTCACAGTCTATAAATGTTCAGATCCATTGCACTTTGTTAGCAGCTGTTAAATTGTCACTTTCATCGTCATTCGCCGTCTTTTTACGTAATGTACAATGCGGTATTGATGGCGGAAAATTCATTCCTCGACACAAATTGAATTGATGACTTCGCATAATGTTAATCAAACCGGAAGTGATGATGAAGAGAAGAAACACAATTTGATTCTCTTGTATTCTTTTTTTCCCCTATCATCCCTCCGTGAAGGGCGTACATCTTAAGCGTAAATTTCGGCCGCACGGTCAAAATATACGTGGCAATCAAACTTTTTAAGATAATTATCTTACCTGGGACAGTGTTTATTTAAAAAAAAACAAACAGATAATTTATTTGTATTCATATTATAAGAGAAGGCCTAATTACCTGGATAATTACTTTGTTTGGCGGTACTATCGGATGAATAACTCTTCTTTGTACCTTTACATCAGGGGCGTACGTTTGGCAGTATGGGGCTTTGGCGTTACAACGGAGGTTTTATCATGTTTATATAAAAAGATCTTATATAAAAGATTTCTGCTACTTAAAAAATCATGGCGGTATACCAGTTTGGCGTTATTACAGGGGGCAATATAGCGAGGGGGGTGTATTCTAAAGCTGATATAGCATATTAATTCATCTAATCTTTTCACGTTTGCAATCCTTAATTTTGTTTTTGTATGACTTCTTCAAAAGTTTCGTTGATACAGCATATTGATTACGTACAGATTTATAAAATGCGTGTTTTGTTTTTTTGTGTAATTAAATGTCTCGCTACCAGGCACAGTTGGGTCAGTTTTTAAGGGGGGGGGGGGGGGGTCTTGAAAGGGGGTGTTTCCCCAAAAAGCTTTGGTTTTCTGTGTGGGCTCGTAAAAAGTTGTGTGGGCCCCTAAAATTGAAATTTTACGAGCCCACATGGCTAATAAAATTTTCAGAAGAGTTCATACCCTGTAGAGCATGGTAATTCATATATTAAATTCTCTACCTTTCATGTATCTACAAATTTAACAATAAAAACTCAACATACACTAATATTAAAGTTTGGTATAAGGTTTTGAATAATGTCTCTAAGTTATATTGATCACCACACTTATGTTCATTCTCTAGCATTTCTAGTCACACATAACTAATATTGCATTTGTCTTTCACATATCTTGCCTTATGAACTTGATCAGAGATGTTATTTGTGTAAAGATGTGTGTGAGAGGGTGAGGGTGTGTGTATGTGTGTGAGGGTGTGTTTATGTGTGATTTGTTGACTTATGGAATCATTGTAATATTTTTTTTGGTTGATTGAGGTATTAAACACCAAAAACTGAGGGAAAACTGCATCATGTGCAAAGCGCAAGATTGACTACTTATTATTTCATGAAGTTGCGTTTCAACATTTATTTCCAGCTTTGAAATTGTGTTGCAAACGATGTTGCTTATGACGTTGCTAAGCACGTACTTCCGGTTTGGAGTGATGCAGGTAGTCAACACAATTTCTCAGCCAATCAGAATCTTCGTTTCTTAATAATAACAATGGTAATTAAATGATTGTCAGATGATCACCAGATGAAGATGAATACAAGACAAAATTCTCTTTTGAACCTTTAAATTATTTGTTTATAAAAGCTTCAGATAGACAATTCTATGTTTTCAAATAAAATTTTTGTGCCTGAGTTCAGTAAGTCTTTTAAGCTGGAAAGTACATGTAAGTCAGCTTCATCAAAAGTTTTAAATTATTTGTACATGTTGTATAATGGATATATTTATAGTGAGAATAATTTATACATACATTGTCATACACAAACATTTCAGTAAGTACATGAATAATAGATAAATTTACTATATGGCGTCGAGGATATACTGTGAACGCGAACACGAAAATTTTCACATGGTAGTAATTTTCATGATTGTATTATTATGGATTAGATATCAATGATTTTTTGTAACTACCAAATTGGGTCGAGTTTCGGCCCTAATTCCCAATGCCAAATTCCTACTACATGTATTTTTACCAAAAGATTTACCCTAATTCCCCAAATATGAGAGTACAATTTGATTCAACATAATATAATTTTTGCACGAAATGTCTTCACTTAATGGCCATGATAAAAGGCCAGAAAACAAGATTAATGGCTTTTTAAGGGACGAACATGCAGATGTATTTTGATAATTAACTGTTCCAAATATTCCCTATTTTCTCGATTATGTTGCTCAATTCGTACCCATTAAAGTGGAATATATTGGAACAACTCATACCCAATTTTTACCAACTCGCACTCATTTTTTTTGCCTTTTCACAAACTTGTTCTATGACTTACTGGTAAAGACTGAATTATTGAACTATGCATAATCTCGTACCGTAATAAACTCGTACCTTTTTGTAACCAATAGTTTACAATTCCTTGATTTTATCTACATTTATTGAAGGAAATACTTGTGCTACTTCAAATATTCTAAGTCACTTTTTAACTTAGCCTAGGGTATGATATTAATGGACATTGTATACATTCAGGTTATCACAGATCTACATTTTTTATTGGTACGAGTTCATTGAACGAGTTTCCTAGTACAAGAGTATCATGGTATGAGATGGTAGTGGCACCAGTTTATGAATGGTATGAGTTTCTAAGTATCATTGGTAGGAGTTTATTGGTACGAAATGGTTTTGGTACGAGTTGATAGTCAGGTATGGTACGAAGTGGCAGGTACGAGTTGGTTATGGTAGAAATTGACCATAACCCTGCACAGGCACCTTTGGAAAATAGTACAAAAAAATCACTGAATCATATGACATATTTAAAATGGCTTTGAAATGTCATGAAATGGAAGAGGGAATTTTCATTGTTGTAGGTCAACAAGGTTTTATGTGAGTACACATGTACTTTGATTTACATTTGTACCTAGAGGTATATATGCCTCCTTTAGTTCAGGGACAGTCATTTGTTCTTTGTTGCACCTATGCAATGTGTACAGGATATGTACAAGTTTATACATGATAAACATTGATACATTGTATTTTAATTTACAGCTGATTCTATATTTTTGGTACAGGTATATTTTTAACCAGGATTATCATGATTATATTGATTTTAATGTTTTCTATAATACATGATATGTTATTATGTGTACAATAACTGCCATTCTGTGTACTTGTTACACCTAATATATGTGATATCTATGTCATATTGTGATATCTTGTACATATGAGTTGAAGGATGGATGAAATATGTGATAAAGTTGAGTATTGATGACTAATTTAAAGCTTTTATCTGCATGAATTGAAGAACTGTGAAATTTCACTGCCCATAAGTTGTTTCTCTGAACAATGTTGCAACCACTTTTCCAATTTCCATTGTTTTCTATGGGAAAAATGCTCGTTTTGACACAAATGTTGGTGTTCTTGACTTCTTGTCAATAATTTATCCAATTTGACAGTAAATTCTATGAATCAGATGTGGACCAAGTTAGTTGTAATTTTTACTATTAGATTTATTCAAATTTTGCATTTTGAAATTTCGACTTTCATGTCAGATTTTATGCCTTATCTTAACAGCCCCTTTAACCCAAACGTATTGATTAAATAATTGAGTGAACTTCATGTAGGTAGTTTCTATATTGAAGGACTATAAATCTCATGTATGTCTTACAAAGACAGCTTAATGTATGTATGTATTACAAAGACAGCTTAATGTTCACTGATCTGAATGAGCTATGCTATACATGTATATCATATTTCTATGGTATTATTACATTTATAAAAAAATGTCACATCTTATGAAATTGTTTTAGTTTGATGCAATAATTTTCTGTTAATTTTATATTTTTTACAAGTAAAAAAAAAAGGATTATTTTACATATCATGCACGGTGGATGAACTATTTCTTTTTTCTTCTTGTTGAAAAATCATTATTTATTAGCAATTTCATAATGTTTTACAAATAACGTTCAATTTTAATTTCTATTCTTTCCATATTAAATTTTATATTTGGAACAGAATTTGCTTTCAGAGTTTTGTTGTACAGTTATTATGAATCACATACTGATTCAAACTCCATTAGAAATGAACTTGATTCAATTAGATACAATACTATGTAGTGTCAGTGTTTGGAAATTCCTAATGAAACGGAGTAATTTTTCACCTAGATACTATAAATAATAAAGGCAACACAAACATAGCATCCCCTCGCAATTGCATGTTCTATATCACTGAGCAAAATGATTTTAAGTCAAAGTCCACAGTGTCATTGACCTTTAACTTTTGACCTTGAAAATAAATATGCGTCATCCTCACCCCATTGGGAACATTTTTTGAAGGTTTGATGTTTCTATGATGATTACTTTGTCTTCTATGCTGTTCACAAGGATTTTAAGCTCAAGTCCACAGTGACCTTGACCTTTGACCCTGAAAATGAAAAGGGTTTATCCTCTCCCCATGGGAAACATTTTTGGAAGGTTTGATGTTTCTATGATGATTGCTTTGTCTTCTATGCTGTTCACAAGGTACTTTCCCACTTTTCGAGTCAACTTGCGTACTTTGACGTTTTGGATTGTAAGCCAAAGTCCAAAGCGACCTTGACCTTGAAAATAAATAGGGTGCATCCTCTCCCCATGGGAAACATTTTTGGAAGGTTTGATGTTTTTATGATGATTGCTTGTCTTCTATGCAAAGTCCACAGTGACATTGACTTTAGACCCTTGACAATCAAAAGGGTTCTTACTCTCCCCAAGGGGAACATTTGTTGATGGTTCTATTGATCATTACTTTCTGTTCACAAGAATCCAGACACACACCCTCTCCCACACTATAAACAAACACACCCTCGGATGCACAACAGCGATGCTATAATCCCTCCGCAACAGAGTTGAGAGGGGATAAAAGATGTTGTAGATACATAGATGCACCCTGGAGCATAAAAGAGAGACAGCTTTTTTTACCAAATGCAAATCAAACTCTTTTTTTTAAAAAAGTAAAACTCGATAAACATCAGCAGCCTGTGCCGACGAGTAGTGAAAGCAAGAAATAAATATTTGATTTTTTGTGATGCATTTAATTAAAACTTTCTTTCAAGGAGGATAATCTTGTTCTTGCATTTTGCATGTGTCAGACGGCAAATTCCTAAATTAGAAAAAGCACTATATTTTGTGGTGTATCGATATGTTACAAAATATGTTGCAAAGAGGCAAAAAAAAAAAACAAACTCTGGTATAACCTTCTTGGCTGCAATCCCCTGTCTTCATGCACATCTACATATTATGATCTTTCGTTGTGTCAAGTTTCACTTGAAATCTATTAAATGGTTTTGGAGGAGTTACAATGACAAAGTTTCATTTTGAAAATCATTTAACTAATGGCATTAAGGGGTATAATACTCTACTTGATAACGGAAGAATTAAATACCATGAAGTTGGCTGAAGATTCATGACTTAAGCAATGTTCGGAACCATACATTTTCATGGCGAGTTGAATGAAACATTAAAAAATATCAAATATCAAAAGATATGTAAGATATGGAAATACATAATTTCAAGATTTTCCCAGATATTGTTATTATACCCTTAATACCTTAATGCATGATAAATCTCAGACCAAGGGCCAAAACTCAGGTCTAACTTATTCGACAGCTATCCCCTGTCTTCATGCACATCTACATATCGTGATCTTTCATTGTGTAAAGTTTCACCGAAATCCATCAAATGGTTTGGGAGAAGTTGTGATGACAAGGTTTGACATTGAAAATGCATGAAAAATCTAGGTCCAAGGGCCGGAACTGATGCAGGTCTAACTTTTTCAATAGCAATCCTCTTTCTTCATGTACATCTACATATCATGATCTTTCATTATGTTAAGTTTCATTAAAAATCATCAATTGATTTGGGAGGAGTAGGATGACAAGCTTTCGTCTACAGACAGATGGACGGACGGACGGACAGGATGAATCAAGTATACCCCCCATAACTGTGTATTTAACAGCAATTCTCTGTAAGAACCAAAGAATTTCAAAACATGTTGGCACGGCATGTCATGGATTTTTGAGATTTTTGGTATGGTAGTTCAATATGAAGTACTAGTATGTAAATCAACCCCAGTTTTTTCAAAAAGGTTGTCGTTGCCATGGTAACCGTGCCTGAAGTTTCAAAAATCGGGAAAATCTATAGGACAAGGCATATTTGTAGGCTTCGTTACCATGGAAACAGGTACATTTTAAATCTTAAATTGCTTTGATTATTTTCTTTTAATCCTTATTATTATGCATATTTGTAAAGTTTTTTACATTCATCTCGGATGCCTTATGTATACAAGATGAAAAATTGGGTCAAAACAGGGTATCAAAAGGCTTTGTTTTTGGCACTCAAAGACCCTTTTTTGCATGTTTTTACTGTTTTACAAGGTTGAAAATTTCATAAAAGCACCAATTTTTGAAGTCCAAATTCTAGTTATCCAATTAGTATCATCTTTGAACTCTACATGAATATAAAAAATTATTTGGGCTAATTTGTCCTTTTATATGCAAAGCAGCATCAAATTTAGTTGCTATGGCAACAATCGGCTGAAAGGTTTCAATACGATGAATTTAAACACAACCTCTATCAAACTATCTACGCATGATATTGGAACAGAAGTTCATGTATACATCTATCAGAGGCGTTTTGATATAAAAATGACCTTGAAAATATTTCAAGGTCACCCACTGAATTTTCAAGGTCATTAAACTTTAAGTGACCAGATTTGACGAAAAATCCTGATTTTTCATAAAGTGAAGGTGTCAATATTTTAGAAACCTTGAAATACTGAACTTAACAGTTGTTTGCCATAAAATGATTAATGTATCACTTATTTCTTAGAACTATTGATTACGTTTCTTCGCATCTTCGAATATCTAAATTCTTGGTGAGTATTTTGATATAAAAGGGACGAAATCTGTATTTTTCTTGTTTTTTGACGGAAAAATATTTTCCTATTGAATTGCGACAATTCAATAAATTCTAAGATTTGTGTTTCTTATATTCATGTGCTTTCATAATATATATGACCTATGAAAATATTTAGATAAAAAATTCACTAAAATCGGTACCAATGAAATTAAAAAATCAATATTTTATGCAAAATTTGAGTCTCAAAGTATAAATGACCTTGAACATCAAGCCAATGACCTTGAACATTTTAATTGTTCTTATGTAAAAGATATAAGTCATATCTATACATGCATACATTTTGACAATCTTATGTATCTCTAAATAGGAATAAAATCAATTTCAAAGATAATATGAAACAAGCAAAAATGTCTAATGTTGCCATGGCAACGGTCTTTGACGACAGAATTTAGGTAAAACTCTTAAATACCCACTCCATTTTTTCGTTCATTTTATTTGTCAATAAACATACATTTCCATTGATGAAAATCACTAGTCTCCTATTGGTGCCTTTTGTGATATTTAAGATTGAAAATGGTCAAAAACACACTAAATTGGCCCTTATTTTCACCTCTATTTTTCGCTTCATTTTGACTTATTTTGGCGTAATACAATAAGGTTCCCGTAATAAATATCACATATCTCAGTGTACTGAGTAAGAATGGAAGTAAAGAAGAATAGATTATATAAGATGAACAAGCTGTTACAGTGGTATCCATGGCAACGAAGTCTCCGGAGCTGGCTTATTTCATGGTCCCAAAAGTGCTATAAATAGAATGACCTCGTTACTATGGCAACCAGAGGTCACATTGGCCGAAAAGTGTTACTTTCATGGTCAGTACTTAATATATACCCATTATACCGAAAATCATCAAAATCCATGACATGCCGTGCCGAAAGATTTTGGTCCTTACAGAGAATGGCTATTAAGATGTACATGTACATTAAATAAGAACAATGAAAGTTTAAAATGTGTCAGCCAATCAGAGCCCTTTATGGCCATACTTGTTGAAAGATTGAGTACTAAATTCCTATGAGAATTGTCCACCATTTGCAGGGAAGTGGAAAATGCTTCAGCAAATCACAGCCATTGACAGCTTCGTTAACTTTGTTCATTAATCAGCTCAAAAGCACAAACTAGATAGAGTAATGACCTTGAGTACTTGCTTCCTATATATATGTAGTTTCATGAAATTCTGAGTCATGGTTATGGAGAAGTAAACAAAAGTTAATGGACAGACAACAGATGGAAGCCAGATGAAGCACTACGTTAACATCTCACTTGAGCCGAAGACTTGAAACTTTGGCTCAGGTGAGCTTCAAAGAAAAAATTCAATAATCGTCAAGTATTTCAAATAGTTTATACACTATTTTAGAGGTGTATAAAAATAAGGCACAAAAATGACTTGTGATTACATTGAAAGAATATATATATGACAAAACAAGTATTTCTCATATAATATCATCTAAATGTGTATACAATAACAGAATCACAGTTATGTGTAAATCCTAGAATCATGCTGATCAAAGCTAGGGAAAGGGCACATGTAATGATGGGAAAGTTTTGCCCAATTCCCATTTCTACATTTAATGAGAAATAAAATATGTTTAAACTAAAAAAAATAGCTAGGTAACATCTCATTTTGTAGATATACTTCTTGCACACTAGTGGGCACTTTTGTTCTGTTGTGGCTTAATCTTAACATGCATTACTTAGTTATCATAATTTAGCATTCAATTATCCAAGTACCAAATGAACAATGAGTATCAATATCTAAGAAATCAATCATTAAAGGAGTACATGTATGTGCAATAACTTGTCAATTTGGCCCTACTTAAAAATTTCAACATCTTTTTTGTGATTTGATGAAATCAAATGAATTATGCTCAAAAGAATCAAAACAGAAATAGTTCGGTTTTACATCCCTGCATTGAATGCAATGTTCAAAACATCTTATTATAGTGGAAAATGTTAATAAATATCCAATTTCTGATACAAAACTCATGAAATTAAGTAGAAAACCAGCCCTCATCCAAAACACGTTTTTGAAGCATCATAAATTTCAGGTCTGGCCTTAAGAAATTTCAAATTGTTGAATGAAGAAACATGTGTAAACTATATTGAATGTCCTCCCTTTTCCTGTCCTGTGACATCAGAACACTATGTTGTATCTCATGCTCATGATTAAACAAATTGAAAATAAAGAGAAAATTTTATAATTTTTCATTTGGTAAGTGATTTTGATTAAAATATAGGGGCCGGATTCAGGAGTTGGTATATCTACTCCTTTTGTCCATTAATAATACTTGAATTTAGAGTAAATATGAATTAATTAGCTTGAAATATACATGAAAGGAAAATCATTCGTCTATAAGAATTGCAAAATTTAAAATGTTTGTATAATTTGAATTATCAAATTAATATGTGTGTTTATTACCCATAAACCTAGAGGACATAAGATAACATAGAAATATTTTAAAGGCAAATTGTTAATCAGAAGAGATAAAGTGTTAAATTCCTTTCTTTTCTAACTTTGAGCAAGAAAAGGTCCTAGTAAAGAGATTTCAAATTCAATGTATCTGAAATGTTGTTAAATAATGTATCATAGTATCCTTCCTCTTTTTTCCTGAAAGTTTTTTTTTTAATCTAAATATTGCGATAAAAGTAACATTTCCTACATGTATGATCTTTGTTCTGATTAAAAATCATATTATACAAAATCATGAAAAGTGAAAAATAGCACATTACACAAGAATAATATACAATGGGTAAATATGTTAACAAGCAATTTACAGGGCTGGTAATTCATTATTTTGTACAATTCAAAGCTAAATAGATATGCTTCCATGCAAAAAAACTAAGTGTAGCAACATGATTTGAAATTTGATACAAATCAAACATAAGTCACTTAAGTGTCATCATAAGTTTTATAACAGTAACTTGTAAACAAATGATTTTCACAAATGCTGAAAGTGAAACTTAACTTGACAATTAACATGTTCAAACATACAAACATAACAAAAACACAACAAATTCCATACAGACATAAAAATAGGACTTTCTTACTGTTCATAGATACATACTCTCATGGATTCTTTTGTCATTAAACTCTGCAGAAAATAGTTCAAATGCTTAAAATAGATCCAATATTTGTCTGTGAGAGTATTCACGTAATTACAAAAATGATATTTGATAAATACTGGTACTTCATTGACAACAGGCTGAAAACATAATTAACCTACAAAATGTAATTATGAATCATCGTCTCCAAATAATTTACTTATCCTCATTTGGAGTAGAAAGAAAATAAATCTAATAAAGCCTGTGTTTGTGAAACATGAATGCCCCCAGTGGCATCTTTGTTAGTATAACACCATTTTCTATTAAGTAGGTCAAAGGTCAAGGTCACAAGGTCAAAAATTTTGGTATCAATAGAAAGGTCTTGTCACAAGGAATACACATATGAAATATGAAAACTCTATCACCTTCCATTCAAAAGTTATGCCAAATGTTAAGTTTTTTGGACAAACAGACAGACAGACCAAAAATTATATGCCCTCGAATTTTTGATTCCGGGGGCATAAAAATTCTTAATTCTGATGAGCATTTGATATAAGTTGTTACACTCAGACATGGCTCACAATTCAATTTAATTACATTTAACATCCATCTATAAAATTAAGCAAGACATTGTAAATGGAAGCAAAAAAAATATTCTTATCTTTTATTTGATAACTTTGGATTGAAATGAATTTCTAAATATGACAGTTAAACATTTATATGACATGGTTAGTGCATTAACTTTGAGATAGCTAGAAAGCTCTTGGAGAATGAACACATAGCTGAGTGTACGGGGTACATAAACTTAATGAACTAAAGTTGTTACTAACTAAATATTAATAAAGTTCCTTATTCCTCACCTCCTAATCACATACCGACCAATGGCGACCTTTGACATTTTGATAATGAAATATTCACACATGAAGCTTAATTTTCTAAATTGAGAAATAAAAGACATGAAGGTAATGTCTACGAAGCTCTATATGATACACTCATACTCTACAGACAGTGATTAAATGTTATACCAATTACATTATGAGACCAGACTGTGGGACGTATAAAGCTAATTCCTTATTTAACCTTATGAGGAGCTATCTTGACTTTTCACATTTATTATTCTTAGAGTCTTAATTATCCTAAGGATTTACAATAGATTTATAAAAATTACCTGTTTTCTTGAATTCATTTGCATTTCATAATTCGATAAATACCACAATTGTTAATAGATTGAAGAAAAAGTAAAATTACGTATAAAAACAAATTATGCATTTATAACAAAATGAGATGTATAAATATGGAATACATACACATGTACATGTAGGCTCGGTGTTAAATGTTTAATTAAGTTCAAAATGCCTATCACATCAAACTTTGTGAGAGATTTATTCAACAAACCTTTGATCATAGTTAGTATTAACATTATCAAACAAGCAACAGGTTGTCATCTGTACTCTATATCTGTTAAGGAGGCAGAGGAAGTCCAGTAAATCATTTCTTAGGCACAATAACTCCTGTAAAGTAGGGACAATAACTCCTGTAATTTGTAAAGTAGGGGCGATAACTCCTGACAAGTAGGACAAAAACAAAACTGGTCTACTTTAAAGCTCTACAGCAAGATGAGATGATAATAGAAAAGTCTGCAGAATATTTTTTAAGGGCAATAACTCCTGTAAAAGTACATAAAGAAAAACCATAGTCAAACTTGATCTGTAATTATCTCTGTCTCTTGGTAAAAGGATTTGCAAAGTACTTTCAAACTTCCATTAAGTCCAGAAATAATACCTACTGTACATTGCTTAACCTTTTTTTCACTAATATTCATCAAATATGAAAAAGATTTATTATTATTAAGTGTATAATCTTATAATAACTGTTATTATTTTCTTTGAAAAACGGCTTTGCAAGATTCTTGTAATTTAGCTAAAGGGAGGAGTAGCAGAGATGTGTGATGATAAAAAGAATCAGGTAAACATTTTGGCATTGGTATCTAATAAACATTGCATCTACTTACTTAACACCTGTGCCTGCTGAATGTTTTAACTTTATTTATATTAATTTTTCAAAGTTTATTTTTCAATTATCAGAAATATAAATTCTAAATAAAGAAAAATTTCTTACATTTCCAACAGCTCAATACATCTATATTTCTTTCTCATCTTTACAAAAGTACTTATAACAAACACTTGTTATCTTACCTATATCACATGGACAGCAATCACATAGTGCTAGATATATAAATGTAGGTGCCCATAGGCTTCCTCACAAATATTTACAAAATGTACAAAAATTAAATAATATACTCTAAAATAGAGTGGACAAACAAGTCCAAATATTTTGTTTTAAAATACTGTGTCTTCCAATTTCAACTTTAAGTAAATGTAATTCAAAATAGTAAAAAAATCACTTTCACTCTTGGGACTGTCTTCATTTATTCGTTTGATACTTTCTTGTATATCACATGAAAATTTACAAAACTCTTAAAAAATATCACTATATCCCCATGTAATAATAATTTTGAATGATTTCAAAATTTCTTTCATGATTTCGAATGATTTCTCTCATAAGAGTATTGCTACTTTTAGGTGCTGATAATCATAGTTTAGATAAATATTTACCAAAATTATCGTTTTTTTTTTTATTTCAGTAACGTACCATTGCACATTTAATAGAGACAAGTTTTTGAAATACTGAAGCTAAACCCCCCTTTACATGTAGCATCACAAAGTAATAACAAAATTCATGACTTTTAATTTGTAAGACATGTTGGTCTCCTGAAATAAGTAATAACTAATTCAGTGTATGAAATATGAAAGCCTTGTCTTACTTCAACCTTTATAGTGTTCAAGGAACACATGTGCCACCTACAGGATGTTTCAATGTACAATCAATTAACTGTCTGAAGGAACAAACAAAAAATATTCAAATGCATGAAGCATCAACAGCAATTAATGAACAACCTACTCTGACAGCTCTATAAAGATAGGGCTCATTAAATTTGGTTTTCAGGAAAGTGGGTCCTATATTTAGTCAAGGTAACGAGGTAAAAAAACAGTATTTGCAGAAAGGTCTTGTTACAATATACACGTCGTATAATTTCAGCTTCCCAGCAATTACAATTTAAAAGATATACATGTAGTAAATCTTAATGTTTTTATTTTTAGAAAAAGTGGATCAAACACTTAGGTCAAGGTCACAAGATCAAAACAAAAAAGTCTGGCAACATGAAATGTACACATGAAATATCAACGACTAATAACTTCAAAAGTCCTGGCCTGTGACAACCATACAAGCAGACAGACAATCAGATGCTGGACAAAGTCATCTCTAAGTGATGCTATGCTTTGCATGTGACACAAAATTACCTTCAAAGACATATCTTTCAGAAAAGCAAATACAAAGGTTCTATAGCACAGTGTCAGATGGGTAGTACCATTTAAGTTTCATGAAAAAGCTCAAAAGTTTTTGAGAAATTAAAAAAAAAATTCATGATAACAAAAAATCAAAATATTGGCCATGTTCATGATGTAAGTGTTTAAAACTGATACAAGCAAGAGAGTTTCATAAATCTACACATATATACATGCTAAAAGCCTTCAATTAATTATTTACCAAACTTTTGGTTCAACAGTAGATAAAAGCATTTCAAAATAATAAGAATGATAATTGAAATATATAAAAAATTCATTGACAGATTAACAACTAAAAATTCTTCATGAAACTAATAAAGATTTGTAAAGAGTTTATCACACATATTATAGCACTAAGGGAATAAATTTTCAGCCATTGAAACGGATTTTAGGTGTAATATCATTTGATCACCACTAAGCATCACAGTCTTCACACAGTCTGTCTTTATCTCTGACTTATGGTAATGACATTGCTATTCCAAATTTACAAAAACTGATGGGGTATCGGGGAGTCCCTGTCAGAAATAACCGTTTTACAACTCAGTGAACGCGGCGGAACGCTCATGGTAAACCTCAATTTCTGACGGTGTATTCCCCAACACCCTGTCAGTTTTTTTTTAAACACACACATGGTAAACCCTAATTACCCTTTACTTCACGCTCATCATGTAGATGTGAAATGATCTTGGTTTTTAAACTGTATCACTGAATGACATGAGAAGTATGAAAATACACGTCTACTAGAGAGGGAGCTCACCATACCTTGATCTCCGAGGTTACTGATACAAATCTATTGAAACAAATCTTATGTTCCTTGTTATTTTCGAGGCAAGCTTAAAAATAAAAATAAATGAACAGAACTTTGAAACAAACTTGATCACACAAGTACAAAGAGATGACATGTGACATTTTTTATACTGATTTGATTGTGAAACAATGGCTTGACCACTTTTGTGATTTTGCTCAATAATTTTGTGCCGTCTCTTCTTATACCAAATCACACATGGTGAAATGTAAACCCCTTTACTGTGCATGTTCAGTCTAATCTGAGATAATATAGTGTAAATTATCATGTTCCCAAACACAAATAATGTGTAGGGACTGGACTCCAAAGGTGTTTTTTGTACGTATATTGTATTCCACAATTGGTCAGTTACGGCTGGTCACTCCACAATACAATCACACATAGTAATTCCTCTAGCTATGAAAGACTTTGATCCCGGCCAGCACAAGGCCCATATCCTCTTCTTTTCTTCCTTTGTTATACCGATATAAAGTTCCTGTATCAACTAACCTTGTATGATGTACAATGATAATACTGATAAATAACATGTTGATGCCTTCTGACATGGACAGCACAGTATTGTAGTGGCTCAAATTTCAAATAGTGAATCCAATGAAATTTTTAAATCCTAAAATTACAACCGTTGCTATGACAACAGCCAATGGTGATTAAGTAAATCTATGGCTGAAGGTCTTTCTTGTGCATTCCGTCTGAAAGTTAAACTTAACACATCCTTACAATCCTGAGAAACATTGTCCGGTAAAGTGAATCTAGGTCGTTCCTCCATCGCTATTTTATAAATGGCTGCCATTGTTTCAAACTCCGCCCATGGAGGTTTCTTTGTTAACATTTCCACTATTGTACATCCCACACTCCTGCAAAGGCAAAATTTTAAGTTTATATGATATAGCTTACATACATGTACATATATGTATTACTTAAAGAAGATAAACTTTATATTACTATCATGAATCTTTTTTGGAAGTTAAATTTACTTATGCAGTTCCTGAGGAATTGGCTAATGATTAGATCACATTGTACATATACATTACTATTGCAGAGTTAACTCTGTCACAGAGATCTGATGTCAAGAAGAATCAGTTGGTTTTTTGTGTAACATTACACTTCATATACCAAACTTACCACAGGTCTGCCTTCCTGCCGTATCCCTCACCATTAATCACTTCAGGAGCCATCCAATAGGGAGTTCCTACAACTGACTTTAGACCTGCTGCACTACAGATAGTCTGTAATCGTTTTGATGCCCCAAAATCCGACAACTTCACATTGCCATCATTGTCCCGCAATATATTGGCAGCTATAAATAGACAAAGAGAAATATACTCTCTATCTGTGATTCATACTTGAAGTCTGTAACTTACTATATGCTAAAGATAAAAATTAATTTTTGAAATCATTTAAGCAGGAGATAACTACATTATATAAAGGGCAATAAAGTAGTTCAAAGGAGCAAAATCTCAATCCGTTTTTACATCACACTCTTCTTTGAAATCTGGCTTAACATGTATAGCACATTCTTCAAAGACTACTGTCCTGTTCACTAAATCCAGAGCAACCTGTTTTGGCAATTTTCTCCTAAAAATAATGTTGTCATCTTATAAACTGATACCAAGTCTGTAGTACTCTTTTTTTTTGGTTGTGCATAGCTTAGTTCAGGGATTTGAAAATGACTAAAATAAAATGTGGGATGTCCGCCAACATGACGTCACTGTTTACCATTGTTGATACGGAGAACAAAATGGCAGCGGGCAGAAATTAACATGGGAATTTTTCGTATACATTTTATTTTCCGTACAGCAGCTTAAATACAGCTGAATGGGTGAGTTGATTTACATTTCCTGTTACGACTAAAGGAA
Organism: Pinctada fucata; assembly: GCA_028142955.1. Taxonomy (NCBI): domain Eukaryota; kingdom Metazoa; phylum Mollusca; class Bivalvia; order Pterioida; family Pteriidae; genus Pinctada; species Pinctada fucata. Next base: position 30,246,687 of record AP027115.1, read on the forward strand.
GTCATCCTACGGAGACAATAAATAATTTGAAAATTGCTAAGACGGCAGAGTAAATCTCAAAACAGGGTGATCTAGATTTAGTGAACAGGACAGTTTGTCTATAAAACCATGGAAACATACCTTTAATATCTCTATGTACAATAACATTTTTATGTAAATATGCTAGGCCTTCTAGGATTTGTCGAGTATGTCTTCTGGTCACTGACTCCGTTAAAGCACCGTATCGATTCAATACGTCTTTGACGGACCCCTGTAATAAAGTCAGTATAAAATATAAAGTTATCATGATATTTTATTGTTATACACACATGTATAGATATTTTCTAAACTGCCATTTTCTTAATTTATTTAAACACCCAACTTTTATTCATTTCGTAATAGAAATTACAGAAATATTGATATTATATCCAAAAACATGTCATAGAAAGTATACATTTCATGATCAAGCATATGATGAAATAAAGTATGGATATGATTTTCAATCTCAGTTTTATTGGGCAGATGTCGCCAAAAAACCCCAAAGTAGATTCAGTGTCCAAGGAACACATGTGTCACCTGTGGCAGTTTAAGGCCGATGGATACTATTGAAATTAGACTGTTTACCCTGTATTTTTTTGGTTAAAATTGAAAGAACAACTTAATATCTTGCAATTGAAACCTTAATCTAAGAGATTATCCACATATTTTCTTAAAAAATACAGTTCAAGGCCACCCATTGAAAATACAAAATGGCCATTTTCAACAAATACAGAACATAGTTATAACATGTACTCTTATTTATTGATAAATATTCTGAAACATATTCTTTTACACCAGTTTAATAGAAAATAACTCAGTATACATTCTAAATAGAAAAAATGCAGGAATTTCTCATGATAGTATCAAATTTTGGTATTTTTAACCCTTAACGTTCATTGAAAAAAAGTAATAATTTTTCACTTTATTGCCAATTTCTCAAAATCTAAGGTGTTAAGGTATACTTTAATTTGCATTAATATCAAGAAATATATCTTAGGTCTATAAAAAGACTTACTTGAAGAAGCCTGCCCACAGTATTTGTGTACAATTGCATATTGAATACGTATACCCCCTTATTTCAAACGCCAATTTTGTTGTAAAATTTTTCACTTTCATGCAAAACTTCTTTAAATCTATGTGTAAATATGTATATTTTATTTCATATATAATAGGAATAATATATTATGTTTCAAATAAGTAACAATAGAAGAAGCCTCCCCTCACCTATTGTATATGACTGCACTAAGAATACATATACCCCCTTAATTAAAAGGTCAATTTATTTAGTAAATATGTTCACTTTCATGCCAATTTCTCAAAATCTAAGGTGTTAAGGTATACTTTAATTTGTATTAATATCAAGAAATATATCTTAGGTCTATAAAAAGACTTACTTGAAGAAGCCTGCCCACAGTATTTGTGTACAATTGCATATTGAATATGTATACCGCCTTATTTCAAACGCCAATTTTGTTGTAAAATTTTTCACTTTCACGCAAAACTTCTTTAAATCTATGTGTAATGATGTATATTTTATTTCATATATAATAGGAATAATATATTATGTTTCAAATAAGTAACAATAGAAGAAGCCTCCCCTCACCTATTGTATATGACTGCACTAAGAATACATATACCCCCTTAATTAAAAGGTCAATTTATTTAGTAAATATGTTCGCTTTCATGCCAATTTCTCAAAATCTAAGGTGTTTAGGTATACTTTAATTTGCATTAATATTGAGAACTATATCTTAGGTCTATAAGAAGACTTACTAGAAGAAGCCTACCCACAGTATTTGTGTGCAATTGTATATTGCATATGTATACCCCCTTATTTCGAACATCAATTTTGTTGTAAAATTTTCACTTTCATGCAATTTTTTTTCAAATCTATATGTTATGATGTATACTTTATTTCATAAATAATAGGAATGATATATTAAGTTTTAAAAAAGTCACAATAATAGAAGCCTCCCCTCACTTATTGTATTTAATTGCACCTTGAATAGGTACATGTATACCCCCTTATATAAAACATCAATTTTATAGTAAAATTTATGTTCACTTTCATTCAAAATTTTGTAGAATCTAATGTGTAAAGATGCTATCTTTATCTCATTAATAAAAATAAACGTATATTTAGTTTATATAAAGTCACTAAACTCTTTATTTAGTAAAGAAGAAGCCTACCCACACCAATTATGTATGACTGCATCTTGAATATATATACCCCTTCATTTGAAACATCAATATTTTTGTCATAACACATACTTTCATCATCATCACTGTTCATGCAAACTTTCTTGAAATCTTTCGTGTAATTATAAATAGTTTATTCTTATAGTTATGTTTTTTAAAACTTATAATAGATAAAAGCCTTTCCTCAAATATAATGTAAGACTAGTAAATCATTGTACTTCTTGAATAGGAACATTTAATTTGCCGCAAAAAATGAAATTTCCATATTTTTCATGAAAATTTATGACAGAAGACTGAACATTATGAATCATTTCTAACCTCCTTACAAGAGTTAATATACTGAGCAATATTCTTAGTTTGTTTATTTTGTTGTTGTTGTTGTTTTTTTTAATTAGGGATTCTATCAATCTTTGTATCTTAGAGCCTCCAACTGCCTCACTATAAATACACTGTGCATCCAGTTGTGTGAATCGCATCGATCTGTACGTTAGTCTTTATATAGACACAGAGTTACACAGTCTGTACCCATGATGATAGCTAGGATCACTCGGTCGTTATACATGTACTACAAGATTATACTCAAACCATGTTTATAAATAATTTCAATGTACGACTATAACCATGAGAATTAAACCAACAGAAATAAAGAAAATAATCATAATATTCAAAACAAATCCAGATCAATATATGCAACATGCACTTTACTTTAACACATCGAAATCGTGGCCCTGTCATGGATGGAGCAGAGCAGCCCACAGTTCAAGAGTTGACATGCTAAAATAATTATCCACGTTAGCCCCTTCCCAACCCCTTGGTTCACAAATTACCCAGCCTGTTGAAGTGTTTGACATGGACCATGCAAAGCTCAGATTCTGTTATACATTTCCAATCATCTAAGCCAGGATGTATCACCTCAACCAACATACTGATAGAAACTTTGAAAATGGAAATTAAACTAAAAGCCCATCAAACACAAGTCACAACTCCGAATTTCCTCGTGTAACTAAATGACAGAAATGTTCAGAACTTACGCTTTTGGGTTTATCTCGCCTTTAAGATGGCTTCTTGACGTCGCGAAATAGACAAATATGGCAAAATACCCCTTTGAATTGTGAAATATCACCATATTTGTCTAAAATAATCTCATTTTCTGTACCTGTGACCACCTGTTATTGCTACTTAGGAAACCGGCGACGCATATAGTCTAGGTGCCATTCATGAAACCCAAAAATTTCTTACGCACAAAATGTTTTTGCATGAAAGTGTTGTCAATACCCTCTTATTTGATAATCCGGCGGATGCCACTCTGGCATCCTTGGGTATTTCGAAATTTTGGGGTAAAATGGTATTTTTCGAAGAAAAACCATTGAAAATAGGAAAAATTCAATTACTTTTTCCATGCTGCAGCTAGATCAACGAAAGTGGTACTAAAAGAACGACAATTTAATTGTCTTTAAGTCTCAAGCTCAATTTACCAATCTACTTGTCAATAAAATGGGGAAAACTATGGATTTTCGATGAAAAACCGTTGAAAATTGGGAAAATACAATATTTTTTTTTATTCTGTAGCTAAATAAACAATTTTGGTACCAAACGCACAATAAATTTATTCCCTTTCATTTGAAATAATACAGAAGTCAGATTCGCAATTTGCTGGTACGAAATATTGGGAAAAACAACTACTCTTGGATGTAAAAACGCTGAAAATGTGCAAAATGCAATGAACCTTTTCAAACTGTAGTTAGTATGAGGTACAGCAATTATGGTACCAAAAGAATGTTTTTATTGTCTTTAATTCTGAATTCGTAAATAAAGTGAGAGAAGACCAATGAGGGAGAAAACTTTGATTTTTGAAGGGTATTTTCCATTAAAAGTTGGGACTTTGAAAAATGCAAAATGTTTACAGAAAATCTTGAACAAAGATATGTGTATTCAAGTCAACACTTTTTGAAAACAATTTACTGGTACTCTTGTAGCGAGCTTTTGAAAGACGTGGGTGAAATTAGAGACATTGCTAAAAAAAGCGGCTACTGTCTATGATACATAACGTGCATGTCTGGTCCACGTTCAAATTCACTTTGAAGACGTTTAACATTTGTACCACTTGGTGAGTGTCACTGCTGGTGGACCAGGAGTACCCAAGGGCACATGTAGCCAAGATCGATCAATTTCGGTTGGTCGTTTCTTCAAATGTATTCGAAAATTTCTGTTTTTCAAAATTGTCACAAATTTTTGAAACCTGGGTCCTGTAGCATCATGTTGCAGTCATCTTGCTACGTCTTTCGGTATATCTTTGACAAAAATATCACACAATTTCGCCATATTTCATTGTTTGGATTGAGGATCACTGACGATGGTTAAGTACCCGAAACGTGCATGTCTAGTCCACGCTGTTAATTAATCTTCTTTTAAATGATGCTTATGAATGTTAAAGACGTTTTTAAAACATAGATGATTTCTGCCAGGGTTGTGTAGTTGTTTTCAATTATTGAAGTGGATCTTAAAGACCTGCTTAGTCATGACGTTGTTCTAGTCCCTCCGTCGATGTTGAAAAGATGACTTCGGTTTTGCAACTTCCAAACTTTGCAATGTACTTTTTTAAAGACAGTGCATGTATTCTGAACATCGACGGCGGGTGCGGCTAGCCAACAGGGGGTGCTTAATCCTCCTGGGCACCTGGTCCCGCCTCTAGCTTGCTAGGGGTCCGTCGATGCTCAATTTTGTGCTCTATTGTGAGTGCTGTTGAGATTATCGTCAGGATCTTCTTTAACTCATTCGAAATATCTTCTTTAAATAAGCTCCAGGTTATTCATTCGACAAGAATGCCTAGGAGCTGATGCATCGATTGATGTATGCAGGACTCAAATTCATGCAGAATTAATACCTTGAATGTTTCTGGTCGTATATTTCTAAAAAAAAAACTAAACACTTCAGATGATCAATAATAGTTCCAACTATTTACCTTCTTGAAGGAAGTTTTAAACCAATTTTGATGCACCAGACACGTGTTTCGGATAGACAAATCCTCATCAGTGATGCTTTCAATTAAAGTGACTTCATGGCACAGCCAAAATCCTCTCCAGCAGCTCCCCTGGCCCTATTTTCTGAACTTAAAATTGCTTTCACTTTGCAGAGAGCAAATTTAAATGATATTCAATTGACCCCTACCTACCATAACAATGACATAAAAGATTCAGTCAGGAAACCTACATCTCAGGAAATGAAGTGCAACTGATTGATATTACATGTACTTGCAATCAGTTGATCAAGAAACAATCCGATTGATTAAGATATCACATTCTACACATTCAGAAGATTAAGGTATACGTATTGAGAACTAATCATGATGATGGGTATCATCCTTATATGATGATATTGGAGAGACAAAAGTTGTTCTGTGGGAAGTTTCTGAAGTGGTGTTCCGTGTCAAATTTCAGAGAAGTTAATTCAGATATTGAAAAGATGGTGACTGAGGCCATGATATTCATCAAGAATTATTATGTTTTAGAGAATCTAGACAGTATATCTGATGTCAGGTCCAGTGTACGATTGAATGAAATGCGCTATAAGAGTTCAAAACTCTAAGATGACCATTGTTACCAACAGTTAATTGAAGAATTTTGATAACATAAGAAAAACGAAATATTTTTAGCCATGCATTAGGAAACATTCTTAAGATGCAGCTCAGTCAAACCTGGATCTGCTAAAAGAATTAAATTTTTAAAAAATGTTGAGACCAATTGTGATAATATTTTGCCAATTGCGTCTGTACCTCTATCTGTTATCCTGTTGATTTGTTGCACATGAAATCTGAGTTCTGTAACAAACAGATGAATTCTGTGCTCATATTTCTTTAATTCTGTACATGTTTTGGAGTAGCGAATTGTCAGAGAACGATGTGAAGGAGGCATTTTGATCAACCATGTAAGAAAGGGTTCTTTGATGTTAGAAGTAGTGGCACACAAGTATTACAATTGCAAAGGCAATAAGAAACTGGGTTGCAGCACCAATATCAACACATCAAAACACCTCAAGTAAAACACAGAGAAGACACACATAGCAAAAGAAACCAGAGAATCTAGAGTAGAAAAAAAGGGTAATAAGAGAGTGCAAATCTAAAACTATCAATATGCAATCATTTTGATACAAAAATTGTTGTTGTAGAATCTCTTTAAACCGATTATATTTTTACAATTTAAAACCTTTGTTCAGCAAAAAAAACAAAAACAAAAAAACAACCAAAAACAACATAACAAAACAAGAAGATTCCATTTGCTGGAGTGGAATTCTGAATTTAAATCAATGAAATATTTTTCTTGTCGTTGTTCAACCTACAGCATGAAAAAAAGCATAGCAATATCCCAATTTTCAGCGATTTTTCATTCAAAATGCATTCGTTTCCAAATTTTTGTACTTGCCAATTGCTAATCTGATATTTAAAAATGAAAAGCAATACATTTATAGTGCGTTTGGTAATAAAATTGTTATTTTATCTACAGTATGAAAAAAGATATGACATTTTCCCAATTTTCAACGGTTTTTCTTCGAAAATCAATATTTTTCCCCATTTTATGGACGAGTAAATTGATAAACTGAGCTTGAGACTTAAAGACAATGGCATTGCTGTTCTTTAGATACCAAATCTGTTGTTCTAGCTACAACATGGACAAAGTAATTGCGTTTTTCCAATTTTAAACGGTTTTTCTTTGAAAAATCACACTTTTTTCCCAAAAATTTCGAAATGCCCAATGATGCCAGAGTGGCATCCGTCGGATTATCAAAGTAGAGGGTATAAACATCACTTTCATGCAAAAACATTTTGTGCGTAACATTTTTTTGGGTTCCCCCCAAAATAGCCATTTGGCAACTAGACTAATAGTAAAATCTGAACCGGATGCGCGAAAGTTCCCATCCGCCTTAATTTAACGTTGATACCATTAAAATTTTATACCATGTGCTAGCCAATAGAATATCATATAATCTGCTAAACAAGTGAATACTTACTATAAATTTATTATTTTGCAATATGTCCAATAGCAAAATTTTTTCAAAAGTGGCAATAGTAATTTCTTACCCCTGACATAAATTCCATGAATATATTCAAGGTATGATCAGTCTGACTACATCCAAAATAGTTCACAATTCTCTCATGTTCAAAATTACGTAACAGCTGTATTTCATTCTCTAATGCTCTGACTTCCTAAAATACAAACAAACATAGTTAGTTTGATTTAGCAAAATCTTAGTATTTCACACAAGTTGTTACATGTAATATCATGACGTAAAAAAACATGACAAAATAATGAAGTCCATTTTTGTACTGTGAACTTGACATTTTTTCCAATTTCCAAAAAATCAAAATGCTACCATCTTCTTTATATGAGTATTAAGAATCTTAAGGTATCAAATGTACAAATTGAGACCTCACTGACATCTCATCCATTCAAACAGTGTTAAAATAATCTAGGTTATCTACGGTAGCATCTCGATAAGTTTCTGTGGGTTTAGTGACAGTCGGCATGTTGACCTTTGATGAAAGAAACCACTTTTTTTGTTGTACACTTCTCCCCCGTTATACCACCACATTTTGTTTTTCTAGAATTTGGCACTACACTGGGTTTGACGGTATATGGAGGCTTACTGATGATGTCAATAAAATCTGTGACTGTGTGCATCAGCATATTGAAAATTTGAATACCAATTACGGCGTAAAAAGCGATCTGTAAACATACGTCTGTCGGTATTATAAATGAAATATTTAATGGTACAAATACACAAATGTGTTTGTTGAACGCCTGCTTAATATCCATACTTAATTTACAACTTCATTTTGTATTTCATAGTCTAAAATCTCAAGAGCAACTGCTCTACATTTGACTTTTAATCGTCACTTATGTCTGTGTGATCCACAACTCGCTGTTGTCTTTGAATATTACGTATGGCGTGGCATCAATGGTGGTAAATTTGTCATCATAAATTGAATTGATGACATAGAATTGGCAATGATGATGAAGAGATAGATTCAGGAATTTGATTCTGACAGGTGTTATTCTTTATTTTTTCCCTATCCTATCGCAGTGAAGGGCGCGTATTGTCATCTATAAGTGTAAATTTCGGCCGGGCGGTCAATTCTATATGCGAAAATCAATTATCTTACCTGAGACAGTGTTTATTTAAAACAACAATTAATTTGTATTAGAGAACGCCTAATTACCTGGATAATTACCATGTTTGGCAGCATTAATCGAGGGATTAAATGTTGTTTGCACCTATACAGAAGTGGCAGATGGCGGTATGCAGGTTTGGCGTTATAATGGAGGAATTATATAGGGAGATTTCTGTTCTTCACAAAATCTTGGCAGTATGTGAGTTTGGCGTTATAATGGGGGCTAGGCTATATAGTGGGGGAGGAGTGTATTAGGTATATTTAGATAAAAATATGCCATAATTCTAACTATATAATACACTTGATATTTATTTGTACAACGGATACCTTAAGTTTTGTGGTACTGTCATTCCATTGTAAGTATCCATATACATGTATAGGGATGTTCGAGTGACGAAAAAGTGACGTCACACTGCGCATGCGCATGAAAATTGGTTGGCAAAAAGTGGTTCTCTTATATAATATGTATAGCAATGTCCACTGCTATTTACGTTAATAATCTTTATCGGTACGTTTTATCGACAGATATAATTAAGTTAAGATTACTTCAAAGTTGTTATAATATTAATCGATCGTTTTAATTGCTTGTGATATTCTTTTAATTTAATTTTTCTCTGTTAATCACCGGTATGTATAAATAGCATTTAGTCTCTCTGTGGGTTGATTTAATTTTTAAAGTCGTGAATGTGAACATCTTGTATCATTCATCAATTTATTAAGTCCAACCTATACGGTGTATCTCGTATACACAAGACAATGATCTGACACCTGCCATTTACCTTGATTTTTGTCGGCTGTCCAGGTAGATTTTTCACTCAGGTGCCGCGGCGGAACCAAATGATCCGCAAAGGAGAGAAAGCCACTGCATGTTATCTATCCATTTCATATTTCAGTTTTTGATATTTTGACATGGATGAAACACCTTTTTTTTTTTTGGTAAATACTTACATTACATTTGTCTTTTAGTTGAAAGAAGCAAAAAGGAAATACAACCCATTTATATTTATTTATTTATTTATTTATTTATTTATTTATTTATTTATTTATTTATTTATCTATTTATTTATTTATTTATTTATTTATTTATTTCAACGGGATAATTGTTTAAATAATTCCGAAAATTGGATAGATGGAAGTCCGAACATCTATTCTTTAAATTCTTTTCAAATATTGGATGTTTTAAAAGTCGAGGTGCAAAAGATGGAAATAGAATGCAAGGATTTTATATGGTCCGAGATCCCTCTCTTTAATTCATATTAACATTTATCATTTATTTTTATTATGTATTTTAATCTTATCTTTCATTTTAAATTCATTAATGTTTCTTTCTATCCCAACGATTTTCAATCTTAAGGGGTGAGACTGCCCAAACTTACAAGGAAGTTGAGAAATAAATGCTTCTTTAGGCATTCTAAAATTATAATCTTGACCACCCCCCCCCTTTTCTCTAGCAAGCAAAAAGTTAGTTAAGGCATGTCAATTTAAAAAAAAAATCCATATCCAAGGTAAGAAAATTACTTAAGGTATAATAAAAGAGAAAAAGATAATTTGTGCATGTTTTCATTATTATTACTATGACCGGCTTTATCTATAAATTGGAGGGAGTCGTGAGAAAAAAAAACAACCCCCCCCCTAGAAAAAAAAAAAAAAGCTAAGAAAATTAGTACTCTTCGTTTCATTAAACGTTGTCTGTGAGTTAAATTAATTTTTTTTTGCGTTTTCAAACAGTTCGACATTAATTTTGGTCAAACTATTTTCCTCTTTCCATTCCGTTCAAATGCTCCGCCTTAATTAAATCACAACTAATATGCCTGTTTTAGAGATAGGTGTGTACTTGTCAAAACAACTGGTAATTAGTCGGGTATATCACACCTAATACAGGAGCATAAAAATAGGACACTATGAATTACACCGGCATCTTTGAAAAGCAAAATTTGAAGAAAAAAAATCGGCAGTTTATTGATTTCCCCCTACCCCCCAATCGAACGGCAGTCTGATATACTAATAAACTCAGCGGGATTTCTTTATTGTTGTGATTAGAATGGTCAGTATCACAGCAGGACTTATCAATAAAATAATGATAGGAAAGTAGCGCATATTAGAGCATCAAGTGTCGATTTATCCCCGGGTATCCCGTATATTTCCCTTCACTGCCAACCGTTTTTGCCAACCAGCCTCGTTTTCGCGAGACCCGTGACGTCACGGCGAACATCCCTATTAAAAGTTTGAAAAGGAAGAAAGAATCTTAAGTTATAGTCTAATTACCAAATTTTCTTGCATTTTCATACAATGACTTTTGACCTATTGACCCCATATCAGTAATTTCCCAGAAATCTTCCAGGTATCCTCATATCCAAATTTGATTGGTTGAGAAAAGTCACCTAGGTGCAATGTGAATACTGTAAGATTGACATCATTAAGGACAATAGAAGAGATCTCAGTACATACTTTAGAAGTTTCAGCATTCAGATTCTCCAGTGTTACAACTTTCATGGCAAAAACTTTCCCCGTGTCTTCGTCATAGATCTGGAAGACTTCACCAAATGCACCACTGCCGAGACGTGGACCATGGCGCCATCTACTGGGAGCTCGAGGAGCTGGAGGATAATAACAGCAATATATACACGTACATGTAAAATGTATGAAATAGCAAAATGAAAATAAATCAAAACATATCACTTCCAGAACAACTGATATTTGCTCATTGATTGTACGCTAAACTACAAAGGAAATCTACTCAAATTATACTTTCAACTAGCGTTGTACATCAGAAGACTATCGGAAACAAATAATCAGAAAATGTTCACAAAAGAATTTGTTTTAAGTTGGAAATCATGTTTCAGTTGTAAAGAGCAAAGCATTATTTATTCTCTATCAAAAACAGACTTCTGACCATTTTGGAATTTGATTTCCTTGTTAAAATTAATTGTTACTATGTCAGTACTTACATTTTGAGAGGCTGAGTTCCTGTAACTGTGAGGCAGTAGGACTGTCCAAATCACTATTCCGTTTAAACAATAATCTACCCTCGGGTGAGTCCATGTCTGGATCAGGGGGGAGTCCACTACTATTACTACTAGAACTGACAGTAGATATTGTTCCTTCACTCCCCCGTGATACCACTGAACGTAAAGTTCCTGTTTGTAGTTCTGGACGACGTGTAATTGTCGTACTAGCACGAGGAAATGTTCGACTTCCAGGAATATCATTGTTGATTGATTCAAACCCACGTGGAAATGTTCCAAACCTACCTCTCCCCTCACCTATATGATAAAACATGAAAATATGCATCAATAATCAACAAAGAGATACTGAAATACGTCCTTAATGAAAGCAATACATATACAATGTACATGTATAGATATACATGTAATATGCTGGAAAATAATTGTTAAACTATATTTTCTATTATAACATTTCATATGCATCAACTATGTTTATATTCTTTAGTCTTGAGCAACAATTTGTTGAAATATTAATCAAATTCATACAGCAGTGGTACATGCATGAAAAAGTTATATCACAATCCTGACTCGAGTTCCTAGTAGTATCGATTTGTGACACATCCTTTATGGTTTGTGACACATCCTTGATGGTCTATGACATCCTTTATGGTTTGTGACACATCCTTTATGGTTTGTGACACATCCTTTATGGTTTGTGACACATCCTTGATGGTTTATGACATCCTTTATGGTTTGTGACACATCCTTGATGGTCTATGACATCCTTGATGGTTTTTGACACATCCTTTATGGTTTGTGACACATCCTTTATGGTTTGTGACCCATCCTTTATGGTTTGTGACACATCCTTGATGGTTTATGACATCCTTTATGGTTTGTGACACATCCTTTATGGTTTGTGACACATCCTTTATGGTTTGTGACACATCCTTTATGGTTTGTGACACATCCTTTATGGTTTGTGACACATCCTTTATGGTTTAAGCGGTCACAATAAAGTTTATTTTTCCATTGTCAAGAACATATCAATACAATCCATTCATATTGGTACAATTAAAAATAATTCAAAATTGTATTTTCAAGCTTCAAATCTCAAGGTCAATGCATGAAGTCAAGTCTCCAATAATCAAGAATAGAATGGTTTCAATGGATTCAATCAAATATTTTTTCAACGCTATGAAAAACCTAGAGGTCAAGGTCAGTTATCATACCTCCATGTAAGTTTTGGTGTGATATATCATATAGAATTGGTACATTATAGACAACTTTATAAGTTCTCAGGGTCAAGGTCAAATATAAAGGCCATGGTCAGTGAAATGAGATCATGAAATCAGGTTGACTATTTTTCTTTTATTAGTACAATAAAACGCAACTCATTACATTATACAAGATCAAATTTAAACATCAAGGTCAAGGACAACATATCATTTCGGTGTATTATTTATTACTCCACACCAGGTATACATAGTACCTCTTACAGTTCTTTCACAACTAGTCTTTATACAACAGATCTACAAAACTGATGACTCGGACAGACGAGTAGACAGACAAACAGACAGACAGAAAACATTATTTGCTGGACCATGTTTTATTTTATAATTTAGCCAATCATCATATGATAATTAAGAGTAAAGAATAACACCAAGAAGATACAGACCTTCACTTGTATCAGAGAGAATACTGCGTCTTGATGATGCTCTACCTCGGAAAGGATAAGTGTCACCACTAAAAATGTAAGACAACTCTGTATTTATGTCAAGTTTGTTTGATTAAAATTAGGATTACTGTAAACGTTGTTATTAAATTTCGTGATTATAACATCAAGACGTTACGTGTGGGGGCAATATGCAGCGGGAATATTTTTGCCTGAGGGAAATTTTCGCAAAGTCCCTTGATTCGCCAAAAAAGCGAAAATTTCCACATTTACAGTAAATCATTGAAATTGAATTAATATTTTTAAATCATAAAAAAGATTTACATACACTTCTAAGTCATATAATGCCTTACGGATTAGAATCCAAATCGGATCCATATATTGATGACCTCTCGATAATACTAACATTTTACTTATTTTACATAGGATTTTCAATTTTTAAACAATTTCAAACTTGTTTGTGACATTCTGTGTTGCATAGATTTTGCTACTTACGGACTGCTAATATAATTGCTATCGTTACTATATAATGATGTGTTGCTACCATTTGGACTTCGATACACCTGAAAAAGTCATAGAAAGAAATCTATCATTACTCATGTTACTGCTAAGACTTGAACAGATAGACTTTGTTAACTCTATAACAAGTGTCCGTCGACTTCTCACTTTCTCCTTAATCGTTTATCTGAGAATACAGAGTCAATCACAATCGATCAATCGACAGTGTTTTTTACTGATTGATCATTAGGGACGAGTGGTTTTGCGATACGAGACTTCGCAATACGTACCGCGGTATTCGTTCTCAAAAACCGGGTTTTGGCAATATTTTGTACGTTCATCTATATTTATGTTGTTTCTTTGAAAAGTACAAGAGGACACGTGCTTGTTGTCACAATACAACAATATGCTCATTCAAAATGTCAAAGGTGGATAGAACTATGATGTGTATATGTGGCTTTAGCATCTCTCATATATGACCTCCAAGTTAGAACGTCGTGCTCATTCCACTTCAGGACTATTTTTTTTATGTCGTTCGGTATCAGCGGTGATAAGACAAAGATGAGATCTATAATATCTTACCAGCCTTTTTTATCTACGATAAATTACAAAATATGAAGTGTCCGAAGTCTGCATCACTTGCAACTTACGTCTAAGCACTGGACGTGTCGAAGACAAAGGGAAGAAGACTTCCTGCCATCGACATACGTTTAAACTTTAGTCAAAAAGACTTGGTCCTTTGCAATTATATACGCCTTAAATACCACATGGAATTCGTTCTTGAAGAGCCAACTTATTCATACGCATAAACAATCTACCAATCGTGAACGTGACAAGGACCAAGTCTGTCTGACAAAAGTTGAATCATATACAATGTCTTTAAATCAAAGGACGTTCGTCTTTTCAGTCATTCTGATAAGTTCTCCTGTAGCATTTTATTCTTTCTGCCAACGCGTTCCCGTCGATGTTCTAGCAGAGTTTGATTGAATTTAATTTCTCTCAACAAGAAATGTGTTGGATTGTCTTCGAATATTTATACACAGACTGCATGTCAACTTTTTCCTTAACATTTCCATCATCATCATTCAGGCATTTGAAGAATTTTAATGAAAGTTTTAAAGCAATGCCAATGTTAAGATAGGAAGAAAATCAATAGCAATCTTGATTTCATGAAATACTGCAATACGTGTATATTGCAATACAAATATGATCCGCAATACTCAGCTCTTTTTATCATAACTGAAATCGGATTTTTTCTCTCTAAAACTGTGATTTTTTGGTCGTATTTGTGAGTTGTCATGTAATGACAGTAAACTGCACTTTACTAGACCACAGCTAACCTTGACCGAGATACAATATACATGTAAATATTGATCGACACAAATTTAAATAACAAGCGGGTTATCCAACTTTTTGAGTTTTCTGATGGAAAGTTTTATTATCAATATGGAAATATCTGACGCATCGCTGGGTTTATTAACTTTCATTTATGTTACGATGCAGACGGAAGCATTGCAGGCTCTCCCTGTACTCATCATGATAGCTGCAGATCATTTGACTATTCACTGTGCAACATGATTAATCAAAATTTTGAGAAGACATAAAGAAGAATGTGCCGTTTCAAGATACCCCTCCTTCCATCTAAAACATTCTTTTAAAGTCCCTCTAGCTTCCAAAATGTACGAGCTTCTCCAAGCGCAAAATATATATATTAGAAAAATAGTTCATCTTTAATTTAGTTTTAGTTGTCATTTGGGATAAAGAATCCCCCCCCCCCCTCCCTGGATTGCAGACTGCATCCCGTATTGCATAGTCATGGTTGAAATTATACAGCTGTTTTCACTTTAATTCATACATGATATAAGATCTACTCCAATCACAAAGAAGGCATAAAAAAACTCCATTTGACTGAATATTGTGCAATCGAGTAAACAAAATGTTACAAGAATAAACTGGGATATAAATATCAAGATACTACCTATATTTGGAGCTTGACTTTCGATTAAAGAATTAAAAGGTCACAATGTAAATAAATCTACAAATACATATAGCACCTCTGGTCCGCTTCATTATTCATGGGCGAATAGACAAAATAACACCGCTCAATGATTCTCTTTTTTTAAAGAACTTTGATTTTCTTCACAAGACAAAGGAATGCAATCAGAATGACAGTGGCCACGGCATCTCTTTTTTCAATTAGCGCTTATTCCTACCAGGGACGTAGCTAGTGTGTTTTCGATCTGGACTGAAGGGGTGAACCCTGGAGAACCTCAGCTGCCGGGAATGGGCTTATCAGACACTTCGTATTGAGGGTGATTTGCGAGAACCGAAGGACCAAGAGTGGGAGGGGCATGGAAGGTTGCTTCCTCTCTCGATGTCGGGCCTTCCCCACGACAATGAACAAGATACCGTTCAGTATTAATGGCCGGATTGCTGACAGCAGAATGTGTTTTGAAACTCTATGTCCATTGAAAGAAACAGAGTGCAATATAAAAATCTCCATTCAAAGTTTCAATGTGAGATTCTATATAGTTTTAACACACTTAAGTCTCATTCAATCATATCTTCAAAGTCAAAAGTCAATCCTCAAAGTTAAATTCAGTACCAGAAATCAGTTCCACTAACTATGTTCTACCTCTTTGCAAGTTTTAAAGTGTTACTTCATAGAGTAATGACGTATGTCCAGTTCATAATAAAACTGTTGAGGGCAAGGACAATACCTGAAATCAAGACTTGTCTAGTTATCATGTTCTACCTCCATGCAGAATTTTAATATGCAATCTTATATTGGACAATAAAGTCTTACTCATGGTTTCATGTACATATATTATTCATGTTATTGGTACAACATAGTCTAATTAAAAATCTTATTTTTGAGGTCAAGTTCAAATCTCAAGGTCAAGGTCAATACCTGAAATCAGCCCCACTTGCTTAGATCTATATCCATGCACAGTTTAAATGTGATGTGATATATTATTGGTAACTTACTATGGTAAAGTCCATTTAAAAATATTGTATCTTCAAGGTCAAGGTCAAATGGCCAGATCAAGGTCAATACCTGAAATAAAGCCAACTCATTTTTTCTTGTCTCTAAGTGTGAATGTAAAATTCTGTTCAGTATTTGTACAATAGAAATTAACAATAAATAACATATTTCAAGGTCATGGTCAAACCTCAGGGTCAAAGACAATCTCTGCATTCAGATCATCTCACCATGCTTTATCTTTGTGCCAAGTTTGAAGATTGAACCCCTTATAGTTCTTTCACACCTTACCTTAACATAAAATATTTTTCAAGGTCAAGATCAAACCTCAAGGTCAAGGTCAGAAACAGTACCTGCATTCAGATCCTCACATCATGCTTTATCATTGTACAATGTACCAAGTTTGAAAATTGTACCCCT
This sequence comes from Pinctada fucata, assembly GCA_028142955.1. Lineage (NCBI taxonomy): Eukaryota > Metazoa > Mollusca > Bivalvia > Pterioida > Pteriidae > Pinctada > Pinctada fucata. The sequence continues at coordinate 30,263,591 of AP027115.1, forward strand.
TATAATTCTTTCACAACTAACAGAGACGAAAAATTACATCTTTCAAGGTCAGGTCAAAAACAATACTTGCGTTCAGATCCTTTCGACATGTTCTATCTTTGTACGAAGTTTGAAGATTTTACTACTTATATTTCTTTCACAAATAATCTAAAAAAAATGCAATGATCGCGATATAAGTCCCCTACCGGCGGCATAAATTTATGACTTGCATCTCTGTTCATCAGTTCATCATCTGCAACAACAATCAAGACAAGTCTGGGAAACTGAATTCACGAAGGACCATAACTCTTGTGAAAATTAGTCAATCTAAATTAATCTCAAATCTGCATCACACTATAATGTATTCACATACAAAAAATCAATTCATTATCTGCAATAACGGAAGAAAAAGTCCGGAAAACTGCAAATTTCATGAAATTTGCTAAGTCCAAGGGCCATAACTCTTGTAAAAATAGGCCAATGGAAACCAAACTCAAACTTGGTCTGTATCACACTGAGATGTATTCATTCACCAAAAATCAGTGCATTATTTGCAATAGAACTGAAGAAAAGTCCGGAAAACTGAAATTTTCATAAAATTGCTAAGTTCAAGGGCCATAACTCTTGTAAAAATAGGTGAATCTAAAGCAAACTCAAACTTGATCTGTATCCCATTGAAATATATCCACATACCAAAAGTGAGTTCAATATATGCAACAACAGCGGAAAAAAGTCCGGAAAACTGAAATTTTCATAAAATTTGCTATGTCCAAGGGTCATAACTCTTGTAAAATTAGGTCAATCGAAAGCAAACTCAAACTTGATCTGTATCACATTGAGATATATCCACATACCAAAAATGAGTTCAATATATGCAACAACAGTGGAAAAAAGTCCGGAAAACTGAAATTTTCATAAAATTTGCTATGTCCAAGGGCCATAACTCTTGTAAAATTAGGTCAATCGAAAGCAAACTCAAACTTGATCTGTATCACATTGAGATATATCCACATACCAAAAGTGAGTTCAATATATGCAACAACAGCGGAAAAAAGTCCGGAAAACTGAATTTTCATAAAATTTGCTATGTCCAAGGGCCATAACTCTTGTAAAATTAGGTCAATCGAAAGCAAACTCAAACTTGATCTGTATCACATTGAGATATATCCACATACCAAAAATGAGTTCAATATATGCAACAACAGCGAAAAAAAGTCCGGAAAATTGAAAATGGGACAGACGGACAGACGGACGGACGGACAGACAGACAGACCGAGAGGAAACTAAGAGTCCCTTTCGGCGTTGCCGGTAGGGGACTAACAACAGCTAAACCAGATTGTTGAAGCAGATGGATGAAGAACAGACAGATAAATTTAGTCTAGGTGCCATTCATGAAACCCAAAAATTTCTTACGCACAAAATGTTTTTGCATGAACGTGTTGTCAATACCCTCTTATTTGATAATCCGGCTGATGCCACTCTGGCATCCTTGGGCATTTCGAAATTTTGGGGTAAAATGGTATTTTTCGAAGAAAAATCATTGAAAATAGGAAAAATTCAATTACTTTTTCCATGCTGCAGCTAGAGCAACAAAATGGGTACCAAAAGAACGACAATTTAATTGTCTTTAAGTCTCAAGCTCAATTTACAAATCTTCTTGTCAATAAAATGGGGAAAACTATGGATTTTCGATTAAAAATCGTTGAAAATTGGGAAAATACAATATCTTTTTTTATTCTGTAGCTAAACAAACAATTTTGGTACCAAACGCACAATAAATTTATTGCCTTTCATTTTAAATAATACAGAAGTCAGATTCGCAATATGCTGGTATGAAAAATTGGGAAAAACAACTACTCTTGGATGTAAAAACGCTGAAAATGTGCAAATTGCAATGAACTTTTTCAAACTGTAATTAGTATGAGGTACAGCAATTATGGTACCAAAAGAAATGTTTTTATTGTCTTTTATTCTGAATTCGTATTGAACAACTTGCTCATAAATAGAGTGGGAGAAGACCTGAATGAGAGAGAAAACTTTGATTTTTGAAGGGTATTTTCCATTAAAAGTTGGGACTTTGAAAAATGCAAAACGTTTACAGAAAATCTAGAACAAAGATATGTGTATTGTTTTGAATATATTTCCCTGACATTGTCGCCGTAGCACTCTCTATATAGACATAACGTCAGACAGTGCATGAAGTTTAGATATTGTTTTCATTTTCGTGCTTAAACATCGACGGCGGGTGCGGCTAGCCAACAGGAGATGCTTACTCCTCCCGGGCACCTGGTCCCAGCTCTAGCTTGCTAGGGGTCCATCGATGTTTAATTTTGTGCTCTATTGTGAGTGCTGTTGAGATTATCGTCAGGATCTTCTTTAACTCATTCAAGTCAACACTTTTTTAAAACAATTTACTGGTACATGGAGTCTTGTAACGAGCTTTTGAAAGACGTGGGTGAAATTAGAGACATTGTTCAAAAGAAAGCGGCTACTGTCTTAAATACATAACGTGCATGTCTGGTCCACGCTATTAATTAATCTGCTTTAAATGATGCTAATGAATTTGAAGACTATTGACATTTGTATCACTTGGTGAGTGTCACTGCTGGTGGACCAAGAGTTCCCAAGGGCACATGTAGCCGAGATCGACCAATTTCGGTTGGTCGTTCCTTCAAACGCATTCGAAAATTTCTGTTTACAAAATTGTCACACATTTCTGAAACCTGGGTCCTGTAGCATCATATTTCAGTCATCTTGCTACGTCTTTCGGTATATTTTGGACATAATCATCACACATTTTGGCCATATTTCATTGTTTGGATTGAGGATCACTGACGAGGGTTAAAATACCCGAAACGTGTATGTCTGGTCTACGCTGTTAATTTATCTGCTTTTAAATGATGCTAATGAAATTGAAGACGTTTTTAAAACATAGAAGATTTCTGCAATGGTTGTGTAGTTGTTTTCAATTATTGAAGTGGATCTTAAAGACCTGCTTAGTCATGACGTTGTTCTAGTCCCTACGTCGATGTTAAACAGATGCCTTCGGTTTTGCAACTTCCAAACTTTGCAAAGTATTTAAAAAAACAGTGCATGTATTTTATATATTCTTTTCATTTTCGTGCGTGAACATCGACGGCGGGTGCGGCTAGCAAACAGGGGATGTTTAATTCTCCCGGACACCTGGTCCCACCTCTAGCTTGCTAGGGGTCCGTCGATGCTCAATTTTGTGCTCTATTGTGAGTGCTGTTGAGATTATAGTAAGGAGATCTTCTTTAACTCATTCGAAATATATGTTCTTAAAATAAGCTCCATGTTATTCATTCGACAAGAATGCCTTGGAGCTGATGATCGATTGATGTATGCAGGACTCTCATTCATGCAGAATTAATACCTTGAATGTTTCTGGTCGTATATTTCTAAAAAAAAAAATAAACACTTCAGATGTTCAATAATAAGTGTTCCAACTATTTACCTTCTTGAAGGAAGTTTTAAACCAATTTTGATGCACCAGACACGTGTTTCGGATAGAAAAATCCTCATCAGTGATGCTTTCAATTAAAGTGACTTCATGGCACAGCCAAAATCCTCTCCAGCAGCGCCCCTGGCCCTATTTTCTGAACTTAAAATTGCTTTCACTTTGCAGAGAGCAAATTTAAATGATATTCAATTGACCCCTACCTACCATAACAATGACATAAAAGATTCAGTCAGGAAACCTACATCTCAGGAAATGAAGTGCAACTGATTGATATTTCATGTACTTGCAATCAGTTGATCGAGGCAGCAATCCGATTGATTAAGAACTCACATTCTACACATTCTGAAGATGAAGGTATTGAGAACAGATCATGATGATGGGTATCATCAACATATGATGCTATTGGAGAGACAAAGGTTGTTCTGTGGGAAGCTTTTGAAGTGGTGTTCCGTGTCAAATTTCAGAGAAGTTAATTCAGATATTGAAAAGATGGTGACTGAGGCCATGATATTCATACAGAATTACTATGGTTTAGTGAATCTAGACAGTATATCTGATGTAAGGTCCAGTGTACGATTGAATGAAATGCGTTATAAGAGTTCAAAACTCTAAGATGACCATTGTCACCAACACTTAATTGAATAATTTCGATAACATGTCAAGAAAAACTAAATATTTTTAGCCATGCATATGGAGACATTCTTAAGATGCTGTTCAATCAAACCTGGATCTGCTGAAAGAATTAAATTTGAAAAAAAAATGTTGAGACCAATTGTGATAATATTTTGCCAATCACGTCTGTACCTCTATCTGTTATCCTGTTGATTTGTTGCAGTCGCACATGAAATCTGAGTTGTGTGAAAAACAAATGTGACAAATTCTGTGCTCATATTTCTTTAATTCTGTAAATGATTTGGAGTAGAGAATTGTCGGAGTAAAATGCAAAGGATGCATTTTGATCAACCATGTAAGAAGGGTTCTTTGTTGTTAGGAGTAGTTGCACACAAGTATTACAATTGCATGTCGATGAAACAACAAGACAACAAGAAAGGAGGCGATCTCCAACAAAACTGGGTTGCAACACCAATATCAACACATCAAAACACCTCAAGTAAAACCACAGAGAAGACACACACAGCAAGAGAAACCAGAGAATCTAGAGTAGATAAAAGGGTAATAAGAGAGTGCAAATCTAAAACTATCAATGTGCAATCTTTTTTATACGAAACTTGTTGTTCTAGAATCAATTATATTTTTACAATTTAGAACCTTTATTTAGCACCCCCCCCCCCCCCCCCCGAAAAAAAAAACAACAACAACAAAACAAAACAAGAAGATTCCATTTGCTTGAGTGGAATTCTGAATTTCAATCAATGAAATAATTTTCTTGTTGTTGTTCTACCTACAGCATGAATAAAGGCATTGCAATATCCCAATTTTCAGCGATTTTTCATTCAAAATGCATTCTTATACCCATTTTCGTACTTGCAAATAGCTAATCTAATATTTAAAATGAAAAGCAATACATTTATTGTGCGTTTGGTACCAAAATTGTTATTTTAACTACAGTATGAAAAAAGATATGACATTTTCCCAATTTTCAACAGTTTTTCGTTGAAAATCCATAATTTTCCCCATTTTATAGACGAGTAAATTGATAAACTGAGCTTGAGACTTAAAGGCAATGGCATTACTGTTCTTTTGAAACCAAATCTGTGTTTCTAGCTACAACATGGACAAAGTAATTGGGTTTTTCCTATTTTCACCTGTTTTTCTTTGAAAAATAACACTTTTTTCCCAAAAATTTCGAAATGCCCAGGGATGCCAGAGTGGCATCCGCCGGATTATCAAAGTAGAAGGTATTAACATCACTTTCATGCAAAAACATTTTGTGCGTAACATTTTTTTGGGTTCCCCCCAAAATAGCCATTTGGCAACTAGACTAATTTCATTTGCCAGATTTTGCTTCGCAATCCAGCCAAAAAAATAGAAGCAAATTGGTGGTCCCTGAAGTGTATTTGAGCTTAATTTAGTAGGGATCAAGAGCATGATTTTGTGTCAGCAAATGATGAACTGTATCTAAGACGAAGACTATTTCTAGAGTAAACACAAAATAGTGTAGCCTTTTCCCCCAAAAATGTATGTCCACATACACATATTGGACATGACAGCCCTATATCCTTCCCAATTGACTGCTCATACTTTGATAGCCATCATTGTGTGTAATGTACAATGTATAAACCTGAGAAAATTTCAAAAACGAATATGTATTTAAATTAGTGTTTTCTGGAGTGTCTTTGGGCTATTTCTAAAAAGCTTTAAAAACCACATCATAATCACCACATTCTTTTCGCACTGCCGTCACATCCTTCGGGTCTGGTTTCTGGTCAGGGAACATGGCAAGCCTTGTTCCCTGACCAGAAATGAGACCCCTTGGGTAAACTTTTCTCATCCCACATGACAGCATATGATAGATAGTTATATTCTCCATGCATAATTTCAATCTGATATTTTGTTTAGTTAAGGCACATAATGTCTAATATAAACCTATTCTTTCATGGTCAAGGTCAGATCTAAAGGTAAATCCTGAATTAAGTCTACATGTATTTTTCTGTCACGGACAAAGCACAGACATTGGACGGGTGTTACACGTTGGTGTTACAGGGAATAGCATGTGTATATCATCTCATCATGAAAGCTTTTAGCCTTAGACATGGTTAGCTGTGCTTTGGTAGTGTTGCAGTGGTGGAACACCCGCCAGTAGTCATACCCTGTACACACAGCCGCAAGTGGTGATAACCCAAATGGCATACAAAGTACAGTCAGGGCAAAAATTACCAATTACGACCACCTCCAGTAGATTTTTTAATGTAATCTAGACGTGGGCTGCAGTGTAACCAGGGCTTTACAACTTTTAATGAGATATTACTTATGGTAAGACTTTAATACAGCTGCTATCAAAATGACTTTTTCAAGATAAAGGGCAACACTCAAGGCCAAGAACATTTATTGATATCAACAAAGTCCTATAATCAACTTCTAAATGTGACATATCTTATGGTACCCATATAACATATTCTAAGTCAAAATAATTCTAGAAAAAACATCAAGGCCACTACAAGTCCACTCACAATACTTTAACTCCATGCTTAGTATTTATATATCTTTTTTATAGCATTAGTAATTTAAAGCCTAACAGTAAGCTACATTTTTCAAGAAAAAAGTGAAACTTTAAGGTCAATACATAAAATCAAATTCAAGGAATTGTGGTCCCTCGCTTTTGGGTGTTTGTCTTTAAAGAAATGCTTACAGACATCCCCCCATTCTTAAGTTTTAATAATATATCTCATATATTATCAACATTCTAAATATGAAAGATTAACTCCAAAAAAAGGTCAAAAGGTACAAACTTTTGTTTTGTTTCCAAGGGACAGGGCTTATAAAAAGGTATGCACATGTGAAATATTTAAGACCTATGATTTAAATTAAAATCAAAAACTTATGGTCGAGGTTGAAGTTTTTAAATGTGGGTCAACCTCCATGGACAAGGTCACAAGGTCAGGTTGTTGTTACCAACAGAAAGGTCTCATCACAAGGAATACACATGTGAAATGTGAAAGCCCTATCATTTTCCATTAAAAAGTTATGGACAAGGTTATAGTTTTTTGAAAAGTAGGTCAAAGTCCAAGGTCAAGGTCACAAGGTAAACAATTTTGGTATCCATGGAAAGGTCTTGTCACAAGGAATACACATGTGAAATATCAAAGCCCTATCACTTTCCATTCAAAAGTTATGGTCAAGGTTAAAGTTTTTAATAAGTAGGTCAAAGTCCAAGGTCAAGGTCACAAGGTAATAAAATCTGTGTTTGTGAAACACGAATGCCCCCGGTGGCATCTTTGTTAGTATGAACACTATTTTCTGTTAAGTACATGTATGTGAGGTCACTGGGTTAAAAGGTCAAAGGTCAAGGTCACAAGGTCAAAATTTTTGGTATCAATGGAAAGGTCTTGTCACAATGAATACACATATGAAATATGAAAGCCCTATCACTTCCCATTCAAAAGTTATGCCAAATGTTAAAGTTTTTGAAAAGTAGGTCAAAGGTCAAGGTCAAGGTCACGAGGTCAAAAATTTTGGTATCAATGGAAAGGTCTTGTCACAAGGAATACACATGTGAAATATGAAAGCCCTATCACTTCCCATTCAAAAGTTATGCCCAATGTTAAAGTTTTTGAAAAGTAGGTCAAAGGTCAAGGTCAAGGTCACGAGGTCAAAAATTTTGGTATCAATGGAAAGGTCTTGTCACAAGGAATACACATGTGAAATATCAAAGCCCTATCACTTCCCATTCAAAAGTTATGCCCAATGTTAAAGTTTTTGAAAAGTAGGTCAAAGGTCAAGGTCAAGGTCACGAAGTCAAAAATTTTGGTATCAATGGAAAGGTCTTGTCACATGGAATACACATGTGAAACATGAAAGCCCTATCACTTCCCATTCAAAAGTTATGCCCAATGTTAAAGTTTTTGAAAAGTAGGTCAAAGGTCAAGGTCAAGGTCACGAGGTCAAAAATTTTGGTATCAATGGAAAGGTCTTGTCACAAGGAATACACATGTGAAATATGAAAGCCCTATCACTTCCCATTCAAAAGTTATGCCCAATGTTAAAGTTTTTGAAAAGAAGATCAAAGGTCAAAGGTCAAGGTCACGAGGTCAAAAATTTTGGTACCAATGGAAAGGTCTTGTCACAAGGATTACACATGTGAAATATGAAAGCCCTATCACTTCCCATTCAAAAGTTATGCCCAATGTTAAAGTTTTTGAAAAGTAGGTCAAAGGTCAAGGTCAAGGTCACGAGGTCAAAAATTTTGGTATCAATGGAAAGGTCTTGTCACAAGGAATACACATGTGAAATATGAAAGCCCTATCACTTCCCATTCAAAAGTTATGCCCAATGTTAAAGTTTTTGAAAAGTAGGTCAAAGGTCAAGGTCAAGGTCACGAGGTCAAAAATTTTGGTATCAATGGAAAGGTCTTGTCACAAGGAATACACATGTGAAATATGAAAGCCCTATCACTTCCCATTCAAAAGTTATGCCCAATGTTAAAGTTTTTGAAAAGTAGGTCAAAGGTCAAGGTCAAGGTCACGAAGTCAAAAAATTTGGTATCAATGGAAAGGTCTTGTCACAAGGAATACACATGTGAAACATGAAAGCCCTATCACTTCCCATTCAAAAGTTATGCCCAATGTTAAAGTTTTTGAAAAGTAGGTCAAAGGTCAAGGTCAAGGTCACGAGGTCAAAAAATTTGGTATCAAGGTCTTGTCACAAGGAATACACATGTGAAATATGAAAGCCCTATCACTTCCCAATCAAAAGTTATGCCCAATGTTAAAGTTTTTGAAAAGTAGATCAAAGGTCAAAAGTCAAGGTCACGAGGTCAAAAATTTTGGTACCAATGGAAAGGTCTTGTCACAAGGAATACACATGTGAATTATGAAAGCCCTATCACTTCCCATTCAAAAGTTATGCCCAATGTTAAAGTTTTTGAAAAGTAGGTCAAAGGTCAAGGTCAAGGTCACGAGGTCAAAAATTTTGGTATCAATGGAAAGGTCTTGTCACTTGGAATACACATGTGAAATATGAAAGCCCTATCACTTCCCATTCAAAAGTTATGTCCAATGTTAAAGTTTTTCAGACAAACAGACAAACAGATAAACAGACAAACAGACGGACAGGCCAAAAACTATATGCCCCCGAATATTTGATTCTGGGGGCATAAAAAATTTTGGTATCCATGGAAAGGTCTTGTCACAAGGAATACACATGTGAAATATCAAAGCCCTATCACTTTCCATTCAAAAGTTATGGTCAAGGTTAAAGTTTTTAATAAGTAGGTCAAAGTCCAAGGTCAAGGTCACAAGGTAAAAAATTTTGGTATCCATGGAAAGGTCTTGTCACAAGGAATACACATGTGAAATATCAAAGCCCTATCACTTTCCATTCAAAAGTTATGGTCAAGGTTAAAGTTTTTAATAAGTAGGTCAAAGTCCAAGGTCAAGGTCACAAGGTCAAAATTTGGTATCCATGGAAAGGTCTTGTCACAAGGAATACACATGTGAAATATCAAAGCCCTATCACTTACCATTCAAAAGTTATGCCCAATGTTAAAGTTTTTGAAAAGTAGGTCAAAGGTCAAGGTCAAGGTCACGAAGTCAAAAAATTTGGTATCAATGGAAAGGTCTTGTCACAAGGAATACACATGTGAAATATGAAAGCCCTATCACTTCCCATTCAAAAGTTATGCCCAATGTTAAAGTTTTTGAAAAGTAGGTCAAAGGTCAAGGTCAAGGTCACGAAGTCAAAAAATTTGGTATCAATGGAAAGGTCTTGTCACAAGGAATACACATGTGAAACATGAAAGCCCTATCACTTCCCATTCAAAAGTTATGCCCAATGTTAAAGTTTTTGAAAAGTAGGTCAAAGGTCAAGGTCAAGGTCACGAGGTCAAAAAATTTGGTATCAAGGTCTTGTCACAAGGAATACACATGTGAAATATGAAAGCCCTATCACTTCCCAATCAAAAGTTATGCCCAATGTTAAAGTTTTTGAAAAGTAGATCAAAGGTCAAAAGTCAAGGTCACGAGGTCAAAAATTTTGGTACCAATGGAAAGGTCTTGTCACAAGGAATACACATGTGAATTATGAAAGCCCTATCACTTCCCATTCAAAAGTTATGCCCAATGTTAAAGTTTTTGAAAAGTAGGTCAAAGGTCAAGGTCAAGGTCACGAGGTCAAAAATTTTGGTATCAATGGAAAGGTCTTGTCACTTGGAATACACATGTGAAATATGAAAGCCCTATCACTTCCCATTCAAAAGTTATGTCCAATGTTAAAGTTTTTCAGACAAACAGACAAACAGATAAACAGACAAACAGACGGACAGGCCAAAAACTATATGCCCCCGAATATTTGATTCTGGGGGCATAAAAAATTTTGGTATCCATGGAAAGGTCTTGTCACAAGGAATACACATGTGAAATATCAAAGCCCTATCACTTTCCATTCAAAAGTTATGGTCAAGGTTAAAGTTTTTAATAAGTAGGTCAAAGTCCAAGGTCAAGGTCACAAGGTAAAAAATTTTGGTATCCATGGAAAGGTCTTGTCACAAGGAATACACATGTGAAATATCAAAGCCCTATCACTTTCCATTCAAAAGTTATGGTCAAGGTTAAAGTTTTTAATAAGTAGGTCAAAGTCCAAGGTCAAGGTCACAAGGTCAAAATTTGGTATCCATGGAAAGGTCTTGTCACAAGGAATACACATGTGAAATATCAAAGCCCTATCACTTACCATTCAAAAGTTATGCACAAGGTAAAGTTTTTGTGACTGACGGACAGACGGACGGACGAACCGGTTTTAATGTCCCTGTGCTTTCGCGAAAGCGGGGGACAAAAATCAGGTAAAATAATGTCCCATGTTCATTATAAATACAAATAGTATTTAAATTCTCATGAATATTTATGATTTGATATCAATGATTTGAAATAGAAATTCCTGAAAAAAAATATATATAAGGCAACACATTTCATTTTGTTTATGCTGCTGATAACTACATTTTGATTCATGGATGTTATTTGATGGTTTAAGAAATAACTATGTCTTTTTTAATGTATGAAGTGTTGAGGTTTTAGGAGAAATAGGGATAATATTCAATTCATGGAAAATATCTGTGGGAAGTTTCAGGATTAAAGCTGCAATTCACACTAAAATATGATCCAGAAAACCATTTTCCATCATCAGAGTCCTACGACCTTGACCTTTGGACCCAAAAATCAAAAGGGGTCATCCTTGTCTTGTGGAGAGTAAGTGTATGAAGTTTCATCAAACCAGCACACATCATATTTGAGTTAAAGTCCGAAAACAAATAGTTGATGTCTGCCAACCCACCCACCCACTCGCCTGCTCCCCCGCCCATCTCACATCAAATTAAGAGCTGAGTTTTGTAGCTCGGCAAATGAACATTAGATTGAAACGCAAAATCTGATTTTGCTTTCAAACACATTGTTTTTTAGGGTATGTCTCCTTACCCTTATCTGTTATTTTGATATGTTTGCTTAAATGTGAACTTCAATTGTTACAATTTGAAGCTGTATAAAAAGTATGAAATTTGGAATAACAATGTGCTTAAATTTTTCACTTGAATAAAAATTCATCGCTGATTGAACTCATGATCCTTAACTTCTTTTGTTCAGTATATATGATTAAGAACTTACATCTCGTGCATCATCTTCAGGGATAAATTCTCCTTCACTGTGTATTGAGGAACAGGATAAACTGTGGTTAAAATTACTGGGTAATGATCCAGGCGGTGGGCTGGGGGAATCTCGAGTTGACTGAAATAAAAAAGAATGAAAATGAAAAAGACTATAACTATACATGTAGTATACAATAACTATACATGGTAAACAATCTATAATTGTTTATACGTTGTCTCGGCAGAGATCCATATGAGCTGTCAGGGTATGTGTTAGAGGGTCCAGCCAGCTATCCTCTATATGGGCTTGATATCCATATGAGCTGTCAGGGTATGTGTTAGAGAGGGTCCAGCCAGCTATCCTCTATATGGGCTTGAGATCCATATGAGCTGTCAGGGTATGTGTTGGAGGGTCCATCCCCCTGCCCTAAGTGGGTTTATACTTACATTGGCTTGAGATCCATATGAGCTGTCAGGGTATGTGTTAGAGGGTCCAGCCCACTGCCCTAAGTGGGTTTATACTTACGTTGGCTTGAGATCCATATGAGCTGTCAGGGTATGTGTTAGAGGGACCAGCCCCTTGTCCTAAGTGGGTTTATACTTACATGGGCTTGAGATCCATATGAGCTGTCAGGGTATGTGGTAGAGAGTCCACCCCTGCCCTAAGTGGGTTTATACTTATGTGGGCTTGAGATCCATATGAGCTGTCAGGGTATGTGTTAGAGGGTCCAGCCCCTTGTCCTGAGTGGGTTTATACTTACATTGGCTTGAGATCCATATGAGCTGTCAGGGTATGTGTTAGAGGGTCAAGCCCCCTGTCCTGAGTGGGTTTATACTTACATGGGCTTGAGATCCATATGAGCTGTCAGAGTATGTGTAAGAGGATCCAGCCCCCTGTCCTGAGTGGGTTTATACTTACATGGGCTTGAGATCCATATGAGCTGTCAGGGTATGAGTTAGAGGGACCAGCCCCTTGTCCTGTACATGGGCTTGAGATCCATATGAGCTGTCAGGGTATGTTTAGAGGGTCCATCCCCCTGTCCTGAGTGGGTTTATAATTACATGGGCTTGAGATCCATAAGAGCTGTCAGGGTATGTGTTAAACTTAGAGGGTCAAGCCCCCTGTCCTGAGTGGGTTTATACTAACATGGGCTTGAGATCCATATGAGCTGTCAGGGTATGTTTAGAGGGTCCATCCCCCTGTCCTGAGTGGGTTTATACTTACATGGGCTTGAGATCCATATGAGCTGTCAGGGTATGTGTTAGAGGGTCCAGCCCCCTGTCCTAAGTGGGTTTGTACTTACATTGGCTTGAGATCCATATGAGCTGTCAGGGTATGTGTTAGAGGGTCCAGCCCCCTGTCCTGAGTGGGTTTATACTTACATGGGCTTGAGATCCATATGAGCTGTCAGGGTATGTGTTAGAGGGTCCAGCCCCTTGTCCTAAGTGGGTTAATACTTACATGGGCTTGAGATCCATATGAGCTGTCAGGGTAAGTGTTAGAGGGTCCAGCCCCCTGTCCTAAGTGGGTTTATACTTGCATGGGCTTGAGATCCATATGAGCTGTCAGGGTATGTGTTAGAGGGTTCAGCCACCGTCATGAGTAGCTTTATACTTACATGGGCTTGAGATCCATATGAGCTATCAGGGTATGTAGTAGAGGGTCCAGCCCCTGTGTTAAGTTGGTATATACTTACATGGGCTTGAGATCCATATGAGCTGTCAGGGTATGTGTTAGAGGGTCCAGCCCCCTGTCCTGAGTGGGTTTTGTAGTTGTTTCCCGGGGAGGGGAGGGTAAGGAAGACTCGTAGACTGGTGATTTTGTCGTTTTTGTCTACCAGATCTACTGCTGCCTTCAAATCACTGTCATTGTTGATTGGTATCCTCATCTGTTAATACATAAACATAATATCTTAATTAAATCAAATGTTTTTCAGAAACCAGAAGTCTCTGACGAGACTGTAGCTCTCCTGGTTGTTTTTTCTTTAAAACATCAATTTCCTTCTTTTTTTTTGTGTTTAACCAAAGACCATAGGGAGCAGGTGCTCTAACAAATTATAAGTAGCACAACAAAACAACATATCCATTAAACCGCAATCAGAATATCACTCATATAATTTATAATATCCGATATATAGTATTTCAAAAAAGAATGCCACACCCATTTTCTGAGATCCTAGGGACCAGAGGCTTCTAGCTAAAATGAACTATCAATGACACAACTAGAACACAGACCCATCATATTGCAAAAAGAATTAAGTCTCCATCATTTATAATGTCAGATAAGTTGTGAGAGCACGATTACATTGAGTTACATAGGAGAAAATGACAACACCCATTTTCTAAGACCCTGGGGGTCAGGGGCTCAAACAAAATATCAGGTGCACAACAAGACCAGAAACCCATCATATTGCAAAAAGAATTAAATCTCCATCATTTATAGTGTCAGCGGAATTGCGAGCACAAGATTACATAGAGTTATATATTAGGAGAAAATGACCATACCCATTTCTAAGACCCTGGGGTCAGGGGCTCAAACAAATTATCAGATGCACAACAAGACCACAGACCAATCATATTGCAAAAAGAATGAAGTCTCCACCATTTATAGTGTCAGAGGAGTTGCAAGCACAAGATTACATTGAGTTATATAGAAGAAAATAACCACACCCATTTTCTAAGACCCTGGAAGTCAGGGGCTCAAACAAAATATCAGGTGCACAACTAGACCACAGACCCATCATATTGCAAAAAGAATTAAGTCTCCATCATTTATAATGTCAGCGGAGTTGCGAGCACAAGATTACATAGAGTTATATAGGAGAAAATGACCACACCCATTTCTAAGACCCTGGGGGTCAGGGGCTCAAACAAAATATCAGGTGCACAACAAGATCACAGATCAATCATATTGCAAAAAGAATAAAGTCTCCATCATTTATAGTGTCAGCGGAGTTGCGAGCAAAAGATTACATTGAGTTATATAGGAGAAAATGACCACACCCATTTCTTAGACCCTGGGGGTCAGGGGCTCAAACAAAATATCAGGTGCATAACTAGACCACAGACCCATCATATTGCAAAAAGAATTTAGTCTCCATCATTTATAGTGTCAGAGGAGTTGCGAGCACAAGATTACATAGAGTTATATACATGTAGGAGAAAATGACCACACCCATTTCTTAGACCCTGGGGGTCAGGGGCTCAAACAAAATATCAGGTGCACAACTAGACCACAGACCCATCATATTGCAAAAAGAATTTAGTCTCCATCATTTATAGCGTCAGAGGAGTTGCGAGCACAAGATTACATAGTGTTATATAGGAGAAAATGACCACATCCATTTCTTAGACCCTGGGGGTCAGGGGCTCAAACAAAATATCAGGTGCACAACAAGACCACAGAACCATCATATTGCAAAAAGAATTTATTCTCCATCATTTATAGTGTCAGAGGAGTTGCGAGCACAAGATTACATAGAGTTATATAGGAGAAAATGACCACACCCATTTTCTAAGACCCTGGGGTCAGGGGCTCAAACAAAATATCAGGTGCACAACTAGACCACAGACTCATCATATTGAAGAAAGAGTTAAGTCTCCATCATTTATAGTGTCAGAGGAGTTGGGAGCACAAGATTACATAGATAATTTTCATAACCACGCCCATTTTCTAAGACCTGGGGGTCAGGGGCTGAAACCAAATGTCAGGTGCACAACTAGACCACATATCAAGTAGCATGCAAAAGGAATTAACTTTCTATCACCTATGGTTATAGAGGAGTTGCGAGCACGAGAATCGTTTACGGACGGACGGACGCCGGACGAAGGGTGATGACATAAGCTCGACTGGTCAGAGACCAGTAGAGCTAAAAAAACAGATGTCTCCCCCCCCCCCACCTCCCTCTAAGTTACTTTGACCTTGGGCCAAGATGATGTGAAACCTTTGAGTCATGGGCACCTTCATACTAAAACATGAAAGTGACTCATTGTATTGTTTGAAGTAAAGCCCAAACATGATTAGCATATACAATTTCATTATAAGCATATTTAGTGAAATTGACTTTGGTCACATGACCTTGGATATAGGTGATCTGAAAAATACATTGTATGGATCATGAGCAATAAAAAACTGAATTAGTGATTGGATACACGATTCAAAATATAAAGCCTAAACATGATAAGCATAACAATTTCAGCCTGGACATGATTAGCATATGCAATTTCATCCCAAAGTAAAAGTGACCAGGTGATCTTAATCATGTGACCTTGGGACAATGTGATAAGAAACATTTAGTCCTGAGAAACAACGTATTAAAATATGAAAACAATTGTAAGAAGGGTTCAGGAGATATAGCCCAGACAAGATTAGTACATACAATTTCATTTAAAAGAACTGATCTTGATCTTGGGCACATAACCTTGAGTCAAGATGATAAGAAACCTTCCAATCCTGAGCAACAGAATTCTAAAGTATCAGAGTGATCCAGTATACAATTCCACAGATATAGCCCAGACTCAATAGTATTTACAATTTCATTAAAAAATGTAATATTTGACCTTGACCTTAGTAATATGACCTTGGATCAAGGTGGTGTGAAACCTTTGGGTCATCAGCACCATCATACTAAAATATGAAATAATCCGATCACAGTTCAAAAGATTAAGCCTGGACATACACATAACAAATACAATTTCATTTAAAATACATGTACACTAATTGACCTTCACCTTGGTCACATGATCTTGAGTCAACATGATGTGAAACCTTCGGTCATGAGCAACAACATACTCAAATATGAAAGTGATCCAGCAAACATTTCAAGAGACATAACCCTGACAGGAATGTATGCATAATTTCATTAAAATTGTACTACCAGACCTTGACCTTGGGTCAAGGTGATGCGAAACTTACAGGTCATAAGCAACAACATACTAAAATATGAAAGTGATCCAGCAAACAATTCAAGAGATCTAGCCCGGACAGGAATGTTTGCATAATTTCATTAAAAATGCACCAAGTGACCTTGACCTTGGTCACATGACCTTGGGTAAAGGTGATGTGATATCTGTGGGTCATAAGCAACAACATACTAAAATATGAAACTTATCCGGCAAACGGTTCAAGAGATATAGCCCGGACAGGAATGTATTCATAATTTCTTTAAAAATGGACTAAGTGACCTTGACCTTGGTCACATGACCTTGGGTCAAGGTGATGTGAAACCGTCGGGTCATAAGCAACAACATACTAAAATATGAAAGTGATCCGGTGAACAGTTCAAGAGATCTAGCCCGGACAGGAATGTATGCATAATTTCATTAAAAATGCACTAAGAGACCTTGACCTTGGTCACATGACCTTTGGTCAAGGTGATGTGAAACCTTAGGGTCATAAGCAACAACATACTGAAATATGAAAGTGATCGGGCAAACAGTTCAGGAGATATAGCCCGGACACGATGTGTGACAGACGGACAGACAGACAGACGGACGACGAAGGCAAAACCAATATGTCTCCTCTCCTCCCCGTTGGGGGGGGGGGGGGGGGAGACATAATAAATATAGAGTAGATATTAATTCCACAAAATTTATGGCTTCAGTTTTATCAGATAGAATTCTAAAGTAAATAAATATTATGTATTATAGAATATCCTAAGGAGCTTGAACAAACTGGAAGGACATTAAGTCCAGCACTGGCGGTTGAGTTTGAAAAAAACAAATCTCAAAAAGTATCTTTCTTAGAAATAATTCATCATTATACTGAATCCTATTAAAAAGTAATATTTTTTTTACAGTTATTCTAATGATTCCATGTCACTTGAATATTCTGAATCAAACCCTTAATCTTTTAAGCAATATAAGCTGTCAGCAAATGCAATTTTTTTATTTGCTCATTTTCACGTACCGGTATGTTAATACTCATAGAAAATGATGGAGGTTTGATAAAAAGGTTGCTTCAAAAAACGTAGAATTAATGCCTTTCTGGACAAGAATTTTCTGAATTCTTACAACCCCAACAAAAATTCAATGTAAAGCCCACCCATATTCATGTGCCTTTACGTTGACCTTCAGTGATTTCTTTTCCAAAAATAAATCGGCATTATTCTGCCCCTTTCCCGCCTTCCTGGAGTATATACAATTTATCCCCTCCCATCTGAGAAAATTCCCTGAATGTAAATGTAATTTTTCATCGGAAAAAAATCATCTAAAATCGTGATTTCTATCATAATCAAAGCTCTGAAGGAACTGATGGCGAGTTTCGTTTCTTCATTTTAGAATGATATCAATATATTTTATGGGATTTTTAAATATTGAATTATTAGTTGATAGAACAAAATCCATTTTCCAATGTTTGGGAATAAAACAAAATTTTCCAATCATGGGTAAAACGATCATTTTAAATCAATAAAGAGTGAATATTAGTGTATATTACTAGTACCTACCTGTTAGTAAACATAATTGTTAAATGCATCAAATTCCATTCTTTAATTAATTACAGTCACAAAAATGAGTCTTAAAAAGCTGAAATTCAAGAGCTTCCAGGGGGCTTCGAAGTGTTTAAGACATGCTCTTGATGTTGTATGCCCTTGATGTGGTTAACTTTCATTTTATTTCTTGCCATCAAACGGCGCAGTTTTTACTTTTGCTTTACACTGGAAATGTCACACAATAGCAAAAATAGATAAAAAGACAGCTGTATCGTAAAAAGAATTGCCATTCTCTTTCGGTAAGCAATTTTAGATGAAAGTCTACTGATTATGAAGCCCATGACACAAGTCCTAAAAGAGTGCGGACAGCCATCGGAGGTACCTTCACCAAATCAATAGGCTTATCAATACGAAAAACGTAGGCTTTTTACATCTACAGAAAGTATATTTTCAGATAGTGATTTAAACGCAATTTAGTGAGATATCGCATAGCATGATAGGTCAATCAAAGTATATGTATTTCTTTTTAATTTTGTTTGCCTTATCGAGGTAGGGCAACTATTTTTCGTGGTAGGGCAAGTGATTTTACCTGAAAAATCTATTTGTCAGCCCCTGCCTGCGGGAGGAATGCGAATGCGGGAGATAAGTGGGTCGGAGAGTTGACAGGTATGGATTAAACGAAGGTTGAAGTTTTTGAAAAGAAGGTCAAACTATTAGGTCAGTACTTCAAAGGTTGAGGCAAACTTCATGTTCATGTATAGTTACTTGTCAATATTCCTCGTTAATTAACTCTCTTTCGCTTAAAACACAAATTATGTAATTCATATCTCAATGTCAAGATTTATTGCTGCATTAAATTCGTCTCATCACCTACAAGATTCTAATCCAAACAATTTTCACCTACTAGAATTCAATGTAACAGCTAAACCACAATGTTGACACAGACAGACAGAATGAAAGATGGACAAACAGACTTTGCCATTTAACATGTTTAATAGTCTGATGTTGCTTTGCAATCCGACCAATATGTCCTGATGTGATGGATGATTTGTACATACCTCACCATTGACTTGAGTAAAGAACATAGTGAGATCCATTCCATACATTTCTCGGACTTTGGATTTCAACTGATCAAATGTTACAGGTCTGGGCAAATATATACTCCTGCAATATTAAAAACAAAAGTCCTCAAACTAACATGGCAGTCCAAGGTACAAAATAAAATTGTCAAATTCAGCTTACACTGTTTTTTTTAGGATCATTTTATTTCAAATTATTATCATTTTCAGAGACATTTAACATTTTCAGTCAATAGTCCATTTTCATATACAAGGCTTGCATTATAGACAGGTCAAGTCTACTATTGCAATATGAAAATGGTTTATTCTGAAACAATGCACAGTGCAAGGTTCATGATCTGACGTGTATTTGACCTTAAAATCAAACTCTATTACAAAAACAAAACAAATACAGACTCTCAAATGACTTCCCATTTCATATAATATTAATGAAATGTGATGTGTGATTTTACATCTCCAAGCCCTGGAGATGAGATAAAAATCACAGGAGTTTCATTGATACCGTATAAAATAGAAACATCATTCTGAGAGTCTTTTTATCACACGACATACATACATAATTATGCTATGACTTCATTTCTATTTGGTAACACACCAACGTTGCCGTATCTATTGTATGTATTGTGACCTCATAAATGATCTTGAGCTTTTAACCCGATGAAAAAGCTTCAAAAGTATTCTGTGATGTGTTATCATAACATGTAAGTATGAAATGGCTTAACGTTATTGTATCATGGGAGCATCATATGGTAAAATATTATATTTTTAAGTACATGTTTTCATCAAACATGACACCTCTATAATTAACAGTCCTACCTTTTCTCACCATTGTATTCACATTTGATTTTAAGGTCCTTCTTGTTTTGCTGAAATGACAAGGAACAAAAGTGAAAACTGTATTCATCATTTCATCTCTGACAAAAGTATCCTATGTCACAAATTCAAAAACATTCTTAAAAATTTTAACAATTTAAGTATTTGCATCATTAACATGATTAAATCACTTTGAATTTCAAAACTTTCACTGAAATCAAATGAAACTAAATGTCCTTAACATTGTGGCAAGACTTTTGATATAAAATATCTTGATATAGAATGAATAACATGAGTACTGACATATTTCAGTTATAATTTTCATTACAGTAGAACAATACAATGTACGTTAAAGAGGAATTCATAAATTCATAATATCATGACACGGTAAGTATCTATGCTTTGCAACAATTTTTCTTGTTTTCATTTTTTCTTTTTTGCTACCCTAATTCATACATGATACTTACATGAAGATTATTATAGAATGTATTGAAGACTTTCTGGTCGCCTTGTTTAAGTCCCTGCTCTAACTGGGACTTGATGGAGCCCATTACGGCCTGAAGGGCCGGATTTTGAGCATCTGAAAAAGAGGCAAAACAATCAGTTAGCATTAAAAGCAACCCCACAGTGTGTTATGCAACCTAACCTAACAGTGTTTGGAGTTTTCACTAGGGTTGAATATTGCAGGTCCAAATTGTTTTGCAATATTTCGACAAATATTGCTACCTTTGGGATATATAATAACTGTTAAACACCAAGATTCCTTCTGATTTTCTTTTTCCTATCTCAATCTTGCTTTTTAAAATTTCATTAAAAATTTTCAAATGTCTGGATGATGATGATGGACATAGACAAATTTGACAGTTTGCTTTACACAAATATACAAAGTCCATCAAACAGATGTACATAACAGATACTGCATGTGAACTTCTTTTGGCACAAACAAATTTTGGTGGAAACAAGGCAGAATCGTGCAAACTGACATTATAGCGTATTCATGAATTAACCCACCTGACTCATTTTCTATGGCAAATAAGTATTTAGCATATTCTTAAATAAGAACTGCCCTAAAGTGACGAATTATACCCCCTGCAGGATTTTTTTTTCTAAACAGATCCATTTATGATATGACATTTACCTCATTAGGTGCTTTGGTATGAAAGTTATTGCCAAGTATGCTGCTTTAAGAAATTCATAACAAAACTACTATTATAAATTTAGAGATTAAAAAAATACCATATCAAAATGTAGATGAATGTACATATGAAATACGAATGTCCTATCACTTATTCCTAAAGAAATCTGCTTTCAGAACTTCTTAGCCAAGTAACTTTTTTTAATGTCAAAATTCAAGGCCAAGTTCACTTAGTTAAAGTTCAAGTACATGTACCTAAATGTAGTATTTGTTACAGTAAATTTATGTATGAAATATGAACTAGAAGTTTCTGATGAGACTGAAGCTCTCCTGGTTGCTCAGTAAAATACATAACTTAATGACACAACTATTTTTTAAGACCCAAGGGTTAGGGGCTGAAAAAGTATATCAGATGCACAAGCGTAACTTTAAGTGTAAGTCTGAACATAATGCAAAAATCTTTTTATCAGTCATACTTTCTAAGTAATGGTGTTCAGAAGATTACAAAGAGTTGCATACTAGAAAATGACCACTTCCATTTTCCAAGAACCTGGAGGTCAGATGCTAAAACTAATTATCAAGTGGATAATCAAACCAAACTCAAGGCAGCTCAAGTTTACGTTCCATTACCCTACTCTTCAACATCACTACCACAGACTTGCCGCCATAAAGCATATCTTAACGTAACGCTGCTATGACGTCATAGTTACTTTATGCCAGGATTCTTGACATTTCTTGAAGTCTGTGGCAGATATTGTTTGACTGTAAGGAGGAGACAACTCTGTTCGGAGAATGTAATCAAACCATATACCCTTTACATATGTATTAAAATGTGTAAGAATTTATTCTCTATCAATTATCCACTCTGAAAATTGGTTTTCACAAGAATGCATAAT
The DNA here is from genome assembly GCA_028142955.1 of Pinctada fucata. Taxonomy (NCBI): domain Eukaryota; kingdom Metazoa; phylum Mollusca; class Bivalvia; order Pterioida; family Pteriidae; genus Pinctada; species Pinctada fucata. The sequence continues at coordinate 30,285,656 of AP027115.1, forward strand.
ATATATACATGTAATATATATAGGAGAAAATGACCACACCCATTTTCAAAGACCCTTGGGGTTTGAATCTCACACAAAACATCAGGTACATGTACACAACTAGACCATAGACCCATCATGTTGCAAAAAGAATTGATTTTGTATCCTTTATACTTCTGACTAAAGATGATCACAAAATTACCAGTAAGTTATATATATATATATATATATAAGAGAAAATGACCACACCCATTTTCTAAGACCCTGGGGGTCAGGGGCTCAAACAAAATATCAGGTGCAAAACTAGACCATAGACCAATCATGTTGCAAAAAGAATTAACTTTCCATCACCAACAGTTTCAGAGGACTGGAAACCACAAGAAATGTTTAACAGACAGATGGACGAACGGACGGACGGACGCCGGACGATCGCATAAGCTCGACTGGTCATTGACCAGTAGAGCTAAAAACCTACCACTTATACTTGAAGAGATGTCTGGTTTATGAACGTCTTAACCAAATAACTGATCATAAGATCACAGTTCCAGGTCAAGGTCACTAGGTCAAATGTCTTGGTATAAAAAATGTAGCACTTCTTATAGTGAATGTGTGTGTGTGAAATATGACAGCCCTATCACTAGAAGAGAAATCTGCTTTTTAAGAACTTCTGAACCTTACAGTATTATACATGTACTGCTTACTCCGGTGAAATATGAATCCCCCTAAAGTAAGTACACATAGAGTATGAATCCCCCTAAAGTAAGTACACATAGAGTATGAATCCCACTAAAGTAAGTACACATAGAGTATGAATCCCCCTAAAGTAAGTACACATAGAGTATGAATCCCCCTAAAGTAAGTACACATAGAGTATGAATCACCCTAAAGTAAGTACACATAGAGTATGAATCCCACTAAAGTAAGTACACATAGAGTATGAATCACCCTAAAGTAAGTACACATAGAGTATGAATCACCCTAAAGTAAGTACACATAGAGTATGAATCCCCCTAAAGTAAGTACACATAGGGTATGAATCCCCCTAAAGTAAGTACACATAGAGTATGAATCCCCCTAAAGTAAGTACACATAGAGTATGAATCACCCTCAAGTAAGAACACATAGAGTATTAATCCCCCTAAAGTAAGTACACATAGAGTATTAATCACACTAAAGTAAGTACACATAGAGTATGAATCACCCTAAAGTAAGAACACACAGAGTATGAATCCCGCTAAAGTAAGTACACATAGAGTATTAATCACGCTAAAGTAAGTACACATAGAGTATGAATCACCCTAAAGTAAGTACACATAGAGTATGAATCACCCTAAAGTAAGTACACATAGAGTATGAATCACCCTAAAGTAAGTACACATAGAGTATGAATCCCCCTAAAGTAAGTACACATAGAGTATGAATCCCCCTAAAGTAAGTACACATAGAGTATGAATCACCCTAAAGTAAGAACACATAGAGTATTAATCCCCCTAAAGTAAGTACACATAGAGTATGAATCACCCTAAAGTAAGTACACATAGAGTATGAATCCCCCTAAAGTAAGTACACATAGAGTATGAATCCCACTAAAGTAAGTACACATAGAGTATGAATCCCGCTAAAGTAAGTACACATAGAGTATGAATCACCCTAAAGTAAGTACACATAGAGTATGAATCCCCCTAAAGTAAGTACACATAGAGTATAAATCCCGCTAAAGTAAGTACACTTGAGTATGAATCCCCCTAAAGTCAGTACTCATAGAGTATGAATCCCGCTAAAGTAAGTACACATAGAGTATGAATCCCACTAAAGTAAGTACACATAGAGTATGAATCCCCCTAAAGTAAGTACACATAGAGTATGAATCCCGCTAAAGCAAGTACACATAGAGTATGAATCCCACTAAAGTAAGTACACATAGAGTATGAATCCCACTAAAGTAAGTACACATAGAGTATGAATCCCGCTAAAGTAAGTACACATAGAGTATGAATCCCACTAAAGCAAGTACACATAGAGTATGAATCCCCCTAAAGTCAGTACACATAGAGTATGAATCCCCCTAAAGTCAGTACACATAGAGTATGAATCCCCCTAAAGTAAGTACACATAGAGTATGAATTCCACTAAAGTAAGTACACATAGAGTATGAATCCCACTAAAGTAAGTACACATAGAGTATGAATCCCCCTAAAGTCAGTACACATAGAGTATGAATCACGCTAAAGTAAGTACACATAGAGTATGAATCCTGCTAAAGTAAGTACACATAGAGTATGAATCCCGCTAAAGTAAGTACACAGAGTATGAATCCCACTAAAGTAAGTACACATAGAGTATGAATCCCCCTAATTAAATTTTTGGCACTGCGTATGAACTGTTTCTCTACCAAAAATATGATTTAATGATGTAAATATTTCATTATTATAATAATGTTTTAAATTTCCTGATTATAATCGATTATCAAAATCATAATTGATTAAATATCGTAAATGGAAGGGTACACATAGAGTATGAATCCCCCTAAAGTCAGTACACATAGAGTATGAATCCCCCTAAAGTAAGTACACATAGAGTATGAATCCCCCTAAAGTAAGTACACATAGAGTATGAATCCCCCTAAAGTCAGTACACATAGAGTATGAATCCCCCTAAAGTCAGTACACATAGAGTATGAATCCCCCTAAAGTCAGTACACATAGAGTATGAATCCCCCTAAAGTAAGTACACATAGAGTATGAATCACCCTAAAGTCAGTACACATAGAGTATTAATCCCCCTAAAGTATGTACACATAGAGTATGAATCCCCCTAAAGTAAGTACACATAGAGTATGAATCCCCCTAAAGTATGTACACATAGAGTATGAATCCCCCTAAAGTATGTACACATAGAGTATGAATCCCCCTAAAGTCAGTACACATAGAGTATGAATCCCCCTAAAGTCAGTACACATAGAGTATGAATCCCCCTAAAGTCAGTACACATAGAGTATGAATCCCCCTAAAGTCAGTACACATAGAGTATGAATCCCCTAAAGTCAGTACACATAGAGTATGAATCCCCCTAAAGTAAGTACACATAGAGTATGAATCACCCTAAAGTAAGTACACATAGAGTATTAATCACCCTAAAGTAAGTACACATAGAGTATGAATCCCGCTTAAGTAAGTACACATAGAGTATGAATCCCCCTAAAGTAAGTACACATAGAGTATGAATCCCCCTAAAGTAAGTACACATAGAGTATGAATCACCCTAAAGTAAGTACACATAGAGTATGAATCACCCTAAAGTAAGTACACATAGAGTATGAATCACCCTAAAGTATGTACTCATAGAGTATGAATCACCCTAAAGTAAGTACACATAGAGTATGAATCACCCTAAAGTAAGTACACATAGAGTATGAATCCCGCTAAAGTAAGTACACATAGAGTATGAATCACCCTAAAGTAAGTACACATAGAGTATGAATCCCCCTAAAGTAAGTACACAGAGAGTATGAATCACCCTAAAGTAAGTACACATAGAGTATGAATCACGCTAAAGTAAGTACACATAGAGTATTAATCCCCCTAAAGTAAGTACACATAGAGTATGAATCACCCTAAAGTAAGTACACATAGAGTATGAATCTCCCTAAAGTAAGTACACATAGAGTATGAATCCCCCTAAAGTAAGTACACATAGAGTATGAATCCCGCTAAAGTAAGTACACATAGAGTATGAATCACCCTAAAGTAAGTACACATAGAGTATGAATCCCCCTAAAGTAAGTACACATAGAGTATAAATCCCGCTAAAGTAAGTACACTTGAGTATGAATCCCCCTAAAGTCAGTACTCATAGAGTATGAATCCCGCTAAAGTAAGTACACATAGAGTATGAATCCCACTAAAGTAAGTACACATAGAGTATGAATCCCCCTAAAGTAAGTACACATAGAGTATGAATCCCGCTAAAGCAAGTACACATAGAGTATGAATCACACTAAAGTAAGTACACATAGAGTATGAATCCCACTAAAGTAAGTACACATAGAGTATGAATCCCGCTAAAGTAAGTACACATAGAGTATGAATCCCACTAAAGTAAGTACACATAGAGTATGAATCCCCCTAAAGTCAGTACACATAGAGTATGAATCCCCCTAAAGTCAGTACACATAGAGTATGAATCCCCCTAAAGTAAGTACACATAGAGTATGAATTCCACTAAAGTAAGTACACATAGAGTATGAATCCCACTAAAGTAAGTACACATAGAGTATGAATCCCCCTAAAGTCAGTACACATAGAGTATGAATCACGCTAAAGTAAGTACACATAGAGTATGAATCCTGCTAAAGTAAGTACACATAGAGTATGAATCCCGCTAAAGTAAGTACACAGAGTATGAATCCCACTAAAGTAAGTACACATAGAGTATGAATCCCCCTAATTAAATTTTTGGCACTGCGTATGAACTGTTTCTCTACCAAAAATATGATTTAATGATGTAAATATTTCATTATTATAATAATGTTTTAAATTTCCTGATTATAATCGATTATCAAAATCATAATTGATTAAATATCGTAAATGGAAGGGTACACATAGAGTATGAATCCCCCTAAAGTCAGTACACATAGAGTATGAATCCCCCTAAAGTAAGTACACATAGAGTATGAATCCCCCTAAAGTAAGTACACATAGAGTATGAATCCCCCTAAAGTCAGTACACATAGAGTATGAATCCCCCTAAAGTCAGTACACATAGAGTATGAATCCCCCTAAAGTCAGTACACATAGAGTATGAATCCCCCTAAAGTAAGTACACATAGAGTATGAATCACCCTAAAGTCAGTACACATAGAGTATTAATCCCCCTAAAGTATGTACACATAGAGTATGAATCCCCCTAAAGTAAGTACACATAGAGTATGAATCCCCCTAAAGTATGTACACATAGAGTATGAATCCCCCTAAAGTATGTACACATAGAGTATGAATCCCCCTAAAGTCAGTACACATAGAGTATGAATCCCCCTAAAGTCAGTACACATAGAGTATGAATCCCCCTAAAGTCAGTACACATAGAGTATGAATCCCCCTAAAGTCAGTACACATAGAGTATGAATCCCCTAAAGTCAGTACACATAGAGTATGAATCCCCCTAAAGTAAGTACACATAGAGTATGAATCACCCTAAAGTAAGTACACATAGAGTATTAATCACCCTAAAGTAAGTAGACATAGAGTATGAATCCCGCTTAAGTAAGTACACATAGAGTATGAATCCCCCTAAAGTAAGTACACATAGAGTATGAATCCCCCTAAAGTAAGTACACATAGAGTATGAATCACCCTAAAGTAAGTACACATAGAGTATGAATCACCCTAAAGTAAGTACACATAGAGTATGAATCACCCTAAAGTATGTACTCATAGAGTATGAATCACCCTAAAGTAAGTACACATAGAGTATGAATCACCCTAAAGTAAGTACACATAGAGTATGAATCCCGCTAAAGTAAGTACACATAGAGTATGAATCACCCTAAAGTAAGTACACATAGAGTATGAATCCCCCTAAAGTAAGTACACAGAGAGTATGAATCACCCTAAAGTAAGTACACATAGAGTATGAATCACGCTAAAGTAAGTACACATAGAGTATGAATCCCGCTAAAGTAAGTACACATAGAGTATGAATCACGCTAAAGTAAGTACACATAGAGTATGAATCACGCTAAAGTAAGTACACATAGAGTATGAATCCCCCTAAAGTAAGTACACATAGAGTATGAATCACGCTAAAGTAAGTACACATAGAGTATGAATCACGCTAAAGTAAGTACACATAGAGTATGAATCCCCCTAAAGTAAGTACACATAGAGTATGAATCACCCTAAAGTAAGTACACATAGAGTATGAATCACCCTAAAGTAAGTACACATAGAGTATGAATCCCGCTAAAGTAAGTACACATAGAGTATGAATCCCGCTAAAGTAAGTACACATAGAGTATGAATCACGCTAAAGTAAGTACACATAGAGTATGAATCCCACTAAAGTAAGTACACATAGAGTATGAATCACCCTAAAGTAAGTACACATAGAGTATGAATCCCACTAAAGTAAGTACACATAGAGTATGAATCACCCTAAAGTAAGTACACATAGAGTATGAATCACCCTAAAGTAAGTACACATAGAGTATGAATCCCGCTAAAGTAAGTACACATAGAGTATTAATCACGCTAAAGTAAGTACACATAGAGTATGAATCCCGCTAAAGTAAGTACACATAGAGTATGAATCACGCTAAAGTAAGTACACATAGAGTATGAATCACCCTAAAGTAAGTACACATAGAGTATGAATCCCCCTAAAGTAAGTACACATAGAGTATGAATCCCCCTAAAGTAAGTACACATAGAGTATGAATCACCCTAAAGTAAGTACACATAGAGTATTAATCACCCTAAAGTAAGTACACATAGAGTATGAATCCCGCTTAAGTAAGTACACATAGAGTATGAATCCCCCTAAAGTAAGTACACATAGAGTATGAATCCCCCTAAAGTAAGTACACATAGAGTATGAATCACCCTAAAGTAAGTACACATAGAGTATGAATCACCCTAAAGTAAGTACACATAGAGTATGAATCACCCTAAAGTATGTACTCATAGAGTATGAATCACCCTAAAGTAAGTACACATAGAGTATGAATCACCCTAAAGTAAGTACACATAGAGTATGAATCCCGCTAAAGTAAGTACACATAGAGTATGAATCACCCTAAAGTAAGTACACATAGAGTATGAATCCCCCTAAAGTAAGTACACAGAGAGTATGAATCACCCTAAAGTAAGTACACATAGAGTATGAATCACGCTAAAGTAAGTACACATAGAGTATGAATCCCGCTAAAGTAAGTACACATAGAGTATGAATCACCCTAAAGTAAGTACACATAGAGTATGAATCACGCTAAAGTAAGTACACATAGAGTATGAATCCCCCTAAAGTAAGTACACATAGAGTATGAATCACGCTAAAGTAAGTACACATAGAGTATGAATCACGCTAAAGTAAGTACACATAGAGTATGAATCCCCCTAAAGTAAGTACACATAGAGTATGAATCACGCTAAAGTAAGTACACATAGAGTATGAATCACCCTAAAGTAAGTACACATAGAATATGAATCCCGCTAAAGTAAGTACACATAGAGTATGAATCCCGCTAAAGTAAGTACACATAGAGTATGAATCACGCTAAAGTAAGTACACATAGAGTATGAATCCCACTAAAGTAAGTACACATAGAGTATGAATCACCCTAAAGTAAGTACACATAGAGTATGAATCCCACTAAAGTAAGTACACATAGAGTATGAATCACCCTAAAGTAAGTACACATAGAGTATGAATCCCGCTAAAGTAAGTACACATAGAGTATGAATCCTGCTAAAGTAAGTACACATAGAGTATTAATCACGCTAAAGTAAGTACACATAGAGTATGAATCCCGCTAAAGTAAGTACACATAGAGTATGAATCACGCTAAAGTAAGTACACATAGAGTATGAATCACCCTAAAGTAAGTACACATAGAGTATGAATCACCCTAAAGTAAGTACACATAGAGTATGAATCACCCTAAAGTAAGTACACATAGAGTATGAATCACCTAAAGTAAGTACACATAGAGTATTAATCCCCCTAAAGTAAGTACATATAGAGTATGAATCCTGCTAAAGTAAGTACACATAGAGTATGAATCCCGCTAAAGTAAGTACACATAGAGTATGAATCCCGCTAAAGTAAGTACACATAGAGCATGAATCACGCTAAAGTCAGTACATCCAGACTGTATATCATTACATGTTATATCATATGTTGTCATGTTTATGATTGTTTCTATGGTAACCTACCCATATTGATGGCTGGATGTAAGCCTATCGATTAAGACTGTACATCATTATATAGAATATCATATGTTGTCATGGTTATGATTGTTTCTATGGTAACCTACCCATATTGATGGCTGGGTGTAAGCCTATCTATTAAGACTGTACATCATTATATAGAATATCATATGTTGTCATGTTTATGATTGTTTCTATGGTAACCTACCCATATTGATGGCTGGATGTTAGCCTATCTATTAAGACTGTACATCATTATATAGAATATCATATGTTGTCATGGTTATGATTGTTTCTATGGTAACCTACCCATATTGATGGCTGGATGTAAGCCTATCTATTAAGACTGTACATCATTATATAGAATATCATATGTTGTCATGGTTATGATTGTTTCTATGGTAACCTACCCATATTGATGGCTGGATGTAAGCCTATCTATCAACACTGTACATCATTATATAGAATATCATATGTTGTCATGTTTATGATTGTTTCTATGGTAACCTACCCATATTGATGGCTGGATGTAAGCCTATCTATTAAGACTGTACATCATTATATAGAATATCATATGTTGTCATGGTTATGATTGTTTCTATGGTAACCTACCCATATTGATGGCTGGATGTAAGCCTATCTATCATCACTGTACATCATTATATAGAATATCATATGTTGTCATGTTTAAGATTGTTTCTATGGTAACCTACCCATATTGATGGCTGGATGTAAGCCTATCTATCAACACTGTACATCATTATATAGAATATCATATGTTGTCATGGTTATGATTGTTTCTATGGTAACCTACCCATATTGATGGCTGGATGTAAGCCTATCTATCAACACTGTACATCATTATATAGAATATCATATGTTGTCATGGTTATGATTGTTTCTATGGTAACCTACCCATATTGATGGCTGGATGTAAGCCTATCTATTAAGACTGTACACCATCATGGTGGATACTCTTTCTCAGGCAAACAAATCATTTTTCTGAAAAATACAAAAATAATCTTATTTGTTGTCTTATTTATTGGAGTTATGGTCAGGAAACCAATAGACCTTCTTCATATTACCGCTAGACTTGCATTTTAGTCACGCTAAGACCTGACATCACAACTTTTGACGTTATTTCTAACTGCCAAGTCATAAGTCTGCTACGACGTCACAGTTAATATTTACATCAAATCTTGGGATGTCTATAAACATCTAGGTCTAGAAACATAACAGCTATTATGTCATGTATGTGGAAAAGGTAATATAAAGAAAATAATAAACATTAATTTTGTGTATGTAACATTATTATTAGTCTGTGCAGTAATTTTTATCAGCCAAGTTGCAAAATTCTGCTCTTAATTTGATGTTAAGATGGGCTGGTGAGTGGGCATCAACAATAGACAAATTTTAATATTACCCCAATTGACCAGCATTTTACACATTGTACGACACCAGATCATTTCGCAGATTTACTTTCTATTGTGATCATATTTGATTGCTCTATCTTGATGTGTTCTCATGTTTCCTATCTTGACAACATAACGAAAAATATCGCAAAATTGTGATGTCTGACCTCTAGCTTTCTAAGTGGATCACTAGAAACTCATCTATTCAAGTCAAATGTACTACCTTAACCTACAAACTTGGGAAGTCCAAAACAATTAACTAGTGTTTGCAATTGGATGGAGTAATTAGTAATTAGGATAAGCTTTTCGATCGATTATAATCTGATTCTTAATAAAACACTGCAAAACTGCAAAATATTTCATAATTTGTCCATAACTTACTTTTTATTGAAAGCAAATTTCAAGGAAACTCACCAAAATGTTTCATATGAGTATGCATACTGACCAAAGTCAAAGATATATCAGCCGAATTAAATTTTTGGCACTGCGTATGAACTGTTTCTCTACCAAAATTACTATCTAATGATGTAAATATTTCATTCTTATAATAATGCTTTAAATTTCCTGATTATAATCGATCAAAATCATAATTGATTAAATATCGTAAACGGAAAACGTAAGGGTCTGGCGGCGATGTCCCCTATGTTGGTAATATTCCGCACAACACTTCTCTTAATATATATCATAATTTATCTTCACTTTATACCGAGCCCAATACAAAATGTGAAAAGCTCTCCCTCAGAAAAAAGAAACTAAAGATTGAGTATGAGACATCTTACTTTAAAGAATTTAAGTTTCTTTTTATGTTTATCAAGTGATGTGTACATAATATGACCACCACGTAAATTATACTAGCCAGGATTTATATTTTGCCTATTATTTCTGACACTTCAATCAATTATAATATCATCTTCACGCTCTACTGATCCATCAAACCAAGCTCTCAACTCTGTTTATATAGAAACAAGATTTAACCATCAGAATTGAAATATCTGATGCATGAAAATATATCAAATAAAATATTTAATGTATAATTTTTTAATTTATCAATATTTCCAAACTTGTAGCTTGATTTGTATAGGTATAATGATAAGAGCTCTTTCTTTTACTGTCGGCATCAATTCAATGTAATGAGCATCATTTTCATAATTTCACACCATTTGCCCAAGTAACATATCCTGATTTAAAATGACAAAATTTGCTGAGATGTGTTTCTTTAACACAACATGCACAATGAGACTTTAAACAAATGGAAACCAGTGAAATATAGTCTTTTAATGAAAAGTGCACAAAAAACAATACAGAAATCTGTCATAGTCGTGACAATTTTTGGTATGAGATTATTCTGTGTAGAGAGGAATGTGACAGACCGAGTGTTTTTAATTATCTTGAGTAAAATTATAAGATATCTCTTTCATCACAATTTTAACCAGTTTTACATGTTTCATTTGCTGATATACATGTGCTGTATAAACGTTTACAGATGCCTCGTTAAGGTTCAGATCTCCGGGGCACAGTGGTGCATTTCTTGCAAACAGTTCGTCAGATTTTTTTATGGTATCACTTACTGATAATGTAGAAATTTGAAACATGCAGTAGCAATATACTGTAGTGGAGGGTTACGTAAGATAACAACATGTACAAATCATAATGATAATATCTCCGGGTGTTAAACATTCCAAACCTTGAAACACTTGACTCGGTATACTATAAAACAAAATCTGTCACATTTCACTATCCTCACATAATCCATCACTTATTACTGTATGATTATAACTTTTTTCGCAGTTTACAGACTAAAGAAATTAAGATTGACATGATTGAAGGAATTCTAAAACTGAGAAACATGTTATCTTCATCATGTTGAAATGGGGGGGGGGGGGGGGGGGGGGGGGCTTATAAATATGTATTGATAGTCATCAGAAAAAAATCCTTTGAATATTTTTCCAGACGTTGTCATCATGAAGAATACTTTAACCTTGTTAATGCTAATTTGTAAATGTAGAAAAAAAACAAAGATTGAATAAATTAAAACTCATAACCGGATATAAGAATTCGCTCATTGTAAGTGCAAATTTCAAAGATGGAGAAGAGTGCAGTAAATATATGGAGTTTTTGTAGTAGCTGTACAGTGTGCATTCCTATGCAGTAAGACAGAGATGATATTGTGTGGGTGTAAGGCATGTCAACACACCACGGTCCCATGTTTACTCTGCCTTACCTGTACAGGTGATCTATATATACGTAAACCCTCAAGGTCCCCATCACTCTCTGTACATGATAGACAAAATATCAAATCTGCATTACACTTACATTCAAATAAATCATATACCTGTGAAATGTAAATTATTCACCTATACCTGAATGTTTACGTATGAATTATTATGGATACAATATCATTATAGTTCATTTAGTACATTCCTTTGTCATGCCCTATCAACAAAATGTTTACTGAAAATTACATAACCCTTCTTCTCCTTTGGTCTCTTTTTGAAATTGGAATACACATAAAAACCATCAACTAGATACCTGAGAAAGGCACTCAAATTATATCCCATGACAAACAATGATGGGGGAGGAATGTTAAAATATTATGTATTAAGTAGAGAGACAAAATGTGTTTGTGAGGCACTGATCCCCCTCTCACCTACAGCATAAAATAGATAAATAACAGTGCCTTGCCAGAGTATTAAACTTAAAGGTCAACGACCGAAAGACGAAATAATTTGCCACCATTTGAAAGGTCTTGACATGACCAATAAATTAACCATGGCTTATACTGAAATCGATACATGTACCAAATTCCATGACTTTTCCGGGACACAAACCACATCTTCCATGACAAGCGACATTACTTTAAACCCTTCACTGATTTAACAACTGAACGGACTCATCTCCAGGAAAAAAGTGAAATTCCATGATTTTTCCAAAGACAAAATGCTGAATTCCATGACTTTCCAAGGACAAAATGCTGAATTCCATGACTTTCCAAGGACAAAATGCTGAATTCCATGACTTTCCAAAATCCAAGGACAAAATGCTGAATTCCATGATTTTCCAAGGACAAAATGCTGAATTCCATGATTTTCCATGGACTAAATGCTGAATTCCAAGATTTTTCATGAAAGCATCCACTTTTCCATCACTTTTCAATACCAAGGTCAGATTCCACGACTTTCCATGACCTGTGTGAACCATGTTTAAAATAAACATGCGAAATATGAAAGCCATATAACTTACTATTCAATGAGCAAGGTACATGCTCCCCTCAAATTTTCAGTGGAGCATACACCTGATACAGTTGTTATCGTGTCTGTGACTGTCTGTCAGTCCAAGCTCATATCTCCTTAATCTTTCACATGAATTTCATTGAATCTTTAAGAAATTCATTTCTATCTAGTTCTTGTCCAAATGATATGAAATTTTGTCTACTGAAAGAAAAAGCATATTCTTTAAGGTGGCTCAATAATCCAAGAATTCTTTGTCAGAGTCAAACAAATTATTCTGTTTATTTGACATTCATGTCTGATGATTATTATTTGTAATTAAGATTACATATCATCGTTCATTTGATTGACTAGTGGTCCTCTGAATATACATGTGTAAACCAATTCCGAGATATGTCGCAAAACAATGAATTTTGATAGATAAATACATGATATAGGGATAATAATTTCATATTAGAACCATTCTTGTGATTATTTTCACCATGATATAATCAAATATGTCTATTTCTTTATAGGTAATGCTTTCAAAGAGTAAAATAGCTAAAACTGTTCCCGAAACGTACATTTTTGTGCACCCCCACCCAAAATGAAAATCTAAAAAAAAAGTACCCAGTACCCTTATTTGTCATCAAAGTGATAAAAAGTCTTTGTCAGAAGTTAGTTTCTTTTACATATTACTCAACGACAAACTCTGTTCTTCAAAAATAATTATGAAAAAGTACATGTTTTCGTTCATCCTGATTCAAAATACTTGGTTGTCATAGTAACGATTTTAAGGGGGGGGGGGTTAGGGTTGTCAATGTTGTTTAAAGAAGGGGGCGATTCTGAAATAAATAACACAGAAGATAAAATTTCTAAATTTAGTTATATTTTAAACGGCGTTAACAATGTAAAATAAGCGTTTTTTTTTTTTTTTCAAAGCACAACGATCGTCGGGTGTCGGAGATACGGAAATATGAATAAGAGAAATAGAAAAAGTTTAAACATTTTGACGTTCAAGGTCAATAAGTAGACGTCACTAACCTCCCTCGTTCTCGATAATACGTGCACTCATCTGTAAAATGGATTTATCTTTGAACAAAGCAGGGTTAAAACTAAAATTCACTCGCTCAAACTTTTTAAATAGGGAAACTTTATTCGATAACATTTCGCTGCAAAGTGCGATATATAGTTGACAAAATTGTAGAAAAATTTTGTATTACCTAAGATAATTAGAGATAGCAAACTTGAAATATTTCATTTATTATATTGCTAAAATCTCAAAGAAATATCCTGTTTGATCACTAAACTTTAGTTTTTCTACTTGATTTTATTGCTAAGCAACACACGGTTGAATTTCCGATGATGACGTTATAAAAATGATACGTTTACGGCAGTAGCAAGGGTGTCTCACTTACGGGATATTTTTTTAATATATAGATTTAACGATGCATTTGACTATAGACATATTACTTGATTGTAGATGATAATTTTCTGGTTCCATCGATACCAAACTTGTCGAAATCCGTCAAGAAACAAGCGAATAAGAGGAGTTTGAAGACCGAAACCGCACTCGGTATTTTTCGAACCAGTATTGACGCCGGGAATATGATGACGTCAAACGATTATTGAGCCTCCTTAAAATATGTTACAAGTCTACCATGTCTAGTTACAAGAATTTTGATCGTATTTCATTTGGGATTCCAGTTGTGAGTCAGCAGAATTTGCTTTCAGACAAAGGTCTTCATACAATGTACATGATGTAGCTATTTTCGGATTAAAGATCAAGTTTATTAAGCATGTTAACATGGTTAAGGTAAACTATAAACTTAAAGAAATAAGCCATTCATGATCATTTTTGGAAGATCAAGGCCACTTATGGTAGAAATTAAAACTTCTGGTGTCAGCCAACAGCCATCAGCCATTTGCCGATTTTAAGGTATTCAATAGCACTAGCCTAGTAGGTATCCAAATAAGAAATATTTTGAAAAGGGTCATGTTTAGCAGTTATCTCCCCTTCATCATGTTGATGAAAAATAAAGAAAAAATTGATTGCAGATAAACTAATTGGTGAACTTTTGATTTTTCGGGGATATTTGATGAAATATATTTTTAAGAAATTTTTTCCAATACATATTAGATGCCCCGTCATTTCGTTGAAAATTTTAAGAAAATTGACTTTTTCCCATAGAGTTCAATTGTACATTTTTAGTCATTTTGTATGAGAGAATCTGTCAAAATCAACAATTTCTATGAGAGAATTGTAAAAATTATGAAAGATCCTTTTAATTTTACAGCCCTAAATTATCCCTGCATACTTATAATATTATATGCGCATAAACCACGCTGATGTGATCTTTCACAAGGTTGAGTGTGAGTTACAATATACCCAGTGATGTCTATTATTTTCCGACCATTCTTCAATTGAATTGGTTTGTGTAATTTTTAGAACTTACAGTTGGCATAGACTTTTAATATAAATTCTTTGCGATACTTGTACATAGCTACTGTTACAGTAATTACTTTACAAGGACCATTCTCATTTAATAAATCGGTAATTGCACGCACGAATGAATTAGCTACTGGACTATTGTACTTAATGTAGTATTAACATTGCATCACGCAAGCAACTTCTACCCCTGCATTAATCAACATGTCATTGATCAAATTATCCAATTAGCAATGAATACAACAGGTAACTTCTCTGGAAAATGGCTTCGCACGCTTTGGAATACTTCAAAATTTCCGAGTAAGCTCATTTATGTTGGGCACTTACCCGTTGGTAAGTGGTTTTTAATAAAATCTTAGAACACCAAGTACCCTCAGTGGAAGAGTTCAGGGCAACATCAGACAGTGTGCCCTGGACATAGCTTGAGCCCTAGATACAAGACTAATGCCACCGTGTATATAGTTAATTTCTTTAACCAAAATTTTATTGGAAGAAGCCTCTTGTTTTAATTAAGTTGGAGTTACATGTAATAACCACACTCATATATGAGGACGACTCCATTATGGAGGAAGAAGAAGAAGAAATTGTTTACAAATAATACTAATAGCAAGTAAAAATTTTTATTCAAAAAAGTGTTTTTGAACATGGAGAAGACTTTACCAGTCAGGACAGGGCTTGACATTAACGATCGCCCACTTTGCCAATTGAAGGCTGTGGGCAATCTCAAATGTGTGACTTGTTCACACACTTGCCGACTGAAAGGTTTTTTAGTCCCCTACCGGCAATGTAGAATGGGACTCTTATTTTTTTTTTAATGAAGTGTCTTTATCTGTTAATTCATCAATCTTCTTCATTTTGCTTCGGGTAGAAAATCCTGTATAATATGCAGACGGCAATGTATTAGAATTTCCAATTTTCTTCCTAGTTGGAAGATCTTGGTCTAGTCAAACTCAAGTTTGCCAAAAAAAGGAACACTTTGAACATTTGTCTTAATAAATAATCGTATTACTTTCATTAAGTAATTTTTCATTGTAAAAGTGTTCATGTTTGATCACGGACAGTCCCACATTTTCTTTAAATTATAAAACTGAACTAATTTGTTAGTTAAATCTCGCAAAGTAAAACTTCTTCAGCATGTTCAGTACATGTGTATCAATTCTTCTAATTTGCATATAGCTTTTAACATGTTTAGCAAACCTCAGGGCTCTCACACCCATTTTTGGGACTGGGGCCGGGGGCCTTTGAAATTGGGAAGAATAACCACATTTTCTTAAAATTTGGGAATGTATAAAATAAGTTTGGATGCCTTTGGAAATGAAAATTTTTAACTCATTTTGTTGAATTTTCCATGAAGAGTCAAAGTGGGAAAAATGGTCAAGAAATTGGGAAAAAAAGATACTACTTTGCATTGGGACTGGGGCCCACTATGGGCCCCAAATTAGGCTGATCGAGCCCTGGACTTATATATCCATTAAAATTGTGTTTTAGGATCATACATTCAATTTCATACAGAATTTTGGTGTGCTTTCAATTTATTTCAGGATCGTGGCATACAGTAATTTGCAATAGAATAAACGGAGCTGAACTGTTTCAATTTGCAGGGGGGAGGGTAAGAAAAAATCTATTTACGATAAATCCAGTTTTACATACATTTTTCGTATAATCTTAGGCTAGAACCATCCAATTATCAAGATAACCTGACTTGTTTGTGGTTGCCCACTGCTTAATGTTGAGCAGAAAGATGAAGTGCAAACTCATTTTAAAATGTTGAAGGACTCTTGCCCATGAACAGCTATAAAATTATGGTTTTGTTCTCTTGCCTATTCTCCAATTTTGAAAATAATGTGGGCCCCCCAAAAAATTGTGGGCCCCTGAAATTACAACTTTAGAGGCCCATATGGCGAGTGGTCAGTAAAGTTAATTTCAAGCACTGCAAGATGGAAAATGTGACGGGCTGGGAATCAACCCTCTCTTCTATCTTGGCAGCTCTTATCAACTAAACTAACTGGGCACGATACCCAAATCGTCACAATTCAGAACTAGTGATGAAAAATCGGAACAGTTTAAGGAATCGATTATCGGACACTATCTGAAGCACTGTATCGATTTAAATTTGATTATCGGAACTAGAAACATTAATTTACAGTATTTCTTTTATACCTATGGACAATTTTCAAGAATAAATCAATGAACATGTTTTGTTCTTTCCATAACATGAAATAAAAAATGTTTGATAAAATCATTGACTAGTAGAAATTGGAACAAAGTTCAACACTGTAACTGATTTTATAAGGAAACAAGATGTCTTTGTGAAACACTAAGTCCCTATTATTTGTTTTTATTTAAAATTCAAAATATAGAAAATCTAACATCCAAACACTCAGACTATCCACAGTCCTTTAGGTATGTGAAAAAAAGAGTAAAACATCAACAATTTTCACAACGTTTTCGTATACATGTATAAATAAAACAAAAAGTTTGTTAGATAGACCAGAGTCTTAAATGACTGGGCTATTGGGTTGACCCTTTAGCTCACTCGGTAATGCTCCATGCCAACAATCCCACCTCAGAGCAAGTCCACTTTACTGGCGACAAGGTGAACAATGGCGGTGTCCTCAGTCACACATAGCGGGGACATCACCACCTCCTTCCAAAGGAGATAAGAGTGAAATTAGAACTGCCCTAAAGTGGACAAATTATACCCTGTACTCTTTGTAGTGAATGTGTGTATGAAATATGAAAGGCCTACCATTTATAGTATAAAAGAAATCTGCTTTCAAAAGGAGGGAAGAGTGTTGTGGGATTACGATCCTCTGATAGACCTGAATGTTAAATGACTGGGCTATCAGGTTGACCCTTTTTTCTTCTTCCGTGTGAGTGCATAACCGCTGATTGCGTATTTTCGCACTTTAAATGCATGGTGCTGATGGATCACGAGTGCAGGTAAAATTAACTATTTACATGCAGGTAAAAACAGGTTAAAAAAAACATCTGTCCCTTCTATTTGGCTGTATGTATTGTCTGCAACTGGCTTTTGAAGCACTCCAGTGTGTTGCAGGCAATGGCAGACTGTGGTAGGCTGTTCCAGATGCGAATGGCACCAGGAAAGAAGGAGTATTTATAAGCGGAGGTTCTGGCATAGGGCACAAGGAATTTCTGGTTGTGTCCCCTAATGTTGATGGCTGTAGGGGTAAGGTACGATGTAGGTATGTCTACCAAATTGTTGACTATCCTGTACATCATTATGGCTCTGGCTTGCACCCTTCTCTCCTGTAGGGTCCTCCACTGAAGATGGTCTAGCATAGATGTTACACTGCTTGTTCTGCGATGGTCATGTGTGACAAATCTTGCAGATCTTCTTTGTACCATCTCCAGCTTCCTGGTCATATCTGCTGTATGGGGATCCCAAATTATGCTTCCATACTCCATTAAAGGTCTTACTAATGTTGTGTAGCATAGCTCCTTGGTCTTATTAGGGCAACGACTGATGTTTCGTTGTAAGAAGGCTCTGGTAGAATTAGCCTTCTTGGTTACCATGTCTATATGGGTATCCCAGCTGAGCTTGTGATGAATAGTGACCCCTAGGTATTTTGCGGAGTCAACTTCTTCAAGGTTGTGACCATGGATAGTATATGGCACTCTGATTGGGCTCCTGCGGGTGGTAATGTGCAGTACTTGGCATTTCTGGGGATGGAATTCCATGAGCCAATCCTGTTCCCATTGTTGGAGTGCATCAAGATCATTTTGGAGCTAGGCAGAGTCTTCAGGTGTTCTTATGTCCCTGTATAGAACGCAGTCATCTGCGAACAGCCTTACTGAAGATGAGTTGGTGAGGTACTCTGGTAGGTCGTTGATAAACAGAAGAAAGAGGAGGGGGCCGACCACACTCCCCTGGGGCACCCCGGATTGCACAGGTGCATTTCTGGATGAGTGACCATCCAGGACAACCCTTTGCTCTCTTCCTTCTAGGAAGTCTGTCAACCAACCATGGACTTGACCCCTTACCCCGTAGTGATGAATCTTATGTAGGAGCCTTTTATGTGGGACCTTGTCAAAGGCTTTAGAAAAGTCTAAAAGGATAACGTCTGTTTGTCCCCTTTGATCAATGCTTTTGGCAAGGTCTTGGAGAGTGATTATAAGTTGTGTCTCACAAGACCTACGCTTCCTAAAGCCATGTTGGGCATCTGTTAGTATGCAGTGTCGGTCCAGGTGTCGCATTATGTTGCTGCACACTATGTGCTCCATGGTTTTGCACACCACTGAGGTTAAGGAAACAGGTCTGTAGTTCGCTGGACAACTTTTGGTTCCTTTTTTGTAAATTGGGGCCACATCAGCTTTTTTCCAGTCACTTGGTACTTTACCCTGTTGTAATGATGCCTGGAACAGAGTGGTGAAAACTGGTGCAAGCTCGGATGCAAATTCTTTAAGTATCCTAGTAGATACACCATCAGGACCACTAGCTTTGTGGATGTTGAGACCCATCAGTAGTTTTTTCACTCCCTCCACAGAGACGTGTATATCAGGCATAGATTGGGTCGGTGGCGATTTCATGTCCTTGATGTTGTCAGAGCTCTCTGATGCATTGAAGACTGAGGAAAACTGATCGTTCAAGATGTTAGCCTTCATGGATGGATCTGAGTATGTTATGCCATCTGGAGCCTTCAATGGAGATACTCCGCTGTTTTCCTTACGTTTACTAGTGATGAAACTCCAGAAACGCTTTGGGTTAGATGAGCTCTCGGGTGATATAATATTCATTATATAGTTGTTATATGCCGTTTTACAAGCCGTTTGTGCTTCTTTTTTAAGTTGTTGATAGCGCTGTCGATTCTTAGTAGTCTTGGTCTCTCTTGACTTCCTAAACGCGCGTTTTTTTCTGCGGCACAGCCCTTTCAATTCCTTTGTGATCCATGGTTGACTATATCGAGTAGATGACATTTTCGATGGAACACACTTGTCAAGTACATTATTTAATCTTGACTTTATAGAGGACCACATTTCATCAATATTTGAGGTAAGTAGGTATTCGTTGTTAAACTCGTTTTGGAAGTTGGTAAGATCCTCTTTCATTTGCTCAATATTTGCCCTTTTCCACAGGTGTATTTTTCTCTTTACAGGTTTATTACGGATGGCACAGGCAGATGACTCAGTGAAGACAATATCATGGTCTCCAAGGCCAGGTAGTGGTGAACAGCGGTTAACTAGGCTTGGACGATTGGTCAAAAATAAATCCAAGATGTTGTCGCCTCGTGTTGGAAAGTTCACCTTTTGCTCTAGGTTGTTATCATCAAGCATCTCAATAAATCTATTATTGATGGTTGTTGAGTTGTTATTACCCTTAATTGAAGAGGTTTCCCATGTTATATCAGGGAGGTTGAAGTCCCCTCCAATCCATGTGACAGCTCCTTTATGACTATTCATGATATGGTCCACTGTACTGCATACCCTCTCCATGTATTCCTCACCACTGCTTGGAGGGCGGTACACTGCTCCAATCACCAGTGATAATCCTTTGCTAAGTGATAATTTGGCAAAAATAGCTTCACATTTGAGGTTTGATGGCAGTTCTATTTTATCAATGACATAGATCGATTTGATTGCTAGAAGAACACCACCATATCCATCTGTTCTATCTTCTCTCAGTACCTCATAGTTTGGTGGAAATAACTCACTGCTATGTATATTACTTTGTAACCATGTCTCTGTCCCAATGATGACGTCAGGGTCCGAGGAGTCTATAAGATTGTTCAGTTCCTCTTTTTTGTTTCGAATGCTTTGAAAATTGATGTTTAGGATTTTCATTGTTGGTTTATGATTAATAAATATCTGTTGATTGTCAGATTTTGGAGATGAGCTGGAAATAGGGGGCCCAGGACTAGAAACATTTACAGCATCACTCAATGTATCTAATGAATCAAAAGAGTTAGTTGAATTGACAATGAACGACTCAAATAAGCTGGTGTGAAAGTTTGGCATACCACAATTTACACAATGCCATGAGATGTTGTTTAGGGCCATATATACTGGTGTGGACATGTGCATACATTCAGCATGGTACCATTTCTGACAGTCATCACAGGCAACTCCTTTCTGTTTCCATGTCACAGCTTTGTTACAGATCTGACAGGGATATTTAGGTTGCCGGGGGCCTGGGTTTGATTCAATATCTGATGCATTAAGTATTAGAGCTAGAGAAATGTATAAGAGGGCATGGTTCTTGCTCCTTTTACCCGACGTGTAAGGACAGAATTTCCTCTGATTACTCCAACCCATACTAACACTGCACTTTAACAGTTTGTGTACACTAGTCTCAGTGGTAACTTGGGAGGTAAGATTCACACATGGGTTTTCAGCGATGCACAGAAAACTTACCACGGTAGAAAGAAACAGAATATGATTCAGACACATTTTTGTTTACAAACACAGCTGTTCGGTTTTACCGGAAGTCCATTGTTTACATTGGTGATACAGTCAAAGAGTGTGGGAGAATAGTAAAGGCCGAAAATCGGGTGTAATAGTTTTCCTATAGCTTCTACAAGATCAGATGATCCGACCAAGTAGGAATCGGTGTTTCAACAATCGTGAAATTCGCTAATCTTCGTATTTTTTAGGCTCTGTGCAAAGCGGGATCCATCAGCTCCACGCATGCGCATTTGGTAATGCTCTGGCATTCCACCCAACGATCCTGGTTCCATATCGGCTCGGAGCAATTTTAATTTATTAGCCTGCCTGCAGATTTCTTCCAGCTCGGTCGATGGTGCAGAAATCCACGTCGGCTATGGGAATTATCTATGGGTGGGGTAATTTAAAAGACTGTTAATCGATTCTCGAAATCATTATCGATTGTCGCCCACTTTGACATTTCAACGACAATATAAGCTTCTTGATTTGAAATATTAGTGCCAGTAGCTTCAGCTGTACTAGATATGCCAAATAGTTGTCTGTTTCATTAAGCTATATAAACGAGGTTAAAAGTATGACGGTACCTTCCCCTCATTTCTGTAAGAAAGCTCAATGACACGAGATACTATTGCAACTTATGAACATTATCAGAGGAAATATGAGCTAATTTATTTGACCTAGTTCATCCAGTAACAGTTTGGGTTATGGAAAATGTGTCAGAGAATACTGAACAATTGTTTCGCAACATTGTTAACCCTCTCTTACCTAGAATAAGACAATAATAAACAAAATCGAGCGATTCTTTGGCAAAACAAAATACTGACACATTTTTTTTCCTCAGAAAGTACCCATGTTTATGTTTTGACAAGTGTTTTTCTCCGGTGAAATTTCGTAAATTATACTTGTCAATCCTTTAGCATAATCCTATTTCAAGTTTCGTTCCATACATCACGATATATAGACACTTTTTGAAAGTGTCAAGGCTTGAAATAAAGTTTAGAAAGTTCTTTTACCTTACTGCACAGAATGGCGGCCATATTATGTGACGTCATTTTGTTGTGTATTCAATACATTTCACACCAGGGTTAGCGAAAAGTCGGTCAAAGAGCGGTAAATCTAACATTTGCACAACTTGTAGATTCGAGACATGGATTTATTGGACTTTTTAAATATTTTTATATTCTTTTTTTTATCTGTTTTTTTTTAATGCAGAAATCACAATTCAATACTGAAAGGAAAAGTCGAATACAGTGGCGAATTTAGAGAGGGCAGCCCCCCTCTTTCAACCCAAAGTTTAGGCATTCCACTTCTGACTGACTGAAGGAATTTCAACGATTTTATTTTTTTATTCACAATTTATAGGCATTTGTAGATAACATATAATTCAATTTTTAGTATGCCTTTTCAAAAGAGAAAAGTTAGAGCAGATAGACATACACACCCTTTCATACACTCCTATACAAAAAAAAAAAAAAACCACCACAAAACAAAAAACAAAAAACAAAAACAAAAACAAAAGCAAAAATACAGAAAAAATACACACACAATAGACAAAATAGTGTCACATGAAAACATTACTATATTACCAGTATATATAGAAGGTTGTATAAAACAGTTGATATAATATAGTTTATAAATGTTTTACATTCTTGCCACGAACTCTTATCTTAGGAAAATAAACATCATTTCATCCGATTTATGTTCATTATGTAATATTGAAATTGAAACTATCAGTCATATCTTTTTATATTGTTCTTGTGCTTTACCTATTTGGAATGCATTCAGTCTTCTTATCTACAATAAAACTTCAAAAAGAATAGGTTTCAATATTGAGAATGTTATATTCGGAGAAGAGTCAAATATCAAGAACATTGCTATTAATTTTATAATTCTCAATGCAAAAGAATGTATTTTTAAATGCTTTCAGAAAAAGAAACATCCATCTCTGCATGAATTACTGGTGCATCTTAAATTTAAGATTGATGTTGAAAAATGTGTCGCTTTTGGAAAACAAAAAAGTAGAAAATTTAATGAAATCTGGGGAGAATGGTTACATGTATTTGATTAATTTCAACGATTTTATGAAAACAGTATTAAATCATAGATCATTTTACAAAGAAAAAACAATAGGTCCGTGATGAAAATCAAAACTTTTGCTTATGCGAAAACAGGGTAAAAATATTTGATATTTGTCGTTAAACATAGCACATTTTTAACCAAATTCACAGATCATTTAAAATTTTCTCGATTTTACACAAAAATTACGTAAATCTTCTAAGTTGTGGTAAAAATATCAGAGATACCTAAATATCAACGATTCTTCCAAAAGTATAGTAAAATGTGCTCCAGAGAAAGACTTTTCAACATATTGAAGAAAAAGTATATATCCGTGTTGAAGTAAGAGAGAACAAACGCTCAAGAATATTGCCATTTTGTGGTTTTCTTGAAAAAGTGTCAGCGTGGTAAAATTTGCATTAATTTGGGTGGAATTTTAACAATTTACAATTTTTCGTTATCCATCAGCAGTACCTTATTATAAAACAGTTTTTAAAAGTCAATAATATTCCATACGTAAAACGAAATTCATCGGTTATTGCTTACGTCATCCTCGAAATTTAATTTTCTCGTAATTACGACTTTAAGATTATTTTTATCTGTGATACTAAAATTTAATCGGCTAAGCCGCTTTCGTAATGAAAGCCTCCAGAGCGAGAAATTAGAATATATCAATCAGAATCAATCCTCCACCCTCTTGAAAACCTCCGATTTTTTTGGTTTTGTTTTATGTTTTACTCGTCAGTATTTATGTTAATAAAAGTTTCTTTTAAATTGGACTTCGCCCTCCCCCTTTTCTGAAATACTAGATTCGCCACTGGCCCTACAAATTCATTCAAATAGTTCATTGAGAAATAAAATTTTGCGGCGGGATTAATTTTTTGCCGCTTAGTTTCACCAAGGATTATAAACAATTAGTTAGTTACATCCTTAATTAGTTCCACGATGTGGTGTAAAATCACTTTTATTATAATATTAAAGTATCCTCTTTAAGGGGTAACGAGTGTCTGCTTGTATAAATGACAGAAAAAAAAAAAAAAATCTGAATATTTTTTTTCAGTTATTTGTTATTATTTACTGAAAATATGAGTGATTTTGAAGCATATGACAGTAATTTTGATACACCTTTCCTTCAAAACTTCATCAGAAACTGATATTGAAGATGATGACAGTCTCATGAGACAATGCACAAAATTTTTACACCTAATAGAAATCTCAAAAATTTACTGTTGCAGAATATTTTTGGGGGGATGCAACTTATGTAATATTCATGTACTGGGACATAAAAAGTAGAAAAAAGCATGAAACACTGAGGTATCCATCAATACTTTTATGTTACAGCTCGGCAAATCTGATCAGCTTCAAAGTTTCAAATATAAAAGTTGCAAGAGTTATCTTTCCTGTATAATATATTCCTGTGAAGTAAAGGCAATTATTTCCCTCTCATTTTCGAATAAAACCCTGATCCTTTTTAGAATTTTTTAGACTCTCTAAATGAACGTAATTAGATTTTCTTTCCAAGGCGGGGGGGGGGGGGGGTCCAAGCAAATGAGGGGGATGTTCTCTAACCTATTGTTGTTATAAAATTTATACGAAAAGACGAGAAAAATCAGCCAAATAAAACTAAATTTAAGGTAAGGGGAATACAATCTTAAGGAAATCATCGGGAAAAAGAATAAGTACTGACGATTTCCACTGATCCAGAGCACCAGACCTGATAAAAACTTATTATGCTATATCAAAAAATAGATGCCCTAGTCTTTTGAGTGAATATTCCAATTATTACGCGATCAAGTCATTTGGATTTCATCCACAATGTTTAAAAAAAAGGTGTGCGTGCATTCCCGCGTTGAACTAGTAAAGGGCGAATATTTCCAGTGCGAAAACGTTTTGGTTTGAGTCAAACGCAACCTTTTTATGTATCTCTTTGTTAAAGAGTTCCGATAATTTGTAAAATTTGACCCTGACTTTAACGGGGAAAACAGTTAAACACGGATTGAAACGAAGTAATTGACTGTGCGAGTTAGCTCGCTTACCAGCCACTCGTTACCCCTTAAGGTATTCAATGGGTAATGAGCAGTATTCAATGCACCGTAATCAATGCATACTTATAATGTAAAAATTAATTGAAAAAAACTGACCAATTTAGAAGAAACGACCAACCGAATGGCTACATGTGTCCTCGGGGACTCCTGGTCCACCAGCAGCGAGATTCTGTGCAGCAGTTGCAGAGAAGTCGAAAATATATCAGCCAATCAGAGCCCTCGACAGTCATATTTGGTGACCGATTTGCACGAAAAACACTAACTTGGTAGAGGACATTTAGTACTTGCTTCCTGTAAGATTTTTATGAAATTCTACGCAGCGGTTGCAGAGGAGAAGTTGAAAATGCGTCAGCCAATCAGAGCCCTCGGCGGCCATATTTGTTGAAATTCCGGAAAATCAGTTTCAGAGCCCTTGGTGGTCAAATTTGTTGACCGATCGGCACAAAAAAACAAAAACTTGGTAGAGAACCTTCAGTAATTGCTTCCTGTGAGTTTGGTGAAATTCTGTGCAGCGGTTCCAAAGGAGAAGTCGAAAATGCGCCAGCCAATCAGAGCCCTCGACAGCCATATTTGTTTCAAAACACAAACTCGTTATATATAGGCCCTTGAGTACTTGCTTCCTGTAAGGTTTCGTGAAATTCTATGCAGCGGTTGCAGAGGAGAAGTGGAAAATTTAAAATGTTTACGCCGGACGGACGGGCGGACGGACGCTGGACGGACGACGAACAGCGCGCTATGACAAAAGCTCACTTGAGCTTCGCCAAGGTGAGTCAAAAGAACGGATAAAATATAGCGACACCACCTACGATAGAAATTGATAAGAGTTGGAGCCAGTTGTTTGTTTTGTTTAGTTGTTTTCATGATTTCTACTGGTTATTTCATTTTTAGCTCTACTGGTCTCTGACCAGTCGAGCTTATGCGATGCCCCGTCGTCCGGCGTCCGTCCGTCTGTCCGTCCGTCCGTCCGTCCGTAAACAGTTCTTGTGCTCGCAACTCCTCTGAAACCATAGTAGATAGAAAGTTACTTCTTTTTGCATCCTACTTGGTATGTGGTCTAGTTGTGCACCTGACATTTGGTTTCAGCCCCTGACCCCCAGGGTCTTAGAAAATGGGTGTGGTCATTTTCACCTATATAACTCTATGTAATCTTGTGCACACAACTCCTCTGACACTATAAATGATGGAGACTTAATTCTTTTTGCAATATAATGGGTCTGTGGTGTAGTTGTGCAGCTGATATTTTGTTTGAGCCCCTGACCCCCAGGGTCTTAGAAAATGGGTGTGGTCATTTTCACCTATATAACTATGTAATCTTGTGCTCGCAACTCCTCTGACACTATAAATGATGGAGACTTAATTCTTTTTGCAATATAATGGGTCTGTGGTCTAGTTGTGCACCTGATATTTTGTTTGAGCCCCTGACCCCCAGGGTCTTAAAAAATGGGTGTGGTTATTTTCACCTATATAACTCTATGTAATCTTGTGCTCGCAACTCCTCTGACACTTTAAATGATGGAGACTTTTTTTTCGCAATATGATGAGTCTGTGGTTTAGTTGTGTACCTGATATTTTGTTTGAGCGCCTGACCCCCAGGGTCTTAGAAAATGGGTGTGGTCATTTTCACCTATATAACTCTATGTAATCTTGTGCTCGCAACTCCACAGACACTATAATTGATGGAGACTTAATTCTTTTTGCAATATGATGGGTCTGTGGTTTAGTTGTGCACCTGATATTTTGTTTGAGCCCCTGACCCCCAGGGTCTTAGAAAATGGGTGTGGTCATTTTTACCTACATAACTCTATGTAATCTTGTGCTGGCAACTCCTCTATCACTATTAATGATGGAAACTTAATTCTTTTTGCAATATGATGGGTCTGTGGTCTAATTATGCACCTGATATTTTGTTTGAGCCCCTGACCCCCAGGGTCTTTGGAAATGGGTGTGGTCATTTTCACCTGTATAACTCTATGTAATCTTGTGCTCGCAACTCCTCTGACACTATAAATGGTGGAGACTTAATTCTTTTTGCAATATAATGGGTCTGTGGTCTAGTTGTGCACCTGATATTTTGTTTGAGCCCCTGACCCCCAGGGTCTTAGAAAATGGGTGTGGTCATTTTCACCTATATAACTCTATGTAATCTTGTGCTCACAACTCCTCTGACACTATAAATGATGGAGACTTAATTCTTTTTTGCAATATGATGGGTCTGTTGTCTAGTTGTGCACCTAATATTTTGTTTGAGCCCCTGACCCCTAGGGTCTTAGAAAATGGGTGTGGTCATTTTCACCTGTATAACTCTATGTAATCTTGTGCTCGCAACTCCACAGACACTTTAATTGATGGAGACTTAATTCTTGCAATATGATGGGTCTGTGGTCTAGTTGTGCACCTGATATTTTGTTTGAACCCCTGACCCCCAGGGTCTTAGAAAATGGGTGTGGTCATTTTTACCTATATAACTCTATGAAATCTTGTGCTGGCAACTCCTCTAACACTATTAATGATGGAAACTTAATTCTTTTTGCAATATGATGGGTCTGTGGTCTAGTTGTGCACCTGATATTTTGTTTGAGCCCTTGACCCCAAGGGTCTTTGGAAATGGGTGTGGTCTATTTCACCTATATAACTCTGTGTAATCTTGTGCTCACAACTTCTCTGACACTATAAATGACGGAGACTTTTTTTTTCGCAATATGATGAGTCTATGGTTTAGTTGTGTACCTGATATTTTGTTTGAGCGCCTGACCCCCAGGGTCTTAAAAAATGGGTGTGGTCATTTTCACCTTTATAACTCTATGTAATCTTGTGCTCGCAACTCCTCTGACACTTTAAATGATGGAGACTTAAGGTTAGGAAATAAGTGTAAAAAGTCATGAAAAAATAAGGTATTACATGAAATAACTGCATGGTCAATTTCAGAAATTACATGCAATGTCTAATCGAAACAGGGATTACACGAAATCCCTAAATTTCAGGAATTACATGAAATCACTGATTACGTTTATTCACTGTTACATATATGTACAGTGGTGATCGCGGGAGATTGCACACTTTTACCGAAGTTTCCGAGGCTTAACCTAAGTTTCCGAATTTCGGAAAAATCCTACCTAAGTTTCCGAATCCTAACTTTACGAAAATTACCGCTTTGACCGAAGTTTCCGAATTATAAAAATTCGGTAGGAAATTTAGGGTAAACCGTGAAAGTTAGGTATTTTAGTTAGGTTTTTTAGGAAAAAGCGTAATATTTCGGTGTTTTCGGGGTAATGGTAGTTTTAAGATTGATTTCAACAAAACGAAATTTCCATTATGTAAACAAAAGGAATGCAACATGAGTTCGGGAATTCATGTGTATGCTGGGGTAATTGAGAAGGGGGGTATATCCCTTGAAAATTTCCAAACATAGTCATATACTATTTTATTGGCAATTTGCAAAACTAGGGACCTTTTTTTCTTAAATAAATACACTCATGCTGTTATAACTCTTCCCCTCCCCTGATTGTCTAGATTAATTCGCACATACATCGGTCAAATTTGGTATTGAATAAGTCACAGGGGCCGTAGCCAGTTTTTTTTTATTTCCATGAAATCATTCTGCCATCAAAATCCACCCCTCCCCCTTTCCTTCGCTACATTTAATCAGCTATGTACAACGATTTTCCACAGATTCTATATGAAAGATATATGGAATCTGCGGAAAATCGCTGTACGTTAATTAGGTAGCTGATTAAATGGAAAGAGGGACACGTCATTAAAAAAATACCTTGCTTCGGCCCCCTGTGTACAATAAATGAAAAAATAAAAAATAAAGAAAAGATCCGATATTAGAAAAGTATTATAAGAAAAGATCGTTGAACTAAAGAAAATATCTCATCTAAGAAAAGATCGTTGAATATAAACAATTCGAATTTCCTCTGATCGACGAAGTTGTACTTTTCGCAGTGGAAACACTTCGGCATTTTCAAAAATTCTTAGAGATTTTTTAATTTCAAATTGAGAAAACTAATAATATTACAAAAGACAATAAGTAATATATAATATTCCTAAATAAAAAAAACCGATTTTACACTGTGTACCGACTATAAACCGAGCTAATGATCGAACTTGTTTCCAATTTCAGGCAAGTTCTATGTGTGTTTTTTTTTATAATTCCTCATTGTGTGTTTGTGTGTGTGTGCTTTTTTTTTTTTTTTTTTTTTTGATTTTCTAGAATTTCAGCTGTCCTTAGCCGGGGACGTATATCGATCCCTGTCGTGGCTTTTGAAAATAACAGCATTTTGTACAATGGAGAGGCGTGGAGGGTTTTGTTGTTGTTTTTTGATGGAGACCCTCGATCAGGGCCCGATTTTTTTCTGTTCTTTAGCGGATGCATGACCAAAGACAATTCAGCAGACCCTTCGGGCTAGATTCTTTTTGGGGAGGTGCAAACTTTCTGGACATTTTTCTTGGGGAGGGTGCAATCTTCCTACCCCTCCCCTCATAAAAATCATTTGGGGTTCCTTTGTCCTTCTCAATATTTTATAATTTGTTAGACCATTCTGTTAAAATTCTTGTCTAACTACCATTACATGTACAACTCTATATCTAACAAATTCTTTCTAAAATGTTCTCAATCTTATGACAGCCCTTTTCACTAATTGTGATAGGCAGAATGAAAAATGCATGTGGCCGGTCCGGGAATCAAACCGAGGCTATGGAGGCAGACGCTCTTAGCAACTGAGCTAACCAAGCACGATAACATTACCGTCACACACTATTTATATTTTTTTACAAGTCCCGAGATACAAATATGTTGCCGGACTCTGTCCGAAAACCTGTGATTGTCTGCAATCTTGAGGTAAATACTCCTATGCAAGATCTGTCATAAAGGAGTAAATTATACCCAACTATTCATTCAAAGTATTCATACTGAATCTTCTACACAGTTTCATAAAAAAGTATATTATGACCTTGACCTCTTACCTCTATTTAAGAGCATAATACACCCTTGGGTCCTAAGAGATAATTATGTTAAATGTTTTTGAAAACCATGTAGAGGGGAAAAAGTTTTGTCACAAAGTTTTGCCAAGAAAGTCTATTGTTACCTTGACCTCCGATCTAGATTCAGGTCATTAAAAAAACCTCGAGTGCTATGTATACGTAACAATTCTGCAAACAACACAATAAAATTGATAACCAGGAGGACCGGAAACTGATTTGTTCAAGGAGAGGGCAAGTTGCACGTTGCAGATTGACCCTCAATATGTGACTTTGATTTTGAAGTTAACCTTGACATATACTGAATAACAGACATTGGATAAAGTTTTCGGCATATATGCATGTTGTATTTGCTTTGCAGTGTAAAGTAGAAATCAAAAGGAAGTGTAACATAATGAACCGATGAGCATGATCATGTATAAACTGATATTCAAATAAGTGATCTAATGATTCTAATCACATCGTCAATATAAATTTACATGTGTAAACATGATCTATAGACCTTTGGCTGATCAACTTCTGTAAATGCTAAGTTGGTAATTTTGCATTTTGTGCTGACATGTTTGTGTATATACATTTTTGCAAAGATTTTTAACCCTTTCAATTTCATTGACATTGTACATGTAATTATTATAGCTTATTTAGCTCAAGTATAATGTGGGTCAATATTCAACACCTTCTAGGTCAAGAAGGTATAGCTAAAAAAATTAACATTAGATACCAAAACCCAGTTGCTTTACAATTTATTTCCTTTCTTGCAGCTGATGAAGAACATGTAAAATACTATCAATCTGACAATAAGAAATTTACAACTGAAACTGTCAAAAGACAGCAAGTGTGA
The DNA here is from genome assembly GCA_028142955.1 of Pinctada fucata. NCBI lineage: Eukaryota > Metazoa > Mollusca > Bivalvia > Pterioida > Pteriidae > Pinctada > Pinctada fucata. Next base: position 30,316,950 of record AP027115.1, read on the forward strand.
ATGGCGTAGATGGTAAATTACTGTCTACATTTGAGTACAAGAATAACACGGTTCAAGAACAGGTATGTCATCTGTCACATGTTTGACCCTAAAACATTGCCTTGACCTTGAAAATGACCTTGAGCTAGACTATAGCCTCTAACCATACTTCATTCTGATGCATATCAATTAGCTATAGATAATGTAGCCATACATATATGATCATGTATCTTCAATGAACATCCCCCTCCCTTTTCACTTAAGTTCACAACTATGTGACACATGATCTAAAACCCTGTGACATATATCATAGGGATGGTACAATACTCTGATTCATCAATGTATCACAATATTTTTTTTTTTTGAGATCCAAGTATCGATATATCCAAACATACCAAAGTTAAAATTTACAAAAAAAATATTTATTGAATTTTCTGGATTTTTGTCCCCCACGCCAAAAACAAAAATAACTTTCAGAGAAAATGAAAGTACATGTAACATTTGGAGAAAGTGAAATATGGCTACGGGGAAGTGGATTAAGTTAGAAATGCCAAATACAGCACAAGATTGGTGAGGTAAACATTTGGTTTCCTGGTTTATGAAGTACATGTTATAGGAATCGGGAAAATTCTGGTCAGAATGCTAGTATTGAATACATATAACCTGTTGAATGAAAAAAAGCTACTTATATATGATGAATATAAATAGTATCAAATAGGATTTTGAGAAGATTTTATCAATTTACTTAGTACTGCGATACATATCATATCTGTTATCAGGTATCATGATACGTATCGGAATCGGCTGGGTGCAGTATTGTCCCTGCCCTAATATATCACATGCTGATTTCTTGATTTATACAATGTTTCAAAACCTTTTGATGAAAAATAAATGAAATTTTAAAATTTTTAACTAAAAATGCTTCGTAATGATCTTTGACCTTGAAAGTGACCTTGACCTGCTGAGTCTCATCATGCTTTACTATCTCTGCAAGTTTAAAAAAAATGTTTGATGTATATCAAGTAAGTTACAGACAAATATGTGACAGACTGACAAACAGACAGACAGTCAGAGACAGATGAACAAACAGCCTAACAAAGTGATTTTTTATATGGCGACATTAAATTTCTCAATCTGAGTAAATCAGAAACCACATGTTTTTGCCATTCCATATACATGTATTACATGCCATATAAATATGTTAATTTTTCTTCATCTTGTCTTGATTCTGGTTCCAAGATACACAAATTATGAAGGAAGGAAGCTATGCCACACCAATCGATGATCACTCACTTCTGTTTGACCTTGTTGTATGTGTTGACTCTCATTATCCTGAAATAATACAAGTTCAACTTTTAAATGAAATAGAAAAAAAATGTGATGATAACAAACATCTAAATTACATCATCTAACAATAAATAATAAAGTTAAATTCCTATCATTACCATACAGATATCATTGTATAGTTCTCACTTTAATAGTCGTAAATTATATGGTTATATGGTAGAGGAATGTAATAATGCAATTATATTTATAAACAATTCTAATATGACTTGATTCTTTTTCCCTATTAAGACAACAGACGCGAGCCGGGCTCTATTCTCCAATATAGGCCCTATAGCGATAAGCCACGCCTACCCATTTTCTGAAAACAGATAAACCGGCAGGCACTGGTTTTTACCAAGAATCGATTTTGTCGTCTGTGTTTCATTGATCTAAGTTTGGTCATCATTAGAATAGAAATAAAAAATGACAAGCTGGGCTCTATTGTCTCATAATGCCCTCGCGTCCTCAGCCAATCATATTTATCACCTCGCTGCTGACGCGGCTCGGTAATAAATGTGATTGGCTGAGGACGCTCGGGCATTATGAGACAATAGAGCCCGGCTTGTCATTTTTTATTTCTTAAATAAAACACTGCTGAAGACAGTGTGGCTGGATTGCAAAGTAAGTTTTTGTCACTAACTGGGTCAAGGTCAGGTCAAATGTTACTGCATAAATTGAAAGGATTTGTCAGAGGCAACCAATAAGTATAACATTATGTTTCTACTATGTATATAGCCCCTGAGATTTGGTTCAATCAGAAACTTCAGCAAAATCATTCACTAGGTCAAAGCCCTAAGTCAAGGTCACTAGGTCAAATGTTACGAGATAAATTGAAAGGTCTTGCCAAAGGCAAGCTACTAGGGCTGAGTGTCGCAGGTCAAATTTATATTGCGATATATTGCGATATTTAGGAAAATATTGTAATATATTGCAATATTTTATAACATTGATATTCCTTATCTTTTTCATTTTCCTACTTCAATTTTGCTTTCAAAATTTTATTGAAAAAATCTGAAAATGTTTCCATATAGAGAATAAGTGTCATAATTTGTGTCTTGTTAAGGGTATGCAAAACACAGCAAGTGCATTTATTATCGTAGATGTAATGCGCGTTAACGCAAACTTGCTGTGTGTCGCAAGAATGTGATAATTCTGCCTGCTAGGACAATGGCAGACACTCGTGGACATACAGACAGTGCAAAAAGTCACTCAAAAACTTACTACTCTAATTGAATAAATAAGAGGAAAGGCTCACATCCGTGAATTTCAAACACAACAACGTTGTACTTTTAACAATCTGCCAATCATGAACTAGATACTTGCTAAGAATCGAGCTAATATGTTCACGTCTTTCTTGCAAATTGGTATAACAAAATAAATGATTATTTACTTTTGTCTTTGACCTGTGCAGTGTGTTGACGTAAGGTCAAACAGGTGTCAGGCTGTGTAGCATAGTACGGACACTTCGTCTTGTTTAAAAATGGCTAGACAGAAAATTGTACAATTTAAATGACCCTAGCTGTATTTTGAGTAGTAATTCACGTTCGCTAATTATTTTCAAAGAAACAACATGAAAATATGAATATAAAAATACCGTCAAAAACCAGTTTTTGAAAACAAATACCGTGGTACGTATTGCGAAGCCTCGTATCGCAATATACCGGTACCATGATAAAACCGCTCAGCCCTACAACCTACATGTATAACATAAAGTTTCTACTGCATAAATATCCTTAGATTTTGCTTTAACGAGAAACTTCAACCAAAATCTTTAACTATGTCAAAGTCCAAGTTCAAGGTAAAGTTTCTTAGATTATGCTTTAACCAGAAACTTTAACCGAAATGTTGACAATGGATGACATACAGACGGATAGACAGACAGGCGGACATGGTCAATTTATAATAAAGACTGGAATTGCTTTGCAATCAAGCCAAATACGTTTTAGATGGGGGCAATTTCAATGTCTAGCTTGTCTTCGGGCCAGTGGTTGAATTTTTTTGAAAAGACTGGTGGACAGTGATTTAAATCATGATCTCTTAATTTTGTTATTCAGGCACAAACCGTTCTAATATGCTGCTATTTACTGATAGTCCTAACCCCAGTAAGGATCTATCTATCAGTCAAATATTATACTGCTGTTGACTTACTCGAGTAAGGACTATCGGTCAACAGTACATTGTAGCACAATAACCGTTATATTACACTGCCGTTGACTGATTGTCCCTACCTGAGTAAGGATTATCAGTCAACAGCAGCATAATAACGGTCCGAGCCCGAATCACAAAACAAAATAGATATTATACATCATCAGATCATTTTACATGTACTACATGTACTAACCTACCGTTGAATTTCCAGAATACTGGGCCAGTGCAATCCGTACGTCAATCGTTGATTATTGGATTAAATGCAGTGGCTCTGACAGTAGTTTGCGATTCCTTCATTATGTTTGGACCATGTTTGTTGTTGTTTTTGATACGTACTATATACATCCGTGGTACCATTCATCAGTACATGTACATGCATGCAACAATTCAACCATGCACATCTTGCAGATTCTTGGATACCTTGCTGTCAGTGCAGACATTTTACCAGTCTGTTCTTCAGTGTGTAACGCGGCTATGATCATTCTTCATCAAATTCCTGACTGTTTCGTGCATTTCATCAAGGGAGAAATATAAAACATCAAGTTTTACTGCAACAAAAATTCGATCGTAGTAATGTTTTGAAACCGAAAGTAGACCTAGAGCATTCCGAATCCGACAAAATGCAGAGGTTCCAATATACAGTTTTAGTTTCGTATTCGAAGAAATGGCCAGGGACGATTTTTTTATTTCTAAGTGTTGAGACTTGAATTTTTTGTAGTAGGCACAGTTAATGAAAAAACTTGGAATTTTGGGGTTTATATGAGTTTGGAAGGATGTAAAGAAGAGAACTAGACATCAATTTTAGCCATTGGTCCATATAGTATACAGCGATAGGAGACAAAGGCGAAGCGAGTACCGCGCGTCCTGGGCTCCTGATGCCGGTAGTGCCGGAGGGGTGTTTCGCACTCTTCCGGATATATCTGAAAATCCAGGTGTTGAAAATTCAAATAATTTTTCATGATAAAAGCTACTGATGTTCTCTTTCAATTCAGTATTAAATGATGTAGATAATGTTTTGAGAACAATGCTGTATTGACCTCACTATTTGGGCTACTGCATCCATTGAACGCATGCGCTCGACTGCCATTTTCACATCGTTCGATACTGATTTACGATTAAACAGTAAATCTGGATGCAATGATTTTCACATGTTTTGTAGGTCTAGATGTATTGATTGTACTAAGGTCTGGTTCATAAAGTTATGTAGAATACTTTAAAAGTCTAATGACTTCAACTTAAGCATGACGGGCATACTTTTTGCGCTTTCGGAACAGTGCGCGAAAACTGTATATTGGAACCATATACGCACATATGCTCGTCAGCTCAAACTTTCATATTTGGTTGCTATGGTAACCATCTATATCATAAAAAGGTCTTGACTCTGCTGTTTCTTAAAACATAAATATAGGCATGTATATTTGAAAAATAAAAAAAATTTGATTGTTATGAAAATTGATGCTGCTCCAGTTATAGTGCATTTATGCAGAAAAAAGACTGTTGAGTCTGTGACACCATTGTGGATATGGTACATCTTTACAATACAGGTAAAAGGTTTACATAGACTTGAAAGGTATCAAAATATTCTGAAAATGTTAAAGTATATCATTTGTTTTAAATTTACCAAAATATGGTTACCATAGCAACCAATATCCAATCATAATATCAAAGCTTACATGGACATTTCAATTGTTTGCAGTAAAGCGTTATTGTATATACTGAGCTTCCGAGTGACAAAAATATGTCGTTACGACAAAAAAGTTTGTTGTAACCATGTCAACAGTCTTATAAGAATGACATTTAGCCTTTATTCTATCTTTTAATGTACCATTTGAGTCCTTCAGCATTACAAATAGCACCTATTGATCACATATATGCTTCATATTATAGCCATATAGTGTTACATAGGGGACAATGCTTGACAGTATCATGGGACCTTTGACGGAGTGTCGCTACAAAAGTATAGTGCGTAACGCAAAATATATGGTATCGCAAGATGCGAAAGAGCGTAAAGATTCATATGAACACAAAACTTTTATCGGATAAGAAAAAAAATTTATCCTTTAGGTTCCAATATACAGTTTTAGTTTCGTATTCGAAGAAATGGCCAGGGACGATTTTTTTATTTCTAAGTGTTGAGACTTGAATTTTTTGTAGTAGGCACAGTTAATGAAAAAACTTGGAATTTTGGGGTTTATATGAGTTTGGAAGGATGTAAAGAAGAGAACTAGACATCAATTTTAGCCATTGGTCCATATAGTATACAGCGATAGGAGACAAAGGCGAAGCGAGTACCGCGCGTCCTGGGCTCCTGATGCCGGTAGTGCCGGAGGGGTGTTTCGCACTCTTCCGGATATATCTGAAAATCCAGGTGTTGAAAATTCAAATAATTTTTCATGATAAAAGCTACTGATGTTCTCTTTCAATTCAGTATTAAATGATGTAGATAATGTTTTGAGAACAATGCTGTATTGACCTCACTATTTGGGCTACTGCATCCATTGAACGCATGCGCTCGACTGCCATTTTCACATCGTTCGATACTGATTTACGATTAAACAGTAAATCTGGATGCAATGATTTTCACATGTTTTGTAGGTCTAGATGTATTGATTGTACTAAGGTCTGGTTCATAAAGTTATGTAGAATACTTTAAAAGTCTAATGACTTCAACTTAAGCATGACGGGCATACTTTTTGCGCTTTCGGAACAGTGCGCGAAAACTGTATATTGGAACCATATACGCACATATGCTCGTCAGCTCAAACTTTCATATTTGGTTGCTATGGTAACCATCTATATCATAAAAAGGTCTTGACTCTGCTGTTTCTTAAAACATAAATATAGGCATGTATATTTGAAAAATAAAAAAAATTTGATTGTTATGAAAATTGATGCTGCTCCAGTTATAGTGCATTTATGCAGAAAAAAGACTGTTGAGTCTGTGACACCATTGTGGATATGGTACATCTTTACAATACAGGTAAAAGGTTTACATAGACTTGAAAGGTATCAAAATATTCTGAAAATGTTAAAGTATATCATTTGTTTTAAATTTACCAAAATATGGTTACCATAGCAACCAATATCCAATCATAATATCAAAGCTTACATGGACATTTCAATTGTTTGCAGTAAAGCGTTATTGTATATACTGAGCTTCCGAGTGACAAAAATATGTCGTTACGACAAAAAAGTTTGTTGTAACCATGTCAACAGTCTTATAAGAATGACATTTAGCCTTTATTCTATCTTTTAATGTACCATTTGAGTCCTTCAGCATTACAAATAGCACCTATTGATCACATATATGCTTCATATTATAGCCATATAGTGTTACATAGGGGACAATGCTTGACAGTATCATGGGACCTTTGACGGAGTGTCGCTACAAAAGTATAGTGCGTAACGCAAAATATATGGTATCGCAAGATGCGAAAGAGCGTAAAGATTCATATGAACACAAAACTTTTATCGGATAAGAAAAAAAATTTATCCTTTAGGTTCCAATATACAGTTTTAGTTTCGTATTCGAAGAAATGGCCAGGGACGATTTTTTTATTTCTAAGTGTTGAGACTTGAATTTTTTGTAGTAGGCACAGTTAATGAAAAAACTTGGAATTTTGGGGTTTATATGAGTTTGGAAGGATGTAAAGAAGAGAACTAGACATCAATTTTAGCCATTGGTCCATATAGTATACAGCGATAGGAGACAAAGGCGAAGCGAGTACCGCGCGTCCTGGGCTCCTGATGCCGGTAGTGCCGGAGGGGTGTTTCGCACTCTTCCGGATATATCTGAAAATCCAGGTGTTGAAAATTCAAATAATTTTTCATGATAAAAGCTACTGATGTTCTCTTTCAATTCAGTATTAAATGATGTAGATAATGTTTTGAGAACAATGCTGTATTGACCTCACTATTTGGGCTACTGCATCCATTGAACGCATGCGCTCGACTGCCATTTTCACATCGTTCGATACTGATTTACGATTAAACAGTAAATCTGGATGCAATGATTTTCACATGTTTTGTAGGTCTAGATGTATTGATTGTACTAAGGTCTGGTTCATAAAGTTATGTAGAATACTTTAAAAGTCTAATGACTTCAACTTAAGCATGACGGGCATACTTTTTGCGCTTTCGGAACAGTGCGCGAAAACTGTATATTGGAACCATATACGCACATATGCTCGTCAGCTCAAACTTTCATATTTGGTTGCTATGGTAACCATCTATATCATAAAAAGGTCTTGACTCTGCTGTTTCTTAAAACATAAATATAGGCATGTATATTTGAAAAATAAAAAAAATTTGATTGTTATGAAAATTGATGCTGCTCCAGTTATAGTGCATTTATGCAGAAAAAAGACTGTTGAGTCTGTGACACCATTGTGGATATGGTACATCTTTACAATACAGGTAAAAGGTTTACATAGACTTGAAAGGTATCAAAATATTCTGAAAATGTTAAAGTATATCATTTGTTTTAAATTTACCAAAATATGGTTACCATAGCAACCAATATCCAATCATAATATCAAAGCTTACATGGACATTTCAATTGTTTGCAGTAAAGCGTTATTGTATATACTGAGCTTCCGAGTGACAAAAATATGTCGTTACGACAAAAAAGTTTGTTGTAACCATGTCAACAGTCTTATAAGAATGACATTTAGCCTTTATTCTATCTTTTAATGTACCATTTGAGTCCTTCAGCATTACAAATAGCACCTATTGATCACATATATGCTTCATATTATAGCCATATAGTGTTACATAGGGGACAATGCTTGACAGTATCATGGGACCTTTGACGGAGTGTCGCTACAAAAGTATAGTGCGTAACGCAAAATATATGGTATCGCAAGATGCGAAAGAGCGTAAAGATTCATATGAACACAAAACTTTTATCGGATAAGAAAAAAAATTTATCCTTTAGGTTCCAATATACAGTTTTAGTTTCGTATTCGAAGAAATGGCCAGGGACGATTTTTTTATTTCTAAGTGTTGAGACTTGAATTTTTTGTAGTAGGCACAGTTAATGAAAAAACTTGGAATTTTGGGGTTTATATGAGTTTGGAAGGATGTAAAGAAGAGAACTAGACATCAATTTTAGCCATTGGTCCATATAGTATACAGCGATAGGAGACAAAGGCGAAGCGAGTACCGCGCGTCCTGGGCTCCTGATGCCGGTAGTGCCGGAGGGGTGTTTCGCACTCTTCCGGATATATCTGAAAATCCAGGTGTTGAAAATTCAAATAATTTTTCATGATAAAAGCTACTGATGTTCTCTTTCAATTCAGTATTAAATGATGTAGATAATGTTTTGAGAACAATGCTGTATTGACCTCACTATTTGGGCTACTGCATCCATTGAACGCATGCGCTCGACTGCCATTTTCACATCGTTCGATACTGATTTACGATTAAACAGTAAATCTGGATGCAATGATTTTCACATGTTTTGTAGGTCTAGATGTATTGATTGTACTAAGGTCTGGTTCATAAAGTTATGTAGAATACTTTAAAAGTCTAATGACTTCAACTTAAGCATGACGGGCATACTTTTTGCGCTTTCGGAACAGTGCGCGAAAACTGTATATTGGAACCATATACGCACATATGCTCGTCAGCTCAAACTTTCATATTTGGTTGCTATGGTAACCATCTATATCATAAAAAGGTCTTGACTCTGCTGTTTCTTAAAACATAAATATAGGCATGTATATTTGAAAAATAAAAAAAATTTGATTGTTATGAAAATTGATGCTGCTCCAGTTATAGTGCATTTATGCAGAAAAAAGACTGTTGAGTCTGTGACACCATTGTGGATATGGTACATCTTTACAATACAGGTAAAAGGTTTACATAGACTTGAAAGGTATCAAAATATTCTGAAAATGTTAAAGTATATCATTTGTTTTAAATTTACCAAAATATGGTTACCATAGCAACCAATATCCAATCATAATATCAAAGCTTACATGGACATTTCAATTGTTTGCAGTAAAGCGTTATTGTATATACTGAGCTTCCGAGTGACAAAAATATGTCGTTACGACAAAAAAGTTTGTTGTAACCATGTCAACAGTCTTATAAGAATGACATTTAGCCTTTATTCTATCTTTTAATGTACCATTTGAGTCCTTCAGCATTACAAATAGCACCTATTGATCACATATATGCTTCATATTATAGCCATATAGTGTTACATAGGGGACAATGCTTGACAGTATCATGGGACCTTTGACGGAGTGTCGCTACAAAAGTATAGTGCGTAACGCAAAATATATGGTATCGCAAGATGCGAAAGAGCGTAAAGATTCATATGAACACAAAACTTTTATCGGATAAGAAAAAAAATTTATCCTTTAGGTTCCAATATACAGTTTTAGTTTCGTATTCGAAGAAATGGCCAGGGACGATTTTTTTATTTCTAAGTGTTGAGACTTGAATTTTTTGTAGTAGGCACAGTTAATGAAAAAACTTGGAATTTTGGGGTTTATATGAGTTTGGAAGGATGTAAAGAAGAGAACTAGACATCAATTTTAGCCATTGGTCCATATAGTATACAGCGATAGGAGACAAAGGCGAAGCGAGTACCGCGCGTCCTGGGCTCCTGATGCCGGTAGTGCCGGAGGGGTGTTTCGCACTCTTCCGGATATATCTGAAAATCCAGGTGTTGAAAATTCAAATAATTTTTCATGATAAAAGCTACTGATGTTCTCTTTCAATTCAGTATTAAATGATGTAGATAATGTTTTGAGAACAATGCTGTATTGACCTCACTATTTGGGCTACTGCATCCATTGAACGCATGCGCTCGACTGCCATTTTCACATCGTTCGATACTGATTTACGATTAAACAGTAAATCTGGATGCAATGATTTTCACATGTTTTGTAGGTCTAGATGTATTGATTGTACTAAGGTCTGGTTCATAAAGTTATGTAGAATACTTTAAAAGTCTAATGACTTCAACTTAAGCATGACGGGCATACTTTTTGCGCTTTCGGAACAGTGCGCGAAAACTGTATATTGGAACCATATACGCACATATGCTCGTCAGCTCAAACTTTCATATTTGGTTGCTATGGTAACCATCTATATCATAAAAAGGTCTTGACTCTGCTGTTTCTTAAAACATAAATATAGGCATGTATATTTGAAAAATAAAAAAAATTTGATTGTTATGAAAATTGATGCTGCTCCAGTTATAGTGCATTTATGCAGAAAAAAGACTGTTGAGTCTGTGACACCATTGTGGATATGGTACATCTTTACAATACAGGTAAAAGGTTTACATAGACTTGAAAGGTATCAAAATATTCTGAAAATGTTAAAGTATATCATTTGTTTTAAATTTACCAAAATATGGTTACCATAGCAACCAATATCCAATCATAATATCAAAGCTTACATGGACATTTCAATTGTTTGCAGTAAAGCGTTATTGTATATACTGAGCTTCCGAGTGACAAAAATATGTCGTTACGACAAAAAAGTTTGTTGTAACCATGTCAACAGTCTTATAAGAATGACATTTAGCCTTTATTCTATCTTTTAATGTACCATTTGAGTCCTTCAGCATTACAAATAGCACCTATTGATCACATATATGCTTCATATTATAGCCATATAGTGTTACATAGGGGACAATGCTTGACAGTATCATGGGACCTTTGACGGAGTGTCGCTACAAAAGTATAGTGCGTAACGCAAAATATATGGTATCGCAAGATGCGAAAGAGCGTAAAGATTCATATGAACACAAAACTTTTATCGGATAAGAAAAAAAATTTATCCTTTAGGTTCCAATATACAGTTTTAGTTTCGTATTCGAAGAAATGGCCAGGGACGATTTTTTTATTTCTAAGTGTTGAGACTTGAATTTTTTGTAGTAGGCACAGTTAATGAAAAAACTTGGAATTTTGGGGTTTATATGAGTTTGGAAGGATGTAAAGAAGAGAACTAGACATCAATTTTAGCCATTGGTCCATATAGTATACAGCGATAGGAGACAAAGGCGAAGCGAGTACCGCGCGTCCTGGGCTCCTGATGCCGGTAGTGCCGGAGGGGTGTTTCGCACTCTTCCGGATATATCTGAAAATCCAGGTGTTGAAAATTCAAATAATTTTTCATGATAAAAGCTACTGATGTTCTCTTTCAATTCAGTATTAAATGATGTAGATAATGTTTTGAGAACAATGCTGTATTGACCTCACTATTTGGGCTACTGCATCCATTGAACGCATGCGCTCGACTGCCATTTTCACATCGTTCGATACTGATTTACGATTAAACAGTAAATCTGGATGCAATGATTTTCACATGTTTTGTAGGTCTAGATGTATTGATTGTACTAAGGTCTGGTTCATAAAGTTATGTAGAATACTTTAAAAGTCTAATGACTTCAACTTAAGCATGACGGGCATACTTTTTGCGCTTTCGGAACAGTGCGCGAAAACTGTATATTGGAACCATATACGCACATATGCTCGTCAGCTCAAACTTTCATATTTGGTTGCTATGGTAACCATCTATATCATAAAAAGGTCTTGACTCTGCTGTTTCTTAAAACATAAATATAGGCATGTATATTTGAAAAATAAAAAAAATTTGATTGTTATGAAAATTGATGCTGCTCCAGTTATAGTGCATTTATGCAGAAAAAAGACTGTTGAGTCTGTGACACCATTGTGGATATGGTACATCTTTACAATACAGGTAAAAGGTTTACATAGACTTGAAAGGTATCAAAATATTCTGAAAATGTTAAAGTATATCATTTGTTTTAAATTTACCAAAATATGGTTACCATAGCAACCAATATCCAATCATAATATCAAAGCTTACATGGACATTTCAATTGTTTGCAGTAAAGCGTTATTGTATATACTGAGCTTCCGAGTGACAAAAATATGTCGTTACGACAAAAAAGTTTGTTGTAACCATGTCAACAGTCTTATAAGAATGACATTTAGCCTTTATTCTATCTTTTAATGTACCATTTGAGTCCTTCAGCATTACAAATAGCACCTATTGATCACATATATGCTTCATATTATAGCCATATAGTGTTACATAGGGGACAATGCTTGACAGTATCATGGGACCTTTGACGGAGTGTCGCTACAAAAGTATAGTGCGTAACGCAAAATATATGGTATCGCAAGATGCGAAAGAGCGTAAAGATTCATATGAACACAAAACTTTTATCGGATAAGAAAAAAAATTTATCCTTTAGGTTCCAATATACAGTTTTAGTTTCGTATTCGAAGAAATGGCCAGGGACGATTTTTTTATTTCTAAGTGTTGAGACTTGAATTTTTTGTAGTAGGCACAGTTAATGAAAAAACTTGGAATTTTGGGGTTTATATGAGTTTGGAAGGATGTAAAGAAGAGAACTAGACATCAATTTTAGCCATTGGTCCATATAGTATACAGCGATAGGAGACAAAGGCGAAGCGAGTACCGCGCGTCCTGGGCTCCTGATGCCGGTAGTGCCGGAGGGGTGTTTCGCACTCTTCCGGATATATCTGAAAATCCAGGTGTTGAAAATTCAAATAATTTTTCATGATAAAAGCTACTGATGTTCTCTTTCAATTCAGTATTAAATGATGTAGATAATGTTTTGAGAACAATGCTGTATTGACCTCACTATTTGGGCTACTGCATCCATTGAACGCATGCGCTCGACTGCCATTTTCACATCGTTCGATACTGATTTACGATTAAACAGTAAATCTGGATGCAATGATTTTCACATGTTTTGTAGGTCTAGATGTATTGATTGTACTAAGGTCTGGTTCATAAAGTTATGTAGAATACTTTAAAAGTCTAATGACTTCAACTTAAGCATGACGGGCATACTTTTTGCGCTTTCGGAACAGTGCGCGAAAACTGTATATTGGAACCATATACGCACATATGCTCGTCAGCTCAAACTTTCATATTTGGTTGCTATGGTAACCATCTATATCATAAAAAGGTCTTGACTCTGCTGTTTCTTAAAACATAAATATAGGCATGTATATTTGAAAAATAAAAAAAATTTGATTGTTATGAAAATTGATGCTGCTCCAGTTATAGTGCATTTATGCAGAAAAAAGACTGTTGAGTCTGTGACACCATTGTGGATATGGTACATCTTTACAATACAGGTAAAAGGTTTACATAGACTTGAAAGGTATCAAAATATTCTGAAAATGTTAAAGTATATCATTTGTTTTAAATTTACCAAAATATGGTTACCATAGCAACCAATATCCAATCATAATATCAAAGCTTACATGGACATTTCAATTGTTTGCAGTAAAGCGTTATTGTATATACTGAGCTTCCGAGTGACAAAAATATGTCGTTACGACAAAAAAGTTTGTTGTAACCATGTCAACAGTCTTATAAGAATGACATTTAGCCTTTATTCTATCTTTTAATGTACCATTTGAGTCCTTCAGCATTACAAATAGCACCTATTGATCACATATATGCTTCATATTATAGCCATATAGTGTTACATAGGGGACAATGCTTGACAGTATCATGGGACCTTTGACGGAGTGTCGCTACAAAAGTATAGTGCGTAACGCAAAATATATGGTATCGCAAGATGCGAAAGAGCGTAAAGATTCATATGAACACAAAACTTTTATCGGATAAGAAAAAAAATTTATCCTTTAGGTTCCAATATACAGTTTTAGTTTCGTATTCGAAGAAATGGCCAGGGACGATTTTTTTATTTCTAAGTGTTGAGACTTGAATTTTTTGTAGTAGGCACAGTTAATGAAAAAACTTGGAATTTTGGGGTTTATATGAGTTTGGAAGGATGTAAAGAAGAGAACTAGACATCAATTTTAGCCATTGGTCCATATAGTATACAGCGATAGGAGACAAAGGCGAAGCGAGTACCGCGCGTCCTGGGCTCCTGATGCCGGTAGTGCCGGAGGGGTGTTTCGCACTCTTCCGGATATATCTGAAAATCCAGGTGTTGAAAATTCAAATAATTTTTCATGATAAAAGCTACTGATGTTCTCTTTCAATTCAGTATTAAATGATGTAGATAATGTTTTGAGAACAATGCTGTATTGACCTCACTATTTGGGCTACTGCATCCATTGAACGCATGCGCTCGACTGCCATTTTCACATCGTTCGATACTGATTTACGATTAAACAGTAAATCTGGATGCAATGATTTTCACATGTTTTGTAGGTCTAGATGTATTGATTGTACTAAGGTCTGGTTCATAAAGTTATGTAGAATACTTTAAAAGTCTAATGACTTCAACTTAAGCATGACGGGCATACTTTTTGCGCTTTCGGAACAGTGCGCGAAAACTGTATATTGGAACCATATACGCACATATGCTCGTCAGCTCAAACTTTCATATTTGGTTGCTATGGTAACCATCTATATCATAAAAAGGTCTTGACTCTGCTGTTTCTTAAAACATAAATATAGGCATGTATATTTGAAAAATAAAAAAAATTTGATTGTTATGAAAATTGATGCTGCTCCAGTTATAGTGCATTTATGCAGAAAAAAGACTGTTGAGTCTGTGACACCATTGTGGATATGGTACATCTTTACAATACAGGTAAAAGGTTTACATAGACTTGAAAGGTATCAAAATATTCTGAAAATGTTAAAGTATATCATTTGTTTTAAATTTACCAAAATATGGTTACCATAGCAACCAATATCCAATCATAATATCAAAGCTTACATGGACATTTCAATTGTTTGCAGTAAAGCGTTATTGTATATACTGAGCTTCCGAGTGACAAAAATATGTCGTTACGACAAAAAAGTTTGTTGTAACCATGTCAACAGTCTTATAAGAATGACATTTAGCCTTTATTCTATCTTTTAATGTACCATTTGAGTCCTTCAGCATTACAAATAGCACCTATTGATCACATATATGCTTCATATTATAGCCATATAGTGTTACATAGGGGACAATGCTTGACAGTATCATGGGACCTTTGACGGAGTGTCGCTACAAAAGTATAGTGCGTAACGCAAAATATATGGTATCGCAAGATGCGAAAGAGCGTAAAGATTCATATGAACACAAAACTTTTATCGGATAAGAAAAAAAATTTATCCTTTATACGCACATATGCTCGTCAGCTCAAACTTTCATATTTGGTTGCTATGGTAACCATCTATATCATAAAAAGGTCTTGACTCTGCTGTTTCTTAAAACATAAATATAGGCATGTATATTTGAAAAATAAAAAAAATTTGATTGTTATGAAAATTGATGCTGCTCCAGTTATAGTGCATTTATGCAGAAAAAAGACTGTTGAGTCTGTGACACCATTGTGGATATGGTACATCTTTACAATACAGGTAAAAGGTTTACATAGACTTGAAAGGTATCAAAATATTCTGAAAATGTTAAAGTATATCATTTGTTTTAAATTTACCAAAATATGGTTACCATAGCAACCAATATCCAATCATAATATCAAAGCTTACATGGACATTTCAATTGTTTGCAGTAAAGCGTTATTGTATATACTGAGCTTCCGAGTGACAAAAATATGTCGTTACGACAAAAAAGTTTGTTGTAACCATGTCAACAGTCTTATAAGAATGACATTTAGCCTTTATTCTATCTTTTAATGTACCATTTGAGTCCTTCAGCATTACAAATAGCACCTATTGATCACATATATGCTTCATATTATAGCCATATAGTGTTACATAGGGGACAATGCTTGACAGTATCATGGGACCTTTGACGGAGTGTCGCTACAAAAGTATAGTGCGTAACGCAAAATATATGGTATCGCAAGATGCGAAAGAGCGTAAAGATTCATATGAACACAAAACTTTTATCGGATAAGAAAAAAAATTTATCCTTTAGGTTCCAATATACAGTTTTAGTTTCGTATTCGAAGAAATGGCCAGGGACGATTTTTTTATTTCTAAGTGTTGAGACTTGAATTTTTTGTAGTAGGCACAGTTAATGAAAAAACTTGGAATTTTGGGGTTTATATGAGTTTGGAAGGATGTAAAGAAGAGAACTAGACATCAATTTTAGCCATTGGTCCATATAGTATACAGCGATAGGAGACAAAGGCGAAGCGAGTACCGCGCGTCCTGGGCTCCTGATGCCGGTAGTGCCGGAGGGGTGTTTCGCACTCTTCCGGATATATCTGAAAATCCAGGTGTTGAAAATTCAAATAATTTTTCATGATAAAAGCTACTGATGTTCTCTTTCAATTCAGTATTAAATGATGTAGATAATGTTTTGAGAACAATGCTGTATTGACCTCACTATTTGGGCTACTGCATCCATTGAACGCATGCGCTCGACTGCCATTTTCACATCGTTCGATACTGATTTACGATTAAACAGTAAATCTGGATGCAATGATTTTCACATGTTTTGTAGGTCTAGATGTATTGATTGTACTAAGGTCTGGTTCATAAAGTTATGTAGAATACTTTAAAAGTCTAATGACTTCAACTTAAGCATGACGGGCATACTTTTTGCGCTTTCGGAACAGTGCGCGAAAACTGTATATTGGAACCATATACGCACATATGCTCGTCAGCTCAAACTTTCATATTTGGTTGCTATGGTAACCATCTATATCATAAAAAGGTCTTGACTCTGCTGTTTCTTAAAACATAAATATAGGCATGTATATTTGAAAAATAAAAAAAATTTGATTGTTATGAAAATTGATGCTGCTCCAGTTATAGTGCATTTATGCAGAAAAAAGACTGTTGAGTCTGTGACACCATTGTGGATATGGTACATCTTTACAATACAGGTAAAAGGTTTACATAGACTTGAAAGGTATCAAAATATTCTGAAAATGTTAAAGTATATCATTTGTTTTAAATTTACCAAAATATGGTTACCATAGCAACCAATATCCAATCATAATATCAAAGCTTACATGGACATTTCAATTGTTTGCAGTAAAGCGTTATTGTATATACTGAGCTTCCGAGTGACAAAAATATGTCGTTACGACAAAAAAGTTTGTTGTAACCATGTCAACAGTCTTATAAGAATGACATTTAGCCTTTATTCTATCTTTTAATGTACCATTTGAGTCCTTCAGCATTACAAATAGCACCTATTGATCACATATATGCTTCATATTATAGCCATATAGTGTTACATAGGGGACAATGCTTGACAGTATCATGGGACCTTTGACGGAGTGTCGCTACAAAAGTATAGTGCGTAACGCAAAATATATGGTATCGCAAGATGCGAAAGAGCGTAAAGATTCATATGAACACAAAACTTTTATCGGATAAGAAAAAAAATTTATCCTTTAGGTTCCAATATACAGTTTTAGTTTCGTATTCGAAGAAATGGCCAGGGACGATTTTTTTATTTCTAAGTGTTGAGACTTGAATTTTTTGTAGTAGGCACAGTTAATGAAAAAACTTGGAATTTTGGGGTTTATATGAGTTTGGAAGGATGTAAAGAAGAGAACTAGACATCAATTTTAGCCATTGGTCCATATAGTATACAGCGATAGGAGACAAAGGCGAAGCGAGTACCGCGCGTCCTGGGCTCCTGATGCCGGTAGTGCCGGAGGGGTGTTTCGCACTCTTCCGGATATATCTGAAAATCCAGGTGTTGAAAATTCAAATAATTTTTCATGATAAAAGCTACTGATGTTCTCTTTCAATTCAGTATTAAATGATGTAGATAATGTTTTGAGAACAATGCTGTATTGACCTCACTATTTGGGCTACTGCATCCATTGAACGCATGCGCTCGACTGCCATTTTCACATCGTTCGATACTGATTTACGATTAAACAGTAAATCTGGATGCAATGATTTTCACATGTTTTGTAGGTCTAGATGTATTGATTGTACTAAGGTCTGGTTCATAAAGTTATGTAGAATACTTTAAAAGTCTAATGACTTCAACTTAAGCATGACGGGCATACTTTTTGCGCTTTCGGAACAGTGCGCGAAAACTGTATATTGGAACCATATACGCACATATGCTCGTCAGCTCAAACTTTCATATTTGGTTGCTATGGTAACCATCTATATCATAAAAAGGTCTTGACTCTGCTGTTTCTTAAAACATAAATATAGGCATGTATATTTGAAAAATAAAAAAAATTTGATTGTTATGAAAATTGATGCTGCTCCAGTTATAGTGCATTTATGCAGAAAAAAGACTGTTGAGTCTGTGACACCATTGTGGATATGGTACATCTTTACAATACAGGTAAAAGGTTTACATAGACTTGAAAGGTATCAAAATATTCTGAAAATGTTAAAGTATATCATTTGTTTTAAATTTACCAAAATATGGTTACCATAGCAACCAATATCCAATCATAATATCAAAGCTTACATGGACATTTCAATTGTTTGCAGTAAAGCGTTATTGTATATACTGAGCTTCCGAGTGACAAAAATATGTCGTTACGACAAAAAAGTTTGTTGTAACCATGTCAACAGTCTTATAAGAATGACATTTAGCCTTTATTCTATCTTTTAATGTACCATTTGAGTCCTTCAGCATTACAAATAGCACCTATTGATCACATATATGCTTCATATTATAGCCATATAGTGTTACATAGGGGACAATGCTTGACAGTATCATGGGACCTTTGACGGAGTGTCGCTACAAAAGTATAGTGCGTAACGCAAAATATATGGTATCGCAAGATGCGAAAGAGCGTAAAGATTCATATGAACACAAAACTTTTATCGGATAAGAAAAAAAATTTATCCTTTATACGCACATATGCTCGTCAGCTCAAACTTTCATATTTGGTTGCTATGGTAACCATCTATATCATAAAAAGGTCTTGACTCTGCTGTTTCTTAAAACATAAATATAGGCATGTATATTTGAAAAATAAAAAAAATTTGATTGTTATGAAAATTGATGCTGCTCCAGTTATAGTGCATTTATGCAGAAAAAAGACTGTTGAGTCTGTGACACCATTGTGGATATGGTACATCTTTACAATACAGGTAAAAGGTTTACATAGACTTGAAAGGTATCAAAATATTCTGAAAATGTTAAAGTATATCATTTGTTTTAAATTTACCAAAATATGGTTACCATAGCAACCAATATCCAATCATAATATCAAAGCTTACATGGACATTTCAATTGTTTGCAGTAAAGCGTTATTGTATATACTGAGCTTCCGAGTGACAAAAATATGTCGTTACGACAAAAAAGTTTGTTGTAACCATGTCAACAGTCTTATAAGAATGACATTTAGCCTTTATTCTATCTTTTAATGTACCATTTGAGTCCTTCAGCATTACAAATAGCACCTATTGATCACATATATGCTTCATATTATAGCCATATAGTGTTACATAGGGGACAATGCTTGACAGTATCATGGGACCTTTGACGGAGTGTCGCTACAAAAGTATAGTGCGTAACGCAAAATATATGGTATCGCAAGATGCGAAAGAGCGTAAAGATTCATATGAACACAAAACTTTTATCGGATAAGAAAAAAAATTTATCCTTTAGGTTCCAATATACAGTTTTAGTTTCGTATTCGAAGAAATGGCCAGGGACGATTTTTTTATTTCTAAGTGTTGAGACTTGAATTTTTTGTAGTAGGCACAGTTAATGAAAAAACTTGGAATTTTGGGGTTTATATGAGTTTGGAAGGATGTAAAGAAGAGAACTAGACATCAATTTTAGCCATTGGTCCATATAGTATACAGCGATAGGAGACAAAGGCGAAGCGAGTACCGCGCGTCCTGGGCTCCTGATGCCGGTAGTGCCGGAGGGGTGTTTCGCACTCTTCCGGATATATCTGAAAATCCAGGTGTTGAAAATTCAAATAATTTTTCATGATAAAAGCTACTGATGTTCTCTTTCAATTCAGTATTAAATGATGTAGATAATGTTTTGAGAACAATGCTGTATTGACCTCACTATTTGGGCTACTGCATCCATTGAACGCATGCGCTCGACTGCCATTTTCACATCGTTCGATACTGATTTACGATTAAACAGTAAATCTGGATGCAATGATTTTCACATGTTTTGTAGGTCTAGATGTATTGATTGTACTAAGGTCTGGTTCATAAAGTTATGTAGAATACTTTAAAAGTCTAATGACTTCAACTTAAGCATGACGGGCATACTTTTTGCGCTTTCGGAACAGTGCGCGAAAACTGTATATTGGAACCATATACGCACATATGCTCGTCAGCTCAAACTTTCATATTTGGTTGCTATGGTAACCATCTATATCATAAAAAGGTCTTGACTCTGCTGTTTCTTAAAACATAAATATAGGCATGTATATTTGAAAAATAAAAAAAATTTGATTGTTATGAAAATTGATGCTGCTCCAGTTATAGTGCATTTATGCAGAAAAAAGACTGTTGAGTCTGTGACACCATTGTGGATATGGTACATCTTTACAATACAGGTAAAAGGTTTACATAGACTTGAAAGGTATCAAAATATTCTGAAAATGTTAAAGTATATCATTTGTTTTAAATTTACCAAAATATGGTTACCATAGCAACCAATATCCAATCATAATATCAAAGCTTACATGGACATTTCAATTGTTTGCAGTAAAGCGTTATTGTATATACTGAGCTTCCGAGTGACAAAAATATGTCGTTACGACAAAAAAGTTTGTTGTAACCATGTCAACAGTCTTATAAGAATGACATTTAGCCTTTATTCTATCTTTTAATGTACCATTTGAGTCCTTCAGCATTACAAATAGCACCTATTGATCACATATATGCTTCATATTATAGCCATATAGTGTTACATAGGGGACAATGCTTGACAGTATCATGGGACCTTTGACGGAGTGTCGCTACAAAAGTATAGTGCGTAACGCAAAATATATGGTATCGCAAGATGCGAAAGAGCGTAAAGATTCATATGAACACAAAACTTTTATCGGATAAGAAAAAAAATTTATCCTTTAGGTTCCAATATACAGTTTTAGTTTCGTATTCGAAGAAATGGCCAGGGACGATTTTTTTATTTCTAAGTGTTGAGACTTGAATTTTTTGTAGTAGGCACAGTTAATGAAAAAACTTGGAATTTTGGGGTTTATATGAGTTTGGAAGGATGTAAAGAAGAGAACTAGACATCAATTTTAGCCATTGGTCCATATAGTATACAGCGATAGGAGACAAAGGCGAAGCGAGTACCGCGCGTCCTGGGCTCCTGATGCCGGTAGTGCCGGAGGGGTGTTTCGCACTCTTCCGGATATATCTGAAAATCCAGGTGTTGAAAATTCAAATAATTTTTCATGATAAAAGCTACTGATGTTCTCTTTCAATTCAGTATTAAATGATGTAGATAATGTTTTGAGAACAATGCTGTATTGACCTCACTATTTGGGCTACTGCATCCATTGAACGCATGCGCTCGACTGCCATTTTCACATCGTTCGATACTGATTTACGATTAAACAGTAAATCTGGATGCAATGATTTTCACATGTTTTGTAGGTCTAGATGTATTGATTGTACTAAGGTCTGGTTCATAAAGTTATGTAGAATACTTTAAAAGTCTAATGACTTCAACTTAAGCATGACGGGCATACTTTTTGCGCTTTCGGAACAGTGCGCGAAAACTGTATATTGGAACCATATACGCACATATGCTCGTCAGCTCAAACTTTCATATTTGGTTGCTATGGTAACCATCTATATCATAAAAAGGTCTTGACTCTGCTGTTTCTTAAAACATAAATATAGGCATGTATATTTGAAAAATAAAAAAAATTTGATTGTTATGAAAATTGATGCTGCTCCAGTTATAGTGCATTTATGCAGAAAAAAGACTGTTGAGTCTGTGACACCATTGTGGATATGGTACATCTTTACAATACAGGTAAAAGGTTTA
This sequence comes from Pinctada fucata, assembly GCA_028142955.1. Taxonomy (NCBI): domain Eukaryota; kingdom Metazoa; phylum Mollusca; class Bivalvia; order Pterioida; family Pteriidae; genus Pinctada; species Pinctada fucata. The sequence goes on from AP027115.1 coordinate 30,339,277, forward strand.
CATAGACTTGAAAGGTATCAAAATATTCTGAAAATGTTAAAGTATATCATTTGTTTTAAATTTACCAAAATATGGTTACCATAGCAACCAATATCCAATCATAATATCAAAGCTTACATGGACATTTCAATTGTTTGCAGTAAAGCGTTATTGTATATACTGAGCTTCCGAGTGACAAAAATATGTCGTTACGACAAAAAAGTTTGTTGTAACCATGTCAACAGTCTTATAAGAATGACATTTAGCCTTTATTCTATCTTTTAATGTACCATTTGAGTCCTTCAGCATTACAAATAGCACCTATTGATCACATATATGCTTCATATTATAGCCATATAGTGTTACATAGGGGACAATGCTTGACAGTATCATGGGACCTTTGACGGAGTGTCGCTACAAAAGTATAGTGCGTAACGCAAAATATATGGTATCGCAAGATGCGAAAGAGCGTAAAGATTCATATGAACACAAAACTTTTATCGGATAAGAAAAAAAATTTATCCTTTAGGTTCCAATATACAGTTTTAGTTTCGTATTCGAAGAAATGGCCAGGGACGATTTTTTTATTTCTAAGTGTTGAGACTTGAATTTTTTGTAGTAGGCACAGTTAATGAAAAAACTTGGAATTTTGGGGTTTATATGAGTTTGGAAGGATGTAAAGAAGAGAACTAGACATCAATTTTAGCCATTGGTCCATATAGTATACAGCGATAGGAGACAAAGGCGAAGCGAGTACCGCGCGTCCTGGGCTCCTGATGCCGGTAGTGCCGGAGGGGTGTTTCGCACTCTTCCGGATATATCTGAAAATCCAGGTGTTGAAAATTCAAATAATTTTTCATGATAAAAGCTACTGATGTTCTCTTTCAATTCAGTATTAAATGATGTAGATAATGTTTTGAGAACAATGCTGTATTGACCTCACTATTTGGGCTACTGCATCCATTGAACGCATGCGCTCGACTGCCATTTTCACATCGTTCGATACTGATTTACGATTAAACAGTAAATCTGGATGCAATGATTTTCACATGTTTTGTAGGTCTAGATGTATTGATTGTACTAAGGTCTGGTTCATAAAGTTATGTAGAATACTTTAAAAGTCTAATGACTTCAACTTAAGCATGACGGGCATACTTTTTGCGCTTTCGGAACAGTGCGCGAAAACTGTATATTGGAACCATATACGCACATATGCTCGTCAGCTCAAACTTTCATATTTGGTTGCTATGGTAACCATCTATATCATAAAAAGGTCTTGACTCTGCTGTTTCTTAAAACATAAATATAGGCATGTATATTTGAAAAATAAAAAAAATTTGATTGTTATGAAAATTGATGCTGCTCCAGTTATAGTGCATTTATGCAGAAAAAAGACTGTTGAGTCTGTGACACCATTGTGGATATGGTACATCTTTACAATACAGGTAAAAGGTTTACATAGACTTGAAAGGTATCAAAATATTCTGAAAATGTTAAAGTATATCATTTGTTTTAAATTTACCAAAATATGGTTACCATAGCAACCAATATCCAATCATAATATCAAAGCTTACATGGACATTTCAATTGTTTGCAGTAAAGCGTTATTGTATATACTGAGCTTCCGAGTGACAAAAATATGTCGTTACGACAAAAAAGTTTGTTGTAACCATGTCAACAGTCTTATAAGAATGACATTTAGCCTTTATTCTATCTTTTAATGTACCATTTGAGTCCTTCAGCATTACAAATAGCACCTATTGATCACATATATGCTTCATATTATAGCCATATAGTGTTACATAGGGGACAATGCTTGACAGTATCATGGGACCTTTGACGGAGTGTCGCTACAAAAGTATAGTGCGTAACGCAAAATATATGGTATCGCAAGATGCGAAAGAGCGTAAAGATTCATATGAACACAAAACTTTTATCGGATAAGAAAAAAAATTTATCCTTTAGGTTCCAATATACAGTTTTAGTTTCGTATTCGAAGAAATGGCCAGGGACGATTTTTTTATTTCTAAGTGTTGAGACTTGAATTTTTTGTAGTAGGCACAGTTAATGAAAAAACTTGGAATTTTGGGGTTTATATGAGTTTGGAAGGATGTAAAGAAGAGAACTAGACATCAATTTTAGCCATTGGTCCATATAGTATACAGCGATAGGAGACAAAGGCGAAGCGAGTACCGCGCGTCCTGGGCTCCTGATGCCGGTAGTGCCGGAGGGGTGTTTCGCACTCTTCCGGATATATCTGAAAATCCAGGTGTTGAAAATTCAAATAATTTTTCATGATAAAAGCTACTGATGTTCTCTTTCAATTCAGTATTAAATGATGTAGATAATGTTTTGAGAACAATGCTGTATTGACCTCACTATTTGGGCTACTGCATCCATTGAACGCATGCGCTCGACTGCCATTTTCACATCGTTCGATACTGATTTACGATTAAACAGTAAATCTGGATGCAATGATTTTCACATGTTTTGTAGGTCTAGATGTATTGATTGTACTAAGGTCTGGTTCATAAAGTTATGTAGAATACTTTAAAAGTCTAATGACTTCAACTTAAGCATGACGGGCATACTTTTTGCGCTTTCGGAACAGTGCGCGAAAACTGTATATTGGAACCATATACGCACATATGCTCGTCAGCTCAAACTTTCATATTTGGTTGCTATGGTAACCATCTATATCATAAAAAGGTCTTGACTCTGCTGTTTCTTAAAACATAAATATAGGCATGTATATTTGAAAAATAAAAAAAATTTGATTGTTATGAAAATTGATGCTGCTCCAGTTATAGTGCATTTATGCAGAAAAAAGACTGTTGAGTCTGTGACACCATTGTGGATATGGTACATCTTTACAATACAGGTAAAAGGTTTACATAGACTTGAAAGGTATCAAAATATTCTGAAAATGTTAAAGTATATCATTTGTTTTAAATTTACCAAAATATGGTTACCATAGCAACCAATATCCAATCATAATATCAAAGCTTACATGGACATTTCAATTGTTTGCAGTAAAGCGTTATTGTATATACTGAGCTTCCGAGTGACAAAAATATGTCGTTACGACAAAAAAGTTTGTTGTAACCATGTCAACAGTCTTATAAGAATGACATTTAGCCTTTATTCTATCTTTTAATGTACCATTTGAGTCCTTCAGCATTACAAATAGCACCTATTGATCACATATATGCTTCATATTATAGCCATATAGTGTTACATAGGGGACAATGCTTGACAGTATCATGGGACCTTTGACGGAGTGTCGCTACAAAAGTATAGTGCGTAACGCAAAATATATGGTATCGCAAGATGCGAAAGAGCGTAAAGATTCATATGAACACAAAACTTTTATCGGATAAGAAAAAAAATTTATCCTTTAGGTTCCAATATACAGTTTTAGTTTCGTATTCGAAGAAATGGCCAGGGACGATTTTTTTATTTCTAAGTGTTGAGACTTGAATTTTTTGTAGTAGGCACAGTTAATGAAAAAACTTGGAATTTTGGGGTTTATATGAGTTTGGAAGGATGTAAAGAAGAGAACTAGACATCAATTTTAGCCATTGGTCCATATAGTATACAGCGATAGGAGACAAAGGCGAAGCGAGTACCGCGCGTCCTGGGCTCCTGATGCCGGTAGTGCCGGAGGGGTGTTTCGCACTCTTCCGGATATATCTGAAAATCCAGGTGTTGAAAATTCAAATAATTTTTCATGATAAAAGCTACTGATGTTCTCTTTCAATTCAGTATTAAATGATGTAGATAATGTTTTGAGAACAATGCTGTATTGACCTCACTATTTGGGCTACTGCATCCATTGAACGCATGCGCTCGACTGCCATTTTCACATCGTTCGATACTGATTTACGATTAAACAGTAAATCTGGATGCAATGATTTTCACATGTTTTGTAGGTCTAGATGTATTGATTGTACTAAGGTCTGGTTCATAAAGTTATGTAGAATACTTTAAAAGTCTAATGACTTCAACTTAAGCATGACGGGCATACTTTTTGCGCTTTCGGAACAGTGCGCGAAAACTGTATATTGGAACCGAGCTATACATATTTAAAGAAAAAAAAGGAAAAAAAAATTAAAAAGAGAGAGAGATAAAGCTGTTTTGCTATCATAATTACGTAATTTGTAATTTCTCGGTAGTGAGTTAAAAAATGTGCATGTATGTCTGTGTTTGATTGGGGAGGGGGGGGGGGGGGGGGGCCAGACCACGCCGTCTAAAGGCAAAGGAGAGGGATCACTTGTCTAATTTTATATCAAAATTATCCTTGAATATATCTTATTTTCTAATATTTGAGGAAATTAACCTCGACTTATCGTAAAAAATTACAGATCCGTTGTTTGCAATGATAGAAAACGAAAATGAATTTTATCGTCACTTTATGGTGAAAATGATGCACGTTAGACAATCAGATAGAATCAGTTGTACATTTGATGCCTTCAAATGAAAAACAATTTCGAAATAATATATTTATTAAAAGAAATAAACAATAATAATAAATATTCACACAGCCTCGTTTTGGATTTCGGGTAAATACAATTATTTAGGTTATTCCGGTGAAATTCGGAAAGTTAGGAATTTTAGGTAACATCGGTAAATTTAGGGCGGAATTTTGCCCGAAGTTTCCGAATTACCAGTTTTTCCTAACGAAGTTTCCGAGGTGTGCCCGAAGTTTCCGAAAAACAGTGTGTAAACTACTACGATCACCACTGTATATGTAAGTGACTAACTACTACACTGTACCTGATCATAGTACTACGTACGTACTCTGTTATTATGATTAACCTACGTTTCTCTAGCGGTTGTCGGCGGTCCGTGCTAACTTCTTGCTCTTGCATCGTGAACGTCATTATCAACAGACTCAATATTACAATGACTTCTTGATGTTGTTTGTATAATTTATTGTTCATATAATACGCTGTTAACATACAATAAACAGACCGAAAAAGAAAAGTATACAAACTTATTTCATCTTTATCATGCACTGGAAATTTATCATGTTTATAGTCAGTGCCTCGTGGTTTTTTTCTAACATATCATTTCAAATATCTATCTTAAAGCTTCTATTTCTCTTTTCAGGAAATGAGTGTAAAAATGCTTAAATATTTCAGGAATTACATGTAACTCCTAATATTTTAGAGATTTCATGTAATCCCTAAAATGACCAGGAATTACACGTTATCACTGAACCTTTCAGGAATTACATGAAATCCCTGATTACACTTATTCCCTGTAACATATACATGCATAACCAATGTAATTCTATGAGATGAAACTTTTGAAAGGAACGTGTTGTAATTCTTATGTTAACGCTCGTGATGTCACAATGCATAAGATCTAAAGAAACATGCCGCGATGGTTGTTCCAACCTGCAAACTGTACCAACACGAATGAAATAGACAACTATGGTGCATATAACGCGCATTATGTACCATAAAATTTAATGCACTTGCTGTGTGTTTCATACCCGTAACAAAACACAAATTAAGACACTTATTCTCTATAAATATGGAGTTTCTAAACGTTCTGATGATTTGATAATTGAAAGGAATTTCACGGGGAGGTTTACGTTAATTTATCGCCGTCAAAACCTTTAGCGAGTTTACCGTCCGTGGATATAAAAAACACAGGTGATGCGACGCCATGAGCGTCCGTTGTTAAACAATAATTTTGTAAAAAAATATTTTTATCGATAATTTAAATAATGCTGAACAATTTATCAAGTATTTAATATCAATGGGAAATCCAGACGGCATTCCTCTTTACATCTATAGATACTAGTTTGGATGTCAAATCTGCTGTGGTTACGACGGAGTTTAGATCGGCTTGGGAGTACTAGTATATCATTCAGATAACTTTTGAAATTAAAGAAAAAATGCATCTGGCACGACTAATAGTATGTTAAATCGTACCATGTTTTATCAAATGGTTCATTCCTGCAAATGATAACTTTCCTTAAACTTTTGCTTCATAAAAGTGATTAAAAATACGAAAAATAATTGATTTTAACATTTTATGTCCGTGACTAGTTCTGATACGATATTTTGTCTGTTGCTAGAAGTCCTATCATTTATCAGCAAAGCTCAAATATACATTGTACACAGTCTCGTCATAATCACTCGTGTCGTTAAAATACATAGAATAGAGAAGGATTCCCAACATGACCACCTTGTACTCACCCAGTGGAACAAACCCACAGGAAATCGAAACATAAATGACATCAGACAAAACTAGAAACCACAAAAAGACACAACAGTATGCACACGAACATCATACAAAACAGTCTTAACAGACGTACGGAAATATCAAACATTAATGACAACACATAAGAGGAAGGAGACCAATGTACACCCGGCGCCGACTTTGGACGGTCATCTGTTATAAGCAAATGGTGTGGTTATCCAGATTACATATGCACATCCCTCGCACCGAGGTCTTTATAGACACACAATTGCTGTATTAAAATAAAGCTTCTCACTGTAAGGTGACATCACAAATAATAGTTAATCGCAGCGGCCCTTTGTAACACAGATTCTATGCTAATGAATATAAAAAAAATCTATGGCATGCGTATAACAGTCTGTGCTCTTCTTGCTGACGCGAGATTGACCACCTTTCAGATCGGATAGAGGATCAGGACCCAGTATTTGAACAAGGACCGTCATGGAGTCCCGTCGTCACGATTGGGGAATGTGCAACGTTTGGGAAGACACTGGTACAAAACTGTAGATTGGTCCATCACCATGCCCCTTGTTTCTAATGACTTTAGGTCCATATCCTTGGGAAAGCAGGCGACCGACTTGATCTGCCTTTGATCCTTCCGATATTGTTAATTAGGTCACCGTAAAATGTAGGCAATGAAATTCCCAATGATACACACTGTCATGCTGGAATTGTCCTAAATGTATTAATGATGCAGATCAAATATGTAATTTATTGTTTATCTCACTGGCTTGTTTCCCATGTCAGCTCAAGGCTAAGGGTTCCAGAAAAAAAGGTTCAGTCATTTTTGGTTTAAAGAAAAGGGATAAGATGTCATAAAAGAAACGACAAAATTCAGTACTCGTGACATTCATCCTTATATCGATTTGGGCGAACCCAAGAGGAACTGTCAAAGACAATCATTATGTCAAACCAATAATGGGTATCAACGAGCTACTCGTTTATCTGTTGAACATGTTGAACATGCGAAATGAGTAACGAAACTAAACGAAATTAGGCAACACTACAAATGATTCATTGAGCGAAATTTAGCAATGATATTAATTGTATTTTTCCCAATTAAGCCTCTATTTTCCCACGCCGAACTCTCTGAAAAAAATATTTTTCTTCATCTTCCTATGTACAATGTCACTGATAACCTTCTCACAATCATCAACATCTTCCTCCTCGAATCAAAAAAAAAAAAAAAAAAAAAAAAAAAAAAAAAACAAATTCTACGCCATCAGTCTGCACTTAAGATCAAAGATGTCCTCTCGTAACTACTCTATACAGATCTATACTTCCCTATTCAAATTCAGAACATAAACCATCGAACAAATAACTGCATATAATTATATCATTCTTAGTATTGGTTTTCTTTTGCGCCTTACGTACCTCCTTAATTTCACTTTTATTTATACTATTTCTGTCTCAGTCTGACTTTTGACTCTCATTTCCAAATTATCAATCTTCGAAACTTATCCTTCTACATGTATCCTCACAAATTGCTCATTTACATCTGAAATTTTATTCAGTTTTCAGCCAAAATTTTCTATCATGCTACACATGTATATATGTCATTTAAATCCTTGTTAGTTTCACATAGACAATTGTGAATCATAGTCATAAAGATAAACAAATCAATAAATAATCAACAAAAGTTATATTTCTTTGACTTTCTCTTTTAAATTTTCAAAAAAACCCCAAAAAACAAAACAAAACAAAAATAAATAAAAAAAAAAAAAAAAAAGAAAGAAAAAAAGAAAAAACAAAACAAAACAAAACAAAACAAATCAAAAAACAAAAAAAAACAAAACAGGTGATGAATATAACGTTATGTTTTCATCAACTTTCTATGGTATCCCTATATAACAACCAAACGTTCTGAAATTTGTGGAAGCTCATAAAAACACGATTGTTCCGGGTACTCAAAACATAGACATATTTTCTGTATAGAGTATGTTCTTTAGAAAAACGCTTAAATACATGACTAGCAACGGACATCTAATTACGGACCAAATTTCCTATTCTGTCTAACAACGGACAGCTTTATTGGTATGTTTAATTTTTCTATTTATTCACTTACTTCCTTTACATTAAAGTGTATTGAATGATTATTCATTAGCGCAATGTCACAATTATAGGAGCAGCATGATGAAACATATTACAAAAGTACATATTTTACAAAATATACACAAGTTGACAAAGTATAAAGTAGTGTGTCGTTCACGGAGAATGTAAACTTCTCTTAAGCTACGGCATCCCACGAATCAGGATTTCTGCAGAACATTCTGTCATATTAGATAGGTTTCCCATTGAAATCTCAAAGTTCATAATGATAAATATCATTCATAAATTGCAAAAGTTGCTTACGAAATTCTACACCCGTACAATCAACGGACGCTCGTAGCGTCGCATCACCTTTGTTTTTATATCCACGGACGGTAAACTCACCTAACTTTTAAGGTTTTGAAAACAACGGCGATAAAACCGTCTTAACGTATTCCTCTCCGTGAATTTGCACTGTCGAATGAAATACTAGTATAAGCAATATCCAAATTTGGCGTGAAATCTCTGTTATTTGGTTTTCATCTATGGTAGTTGTGATGTGACAGTGTTGGTTTTTATGTAGTTGTGATATGACAGTGTTGGTTTTCATCAATGGTAGTTGTGATATGACAGTGTTGGTTTTTATATATGGAAGTTGTATGTGACAGTGTTGGTTTTTATGTATGGTAGTTGTATAACAAAACATCACATCCAACTAAAATAGATGAAACATGTTTCTATGTTGTGCGTTGACGTTCCTTGTCCCTTATGCATCTCTTTCCGTGCTTGTCTGCTTTATGTTTTTGCATTGGGTGTTTTGGGGTTTTGCTGTGGGTACTGCAACCGGGTGTTGTTGGAGATCCCCTCCTTTGTTTTGTATGTGACAGTGTTGGTTTTCATCTATGGTAGTTGTATGTGACAGTGTTGGTTTTCATCTATGGTAGTTGTATGTGACAGTGTTGGTTTTCATCTATGGTAGTTGTGATGTGACAGTGTTGGTTTTCACCTATGGTAGTTGTATGTGACAGTGTTGGTTTTCATCTATGGTAGTTGTGATGTGACAGTGTTGGTTTTCACCTATGGTAGTTGTATGTGACAGTGTTGGTTTTCATCTATGGTAGTTGTATGTGACAGTGTTGGTTTTCATCTATGGTAGTTGTATGTGACAGTGTTGGTTTTCATCTATGGTAGTTGTATGTGACAGTGTTGGTTTTCATCTATGGTAGTTGTATGTGACAGTGTTGGTTTTCATCTATGGTAGTTGTATGTGACAGTGTTTGTTTTCATCTATGGTAGTTGTGATGTGACAGTGTTGGTTTTCACCTATGGTAGTTGTATGTGACAGTGTTGGTTTTCATCTATGGTAGTTGTATGTGACAGTGTTGGTTTTCATCTATGGTAGTTGTATGTGACAGTGTTGGTTTTCATCTATGGTAGTTGTATGTGATAGTGTTGGTTTTCATCTATGGTAGTTGTGATGTGACAGTGTTGGTTTTCACCTATGGTAGTTGTATGTGACAGTGTTGGTTTTCATCTATGGTAGTTGTATGTGACAGTGTTGGTTTTCATCTATGGTAGTTGTATGTGACAGTGTTGGTTTTCATCTATGGTAGTTGTATGTGACAGTGTTGGTTTTCATCTATGGTAGTTGTATGTGACAGTGTTGGTTTTCACCTATGGTAGTTGTATGTGACAGTGTTGGTTTTCATCTATGGTAGTTGTGATGTGACAGTGTTGGTTTTCACCTATGGTAGTTGTATGTGACAGTGTTGGTTTTCATCTGTGGTAGTTGTATGTGACAGTGTTGGTTTTCATCTATGGTAGTTGTATGTGACAGTGTTGGTTTTCATCTATGGTAGTTGTATGTGACAGTGTTGGTTTTCATCTATGGTAGTTGTATGTGACAGTGTTGGTTTTCATCTATGGTAGTTGTATGTGACAGTGTTGGTTTTCACCTATGGTAGTTGTATGTGACAGTGTTGGTTTTCATCTATGGTAGTTGTATGTGACAGTGTTGGTTTTCATCTATGGTAGTTGTATGTGACAGTGTTGGTTTTCACCTATGGTAGTTGTATGTGACAGTGTTGGTTTTCATCTATGGTAGTTGGATGTGATGTTTTGTTTTTCTTCTAAGGTAGTTGAATGTGACAATTTTAGCTCTCATCTATAGTACTTTCTTTGTGACAATTAGACTTTTTTCACCGTGACGAACTTCGCACTTCGCACTTCGCACTTTAATTTCATAAGTTGGTTGCCGAAAAAAGCGAGCCAGTTGTACAGGAAGTCCAATATACCATTCCATTGAGTATACTAATCAAAATGAAGATGACTCCGCATATGTACGCCAACGGCAGCTTCTCCACTAATTCTTCAATGTTCGAAGAGCAAAGTACGAAGTTCGAAGTTCATCACGATGAAAAATGTCTAATATTATGGTTTGCATGTATGGTATTTGTAATGTGAAATGTTTGGTTTCAATGGTTTCCATCATTTGTTGTTTTAATGAGACTTTTTTGGTTTATATCCATGATAGTTGTGATGTGACAGTTTTGGTTTATGTCCATGACAGTTGTGATGTGACAGTTTTGGTTTATATCCATGATAGTTGTGATGTGACAGTTTTGGTTTATATCCATGACAGTTGTGATGTGACAGTTTTGGTTTATATCCATGATAGTTGTGATGTGACAATTTTGGTTTATATCCATGATAGTTGTGATGTGACAGTTTTGGTTTATATCCATGATAGTTGTGATGTGACAGTTTTGGTTTATATCCATGATAGTTGTGATGTGACAGTTTTTGGTTTATATCCATGATAGTTGTGATGTGACAGTTTTGGTTTATATCCATGATAGTTGTGATGTGACAGTTTTGGTTTATATCCATGACAGTTGTGATGTGACAGTTTTGGTTTATATCCATGATAGTTGTGATGTGACAGTTTTGGTTTATATCCATGATAGTTGTGATGTGACAGGTTTGGTTTATATCCATGATAGTTGTGATGTGACAGTTTTGGCTTATATCCATGATAGTTGTGATGTGACAGTTTTGGTTTATATACATGATAGTTGTGATGTGACAGTTTTGGTTTATCTCTATGATAGTTGTGATGTGACAGTTTTGGTTTATATCCATGATAGTTGTGATGTGACAGTTTTTGGTTTATATCCATGATAGTTTTGATGTGACAATTTTGGTTTATATCCATGATAGTTGTGATGTGACAGTTTTTGGTTTATAACCATGATAGTTGTGATGTGACAGTTTTTGGTTTATATCCATGATAGTTGTGATGTGACAGTTTTTGGTTTATATCCATGATAGTTGTGATGTGACAGTTTTGGTTTATATCCATGATAGTTGTGATGTGACAGTTTTGGTTTATATCCATGATAGTTGTGATGTGACAGTTTTTGGTTTATATCCATGATAGTTGTGATGTGACAGTTTTGGTTTATAACCATGATAGTTGTGATGTGACAGTTTTTGGTTTATTTCCATGATAGTTGTGATGTGACAGTTTTGGTTTATATCCATGATAGTTGTGATGTGACAGTTTTTGGTTTATATCCATGATAGTTGTGATGTGACAGTTTTTGGTTTATATCCATGATAGTTGTGATGTGACAGTTTTGGTTTATATCCATGATAGTTGTGATGTGACAGTTTTGGTTTATATCCATGATAGTTGTGATGTGACAGTTTTGGTTTATATCCATGATAGTTGTGATGTGACAGTTTTTGGTTTATATCCATGATAGTTGTGATGTGACAGTTTTGATTTATAACCATGATAGTTGTGATGTGACAGTTTTTAGTTTATTTCCATGATAGTTGTGATGTGACAGTTTTGGTTTATATCCATGATAGTTGTGATGTGACAGTTTTTGGTTTATATCCATGATAGTTGTGATGTGACAGTTTTTGGTTTATATCCATGGTAGTTGTGATGTGACAGTTTTTGGTATTTATCCATGATAGTTGTGATGTGACAGTTTTTGGTTTTCATCTATGGTAATTGTAATGGTAGTTGTGATACGACATACAACGATGACGTGCTCTCAATTAATAATTTGTTGATTACCTCAGCACAATATATCCACGTGAAGCAGAAGTTAAAGAAACCACCGAAAGAATTAATATTTTATCTTCTATTCCCTTTCGACGAAAATGGTCACCTGAATACTTCAATGCATGACAAATGTAAAGACTTCAACATCAAAATTACAAAATTCCCTTTCCTAACTAGTAGCATTCCTGCGTCCCATACCTATGGTGTATTCACATTGCAATTGATACGCTATTCCAGAGTAATCTGAAATTACAACGACTACGTTCCTGGGCTGAGGGGACGAGTAAAAAGAACCCCAAAAAAACCAATCAAACTCTTCAACTAAGGGTACATTTGTGAGCGACTTTGTCACAGCAATGTTTTGGACGATTCAATGAAAATATTAAACATTATAATATCTCGTTGTCCTCCATTTTGGAAGATACTTTTAAAGTTAGATTCATCCATAACACTGAATCTAACTAATTTAGTGAGAATGACTTAATGCACAATCTAAGTGACAGGTGTTGCTAGCAGTCAGGAGATGCTAACTCTCCCTGGCACGTGATCTCATCTCCATTGGGGCTCACTTTTGTTTCTTTGCAGAACGATTTATATTGTGTGATAACCGATTTCTGATGAATTATTGTGGTTGTCTTTATGTGGAAGTTTGGATTTTTGTTGTGGTCGCTATGATGAATTATTGTGGTTGTCTTTATGTGGAAGTTTGGAATTTTGTTGTGGTCGCTATGATGAATTATTTTGGTTGTCTTTATGTGGAAGTTTGGATTCTTGTTGCGGTCGCTATGATGAATTATTTTAGTTGTCTTTATGTGGAAGTTTGGATTCTTGTTATGGTCGCTATGATGAATTATTGTGGTTGTCTTTATGTGGAATTTTGGATTCTTGATATGGTTGCTATGGTGAATTATTGTGGATGTTTTTATGTGGAAGTTTGGATTCTTGTTGTGGTCGCTATGATGAATTATTGTGGTTGTCTTTATGTGGAAGTTTGGATTCTTGTTATGGTCGCTATGATGAATTATTGTGGTTGTCTGTATGTGGAAGCTTGGATTCTTGTTATGGTCGCTATGATGAATTATGTTGGTTGTCTTTATGTGGAAGTTTGGATTCTTGTTGTGGTCTCTATGATGAATTATTGTGGTTGTCTTTATGTGGAAGTTTGAATTCTTATTGTGGTCGCTATGATGAATTATAGTGGATGTATTTATGTGGAAGTTTGAATTCTTGTTGTGGTCGCTATGATGAATTATTGTGGTTGTCTTTATGTGGAAGTTTGGATTCTTGATGTGGTCGCTATGATGAATTATTGTGGTTGTCTTTACGTGGAAGTTTGGATTTTTGTTGTGGTCACTATTATGGATTACTGTGGTTGTCTTTACGTGGAAGTTTGGATTCTTGTTGTGGTCGCTATGGTGAATTATTGTGGTTGTCTTTACATGGAAGTTTGGATTCTTGTTGTGGTCGCTATGGTGAATTATTGTGGTTGTCTTTATGTGGAAGTTTGAATTCTTGTTGTGGTCGCTATGATGAATTATTGTGGTTGTCTGTATGTGGAAGTTTGGATTCTCCTATGGTCGTTATGGTGAATTATTGTGGTTGTCTTTATGTGGAAGTTAGGATTCTTGTTGTGGTCGCTATGATGAATTATTGTGGATGTCTTTACGTGGAAGTTTGGATTCTTGTTGTGGTCGCTATGATAAATTATTGTGGTTGTCTTTATGTGGAAGTTTGGATTCTTGTTGTGGTCGTTATGGTGAATTATTGTGGTTGTCTTTACGTGGAAGTTTGAATTCTTGTTGTGGTCGCTATGGTAAATTATTGTGGTTGTCTTTATGTGGAAGTTTGGATTCTTGTTGTGGTCGCTATGATGAATTATTGTGGTTGTCTTTATGTGGAAGTTTGGATTCTTGTTATGGTCGCTATGATGAATTATTGTGGTTGTCTTTATGTGGATGTTTGGATTCTTGTTGTGGTCGCTATGATGAATTATTGTGGTTTTCTTTATTTGGAAGTTTGGATTCTTGTTGTGGTCGCTATGATGAATTATTTTGGTTGTCTTTATGTGGAAGTTTGGATCCTTGTTATGGTTGCTATGATGAATTATTTTGGTTGTCTTTATGTGGAAGTTTGAATTCTTGTTGTGGTCGCTATGATGAATTATAGTGGATGTATTTATGTGGAAGTTTGGATTCTTGTTGTGGTCGCTATGATGAATTATTGTGGTTGTCTTTATGTGAAAGTTTGGATTCTTGTTGTGGTCGCTATGATGAATTATTGTGGTTGTCTTTATGTGGAAGTTTGGATTCTTGATGTGGTCGCTATGATGAATTATTGTGGTTGTCTTTACGTGGAAGTTTGGATTTTTGTTGTGGTCGCTATTATGGATTATTGTGGTTGTCTTTACGTGGAAGTTTGGATTCTTGTTGTGGTCGCTATGGTGAATTATTGTGGTTGTCTTTACGTGGAAGTTTGGATTCTTGTTGTGGTCGCTATGATGAATTATTGTGGTTGTCTGTACGTAGAAGTTTGGATTCTTGTTGTGGTCGCTATGATGAATTATTGTGTTTGTCTTAACGTGGAAGTTTGAATTCTTGATGTGGTCGCTATGGTGAATTATTGTGGTTGTCTTTATGTGGAAGTTTGGATTCTTGTTGTGGTCGCTATGATGAATTATTGTGGTTGTCTTTACGTTGAAGTTTGGATTCTTGTTGTGGTCGCTATTATGAATTATTGTGGTTGTCTTTATGTGGAAGTTTGAATTCTTGTTGTGGTCGCTATGGTGAATTATTGTGGTTGTCTTTACGTGGAAGTTTGGATTCTTCTTGTGGTTGCTATGGTGAATTATTGAGGTTGTCTTTATGTGGAAGTTTGGATTCCTGTTGTGGACGCTATGGTGAATTATTGTGGTTGTCTTTACGTGGAAGTTTGGATTCTTCTTGTGGTTGCTATGGTGAATTATTGAGGTTGTCTTTATGTGGAAGTTTGGATTCCTGTTGTGGACGCTATTATGGATTATTGTGGTTGTCTTTATTTTGGTGTTTGGATTTCTTATCGAGGACACCATGTAAATATATTATTGGTGGGTAGTTGTTGTTACAGTCGTTAGGTGAAAATTGATCATGTGGAATTACGTGTAGAAATGTAATCGTCATAATGTGGTTATTTTCATAATTAACTTGTTAAGGTGTATTTATGGTTTTATTTTTGATAAAGGTTCCTTCACCATGGATAGATTTTAAGCTTTTAATTTCCGGTGCTGAAGAAAAAAAAAGAACATTTACGTTGAAATATTTTATTTCTTTTACAGAAACATGAAACAATGATAATATAAATTTTAAAATACTTAACTTTATTTCATTATTTCTTTGTTTAAAGTGCATTAAACAATGTTATATAAAGAAAAAATGGAAATGTTGTGAACAAAGCAAACTTTAAATTGACAATTTATACGAACTCATTGATGAAATAAAATGAATAAAAACATATTGTGAAATAGGAAAGCTGGGCTTTGTAAATTATCATTGAAGTCATAATATCTTGATTTACATCATCGTCAAGAATTGCTTCTAAATACATGTAAATATTTGTAGGTTTATATCATTAGAATGCATAAAGCGGAACAATGGAAGACATATTATACATAACTTGATTTGCAGGCATGAACACATAATAAATATAAATACAATATCTAATATCAGTGTAATCCTTCTATTTGTTTATTTTTATCTACTCTCCTAAGCAAGCAATGATATAATAGCTTTCTCTCTGTCGTACAAATGAGCAATGGTTCGGTATAATGTTGCGTGGCTTTTCTCCAAATAAGAAAATAATGACTTTAAAAAAGCTCATACTAACATTGATATTCAAATATGTAGATAATAATAAGAAATGAACCTAGTGTCTTAAGGTAAAAAGTAATGAGAACATGTACTAGTAATGCAATTAGAAATGTTCCACTTCCTTGATCGAGTCATATGGTATACCGCTGCAACCTTGACATTTGACCTTGAAAAACTTAAGGGTTCATAGAGCTAACTACATGTATGTAGTCTCTGCCTTAAGATTAAACTCTTAAAATGAAGTTGCTGGGTCCTTGACCTCTATTCTCCGACCTTGAACTCTATAGGTTTTTTTTCTGTTGTAATAGTAACCCTTCGTGGTAAGTATGAAGATAGTAGGACTTATTGGTAGGTGTGCATCATAATCACAAGAAACCTTGAATTTTCATCTCTGCCATTGAAAAGCAAAAGCGTTTAATTTCTTGTCAGGTTGATGCCTTGTGGAAAGTTTTCGGTCCTAGATGAAACAGTTAAGTATATCGGAACCTACAGGATATGGGACAGTCGGAAGGACACGTGTCGGTATGTGTCGGTCAAGTATAGAAAAAGGATGCTGATGCGAATAAACTCTATGAGGCTAAACTGATCGATAAAGCAGTATGAAAATTGTAGTTAATGCATAGAAATGGGAATTAAGACAATTACCGTCCTAAAGCAGTGAAGAATGAAAAATTCCCATTCCTCGTGAAACAGAATATGTAATAATTACCGTTATAGTTTAAAGGCATTGTGAATATTTCAGTTATAGATACTGAAATGAATAGTCTAGAATCTATCAAATGATGATATATACAAAGGACACAACTACTTTACATTTACGACATGATATCACAGATCGCTTGGCATGTAATCTAATGCCTTTGACAAATATCTAACGTTAGGATCATGCAGAATAATATGAAAGAATCATAATATGTTCGACAGTTGAGCAAAGCAGTTTAAAGAACTATGAAATGTAGAAGCACATGATATAGATATTTAAGAATTGGAGTTCTAAAACATACCGGTATTTGTCATTTACTGAAATTAGTCCAAAATCTGTCTTTAGTAAAAGTAAAAGTGCATGAAAGAAAAATAACAATAAGTTGATTACATGGTCTTGGACATGGCACTGAAAGCAATGATCAACGTTTTGGAAACAATTATATGTGTATCTCTATAGTTATTTTACAAATGCATGATACATGATCATTCATTGATACACGGATCTATAATGAATTTCCGGGATGATGAAACGGTTTGCGTGACAGGGGAGGGGATTCATTTTTACGGTTTTAAGTAAATTAACTATGAAATTAGGCAAAACTTGGTATTTTTATCAGGGAAAATTTCAGTATTCATTACTCCCTCCGCGCATGTAATTCAATGACCAAAAATCTATTACTTTTGCATCAAATAGACGATAAATGTTACGTTTATAAATGAAATGATAGACATAATCAATGAACGACACAAAACAATTATTATGGTGATACAATGCATTTGTTCTGAATTATTTCAGTTGGTGATATATCATAAATGTGTATCACCGTTTTCTATGGGAGACGAGTTGTCTGATGTTGTCTTTAATGTTGACATCTGTATACGTGAGCTATCTGACATGGTGTTGTTATGTGTCGATGACATCTGTATACGTGAGCTATCTGACATGGTGTTGTTATGTGTCGATGACAAGTCTGACTCGTCGTACACAGAATCAGTTTCCGAGTCTGAATTAGAATCTTTAACTCTGTCATATACATTTTCATGTCTTTGAAAATTATTTTGCATGCTTGCACTATTGTCTTGTGCATTAATTTCTACTTTCGTTTTCAACTGTGTACTTTCTTTTGAATGTCCATGTGAGAACTGTCCATGGGCACCTTCGTTCTCTAATTGGTCAGTGATGATATTAAGAATAGGTTCAGCGTAGCTGTTACGGACAGACCAAGAACCAAGATCAGGCAATGTATTTATTGAAAATTCACTATTAGATCTCATAGCCTTAGAAATGCCCCGTGCCCATGAACTTCTTTTGTCATCCTCTGATATTGTGTTCAGACTTGTCCGGGACTGACCCATAGCTAACCGCAGGAGGGAACCCCATTTATCGCCATTGGAATCCCATTTTGAAGCTTTCGCTAGTCTTTGCCATCTCGACTTTATAACATGAGCTTTATTCAAAACCATATCTTTATTCTGCTCCAATCTATCCATTGCTTTTTTGGCATTTTTGCTACGCTTTTTACTTCTTCTAGTAACTTTACTTGCTCCACTTTCGCCTTTTTCTAGATCTTTAGCCATCTCCATAAAATTGGTTAAAAATTTCCCGCTCAAATTTCCAGACTGAGGCGTGGCACCTCGCTTCCGGCGTGTTATTTTTAGAATGGTCTTCTTTCGTTTTATTTTGGGAGAATCATCTTGTGTGACGCTGCTGTCCTCGTCTATGTCACTGCTTATAGTGGATATAGACCTGGTGTCCTCGTCGTCCTCAAACCTCTGCATCTCTTTTACTAACTGTACTTTACTAGCTATGTCCATCGCCGTCACTTCTGATTGGTTAGGTTTCATGCAGTTCACTTCCGTTGACGACATGATATGGAGGAAAGTTGCTAGTCGATGGAAAAACATGGAAATGAACTGAATGACAAGTGCAATGCCGAAAATAGCCATAAACAACATTGATATAGGTTCTAGTGACAGGGCTTTTCCTGTGTCCAGATCACGACACGGTAGTGGTATGGACAGACCTGACCCTTTGTCTCTAGCGTTGGAGTACTGTAAACTGAAGATAATGATGATAAACAAGGCGTTCATCATGAAGAACATAAGGCTCATCTTGTTCCTCAGCTCTAGAAGATCTTTTTCCATCTTCTTTTTATGCTTCTCGTTGTGTTGTAGAGGATATAGATATTTCTTGATCAGATCGTTCCAGAACGCTTTCTCCTCTTTGCTGATATAGCGTATTTTACCGTGCCCAATATCGTCATCATGAATCCAAAAGGGCGTGTCCTCCTCGTAAGGTAGACTAGATGATTGGAAGATAGGATTATCTGTAAGATAAGAAGAACATAAAAGTGATGATGTCTATAAAAGTTATCTGTGGAATAGGAATATTGTTCACATAACAAAACTAAGGAGAACTGAGAAGTTGATTATAATAGATGATCATGAAATACTGACCAAATATGAGGCACATGGACATAAATTTGTTAAAAAAGAAAAAAAATCATTCTTTTATATTCTTATTTGCATTATCCAACCTACTAGCAATTGAATACGTAACAGGTAACCTATGAAAGTCTGCACATTGCCTATCAAAATCGTGAATGTTTGATATTATATATGTTTGCTTTACAAGAAGAGAAGAATTTGGGCATTATCAATATATTACATCTAATTCCAGTTTCCTCTAAAGCCTGTTTCCCTTTTCCCTCTTCGCTCATAATATCGCCATCATTAACATTAGTCTCGGCGTCCTTGACGTCTTTAGGTTCTCCCTGTTTCGGTTTTGAAACAGCTTCTTCCAAGTCTTGAAGCTTCGCCATCACCTCCGCAAATCTTTTCTCAGCTTCGTTACCGGAAGGCCTCGGACAACAAAGACATTTGAAGAGGTTTCCGAATGAAAAGACATAGTCGCTTTCTTCTGAATTTTTCTTTCCGGAGAATTTATTCAATATGGCAGCAATTTTGTTTTCCTTTGCTTTCTTCTCAGGTTTTGAATTCGGCTGGGCAGCAATCGCGTTTTCTCTCGTTCCCCACGAGACTACATGTAAATTACAGATGGAGTAGATCATTAGTAACATGGACATGCTCGGAATACAAAGGAAGTAGAGGGCGCCGTGAAGGAGGCAATAAAACTCTTGAGGATGCATGATGGCGGATATGACGAAAGCACTGACGATAAAAATCAGGAAAATTGTAGTAGGTGAGCATAGGCCTTCCCGTTTCATTTCAAGTCCAAGACCGACAACTACTACCATCATGATCAGAGCGTATACCAAAGAGAAAAGCTCGGCCAGTATGATCTGAAATGGAATATAATGACTTTCAGTTTTGTCTTAAAAGAATAAAAATCATAACCATAATAAAGTAAACACAAGTTATATTCAAGCTGGAAAGGAAAAAGATAAATAAGCGATTTACTTTTCTTACCTGATATTTTCCTTTCGTGAAGAAACATGCCAACAGGAAAACAACTAGTGGAGTGAGATTGATCATAAGTGACGCAATCAAGTCTATCTTGAAGGCGCTGTTCAAAGCCCCAATGATCAATAAGAAAATAGTTCCCGGCGTAACAATAGAGGAGAGAAAAAGTAGTCCCTGGTATATAATGTAGAGGAAGGATATATTTTCATTCAGTCTGATAACATTTTTCCAATCCATCAGCAGGTCCATGATGTTTGCCATTGTTGAGGGAGACCAGCGCCTGCGCTGATTGTAAAACTCGGCAAATCCTTCCGGTGCATAAGTCAAGGCATCGGCAGCGGCGGAGTACTCCACGCGATATCCTTGTTGTAAGAGCAGCGTACATAACCATCTATCCTCACCTATTTTGATAAAGACAAGCATAACTAATGTTTTGACGCAATCGCAGACTAAGTGGTTATAAAACAACGTGACACAAGAACACATTGAACATAAAGGATATATGAATAAAATCAAAACTCTGTAGATTTGCTAGATTTTCCCACTGTCATGATTAAATATGCATTTAGTTGTACTGTTCACATTATGGATTACCTTGATCAAACTGTACATAGTGTCTGGCATTACTAGATGTCGTGGCATATTTTCTCATTACGTTGTCGTCCATAAGTGCAGAGGCACGGAATAGCGAAAAACATCCGGGGCTGCAAAGTACACAGCCAATCATGTGTTCTGTTGCTTTTTGTAACCAATGGCTGACGGCGTATTCAAATTTTTGATACCAAATCATAGGACCTGAAAATTTGGAACAAAAATACATACTAGTAATACTATTTGATTTCTCCTTCGAATAATAATGGATCAAGCGTAATGGGCAAACTCTAAGCAAAGTCTCTTCCATTACATATCTCTGCATATAATTTGACTGCTTAATAGATATGTATATTACCAGTTCCAATGGGATGAATTCTGCCACAAGCCGCGCCAACTTTCTCGTTTTTCTTCATTCGGTCAACCAATAGCTGTACTGCTGACGGTTTAAAGTCTACATCCCCGTCAAGGGCAAGGATGAAGCTGTTATCGGCGATCGTCTGTTTACGCCTCGAGTCCAGGGGTTGTGATACAAGTTTGAGGCCGAGTAAATAGTACATGTACATCACCTGTGATTGAAACAAAAAGACTTAGATTTCGCACTATATTTAATATTGGTGTTGACATTACAGTAAAATGCATTCAGAAAGTACCTTTTTTATCAATGAATTTTCTAAGAAAAGTGATCCTGTTTTACTGTATTTCCCTCTTTAGCTTGATTCTTAGTAATGATGATCAGCAGTACTAAAAATCCTTAAAAATTTGCGCGTAAGTCGAATAATTTCTAAACTTCGAAAATATTTATCTTGTTATCTATACCTGGCTCCATCTTTTCTTGATCCGAATTTTGGCTTTGTCTTTAAGGTGAACGTTTAGTTTGTTATTTCCTGGTAAAGTCCACTCCAGCCTTCCTCCATAAGGTGTGGGGTATTTAGTAGGGGGTGGAATCTTAACCGGAACTCGATGAACATTGCTGAAGGTTCATTGAAACAAACAGTCAGTAAGTTTTCAAACAAGTGAAGATCCTTGTAAAGTCTTCACATTTGATTTTTTAAAGAAAATTATTGAAATATCTCTATATCTATTAGATATACCTTGCAGCTTGATCCATCACTCGGACGAGTTGTTTTACAAACGAATTGACGTGGAATTCATACTCATCATCATCGTGTTTTTCAAAAGCGTCATCAAAGAAAATATTGACTTCGAATTCATAATAGTCGGGGTCTACAACATCGAAAAACTTCTGCGCATTCTTCCTTGCGCATTGATCGTTGTCCATTCTGAAAGAAAGTGAAGTCCAATTTTAGTCAATATTCATTTAGCATTAAAATACTTTTTCTGCAGAAAATAAATTCAGTCTATTTATAATCACAGACTATAAAGGATATAGGTCATTATAAGATACCTGAATATAGATGTCAGCACTTGTATCATCTCTTTTTCAGTTTCGTGCCACATGGTTGCGCAGACGTATATCATAGGCGTACGATCAGTGCGCAATGAGCTCCTTCCAGGAAGTATCCCGCCATCTCGCTGGTCGTTTATCCAAGGAATCTGAAAACGCTTTTCCTGAAAACAAGGAAACATATCAATAATTTTTCGCTTAAACTTTTACATCCTTTATCATAGAATGATTTATTGTACAACACAATTTTGTTGTTCTTTTTTTCTATAGACTCAAAGGAGATGTGCTTTGTTTTATATGGATACTTTGTCGGATATATTTATTCTTACTTTTTCAGAATGTCTGAAATCTCTATCCTTGTCGTCTCGCCTCCTATTCAGCATTAGAGACTGCTCTAGCATTACACCACAGTACAGAGGGGTTACGAAGAGTCTGCAATATAAGACACACACACATCAGAGAAAAGAAATCTTTTATTCATTCAAATTCTGATAAAAAGGTTTAACACACGAAACAAAATGCAATTTTAGACCACTTACATTCATGTGTGTATGAAAATTACCTTTCTGTTTGCACCAGGCGTTCCACTCGAGGGATCCATATATGAAAAGTCACCCACATGAATGAAAGCCACCAAGCCAATGTTATAGGAAGAAAATAATCCGAAATTAGAATTTCTAAGAAATCTGTACTGATTCCATGGATATCACATGTCCAGTACAGGTAATCCGGCATCAGAAATTGGGTATTTCCAACAGATTTCCAAGTCTCACAGTTTCCGATAAAAAGACCCGCCATAACTGGAGCAGCTAACATGAGCGGAAGTGAGAAACTGACCACTTGGAGCATGATTTTACATGCTGTCTTGGAAAAGGTATAACACAGTAAACACGAAAATATTTGGATCATCGCGATCCAAAACGGATCCGTTCTGTATGCTGAGCTCTCTACATTGAACGTATCTGTTGGGTATGATAAATGTGGGCATTCCATTGCATGATTATCTCCTTTGAAGAAGAGCGCTTTCACACATGACATTTTCAAATTGCTCATCAATGCCGTCATTAATCCAAGCGTGACAACGATTTTCCAAACACTCACCACTGCAAATGTCTTTGTACGCATGCGTCGTATATTCCTTTTCAAATCTCGCAGCACTTGACCAAGTTTTCCAAGCTTAGTAAACTTGTTTACATAATTTTCCCACCATCCAAGAGAAATTAAAAGTAAGGACACTATTATAGCCCATGCGTCTTGATAGTCCTCGTCAGCAATTATATTCCGTATTGGCCATAACAGTAAAATTGAAAGTTGTACCACAAAAGCTAAAACGTCGAAAATAAGGGTGTAGAATTTACGACCTTTTTCTGATTGGCTATCAAACATTTTGAGAATAGCTGGAGTAAACGCGACACCGAAAGTCAAGAGAAGTCCCCGGATAGGATCTAGGCTAGGGAGGAGGTAGAACACAAAAATACATATCCCAATTGTATGAAGTGTCTCCACGGCCAACACCTATAATCAATAGAGAAATATCAATACAAGTTTCACAGGAAAAAGCAAAATCTTTCGATATGTTAAAATGCCACTCGCATTTCTTTTGATACACTACATTTTCTCATGATATGCAGATATTATACCGAACAAAATAGTTTGAAAAGAAATTTTCAAATAGAGTTAAAGATCAACGGCCAATTAATGGCCAATAGTTTGGCAAAATATTGCACCAATTTCAACTTTAAGTACACATAACTAATCTCGCCATTGAATTTTCAAAAATAATACTTACCACTAATAAGACACCGGAAGTTGGTGTCCTTGTTTTCTTAAAGCAAATTCTCCAAATGCACTTTCCAAATGTAAACAAATATGGTGTACAGACCACCAGAAACAATGCCCACAACCAGCTCACTTCAACTGTTTGAGACGGCTGATATGATTGGTTGCCGACATCTTCAGGTGAAACCCGCCGGCATTCACTCACGTGATCGAAGTCAACTCTGGAACATTTTAATGTTACGTTTTTATAGATGTTTGATGTTATAAGCAACAGGGTACTTTTACTGATCATCGTGCACACTAGAATCGCCACTGTCAAAAATATACTGGTGAAAACCTTAGCTACTTTCCTGAAAAGGTGGTTAAAGGAACCGTCTATAGATTTTACGGGGTCACGTGACGTTATTCGAAATACATCCCATGGTTTGTATGATCCAGATGTAATGGGTAGGGAGGCCCTGAAATGCATAATATCAAAATATAACGACATTTGAATTACTAAAATTACTTTTATGGAGAAGTTATCGTTCTGTATGAAGAATGAATTCTTAAATTGATTTTATGCTTTTCCAAGTCAGGAAAAACAAATTGTATGTCTCGAATTCAAGAAAAGAAACAAATACTAGTAGTTCAAAATCAAAACTGTCGTATGTGATGAGAAGAATTTATAATTTTGCATTTTGTTTAAACTATGCTCTGGATTACGTTTGCTTCTATCGTTATCTATCGTACATTCATTTCTGTTCAGAAATTTATATAGGAGTAAAGTAATTTGATCCAATTTAAAGATTCCTCAAAATATGATTAAAACGACAATCAAGTTTAAATTTATTTTTTATTTTGGCGACGCGAGATTAAATACAAATACTCACCCGGACACGTCTTTTATTGGCTCGCTGTGATGGACTCCGAACTGAGTATATCGGGGTAAAGAGTGACTCTTCTCCTTAACATACTTAGGGAGTGAATCGCCCTTGAGAGAGTTTTCGCCTAGCTTTGTAGGTAAATCATCGTGAAAAGTATCTTTTTCCTCGTTTTTCCTGATTTCATCTTCTTCCTGTTGTTGTTTAAACGTCCGCGTGAGAGTCGATGCTCTGGAACTGGACATGTCCTTCATGTTGTCACTGCTAGTATCTGACCATCCAGCGTTCTCTATGTTGACGTCCATACCGGGATTGATTATACCGTTAGGGATACTCTGGTGACAAAACGTAAAACATATAGCTATGACTGATGCTACTTGTACGTTTATACTTTTAAATAGAAAAAACATCAAAGAAAACACAAGTTTTCACGTGAAATATTTTCATTTACATGAATTAAATGAATGACTAAAAAACATGAGAAATTGGTGCATGTCCTGAATTATAACCAGTTTCCGGTAGAGGTAGACAATCACATCCACGAAAGAATAAGATTTTGTGCTGAATACGTCTATCTAAACTTGAAATGATTTATGAATGAATATATACTAACACTGTGTTCTTTAGAGATGAGATTCTGGTTACTTGAGTAGTTTTCAGACATGGGGAGTGGTATTGACCGGTTCACAAACGGTCCCTCTGATGACGTCACAGGGGCGTGGTCCTGTAAAGGATATGATGTAAGACATTCACAATTTATCTCATCAGCTTTATAAATAAATATGTTGTCATTTCCGTTTCTGGTTTGTGGTTTTATTTTGGATATACTGCGATAACTTAAAAAAAAAGGATTAAAATATCGCAAAAAATGTTTAATGTCTTCAAATTCATTAACATCATTTTAGAGCAGATTTTACAGCATGGACCAGACATTCACGTTTCGGGTATTTGACCCTCGTCAGTGATCCTCAATCTAAACAATGTAATATGACCAAAATCTGAGAAAAGTATGTCCTAAATATACCGAAAAACGTAGCAAAATGTCTGGGATATGATGCTACAGGACCCAGGTTTTAGAAATTTGAGAAAATTTTGAAAACAGAAATTTTCGATTGCCTTTGATGAAACGATCAACGGAAATTGATCGAACTTGGCTACATGTGCCCTCGGGGACTCTTGGTCCACCAGCAGTGATACTCAAATTATGTGCTAGATTCAGTGAAGCTAGGATGGTCTTTCGAAAAATTATTCACTTTGAAATCAATTGAGAAAAATTTAAAAAAAATTCAATTTAATAAATTAAACAAGACTGTTGTAAAAAAAATCCCATTAACATGGTAACAGCAAATACATTTTATTGTTCAATGAGATTTTTTTTTCTGATGAACATCGACGAGGTTTCGACTGTCTCCTTTATCAAATACTGCCTAAATATATTTATATATCTAAAGGAAACTAACAAAGCTGACTACGAAAGTGACCTTTTTTCTTTTTAACAAGTTTACTCAAGATTTTATACTTAGGAAGCAGAAACAGAAACAAACTCTCGATGATGCCCATAAAACATCCCTCTCTAAAAAACAACGTCGAAGGGTTCGGTAATACGAACTATATAATGAATGCGTTAAAAATGAATAGATAGAAAAAATCCATTTGAACTACTGTAGACCTGTACTGTTGTTTCATATGAATAATATTTAGCTATTTTGGAAAGCTTTATATTGATTTATGTTTTTAATGTTTTTCTCATAGTTTTTCAGAAAAAGAAAATATCTCTAAATAAATAAATAAATAAACAAATAAATAAATAAATAAATAAAATAAATAGATAAATATATAAATAAATAAATTATTAAATATATGATTTAGATTAAATGAAATTCCTTCATACAGAACATTGAAAAATTGACATTAAGTTAAGTTATTTCAAATTTATGTTTTCAATCTTGAATCGGTTATTCTTTTTGTTTTCATTTATCTTTTGTACTCACGAGTCCAAAATATATTTTCCTAAGTCTTTCAGGAGTCCATGGTTTTTCTACGTTAATATCCATGTCTGAATATTTAGATTAACTAATGTCATTGCACGATCTCCGACAATAATGATCATGATGCTATCACAGACATGGTTCATTCCAATCAGTGATAAATATGTACATCTCCTCATCTGATCAAGTTTTTACAACAACAAGATTTACTTTCATTAACTTTTCAAGAAAACATCCTTTTGTGCCGAAAGTGACAGATACGAAACTGCGGAAGAGAGCGGTTCTGCTTATGGGTTGCGAACGTGGATAATGGCGCGCAAACAGATAAGCATCCTTGAATTTCAAGGTATCGGGGTTGGCTAATTAGGAGTTGTTTGCTCGGACAACAATCGGCAGGAAAAGTTTGTTTGATACTATCCTGTAAGATATAAAACTTTGTATGACTAGGAGATACGGTGTTAGCTAACGGACCAGGTCATACAGTATCATTACTGATCATCGTACGTCACGTACGGTTCTTGTATTTATTATTGTTGACGAGGCTGTGTCCCTCCCAGAATTCTGTTGGTTCGACCGAAATCCAACTCAGTGGCGTCATGAAACAAAAATACTAAAATTACGTAACTATTCGACAATATACAAGTACATTCAAAGGGGAGTTAAAATAGTGACTGGTTTCGGATAAGTTTATTAGGGAATCTATAGCACTAGACATAATTAATCTTGCTTCATGCATGGAATATTTGAGCAGTTTTCAGAATCGTCTTTGCGAGCCCAGATTCCGGAATTTTTTTTCAATTTATATCAATAATAATAGAAAAGAATCAGATTCTTGGCTCGTGAAATGACTTAAGACAGAACTGATACCAGTTATAGAGTTTTAGTTTGATTTACCTATTGCCTAATTTCACTTCGTATATTGATTTTCTAAATCATTCTTATTCTGAAATAAATCTAAAAGTAATTGTTTTATATGTGACCCCCTAGATGACTCCATACCAGTGTTACTGTTTTGTTAAAAAGTAAATCTAAGTCTGCAAATATTTTTACAGTATCACTCGTCTATTTGACTGGATTCCCGACATACTTTAAGTAATTAAGAAACAGAATCATTCTTATGTACGGGTGAAGATTAGGTAAAATTCTTTTGCATAAAATTTTAGGTGTAAGCGAGGGTGGTTTTTATTTACACAGTAATTAAACAGACGCCCGAAATCCAACTTTCTCCATGATAAGACATAGTCAAGTAGATTGGGTAGATTATCCGTTCATTAAGGTATGCACAGAGGTCAGATGTGGAGAAAGGGAGAGAATCGTGATTGGGCTGAATCTTGTCTCCTCACTTCCGCATATGACGTAACATGATTATTTGTACGTCACTGAGTCATCGACCAAAGGTGAGGTGTGCTTTATACCAAAGATTTTGTCTTGTGTTTTGATGTTTTGAAATAGATTTACAACTTGAATAATAAAATTTACTGAAATAAAATATAACCACTATAAACTGGTAGATGGTATTGCTTGTGAGGTTTTGAATAGTTTCGTTTCATAATGTTTACTTTATGTAGAGTAAAGAGTTATGGTTTGTAAATGGACGATACTATTATCATGGGAAAGAATTCAGTAATTTGACGCTTAACGGATCAGTAAATCAGTACAACTTTTCCGTCCTTTTTCTCTCTTAATTCGTGTACAATGCTGTTTCAAATCATGATAATGCGGATAATGCGGAAGGGTTCCAAGTCTAATCTAAACTTGCATTAATGATGATTTTTAATTCTATTTTTAGTTACCGTAACGGTTTATACCATCAATTAGAACTAACAGAATAATATCCTCCGATCATGAATGGCGAAAATAGACGAGGAATTGTTCCTTGTAGAATCAGTGTGTCGCTTCAAATTCTCAATCATCAGACGATGCATTTTCTTGTCTTTTTGTAAAACATAATTAAGTGTTCGGGATGGACATTTAAGTAAAAACTTATCCCACCAAACGCGATTTGTCACAATGTAATGCAACAAACCGATACCGGTATCATCCTTGTTTGGAAATTGGTCCATTACACTCCCCTCTGTTTGTTAAAAGGGATCGAGCAAACAACCCTTACCTTTGTAACAATTAATCCAAATAATTAAAGGAAGAATCTCTGTTACAAAGGTATTCGGGGAAATTGTTTTAATCCAACAAAATCTTATATCTTCTGCATGAAAGGCTGCATGGTTTGCTCTCTTAGACGTGGGTTTCATTTGACATTTAAATTCTAATGTTGAATTTCATGAATACTGCATACTACTCAAAAATGTTTTGCACTACAAGGGTTTTCTCTTCATTATTATACCAATAAGCTTCTTGTTGAAGAGATAAACATTATTTTTCAAATGAAACTTATCTGCCATGTTTGACTGGACATTGCTTAAGGTGTATATGATTTCGATATGATGAAATTTTGATTTCCTTTGAGCAACGGGTGACTTGAAAAAAAGATTATTTTTTAAGGAAATTATCAAAATTTTCAATGTTTTCAAATTCTGTTGGATTCTTGAATAAATTAAGACGAAAATTACAATGTTGCAAAGAGGATATCTTAATTCTTCAACACAGATCAGTAATTGTCAATCAATTCCAATAATTCTTCATAGCCGATAACTTTTATGAAATATTGAACTTTTCAAAATTTGAATAATTTTCAAACTTGTCTGTCTTTCTTTGTAAGGATACTGAGACCAATCGAAATTGACAACCAGATTAAGTAATGTGTTGCCTTTATGGTAGGAAATGGTCAAATTCAATAATCATAAGATACCTTATGGCGACTGAGTATGAAAATGTAAGTATACGGGAAATAAACTTGTGGTGCAAAACTTTTTTGATGTGAGGACTGATCAAACGTAAAGTATGTTTAGCCTAAGGAGCGAAAAAGATCTTTTTGCGGAGCGCCAGACATCCCCCCATAAAATCCCTATCACCAAAAAAAAAAAAAAAAAAGGAAAACCCAAAGAAAGAAAAAAAAAAAAAAAAAACAATGAAAATTTATTTGAAAAAGAAAATCATTATTTTTGTGTGTTTTGATACATATGTATATATATATATATAACAAAAAAGAAGCAACTTAAAAATGGATCAAAAAGATATTTCGTTTCTGGGAGCATCATTCGTTCCTCATGAGTTCCATGTATGTCCGATGTCAAAGACATTTTACCAACTTATTTACATCTATTTTATAAAAACCCCACTTTTTGTGTAAAATAATACAGAAATTAATGCATGGATACTTAGACACTTGGATATGTGGATACTTGTCATATTGTTATAATAGTTTTTCATTACCTTGATTGTCCTTGGTGTTTATGTATCTCATACATGTAAACACTCACCAATGTAGTTCTTATTATATCAAAAGCAACATGCTCACTGAGATTATTCTGAATACTGACATCTTTGTTTATACTCTAATTGCTGCATTGTTTCATTTATTATATTTGAATTTTGTTTATTAATGTCGATTTACTTGCCTTATCTCTGCTTAGTCTCTTTTCATTTGTATACTCACGTCGACCGTTTTTAGGTATTTAATTAATTCATGGTTATTTATTGTTTTCTATTTATTCATGGTAATTTATTTATAGTTACTTATCTTTTTCTATGTGTTCATGATTATTTATTTATTCATGATTATTTAGCATTCATGTTGTCATATATGCATATGACATATAAAAAATATATACATGTTCTAAAAATATCATATGCATATGACATATAAAAAATATATATATGTTCTAAAAATATATGTTCTAAAAAAGTTACCTGTCAACTTACTTGAATATTATTGATTGTTTTCAATTCAAGTTCTTTTTCATCATGGTTCATGTCATTTATGGTGTATACCATCTTATATTTCCCAATTCTGAAAAAAAGAGAACGTCATGATAATTATATGCAGTAATATCTTTATTTTAGAGGATGTCTTCATGAGAACAAAGGAAATATCTAAGTGAGAAAGACAGAACAAAGTGTCCATCCTGCTACCATAGAGCAACATTGGGGACAAATATTTACAATTCTAATATGACTTGATTCTTTTTCCCTATTAAGACAACAGACGCGAGCCAGGCTCTATTCTCCAATATAGGCCCTATAGCGATAAGCCACGCCTACCCATTTTCTGAAAACGGATAAACCGGCAGTAACTGGTTTTTACCAAGAATCGATTGGTCATCATTAGAATAGAAATAAAAAATGACAAACCGGGCTCTATTGTCTCATAATGCCCTCGCGTCCTCAACCAATCACTTTTATCACCTCGCCGCTGACGCGGCTCGGTAATAAATGTGATTGGCTGAGGACGCTCGGGCATTATGATACAATAGAGCCCGGCTTGTCATTTTTTATTTCTTAAGTATGCACCAGACAATGATGTTTACAGTAATAAATCATCATCAGTGGTGCTTCAAGCTATATAATCATTCAGAGAAAACAAAATAATGTTAACTTTCTATAATTCTTGAAGTAGGTATTTTGTCAATAGTGAGCGGCTCCTAATTTCCTGTATGGTCTAATCACTAATCAGATGCGTAAAGAAAATATGTGACTTAACTTATTTAGGGAATAGAACAAAGAAAATATGTGACTTAACTTATTTATGGAATAGAACAAAGGTGTTTGTCTCCTGTTTTTGTAAATTTATAATGAAATACCAGGTTTTCAATGGACAGACGTTGAGAAATAAGAATGAATAGATTAATGGAAAAAGAAATACTTTTCTCCCACTGTGGACTGGGATATCCATGGAAACGCTGGGAAAAGATATCCTTGTCTTACCCCTATGGGGTAAGATAACATTTTCTCGTGCCTTTTGACTGTAACGTCAATTGTGACGTCATACATGATTACTGCGTTAGCCGATCAAAATATGAAAATGAATACATAAAATCTCATTTTTTGCGCTTTTAAACAGCGGAAGAAAAATAATCAATCCCCAGATGTGATCAGGGACACGGAAATCCAACCTTTGCTTTTGTCGGCAAGCCTCGTCGTGGTACAAGCAAATCCTGTACTCTCGGGTTGGATTTCCTTGTCCCTGATCACATCTGGGGATAGATTCTATTAATCTCTGCGTTAGATAATGAGTATTAAGTAAAACTCTTTAAACACTTAGTCGCGGGGATCTATCTTACTACTAGCTTCAATATTTCGCCCATCTCGCGCCTAATTTCTACTCGGCTGAAACTAATATGTTATGTTTTCCTGTTCCTATGACTATTTACTAATTGAAGCAATATTATATTACTACACAGCCAATTGTGCCTCACATGAAATTCATATGAAATGAGCATCATGTAAATTTCACATGAAAGTTCATGTAAAATTCATATAAATTTCACATAAGATTTATGTGAAAAATATTTCACATGAATATCACATAAATTTCCTTCACGTGAATTTCACATGAAATTTCCTAAGTGATCTTCACAGGAAACTGAATTCACATAACATCCATGTAAAAATCTTCACATAAATTTCATGTTAACTTTCATGTAAAGTTCATGTAAATTTCACATGAATTTCATATGAGGCACATTTGGCTGTGTATATGACCTGATGAATTTTATACTTTTTTTTCTTATGAAGAAAGACGTGTTAGATTTTTTTTATGTCCCCGTAGTCGGAGATGGGGGAACATTTATTTTTTTTGTCCTGGAAGACGGTTATCCGCATGTACATTGGAAAGCTAGTACATGTATATGCTTTTGCGGAAAGAAGCATGACTACACACAGATAACAACACAAGACGGTATAAAGACAAAGGGGGAAACAAACGAAGAAACTTGTTGGTGTTCTTATCCGGATTACATGAGATCGGGGGTCCCCTTATAGCCAAGAGACAAGTCTCGTAGAACAAAGTAAGAATATTTGCCTAATATCACTGCATTTCACAAGTAAAGGCATGGACAGACGTGTAAAACTATTAATAGAAGCGTGTACATGTATGCCTAATAGACTCGAATACAGTGGTTGTCTAACCTTATTAAGCTCGACCAAAAAAAAAAAAAAAAAAAACCAGAAAAAAAAAAAAAAAAAAAAAAAAAAAAAAAAAAAAAAAAAAAAAAAACAACAACAAAAAAAAAAAAAAAAAAAAAACCCATACAAACAAAACAAAAAATACAATACAAAACAAAACAATTGAAACAAAACAAAACATGTGTCGAGATTCCCATAAAACATTTTTGAACTAACTTTGTAAGTGTGGAATCTATTAGCCTCTGTCTAAGCTGCATTACTTCTGATAGTGATCACAATAATATTGTACCCACTGCTACTTACGGACACGTAGGGTACTTCCTACATCTCTTCCTGTAGTGTATAAGCTTTCCAAATAAAACAACAGACAAGACCCCGAGTAAGGATGAACAATCTTAGTGTGGTATTAATAATATTTCATAGCGATACTAATGACCAAACATAAATATTAAAAATTTTCTTTGGTTGACTTTAACCATCCCATTTTTAAGTTGTATACATTCTATGTTATTGCGTATCAAACAATTTCTTTGAAAATGGTAAAAAGAAAATTTAAATGATAATGTTTTTCATCAACTATTTCGTTTTGGAGACAGATATGTTTATTCCATGCATTTTGAGAAACCTGTCCATACTTCATACAGATGTTAATGATTGATATAGTATCATTTCGTCCCTAATAATGTGAATATTTCAAAGCAAAATTGATATGAATATTCAATCGAGCGCTCTGTTCACTGCATAAAATTTAATATTTTTCATGAATTTTTGGAATCCCACACCCGACATAATTTTTTTAGATACATTAATCATATGTTTCATAATATACGAGGTACTCACGATGAATTAGTTGATACTTTTCTAGCTTTTGTAGTATGTGCATTTTCTGAATGTTCAAATATTTCTTCTGACGAAATAGAAGTATCATCCGTGGAATAATTAATGCTCTCCTCAAAAGCTTGCAATTCCGAAATATCATTGTTTGAATTGGCCATTATTTGAAGTGTCTTCCAAATTCTTTCCTGACTTCTTTCAGATGGACAAGAGTAGAAGATATGTTATATTAGGAAAGTATATATCGTTTTATTCTATGATCTTTGATGTAATAATGTTAGTAAATATCCACCCTGATTAATCACCTTTACCCCACTCAATTCGTACACAAATATTTCAATCCCCACGCGCGTTTAAATCTCTGCTCATTAGAACCATCCTTGGATCGAGTGATGTCGAAATGTCTTTGTTTGCTCATCATCTGAGTAGAATTTTAGTTATGTTGATTTGAATACTGTTTACATAAAAGAAGATAAAACATAAGGAAGCACGGGACAGTAGCTTACTGTCGTTAACTTAAGGTTGCACCTTCACCCTTTCACTTGTCAATCTTATGAATTTACCTTATTTGGTAACAGTGTTTTTTTTCTTCAATCCAGGAAAAATATATAAATATAGGAGTCTATGTTAGAATTCGTGGAACAGAAATCATATAATATGGAATAGGCAATGAAAAATTGTTATTAACGGCTCTCTCTTTTGTTAAAAAAAAAAAATATATATACATATTTATCTCCGTTGTGATAGGTAGAAGATATGATAGTATTCAAAAGGATATTATAATCAAAACTTACAAAGGAAATAAAATGAGGAACCAAGGTTGATTGTATTATTCAAATTTCAATTTCAATATGTAGAAGGAGTGAATGAGAGGGAAAAGCGGGACAAATAATCGGGATCTATATATTTTGAGTTAAAAAAACCTTTTTAACTCAAAAATAAATGCTGTACTCGCATATTGCTACTTCCGAATGTTTATGAACCAAAATCCAAAGCAAGGGTATTTATATTTCGAGAAATGCGATTTCTCAACAAAAACCGATTGATAAGATTCTTCAAAACAATTATCACTTTTATTTACTTGTAAAACAGCTTGAATTCTCGGATTTATTTTTCTCTTCCCTGTTCACAATATTGGCCATTGTATCCATGTACATGTATCTGTTTGATATAACATGTAGTAAAATGAGTAATACAAATTCCCAATTACGTTATTATTCTCAGAGTATTAGAGCATTGTTCGTTTAATATTAAATCTCAAAGCAAAATTACAAAATGTAGCTAAACCTCAACCTGTAAAAATCATTACAATATCTGTTTAACAAAAACCATTAGTTTACATTCAATTTTTATTTCAATAATAAAACTATCAAAATAATGTTAATAGATATTTGTTCAACAGATATTTTGATTGGCAAAATGTGCACGTACGTTATATAACTATACTGTAAATGCTATTTCTACATAAAGAACAGTGTAATTTATCTTCAATCAATGATTAGCCATTACTAATTCAGATTTGAATATACATGTATAAACAAAGGGGGTTGTTAATACTTATTTATTTTAAGTTATAAGATATTTGTATAATCATCTTACCCTTTGAAGAATTTTCTTGGCGTTCCCTCAGGAGGATGGATGTTAAAGTTTATGTTGTCTGTCATAATGGCGGACACGGGGCGTCAATGTAATTGTTTGTCAATAATGATAAAAGCTAAAACAATTAAAACTTTGTGTCTATTTCATATCAACGTCGGAAGCTGGTCTGTGAAAATAACGACATTCCATCTTCTCTCTCGACTCACTTTCGGTAGTCACGTGATTGTCAATATGAATGATGGAAGTGTCATTTTCTAGATCACAGTGGAATCCTGTCTACATCTGGAAGTTGAAAAGAAATTTATTTCACAATATGTATATTATAAGTCTTTGATTTTGTCTCTAGGTATGAATCTGAGTCAGAGAAATGAAAAATATGCACAATGTATTTTTTACTTACATGTATGAGTATGGTACCAAAATAACCTGCTGCTTTTTAAAGACGTTTGCATTTCTTTATTCTGGTAAATAAATCATATTCCTTTTGTGCATTAAAATAAAATGAAGCCAATTTAATATATCAATGGCTTTCTAAAGGTGTTAAGGAAAAACAAAAACACAAAAGGAATATGATAGGTAGTTGATAAACAAATCGGAGACTATATTAATGATTGAATGTAATTTATTATATCCATTGGTTGATGTATATGTAACATTTGATGATATTGTGAGATTATACAGCAGTGAAGTACCTATGTTTTATATCAGTAGTTAAAACATATTTAATTTTCATACATAAATACATAATCTATGTTGAACAACTTAGATAGGAATTGTACAAACAAACCTACAGCGAGGTACGTGCCCTTTAACCAACTGACACTCGCTAGAAGAATGTAAGTTTGTTATTGGTAACATATACATTTTAAAGCCAGTATGAAACTTTTTATTTGAAGAATGCTGATTCTTTATTTCGCCAGAAGAAGTCGCGGATCCAGTAAATGTTTTGAGGATTTTCTGACATACATTATTATTTTTGTGTATTTGAATATATATACTTATCTTTTTGAAAATCAATTAAATTTCTTTTATGCGACTCAACATTTTGGATGCAGATGAAATACCCTCTAAGAGATCGTTCTTCCTGAAAGTACCCCCTCGGCCGATTAGACAATAGGAATGCTGATTACTTCTTGTAGATCTAACTTATCAGATTCGACCAAAGCTTTCTTACTAGTGGTTCTCCATCTGAGCAACCCAAATTTTGCTTAGATGTTAGAAATGCATTTCTTTATTTTGTTTTATTCTGTTATGCTTACTGGGTAGTTATTTTTTTTATCCCCTGACCATAGGTATAAAAGAAATTAGGAAAATCTGTACAAATATAACCCTGTTTCGTCGTAATTGTAAAAGTTCATGGAGCAACCGTACTGCAAGAATTCTAGTGTTTGAACTTATTTTACATTATATCGTGTTTTCCAGTAAATGAATACTAATTTGTTATATTTAATGTGACCAGATAACGTAGACGGCAACTTAAAAAAACAACCTTTTCCTCTTTGTACACATTAACATTGTACATGTAATTGTTCTTCGCATATCTTGTTTGTAAATTTCTCTTGTATATGAAAAATAAACTATTGTCATTGTCCTTGTCTGGCTTTTGAAATTTCGTAAGGATGAAATATGGATGCATAAAATCAAGAAGCGGCATTAACTTTTAACAATCATAGCTATAAACTCTGAAAATATATGGTTCTGCTCATGATTGTGTCGCGAATTTTAGACAGGTGGGGCTAAATATGGGGTAAAAGGTTCAGAAATCGATGTGACAAACATGGAAAAACATCAAACAGTTCAAGTCTAATAGCCGCTAGGAAATCATAGGTTATATAAAACAGACATTTATCTCTTATGACTTTGTTATCAAAATAATTGTGAATCGAAATGGAAGAGCAAATAGTACAAGGAGAACTGCTACCGAAATTTGACACGAGAAGATTGATAATATTATTTTTTGCGGGGGAGACTTAAAATTTTTTAATCTGATTGGCTTTATCTTTCACACGAACATTTTGAAGGTGATACAAAGAAAAACAATAATGCAATTAATTTGAGTTTCAATTTTTAAAAGTGATTCAAATATTAAAAGATACTGAATAAGGTGACAGTAATATCGTTGACAAAGATTCATCAAAAGTTTTTTTTAAAGTTGATTATGAAATAAGAACTTGAATGGCTTTGCTTTTATAGAAAAAAAAATGTAAAAATAGTATAGTACTACTTGTATTGGTGTCTAATACATGGTGGCATTTTATTGCTTGTGCTTTCATCCTTTCGAATTTATTGTGCATTTTTTAAATGCAAAGATCTGATGTAGTTTACGTGAAAAAAATCGTTTGCATACAAAAATATAATGAAATATTTCTTCTTAATCTAGATGAATTTAAGAAAACATACATTTACTCAGGTTTTCTTTGTTTCGTAATTATGAAATTCAAAGTTGCCTCCCTTTCTCGCAATCGGTAGCAATTTGTTCCAGATGGATTTAGGAATATTTTTATATCTAGGCAAATCTAGGCCGTGAAGGGCGGCGCAAGTAAATGAAAGTGTTGTCACAAACTTGGATGTAAACTCTGGTATATTTTACGCAGGTAGCCCGAGGACCAATGATAAGAAAATAGGGGATGTTAACATGCCTTACAGTGAAATCACCGAACAATTTACTGGGGTAATCTGTATTGATACTGAGAGTTGATCAAATGTAAATGATAGGTATTTAATAGTTATTCTTTATCTCCATTGGCCAGGTATCAGCAAAACCCAGAAATGTACCATTGTATTTATCACAAATCTGATTCTTTTTTATCTTTATTGAAAAAGTTAATTCTACAGAATAACAGACATACTAAAAATAAAGTTTAAAAATAGAGTTTAAAAATTGGATAGACTGATACTCGGCCAATTATATACCAGCAATACATGATGGTAAACCTTATTTGAAAATAGTAAAAGCATAAAAAATCAAAAATAATCAATGCAGTTCATGAAAGTTTTTAGCATTGTACATGAGCAGGCTGAAAATTTATCAAATTGAAATATATGTCTATTGTAATAATAAATAATTTAGTGCACCATATGTGCATTTCAACAAACAATGTATCATCAGTGATGCTCGAGACCGACAGAGAGGAAATACAAAATAGTGAATATATGAAGAGCGAAATTTTAAACATGATCTGAAATGCATGCCAATGAACCAGCGAAGACATCTTTGCTTCAGAATAATTTATTGAATTTAGTATAAGAAAATTAACAAATGTATTTCAAGTGAGTGCAGAAGCACAGTATAGCTAGGCAAACGATATCCCCAGGGACTTACAGACCACCAGTAGAGATACCAAGCTAGTGGTTGTAATAATCATATCGAAATATATGTTCTATCGTAAAGCTTACGTTCATCGTTTAGTCGAAAATGTAACTACACGTATTATTAAATAATACGAATAAAGAATAGAAGAAAATGTAAAAATACGAGAAAGAAAAAAAAACTTTGCTGACCTTTTTTGACAAAACTGGCAGCGGACATAAATATTCTTAAATATTTTGTTTTACGCCCCCGGGCGGGTACCTTTTAGGAAAATTGCACAGAGTTAAACACACACAAACATGCATTTCTCAATCATAAGAAAAATAGAAGTTCGTTTTTAAAACTCAAACTAAATGTCATTATCAAATAAAACAAACCCTTTCTTTGTTTTATTTGATGATGTTACACCACTTCCCTAAGGAAGATTACTTTGGACATAAATGTCGTTAATTCTTTTGTTTACTATGAACTACATCGTATTTAATTCACATCCGGGGAAAACAGTGAATTTTCTGAATCGAATGTCGGAATTATCCATCTCTCCTGACAACAACAACAACAACAACAACAACAACAACAACAACAACAACAACAACAACAACAACAACAACAACAACAACAAAATGCTTTATTTTCATAAACACAACAAGTGCATTGAAGAGATAGTTTTCAACAAATAAATTTATAGGATGCATGTTGGTTAACATGGAGGACATGTCCTTTCTCTAATAACATATGTATATAGGATCTCAAATGCATTTTCAATTCATACGATGTATTATGAAACGAGTTGAAAGTTTTATGAGAGCCTTGGCGAGGGGATATAAAACGCACATCGAGTTTCATAATACATAGAATGAAATGAAAATTAATTTGAGATTCTTTGTATCACATTATATTGCCTAAAAATGTGTATTTCTAACGTGAAATCAACGTTTCCGAGAACTACAGAGGCGAATCACGTCGTGATCTAGAAGTCGTCTGCTACGCCATGAGAAGTAGTGTCCCCATCAAATAGATATTCTGTGCGTAAGAGAAAAGTATTTCAATTTTGAATAGTATTTTAACGCAAGAATTATTTCAACAAGAACAATTTTAATCATTGACATTGACTCCGGGTCTGAATTTAACAGTTGACCGATATTTGAAAAGTCACATTTGTCAAGGTTTATGTGATTAGGTTCCAAACTTGACCAATCGCATTCAAGCAGAGCAATATGTAACGTGTTATCATATCATATATTTATGAAATTGCTTTATGAAAATGCATAACGGGTGTATCATGACAAATATGGATAATGACCATATCCCTGTTTACAGCACGAAATCGATAATTCAGAAAATCAGAACCGAGGCATACGAAATCAGGATAAAACAGGAACAAAAGCAAACAAACAAAAACCTCCACCATATGAAAAGAAGCGAACTCCCGATATGAGAGTGAGTGAGACCATGTGATAAAATAATTTACATAATCTTTTTAACACAATAACATTACTACAATTAATTAAATCTTTTTTTGAAAATATTTGGTCTGGTAGTGAAATATTGATCCAGAGCTGCCTTGGGATTGTACCCATCAAAACATGTTCCAGACGCAAAACAAAATATTCAATTACTATGACCTAGCTGATCCAGATTTAGATATTGAAATACAATTCAAGTCGCTCAGAATATCATAACTTTTGTGTCAAATTTCCGACAAATAACGTGTTCTCTTTGATAACCTTAACAAACACCAATCGTTGGCAATGGAAAATATTGCTATTAATGAATGGGTGAAACCAACAATAACATAGACAACAAGCACACCATAGCGACAAACAAAAAAGACAAACACTATATTGAAACATGATGGACAACATATAAAAAGACTAATTCTGTATAGACTTTTAAGGTTATATATATTAAACACATTGTTTTTATTAAAACATTTTTACATAATATATATAGGATCTCAAATGAATTTTCATTTCATACGATGTATTATGAAACGAGTTGTGAGTTTTATATCCCAGAGCCTTGGCGAGGGGATATAAAACGCACAACGAGTTTCATAATACTATTATGACAATTTTTTCCTCAGAAAAAGAAGAAGAGTCACTGAACATATTCTAAACGAATGGTTTGAATGAAACTAGGAAAATAAGCGAGTATCTCATCATGACGACGTTGCCATGGTAACAAATGAACGCACATGCATGTTTCAATGGGGGGGGGGGGGGTACGTAGCACACAAAGAAACCAAGTGCACGAGTGTGAAATTTGAAAAAACAACGCTATTTATACAGATTCCCATGGTAAAACGATATTCGCTGTAATAATGCGGAAGGGTTCCAACTCTTTACCTCCATAAAGAAAATTTCAAACTAATTTTCATGCACCAGACACGTGTTTCGAATATAAAATTCTCATCAGTGATGTTTCTGGCCAAAGTGCTTTTCATAAGCAGTCCAAATTAATTTCAATAGCGCCCTCTTGTGTTATTTTTAGATTTTAAATTTCTGCAATTACTTTATAGGGAGTGCGCGGCTCCAAAATTCCTGTAGGGTCGATTAAGTAGAATATCCAAATAAAATCTATGTTCAAAATGGAATTGGAGGGATGGTGCTAAGATGTTAACCTCCTTGAATTTCGATGATATTTTTCGATGAAAAAGCAAGTTTCCGAAATAGCAAAAAAATATAGATATGGTGTCACATTGATAAAGGGCCAAAACAAAGCTTCTTTCAGGCAACAGAGCTGGAAAGAAGTAATTTATACACTTGACAGACATCAGGTCACGGGGAACGATTTTTAACTGCTCCACACTGCAACAAGAAATAATTGTTTACATTAATAATGCGGAAGTGTTCCAACTCTATACCTTCTTGCATGCACCACACACGTGTTTCGAATATCAAATTCTCATCAGTGATGTTTCCAGCCAAAGTGCTTTTCATAAGCAGTCCTAATAAATTTCACTAGAGCCCTTTTGTGTTATTTTTAGAATTTAAATTTGTGTAAGTGGCTTCATTGAAATGAATTACGCCGATGCAAAAATTCAGATTCAAAATTTAATTGTTTATGGTCCCCGTATTAAAACTATGAGAAAAAAAAACTTAAAAAGAAAATATTCTGGGGTGGAATCTATCTAGAGACAGTATGCAGTTGATACAATATGACTAAGAATCTAAATATTGAAAAAAAATGTCCCGCCAAAATTTAAAACAGAAATTGGATATAGTGAACACTACGGATGATTGACTTTCAACTCCTTTCTTCGTTAAATGGACATAAAACTGTACCAGAATGTACCAATAGAGAAAATGGAAAACAAATGACAAAAAGAAATATATAAGAATGAGAAAATAGATAAACAAATTAATTCAAAAACATGAAGTATTAGATATCCTCTACAACTATTGCCGTTTGTTTTGTCCGTCGGCAACTGGCACAATACAATATCCGGTAGAGATAACTTGAAACGTTTTTGAGACTTTGCAAACAGAAGGAGATCCTCAGATGTGTACGTGGAATGAGACGATATAAAAGAGAAGAAACAGACGAGGACAACAAAACAACATTCCCTCAAATCATTGAAATATGTACAACAACTCTATGTTCGTGTATATGTATATACAGTGTCCACAGAGTTCATTCTTCTAAACCTTTTGATTTCTTTTATTTTTTTACGCTAAAAGATATTCTTGTCAGTTGGAATGTCGTACAGTTCTCTTAGGGAGCAACCATTTGATTTTTATGGGGGGGGGGGGGGGGGCAGGAAGACTTTGCAAAAAAAAAATTCCGGATCGAAATTTTAGGGGAAAAAATTTTCCGGCCCGAAGGGCCGGCGAAAAAAATGTTCCGGATCATGAAATTGCCCCTCCCCCTCTCTTCCAACCTTTCCACTGCCAAATAAACACTTTTTTGTGTATCATAAACAAAGTATAAAAAAATGGAACAAACTTTACGCAATTTGGAGTGAATAAATAAAATTCAAAAGTCATTAGCACCAGATAGCCTGTCTCCGTTGAGTATCATTTTAGTAAACAGATTATAGGCACCAAATGCCATTCAAGAAATTAAAATGAAGTGATCTGCTGGCAAGAGATGAACTCATTGTGTGTTTGATGTTTAATATGGCTGAAAAATCACGCTGAATTATTTAAACTTTAGAGTAATTTTCAACATTGGAAAATCATAAAAAAAAAAAAAAAAATCTGGCCCGAAGGGCCGGCGAAAAAAATTTTCCGGCTCTTAAAATGGCCGAAAAAAATTTTCCGGCCGGCAAAAGTCTTCCTGCCCCCCCCCCCCCCCTAAAAATAAAATGGTTGCTCCCTTAGTTCAATTATTATTTCTGAATTACCGGGTATTCACAGTTTATTTCATTTTTAATCTGAAATCAATATCTTTTTTCTAAAATAATGAAAACTGCCCCACAAGGGACGAATCATACCCCAGCGGCATACTTTTTTTCTGAACAGATCCAAATTTATTACGTGACATTCAAATGTTACATTGAATCCTATAGTACAAGGTCATCATTCAAGGTTAAAATCACTATATCAAATACTTTGGTATGAAAATGTATTACGCTGAATGTTTTTTGATATATAAATATGAGCAGATAAAGGATAAGATAACAAAAGATATATTTCATTCTATGTTATTATATATAACGGTTTCACATTTAAAAGTTAGTTAAGATTCTTCTTCAATGTTTCTTTATTAAAGTTTGATCAAAGATACATTCAATGTACAAGTTTGATACATGTACCACTTTTACTTTACTCAACATAACTGACTGTATCGGTAGCGAATATCCTCTTTCTTCATGCACCTTTCCTTGTCATGAACTTTCACTGTGTAAAAATCCATTGAAGGTTTTGGGAGGAGTTGCGAGCAGACGTGCACGTTTCGGGTACTTAACCCTCCTCAGTGATCCTCAATCTAAATAATGTAATATGACCAAATAGTGTGAAAGTTATTATGTCCAAAGCTGTACCGAAAGACGTAGCAGGATGGGTGGGATATGATCCTGCAGGACCCTCGTTTTAGAAATTTTAAGACATTTTGATTACAGAAATTTTCGAATGCGTTGAAGAAACGATCGACCTTGGCTACATGTGCCCTCGGGGACTCCTGGTCCATGGTACGTAAATATCGATGGACGCGAATCATGAAACTTGATATGTCTTTGGTGTAGCCAACAAAACACACACTTGTGATACAACATAATGTGCAGGAAAGTGATAAAAAGATTTTTAATTAATTAATTAAATTAACTTTTTAGATTAATGTTTTATAACAATAAGCGGTATATTTTATAACATATTGGGTTAGGGTCACTTTATAGCAATATTTTATATAAAAAAAGCGGTAAATATAGACGTATCAACGACGGCTAGGTGTCGACTGAGAGTAACGACATCTCGTACACAAACTTATATAATTCATGCATATTGGAACCTTTCGCTCTTCTTCATATACGTATTTATTCACTTCCTATCATGAAAATTCTCGTTTGTATACGTCTATTGGGATGTTGGACGGAGATGGTAGCACTCGGTTCAATATTTTGATTTGTACCCAATACTGAAGACAACTTGATAAAAGGACAGTTAAACACAGCCTTGCACACCCGATGTCTAGACTGAGTTGTAGTAACAGGTGAGAAGGGAGATAACTCGTTAATAATCTCTAAAGAACTCAAATACATATCTCGGTTTTTCTGGAGAAATCTCTATGTGAGTCCCGAGAACCTGACTAGGTGTTAGTCAAAATCAACGCCCTTCTTAATTCGGTAGTCAAAATGAATCAATAAAC
The DNA here is from genome assembly GCA_028142955.1 of Pinctada fucata. Taxonomy (NCBI): domain Eukaryota; kingdom Metazoa; phylum Mollusca; class Bivalvia; order Pterioida; family Pteriidae; genus Pinctada; species Pinctada fucata. The sequence goes on from AP027115.1 coordinate 30,383,788, forward strand.
ATGCCTTTCTCAATTAAAATTTAAGTGAATTTATAAATGCTATTTCGGTACAGATTTAAGAGTCATGTTCAGCACTTTCGAAGAAATTTACCTGGATTTACATGTAAAAATTAAGCTTAACGGCGTAGAAAATATCTGTAAATTTAGTTTGTATACTTAAAGAAGATAAGGAGAACAAGTTTTTCAAAAAATCAAATTAGAAAATCATTGTGCCTATTGAGTGAACATAAATACAGGAAAAATCAGAAGGTGAAGAGGAGTCACATAATTTCCGGAGTTAAAAGTAGATTGCTTCATTATATTCGCTTTTATTTTTAAAGTTATTTTATTATTAATTATTTTACATGATCTTAAATGTTCGTCCTTTTTAGTTCTTTTCGCAATTTTGTTAAAAAGTACGAATGGTTTAATATCCTTAGTTTATGAGTTATCATAAAAAATAGGTACATGAATAATTTATACAATTCACGAGGAATCGCATGATTAAAATCAAACATTTAAAAATCGTATTATCAAAGATAGTGTCTCAACAAAGACAACTGTGTCGCTTTATACGGGGTCAAATAAATAGAATACTTATTAAGTAAATATTTCCAGTAAAATGTACTGGATTTTGAACGTCGATCAAATTTTGATCTTCAAGAATTCTATCCAAGGGAATTAATCCTTTGGCCGTCAAGCTTACGTTCAACGATAGAGAAAGGGCTACAGACATCTTCATAATGTAAACATCTTATCTGAGTTTGCCGTTTGTGTGTGTATTAAAATTCAATTTACAAATCAAGCAAGACCGCTTTATGTGGGAAAAATATCCAATATTTAAAGGTCGGCTAAAATTGAAATAGATTAAAAATGAGATAAAATTTTGAAATCAAACAGAGCTAATAAATGCCCCACATGGCTAAATAAAAGATGAAACTTATGTTGCATAAAACATTTGAGTGATGATGATGATGAAAATATCGCATTCATTCAAACTGCTTGAAAAAAGTTAAACTGTCAAAGAAAGTCCAGTAGATGCAATAAATCTTTTTTACCCAAAAAGCCGATAGAATGAATATGATTAGAATATTGTCTTTGCACACTATGTGGTATGTTTTCACGTTTTACTATAGTATGACTAAAGGCATCCTCTTTGCACACAGTTTTCACAGTACCATCATTGAACGCTCATTTACTAATTCATTTTACATGTAAAAGAAACATAGATCTTCTTTATTCTAATTTGAAGAAAAGGGAAGGATCTCCAGCATGACAACCCTGCAGACACCCAGCGAAACAAACCCACAAGACACTGACACAGATTGACATCAGACAAAACTACAAACCACACAAGGACGCTAGAACATGATGCAAAATAATCGAAACAGACGCACAGAAACATCAAGTTCCTTATCTATGAACTAAAATAAAAAAATATATATATATAAAAAGTTAAATGATTATAGACTATGTAGATTTCTCGGTCATCACTGATAAAACATTATTAGTTGAAATGCGCATATCGTGCACTGAAATTTATGCAATAAATCATAATAATATATTTTAATATTAACCATTAATTGACCATCTCTTTGTTAGGAAAATATCTGATTTTTTGTACAGAGTTAATGCTGAAAGTTAGTGAATTGTTTGATGAAAAGTGATTAATGTATAAATATAAAATTCAAATATTATAACAAAACCATAATGATATTCACCTACCGTCACATTGCCTCTTTTTGTTTGAATTCTTCAGATTCCTGTTCTATTACTCCAAAATTGACAAACTCAATTCAATTAACGTATCTAATTTGTCTAAACTTGTCTTTGTTTTCTTTAATGTTTCTATCTGGCACAATTTGACCCTCGTTAATTTCCTCTGTCCAACTGTATGATGTAGAAATCAAATGATGTATCAACTGACAAGCAATTGGTGAATGTGTCCGGATGGAATCAAATGTGTTTAGACAGCGATTTGGTTACGGTAATAGTAAATACACATTACATGGAAGACGCTGGACATTCTACAGCTTCTAGCAACGTCAAAATGATGTCTCCCCTTTTACACCTGTCGCTCCGGTATTACCTTGGAAACACTTTCTAAGGTGGGTGTAACACAAGTTTTATCCGTCTTTCAAGTTGCCGAAATCTATGTGTTTATTCATGAATTCCAGGCTCCGATGGCTGAGACACAGCAGTTGTGTCAACCAGAGAGCTTTTTCATCTCACGGTAATCTACAACACTAAACCTTACATTCACAAACTAAAGTAAATGTTTTGCTTTTGGGCCAACATAGAAAATTGTGGTCAAGTGAGGGAATGGTGATCCTTATGAAATGGCAAATAAGGGCACTTATGACAGACAGTAAGATAAACGTGATATGGAGTTAAAGAGAAAGGTATATCATGAGATTTCCAAATATCAAACTTTATTTATATAAGACCACTCGTCCATTTGATATCGTCATTCTCAATTTCACCTCCTAAGATCAGGGATACCGTGTAGTCATACTGGAAATGTTTCTAATAACAAACAAAATATGCAACTTATATTGATGCTTCGTTTTAGCTCGAATGTTGGCGTGAAGGACACTTGAAGCAGAAGGTAACCAGAGTAAACATATAAAAACCCTTCAAAACTGAGTGTGTGACCACCTTACCCTCTCCAAAAGTGAGTGTGTGACCACCTTACCCCTCCAAAACTGAGTGTGTGACCACCTTACCCCCTCCAAAATTGAGTGTGTGACCACCTTACCCTCTCCAAAACTGAGTGTGTGACCACCTTACCCCCAAGTAAAAAAAAAAAAAAAAAAAAAAACACTGAGACCACCGTACCCCCTCCAAAACTGAGCGTGTGGCCACCCTATACCCTTCAAATCTGAGTGTGTATGACCACCTTACCATCCCATATAGACCATTCACAGTTCTACGGATGGATTCAGACTCTTTATAAGGGAAAGTGCGAACTTTCCTGAATGGTGTATGGAAGGTTTATGTCCCTTTGCGAATATCGTACGTTGTGGTGTGGAACTATTTTAAGTTGTCTTCCTTCAATCGTATTGTTTTTGTTTTATTTTTATTAATTTTGGTATATTTTGATGTTCTTTACGTAATTAGTGATATGAATTGATTTCAATTAAACGTTGTATGGTCCGCGTGGGATAGAAACGTATGATGTTATGATTCCTTACGGAAGTTTTTAATTGTTTTCTCATCATTTAAGTGATACTGCACAATACTGATGAGACGTTGCAGTAGTCTAGTAGTTGCCTAATAAGTAAGTCCATATCGATTATATATCTGATAAGTCAATAGTTTTTGCAAACACTTCAAGAGTTCGTCCAAAAAAAAAAAAAAAAAGATAGGTCAAGAACGTTTCTGTCGTCGACAAACTATTGAAGTGTTTGCAAAAACTATGAACTTTTCATATACATAGTCGATATGGATTGACCTATTGGACATTGCCCTACTGCAAGGTCTCATCAGTCTTGTAAAATTTAATTTAGAAAAAAAAGCCCAATCAAAAAACTCTCTAAAGAATCACACCACCATAAGTTTTGCTCCCACGCGGTGGTATTTGATATAGAAGATAGGTAAAAATTCATTACAATGTCGTGTCCATGATTTAATCCTGAAAATTCTAATCCTGAAAAGAAATACTACCATATGAAATGCGCGGAAATATCTATGAAATTATGACATATACTGTGGACAGGGATATGGTCGTTGTCCATGTTTGTCATTAAGTTACAAAGTGAATGAACAGATACTTCTTTAAAAAATGCATATGTAAAAAAAATTCGACTGCCTATATAAGCTTGATATCTACCATTGGGTACTTTCTGGCGTCTGATTCTATTCTTCTGTAAATAAATGCTGAAAATGCATGAACATTGCAAATGTATAATCATGCTACCTTCAACTAGGTTTTTTTCTCTCTTAATTCAAGAAAATTAACAAGGATGTCTTCCTTGATGCTGTTGTTTCTATGCTGCAAATCTATTTCGAGGTTTTTTTCCCTTCATGATTTTAACCTTTGGTTTCACTAACAGGATAAATGTATTAATCGTAGACGTTTATAGTCTCATTTTATCATCGTCAAAGAGCGTGGGTGAAATCGTAGTGAATCGTCGGAAAAGTGTTTCACCAAAATCTCCTACGATCGGATAATACGATCTGTTGCCCCTTTGTCAAGGTCTGATACGCTCTTCTACGCTCCATCACGTTCACTACGCTCCATTACGCTCTCTCACGATGTAAGGAGCAATCGGGACAATCGTAGCAAATTTTTTGAGAATCAAAAATTTAGCCACGATCTCTGCGATTTCCTACGACCATCACGATTCCACCACGCTCTCTTACGATCGTCACGATTCAACCCCACGCTCTCTTACGATCCCTACGATTCACCTCAATCGGGGCAATCGGGGCAATCGTTGCTAAGTGTAAACCTAGCATTAGATGTATTTCAACTCAATATCATCCACTGTCGTACAAATTTTGCATTTAATGTCATTCAGGAAGACACATGGTTATAATGATAATTGTAAACACAGTAAAACAAGCGTTTATTGCTCTAATATTTAATATTATAAACACGTGTCTGGTGCATGAAAATTGGATTCAAATTTTCTTCAAGAAAGTACAGAGTTGGACACTTCCGAATAAAACACGGTCGATTTGATATTCGGGGAGGTGGGCTTGGCTTTTTTTTCGAAAATAATAATTTTGATGAAAAAAATTTGCTTATGGTGTGTCAGAAAAAATACTCTTGCTCTTATATGTAATCTGAATTTGTAGAATTACCATGAAATTTCGCTTAAAATTCCAGAAAATTTTCCGGCTCGCTTCCCTCGCCGCAGATTTCAATTCATATATAAAAAATTTTGGCTCGCTTCACTTGCCACACACATGTACTTTTCAAGACATTATTTCTTTAATGGCAAACTTCATATTTGAAATATCAAAAGAATATGTGTTAAAGAAAAAGGGTCTTAGTTAAAGGATTAAATATATTATCAATGTAATGTTTTAATATTGATAAAATGCATATATCACCATAGAGTTTAATTTTATTTACAACCTTTGAAGGGGAACTTCGGTTTTTCACCAATTTAATATTCTAAATTTGAAAATTGGTCTAGAAGACCCTCCCCTTAGACCTTCTTACTTGTACCTAATACAGATTTTGTTTGTGGAATATATTGTAAATTTCTCTTATCTCTGTGTAAAGAAGTGAGTTAATTTTTTTGCATAAAAATAATTAAAGTTATATCTAAGAGTTTTGAGTAAAAATAAGAATTTCTATTGATAAAACACAAACACTCTTAATATATTGTACATCACTTGTTAGAAAAAAAAATTCTTGCTCCAACTTTGTAACTAAAAATTTTTTCTCCAGTCCGAGGCGAAAAAAAAAACAAACTAATCTTGCTCCGACAAATAACTCAAGCCCCCAGAACATCACATGAACCGTGCCTTATTGTATATAGCAATGAAAAGCTCCATGCATATGGCCGAGTTGAAAGTTCCTTAGATGAACTCCAACTCAATATTATCTATTGTCGTACAAATTCTGCAGTGTCAATGTCATTCAGGCAAACAAATGATTATAGTGATAATTGTAAATACAACATATAATTGTTGTTGTAATATTATAAGCATGTGTCTGATGCATGAAATTAGTTTGAAATTTTCTTCAAGAAGGTATCGAGTTTGAACGCTTCCGTATTATTGTATATATATATATAGCAATGAAAAGTTCCATGCATATGGCCGAGTTAAAATATAATGTTAATAAAGGAAAACAATGACCAAACTTAAACTTGCTTTGTACAAAAGATCGAATCATTTATCACATCGTATCTCTTTTTTTTCTGAAAAAATTCAAGAAAAACGAATAATGATGGACGGAGATGGACGGAAAGAAAGACAGATTTACAGAAAACAGACCAAAGGAGACAAAAAGGTTACATAGACATTTCTAATGTTGGAGTAATAGTTAAATAAACATGTTGCTTATGTTTTTAACCTATTGATTTCAATCTTTATAGAGATTATTTGTTCAGTAACCCCTCGATAGTCATAATGTCAGTTAAATCCACTGAATACAATGTCATCACATAAATCAATTAGGACTTTGTAAAGGAAATATGCTCGCCAGGTTAGCGCATTGGTAGCGAGCTGGCTTTCAATTCTAATATAAAGGATCTATGTATCTGGTTATATTGGTTACACCCCTGTACATCAGGATTTATACTGGTTACACCCCTGTGCATCAGGATTTATACTGGTTACATTCTGGTGCATCAGGATTTATACTGGTGGTTACACCCCTGTGCATCAGGATATTTAGTCTCCGGGTAGACATCTTTCCTGCTACTCAAAGAGACAGTAAATGTAAGACACTAAAATGATAAACTATTTTTTAACGTTTAAAAGATAATTTGGTAGCATTACATTAGAATGACACATCTTGTTGGTTTTTACTTTGAGAACTAGTACATGTATATTAAGTATTTTCGGAAAACAGAGTTATTTCCCATTTGAGACTGTATCTGACGTAAAACTATTATGACGTCATGAGAATGGCACGGTTACGTCGATTTTATACCGTAATTTCCCAGACTTTATGGACTGTTTCCATAAAATGACGTAAAACTATTATGACGTCATGAGAATGGCACGGTAACGTCGATTTTATACCGTAATTTCCCAGACTTTATGGACTGTTTCCATAGAATTTTATGACGTCACAATTAGTCTACGTAAGATACCGTCCCAAAGGGAAAGCAACTCTTGTTTTCGAAAATACCGCATAGGACTCAAATCAAAATTGATTTAATTTCATGTATTGTTGAATAAACTGTCAGCATAATTACTTGTGGTCTTCTTTTATCTAATTATTCTGGAAAGAAAGGCAATAAAAGAAGAAAAAGAACACCATGTCCTTGTTATATCAGTGATTTAATAAAGAAATCAAATTGTTCTGATATATATAATGAACGACATACTTACCTCAATCCTGAGTGTAAATTCTCGTAACAATTTTAGTATCCTGAACATGATCCTGGTTATTATATGTGCGTATAAATTCAAGTATACCACAAAATTGTTTAAATGGATTGAAGCATAAGAAACATTAATACCGTTTAACAAGAAATTTTTGCGAGTATCTAATTTCGCGATTTTATGGCAAAATATGATGTCTTTATTTTCACGAGTACATTCTTTTCCTAAATTACTAACCAATATGAACACATGATAAAACTGTTTGGTATCTTTCATTATTGATTTTGTAATTAGTTCTCTCATAAGAATACACTCAATTCAGTTTTCTTCACGTTCATTAAAAATTGAAGAATGGCACATGTACAATAAGAACAAAATGTAACAAATATACAAATATATGATATATATGGTTCATATAAGTTTCTATGATAATCATTATTCCTGTAAAGTTTCAATTGATTCCGATCAGTTATGTGAAATCAAATGTTATACTTCTTCAAATTCAATAGCGTCATTTAAGAACAGATAAATCTGCAGCATGAGCAAGGCAAATCAAGATATATCAAACATTATCCTAATATTTGAAACAGTTTCCTAATATACCAAACAGTATCCTAATATATCAAATAGTATTTAAGAAATGAATCTTATATTTTTTCTGTTGATGCAGGTATCACCCGAAAAATTGGACAGAAAACTGCATCAATGCGCGTAGCGCGTTGATGCAAAAGTTTTCTGTACAATTTTTCGGGTGATACCTGCATCAACAGAAAAAATATAAGATTCATTTCTTATCATTTAAGTAAGGAAAACAGACTGTTTTCTTTTATCTAAAAACAATCAATCACCGCACTATATTTCGTAAGTCGGAAGGTTTTGCAGTGATACGTCTGCCAAAACAAGTTATGGTAGCCGCCATGATTCAAACAGCGAACGAACGTCTCTCTATATCTTTGGAATAAGGACCAGTTTGAGCAAATTCTACAAGCACTGTTAATTTTTGAGTAAGTAGAAAAGAAATGGTACACTAGAAATGATAAGCAAACATCAACAAATTGTATTTTCAGCAACGAGTTCATTCGTGTTTGAGGGAACCCCCAGTTCTAAAAATAGTGCTATAAATAGACTTCCGTGAAAAATTGTGTTGATCGATGTATCAACAAAATTTCTCAGCCAATCAGAATCTTCGTTTCTTGAAAATGACAATGGAAATTAAATGATATATAGGATCTCAAATGAATTTTCATTTCATACGCTGTATTTGTGTGTTTTATTTGGATATGCTACTGAATCGACCCTACAGGAAATTTGGAGCCGCCCGCTATCTGTAATGTAAGTTTCTATGATAATGTAATTTTCTATTGTAAGTTTCTACAGTAAGTTTCTATAGTAAGTTTCTATGATAAGTTTCTATGATAACTTTCTATAGTAAGTTTCTATGATAATCATTATTCCTGTAAAGTTTCAATTGATTCTGATCAGTTATGTGAAATCAAATGTTATACTTCTTCAAATTCAAAAACATCATTTAAGAACAGATAAATCTGCAGCATGAGCAAGGCAAATCAAGATATATCAAACATTATCCTAATATTTGAAACAGTATTCTAATATATCAAACAGTATCCTAATATATCAAACTTTATCCTTATATATCAAATAGTATATATAGGATCTCAAATGAATGTTCATTTCATAAGCTGCATTTGTGTGTTTTATTTGGATATGCTACTGAATCGACCCTACAGGAAAGTTGGAGCCGCGCGCTATCTGTAATGTAAATGTGTAAATCTGAATTCAAAAAATTAAAGAGGGTGCTCCGCTGGAAGCATCACTGATGAGAATTTTATATTCGAAATACGTGTCTGGTGCATGGAAATTGGTTTGGAATTTTCTTCAAGAAGGTATAGAGTTGGAACCCTTCTACATTTTTATATCCCCGATCCGTGGCGAGGGGATATGAAACGCACAACGAGTTTTATAATACATCGTATGAATGAAAATTCATTTGAGATTCTTTTTATCACACGATGTTGCCTAAATATGTGTACTATAAACGTGAAATCAACGTTTCTGAGAGTTAGAGGCAAACCGCGCCGTGACCTAAATGTTATCTGCTACGCCATGAGTAGTTCCCCATCGTATATTTTGTGCGTAAGAGAAAAATATTTCAAATTTGTTCAGTATTTTAATGAAATAATAAATTTTGTAACAATTTTCATCATGAATATTGAATCCACGTCTGAATTTAACAACTGACCGATATTTAAAAGGTCAAACTTGTCAAATCTTATGTGATTAGGTCCAAACTTGACCAATCGCATTCAAGCAGAGCGATATGTAACGTGTTGTCATATCATATATTTATGAAATGGCTTTATGAAACTGGATAACGGGTGTATCATGTGATAACATAATATTTCAAACGGTATCCTAATATAACAAAGGTCACACTTGTCAAAGCTTATGTGATTAGGTCCAAACTTGACCAATCGCATTCAAGCAGAGCGATATGTAACGTGTTATCATATCATATATTAATGAAATGGCTTTATGAAACTGGATAACGGGTGTATCATGTGATAATATAATATAAAATACAGTATCATATTCATTCTAAAAATGCAGACAAAGAAGAAAATAAAAGCGATTTCCCAGTTTACGAATTGAGCTACATAGTAGGCGAAGTAATGGTGCGAAGAACTGAAACATGGAAATAAGTCTTATATTCATACAATTGCATTTATCTTAATTTCTTTATGGAATAGATTATGCTTTACAGTAAACATTTAGAACGAGAACATCGCAAATTGGATTTTTTCATACTTTCAGTTGATTAGATTTTATATTTTCTATGAAACAATGAGCTACATGATTTTAAGACTTTAGGGTACTGGTCACGCGGCGAGCATTTATGTCGTATCATGATTAAAAAGTAGCGCGCAAGTCCTTGTTTGAACCAGATTAGTGTGATTTAAAATTCATAAACCAAGGCAGAAAATCTACATAAATTTGATAAAGATAACAAATTATCAAAACAATTATTTGTCACATGAAGATCTTTTATTTCAATTTGAAAAAAAAAATAATATATTAAATAAAAAAATAGGAACGCATGTACTATGGTGACATAAAATATATTGCTGGGCTATAATACTTTGCCATTTATAGTGACAATGTGACCTCATTGTCAACACCGTGCACCATTTTCATTACATTTTTTATATGGAATTCTTATGACTAACATCAAAATAATGAGGCATGTCAATGAATATTCGTATCAATATGAACATATGAATATAATTAAAATATCAATCTCATACAGGAACCTGTTATTCTCCTATGATATTGAATAATATTGTGAAAACAAAATCTGCCAACTCATTATTACCTGTTCGATCTCATTATATAGGGAATTACCGTTATTGTTTTTACTACATAGCAAGGTAATTATCATTATTACAAAATTAAAGTAGATCTTGTTACCACGTACACAGCCAATTGTGCCTAACGTTAACTTAACGTTAGGTTCAGTTAACGTTAACTTAACGTTAGATTCACGTTACTTTAACGTTAGATTAACAAGTTTTTAACGTTAAATCAATTAACGTTAACTTAACATGAAATTTTTAACGTTAATCATGCTAACGTTAAATTAACGTTACACATCTATTGTGTGTTTAACGTTAGTAACAGTTAACGTTAAATTAACATGAAATTTTTAACATTAATCATGCTAACGCTAAATTAACGTTACACATCTATTGTGTGTCTAACGTTAGTAACAGTTAACGTTAAATCAACATTAAGTTCCTAACGTTAATCTAAGCTAACGTTAATTTAACGATACATATCTATTGCGTGTCTAACGTTAGTAACAGTTAACATTAAATTAACATGAAATTCCTAACGTTAATCTAAGCTAACATCAATTTCACGTTATTTGTTTTTTAAACTACAAATGATAAGAATTTGAAATAATTTATTTGTTTATGTTGAATCATGGTAATAAATGTAACACACCTCAGGGTTTTCACACAGTTTTGATAGGCAAAAAAATTATTTTCTCAAGAATTCCTGACAAAAATATCTTCAAATATCTAGAAATATCTTCAAATACCTAAAACTAACTTCAAACACCTACAAATATCTTAAAATACCTAAAAGTTAAAGAAAAATTGCCTTCATACTCTTCCTGGACATTTGAGATTAGGCCTATCTGCCTTTTAATTTCTTTATTATTCATGTGAAAATGTGACATTTGATATTAGGCCTATCTGCCTTTTAATTTCTTTATTATTCATGTGAAAATTTTATTGAAATCTTTAAATTAAATCCATTTTATTATGTCTTTTTTTTTCAATAAGACAATCATATCTTCATTCTCTCTGCTGACTTTTGTCAGTATTACCTGTCTGTAGACATGCAGATGTGGTGTGGCTTGGGAGAAAAGGGGGGGGGGGGGTTAAAAAAAATCAAAGAAAGAATAGGAAATAAGTATGTCTCTATGGTATAAAACTTACGAAAAGGCTTTGAACATGTCACAAATTTGCCAAATATGGTGGCGAATGAGTGTGATACGAAGTGCAACAGTGACGGCGCGAAGCAGCGCGTGCTCGAAGTAGACAGATGCGAGCAGACGATGGACGAGAACCTGCCGAGAAATTGAATTTGAGGAATTCATCGGATCGGGAACATAAGCCGTGTAAATCTTCATCAAACAAGATGATAACATGTTTTTCCAGATACGAAGCAGTAATGGCAACCAATGGTACATTTATTTTCAAGTTTAAGAAAACGATTTTACAAAATTTGATCGAGCTTCCTCTGACTACATGTATCCACAAAACAAAACGGTCTCCGAGTATCAGTATTCAAGGTAGACACTCATTATTCAATAATACTTTCACCTTTTCTTAATTCTTAGTCACTGTAACATTCAAACAAGTATATTTATGCATATTTTCCTTTCATTGTCCAAAAATATCTGGATCATAACTTGCTGTCCGTGCAGCTCACTTCAGAAATTGGAAAATTGAAATTTTCTGTACTATGTCGGCAAATTTTGCGATTAAAATTTATATGGGGGGATAGATCTCAAACTCTCATAACCAATGGTGTATGATATATGTGTGTACGACCAATACTATGCTCACAGTTGTAGATAGGGAAAATTCTATGTTAGTTTTAGCGTGACGTCATCGACGTTTTCCATAGACTCAGTATTAAACATCGGCAACATCGCGCTAAAATTAACACAGAAAACTCCCTTTCTAAAACTATTTTCCTTCACTGTGAGCGTATTATTAGTCGTAGGTACACATATCATACACTGTTAGTTATAGCAACCCCAGCCGAGCGCGCCGATAGCGGCGAATTCGCCGAAAATCGATACCTCACTTTTTAAAATTAAGATTACAGTAACTTCTACCCAACCAATTTTCATTATTTATGTACCATTTTGAAGCTAATAATCTAAAGTTTCTGAATATGTAATCGTTTTGATATTTTGTTCTGTCTAAATAACGTTTTAGACGAGTTATTTGCAATACACAGCTAAGAATTACGCATCGCCGATTTCGGCGCCTAAAACACTAAGCTCTTGTCACATATGTTACACAAGAAAGGATTTCCGCGGGGTCAAATCTCCATTAATATGCATGAAATTTACAGACCAAACAGGTGAGAAAATTACCTAGATGAAGCCACCTTCAAAATTAAAATATGTTGACCATGACCGGAGCTACAAGCGTGAAAAGTTAATCAACAAGTACGTGAATACTATAAGGTAAGTCAATATTTTGAATACATATTCTTGTAGATAAAAATCTAAATTTTCTTTTGGTATATATATTAATAATATTTTGTATTATTTAGCACCGCGCAAACGGGAGTCAAAGGTCAAGTTCATTCAAAAACTCGCACGGCGCCTCCACGCACCTGTTTACATTATGTAAACAAACGGCGCCATATTGGATTTTCCGTGCCGGCGCCTTGAATTTGATAAATTACTCAATTGAAAAATCGTTAATAACTCTAATAAAGTAATTAAATGTTATAGACAATGTTTATGAATACAAAGTTAATCAAAATATGTATTTAGAAAGTAATTATATACAATTTAAACGCCAAACATTGCCGCGGACGCGTCACTGCAGCATTGAAATATGAATGTATTATGTTATTCACAAAATCAAGGGAATAATTTGGGTTTAAGGGGTTGGACTGGAGAGAAACACTGGACTTACGTCCGTATCGGATCCTTTGTCCATTTTTTTTTAATTTCGGACTTAGAAAAAAATTACAAGCCGTCTATTTTAATTAACAACCCACTGCCTTATTCCCGTACCCCTCTCCAACATTCATTTTGCAATATTTGTATAGTAGTGGCTGTGGACATTAAATAATTGGGTTTATAGGATGGACTAGAAAGAATCAATGGGACCGAGGAACCCTGCCCATTTTCTTTAAATTACGGACTTGGAAATTTTCACAACCGGCCTTATTTCCAAACATCCCCCGGTCATTCAGTTAAAATAAATTCAGCAAGAATGATTGATGGACGGACTTACGATCGCAGGGGATTCCCCGACTTAAAAAATTAATAATTTTTTTTTCAATTTCAAAATAAACTTATAAGTTTGAAAGCCTCCTTTGAAAGTCTAACCCGACCCCCCCCCCTTTCAAATGTTGAGACTTGGATTTTTTTTTTAATTTAACCCAATCTTAAATTTGCATACATTTAATTTCAGTTGAGTAAATCGACATAGCTATTAAAACATTTATAGATAGGGATTATTTTATTTTTCAAATGTAATTGAAAGGGAAACATTGGGCAAACACTTCCATTTTTCTTTCTTTTTTTTTTTTTTCACTTTTTAGGCCTTACTGCCACCCCCCACCCCACCCCTACCCCCTCCTCTCCCTATTTATGTTATCATGTGTATTTAAGAACTCCATGACTATAGATCTATTACATGTATACTAGCAACCTCAAACATATAGTAAAAGTGCTTTTACATGTATTAGTTGGGGCTATAATTTGAAACTTTCATTACCCCCCCCCTGCAAAGAAAGAAATTTTAGAAAATACCTCCTATGTCTGTTTTTATGAGAGAAAAAAACTTCAAACTTTAAACATATCTATTTTATTCATTTCAGTCTCTCAGGTTTCTCCATCCAAATTCAATTTGTATTGGCAGTGCTTTCAGTGGTATATAAGAGAATGGAGACATATCCTGGGTCATTCTAAATCCTTGAGCCTCTCTGTGAATTTTAAGCTACAGCTGTACAAACGGAAAACATCACAAATGGACCTATACTTTATGATAGCAGATTTCAAGACGTTTTAAAGTACCTTTCTTTACTTCATCCAGATTGTGAACAAATCAATGCAGGGAATTATAGACAAACTTTGTAGCATTGCAAGAGTCAAGAAAACAGAACACTACAGGATTTTATTGATAAGAAATTTGCATTTGAGACTCTATCTTCAAGAAATGGTGAGGAAAAAAATGTTTGGACCCTCTCTCTCTTCCAAGTGTGTACCCATCATCTCCAGTAAGCAAAGGCAAGGACTGTGCACTGTTACATGAAGAGACCATGATGAGTGATTCAGTATGGCTTGCTCATGACAAGGGAAAGACTAGTGACAAAATTAAGACACCTTGTGTTGTAACAAACCTTAATATACATGTAATTACACTGCATGTATAGTTGAGCGTCTCAGAATAGTGTTAAATAGCATAGAAATGTTATGGTACATGTATTAACTATCTCAGATAATAATTACATGTACACATATCTGTGATATTTATTTAGAATACTATCTGAATCCTGATATTTCAGAAAGCGTAAGAGATATGATTTTCCATAAAATAATTATGGAAATTGATATATTATGTGGTTCTATATGTATTGATTTAACCTATTTCTTGCAAATATTTTGGATTGTTTACAGCAACTACTCTATTGAAGGGTATTAAAGAATTTCCATTAACTCTAAAAGAGTTTATATCTCAAAAAAAATTGAGTCTTTGAATAAACATACTTTGAATGTTTCAATAAAATGATCAGATGACACTACAATTCAGCAATTTAGTCTTATTTAATGAAGTGATATAGAGAAACAAACATCAGAATTGGAAAGAGAAGAAAATTTCCATTAAGATTGGAAAATTTGGTGTGGTTATCTTGAAAAACAAAAAAAATATGGCAGTTTTTGTGTAAAATCTTGTTTCGACGGTGCCGCGAACAGCATCTCGAAGACTGCATTTTAGTGCAGGAAAAATTCCCCGAAAGCATCGAAATTTTGGGACTTCAAATTGTCATAACTTTGGTTCTGGTAAAGATATCTGAACAAAGTAAAGTGTTTTGTGTAGGTTTTTCAAAGCTCTATCCAATAATACTGGTTGTAGAACACTTTGAGAACTTTAAAAATTTCACCTGGGGTTGCTATTAGTTATGAGAGTTCAAGATCTACCCCCTATATAAATTTTAATTGCAAAGTGAAAGAAAATAGTTTTCGAATTAGATGGGGAGTTTTCATGTTATGGTGTATGATATATGTGTGTACGACCAATACTATGCTCAAAGTTTTAGATGGGGAGATTTCTATGTTAATTTTATTTTTAGCGTGACATCGTCGACGTTCTCCATAGACTCCCTTTCTAAAACTTTTTTCCTTCACTGTAACTTCATTAACTTCATTATTTGTCGTAGACTGTTAGTTATGAGAGTTCAAGATCTACCCCCTATATAAATTTTAATCGCAAAGTGAAAGAAATTTATGTGGGGGGTCAGATTTTGAACTCTCATAACTGTGGATTCTTCATGATCAGACCTTCATTTGGGACCTTAACTTTACACCTACAAAAATGTAGTACACATGTAAATAACTTTAAGCTAGGCTATATGATATTTCATGAATATAAGGGTTTAAGGGCTTTGATATTTCATATGTGGATTCATCATAACCAGACCTTATATTTGGGACCGTTGACCTTGTAACCTTGACCTTGTGTGGTGTTTGACCTACTTTTAAGAAACTTAAACCTGGGCTATATCTCATGAACTATGAGGGTTAATAGGGCTGTGATATTTCTAATGTATATTTATCATGACAAGACCTTGTGACCTTGAAAATTTACCTACTTAAAAATAAATTTACGAAGGCTATATCACGTAAACTATAAGACTTTGATATTTCAAGTGTATCCTCTTATTTTGGTTCTTGACCTTTGACCTGCATGTATTGACCTTGACCAAGGGGTTTGTCCTACTTTTAAAGAAACTTTAAACTGGGCTATATCTCTTGATTTATAAGGGATTGGGCTTTGTTATTTCACATGAAGATTTCTTATGACCAGAATTTTCATTTGGGACTTTGACCTTGTGACCTTGACCTACCTTTAGAAAACATAAAACTGGCCATATCTTGACTTAATTGTCACTTTTATATGCAATTGTTGTTTATCAATTTTTCTATTGACAAGTCTTATAATGTTGCCTGCAAGGCAGGAGCGACATACAACATGCAGTTGTATAATTAGTATAGGCCATTACAGATCACTTTGTCCAGCACCTGTATGCCCCCAGAATCAAAGATTCGGGGGCATATAGTTTTTGGCCTGTCCATCTATTTGTCTGTCTGTTTGTCAGAAAAACTTTTAAAACTTAACATTTGACTTAACAGTTTATACTATTGAATGGGAGGTGATGGGGCATTCATATTTCACATGTGTATTCCTTGTGACAAGACCTTTCCAATGATACCAAAATTTTTGACCTTGTTAACTTGACCTTTGACCTACTTTTCAAAAACTTTAACATTGGGCATTACTTTTGAATGGAAAATGATAGGGCTTTCATATTTCACATGTGTATTTCTTGTGACATGACCTTTCCATTGATACCAAAAATTTTGACCTCGTGACCTACTTTTCAAAAACTTTAACATTGGGTATAAATTTTGAATGGAAAGTGAAAGGGCTTTCATATTTCCCATTTGTATTTCTTGTGACAAGACCTTTCCAATGATACCAAAATTTTTGACCTCATGACCTTGACTTTTGACCTATTTTTCAAAAACTTTAACATTTGGTATAACTTTTGAATTGTAAGTGATAGGGCGTTCATATTTCACATGTGTTTTTCTTGTGACAAGACCTTTCCAATGATGCCAAAATTTTTTACTTCATGACCTGGAACTTGACCTTTGACCTACTTTTCAAAAACTTTAACATTTTGAATAATTTTTGAATGGTAAGTGATAGGGCGTTGATATTCCTTGTCACAAGATTTTTCCATCGAAATTTTTAAACAAGTGACCCTGACCTTGTTTTTTTGGTAATAACACTTTAACTTACTTGGCCATTACAAATTTATATACATTAGACATCTTCCAGACTTGCAGGGATAATGTAAAGCATTAAGGGATTCAATATCAAAAATAGATCAAGGTCACTCTTAAGGTCAAGGTCCTAGCTTCAAGCATTTTTTTGTGAGATAAACTTTTGATTTTAATTTTGACAAAATAATTTTTCTTTTTAAACAGTTTTTATCATGTTTATGATTCAAGAAATAGGCATTATCTTTCATAAATGTTACAGGCTATTGAATCATCTGTGGCCAAGTTGTAAAATTTTAGTTACTTGCGACAGGTCATTGAGATGACATGCCTGTTATTGATAGAAAACTTCCAATTACAATGTATAATTATAGATGAAGAACTCTGAACTATTCTGTAATTTTAATCTTAAAATTTCAGGTACAAGTTGAAGTTTTATATAGGAATTCATTTCCAAGGAAGATAAGACAGAATGGATATTTGAATTCTAGAAGGTAAGATTAAATATTGCATATGATAGCATGTAACAAATGTGTAATTCATACTTATATATTTCACTTTGGTGCTTCATCAAACACCTACTGATTTTCAAGGTCAAGGGTACATGTAATAGGTCACAGTTATTTCATTGGTACTTGGGGGATATTCAAACTCCTGAGGTACTGGAGGAAATCTGGGTAAACGTTGCAATAGGCCAAAGGTCAAGGTAACAGTTTTAACTGTTTCCTATGTCTCTTTCATTACATCATTACTGAGAGTAAGTAGTTGACTTTTGCCAAATACCCATTAAATAATTGTTGTAACAGTAATATCCAACAAGAGTATGACATATTGGATGTTTTTGCTCATGACGACATGACTCTTACAATAATAACTCTTACAATTATTCATCATGTGACCAACAAAGAAGTTTAAACTGTTACCAAATTGCAAAATGTTAAAAACTGTTATCAGGTTGCATTTAATATTAAGAAATAAGGCCAAAATAAGTTGAGGGTCAGCAGCTCAAAGTAGGGTAGGTAGTGAGAGCTGAAACAGAAACGGAAGTATTTCTATTTTTGGCCTAATGATTTAAATTAATGCCCTTATACAATAATATGCTTTGTACTTATTCATGTTATTATAGGTTACCAATTAATGCCTAATGGACTCAACTGTTAGGCAAGATCATACACTAACAGAATAGAATGTCAACACATGATGGAAACTTCAGCCAGTTAAGATGATTTACGTGTACATTGTACGAATAACCGGTCATGCATCTATCACAGACACCATGTAGACTGAAAAAAAAACTGGTAAAGGAGGTGAGATTTTTTTGCTAGCAAGTTGTTGTAAAGATTACAAGCATATCATTTAATTTTCATTGTAACAATTATCAGATTCTATCATTCCAAGCATAATGTATACCAAAAATTTCTCTGGTGTTGTCACTGCGGACGATGCCCGAGGCTACCAAAATTTTTGCACGGCTAGTAGAAATTCCTTAAGAAACTATACAATAAAACACTGCTAAAGACGGTATGGCCGGATTGCAAAGTAAGTTTTTGTCACTAGCTGGGTCAAGATCAATAGGTCAGATAATACAGCATAAATTGAAAGGTTTTGTCAGAGGCAACCTACATGTATAAAATAAAGTTTCTACTGCATACAGTTCCACAGATTTTGCTTAAACCAGGAACTTTAACCAAAATCCTTAAATAGGTCAAAGTCCAAGGTCAAGGTCACTAGGTCAAATGTTACGGCATAAATTGAAAGGTCTTGTCATTGGCAAGCTTCATGTATAATATAAAGTTTCTACTGCATATAGTTACTTAGATTTTGCCTCAACCAGAAACTTTCACCAAAATCTTTAATTAGGTCAAAGTCCAAGGTCAAGGTCACTAGGTCAAATAATAAGGCATAAATTGAAAGGTCTTGTGATGGGCAAGCTTCATGTATAATATAAAGTTTCTACTGCATATAGTTACTTAGATTTTGCCTCAACCAGAAACTTTAACCAAAATCTTTAAATAGGTCAAAGTCCAAGGTCAAGGTCACTAGGTCAAATGTTATGGCATAAATTGAAAGGTCTTGTCATGGGCAAGCTTCATGTAGAATATAAAGTTTCTACTGCATATAGTTCCTTAGATTTTGACGGCAGACGGACAGACGGACATCGTCAATCTGTAGGCCGGAATTGCTTTGCAATCCGGCCAAAAATGTAATAGAATCTAACTTTAGGCTAGTGGCTGAAAAAAAGTTTTGGAAAGACCGGACATGTTTTATAAAGTTGAGTATAAATGTATCGTTTGTAACCCACGGGGAAGCTTGTACCTCACAAGTGAGGTACGATCTACTCCGAGGGTTCACACGATGGTATTAATGCAGAGTTCACAGATGGATTACAGAAAATTTAAAGATTGTTGGTAGGGAATTGCATAGTTCTTGTTTGATGGAGATAATTAATGCACCATGTAAAATATAAGGACAGACAACTTCTATTGAGATTCAGTTTTCTGTCCTTTTTAGCTCACCTGAGCGAAGCTCAAGTGAGCTATTGTCATAGTGATTAATTATTTGTCATGGTTGTCATTAACTGTTTAACATTTTCAACTTCTTCTCTGGAACTGCTTGATGGATTTTGATAAACTTTGTAGACATGATGAACTCAACGTTCCCTACCAAAATTCTGTTCAGCATCGAGATCCTTTCAGGGTTGGATCAAGGGCGGGCTGAAAGTGTTGAAAAGGGTACCCCTCCTCAAAAATCTTCTCCTGCGGAATTGCTGCGTGGATCAGACATATCATATTGTAAGGCTGTTATGTATTTGACATCGTTTAGCTTTTGATTGGTAAGTGATAGGGCTTTGATAGTTCACATACATACATATTCCTGATGACAAGACCTTTTTGTTGATACCAATATTTTTGAACTCATGACCTTGACCTACATTTCAAAAACTTTTACATTGAGCATATTTTTTGAATTGTAAGTGATAGGGCTTTGATATTTCACATGTGTATTTTTGTGACAAGACCTTTCCTTTATCAAAATTTTTGACCTCTTGACCTTGACCTTTGACCTTCTTTTCAACATTGGCTTTATCTTTTGATTGATAAGTGATAGGGCTTTAATATTTCACACATGTATTCCTTGTAACAAGATTTTGCAAAAAATACCATAATTTTTAGCTCTACTGGTCAAAGAACAGTCGAGCTTATGCGATACCCCGTCGTTAGGAGTCTGTCCGTCCGTCTGTCTGTCCGTCCGTAAACAATTCTTGTGCTTGCAACTCCTCTGAAATTATAAGAGATAGAAATGTAACTCTTTTTGCATTACACTTGGTCTGTAGTCAAGTTGTGCACCTGATATTTTGTTTGAGCCCCTGACCTCCAGGGTCTTAGAAAATGGGTGTGGTCATTTTCTCATACATAGTTGTGCTCCCAACTCTTCTAAAGCTATTAATTATGGAAACTTAGTTGTTTATGCAATATAATGGATCTGTAGTCTTATTGTGTCATTGATAGTTCATATGAGCTAGCAGCCCCTGACCCCTAGGATCTTGGAAAATGGGTATGGCATTATTTTTTGAAATCCTTTATCTGGGATATTAAAGATTATATGAGTGATAAACTGATATTCTAGCTGCAGTCCAATGGCTTTGTTATTTCGTTGTGCTTCTTATAATTTGTTATGCTATGGTCTTTGGTTTAAAATAAAATGGAAATTGTTATTTATGTATATCTATCTTATTCATTTGTCAATGAGTGAATAAAACAAAACAACCAGGAGAGCTACAGTCTCGTCAGAGACTTCTGGTTTACTAAGTGACGTTGACCTAGATATTTGACCTACTTGTTGAAGAGATTAAGACTGGCTTAATATTTTGATTTGTAAGTGATACAGCTTCAATATTTCACACATGTATTTTTTATGATGAGACCTTTCTGTTGTTATCAAAATTTTTATTAAGTAGTGACCTTGACCTAGATGATTGACCCTCTCTTCTGAAAATTTGAGATTGACCTATTCTTTTATTTGTTGAGTAAGAGGTATGATATTTCACATACATATATATGAATTTTATTTGACAAAACTATCCTACTGATACCGATGATTTTGAACCAAGTGACCTTGACCTACATATTTGATCCACTTTTCACAAATAAGCCGCTTCGCAGGCGACACAAACATTCCTTGGATTGTTATTTTTAAAACATTTCATGCCAGTAGAGGACTTGTATTGCTGGGCTGCCAGGGCAATCAAAAACTTGTTTTCTTTCTATTGTCTTGTTTCAATATGAGTCTGTTTGGTTGTCAGGTACTTAACTTACAGATTTTTATGCCCCCGGAATCACAGATTCGGGGGCATATAGTTTTTGGCCTGTCTGTCTGTTTGTCTGTATGTTTGTCTGTTTGTCCGAACTTTTGAATGGTAAGTAATAGGGCTTAAATATTTCACATGTGTATTCCTTGTGACAAGACCTTTCCATTGATACCAAAATTTTTGACCTCGTGACCTTGACCTTGACCTTTGACCTAATTTTCAAAAACTTTAACATTGGGCATAACGTTTGAATGGTAAGTGATAGGGCTTTCATATTTCACATGTGTATTCCTTGGGACAAGACCTTTCCATTGGGACCAAAATTTTTGACCTCGTGACCTTGACCTTGACCTTTGACCTACTTTTCTAAAACTTTAACATTGGGCATAACTTTTGAATGGTAAGTGATAGGGCTTTCATATTTCACATGTGTATTCCTTGTGACAAGACCTTTCCATTGATACCAATATTTTTGACCTCGTGACCTTGACCTTGACCATTGACCTACTTTTCAAAAACTTTAACATTGGGCATAACGTTTGAATGGTAAGTGATAGGGCTTTCATATTTCACATGTGTATTCCTTGTGAAAAGACCTGTCCATTGATACCAAAAGTTTTGTCCTCGTGACCTTGACCTTTGACCTACTTTTCAAAAACTTTAACATTGGGCATAACTTTTGAATAATAAGTGATAGGGCTCTCATATTTCACATGTGTATTCCTTGTGAGAAGACCATTTCATTGATATCAAAAAGTTTTGACTTCGTCACCTTGACTTTGACCTTTCACGTACTCAACAGAAAATGGCGTTTATACTAACAAAGATGCCACCGGGGGCATTCGTGTTTCACAAACACAGGCTTTATTTTTGTAAATTTTATGATAGATTATCTAAAGTTGACATTGCTCATAATCAGACATATAAGTATAAGAAAAAAATATCTTCTTTTTTATCTTTGCAGGAGAGACAGCATATATAGAGAAACTATCTTAGTCCTATTGGATCCTCAAAGTTCAAGATCACCAAAAGAACGTTTGATTAAATCAGAGAGAACATCTAGACATTTTAGATATGAATGTATTCTGTGAAATAAGATTTACTTTTAACAAATACAATGTTATTGGGGAGAAAAATTATGTTTAATAAAGATGTTGCATCTTATAATCTTTCTAGAATGCTGTTTCAATATCAATTAAATGGCTCTTCATCAGTCTAGTGGTGCAAGATTGCTAATACAACTTAGATTTATTGATTGCAATAGTCTATTATGACACATCTCCATGGAATAATTTGCTACCTGATGTGATATGTCTGGTGATTTGAGTTTAGAATGGCTGCAACTGTTTCATGAAGGAGTCTGTCTTGAATTTCAATTCAACTTTTCAAGCCAAATCAGGTGAACAAGACATGCATGTTTCGAATATTTTATCTTTGTCAATAATTCTTGGAATTTATAGCCAAAATAGAAAGACTGGATGACAAAGAACATTGACTCAATTATCACTAATACAGTGTTGTGAAACTAACGTTAAATGAGCAGTAACGTTATTTTAACGTTAAAGAGAATATTGCTCAATTATCACTAATTTAATGTTAGAAATCTAACGTTAGAATAACGTTAAATGAGCATTAACGTTATTTTAACGTTAAGGATACTATTGTTAATCTCACATACACGTTAATCTAACGTTAAGTTCACGTTAAATTAACGTTAGATATCTAACGTGTGTTTAACACATCTGCTCGATTCATACTAAATTAACGTTAGAGCTCCAACGTGAGATTAACGTTAAGTTAACGTTGGATTAACATTGGGCACAATTGGCTGTGTATGGACATGTTCACTGTAAACTGTAACATGTAAAATTAATGTCCGCCATTCCGTAAAAGAAAAAGAGGTCAGTTGTTCTGCCTGAATGATAGGCGAAAAGCCGAGTTAGAGTTGGAGAGTGCTGGATTCAACAGACTGGCCTGCGAGGCTGTCCGTTGAACACAGAATGAACGAAAGGTAAAATGTTCAGAGGATTGACAATTGATTTTCAAAGATACATATATACACTACGTATAACCAGAAATTTTCGCGAGGTACTAATTTTCGCTGAATTCGCGAGTAATTTGGAGTCGCGAAAATATA
The DNA here is from genome assembly GCA_028142955.1 of Pinctada fucata. Taxonomy (NCBI): domain Eukaryota; kingdom Metazoa; phylum Mollusca; class Bivalvia; order Pterioida; family Pteriidae; genus Pinctada; species Pinctada fucata. The sequence goes on from AP027115.1 coordinate 30,407,575, forward strand.
TTCCTGCGAAAAATGTGTTTGATAAGGTATATCATTTTAAATTTGTATATCAGTAACATTTTGTTCTTATTGTGCATGTGCCATTTTTCACCTTTTCTGATTAAAGGTTTAGGGAAGTGACTAGAAATTCAATAATGAAAGGTACAAAGCAGTAATATCACGTGTTCATATTTCTTTGCAATTTAGGAATCACGTAAAATTGTACTCTCGAAAACAGAGACACCCTATTTTACCATAATATTGCGAAATTTGATACTGGCGAAAATTCTGGTTATACGGTTACTAAACAAGTATAAAATGGTAAGTCCCTCTATTCAATGATGCAAACAAAACGGGAAAACATTTTGGTAAATAGAAAAAAGTTAACTGCAAATCTTCATTCAATTCAGTACAATTGTAATCTTATTTTGATAATATTAAATAATAGATTAAAAAGTATATTAATATTAAATTGTCTAAGACAAATTTAGCATCTTATAAAAATAGATATGTGTCAAAAGGCAAGATGATAAATGAAATTAAAGGAAGTATGTGCAGAGAGCTAACAAGTGTGAAAAGACCAACAATGAAATCAACAAACAACATCCATAATAAATGATCACAGATCTGTGGTTTCAAGAAAACTATTATTGTCTCTACTCGGATAATTTCTAGATTTTACTCTCGGAATGTTATTATTTTTGCTACCAATATCGTCCAGGGAAACTTCTTTAAGAATTTTCTGCCGAGTTGCTTCGCTCAGTCCGTTAAATGTCCGGGGTTCGGACTCGGCTCTTCTATACACTTTGGTCTGTTTATGCCTGATAACCCTTTCAGGGGTCACTAAGTGCCCGCTTTGGTCATTATCATCTTTGTTGTACTTATATATCCCCTCCAGTGTGGGTAGTTTTATCTCAGGAGACACCCGATCTGTTGTTTTGTCACACACATTAATAGACTCAGCCTGATTGTCCGCATCATGTCCAGCGTCGCTTAGTGTATGTAAACATTTAGCCGAGTGAGACCTACCGCCATGTTTATTACCATGACAACCTTTGTTAAATCTATCACGAACACTAGGAGACTCCGGCTTTTTATACAAGGTTGAAGGAACCTCAAGGGTGCTACAGCTTGTGCGATTTACATCAGTGTCAGAGAAAAACTCATCACTATTCGGTGAACTGATAGAAAAATGTGGTTTAATGTAAGGCGGGAAAGAGTGATCAGTGGACTCCATCGAATGAACGCTAGGGTTTGGTGACAACATTCCAATCACTGTTTTTATGCTGCGATCGATGCTTGACAATTCTAACGACATGTCACTGATTTTCTTCTCCATCTGTTTCAAATTGGACTTGGTGGTCTCTATTTCTGTATGTAGGCTGTGAACAGAGGCTGATAGACCCTCCATACCGCTAACACTCACCGGTGTTTCCGGCTGAGACGATGCTGTAACAATACAATCAATCAAAGTGTTAGTTCTGAGCTTATCTGAATTCGAGTCCAGTATACTTTGAATTTGAAATTATCAAGGGCTCTCATCAATATCGTAAGACTTGTATTTATATTATACCATCTGGACCAACAAAGAAAGTCTAAATTTAGTACCTAAAGTGAGCTAAGTTCTTTCCTTCGATTAACTTATTTGTACTTAAATGTGCGTTCCAGACCTTAAAGGCTTCAAAGCCACTAAATGACTACTTAAGATTTGAAAAGGTCTTCAGAGTCACCTTAAGATTTGAAAAGATCAGGTTTTAATGATTAGATGAATACATAGGTGATCATGCTTCAATATCAGCAGATTTTATATATCTATTTTATGTAGAAAACTAATGATGTGCAAAAAAAAAAAAACAAAAAAAAAAAAAAAAACCAGACTGAAATTCTTTTAAGCGTAATCGAGGTCAAGCTAATAGAAGACGAAATAGCAGTTATCGTTCTTGCACTTATTTCGGTTAGATCACAGTAATGTTATATTTTGTTTCACGTCCAAAGCTTTTTTTCTGAAAAGTACCCTGTCGCCCAGCGTGAAAACATCGAACACGTTATCAGTATTGAACATTGATGATAAAGAAAGGTGAGGTAGACATTTAGATGAATCGCTTTGATGTTGGTATAGGCATTTTATGGTATTCACGTTTATTTACAGAGATGATGTTTAATTTGATACGAATTCCTGATATCTATTTCAGTGGAATATGATGGTTGTGCTTTTTTCCTTAAAGGTACCCGCTTGCGAACATAAAACAAAATAATTAATCTTTATGGCCTTATATACAAGTAAATTCTTGGGAATACATGAAACTCTGTTTTAAATTAGCTACTGACATATATTTGAAAAAATAGTGTAAAGTTCAACGTACGAAATATCTATTCTGTGTTAAAAAACAACCATATCAATATGTTGCGTACATGAACTTTGTGCGATTACTTACATTCTACAAAAAAATCAAAATACAAAAACTTGAACTTGATTTTATTTATGTTAAACGTCTTCGAATTTATAACATCATTTAAGAATAGATAAATTATAGAAGATGATATATTAACTATGACAAAAGACGATACCTTGTTTTGAGGAATGCCTTTGTCTTTTCCGATCTCGGCTCGATGATCTGGCAGGGGGTAATATGGACGTGCGTCTTCTACTTCGAAGTGGCGTTTCTCTGAAACGAGAGGATCAAAATAATCATAGACATTTACAAAAACATGATCTACTGAAGAAAAGTATCCAAAATATACAGTTAAGTATAACATCCTTCATATGAAGACTAAAGAGCATTGTCTTAGTATAGCTGTTTAATATTCAAATATGTATGGTGGATGAGGTTTGGTTTTCTATTTGATTTCTATACGTTGTATTCATTTTCGTGCGTGAACATCGACGGCGGGTGTGACTAGCCAACAGGGGATGCTTACTCCTCCCGGGCACCTGGTCTTACCTCTAGCTTGTTAGGGGTCCGTCGATGATTTATTTTGTGCTCTTTTGAGAGTGCTGTTGAGATTATCGTCAGGATCTTCTTTAACTCATTGGTTTAAAAATTGATATAACAAATGAACGATTTCGTTGTTTGTATTTTATCAAACCTTTGTGAAAGCTACTTCTACAATGTTCCCTGATGATTCTGAATAAGTATAATTCTATATTGTAATATCAAAGTAGTAAAAATGAGAGTTTACACGATTTACGAAAGTGGTCTAGAGATTAGACAGGTTATTGGAAAGATTTGTCTGGAATCTGCTCTATATAATACCAAATCTATCTACCTGTTCAGTTATCATTACTAAATTTCTCAAAACTTTTTCTTTAAAGAATTTCTTCTTTAGAGTGTCTGTAAATGATACGATGTAGCATAAGTGTTCTGAAAAAGAACACTGAATGTCAAACACATACCACAATGGAGATACTCACCTTGGACTCATGGGAATGTCTCCGTTAGGTATTTGAAATGTGAACTCCTTTTCTTTTTTATCCCCTAACAATGGACTGGTGTCTTTACTATTGGCTTTAGGTGACGTGGTGGGGGTGTTTGGGGACTTGGTTTTGTCACTGAATACGTTATCACTATCTGACTCTTCCTCCTCATCTTCGGATATGGAAGGGAGGGTTTTGACTCTACCAACTGGCAAATATTCCCCTTCACTCTATAAATAATTTAATTTGGAGAGGAACTCGTAAGTTTGGAGAGGAACTCGTAAGTTTGAAAACTTGTTTCCAATCCATTTGCTTTTTAATGCAATAAAATATGTTTAAACTAAATAATTTAAAAAAAGGGAATTAAAGTTCTCAAACTCTAATATACCATTGATTAATGGTGCTTAAGTTTCTGACACCGATATACGTAAAAATCATTCATACGATAAGATGAACTTTTTCATATGTAGTTTTACAGGGTGAACTCACCTCAGATTCTTCGTAATTTTCTTTTAGGTTATAAGTGAGGTCATGTCGTATATCTTGAGCAAACTTTTCAGCAAAGTCCGGGTACAATGACAGTACGTCAGTAAGTCCCTTCATATGAATACATTGTAGTTCACAGTACGTCAGGGAGCGTACGTCACAGCTAGATATGGCAATAGGATCGTCAAAATTAATATCAGTCCCAAATAAATCACCTTTACCTGGAAATGAATGTGAAACAAACATTTATATATCTGTTGGAAGAATATGACGTTTTCAACTTGGTATTAAGGTTTTAACTATATCAAAACAAATAATTAGACCGAATATATAATACACTTTGATCATTCTCTGGTTAGCACTCATAAGATGAATAACATCTACAAAATAATCCTACCTCTATGTTCTTAAACTTGCTTTGCAGTACCAGAATAAACATTTCTATGAATTGACATAATATAAAGGTTAATAGGCGGCGAAGGAAAAAGAAATGTCATGATCGTGGATTGCGCTTACAGTTTGCATTCAAACACACACGCAAAATGTGTTGTGCGAATGTCAGCGCAAGTTTTGAATTCGTGTAAGAATGCTAGAAGTACACAACTTATAAACACTTATGCATTTTGCAGTTGTTGAATATAATAGTCCGGGAGCGCATTTGTTTTCGATTGTACATAAAAATAGCTTTCGGTTGATATTATGCAACCGATCTCCGCATGTTGCAAATTGTTTTCACACGTCTTAACGTGTTGTTCATAAAGCTGTTATATGACTCTTCACTTTTGGTTATGAGCAATTAATTTCATTGCTTGTCAAAGAATAATAAAAGACTATTACTTATTTCTTATTTTTGATGGTAAAGATAAATCATTTATGTATTGCTTTTTGACACAGTACCTAATATTGCTACAACTAATTCCTCCTTTAAGACCTCCATTGATCCACTACATAACAAGTACACGTAATTAACGGCATCTCCTTTATGAACTAGGAATTCTCCAGGAGCAGAAAATGCCCTTTTTGTGTGTAGAGAAATTGACTTCAGACAGCCTTGGGGAGAAATATCAAATATTGGTAACTTAAGAATGTCTTTGTGTAAATGGAGGTTTATCTCCCCTCTCAGTTCATCTGGGAAGTCCTTCAAAATCTGAAATAGATCGAAAGAAGGAAATGAAAATTTTGCATCTTTTTTTTCAACATGAAAGTTTGAATACAAATACATCGAAAGAAAATCTAGGTAAAAAAAAAATCTAGGTAAAAAAAACCAATGTAATTTTTGTGGAATAAGTATTGAGACCTTTGACTTCTGGACAAATATTCCCAAACACTGTGTACCAGACATGCATGGATGAATGATATGTTCTCAGTACTACTTAAATCGAAATGATTCAGAGAAGCCATAATGACTTTGTAGTATCTACTCGTTTAACCTTTTTTAAATTTCAATGATCTATTTCTATGGAGTTAGCGGCTAGAAATTTCCTCTTAAAAATTCCCTTGTTTTTAAGATGAATTTTGCTTTAATATTCAATATTTCTCCAATTTTAACTATTTTTTCTTTGGGTGCATGAAGTGAGGAATACTGTTATTCTATTTAATTCTTCTTATGAAGAGTCAAGTTGAAACAATAATTCAAAAGTTGAAACCATAATTAAAGTACCTAGTCATAGACCAAGAGAATTCTCACTCTTATATACTAAATACTTGCATGGTGACTTTGCATTTAAGTTTTTACCATGAATAAATTACGGTGACTGATTTCTAGCATTTCGTTCTTTCGCTTTGTCACCCTAAAACCCAATGATTATCCACTTTGCGACCCATTATTTATCGTTATATCAGGGCAACAAAATAAAAAGACAAACTACAACGCGACAAAACGAAAACTACTAGATATCGGGTTTTCGCCCGGCTAATCATCGGGTTGTCGCCCCGACAACCCGATAATTATCGCCTTTTCGCCCCGATGATCATTGGGTTGTTGCCCCACCAAACGTCGCCCCATTTATCTTTGTCTTGTCGGTCTTGTCACCCCTACAAAATGATAATTATCGCCCTGCAAATAATCGGGGCGCCATTTGGCGGGGGAAACAAAGAATTCTTATTTTCCCTGAATCAGTGCAGAACTGATTTTTTTTATTTTGTCAGATCATGTGCAGAACCAGTCACATGATCGAAATTCATATAATCCAGTAGAAAATCGAACCGCATTCACGAATTACATTAAGAAATTTTAAACAGAAGAATTTCTAAACATGAAAGCAAAGCTTACATGCATGACAGATAATCAGAATTTAACGATTGGAGTTATAGATGGTTAGTTTGAGGACCTCAAAGAGATCAAAGTAAAATAGTTTCTGTATAATGTATTACATCAGCAGTGTCTATTCCATTGTTCATTGACCACATGGTTTGGAAGTATTCTTGCATCCTATGCTTCAGCCTCTTTGGTATGTGATGTGTCCTGAAGAAGTCCTTTAAATCTTTGGTCTTGGAGTGATAATTAGCACGTCGAGCATACATCCGCTGGATAATAGCGGTGACGTTTCCGAAAACTACGGCATGCATCATAGCTAAAACGGAAATATAGTTCAATTAGTTCCGTTGACAGCACTTAAATCTTTTGGTTTCGAAGAGATAATCGACACTTTGAATTTATATTCTTTGATAACTGTCGTAATACGCCTAAAGCTTGTACTGTTAGAAGAAAACGAAGAAAAGACATCATTAATTGCTTGTATTTTCTCAATAGGATTTAAGAGGAATTGATAGAGTCAATGCCAGATTGAAAGTAGACGCAATTACCTTCCGTAAATTAACCTAAGTACATTGAAACTGTGACAGAAAAAGAGAATAAAATGAGAGAAAGAGAGAATAAATGAGGATAAGAACATTCTAACCCTTCTTCAAATATAAGCTTTTCCAGAAAAGGCAACTACGAAGCTTTTTATTAACATGTATTTTACAGCATTAGTTTATTTGTACTTTTACACGAATTTGAATTTGAGCGACGTCTCATTAGTTCATTTGACTTTGTAGACATTGTTGAGGTATATTAAGATTTGTCCTTCATGATTAAATGATATGATGCTATTGTTGCCGTTATCAAAATGAAAATAAAATGACAGAAAAAGAGGCTAAAAATAGATCTTGGAATGATATTTACATTACCTCCTATAAGCATAGCACAAACAGAGAAGACCTTTTCAGCATTAGTATTGGCTGAGACGTTACCAAACCCTACACTGGTCAGACTTGAGCACGTGAAATACAGCGCAGTGATGTATGATGTCAGAACATCCGGGGGATTTGTTCTGTTCACAGGCTTTTCAATTCTTTCACCTAATTCGAATAACCAACCTAAAAGATACAAAGAAATGAAGACAGGATAAATAAGAAATTTTGAGATATCCTAGAACAATTTCTTAACTATACATAGTCTTTGATAATGTACTTAAAAAGTCAAAAATGTCTTTAGAAGAATTTTGTAGAAAATACGAGTGATATTCCAATTTGTTTTAGATCTTTTCGTGACTGGTGCATTATGATAAAGTGATGACAGAAGCTCAAATAAACATTACATTCATTAGAGTACTCCTATTTATAGAATATTTTATTTTTCGTTATTTGAGGCGTTATATTTTGCAATTTTTCCTTTGTCTGATTGAATGATGATTCATCATACACAACAGTGTTATTATGCATGTAAAGTTCTTAATGATATATAATTCTAAATCCCTATCCCTTACCATTCAAAAGTTATGGCCAAGGTTAAAATTTTTCAAACGTCAACGTCACAAGGTCAAATATTTTGGTATTCATGGAAAGGTCGTGTCACAAAGAATACACATGTGAAATATCTACGCCCTATCCCTTACAATTCAAAACTTATGACCAAGGTAATTTTTTTTGCGGACAAACAGACAAAAACAGAAACCAGACAAACGGACTCCTGTCCCCAAATCTTCGATAACGGGGGCATAAAAGTCAGCATTACACTTATGATTCCATGGAAGACTTTTCACCGTGTTTTATATGGAAAGTACGTTGATAAGAATATTTCTGGTTTTTGAGTCATACGTAAAAATATTTTTTTTTGTGTTTGACGTTCACAAAATATTATATACTAACCGACTGACCAATCAGGTCTGGAGTCCTCTAGTTCTCCTTTACCTATAGCATACCACACACAGGCTAGCCAATGGGCTAGCAGAGTAAACATACACATAAATAACGCTACAATCATGGCACTGTACTGGGAATAACGATCTATCTTCTGGAGCAGGCGGGCAAGACGCAGCATCCGGGCTATTTTGAGCAAATGAACAGGTGTAGTCTACAAAAGAATGTATAGATTTCTATACACAGCAAATTGTGCATCAGACGATATTCATATGAAATGAGCATTATGTAAATTTCACATATGAGTGTAGAAAATATTTCACATGAATTTGACATGATTTTTTCTATGTGACATTCATGCGAAATTGAATTTATATGCAATTCATGTCAGAAACTTCACATGAACCTCATGAATCTCATCTTAAATCTTTCATGTAAATCGTTTCTTATAAATTTCATGTGAACTTTTATGTAAAGTTCATGTAAATTTGACATGAAATCTGCGTGAGGCACAATTGGCTGTGTATTTAAACATCATGCAAAAACCATATGAAGATTATTGAGGAAGGACATCTTTTTGTTCAAGTTATTACAAAATTTCCGGAAATTATAGAAGGGGTACGAAAACAAATTATTTGATTTACTTTGGAACATTTTGATGAGGCAGGCTCATCTGATAAACAGCATTTGGGAGACTTCTTCCAGAGGCCTTCTGGAAAGGATTCTACGTTTTTCGTCATGGAAATAAATTAACTTTACCTTAAGGAAAATTTAACCTCATGGAACTTTCTCACTTTTATGTAATATTCCATCTATTTAAGGAAGAAAAGAAAAGACACACCTGCGTGTTATATCTATTTATATCATTGGTAGCTTGAATGTTTCAGAATACATTTTCCAGTGATAATTACAACTTGTACTGAGGCAGATATTGTCCAGGGCTGCATTTCTTGCGAGAATCTCTCATTCAGATCATTGCTTTGTATTGAAAACATACTGAATGCTATGTCTAACGAACTTACTATATAGTAATGAATCTATTATTATTGAAATTATTCCAATAAACCGTATTTAGGGTTGCGTGTGGAATGAAGCCACAGAATGCCGAGGCACAAAATAAACTTTCAGCGCGTCTGAGAAATCCGCGGATTTAGACCCTAACAATGCATGATAAAGTTGCGTAAGATTCTATCGTACATAATTAGGGGTGATGGAATATAATTAACGTGATTAGATGCCGCTATTTTCTTGTCAATGCAATAGATAAGAACTCTTATCGACAGAATAGCTGCACGGTAATCAAATTTAAATTGTTTCTATTTTGGCTCTGCCATGTCAACGAATTTTAACAAGGATAGCGCTGAATATCGATAACACGCTATAGATTTCCACTATGTCCCTAGGAAATTAATGTGCTCTACTAGACAGTCATCCGCGATGCATTTAGGCTTTTAGATGGAAAGCTCTGGGCAAAAGGGCGGTGAAATGTTCCAATATTATAATTTCCCATGATAATGTTTGTAATTGGCATAATTTTTCTACTACTTAACTATATGCCTCGTGTCCGGCTTGCTGATTTCCCTTCCGTTGGAATTAAGATATTATAGAGGTTTAGAAACCGTTACGTGTACGGGTACGTGCACGTGTAGACGCAATAACTGTGTATGACGTCATTATTTATTGCGTACGGGAAATCGCTCCAAGTTGTCCCTAACCTGTAAATCGCGAGCTACATGTACGTACAAACGTGTAGACATTTATGTTTATATAACAGATCTATTTATTAGTCTCGTATATGTTTGGATATCTATATTTTACGTCATCGCTAAGGGCACCAGTACACGTACACGTACTCGTCAATTTTCTAAACCTCTGCTATTTTTTACGTGTAGATGTACTTGTAGATTACACGTACGCGTACCCGTACACGTTAGTCTTCTACACCTCTCTATTGTTTTTGAAACGTTTGTTGAAATTATCTTCGGGAAGATATAGAGTTGGAACACTTCCGCATTATTGAAGTTTGCCTTCTTGACATCATTATTGTTGATTTATATATGATATCAAATAGTGTTTCATTTCTGATATCTACGTAAATAAATGTCTAGTCTTCTTTTTACTTGACAAAAGTTTGATGGAAAAGAATGCAATTGAAGTTCCAATATTGGATATACCGCTCTTTTGGTCCTAAAAGCTAATGTTCTTTGTAGACATCTAAAGGAGACGTGTAACAGATAATCAATCTATTTCTATATATGGCTCTTACGACAAATAAAACTGGTCAAGTTCTTCCATGTTTATGTCACTTAATCGTGGTCAGAGTTATGCACATCGAAACATAGTACAAGAATGATTCAATCTTGTCCCTATATTTTATCGATAATAAATTTATTTTCTATTATCGATAACCAATTCATTTCTTGACCTCTGACACCTAAAATACAGGTCAAATTCGAATGTAGATCATAGAATCATATCATCACTTATTTGTGTGCACTTATGTCCTTTGACAATTCGAAGAAAGTATCATTTGCTCCATGTTACGGTATTTGAGCATGTGTGCCTCTCCTTCAAATTCAGAACTGAAAGTCAGCTTAAACACTTTCATTTGATTTTATTTCGAAAAATTTCTATTCAAGAAAGTGAAAATGAGTATACCAATATTGAATCATAAAAGAACAACTCTCCACCCCGCCCCATCCCACCCCAACCCGACTTACCGTAGTGACGTCAAGTAGAATGAGGAAGTCAAACGGAATGGCAGCTAACAAGTCTAGGAGAAACCAGCCCTTGACGTAATTAATAACAATCAGCCTGGAAGCATACACTATCTGTCCACTCTTTGACAGAAAAGAAGTCCTAAAGTTCAGCACTATATCTGTGAGTAAAAGGAAAATAAAACATACCATAAACATGTAAAGGTACAACACAGACCAAGCCATTTTTGTATATAAAACTTAAGATATAACATGAAAGTGTATTCATATGTCGGCAGACCTACACTACTATACTGAGTCAACACCGTAGCAACCAGAATATGATACTTGCAAAAAATACTGTATCATATCTTCAGCAAGACCGAGATCATCGAGTCCGAAAATGCACTTTCTATGGTACCTGGTATAAAATTTAGCTGTACTTTCCCACTACGAGTTGGTAAAATTTAAGCTTAACTTTAAGTGTAAAATTGAATTGATGCAAATTTGACAAATGTAGTCATTTATGTAGTACAAATAGAAAGTGCTACCCTTCTACAGGCAGAGATAAACACCAAAGAAGTGCCTATCAGTTATTCAGTTGAGAAGACAAGGCAAAACATCAGAATTTTCATAGGAACGGTTGCGAACCTCGGAATGATCAACATTCCGAAGTGAGAACATGTGCCTTGGGAGACTAAGCGTCCCCTGATTGCATGCAACACCCAAAGCAATAGCTCCATGAAAACTTGTCAACTTCGGCGATTGTCTCCATGTACATATTGATGTACACATCAGTTAAGTATTTTTTGTTTGGTGATGATGACAGCATTCAACCTTCTGAGATTATGCGATTTCTCAGTCATGTTGCTCTGATAACGAAGTCGTTGAAGTTAGCGTAGCAATATCGATATAAATATGCAAAAGACGGGGAGGAAGAAATGGAAAATGTTTCATTCTGATTTGTGCACTCATCAATAAAGAGCATCTTGTAATATAAGCGCATTCATATGTTGAAATAGTCTAAATGCGTCCTTGTAAACCTTATTTCACATATTTTGTAACTTTAAGACACATGAAACCATAGACAGTGTAAGAAAGAATGTTAAACTCAGGAAAGTGAAAGTTGTTATTTTCAAATGTGGTAGTCGTCGCTTTTGCACATTTATCAATAAATATCATAATATAAGCGCATTCTTGTCCTAAAGATTAAATGCTTTTTTTTTATTAATTTTATGTTCCACATTTCTTAATTTCTAGACACATGACAGATATTTTGTAAAACGTTGTGCGATTCTAAAAGTATTTGACCTACATCTCTGCCGATGCAGCACAAAAAATTATAATATAAATCACAAATATTGCATCTTACGAGACATTTTTTTTCTGTTAAGAATTGATTTGTTATTTTTATCTTGTCTGTAATGAGAAGTTGGAGAATCATTTCAGAATCGGTATCGTTAAGGCTTAAGAATTCTTATAAATGAAATTAAGTCAAGTTCCAAGTCAACTAATACCAGATAAATATGGAGATTGATTGATTGTGTAATTCTAGATACAAATTGTTCGAGCGTTTTAAGAAGAACGATAACAAGATTTTTCTCTAAATAGCAGAACAACTACAAGGGTAGAATTTACATAAAATGGATTCACAAATCCCATGTGTAGTCCTATGTCGAAATTCAATCTTATCAAAGTAAAAACAAAGTTTCATTTTACACAGCGCTATAAAAGTGACCGATCTGCTAAATTTAGAGTCTCAATGGAATTTTCCATTTGAACATTAATTCTGCTTTTTCGGTTGAATCGGATTTCGTTTATCTCTACAAAACAGAGAACTGGACGGGAAAGCTCACTTGTCAATGAACAAACCAGAACACGTTTTTCTGTCTCATAACTATCAAAAACATAAAAAGAAAAGAAACCGACAAAAACTAGTTTCAACAAATGTTAAACGTCTTCAAATTCATTAGCACCAGTTAAGGACAGATAAATGTGCAGTATGGACCAGACATGCGCGTTTCGGGTTCATAACCCTCGTCAATGATCAATCTAAACAATGTGATAGAGCCAAAGAGTGTGAAAGTTTTAATGCCCAAGAATGTACCGAAGGACGTAGCAGGATGGGTGGGATATGATGCTACAGGACCCATGTTTTAGAAATTCCAAGAAATGTATTTTGAAATATCCCTGTTTTTCTATCAGTGAGCTACCTAAAACTTCTAAATCAAAGCGGTATACATAATTATGTAAGATGCATAATTGGATGCATAGTTCCAATCAAAGATTCCAAGATTATTAGTTTCTTACTAAATAAGTTACCATACAGCATTTTGAAAAATATTGCATTAGTTGACCTTGACCTCGTCTTAGTCATTCGCGAATATAAACATGGAAGAAGGAATCCGAAGACATAGTACAAAAGCACTCAAACTTTTTCGACATTTGAAAAATGTGATAGACTTCTGTGATAAACAAACAAGATAGGATAGTTTCTACGAAGTTTTATTTCATTGAAGCCGTAGCATATATCGAAAATGTGGTAAACCTCAGTGATAAGCAACCGAGATTGGATAGTCTCTATAAAATGTGATAAACCTTTGTGATAAGCAAACAGGAATAGGATAGTTTCTGCAAAATGTGATAAACCTCTGTGATAAGCAAACAAGATAGGATAGTTTCTGCAAAACGTAATAAATATCTGTCATAAACAAACAAGATAGGATAGTTTCTGCAAAACGTAATAAATATCTGTCGTAAACAAACAAGATAGGATAGTTTCTTTAAAATGTGATAAACCTCTGTGATAAGCAAACAGAATAGAATAGTTTCGGTAAAATGTGATAAACATTCTGTGATAAGCGAACAAGATAGGATAGTTTCTGTAAAATGTGATAAACCTCTGTGATAAGCGAACAAGATAGGATAGTTTCTGCAAAACGTAATAAACATCTGTCATAAGCAAACAAGATAGGATAGTTTCTGTAAAATGTGATAAACCTCTGTGATAAGTAAACAAGATAGGATAGTTTCTCATAGAACTCGTAGCATATACATTTATCATTTATTTATGAGTTAAAGAAGATTCTGACGATAATCTCAACAGTACTCTCAATAGAGCACAAAATTGAGCATCGACGGACCCCTAGCAAGCTAGAAGATGGACCAGGTGCCCCAGAGGAGTAAGCATCACCTGTTGGCTAGCCGCACCCGCTGTCGAGGTTCACGTTCTATGTATATGAAAGGCAACAGAAAGTTTATGATTTAGATTGAAGGTAATCAAGCTGACAGTTATGTTCTTTAAAGTGAGATACTTTAATCAATTAGGATCATTTGTGACAAAACAAACATGATGTATGTGACATGATCCTACCCTCACCTCCTGTTATGTTATAATGTAGCTTGTTAGCCGTCAGATCTGTCTCTATATAACTATAATTAATGAGCTCATACTGTCCCTAATTGGGGTCCATAACGACTTTTTGATGACATACAGTGATTGAGAATCCTGTAAATCATTCCACTTTCTGCAACTATCCAAGATAATTGTGTATTACTTGTTACACCAAACAATATATGAACCTTATTTTTTCGAATAGTTTTGTTGAAGTACGGAATTCAAAAGTAAATTGGAAACAGCTTTATACCTTCGAATATTAATGTTTGACATATGACTTTTTTGTTCATGTAATAGTTGTGCGTCTTTGGGGACCTCTAATTACACGAATAGCTCAGAGGATTTGGCGCAAGTAATCCGTATAGCTACACCATCTGTTATGAATAAAGTAGATGGGCGTTCAAAGTTGGATATAAAATGTTAACCTCCTTTTAGTTGTCCCCTTTCTTCTTTCAGTGAAAACAATCTTTGTGATGTTTTCAATACAATCATATGGGAGTACTTTCATCGTTAATTTTCTTGTGGAATTTGTTTAACATTGTGCTTTTTAGCTCACCTGAGCGAAGCTCAAGTGAGCTATTGTCATAGCGCGCCGTCCGTCGTCCGTCCGTCCGTCCGTCGTCGTCGTTGTCGTCGTCGTCGTCCGTCCGTCCGGCGTAAACTTTTAACATTTTCAACATCTCCTCTGCAAACGCTGCACAGAATTTCTCGAAACTTCACAGGAAGCAAGTACTCAATGCCCTCTTCCAAGTTTGTGTTTTTTGTGCCAATCGGTCAACAAATATGGCCGCCGAGGGCTCTGATTGGCTGACACATTTTTGACATCTCCTCTGCAACCGCTGCACAGAATTTCATGAAACTTTACAGGAAGGAAGTACTCAAGGTCCTCGACCAAGTTTGTGTTTTTCGTGCCGATCTGTCAACAAATATGGCCGCCGAAGGCTCTTATTGGTTGACACATTTTCGACATCTCCTCTGCAACCGCTGCTCAATATTTCATGAAACTTTACAGGAAGGAAGTACTCAAGGTCCTCTACCAAGTTTGTGTTTTTCGTGCCGATCTGTCAACAAATATGGCCGCCGAGGGCTCTGATTGGCTGACACATTTTCGACATCTCCTCTGCAACCGCTGCACAGAATTTCATGAAACTTTACAGGAAGGAAGTACTCAAGGTCCTCTACCAAGTTTGTGTTTTTCGTGCCGATCAGTCAACAAATATGGCCGCCGAAGGCTCTGATTGGCTGACACATTTTCGACATCTCCTCTGCAACCGCTGCTCAGAATTTCATGAAACTTTACAGGAAGGAAGTACTTAAGGTCCTCTACCAAGTTTGTGTTTTTTGTGCCAATCGGTCAACAAATATGGCCGCCGAGGGCTCTGATTGGCTGACACATTTTCGACATCTCCTCTGCAACCGCTGCACAGAATTTCATGAAACTTTACAGGAAGGAAGTACTTAAGGTCCTCTACCAAGTTTGTATTTTTCGTGCCGATTGTTCAACAAATATGGCCGCCGAGGGCTCTGATTGGCTGACACATTTTCGACATCTCCTCTGCAACTGCTGCACAGAATTTCATGAAACTTTACAGGAAGGAAGTACTCAAGGTCCTCTACCAAGTTTGTGTTTTTCGTGCTGATCATTTAACAAATATGGCCGCCGAGGGCTCTGATTGGCCAACACATTTTCGACATCTTCTCTTTAACCACTGCACAGAATTTCATGAAACTTTGCAGGAAGAAAGTACTCAAGGTCCTCTACCAAGATTGTGTATTTTGTGCTGATCTGTCAACAAATATGGCCGCCGAGGGCTCTGATTGGCTGACACATTTTGAAATCTCCTCTGCAACCATTGCACAGAATTTCACGAAACCTTGCAGCAAGCAAGTACTCAAGGTCCTCTGCCAAGTTTGTGTTTTTCTTGTCGATAGGTCAACAAATATGGCTGTCAAGGGCTTTGATCTGTAGAAGTATTTTTGTGACTTTAAACCCTTTGTCTGCAACTCAGGTGAGCGATGTGGCCCCCTTGGGCCTCTTGTTAAAATCATGTTAAAGAGTTTTTAAGTCTTCAGTATCAACGATATATACATTATATGTACCTTCTATTTCAAATTTTCACAAGCCATGCAAAACTAACATTTTGTTTCACATTAAGATGCAAAACACTTCAAATCTAAAGTGAATAGAAACACCTACAGTAAAACGTACTCGATGATCGTAGAAAAATAATCTTATGTTTTTTTGAGATCGGACATCCTAATGACCTATAATTATTTGAGAAAGGAAATACGTATCATTATACGTTGTCTACGCAGTCCAGCACTGACAGAAGACGACGAAAATGCAATAAGCAATATAGCTGACCTCCTTTCGCCATCCTCTTTGATTGTTATTAAGTGAATAATAATGAAATTGTACTCGCGTCACGAACCACATCCTTTTAAGATGCTGATCCCAAATTGAGGTAAAGAATCTAATGAGCTGAACACTAGATCTGTCAGAAAAAAAAGAAATATAAAGCAATATCGGAATCTACAATTAAACAGAAACCTACAAAACGGAAACAGCTAGCCTTCATTGCCATAATGAAATCCTTCGTTCATGAACAAAATTAGGCTTAAAATTGTAACATATTCTTAATGCTTTCTTGATCATGACCTGCGATATTATCTATTTCTCTCCAATTATCAATCTATCCAATGAATTATTTTTGAGGACATGTCTTATCAAAATTGTTTCTCGTGCGTCGTCCGTCTCAGGGAAAACTTTCACATTTCTACTTCTCCTCTAAAACGTTTGTATTATATACACTGCATCGTAGAATACATATTGATAAGTTTAACGACAAGGAAACCGATACACGATGGAGCAAAAATCTAATCTCAGCTAAGTTCATTGTTGATTTCCACGTGATATCTGTTATTACTTTTTTGGATACTTTGCTTCCGCGAATGTTTTTCTTTTAAAAATGTACTGATAGATTTATTGTTGCCGTGGTGTTTATTTTACACACGGGTCTCTTTGAAGATATTTTCCTTAATTTTCATTTGTTTTAAGGTTATGACGCGTGTATCCTTTTATCTAGAGTATCGGTAATGTGAAACTTTTTCCTACAATTATTAAATAATGTATTTCAGTTGAGCAAAGCTACGAAAATCTCAGCATCGATGTAATGACAGTTCTTCAAGTCGTCAGCACCACTTCTGGTAAGTATTTCAAATCTACTAAAATGAGAAGGGTAGGGGGCAAATTGGAATAAGGCATACAGTATATACACATCATTAGGTGTAAATGTTGATAACGATGACATGAATTATGAACATTTTTTCCACGTTCAGATGACTCATTAATTACATCATCGACATACCTAAGATGTAGTATCGCCAATGACGATGGATGCAAAAACAAGAGAAAGTGGAACACACTATGTCAAACTTACCTATCATGAACAAAATTTCAACGACAACGTCAGGATAAATAGAATCCTTCATGGTTGACCTTTGTTTGGTGGTAGAGGTCATGTTGGATGAACCAGCTTCCTGATCATCCGGGCCTTTAACTACAGTAAAAGCAGCGTTGTATGGCACCATAATGGCAGTATAAAAAGTACAGAGCAGTATAAGCCAATCCCAGCCAATCTTAAATATCCCGTAATGTGCTATTATGTATTTAGACTTCTTTACTTCCTGGACTTTATACTCTGGCATTTTTCCTGATATGGAACCAGTGAGCTGGAAAAAGTAAAAAAAAAATTGCCATTTCTTATATCATACGTCATTATATTTCTGTCATTTGATAACAAGATTATATAAATTTTAAGATGAAATGTTCTTAGTGACAATTTGTTTTACATTTGGAATAGAAGTTATATTTCAATATGTAAATGCAAATATGTATAACATTTTCAATACATTATAGAAAAAGTATTCGAAATTGCTTTTCAGTGAAAGCTAAGAGAGCCTCAGTTGAACAATCAGCATAGATTAATAAATTGAGTAAGGAATGAAATGTTTCTAAGAAATATGTCCAAAAGTTTAACGCAATAAGAATTCAAGTAAATTATTTTGATATCAAACAGTAAGGAGCAATTTAAATAAGCATGAGTTTTAAGATTCATTCTATATGTAGTTAATGTTCATAGACTAATTTTGTTGCTAGTTTTGCTATTTCAATAATTGCATATACATAGTATTTCAATAGTTACGAAATGTACAATAAATCAATCGTTTTAAGATTTCTCAATGATTTCTTAATGAAAAGGGAATCATATAAACCTTACTGTCATATTTTTTTCTCTAAAAGTGATGAATACTGATGCATCTTTAAAAATACTGTCTACGACATCACAAGGTTTATAATCGTCGACCAGCATGATGGATAACAATGCAATACTATCCAGATTTCATTGATAATACATAAAGGATACTTCTCTCAGAAATTTTATTAGTTTTTTATATGTATACTATAACATTACAAAGGTTGATATTTCTTTGAACATCCCGGCTTATCGTGGGTAATTACTGTTATTCAGTCGGCGGAGGGGTCATCCATCAGTCAACATTCTATGATGAGTACATATTTATACATTTTCCGGTAGATTGTGTTGGCTACAGTCCGTCACATTCTGTGATGTGTACATATTTATACATTTTCCGGTAGATTATGTTGGCTACTCTCCGTCACATTCTGTGATGTGTACATATTTATACATTTTCCGGTAGATTGTTGTGGCTACTGTCCGTCACATTCTGTGATGTGTACATATTTATACATTTTCCGGTAGATTGTTGTGGCTACTGTCCGTCACATTCTGTGATGTGTACATATTTATACATTTTCCGGTAGATTGTTGTGGCTACTGTCCGTCACATTCTGTGATGTGTACATATTTATACATTTTCCGGTAGATTGTGTTGGCTACTCTCCGTCACATTCTGTGATGTGTACATATTTATACATTTTCCGGTAGATTGTTGTGGCTACTGTCCGTCACATTCTGTGATGTGTACATATTTATACATTTTCCGGTAGATTGTGTTGGCTACTCTCCGTCACATTCTGTGATGTGTACATATTTATACATTTTCCGGTAGATTGTGTTGGCTACTCTCCGTCACATTCTGTGATGTGTACATATTTATACATTTTCCGGTAGATTGTGTTGGCTACTGTCCGTCACATTCTGTGATGTGTACATATTTATACATTTTCCGGTAGATTGTTGTGGCTACTGTCCGTCACATTCTGTGATGTGTACATATTTATACATTTTCCGGTAGATTGTTGTGGCTACTGTCCGTCACATTCTGTGATGTGTACATATTTATACATTTTCCGGTAGATTGTGTTGGCTACTGTCCGTCACATTCTGTGATGTGTACATATTTATACATTTTCCGGTAGATTGTGTTGGCTACTCTCCGTCACATTCTGTGATGTGTACATATTTATACATTTTCCGGTAGATTGTTGTGGCTACTGTCCGTCACATTCTGTGATGTGTACATATTTATACATTTTCCGGTAGATTGTGTTGGCTACTCTCCGTCACATTCTGTGATGTGTACATATTTATACATTTTCCGGTAGATTGTTGTGGCTACTGTCCGTCACATTCTGTGATGTGTACATATTTATACATTTTCCGGTAGATTGTGTTGGCTACTCTCCGTCACATTCTGTGATGTGTACATATTTATACATTTTCCGGTAGATTGTTGTGGCTTCTGTCCGTCACACTCTATGATGAGTACATATTTATACATTTTCCGGTAGATTGAAGTGGCTTCTGTCCGCGCGGCTCACCTCCGGAACCAGATAAAAACGATTTTTTTTTATTATTTTGTTACAGTATGCAAGAATTTGAATGGAATAGTTCTCGCTTAATTTCTAATTAGTCGTAAATTTGTCATGTGATCGTGGGTTTATGCAATCATACTATATAGACATTTTTTAGATAGGGCATTTTCAATGTTAGATTTCGGCGTGGCGTTGCCGAGTTTAACATTGAGCTTATAGACAGCTTCACGACGTCACGGGAAAATAAGCATGGGAAAAGACCCGTCTAAAACTTGGTTTGTCTATAAAATTTGAGTGCGCGCACTGACTAAGGTACATTGTATATCTTATACTGATATTTGCGACTAGGCTAGGTCTATTTAATGGTACCAATTTTATTAAAATGTTTGCATGATAAAGTAGTCAAATCGCGATTATCTAGTTTTCGAAGTGATCCGCGCGGACATCAGAAAAAAAACTTCAGATCGTGAATATGTCCTTTTCTGCCGTAGTACCATCAAATATTACAGCGCCTTGTACGTTATAAAATCCTCAAAATTTCCCCAATTGTTCATCCATACTTTTGAAGTACATTATGCTAAAATATTTAGTTGTACCATCTTACACTGTACATATCATATCACGATCTTTATGAGTTGTACTGGTTAACATATTTAAAGTATAAGATGTCTACATTATTGTGTCGTAGCAAGTTCTTGTTACCATGGTTACTTACGTTACTAATGACTTACATTGTTGAATTAATCTATCTTTTATTGCTTATCTATTTCATCAATTCCCTTAGTAAATTATTGTATAGTTCATCTATAGACTTCCGAGTTGAGTTTTTTGAGTTTTGGCAGCTTACATTGTTATTTATACGATCCATCTTGAGATTTTATATTGTTTATTGTTTATTTATACTTTGTATTACCTTATTGAGTTGTTGAAGCTTGCTTTTTGCTTTATTCTGCTTGTCAAACTGTCCAGATAAATGGTACAATACGGCTCTACTTCGCCTCCTCTGATAGTTACAGTTGGACGGAAGCTCTGGCTCCTCTCTACCCCGACCAAATGGCGGCCGAAAAGTGTCATCTGGACCTGCTGACGGAAAATCTATATTCAAAAGCTTGTAGAATCTATATGGATTTTTAGAATCTATAAAGTATTTAATACATAATATTTAATATACATTCTGTAGTCGAACTGATGTACTCTAGAATATGCATGAACAGGTAATGTATTCTTTAGGAAAATTAAAACAAAACTTTCCTAGCACTTTGTTTATCTTGCTTTGCTTTTGGAGGTTAATTTTATAAAATTTTGGTTTGTCACGAGCACCTTCCTTGAACTCGAAGGCTATTCTCGAAACATTTTTACGTTGAAACTCAGAAAAATCATTCATAAAGAACAAGACAGTCATAACTGTTTTTTTTACATTCATACTATTTATCAGGCACCCTTATATGCAAAAACAACAGAGCAAAACTTATCTTTAGGTCTCTTCCATGATGCTATTTATTGTTATATATATAATACATGTTTTTGAAAAGCTTTATTGAATCAAAATGATTTAACCAGGCGTAAACTTTTAATATTTTTTTTTGCAATCGCTGCACGGAATTTGACGAAACCTTACAGAAAGCAAGTACTTAAGTTCCTCTGCCATGCTTGTGCTTTTTGTACCGATCAGTCAACAAATATGACCGTCGAGGGTTCTGATTGGCTGACACATTTTTTACATCTTCTCTGCAATCGCTGTACAGAATTTCATGAAACCTTACAGGAAGCAAGTGCTCAAGGTCCTCTACCAATCATGTGTCTTTCGTGCAGGTCGGTCGGCAAATATGTCAGCCGAGGGCTCTGATTTGCAGACACATTTTCGACCTCTGCAACACCTGAACAGAATTTCATGAAACCATACTGGAAAGAAGTACTCAAGGTCCTCTACCAAACCGTCCACTATCATTCTTTTGTTTGCATCTTAGGTGAGCGATGTGCCACCTTAGGCCTCTTGTTTAAAGAAAAGACGTGTGTCTGTGTACAAATTCCGTTACAGGTTTGACGTTGAAGGAGCCATTCCACGACCCGATTTCACAAATATAGCATCGAAAACCCTTATCAGAAAGACATGATATAAATCTGACAGAACAATAGTCGTTTGCTACATCGATAGAAAAACTGCTAATTCCTAATGATGTTAATGTGTATTATGTTGATTACTCTTTTGTAAGGTTGGGTTAACAACAGACACCAAACCATATTTCAATCTTAAATACAATGAGCGACATTTTTGACGACACCAGGAAGAAAAAAATATTTAACTTAGAAATAAGAAAAAACATTTAATAATTAAAACTTTCTTTTTACCATAAGGAAAGATAAATAATAATTCTACAATGCCTCCCGCTTTTTCACGGTATATGGTAAATAAGATAAGTTGTCCTTCGTGTGTCTGTGGAGCTTGTATCATTGTCTCCGTCCGTTTGTCCTTCGTGTTTCTGTGGAGCTTGTATCATTGTCTCCGTCCATTTGTCCTTCGTGTGTCTGTGGAGCTTGTATCATTGTCTCCCTCCGTTTGTCCTTCGTGTGTCTGTGGAGCTTGTATCATTGTCTCCGTCCGTTTGTCCTGTGTGTGTCTGTGGAGCTTGTATCATTGTCTCCGTCCGTTTGTCCTTCGTGTTTCTGTGGAGCTTGTATCATTGTCTCCGTCCATTTGTCCTTCGTGTGTCTGTGGAGCTTGTATCATTGTCTCCCTCCGTTTGTCCTTCGTGTGTCTGTGGAGCTTGTATCATTGTCTCCGTCCGTTTGTCCTGTGTGTGTCTGTGGAGCTTGTATCATTGTCTCCGTCCGTTTGTCCTTCGTGTGTCTGTGGAGCTTGTGTCATTGTCTCCGTCCGTTTGTCCTGTGTGTGTCTGTGGAGCTTGTATCATTGTCTCCGTCCGTTTGTCCTTTTTTGTGTGTGAGGAAGTTCTGTTTAGTATTTTGTTCCCAAAATTCGTAAGCCTTTTGATTGTGGTTTCTGGAATCTAGTTTCGGCTTTTGTGTTTGGCTTTCATTCACTGATTCACTATTTAAATTTCCTCTTTTCTGCCTAGATCATCTATGCTGAGACAATTTGTCAAACGACATACGAGTACATATGACAATTTAGTCATTGTTTGCACTTAACAAGAAATATACTGCATTATCCGAGGCCGAAATAGGATATAACATAAAAAGAACATACAATACCATACCCACCTACAATAATTACACCTGGAAATAGCCGAGAAGAAACGAGCAAGAGCACTAATGAACCAGCGTGGGTGCATAAAAATACTATTGCAGAATAATAAAATATGTAAGAAATTTATACCATGAACATTGGTACCGAATTTCAAATTTTGAAATTTATACTCTATTGTAACAATGTGCATTTCAACAAAATCACGACATAAATAAGACAAAAGGGCCAGCTAATGACAATTTATAGAAAATTTTAAACGTCTTCTAATTCAATAGCATCATTAGCAACAGATGAATGGGTACTAAACCCTCGTCAGTGATCCTCCATCTAAACAATGTAAAATGGCAGTGACACTCACCAAGGGGTACAAATGTTAAACATCTTCAAATTTAATAGCATCATTTGAGAACAGATAGATTTTCAATTTGCATGAGGGACCAGACATGAACGTTTCGGGTACTAAACCCTCGTCAGTGATCCTCAATCTAAACACTGTACTATCGCCAAAGAGTGTGAAAAGTAGTATAAAAGTCATCGAAAGGCAAAAAGGTTTTACACAATTCAATAAAGGTAAAATACAAACAAAACCTCGAACACCATTATCATTGATGAACAATCGTGTGGTTGTGGCATAGCTCAAGCTCGATCCCAACAGGTCTCGATCTTGGGGATAAAGACTCGGACACATTTGATATGCTTGAACTGGTCGGAAGTGGGCGAATCATAAAACCATGGTGCCCCATTCTTATTGAACATACATTTATGACAGGCTAAATGTAGATTACTTGTACAGTTTCAGGGCATAACAGAATTTAAAACCGAGATACATCCCCTGGATTTGGGACATTAGATTATGAATTATTGATACATAATTGTGTTATGGAAAAGTCAGTCAATATTGATGATATGTGGCTTTTATGTTCTGGGCCTGTAGGCGTCGATGCATCCCCGTGATATGTTAGGATCATATTTCATATTCTATCTACACATCTGGTGATACACATTTCTATATGGAAAGTAAAACCACATTATTTCCATTTGTGTCTTATGAGATTTACACCAATATGGACTGATGCCTGTTCAAACTGATATTTTGTATGATAAATGTGTGTAAGCAGTGAGGGTTGGTTTTATGTTGATAACATCTGATGTAAGGTTTTCATCTGCTAAGCTTAAATTCTGGAAACCATATTTGTATAATATAAAAGACATTGCCGTATGTTTAATATGCTGATCAAACCCCATTGATAAGAAAATTTAATCCGAGTAGATAATTATATTTTTCGTACATTGCTTTATTCTGTGTATATCTTGATTCTAATTTTCTGTAAATCCTTTTCTATTTTGACAAGAACTCGATGTTATCAATGAGTTTTTTAGGTTTGGATCTTCAAGTAATTAAGGGAAACTTTAACTCAGTGAACCAATTGAAGCATTTTGTATGAAGTTTTTGTATGAAGATTCATTTCCATTTAGAATAGACAGATTGATCACTCGTGCTGAGACTTTAGTGGAGAATCAAGTAGAGTGAAACACTCCAAGTCGACAGGTTCTTATTCTAGACTGGACTGATGACAAGAATTTGATACTCTTGTTATTTTGATAGATAGTTTAACTATGAGTTGATAAAGTGAAGTGTACCACACTGTTGCCAGAGAGCAACCAACTGGATCTAAAAGCCGTGTACCAGACATACATGTTTCGGACAAGGCAATGAATTTTCATCACTGGTAGTTAAACCAAAGTGATTCAAGGTTGAAAAAAAATTATGTGGCACCTCCTCTTTGCGACTCCCAGTTATAAGGTATATTTTAGAATTACTTTGATATCTCTAAAAGTTTCAGTTGAAATGTAGATTAAAGGACTGAGTGGCAGCCAACAGGATATGAGGTAATTAATTTTGCAATCCTTCAAATTAATTTTTTGGACTTGGAATTGTTGTTCAGTTCAGTTAGGTAACTTATTAGGTAAGAGTACTGGTACAACTCTAATTGTACTCCCTAAAACCTCATCACTTTACATGATGGAATATTAATTCTTAATATCTTATTTATAGATTTATTTATATTCTCAAACTCAAACACGATGTTATTTTCGGGATGGGAAAAAGTCTTAACCACAATGCACAAGAATATACTCTATGCGGAAACGAGATATCAAAGTTGCAAACATTACTTTTTTCATCAAGTTATAACAAAAATACATGTATCAGGGTTACAAAGGGAAACATATTTATAGAGAATTTAAAGGGGAGACAAGATAGTACATCCAAGGTATAAAAAAAGTTATGGATATCACAAATCACGACAACGTACGTGTTACCTGAGCCGGTAGAGTTATCTGTCTTGTCGTCAGGCGTGGTCATAGAAAAGGTTGCTAGGCATCTCAGTGACTCCGATACTAACTTGGATTTAACTAGTAAAAACCAAGAGTGCAGAATAGGTAAAAAGGCGTGCTAAGTGTGCAAAGCATCTACTATAATGTGATGTTCACATCGGAAAACATTTCTATGTTAAAATCATGCATCATACATGGTACATTTCCTTCTTATCATATAAATTAATGATATATGAATAAACAATACTGCATTATATAAATTGTACTCAAATGACTAATTCACGGAAAGAAGTAACTTAAATTGGTTATCTAATATATCGATATTTGGACCAAATATGTTCGGGAACAAGAATTAAGATTTCCCGAAAAGGTATGCATATTTCGACATTCCGTTCTAAAATAGAATCATAGTTCTCACTGAACTACCGGAATTATGAAAATACTTTTTAATATTGTTTTTCATATACTGAAATAAACATATACGAGACTTGATTTAGAACAATGGGAAATGGGCATCTCATTATTTGCAGAACATTCTCTTGTTTTTTTTTTAACAAATGTTAATTGAACATCCCCACTTACACTAAGTTTGATTTGTTATGTAGCAATATTTAGATAGCTTTTCAGTCCCAATGGATATTATAATTTTATTGTCCTTGTTAGTGAAATATGATGTTTCAGAAAATCATAGGTATCTCGAGACATTTACAGTTTTTACGAAATATAATTGAAATATAATCATTAATTAATATAAAAGGTGCGCAAGTGAACATTAATACAGATATTTGAAGTGCATATCATAGTATTTATCATTTCAAATATTTCAAGGCTAGCGTGAAATCTTCATTCTTAAAATAGCATAATTCATTTTCATTTTTTTTATTGTCAATGGTCATTTGTGGATATCAAAACATACAATCATATATCAGAAAAAGCGTTAGATAGATCCCCACTATAATATAACTATGTCACTGAGTGAATAGGAAAGTTAGTCCTCTTATTTTTTTTCAGTCGTAGCTCATGCCTGATGCTTATCTTTCACTGACGTTGGTGAGAGAAGATCTCATATTATTTAATGATAGTTGAATGTATGGAAATTATGTGAGATAGATGGGTAGATAATTGAAGAACAGTAAAATACAAGAACCTAATTCTAATTTTATTTAGATTTTCATAATTTAAAAATCTAAAAAAAAAAAAGGTGAAAGAATGAAAGAGATGGTATCACACAATGGTTACAATTTGAGGTAATTGAAAGTTAAGTAAGAGTATCTATAAACATGTGTATTTACCATAAGAGCCTGAGTCAGCAGATTCTCTTATAGGGATACCCGCTGACGATGATCGATCTCTGGTGATATCCTTGTGAGATACCAAAAACAGAACTACCTGACTTTTCTCGTTTTTTATAGGTACGATGTCCAGTAAACACCAAAATGTCCCTCCTAAAACAAAAGATGACAAATGAGTTAAAGAAGAGGTCCTGACGATAATCTCAACAGTACTCACAATAGAGCACAAAATTGAGCATCGACGGATCCCTATTGTCAGAAAGGTTATTCTCGTTATTAAAAAGCCCTAAAATTATTCGTATGTTAAACATATCAAACTAGCTCTGTTGCTCATAACAGTATTTTTTCAGTAAGAAGAGTGCAGTCATGGTTGTACAAATCAGGGTTTGAACAATGCTGTTAGAAAGTGTACGACGGGTACGACAAGGATGATAAGCTTCCTTACACAATAGGATTACACATTGTAATCTGTACTGGACCAACCTCCTAAATCAAAACCAGAATTCGATATTCCCCATAGATGAAACAATACAATTGCATTAATGTACAGAATTGCGGACGTTGCTTCATCAATTTTCGTTCTCATTCTGTTATTGAGCTTGTTCTTCACCTGCAAGTCAAAACGCAGGTGGTGTTGCTTTCTGGTTGCTGTTGTATTGTTGAAAAATCATGAAGAATTAAGTGTAACATTGCAACAACAATGCGGTGCAATTTATATAGACAAAAAAGTGAGGGTACGTTTATGGAATATTGCACAGTTTGTTGCCAGTTTAAGAGTTGTGGAAAATTGTTGCTGGTGGCAATAAACAATTATTGCGCAACAATGAGGGAGACATGGGGATTCATTCAGTCTTGAAAAAATATTCCCCTAGGACAACGCCCTGAATGATGTTTATTCATTTTGCTTACCTTTGTAATCTTCAAGGTTTTGTATGACGTTACTTGGTTAAGTCTAGATTCTGGTTTGTCTTTGTGTATGAATTCTTAAGGTTTTGTATAACTGAGTTGAGTCTGGATTCTGGTTTAATTTTTTTTAATGAAACGTTAAGATTTTGTATGACTGAGTTAAGTCTGGATTCTGGTTTGTCTTTGTGTATGAATTCTTAAAGTTTTGTATGACTGAGTTGAGTCTGGATTCTGGTTTGACTTTGTGTATGAATTCTTAAGGTTTTGTATGACTGAGTTGAGTATGGATTCTGGTTTGACTTTTTTTTAATGAAATCGTTAAGATTTTGTATGACTGAGTTAAGTCTGGATTCTGGTTTGACTTTGTGTATGAAATCTTTAAGGTTTTGTATGACTGAGTTGAGTATGGATTCTGGTTTGTCTTTGTGTATGAAATCTTTAAGGTTTTGTATGACTGAGTTGAGTCTGGATTCTAGTTTGGCTTTATGTATGAAATCTTTAAGGTTTTGTATGACTGAGTTGAGTCTGAAATCTGTTTTGACTTTGTGTATGAAATCTTTAAGGTTTTGTATGACTGAGTTAAGTCTGGATTCTGGTTTGTCTTTGTGTATGAAATCTTTAAGGTTTTGTATGACTGAGTTGAGTCTGGATTCTGGTTTGGCTTTATGTATGAAATCTTTAAGGTTTTGTATGACTGAGTTGAGTCTGGATTCTAGTTTGACTTTATGTATGAAATCTTTAAGGTTTTGTATGACTGAGTTGAGTCTGGATTCTGGTTTGGCTTAATATATGAAATCTTTAAGGTTTGGTATGACTGAGTTGAGTCTGGATTCTGGTTTACCTTTGCGTATAAAATCTTTAAGGTTTTGTATGACTGAGTTGAGTCTGGATTTTGGTTTGTCTTTGTGTATGAAATCTTTTAGGTTTTGTATGACTGAGTTGAGTCTGGATTCTGGTTTGTCTTTGTGTATGAAATCTTTAAGGTTTTGTATGACTGAGTTGAGTCTGGATTCTGGTTTACCTTTGCGTATAAAATCTTTAAGGTTTTGTATGACTGAGTTGAGTCTGAAATCTGGTTTGACTTTGTGTATGAAGTCTTTTAGGTTTTGTATGACTGAGTTGAGTCTTGATTCTGGTTTGTCTTTGTGTATGAAATCTTTAAGGTTTTGTATGGCTGAATTGAGTCTGAAATCTGGTTTGGTTTTGTGTATGAAATCTTCAAAGTTTTGTATGGCTGAATTGAGTCTGAAATCTGGTTTGGTTTTGTGTATGATTTTCACTCACTGATACCAAAATTTTATTTGGAGAAGAGCATCTCTGTATTATCTATCACTTGCTTTTGGTTTCACTTTCCGTTTAAAGTCTCATATTTCTATTCTGGACATACCTTTTAAAAATGATCATTTTTGAAGATATGTCTATTCTGAACATACCTTTTTAAAATGATCATTTTTGAAGATATGCAATAATTGTTTTGTGATATATAAAATATCATCATGCAAATTTATTTTTTCTTTCTTATTTTCAAAATATATATTTTTCTAATTTTTTCGAAATCATGGAGTCTTGACATATATGTGTACGGATGAACTATTATAGGTCCCTTTTTATTGCAGATTTAACTTATTCCTCTGTCAAAACATTTTCAGTTCCGTCATTAATTCGTTATTCTGGACATTTTATCCTGTAATAAAAGCCTGGTTGATTCATTTTTTGATGAGGAATTAGACACTCAGGTTCTTTGAATTTTTATGATTCTTTACTCGAGGCCTGTTCGATAAACCGAACCGCAAGCTCAGGAAGTGGTAAAGTGGAAATTAAGTTTATTCGGGTGTCCTAGGACAGATTTTTTCCATTATCCGGCAAATTTTCCGTAAATAAGTGGAAGTTATCGAAAAAATTCTGTCAGAACTGCAGGGCTCTATTGGCTTGATGACTTAGAAAAAAATCCATTTTAAGACAGAACTCTGTTTAATGATGCTTGAGGCTATCAGCCTACCTTTTGATCAGATTTCTAAAGAGATAGGTTGGTGATTTTTATTTCATAACGGTCATATCCCAATTACATGCCTGCTAGCACCGATCACGATAAGTGCAAATATCTGACAGTCATCCGAGTACACGAACCATTTTTATCGTTTTCAAATACAACATTCCGCTTAAAAATGAGAACAGATAACATTATTAAAATACTTGATCATGCAATGACAGACTGAGTTAGAAAATATAAAAAAGTTCCATACTTCCAATTTGCTTTTAAATTCCTGTTTAAATCCGATTCAACTTAAAATCCAACAATGCCCAATTGTGCATTTAATAAAGATGTAGTTACAAAGAGTTTTGTTTTTCACGGGTAAAACTAATCAGAGAAGTATTGTCCTCTCTCCGTCACGAAGTTGTACGTATTATTTTATATCTTTGTTTCAACTGTCTAATCATTACAGAACTTCTTTTGCTTTCACAAACCAGTTAAGACCTTCTGGAAAATTTCCAAAAAAAAAAAAAAAAAATATATATATAAATAAATAAATATTGCCAGCTTCCTCTGAAATTCTGGCCCATACAAACAGCAAAAAATATTAATATGGGTATTTCAGAACCTGCATTTTATGGTGATATCATAAACAAAAGAAGAAGGATCAAAGACACATAATTTCCACTGAAATTGCCCAAGAATCATCAAACGCCTTTTATACCGTCGATAATTACCCTGCCGTCACCAGACGGACACTTGGATTGGTACTTGACTAATCTACCTTCTGGTCTTGTATCAGTACACTCAGTACGTACTCTGACTGACTGTGACGACAGGACAGGATGACGGGCTCTGTCTAAACCTCTTAAGAAAAGACATGGCCCAGACTACCTGTACTCTCCGAATGTCGGTTGGACTCCCCGGGTGATAACATGCATGAGCTTGCTACAACATGTAGAGCACGAACTGTATTTTGTGCGCCCTCCATTTTTACATCTATTTATATATCTATCGGTGCGTAGCTCGTGCCTCTGCGTCATGCCCTTTTGTTTGTATGGGCATTGGCTATCTTACAGTTAGGAAATTATTTTTCACCGCTATTGTGCGTGCTGTCAATTCTCTTGCTAACCGGAAAAGTGGGACGGTTGTGTGCATGTAAGCAAACCATTTGCTACTGGCGTAGCAGACG
The DNA here is from genome assembly GCA_028142955.1 of Pinctada fucata. Lineage (NCBI taxonomy): Eukaryota > Metazoa > Mollusca > Bivalvia > Pterioida > Pteriidae > Pinctada > Pinctada fucata. The sequence continues at coordinate 30,438,377 of AP027115.1, forward strand.
ACCATTCTAAGTCGGCACCGGTTGCCAATTGGTCTCGTGTGGTGTGTGGTCTTTTGAGTCCGATACTTCTGTGGGTTTTTTGTGTTCTTTTTCCCTTTTGCGTCTCTTGCTGTGCGTGTCATCTCTGTGTTTTTGCATGGATTGTTTTGTTGTGGGTACTGCAATCGATTGTTGTTGGAGATCCCCTTCTTTCTTATGTTATGCGATCCTATTCTTTTTAACTTAACAGCATACAAAATTCTAATTTACATTTAAATATATATTTCAAATAGTAATACGGAGGAGATACGGTACAATGTAACATTATTCACATATGTATATAGTATTGTCCCTCATGTTCCCTTTGTGTGTATTCCGCTGTGATCAATGTGCCGTCGTCATGTTGGAGACCTCCTCCCTAAAGCTGTTATACGAAGTTTTTTCTACTTTCAGAAAAAGTGTAAAATTACTATGATCGCGGATAAAAACAACTTCTGTCAGAGGTAATTTCTCGGGAAAAGACAAATTTCATCACATTGCTATAACAATCTTAACGTTAAGGCTTTCTTGTCGTAAAAAGCCAATAATTTTGTGTTTATCACATAAGGTTCAATAGAACTGTTGACAGGAGTAGTTCTGGATAATCTCAGTGTATGTTATAAATCAATATATTGTCAACAACCTCAAGTACTATTTAATTCCTCTGGCATCGATCATTATGATGCACAAACATTACTAAATTCAGGTCGTCATCGTACAAATTATCCTTAGATTCGTAACAAAGTGATTTTTAACTCTTCTCTCTTAAAGATTGTAAACTATACAATAAATTAATAACTGAAAATTTAAATAAAAAATCATTTTCAACTTAAAGATTGCGTACATTTTGTATGGGTTATCTAAGTACATGAGGTTGTTTCCCTTTCAAGATTGTCATTATCTATTCTTTTGATTGGCACTGATTACCAACTTTCCAAATAAATTCTGTATGTAAATTACATTGAAATAAGCAGAAAATAACATGTTCTCATCTTGTCTATTAGCATTTGATAATATTTATAACGTTCGTAAAATCCTATTATAAACATAATAATATACATGTGATAACGCTATTCCATTCGATGAAGCATTATTTAACTACGTATACAAATTTGTTTTACTTGATACTGATTATTTGATCGTTAGATTAGAGTTGGAACTTTAATATTAACTGGAAAGCACAACTTATGCTAGAAACGTACACTACTTATGTTCAACGTCTTCAAATTCAATAGCATCATTCAAGAACAAGTAAATTTGCAGCATGGACCAGACATGCACGTTGCAGGTACTTAACCCTCGTCAGTGATCCTCAATTTTAAAGTGTTACATGTATATAGCCAAAAAGCATGAAAGTTATTATGTCCAGAAAATGTACAGAAAGACGCAAGTCAGAACCTCTTTTACATTAGTTTCTCAGATTATGCATCTTTTTAGGGGACTCTTGCCTAAAAATTAGGACCATGTAATTATCGATGATGAAGATATGCCTCAGCGTATACCCACAATATACAACAGAAACACCACACGCACAAAAACCATACATCAACGCTAAAACATATTAAGAGATACACATATTACCACCAAATCAAACACCAAAGATTACCTACATCATACAGCATGAAATTTATGTCTATGCTTCATAACGCACAAACATATTATGAAAAATCTTGACCTTGTCCATTGGTCCAGTTGGTTAATGTGTAGTATTCTGTGTTAGATATCGATATCGTATTTGTTGATGTTCCTTGTCCTTTTTGCATCTCTTGTGTATGTCTACTCTGTGTGTTAGCTTCGGGTGTTTCGTTGTTTTACTCTGGGTGATGCAAGTAAGTCAAGATCCCCTCCTTTAGTTTTAAGACTGCCCCAAAACCACAAGACAATCCATGATTCATAGGGACAATTTGCAATGAGTTTAAGGATAAGTGAAAGAATTGGAGAAATCTTTAACTTCACTTAGCAATTTTCACAAATTGAAATATTTCTCTCAGAGGGAACCAGAAGAGATGATATTAATAAAAACACAAGTACATTAATTTTCGCCCCCCCCCCCCCTAGCTTTTATCATGTGTAACAACGACAATGTAAATACACATGAAGATAATAGGTTCAATACACACTCCACTGGATTCGAAAACCATTTCAGTCATAAAAGCCTTATGATCTTGAATTTTGACCTTTTGAGTTCAAAATCAATATACATAATAATATGTGAAAAACCATAATTAATTATGACAGTCTTATTATCGTAATCAAAAAGGCAAATCTTCCACTCATGGTGAGCAGGTCTATGAATCTACAATACACTACACATATTTGACAACATTTGTGGACGCTCGAGTGCCCGCCTTCCCGCATATCTCACACATTTAGTGTTCTATAAGCCTTTGATTTTCTACAACTTTATTCGAGAGCTTGTTGTCATTGAAAAGTATGATTTATTTCAAGTATATTGTGTACTTACATTTATACTTACCAGTTTTTGAGTAAAGTAGAATTTCTGTTTTGAGTTCTTTTTTCATATCTAATGCTTCGTCAATTTTGGCTTTTTCACCAGTATCCGTGCTGTCCCCGTATAGAAAGCGGCATGCGCAGCTCTTTCCCATCACGTGAGCACGGGAATATCCGGTCAACTCACAGAATCCATCTGAGCAGTAAACTATAGGACAGCCATTCGTCTGGGCGTTTCCCAACACAAAATTGCTGTCTGAAAGAAATTAAATGGAAGATATAAGAAAACATAAGAGTTATAGATAAATTCTGTTGATAAATGTATGTAAACAACGTTGGTTCAGATGTTCTACACGTTGCTTTTGCACTCCAGGAGATCACTAAAACAGTAATATTACTCAAAACCATAACATTACTGATAACAATAATCCCTGATATTATTGAAAACAGTAATGTTGCCACTCTATGTTACATCTTTCTGTAATAAAGACAAAGCAAAGTTATAAAGCTTCAAGCATAGTTTCTATCATATAATTCTTCCTTTCAACAACAAATTTATTATATATGAACAATTTTCAATTTGGAACCCATTTTTCACTTTTTCTTCTTTCTTATATCATATTTTCACATTTTGGAAAAAATTTCCTGATGTTTTACACAATTCTTCAGTGTACATTTGAATGAGATCCAACTCCTAATCACCCTAATTTCTCCCCGAATCAACTGGAATAAGGACGAACTTACTATCTAAATAGTATTACTGATTACAGTAATATACAGAGATAAATTTCCAAGAGCGATAACTCCATTTTAAGTTATATTTTTGTTTTAAGTAATATTACTGTTTCAGTATTCTCTTTGATTGTTAAGGTTTATGTAGGCGCTGCACAACCTTCTCTTTCTTGAAACGCTTCTGATAAAACTCATACTTTAGCAGTAACTTATAACACTTTGCCATTAAGAATCAGAAAATTAAAATGATAAGGCATATTCACTACGACATTTTGAGATAAAGATTAAATAGGATTATCTAACTAACAAATAGAGAATAAGTGTCTTTATTTGTGTTTTGTTACGGGTATACAACACACAGCAAGTGCATTTATCGTACATGTAATGCGCGTTAGCGCATTTCATGCGATAAATGCACTTGCTGTGTGTTGTATACCCGTAACAAAACACAAATTATGACATTTATTCTATATATATGCACCATAGTTGTCTATTTCATTCTTGTTTTCTGAAATCGTGTTTTCTAGGTAACAAGGTGACGTTAAAATTCAGGTCACCGCGGGCTCAGTTTGCAGGTTAGAACAGCCGTCGCGGCATGTTTCTTTAGATCTTATGCATTGTGACGTCACGAGTGTTAATACACGAATTGCAGCACGTTTCTTTCAATAGTAACATCTCAGGGAATTACATTGGTTGTGCATATATATGGAGTTTAAAGCCTCAAGGTTTGCACTATCTCAATCACTTTTAACTTAAGTCGTATGCCTAATATAAATATATACTACTAAAGGAACGAAATAGCCGATTCTCCGTCGAAACGAATAGGACAGAGATAAATGGTGTGATATGAAGATATAGCATATGATCACCGACGAGGGTTAATTATCCGAAACGTGCATGTCTTGGTCAAGCTGCAAATTTAACTGTTTTTAAATGATGCTATTGAATTTGAAGATATTAAGCATTTGTACCACTTGGTAAGTGTCACTGTTGGTGGACCAGGAGACCACGAGGGCACATGTAGCCAAGTTCGATGTCAACTTTGTTCTTTTATACTCAATGCATTTCCCCATGCTACTGTTCCCCATGACGTTTTCGATTTGCTCTTATATTTCAATTTTCGACAGTTTTGTATATAAATGATGTGTTAATTGTCAAGAGATTTACGTTCAATATCCGAAGGAAAGGGTTTTTGATTACTTTCCACTCATTTCACTTCGAAAACTGGATAAACGCAATTTGAACCACTTTATAATGCAAAAATATATGAAATTGATCAATCTTGCTTAATTGTAAATTCGTTGGGTTTTAAATACTGACATAATGGGATGACCGTAAATGGTTACCAGTGACAATGAAAATTATATTATTTAAGATTTATGTGGTAAATTTATTAATATCAGTGCCAAACATTATAAATCTGAACAAAATCATTCCCGCTCTTGCGCTTGTCATTTTCTAGAAAAGTATACATTTAAACAAATTGCTGTTTACATTACTTAAAAAGTCGAACAAACGGGGACTAAACAAAGATGATAAATTTCTACATACTCCTCATTGATATATAAATATGTTAATACTGACACATGATGTTTAGGTGTCTCTACTCCGACGAAGCATCTGTATTTTCAACTGAGTAAACACTCTTTATTTTATACCTCTTACATATACAAAGAACATATCAGTTTCCCGACCTACAGCAATTGAATTTCTACCTACATCATACAGTGAACAATTGAAAAACTCATGGCACTGGCATTTTCCTACTAAATTAATTTTCATGCAGTCCTTTGATCTCTTTCCATTTAGGCTACGATTCTTGGAAATTGAGATGCAGACACATGAACAAAAATAAATCATCAAAATCGTTGCATAGTGAATGAATCTAATTCTTCAACTGTCAGTAGCGGTCATTTGGTCTTATTACGGCATTGCTAAAGGTAATTCTCTTTTAAACTGCCTCCTAGAAGCGAGGACATTTCTTGTTTATTCCTATCAGGATGGGGATATTCAGATGTCATTTAGAGCATTGTTAGCATCGCTGGCGCGTTTTCTATGAATGTCTAATGCCAGGATAACAAGTTTTAAGTGTCACTCTAAGGCAGTAAGACTAGCTAAGCTGTATAACTGCCCGACAAGAGCTCTGCTTCTTTATGTTTTATATTGACAATCAGTCATATTGAATAAACCCAAGGGATTGGAAGAAAATAAGCAAAGCGGGACACGTGGTCGCTTTAATTCGCCGATAACTGTTCAAGCGGAAGAAAAAGAACTTCATTAGGCCTTTCGAATGCTTTACCGACTTATCAAGTTTAATACGTCAATACATATAAAGTAAAAAAGATATAAACGAAAGTGTTCTTGGGTGCACACAGTTTTTTTTATATATCATAAAAGAGTAAATAAAGGGTTAAAAGACCCACGAACATAATTTTTTTTTTCAGAATGATTATGAGAATTGAATGTAAGTAATGTATGACATGCTATAATAAGGTTATATGATTAAAAACATCACTGTATAAAGACGTATTTATCAAGGTCTTTCTGTATCATATTACATTCAAAGCAAGGTTTTCATCCCCCACCTCTAGAAGCTAATCATATTGTGCATGTTATTTCAACTGTTAACTAGGGGGATTGGCAATATGGACTACCGCACTATAGAGACTGCAAAATCGTTGTGAACTGTGTGTTCCTCGCGTCGACTAGAAAGGATTGATTAAGTATTAAGGATTCCAGTTTCTTCCCTTGCTTTGCCAACTGCGCATATATAATGTCTAGTTTTGAATTATCAAGATTCACGTCCCTTGTAATTAGCTCTTTATTTCAAAGCCTGTTCTTTGAATAAACATGGGATCGTCTTCTATACAAAACCCATCAAATGAAGTGAAGAGAGAATGCAGTCATTGACACTACTTTACATTGTCTGTCATCGGATATTTCCTATTTTTTATGATTACAATACACAATCCTATTGATTTATTTTTCAAGCGTAAAGCATTAACGTTTGAATCAGGTTCCATAGAGTATTGCGTCTTTGAGAAATCCGGATTTATCAAAGGTAAAGGATTAAACCTAAAGTAAAAACATATAAGTAGTATGAAAATGATTCTCGATGCTGATACCATGACTATATCAAATTGTAATATACTAATTACTTCTTTGAAAGAAAGTATAAGACATTACTCAGAGTACGGAATAAACAATTCAAAGCAAATAGAGAGGCTTATAGATTATCATTTCATTTTTTAACTCAATATTTACAATATGATTATATAAATATAGTTTTACAAACGCTAACAAGTGATTAAATGTATTAAGTTTGAAACATGCATGAGAAGATAAAGCCGATTTAAGGAGGTCCAGGACAGCCAGACGTTAAAATTATCACACTTAAGGTAATTAAAATAAGTTACAAATCTTCTGTAGAGACATTCTATCAACAAGTTCTATATTTTTCATTTAGATATGATGTGGACAATAGGATATATATAATATTTATATCATATCTATAAATTTTTGTGTATTTTCAGAACATCGTTGAGTTGTTAATTTTTGATAATAAAGTATGTTTATCTGAGACCCTATCATTTATTTTCTGTAAAAATTTGATATTATCTTCTTCATATGTCAAGTGAAACACCGATAAGATCCTATCGAAATTTGATCGCCAGTTTTAAAGTTATAGTGATTTTGTTACCCCCTCCCACTTAATCTTATGTTACCTAATGCTGACGTTCTTGCAGAAATTTCAATTATGACGTCATAATTGGATAAGAGCTTTCCGATGGGGTTCTTTCGGATACTGTACTGGACCCCCTTAAGTCTAGATTTAATTCACGCTTGCAAAACAGACATATCCTATAATAGAATATAAATTCTTGTAGGTGGCGCCACACAAACTCAAGTGAACGTCTTATCAGACAAGTAAATACTATCGGATTATCTTTACATTCATACTGGGTTTCCCTTATATAAAGGAACCAAACCAACTGCACTGCATATTTTCGATAAACGCAAGAGCCTAAGACGTGACATTAGAACATACGCGGATTAATTTCTTATAAAATGCCCATTTTATTTAATGCTTTAACACAGATTCAAAATTCCATAATTAATCGACACTGTCTAATCTCAGTGATTCAATGTGTCAAAATCTAGGTCACCCGCATGTACACTCTCAGGATGTGAGACGTAGTAAGTCGATCACGTGTCACACCAGAGGAAGTTCAAGGACGATCCGCTCTGTCGTCTACAGGAAGATGCCATTTTTGGATGAGCGAATTCAGACATTAGTGGATTAAATATTCTATATTTTGGATGAGTATTTTATCCACTTGTGTCCATCATCAACAGTGAATTTATTTTTGCTTCTTATGGAATTATTTCGAGTATCAGCGAATCTTGTGTCATGCATGCTGAGGTAGGTCATGAAGAATCGATCAAGTTTTCGTGTATTTTTATCTTTTCGCACGGCTGTTCTAGAATTCATTATTATTCTAATTACTTCCAGAAGAAACAGGGTAACTTTACAGAAGTTTGAATAATGGTACCGATTGATTTCATAGGTTAAATACTAGTAGTTAAGACAGAGTGTCAAAGTGCGTTTTCAAATGTTTTCCTTCCAATCTCATGACATTTCTGCAGTTTAACCCTTCGCTTGGTCTTGATTATGTTGGAAAGAAACGCGAACTTTCACGATTCATTTTTTATTCAGTTTTAATTGAAATGTCTAAAATAAAACCAAAAACAAAATTCAATTTATCATTTTTCTGCAATGTTTCCGTATAGAAGGTACTACTTCGAAGCTAGCAAAAAACGTCGAACGTTTCTTTGCTGTTACGTCAAGTGACGTTCTCCCTCCGCGGTGATATTTCAAATATAAAGAAACGGGATCGCGGGATGCAAAAAGGACAGAAACAACTTAATTAACACGTTAAATGTAAATATAAAGAGTATTTTATAGGGAATGGAAAAACTTCATGAGAAGCACTTTGTGCTTAACATATTTTGTTTTCCATTGCCTACTGCCAATACACACCGGTAAAGCACAAAAGCTGAAAAATAATCCTTAAATAAAGGCAGTGGCTATATGAGGACCGGTAATGGACCATATGGTCTCGTTAGTTTTCAAGTATTCATTTATGTTTGATGTTTTCATTTGATTTGGCGATCATTGTACCATTTCCGTCTCGTTTTTTGTGTTTTGTGTTTTGGGGTTTTGCTGTTAATTTAAATATTTTTATTCATTCCAAATGCAAGTTACATATAATTACAGAAATGCAAACAATGTAGGGATCTGGAAAAGGTGTACCGCTTATTTAAATTCATTTCCCGTTTTGCTGTTGCTGCTGCAATCGAGTGTTGTTGGAGACCCCCTCCTTTCTTGCAAAAAAAAAAAAAAAAAAAAAAAAAAAAAAAAAAAAAAAAACGATTATCCGGGAAGCATAAAAAGTAATACTACAAATATTTTCAAAATGAGACTAGATCCGTAAGTAGCACTACGGTATAAGGAAATAGAAAGAAGACTTGATTAAACGAAAAGAAAAAAAAAAAAACAAAATGTCAAAACAGCAATATGGAAGGAATGATAACTGTTTTCTACAATGTTTTATTACATATTCAGTGAATTTTATTGTTAACATTTCTTTTTCAATATCCTTTTTTTTTACTCATATACCATTACCTTTACCGAATATTAGCGATTTGAATCAAGTGCCAACAGGCATTTTGTTTTGTTTTCTTATATACTCTTTTGAAAAAGAAAAGATACACACGATGAGTTATCAAAACCTGTAATTTAAATCAAAGGATGTTATGCGGGGAAGAAAATATCATTCGAATGGAATAAAATGCATTTTAGTGAACATTTAATACGAAAGAGACCTTTAAAAAACCTTTAAGTAAGAGACCTTGAAAAAACCTTTAAGTAAGAGACCTTGAAAAAACCTTTAAGTAAGAGACCTTTAAAAAACCTTTAAGTAAGAGACCTTTAAAAAACCTTTAAGTAAGAGACCTTTAAAAAACCTTTAAATAAGAGACCTTTAAAAAACCTTTAAGTAAGAGACCTTTAAAAAACCTTTAAGTAAGAGACCTTTAAAAAACCTTTAAGTAAGAGACCTTTAAAAAACCTTTAAGTAAGAGACCTTTAAAAAACCTTTAAGTAAGAGACCTTTAAAAAACCTTTAAGTAAGAGACCGTTAAAAAACCTTTAAGTAAGAGACCTTGAAAAAACCTTTAAGTAAGAGACCTTGAAAAAACCTTTAAGTAAGAGACCTTTAAAAAACCTTTAAGTAAGAGACCTTTAAAAAACCTTTAAGTAAGAGACCTTTAAAAAACCTTTAAGTAAGAGACCTTTAAAAAACCTTTAAGTAAGAGACCTTTAAAAAACCTTTAAGTAAGAGACCTTTAAAAAACCTTTAAGTAAGAGACCTTTAAAAAACCTTTAAGTAAGAGACCTTTAAAAAACCTTTAAGTAAGAGACCTTTAAAAAACCTTTAAGTAAGAGACCTTTAAAAAACCTTTAAGTAAGAGACCTTTAAAAAACCTTTAAGTAAGAGACCTTTAAAAAACCTTTAAGTAATTAAGTAAGTAAGAGACCTTTAAAAAACCTTTAAGTAAGAGACCTTTAAAAAACCTTTAAGTAAGAGACCTTAAAAAAACCTTTAAGTAAGAGACCGTTAAAAAACCTTTAAGTAAGAGACCTTTAAAAAACCTTTAAGTAAGAGACCTTTAAAAAACTTTAAGTAAGATACCTTTAAAAACCTTTAAGTAAGAGACCTTTAAATGGAATTCATTTACTACATTACTATTTCAGCACTAAAATGTATGAATGAAATTAACTTGACATTTCTGCCACATGTTGACATTAACGTGCTGATGTGTCCCTTTCATTGATTTCATAATGGTACATTTGTAGATTTCCTTAGGGCAAAATTAAAAGAGGGAAAAATAATTGATAATGAAACTTGTTTTGTGCTAACTAAATGTACTCAGGACAGGTCTGCAAGAACTAAAGGTAGATTTATTATCATGCCGCTTCATAAATGCTCACGGGCATGAATCATGCATGTTGGCATTTCTTGTATTTTGGTATACATTTCCTACAGGAATAAACCTCTAAATTAGAACATCAACCAATCGTCAAAAATACGAAGACCTCCAACAAAAATAATGTAGCAATGACCATAGCAAAACGTAAGTACACGCTGTACAAGCAGTACATAGCTAATATTACAAAACACATTGTATATGCCATCACCTAAAACGAATACCAACGATAAAATTATTGAAAGCGGTGGTTTGTTGAAAATCAAATGTAATGAACCAGTAAGACTTCAGAAGGTTTCACAATATTGAAATTCCAACGCATTCGTTCAAATTTGAGGCTTAAAATATACGTGGGCTGTTCCGAAAGTTCATGGACAACACTATTTATGGAAAGATCTTTAGAATTTGATAAAAGCCATGTTGATTTCCTTATAATACGGATAAATTTGAATACATATACGAATTCTTCTAAATGCCCTTTTGAACAACGTAAGGTTCTAGGTGACGGAGCAGCTTATAAAAAGTAACGACGTCGTCAGATGTCCACTATAAATTTGACATTTTAAAAGAAATAATAACGCCTCTCATCTGTATAAAATTGAAATATCTTTTCATGTATTTTGATAAGGAAGATATGTTCTATTTTCATGTGCATTTCTACTGCTGTATCATATTGTGCTTTCATCTTTGAATCATTCAAAGTCAGGTCACATTAAGGGAGAAAACGGCATCATTTTACTTATTTTCGTTTACTTTTTAGTTCAACTCCAACCAAAATCGCGTGCTTATGTATCTAATCATCATAAAAACACATTCCTGCGATTCTAGCAGCATTCGTTTTTATGTATTTTGTCCATATCAATATGCATCCATCAGCTATTAAGTCTCCGTCTGTTTTATTCAACCAAAATTCAAAACTGAATGACTGTCTGGTGCTCCGTAAAGAGTGCTGACATCATGAATTTTTGGTTGATTTGTTCAACTATATCATGCATAACTCATCATAAAAGTCGTAAATCGGGTCCAATTTTGTTAAAACTTTGCATTTTTCATAGCAAATAATAGTATTATTGATATAGAAAGTTTAATTGATAGTCAAATATTTTCCCTACTTTTATTCAGCAATTTAATGAAAGGGGTAGGTTTATTTCAACAACTCAAATTTTATTGCTCCATAACCTCTACCCTTCATGTATAAAGGTGACAATTCTGCCCTTTTAGCTAATTATTTTAACCTGATATTTTTTGTTTTCTCTTTCTGAATGTATCCCTTTCATTTCTAGAAAATTTTATTCACATATGACTTCAAATGTGATTTTTAAGGCATGTGTCCACGAACTTTTGGAACGGCCCTCGTATGTTTTCTGTCTGAATTATATAAAGAGAATACACATCGGACAGCAAATAAATAGAGGAGACAAATAATATGTTCATGTACAATCAACCAAGGAAAGCCCTTTCATAATGATCCGTCACGGAGTATCGTCGGCATAGATAGGTAAAAGAATACTTGTTGAAGTTACGATCAAACAGAATGAAACTGAATCAAAGAACATCATTTTAAGCATGCTGTATGTAAAGACACTTATGGTCAGATGTTCATTTTTGAAAACCGGTTGAGGTGGGTGCTTTTTTTTTATTATCGTAAGCTGAGATATACCGGCCAGTTTAGATGAATGATCAGCGACTGAATAGTGAGCTTAGACATGCAAGCCACATGAACTGCCTCCAATCTTTGACTACACTGATCGGGAATGTGGCGAAGGGCTCTTGGCTTCAGACCTTTTTATTAAATGCTTCACGTTTCAATATGTCCCCATCAAGTAATCTAGGTTTGCTATTGAATGATCGGTGGTGAAGAAATTAGTATTTACCCCCTGATTATGTCGTTACTATAATAATTACCATAATGCTTGGCTTACCATACGAATGATCGAAATGTGACTTATTCTGAATAAAACGGCGTAAGTATCACATTCGCTTAACACTTGCCGCACAAATGATCTTGAGCACGGAACTCACCTTCGATTATATAAAGGTAAACACTGTTCGAATCATTATATGAATATAGTTTAGGTTTACATATGGACATCATTATCATTTACGAGGCTTGCCCCAGTAAACGTAGACATAATAAGAAAGTTGTAGAATGATGGATTTTAAACACTTTGTATTAAAGAACATGATAGTTAAATTCACAAGCCGCAAAATATGATTTAGATTAAACTTCAAATGAAGAAATTTTGAGCAGTGTCAATTTTTTCTGGGACAACACTCGTATCCTGGATAAAAAATCTGGCTTAGATTTCAACTCCAAATAAAGAAATTGTTAGCAACGTACGGTTTTCTTGGGCGACCCTCGTACATGTACATGATGGATTCTAATCTGGTCAATAATGGAGGGATATTCACGTGCACCATATTCTAACACGTTGTGAGCATAAAAATTCTGCGTAAGTGTTCTCTGAATATACCTCTATTCTTGACCTGAATAGATTATCATCAGATATATATAATAGGCCTAAAATAAATACATATGGAAAAGATTTAGACGGTATTTACCTGGTTTGATTGGAAGGAATTCACGTGCACTAGATTTTTTGCGTATCACGTGTTATGAGACCGTGAAGTATAAAAGTAAAGATTTCTAACAGAACACGTAAATTTTCCTTATTGTGCTAGCATTCAGTTTTAATAGATTTTTATCAATATCATGGTGTTACAAAAACATTTGTTTGATTATTACTTTGTAATTCCTGATCAAGTCATCGAAATGACGAAAAAATTACAAAGTCAGTATTTATTTCCTGATCCATATTATTTCAAGCACAACTATAACATTATTTTGACATTTTCTTTCGTATGCTGACCTTAGAATCTAAGCTTTTTTCTTTTCAACAAGCGCAATGTTTCGCTCATCCTTCGTATTAAAACAACATTTTTGGTTTTCTCAGATGTATCTGTCTATGAGATTAAAGTTAAAAAATATTTCGATCGAAATGTTGAGCATTATACCAAAATATTCATTTATTTTTGTCAATTTCGCCACATTCTTGTAAAGTAATCTCGTGACATGACTTAAAAGAACAAAATGATAAAAGTAATATCATCATCTATTATTAAGTTTTGTCAAATCGGCATTCATTATTGTTGAACAAAATTGAGGTTAAAAAGTGTTCGATTAGAAATTTTGACAAGTATGTTACAGAGGTGATTATTATAACCATTTTCATGCTCATATTGAAATAGAGCATGTCTGTAAATGCATTGATAATCAACGAGACGGGATGACAAAACTTATCAACTTGGTTATATGATTATCCTGCTGACAAAAACATTAAAGCTTCAGTGTCAATGTAACCATACTAATGAAAACAAATAATTGTTAACACAGTCTCAGTGTAACCATACTAATAAAAACAAATAATGGTTAACACAGTGTCAGTGTAACAATACTAATGAAAACAAATAAGGGATAACACAGTGTCAGTATAACAATACTAATGAAAACAAATAATGGTTAACGCAGTGTCAGTGTAACAATACTAATGAAAACAAATAATGGTTGAAGATTCACAGCATTCAAGTTAATATGTTTCGGTTTAAACGTCGTGATTTTCACTTTAATGAAGTAATCTTAAATTCATCGACAATTTCTTTTTTCAAAACCTCTTGAAATTTCTGAAAAGCGGGTCCTGTAGCATCATATCCCAGCCATCTTGCTAAGTCTTTCGGTATATTTTGGATATGATTTCACAAATTTTGGCCATCTTCCATTGTCTAGATTTAGGATCACTGACGAGGGTTAAGTACCCGAAACGTGCATGTCTGTTCCATGCTGTAAATTTATCTGCTTTTAAATGATGCTAATGAATATGAAGATGAATTAATTGTCTTCGTGTGAAATAATCGGTATCATCGTCTTTCAGTATTTATGCAACATAGATTCGTAGTGTGCACTATAGAATAGGTTGACTTTTGTCTCATTTAAGAAAGTGTATACCATTCCAACCTCTCGTCATAACGTACATGTATGCAGTTGATTTGATCACGATTCAGTATAGGAATCGTGATTAATTAAAAGAGCGTTCCAGCCAAACGAGAGATACTGTCTGCCCGAACAGGCACCGAACACTCTAAATCCCATTATCAATATATACTTATGTACCTATTGATAAAACCCTAATTATTTTTTTACTAGAATAACAACGGATATCCTTAACAATGGATATGAAATGAATTGAAATCAAAAGGAATTTCCACTGGTTGACAATGTATGTCATTAGGTGTTTCCACTATTGAAGTGCTTTCTTTGATTACTGGGGATAATCTCATTGATTTTCATTTCAACAATAGAGACTTAGTGTTTGATTATAATTTCAAAGGGAAAAGCTTCTATAGAGAAATAAGCATTAGTCAATATTCATTAAAAAGGATACTAAAACGTCAGATCCTGTGAACTTATTGATTGCTGGGTCGGAAGAACTAAAGGATAAACCTTCTCTTTCCTTCCCTTGTCGTAGATTTTCAATCCTTCATTTCATCCAATATACATGAACATAAACTACGGACTAAAATCATATCAAATATATTAGACGAATTGAACAGAAAAAGATAACAGAATTTACATGTACCAAAAATAAATGTAAATCTATTATGGAAAACAATAAACGTAATACACAAGAGAATCTATTTCACTTCAATTTTAGTTCACACCATTTTTATGCACATTTTCATTACCTCACTGCCTTCAATTAGACTCATTGCAATCATAGCATGTACATTGCATAATTTTAAAAGCCACCAATTTCAATCATTTTACCAGCATTAAGTCTTTCGACTTCTCCACGTTCTACTTTACCATTCCACAAAAGCTCAAAAACATACTTGCAATATTATTCACAACACCTTTCTTTAAAAGAAATGGGAATAGGAGATACAAATACCTCGTCATAGGGCGGGAGGATACTTATTTCGTGAAGGAACACTCTGATTCAAACAAAAAGTATACCGAAGACGATCATCCGGATGCTTGATTTTTTGATTGACAACGTTTTTGTTTGGAGAAACCGTATTCCAACAAAAAGTCGGCATTTCCATAGCTGCCAATTTCGCCCCATTGCTAGAGGACTTATTATTATATTCATACAAAGCTAACTTCATCCAGACATTGCTTTTTGACTTGGCGAAAGCATCTCGCATCTCACATCTCAGTTCAATTTTACCTTCAAATACAAAGATGACGTGTTGACCATCAATGATCCGAACTTTAAGGATCATCTACATAAAATCTATCCTCATAAACTAGATATCAAGGAAACAACGGAGAGCGACAGATACGCTTCGAACTTGGATATGCTTCTTTTTGTTTTTTACGCAAACGACCATTTGAACACCTCACTATATGACAAGCGTGATGATTTCAGCTTACACATGACTTACTTCCCTTTCATGAGTGGCAACATTCCGTCTTCCATAACTGATACGGTACGCCAAGACATGTTCCAAATTTGAAGATTTCATCATTAGAGCCAGACGGCTTGCAATTTAGCTACCTATTCAGTGTTATATTACACAACGGCTGAAATCATCACTGAGGAAGTTCTTCGGTTGCCATGGGAATATAATAAAAGCATGTCAGATCCCCCTTCCCAGAATGATCAGTGACATTCTGCATTGTGATTGAATGGTTGTCATCATCAACAAACAAGAACTACTTACCTGATTTGTACATCAAAATGTACATCGAGACATTACCGAATTTGACAAGTTCCCATGGAAATGTTGCGACGGGTGTTGCATGCAATCAGGAGACGCTGACTCTCCCCGAGCACCTGGTCTCATTTCAGAATGTTATTCATTCCGAGGTTCGCAACAATTGCGATGGGAAATTCTTATGATTTGGCCTTGCCTTCTCGACTCTGAGACTGAATAACTGATAGGTACTTCTTTTATGTTTATTAGGACGTAAGACACCGGATAGACGCCGTGTTGTAAAAAAATTTCACGTCTGCGTATCTGTATGTGTCTGGAGATAATAATGATTTTAAAAATAGCATTTGTTACACATTGAAGCAGAAAAAATATTACTTGATGATTAAATATCCAAATTGATATGAAAATTTCATAAAGAAGGTATAGATTTGGAACACCTCCGTATTATTGTTTCCTAAGACAAAAAGAGATGGAAACAACACTTGTCAAGTAAATCTTTGTCACAAAGATTCTTATTTCCGAAGGGTTCACTTGACCTACATGTTAGCAACAACTCGAATGGCAGTAAATTCGTTCCTTAACATGTTTATCGTAATAGGGATGTTTCTTGTCAGCACTTATAACTTCCGTTTCAATCGATCAAAGGAAGAAAATTGCTCAGAAAGAAAATGAAATTACTGGTTACGGGTTATATGTTTACAATTGATGCATTCCAATGTAAGGCTTAATATCAGATAGGTATAAACTTTTTAAACACCTAACAACAGTTGTCTTAAACTTACATTCTTCTGTTCAAAAGCTATATTTTCAATTCCTTCTATATCAATTTCAGAAACAAAAATAAATCCGGAACAACAAAATTTGTGTTTCAAAAATCAAGACATAAGTCGTAAATTTACTCATTACTAAATTCATACTAGACTTAATCAACTATTTAAAAAAATAACTGTAAGTAAGTCGAATCTGGTCCTTACAAAAGAGACCGCGTGCAAAAGATGATTATTCTTGGTGATATTCCAGCATTTGTAGTATATTTGTAAATGCTAAAAACGTATGCAATTTTTCATGATCATTAAATAATGAACGTAAATACTTCTTTTGCTGGATTTTTTTCATACTTTTAATTGTTTTCATCATTCTTCTGTTCAGAAATATTTTAAATGAATAGACAATGAGATGAGAAGGTATCCATTTGAGGTATGTATGATAAGTTCAAGGTCAGTAATTGACTATAATGTGTCTTGGCAAGTAATGGACCGACTCGCTTATACTAGCCCGTGGGTACTACAATTTTTCTTGCGTCTTAAGAAAGACAAAAAGCATATAACATTCAACACAATTCATATCTCCGTAGAGTTGATCAATATTACCCTGAGGAAATCAACGAGTACCGTGCTTTTGAATAAATCAATTCATACTATTCCATTCATTAAGCATGGTACGTGAAATTATATTGAGAGATAAAGATACAGTTTAACAACCTACTGTATTAAAAGACTTCCTGTTTTAAGTGACGAAAGTTTGCTATTCCCAAGTAAACAATTGTCATGAAAATGAACCTATATTAAAAGACCACCTGTCTTCAGTGACCTTGATTTTACATTTCCTTTAAGGGTCACTTAAAACAAGTTTAAATGTACATGTATGCGGAAGACGTAAAGGTACAAATAGCCTAACAGGGATTAAAAGGTCAATAATGAAGTTTTACTGTAAATTGCGTTAAAGTAGTACCCTTTAAACATATATATATATATATATATATATATATATATATATATATATATATATTACTTACATAAAATATCTCTCGCTTTTTGTTTTATAGACGTTTTTACTCTCTGGTACACACGATTTCGGTAAACTTCGGAAATTGCTATTTGCATATACAGTATGTAGAATTTGTCACATTTGCCAAGGTCAAAGTGAACACGCTACCACGATCAGCCAATCGCTTGAATGAACTTCACATCGTGGGATTACTACAAAACATATAGTAAACCACGCAAACAATTTTTTTGAAATTCTCTCTCTCAAAAAAACTAACTCACTAATATTTCATTAATTGCAAATACAAGGTTGATATCATGTATAGATATCATGTTCCATTCAAATCACAATTTCGAACGTGGATAATCGAACACTTTCAAATGACTAACAACGTGTAATAGTGTATGACGGCTTGAATGGGAGGCAGGTGTAGTCTGCTATACACATGTGCGTTTGTTTACCAAATTCTGAATTAAAATGAACCATCATTTGGTTATGATTTTATGTTCGTTTTTTAATATTTGATTTAGACTCTGAATATATATAAGTATTATATATACACATATCAAAATTACTGTGGATATATATACACGTCAAACTTATATATATTTACTTCTCATAGATAAAAATAAACGAGAACTATACATGTACATGTACACTGTAGATCCCTTTAGCTAATTTTCCCTCAGACTTGTCAGAGTTTTAATTTCACAGTCGTCCTCTAAGCTAGGTCTCTATAACTTTCCAAATACCAAGCCAATACTATTTGCTCATTACATTTCTCTTTTCAGATTTTGATAACACCGATTGTCGATTCGTTTTCGTCCCACGTGTTATCCGTCAGCCATGTTGTTCTGTTTTGATACAGTACTAGCCTTATGCAAATAAGTGCTTACACGTGTTCGCAATCGGTCTTCTACGGAGAAAAGTAGGTTATATTAGGGTACCCATTTTATAAGCAATTATTGGTCATAGTTCGGTAGTGAGGGCATATGTGACTATTGTAACCAGCCAGTTTCTAATTTCTAAGCATGATAGACTCGTTTGCGTTAAAATTTTGACAAAAATAGTTGATTCATGGTTTGATCTTGACGAGACCTTTTGTACCTTTAAGTAAGCTCCTTCATAGTTTGCTTTTAAGTTACCTTATCTGATTCAATGTTCAAATTTCATTCATAATACAATACTGTATGAGTAAAATTGGATAAAAAAATCAAGATGAATTGATGATGTTTGCAAAAGCTTCTGACTAATAACATGTGGAGCTGTTTCCGACTTCATAAGAATCATTTTTCTTTGACAATTGTGCAATATAAAACAGTTGTGTGATATGCTGGATTGAAATTAATTGAAGTTACAGACAGTGCATGCTTTGTAGATATGTTTTCATTTTCGTGCGTGAACATCGACGGCGGATGCGGCTAGCCAACAGGGGATGCTTACTCCTCCCGTGAACCTGGTCCGACCTCAAGCTTGCTAGGGGTCCGTCGATGCCCAGTTGGGTGCTCTATTGTGAGTGCTGTTGAGATTGTCGTCAGGATATTCTTTATCTCATTACAAATTGTCTTGTCAGTATTATACCACGCATAAATTAATTCTTTCAAAACTTCAATAGAAGCGAGTCTATCAATGTAAAAAAAAATAATGGAAACTGTATGGTTGACACAGTCAAACATGCCCTGGTTTCCAAGCTAAAATTTATCGCTTATGAAATAGGTACCCGATTATATACCTAGCTTTCTATGTACAAGACATAATGCGAACACGTACAAGCACTTATTTGCATAAGTGTATAAATGCTGTAGCAAAACAAATCAACATGGACGGATAGCACATCGAAGTGGAAGTGAAATCAAAAAGGAATTCGCAATCGGTATGATCAGAATCTGAGAAGAGAATATCAACGATTAAGTTTAAGGAAGATATAGCATTGGCTTGGCAGTGGACAGATATAGATAGCTTATAGAAAAATACCACGTTCTTGAAACTGAAATCGGACGAAACATAATATCTATTAACTAAATAATATCTATATAATTTTGAAATATTTATATCTAAATTTAATATTTAAATTTTTATTCATTAAATAAATATTTGAATATTCACATGACGATAATCGATTAATCACAGTCTATATCAAATAGGAAAGAGAAACTGAAAATCCTAAGGGAAAAAAAGGAAATCTTCATTGAGGATTTTGCAAACAAAGACACGTGTGTAAAAGACTACGCCTGTATTTTATTCAAGCGTCAACACAAGTCGTTAATCATTTGAGTGTTCGATTTTCCACGTTTAACATGGTTATTTTCACACAACATTATATCTATACATGAGATCCATCTTTTGTACACAACTAAGTAAAATAAGAATACGACCTCAAGTAATTAAGTTGTTATGTTTTTCTGTTGTGTGAATTTTTAAAAGCAAACGACTACATGTTTCATAGTAATCCGATGAGCAGCAAAGCGACTGACAGATTAAAGTGGCGTATTCACTCTGACCTAAATATTTGGACATATTTACATACTGTTTATGCAAATAATAATTTCCGAGACTTGCCGAAATGCTGTGTATCCCTGAATAAAACCGACTATAAAACAATGATCATAGTAAATAAATAGGTTTTATTATACGCAAGTAATATATATTTAACGGTAAAACTTCGTTATCGACGATTTAATCCCTGCCAGACCTTATGTAACTTTAAAGATTCAGATGCGTTTTATTGGTATGTATTGGCAGTGAGGAATGGAAAAGAGAAATATGTCAAGTGCGGGTTGCTTTTTATGATTTTTGTCTATTCCCTACTGCCGACATTCTCATCAACGATACATCGACTTTGACCATATGAATGTAAACGTCTTCAAATTAAATAGCATCATTTAAGAACAGATAAATTGGAAACATGGACCAGACATGCACGTTTCGGGTACTTAACCCTCGTCAGTGATCCTCAAATCTAAACAATGTAATATGCCAAAAAGTATTAAAGTTACTATGTCAAAAAAGCGTACCGAAAGACGTAGCAGGATGGGTGGGATATGATGCTACAGGACCTACGTTTTAGAAATTTAAAGAAATTTTGATAACAGAAATTTTAGAATGCGTTGAAGAAACGATCAACCCAAATTGATCGAACTTAGCTACATGAGCCCTCGGGGACTCCTGGTCCACCAGAAGTGACACTCACAAAGTGGTATAAATGTAAACGTCTTCAAATTGAATAGCATCATTTAAGAACAGATAAATTGGCAACATGGACCAGACATGCACGTTTCGGGTACTTAACCCTCGTCAGTGACCCTCAAATCTAAACAATGTAATATGCCAAAAAGTATAAAAGTTACTATGTCGAAAATGCGCACAGAAAGACGTAGCAGGATGGGTGGGATATGATGCTACAGGACCCACGTTTTAGAAATTTCAAGAAATTTCCTTTAAGATAATTCCATGCGAATACTGATGGACATTTTCAAGTTGACGTACTTCGGATTTCGCACTTCGCACTCCGGACTACGCACTTTAGGGGTCATATTAAAGAAATCGAAGGGTGATTAAATAGTAAAATATGAACACACGATAAACGAAAATACGCTTGACAGCTTTAAATATGTATATTCATACATAGAAATAAATAAATTTTCACGTAAAGTATTTAAGGTTCATCTGGATAACATCAACAATTTACTTTTGTGACAGTCCCTTCCAAGTGCGGTGTCCGAAGTGCGAAGTCCGCGAGCATGAAAAATATCTATCAGACATATTTCAAGTTGACGTACTTCGGAATTCGCACAGCGGACTTCGCACTTTAGGAGTCATATAAAAGAAATCAGGTGTGATAGGAATAGAAAAATCTAAACTCACAATGGACGAAATTAAACGGAAACGTTTTAAATATTCATTTCATACATGAGAACAAATAAATTCTTCACACAAGGATTCTACGTTCTTGGGAGGAGAATCAACATTTTGCTTTTGTGACATTGTCCCATCGAAGACAGATGTCTGAAGTTCGAAGTCCACGAACATGAAAAATGTCCAATATTGGCAATTATATCATGCAACACTCTCAATTTATTCATTGTAATAATGTGAAATTCTAGATGAATTGATATACAAGACACCCTTAGACTCGTATAGGCTTTGCTTTTATGATCCATATTTAACATATATAATGAGGTAATATGTAACATGATCAGTAATGATGAAAGGTACCTATTATATACTTTGTAACTAACTACCTAGTTTAATCAAACGATGAACCTTTAGATATAAATAAATATCCAGGGTGATGGAAAACGTGCAGCATATCATAAAGAATTCGCTCATTAATAGTACTTAATAATTTGTGTTTGTTACAATTTGAGGGTTTAAACAGAATAAAGATAAAAAAGACGAGTTAAATTCTTCATGCGCCCCACAGTCAAACACTGAGAGGGCGTTATATAATGTTGTGAAAACTTTTGTCCAATCCTTTTTCTGCTTTTTGAATTAAAATATGATTAAACTAAAACACTGATATATCCCTATGTGAAAACAAAGAGTAGACAAGCACGTAAAGAGATGCAAACGAAACAAGGAACACGAAACACGCCAATAAAACACCAAACACAAAAGACAGCACATAAAACCAACGAGACAAATTGGTTACCAAAAACCCTGCTAAGGAAAAGCTTTGTCTTCAGGGAGGTATCCAGCAGTTTGGAATAGTGTCTCAAATCTAGTGTCACAACATTTACAAATACGTTTAAAGTTTGTACAGAAGCACAGTAAAACTAGTGAACGATAGCCTCGGGAACTAACATTCCTCTCCAGTTCTGCTCGTACCCTGTGAGACTGCCTATGTGAGATACATAAGTTGTCTCAAAGGCTCGAATTTACCAATGATAAATGAGAATCTTATTGTGACGTCACAGTAATGTCGTCAGAAGACATGGCGTAAGATGGCATTCAACGTTATTCTGTTCACTTTTTTCTTATGTTTCATAGAAGAAGAAATAGATTCTTTCACCTTCTACTGAGTTAGACATAAAAATTTACACTCGTAGCGGAAATTTTTTATCTTTTCCCTCGTTCCGCTACGCTCCAAACGGGAAAAGACGAACTTTTTGCCACTCGTGTAAACTTTTTGTCACACTGCAAATAATGTTCTAGGATTCTCATTTGTTGTTTAGCCGTAATTATAGGATTATGTCACACGTCTGCAGCCGTAAATATTGAACTTTAAGACGTTACGGATTACTTATTGTTTCTTGACTCTTGACGTCATAGCGAACATTTCTCGTAAAAACGTTCAAACGTTTTGAATTTTCCTCTCGTTTCAGATCCCTGATATTATTATTGAAATGGGTTGCCAGTCTGACCTTTAGGTCTAATTCATACCAATTGTTACGGATTAAATCTTGCTCTTACTAGCAGAATAATAATAATCATTACGAGATACCGTCACAACCTTTAGATAACATGTTTGTATTGGGCTAATGGTACGATTCTAAGATCATATGAATGTATTAGGTTCCCACTACGACTTTGGCTGTAGTGAGTTACCAATTAAACCAGGAAATTATATGATCATAGCGAATAACCAATACGAAGCTGAAATGATATTTAGTTACCAATATCATGACCATTACATCACTTTTTGGATAGATAATCCCAATACCTCGGCTTTGTCCCCCAGAATGAAAGCCCCATCTTGTAGCTTAGGTCTTGCTTTTAGTCTTTCTGGCGAGACCTTGTTTTGGAAATCTCCTTGTATTTTCTATAATTGGATTATCTAAGGCGATAAATACCTGTAGATTTCCGAAACGAAATCTCGCGAGACACCTTCCAGCAATACATAAAATACAACATGGAGCTTCCATTTGAGGGGAAGAAGTTGAGGTATTAAGAAACAAGTATTAGCTTTTACAAAAAGCTTGCCGTCAGTTAGCCGACTTTACAAGTTGTA
This sequence comes from Pinctada fucata, assembly GCA_028142955.1. Lineage (NCBI taxonomy): Eukaryota > Metazoa > Mollusca > Bivalvia > Pterioida > Pteriidae > Pinctada > Pinctada fucata. The sequence continues at coordinate 30,462,060 of AP027115.1, forward strand.
CAAATCTAGTTAGAAAAAATGCATTTACAAATCGCACATTTCCGGACTTTTCCGGGTTTTTTTTCAGATTCAAGTGACAGAAATTTCCGGAAATCTGCGATTGGTGTAGGACGTATCGATACAAAGACTTTTTCGATGCATATTTCGGAAGAAATACACTGGTGCGATATGACTTTTATTTGTCAGGTCATCTAGACTCTTAAGCCGACCTAATGAGAGAATCTTATATACAGATTCTGAATAACCTAGACGTATATTTGCATTCTATACAATTGTCAACCAATCATATCACCAAGAGGTATTCTATCCGTGCAAGTAGGTTACGAATGATTACAGTATACCGTCAGTCATGACTGACGGTAATGAATCTCATATTTTTCTGTTGATGCAGGTGTTACCCGAAAAATTGGACAGAAAACTGCATCAATGCGCGTAGCGCTGCATCAACAGAAAAAATATGAGATTCATTTCTTATCATTTAATTATTATCTATTTATGGAAAACAGACTGTTTTCTTGGATCTAAAAAAATCAATCACCGCACTATATTTCTTATGTCGGAGGATTTCGCAGTGATACGTCTGCCAAAACAAGTTATGGCAGCCGCCATGATTCAAACAGCGAACGATCGTCTCTCTATATCTTTGGAATAAGGACCAGTTTGAGCAAATTCTACATGCACTGTTAATTCTTGAGTAAGAAAAAGAAATGGCACCCTTGAAATGATAAGCAAACATCAATAATTGCATTTTCAGCAACGAGTTCATTCTTGTTTGAGGGAACGTTCCCCCAGGTTCTAAAAATAGTGCTATAAATAGACCTCAAAATTGTGTTGATCGATGTATCAACAAAATTTCTCAGCCAATCAGAATCTTCCTTTCTTGAAAATGACGATGGAAATTAAATGATTTGGGTATCATTCATAACAAAGCTTCTTAAGATAAATCTAAATATGATTGCTGAACATGTATATACATTTGTGTTGTGTTTAATTTCGAGCTTCAGTACAATGCAGGGTTATGTACATGTGTCCAGACGGAATGAGGGACGTACTGTCCCTTGCGCTGCGTTTAAATACGTTTTAGTGTCGTAATCGCTTGTACCTTTTTGTGTTGTTCTAAGAGAGCCAGGTATAGTCAGAAGTCACAAGAGATAAGTCTTCTGAAGTACGCGCCGATCTTATTATACTAGACACGTGATTGGGATATTGAATCCTCGTCAGTAGTACTTAATGTCAAACAGGTACGCGCCGATTCATCCTGAATATTTCCTGTATTTCTTTTCCACATTTACAATGTGAATTACAACATAATCACAAAATCAACATAGGAAAGTGGTGTTTTCAATTGTCTATATTGAAACATACGTTCTATAGTACCAATTCTATTGTACTAGACACGTGTTTCGGATATTGAATTCTCGTCAGTAGTACTTAATGTCAAACAGGTTGATTAGAGCTAAAGTGAATTTTCCTGGCGCAGTCTACATTATAGACTTTTGATTTTCTCTTTCCAAAAATGAGCGGCTCCAAAATCAGTGTAGAATGTATTCAGAAGTGTATTTAAGTGAAAAATAAGTCCCAAGAAATTGTTGGAGGGTATGCGCAACGAGCTGAATTCTAAACATGACCAAAACTTATAGTGCCAAAAACCTCTGCCAATGACAGAGCTATGCAATGAAGGAAATATCCCTTAATTTCAGAAATTAAGGTCTACTTTGACGACAGAAAATTAATAATACATTTCAATGCAGTGCGTTAACACTGAAACTAGGCGAAAGATACCTCGAGGACGTACAGTCCACCAGCAGCGATACCAACCAAGTGGTTGAAATTGTGAACATTGAAATATATGTTCTATAGTACGAATTTTATTGTACTAGACATGGGTTTTGGATATTGAATCCACCTCAGTAGTACTTAATGTCAAACAGGTTGAATAAAGCCAAAGTTGATTTTCCTGGCGCCGTCTTCAATATAGGCTTTTAATTTCCTCTTGCCAAAAATGAGAGTCTCCAAATTTTGTGTAGGGTGTATTCAGAAGCGTATTTAAGTGAAAAATATGGCCCCCAAAATAAACGTTGGAGTGTATGCGCAACGAGCTGAATTCTAAACATGACCAAAACTTTTGCCGAAACCCCAGCCAAGGACAGAGCTGTGCAATGAGGGAGATACTCCTTAGTTTCAGAAATTAGGTTTTATTTGACGAGAAATAGTCAAAACTTCTCTGGAATCTTTTATTTGAAGTTGGATACCAATATGACTCTGAGATTATGTAACTCTAATGAACTACTAATACATGTACGACTATCAGATTTTTTGACTTTTGTGAATTACTAATACGACTCTGAGATTATTTGCCTTTAGTGAATAACTATTACGACTCTGTTAATATATTACTTTAGTGAATTACTAATACGACTCTGTTAATAAATGACTTTAGTGAATTACTGGTATGACTCTGATAATATAGGGCTTAAGTGAATTACTAATACGACTCTGATAATATAAGACTTTAGTGAATTACTAATACCACTCTGATAATACAGGACTTAAGTGAATTACTAGTACGACTCTGTTAATATATGACTTTAGTGAATTACTGGTATGACTCTGATAATATAGGGCTTTAGTGAATAACTAATACCACTCTGATAATATAGGACTTAAGTGAATTACTGGTATGACTCTGATAATATAGGGCTTTAGTGAATTACTAATACGATTCTGATAATATAGGACTTTAGTGAATTACTGGTATGACTCTGATAATATAGGGCTTTAGTGAATTACTAATACGACTCTGATAATATAGGACTTTAGTGAATTACTGGTATGACTCTGATAATATAGGGCTTTAGTGAATTACTAATACGACTCTGATAATATAGGACTTTAGTGAATTACTAATACGACTCTGAGATCACTTTTAATAAGTGAATTATTTATACGACTCTGAGATTATTTGACTTAGTTGAGTGATTACTAATACGACTGTGATATTATAATTTTGTTTAATGAATAACTAATACATATACGACTGTGAGATTTCATGACTTCTGTGAATTATACTAATAGGACACTGAAAATATAATTACTTCAGTGAATTACTAATACGACTCTGAGATAACGTAACTGTATAAGGTCACCAATTCGACCATGAGACAGTATGACAGAAGTTAGTCAACAATGAGACTGTGAAATTATATGACTGAATTCGTTTACCAATACGACCCTGAAATCATAGTAGGTCACCAGTATGAACCTTCAATCTAATAACTGTGGTGGGTTTACAATTCGAATCTTTTATATATACCAATACGACCCTCAAAGCTTCTAACTATAAATGGTAGCAGCCTGATTGCTATTTATCGAAACGAAGACGCCCCTAGTATATAAGCACCAGAAAGAGAAGTCAACTCGATCAATATGTTTCATTTGCTCACTTTAATCATCTCTTTTTTTTTGTGAAATTTCCTATTGCTCATGTCTGACATGTCAGAATTAATAGCTTTAAAGAATACGCATTTATATGATAAATAACTGGTTAGGGAGCAATATAGACAATGGCAATTTGTCTGATGGACTAATAAATGTATACGTTATCCAACTCATATTATATGCACTCCATCCCTCCACATTTAAGATAGTCTGTGTTTTAACCAAAGGATCTATTGGTTTAAGTGTTTGGTCTCTCTATTTTCAAATTATTAATGTAAATAAAGTTAATGTTTGTACAGCAGATGGGTTTGCAATAGTCTGTAAAATATAATCTGAAATTGTGTATTATTTATATTTTATATCATTTTGTTTATAAAATACAATATTTACCATGGTACTTTTGCAGGAAATTCCTCATTCCACCTATCAGGCCAAAGATAAAAAATCTTTGTTTCCACTCACCTTACCTACCTTGTTTTGAGCAGACCCTATGCGTTTTGGGCTATTTTCAAGTGTTTTGACAATTTTTGTTTTCATTTGTGACAGCATATTGAAGTGGCGTTAAAGTTTCAAATAGTCTTAATTCCTTGTTAAGTTAAAAATACCAATTCATGGTTTCTGAAATTGATAAATCTATAACTGAGCACCACTGAATCAATGGTTGACAAAACAGATAAAATGTCAACCTGCATGCAATTCTGATGCAGTTACAAAATGTATTTGGATGCATTTTGCATGGCTTTGGTAAGAAGAAACGGATCCTTAATAATCACGGTGTTGAAACCTTATCTATGAATAATAATCCATTAGCGTTATTTCCTTTTACATTACAACTTCTGTTAAAAATCCCTATGGATATGTCTTTATATGATATCCGAAAGGGTTCGTTACAAGAACAATATTTCTCATTACATTTTTATTTTCTTTTTCATAAATCTAAATATATGTATTTCTGTCAGGGAACATCAATGTTTCACAAGAGTGTTTTATGTATTAATTAAGACAAGTAAAAACGATGTTAAGTCACACATCAGTGTCTGATCAAGCTTGATTACATCGATTGCCAACCTTAGTCTTAACTAAACAAATATGTAACACTGCAAGTGTATGTCCAAAGTCGGAGCACTTTTCGATTCCTGTCTATTTCGGTGTAATTAGAGAAAAGTTTTTAAAGATAAAAGTGTGGAGTTTACATCTGTCACTTAAACGCTTTTAGTCGGAAAATGACATTTTGAAAACAAAGTAGAAGGTCAATAGATGTATAATATCATGTTTACCACGTGCCGAAAGAATTGTTGATATCCTATTACAGGGAAATGGAAAGTTTACATAGCAAAAATTGCTTTCAACGATTACGTTATGGAGCAGGCTAATTTTTTTTTTTACAATTCATAAGGTCATTTTGTTATTTTCACCGAAAAAAACCCAACTATTGATTTAAAGGAAATCCACATACCAACACGTACAATCATTTCATTAAACAGATTTGGCTGGAGTTATAATCTCACTTATATTATCTGTATATACATGTATAGGTATTTTTTCTTAAACATAAAGTAATAATTTTCCCAATTTTGAGTTTACCCTTCATTAAAAAAAAGAAATTAAAAGGATGATATCAAACTTCTACCTTAACACTAAATCAAAGGATGATATCAAACTTCTACCTTAATACTTAATCAAACTCATACAATACCTCATGAAAGCCAATATGTTATTATTTATAGTAAACGCATATCCAAACACGTACGCATGTTTTAGTAAATCTCTCTCTCTCGGTAAGTTATCTTTCTTAAACACGTTGTTAATAATGTTTTAATTTAATACAACATCAAATTAAATCATGAAAAGTCCTAGAAGAGATCATGTAAAGTAAACTTACGTGTTCCATCAAACTTGGTAGCTATAGTGTCCAGAAACGTGTTCTGTTGTATCATGAAGCCCTTTCTGTTGGTCATCTTCACGTCAGGATTGATCAAGGTTTGGGTAAAGCTTGGGGCATGCTTAATTCCACACGTATAACACTGTTCTCATTTGAAATGTATTTCCTTTATCTTATATTGGTATCTTGGACAATTCCCCCTATGTTTAATTATACAAATTGTACTCTATAATTCCAGATGTGCTAATTTGCAAAACATTACAATCTCTGAGATCTTTGCATCATAATCCTCATTAAACCGACTCTTTCTTTAACGCTACTCTTGTCAAATTGATCTAATTACACGACAGAACAGTGAGTGAGGCTCTATCTGTTAACTACATCGTCACATGTATTGTTTCAAGCATCCACTCCGGCCGTCCAATCTGTTCATATGTAATTCACCACTGTCTGGTTTCTTTCCATTAGTATGTCATTCCCTGAAATACTGCGATTTTATTTTTCACGGACTCAAATTCTCGGAATTTCCTTTTATCCGATATCGGTTTTTGATGTTACATTGTATTCAAATTCATGCGCCGCCATTTCCCATTACGAATCCAGATGATGTTGATGCTGTAAATGATAACAAAATGAGAGTCAGAGACATGGAGTAATAACAAAGCTCGGAATGATAATAATCATAATCTTAAACTGCTCAATGTTAAAAGGTTTCACGTATTGAGAAACGTAAACATAATACGATGGTCGTCCGCCAAGGCCGCCGTAATTATAGACTTTGACTCGGGGTATCTGGTTTTTCATGAAATGAGCATTTCCTAGGTGGACGAGGGTAGAGGCTAAGGTTTTCGGCCTATTGTGAATCCAAGAAGGAAAGAAATGACTTGATTTTTAAAATTAAAGACCCTGCGTCTACTCTTTTTCTTCTAATTTCCTAGAGTAATGCCTTTACTTCCATTTTAATCGAACCTCATTCCGTTCTCCAAACATGTGAATTTGCAACCACAGCTGTCATATTTCAACTAAGCAAAGAGAAATAAGAACCATCTCAGCAAAGGGAAATAAGAACCTAAAGTTCATCTGATCTTCTAATACTGTTTATTTTTAATGGATAGACACCGTGATTTTGAAGAACCATTATAATGTTACTTTCACTTTAGAGGTATAAAATGACTGTAATGTTTATTGATCGAAAGCGACTCCAATTAGATTGGACTTAAGTGATTGTGGGGAAGATAAATGTATTTATGCTGTATGGTATGTCGTGATAATTGTGTTAATGATAATTATAACTATCAGCAGGGTTATAAAAGTCTCCCTCATATTTTCGTTGCCGGAAATATATTTACCCCCGAAGGATGGAGTCATGCAAAGTTTGATGAAAGAGAAAAGATTAAGGAAAAGTGAAAAAAGACACAAATAATTGAAACCTTAATAAGGTAATGATTACAAGGTATCACGTGACCAAAAGCTAGGACTATGCTGTTTCTTTGTAACTGTTTAAGGTTCAGGCGCTATATCATGTATACTTCCTCTAATAACGGCTTAATCTTTATTTCTTATTTTATATTCCTTATACTATTGAGATGAAATGAATTTAGTTTTTACAATTTATATGCTTATAAAAAAAAATTTCTAAGATTTTGTAATGCAGGAAGAAAATGTTATTTTCTTCGACTGAAATTTGGTGGAAAGAATATCAAAAATTGAACTAGATCTTAGTGTAGTAGAGACAGCCATTATGCATCAGATGTTCGTAGGAAACGAATAACGTTAATGATATTTACAAGAAGGTGGTGACACCTACATTATGATACTTTGTAAAGCAAAAAGCAATAGTGTCGGGCCCTCTCGCGTGACTTTTATGTGATACCATTAAGGTTCATTGTAAAAAAAGGGTTAAAAAAAACCCATGCAATGACATTCTTAATTTTTGACATTAGGTTTTATTTAGTAATATATATATTCTTCTATAATTCATGATATTTATATACAAAGATTTAAACAAGAAGTGTAAAAGTGGTAAAAAATTATGTTTAATTAAATTCAGGTAAGTAAGGGTTTCTAAGCATAACGCAATTGTAACGGCATGGGGCAATTTTTAAGAAAAGAGGTACAAATAGATGAATGCAACGAGACAACTCATTCACAGCATTTAAATATGAAGGACCGGTCACTATATATCAATATCCTCTAAAGAGTCCCATTGTAAAAATCAAATTCAGGGACGTAGTCAGAAATTAACGTGTACAATATAGGCATGGGAGGCTTAGGCAGTAGAACCGAAGAACTTGCGTAATGACTTTCAAATGAATTTTATACCGAATAAACAGATTCTCAAAATGAAGGGTAAATTTTAGAAATTTCATGCCATTTTTGTCCAAATTTGCCTTAGAAAAGGGAGAAGGACTCTAGATCCGCAAGTGGAAATTACTTAAAGTTCGTTTAAAATGACATCGTCCAATATTTTACCTCGAATCATAATGGTTCCGCAAAAGTTAAAGAATATCTTTCTCTCTCCTGTGTGATCTGGAATTTTTTATGGCAAAATAATAATTTTTGATATAAAACACCATGGCAATATTGAAGAGTATATCAGCCTCTGAATATTTTCAAAAAAAAAAAAAAAAAAAAAAAGCCCAAATACAGGATTTATGGTTAATCTTACTATAAAACTAGAGGTTTATATGATACAAGCGAGAAAAATTCCAGTACTTTCTGTTTGATAGACAAACACCTTTACCGCCTGGGCTATAAACTAGGCAGCGCATCTACAGTATCAACTTCTGTTGCATATTTCAGTGTTGAAGGCGAGCTCAAAGTTTCTCTTTGCTTTTTTGCTTTATTGTTACAAATGTAACAAATGAAAATACTCGGAATTCCAATCAGTGATCAATCATAAATATGAAACAATACATGATCTTCTCGGAGTCTTTTATAAAGTGTGTAAAATCAAAAGCATCTCTGACATCTTCAGTATGCATGACGTGTGTACATGTAGCAATTGTTTGTTTTATCTTTGTCAATTTACGTGAAGATTGCTACCTCTTGTGTTATTCCAATATTTGTGAAATAAGCAGCTATATAAATGAACTCATCGTCCTATCTAAGCCAATGCTTGTAAGAACTCAAGGTTGCTTACATCACCAATGTATATTGTATTAATATGTTAATATTGATAAAAGAAAAATTATGTATACTTTTATTTACATGTAGAATTCTCTAATCCCTTAGAATAATTGTTTGAGAATCACAGAAAACCATTGTTATTTTTGGTTGCAATTGTGGTCAAACTATAAGCGTACATAATTCAAGAAAGAATTCAGGGTGTATCCTAGAAAATTATCAAAAATGAAGGTTAACATGTTTTTCCACTGCTTGTAGGAATAAATTCCCTTTGTCAGTTTTCTCGAAAGCCTATTCAACACCTTTTAATTTCTATTTGGACCTTTGTTGTGTAGTGGTCGGTCGCTGGTTCGAATCCGATGATAAGGCAACTTATTGTTTTATCATGTTTTTGAATTTTCGATTTAATGTTAAACGTCTTCAAATTCAATAGTATCATTTCAGAACAGACAAATTTGCAGCACGGACCAAACTAATTAGTACAGATTTAAGATATTCAAATATCACATGATTTGGTGCAAGTTATGTTAATTAAAGTAAGACCATAAAGGTAGTTAAAAGCTTCTTTAAAATTTATCTAGCTATATTATTAACAGATATATATATATATATAATGGGAGACACATATTGGCATCAGAATTTCGAATAAGAAAATTACCAAAGTCATTGTAAGTGTTGCCACCTAAAAAAAAAGTCAACAAAGAAATTAGAAATACACTATAATTAAAAAATCCAATTCCATAATAATAATTGCATATAGTGGAATCTGTCATTACGAAATCAAAAAACATATATAGCGAACGCTGAAGACCTGGCTTGTTATAATCAATTTTTAAAAGAAGCACGTTCCGCTGTAGGTGGCGCTACTGAAATGAATTTAGTGTGGCGACACATAAATCAAAACCTCGCATTTTTAAAGCAGTGATAACTGCCTTCCAATTTATGAGTGGTGTATGATTTCTTTTATTTCGTCCAAATAAAGATGTATACTAATTCATTGTAAGCGGTGCGACTAAAATGAATTAATGCAGTACTTGAAACTTAATTTTGAAATAAGTACATGTATTATTTTTTCGATACTGAACTTCATCGTCAAAACATTTCAATTAGTAAAGTATTCAAATTAAACAGACTGACAATATTCTAGCAGTGGATCATTTTTTATCCCTCAGGGTAGGTGGATTTGACATACGCTGTGTATGTTTATTCTATTTAAAAGAAAACTCGTGTATTTGTAATATTTTTCGCCTTAATGTCTAGGAATGTCAATATGAAGAATGAGTATCGTGATTTTAGCGTTCTTGACTTTTACACCCTAGTTTTCAATATAAATAATATTTTTAAGAAACATTTCGCGGTTGTCGAGCCAGATTGTAAAACTCATGAACGAAAAATATCAGAAACTTGTCACAAAAAAATCAGATATTACATATACTCTATATTAAAGAGGGTGCATCAATTACAGTTGGAAAATTAAGAATCGGGATCTTTGGCAAATGCTCTCTACGTCAATTCGAGGAATTCTTAGCCCTCTACATCGTGCATACACGTATATTTCATTATTCATGTACAATAACATCGCGTATCATACAATTTTCATTCGTTAAAAGTAAGATTCTGTGATCTCTGGTACCTTAAAATCAAATGATATTTAAATTTTATTTTTTTATGAAAAGATTGCGAAATGGTTTTCGAATATTAACAAATATAAAATCTTTAGAGGAATAAGTCGTGCAAATTTCCTGAAATCTCAACAGTTAAATTTTATATATGAAGAGAGAACATATTGCTTTTATCCTTTGGTAGAAAGATATATATAGCTTGCATCGTAAAATATGCATTTGATTTCATATTAAAACATTTGCTATATGTTTGAAACAAACATGAAAACAATCCATATGGTTAGGATAGGCATCAACTATAAATCCAGAAGGAATTATGTCAACGAAAGACATAATGATATATATTCATCTTACCCTTGATGTATACAAGGATGCCTAGGATCGTATAACCGTCACCATCAAATAGACTGTACCAGTTTATTGTCACCCGTCACATTTACTGTACTTTGTATTCACCCGTCACTTGTACTGTACTCTATGTTCACCTGTCACATGTTCTGTACTTTATATTCACCCGTAACATGTACTGTACTTTAAATTCACCCGTCACATAAATACACTGTACTTTATGTTCACCCGTCAAGTGTACTGTAATTATATTCACCGGTCACAAACATGTACGGTACTTTATATTCACCAATCATGTACACTGTATGTTATACTGTACGCTATACGACACCAGCTGGTCGACTTTCTGTGACAATATCCACAAATTGTAAACCTACCTCCCACTACAGACTTGTCTGTTATAATATCGGATTTTATAGGACCGCATCGTATTATATCACAATGTGACGGTATATATGTATGCCGGTGACTGCTTTCCTGTATTGCCTTTAAGAGAAAGTGGCTTTTCCATCATTATTTATTGAAGTTTCCAATATTGGCCTTGCTTATAATACACTTCTGGGTATCGCAATAAAATAATAGAATTTACTGTATTTGTTAATGATATAAGACACCTAAGTAATTATCCAATAGACCCAAAACAGAATGTTCACATTCATGAATGAAGACTGAGTAAAATACGACTTTATGGCAAAATTCATTTTTACCTTACAATCAAATCAGTGCACTTAGGCCATACTTAAAACATTTTGTTTTTAAGTCGAATAATAGCATACCTTTTAGGAAAAACAAACATAGATTTTGCTATTCAGAAGGCTTTTGGCCTTTCATGATAATATATATATGCACAACCAATGTAATTCTCATAGATTCAACTATTCATATGAACGTGTTCCATTTCTACTGGTGACTCGGCCCCGAACATAATAATAAACCATGACCAGGATGCCCATTCATCCCCCCTAAAGTATATTTGGTGAAGATGGATTAATAAAGGTTTCACGGAGCTACGCCCCTGGAAGGACTGGTTTATTATAGATTAAGCTGGTCTCTCAATATATATTCTCGTGTTACATAATCCTATCTGTTGATTTCATAGTGAAGTCAGCAAACTTTTATTTTTATTGTATAAAATTCATTAATATGTAATAATTCGATAGCAGCGGTTATCCAATTTCATTGAATGCAGAACATATGCAATGTCATACCTTTTCAAATAGATGTTTTGAAATCCATTTTTTTCACAATGATTGATGAATTTCATTTACTTGACTTTTCCTGAGCAAAAATTAATCAAACCTACCATTGTGTTATGCTACAGATAAAATCACACTCTATAGCATTACAACCTATTATACTTCAAAAATCAATACTGAAAATGTATTGAAAATATAAATATTAAATTGGTCTACTTCACATATTTGTACAGACAATATAACGATGATCAGGTTGATTTTCGTATGAATAGCGTCAAAAATTGAATATTATACAAATTTTATTGCAAAACATAAACTTAATTGCACATTAACAGCATAATAGGAGTGTATTCAATCTTGATATACATGTATCGTTTATTATATTAGCTTTTGCGTTTTCAGTATGGTACACTTTACAGAAAAAAGACGATTTTGACTTTCCTATCGCCCACTCATTTCGGGTTTATCGCCCACTCATTTCGGGTTAAATAGAAACCAATGCTAAGGTCAGCTACAGCATATTGTGCAACCCAAATCATTACTACGCATTGTCTTTATCTTTGAGGTACCATCCAACTATGTACGTTTGCAAGGTAATTGTATGCAAGGTAAACAATAAAACACTTAGTGTTTTCCTGTTTGCATTTAATGTTTGATAAATATTCTTTTAATTTGCCATATACATGTATCAACAACAAATGTCCCTTTTTAATACAAAGCTTAAAATATATTAATAGATCAATAAGTCCTGTTCTGTTTTCTGAAATGTTAACTTTAAATCATTCAGTTACATAGCTTTATAACCTACTAAAAGGAAGTACTTTGATTTGTTCGTGTACAAATGAATTTAAGTTTTTAAATAATGTTTCACGGTAATGCAAACATTGAGTGTTATAGTAGAAGTAAGTAAAAAGTAAGATCATGGTAAAGGTAATATCAATATTTGACCATTGTTAGAATCACTATCCCTTTTCTATAAGATAGTATGCTAAACTACTTGTGAGAACGAAATTATTATGATGAGTTGACTAGCATACATGGTAAGGAACGATCAGTCTTCAAAAACGTGGGTCATGTAGCATCATATCCCACCTTTCCTGCTACGTCTTTCGGTATATTTTTGGACGTAATAATTTTCTCAATATTTGGCCATATTACATTGTTTAGATTGAGGATTAAGTACCCGCAACTTGCATGCCTGTTCCATGCTGCAAATTTATCTGTTATTAAATGATGCTATTCAATTTGAAGACGTTTAACAATTGTTTAAGGACTGCCAGTACTACTGTTTTAATTGAATCTATGGTCTTAAGAAATGAATGTTATATTTTTTCTGTTGCAGGTATCACCCGAAAACTTGGACGGAAAACTGCATCAATGCGCAAATAGCGCGTTGATGCAAACAATTCCGTCCAATTTTTAGGGTGATACCTATTTCGGATTATATACTCTACATAAGGAAAACAGATTGTTTTCTGGGATCTAATAACAATCAATTCCTTTTTATCGTAAGTTCGGGGGTTGCCAAGTGATACAACTGCCTCCCTAAACTAAAACAAGTTATGACAGCCGCCTTGATTCAAACAGCGAACGATTGTCTCTCTATATCTTGGGAATAAGGACTATTTTGAGAAAATCCCGCATGCAAAGTATTTTTAGTAAGTAAAAAAGAAATGGTACTCTTGAAATTTCAAGCCAATTTCAACAAATGGTATTTTCAGCTACAAGTTTAATCATGTTCAAGAGAATCGCCGGCTCTAAAAATACATGTAGAACTATAAATAGACCTCGATGTATCAATACAATATCTTGGCCAGTCAGAATCTTCGTTTCCTGAAAATAACAATGAAAATTAAATGACTTTTGTTTCCCCTTAAATCATTTTTATTGAATTCATCGTACTTATGTACGTATACCCTTTTGGGCACTTTGTAATTATATAACGTTTTAAAAACTTCAAAAATACCCCACAATGTAAGGATATTTTTATCATCCTTTAGATGATAAGCAGCTAAACTTTAACCTCATAACCTACAGAAAAATCCGAAAGTCAATTATACATGAAAATTGTTAGCCGATGAAAAAAAATATACCTGTGCCCAAAACCTGAACTTCTCAGTCACCCTTTGTGAAATAAAAACATACATACATCCGATCCTGCAATATACGTTTATCGGAATAATTGCCGAAAATGATAAATCATTAGTGTAATTTGAATATCACTATATTGTTATCTTCACGCTTGTATTGAGAAACATAGGTGCGAAAATTACCTAAAGCCAATTAACGTATTGTGTAACATGTTACTGATTGTCAAATTTCACAAAGAACCTACCGAGGCTTTTCACTATATATGAGGTATTATTTCAGTACACAGGATCAAACACGCAAATGATGTATCAATATTGCAATACAATATGACTAAATCATCGATGATTGATCGAGATTGGTACACTTCAGATTCAAGTAAAAGTCTTATGTATTAAGGTTAAGAAGAATTAGACAACTCCTTTTTGTGATTATTCTTGGTAGATTTTTGCATTTTAAAAATAGGTTACCGAAATTTGCTGTCAAGAGTATCTTTCTGGATGCACCAGATATGTAAGTTTCAGATATTCGATTATCATGAATGGCTCTTCAATCCAAAATAATACAAAGAAACTGAACAACTTAAATATCACCACCCACATTGTATCTAGATTAGATATACGTACATATACTGTGGTTATTTTATTAATCTCACTGAGTTTAAACTACGCACGTGTATATAAACATGTCGAAATAATTATAAAAAATGCACTGAATCCAAAATGAATTCGCAAATTATAATGGAATGAAAGAATACACTAAAAACTGACTTGTAGTGAAAGTAAATACACAAATTTAGATTTTAAAAATAAAACCAGAGGGCACCAGTAAAATGAATTTAGGCGGCGTATGAATATCACTTTGGCTGTAAGCATCACTGATGAGAATTTTATATTCGAAACACGTGTCTAGTGCATAATAAATTGGTTTGAAATTTTCTTCAAGAAGGTATACAGTTGGAACCCTTCCGCATTGTAGTGATGAGCAATCAGACAAATATCAGGACACTATCGGAAACTAATTATCGATTAATTATTGGAACTATCAAATTTTCAAAATCCATGTTCAATTTGATAGTTCCAATAATTACCCTTCTGGTAAAGCTTGAGTGGACTATCAGTTTTCTTTCAGTGTGTCTGTCAGTCAGTACTTATGTCCATTTGCATATACCATACGTATAATCTTAGCTGAAAGATGATGATGACTTGACAATCAAGTAATATATTGAACAAGGAAAGTATATATGTAAAACAAACGGACATATTCTTGTAACAGATGAAGGAAAACAAGTGTCTGGTCAGATTGACTATTCTGCTCGTACAACAGCCGATGTCTGAAACTGATCAAACATAGAGATGCCTGAACAACATTCAGGGAATACAAATGAATCCTCAAACTGTCTTTATTGAAACATGAAATCGAAGATTATTATATTTTACCATGAATTGAACGGTTAACGACGTGATTTTGTAAGAATAATGTGTTTAGCCATTTGCATTTACATGCTGTACCAAAATATGCTATTTTAATTGATTAATACTTTTGTTATATTTTATTGTTTTAAGTCCAGGTTTTGTCACCACCATGTGCCTTTGTGTTTTGCTGTTGTATTGTCAGAGATTGTTTTCATAATTCCCTTTTAGAATGTTGTTATGGGTCAGAATACCCCAAAACGCCAGCAAAAATCAGACAAAGACAGAATATAAATTTACAAGTTTAATTATGTACAAAATATATATATTTCAAATGATTACAACTTACAATACAATGTCCGGATCAAAGTGTCCGTTACGGTCCACAAAGTCTATCGAATGTATGGTTTCCGGTAATCACAAACGTTCTCGAAAGATCGGTGTCCAAACGTTGTTAAATGGATTAAAGTCTCAACAAATAAAGTGTCCCAGTATATCAGAATAGATGAATGAATCGTGTCTACGAATGTGTACGAATGCCCCCTCAACACAGTTCCTCAGAGGTATATATACTTAATACAAATAAATTTACCAGAAGCTTCTAGAACAATGACTCATTACAAATGATTAACAATAGAGTAAATTCTAGAAATCACAGTCATGTGATGATAATGATGTAACAAGGAACATACTGGAATATTCTCTAATGAAATAAACATGACATAGTAAAATCTAGAAAGAATTATTATGAAATCATTTAATAAGATGACTAAGTACATGTGTACCTACACATAAAGTAAAACTAAAATAATACATGACCCACAACACCTCCCCCCTTAAAAAAGTTTGAATGTCAATGAAAACTTAGGTGGTAAATTCTGCAAAAATCACTCATGAAACTCTCGATAGTGCATCTGCAATCACATTGTCTTTGCCCTTGATATGGTTAATAATGATATCATACTCTTGCAACAATAAACTCCACCTTGCTAGCCTTTGATTCTTGTTTGACATTTTGTGCAAAAATGTGAGAGGGTTGTGGTCAGTATATACAAGAATGGGATGTAAAGTAACATTCAAATAAACATCAAAATTTTGTAAAGCTAACAATAATGCAAGACACTCTTTTTCAATAGTAGAGTAATTCTTTTGACATTTTGTCAATTTCTTTGAAAAATAACAAACAACTCTATCTACACCATCATCATTTTCTTGAAACAAAGCAGCCCCGATTCCTACGTCACTGGCATCAACAGTAAGCTTAAATTGCTTATCAAAATTTGGAGCTGACAGGACAGGACTATTCATAAGAACACATTTGATTTTCTTAAAAGATTCGTCACAGTCATTGGTCCATGCAAAATTCACTTTCTTTTGTAACAGATTGGTAAGTGGACCAACAACTGACGAGAAATTAGGACAAAATTTTCTGTAAAATCCTGCCATTCCCAAAAATCTCATTATTTCTTTCTTATTGGTAGGAATCGGGAACTTTGAAATAGCTTCCACCTTGGCCATGATAGGAGTAACAAAACCTTGACCTACTTTGTGACCCAAATATTCTACAGCCGCATGACAAAATTCACTTTTCGCAAGGTTCACTGTGAGGTTTGCTTTCGCCAGTATGTCGAAGAAGGTACGCATGATTCGGAGATGATAAATCCAGGTGTCGCTGTAGATGATGACGTCATCGATGTACGCCTCGCATCCTTCGAGATGATTTAGGAGCGAATGAATCATCCTCTGGAATGTGGCTGGTGCGTTTTTCATACCAAAGGGCATTACTTTATATTGGTATAGCCCATCTGGAGTCGCAAATGCCGATATTTCTCTGGCTCTCTCGGTAAGCGGGACCTGCCAATAGCCTTTGAGCAAGTCAAATTTACTGACAAATTTTGCACTGCCAATTTTATCGATACAGTCATCGATTCGTGGGATCGGATAAGAGTCAGTTTTGGTGACTGAATTGACTTTTCTAAAGTCAGTACACAATCGGTAAGTTCCGTCTGGCTTCGGAACCAGAATACATGGGGAACTCCAATCACTATTGCTGGGTTCAATAATGTCATTTTCGAGCATGTCTTGAATTTCTTTCCGCATGTATTGAAGTTTTATTGGATTTAACCGATAGGGATGCTGTTTGATAGGTGACGCATCACCTACAATGACGTCATGATGAGACGCATTTGTCTTTTTTGGAACGTCCGGAAAGATGGTCGTATATTCCCGCATTAATTGGTGCACTTCCTCTTTTTGATGCACGGTCAGATGTCCGAGTTTCACTTCTGGACTTGTTAGAATTTCAGAATTCTTCAAACGGACACTTTGAGCGAAGTCTTTTTCGACAGTCTCTTCATTACATTCAGGTTCAACACAATTTTCTAATGTATTTACATTGGCAAAAGTGGAAACTGGTTTTACAAAATTTCGGTCACTTCTATCAAAATACTCTTTCAACATGTTAACATGACACACTCTTTTTTCTTTTCGCCGACCTGGTGTCTTAACCACATAGTTAACATCACTAATTTTACTCTCAATCTCATAAGGACCGAAATATCTAGCTTGCAAAGGATGACCAGGGATAGGCAAAAATACAAGAACTTTATCGCCTGGTTTAAAAACTCTGTTTCTAGCATCTTTGTCATACCATGATTTCATTTTCATTTGTGAGGTTTTGAGATTTTCTTGAGCTAATTTGCAAGCATTATATAATTTCTCTTTGAAATTAGACACGTAGTCTAAGAGATTCAAATCGCTAGTCTCAGTCAACCATTTTTTCTTCAATAACTTCAATGGCCCCCTGACCGTATGCCCAAAAACTAGCTCAAAGGGACTGAACCCCAGGGACTCCTGAACCGCTTCTCGTGCCGCAAACAACACGAGGTGAACCCCTTCATCCCAGTCTTTTTCATACTGGTGACAATATGTTTTCATCATAGTTTTAAGGGTTTGATGAAAGCGTTCAAGTGCCCCCTGGGACTCAGGATGGTACGCAGAAGACTTATACTGCCTGATACCTAGCTCATGCATAACCTGCTGAAACAATCCTGACATAAAATTCGAACCCTGATCTGACTGAATAGCCTTGGGAGCACCTACGAAACTGAAAAACTTTGTAAGGGCCTTAACTATGGTCTTTGCCTTAATATTCCTAAGAGGTATGGCCTCAGGAAACCTAGTCGAAGTACACATAATCGTCAGTAAGTACTGATTCCCTGACCTAGTCCTAGGCAAAGGACCTACACAATCAACTAACACCCTACTAAAAGGTTCCTCAAAGGCTGGAATCGGTTGGAGGGGAGCAGGTGGTATCACTTGATTGGGTTTACCTACCATCTGACAACTATGACAAGACTTACAAAACTCAGACACATCTTTTCTCAACTTAGGCCAGTAAAAGTGACTTAAAATCCTATTATAAGTCTTATTGACACCTAAATGACCTGCCATGGGTGTGTCGTGAGCTAAACTCATGATGTCCCCGCGATACGCTACTGGAACCACTATCTGGTGAACGACCCGCCACACGTCATTAGGAGGTGCATCGGGTGGTCTCCATTTCCGCATAAGGATGCCATTTTGTATGTAGAAGCACTCTCCGACTTTGTCCGCTTCTTCTCGGGGAAGGGCCCTCTTGCTTAGTCGGATGATCTCCGGATCTTTAGTTTGCTCGGAGAGGAGCTGCTCACGGCTTAAGGCATCTGTATCTCTGTCTAATGGCGGATGGTAATCATCACCAGGTACCGTCGGAGACTTGTCAACATGAAGTGGTACTGACGTCTCAGGTACGTTGTCATCAATGGTAGACATGAATGTGTCAGAAAGGTCTATACTTTTGGAGGGATGGTCCTCGTTAAGTGCAAAAGTACTCTCAGCCTCTTTTTGTCTGTTCCTGGCCATTGCCCTGGTAACTGCGCAGGCTGGGTACAAGTCGTCGTCTTCATCATCGGACACGACATCGGACGTGATTTTCTCACAAACAATCGGATCGGCTACAACTTTGCCGCCAGCTAAATCGTTGCCAAGCAACAAGGAAACGCCTTGAACGGGAAGAGTAGGTCGAACACCTACGATAACAGGTCCAGTAATTAAGTCTGACTTCAAATAAATTTTATGAAGGGGAACATCAATGACGCCTAGCTCCACACCCTGTAATAAAACTGACCTACCAGTAAAAGTGTGCTCAGACAAAGGCAATGAACCCTCTAATAATAAAGTCTGGGCAGCACCAGTATCTCTCAAAATCTGAACAGGCAACGCTTCGCTAGAATCACTGAGTGAAACAAATCCCTGTGACAAAAAGGGCTTATAATGATCCTCCACAAAATCATCAGAACTGGACTTAGAACCCTGAATCTCAGGAGTGTCAGAACAAATCGAATCTAAGGCTTTCCTATCATTTCTAACAGACGCACAGGCCTGTGACTTAAGTTCTTTTTTCTTCTTAAGCTTCAAACACTCACCAATAACATGACCTTTTTTCTTACAATAATTGCATGTAGGAAGCGACCCCACCCCTGGGGATGCCTCAGAACGTTCGAACCTAGGACCGGACGTAGAACCACCTTGAGATGGTGACTGGGAACTAATGGACGACTGAGACTCTTGTAAATTTTTCTTTGGAAAATCTGACGTTTTTGCACTATCGCTAGATTGAGTTTTTGTCACAAAATTTTTCTTATGAGTGAGAGCATACGTATCAGACAAAACAGCGGCTTCTTCAAGAGTTTTAACATTTTTGTCTTCCAAATGAGTTCTTAAATCTTGATGTACACACTCTTTGAACTCTTCTATCAGAATGATCTGACGTAAATTGTCAAATGAATTGGGAATTTTCTTAGATCGAAACCACTGATCAAATAAGTCTTCTTTTTCTCGAGCGAATTTAACATATGTTTGATTTTCAAACTTTTTGTACTTTCTAAACTTTCGTCTGTACGCCTCAGGTACTAACTGATATGCTCTCAAAATCGTGTCCTTGACCTTGTCATAGTCTGAACTCTCAGCAATACTGAGCGCCGAGTACACTTCAGCCGCTTTGCCAATAAGTACGCTTTGTAATAAAGTTGGCCAAAAATCGCGTGGCCACTTCAGATTGGCCGCGATTTTCTCAAAATGTGGAAAATATTTGTCCACGGACTTTTCTTGAAATTTTGGTACTAATCTGATGTTTTTGGCGGCGTCGAATTCAGACTTGACAGGCGAAGGAACAGGATTTTCCTTAGCGCTTTTCTCTAACTTTAACTTTTCTAACTCAAACTGGAGTTCTTTCTCGTGCATACGTTCCTGTTTCTCTCTTTCTTCCTTTTC
This sequence comes from Pinctada fucata, assembly GCA_028142955.1. NCBI lineage: Eukaryota > Metazoa > Mollusca > Bivalvia > Pterioida > Pteriidae > Pinctada > Pinctada fucata. The sequence continues at coordinate 30,482,485 of AP027115.1, forward strand.
TCTTTCAAATTGTCTTATTTTTTCTTCTTTTTCAAATTGTAATTGTATTTTCATTTTCTCTAATTCAAACTCATATTTTGACATTTTGGTTTCGCTTGAAACAGGTTCAACAGGAAAATCGTATGACGAAAAGATTTCCTTAGCTAAAAGCTCTTTAGCCACAATATTTCTAATTTCTTGTTTTCTCATAGAAGATTTTACATCTAACTTCAAGTGAAGACCTAAACCAATCAAATCATCTTTTTTCAATGATTCGAACTCATCTACAGTCGGCGATTTCAAAAATTCAGTGACCGAAAATACCATGATTGATTTCTGCTGGCAAAAGTTTGGAGAATTTTCCTTTTTTCAGAAAAACGAACTTTACGTAAAAATGCAAATATGCAGAGATTACTATCCCGGACGAGCCCCCAATTCTGTTATGGGTCAGAATACCCCAAAACGCCAGCAAAAATCAGACAAAGACAGAATATAAATTTACAAGTTTAATTATGTACAAAATATATATATTTCAAATGATTACAACTTACAATACAATGTCCGGATCAAAGTGTCCGTTACGGTCCACAAAGTCTATCGAATGTATGGTTTCCGGTAATCACAAACGTTCTCGAAAGATCGGTGTCCAAACGTTGTTAAATGGATTAAAGTCTCAACAAATAAAGTGTCCCAGTATATCAGAATAGATGAATGAATCGTGTCTACGAATGTGTACGAATGCCCCCTCAACACAGTTCCTCAGAGGTATATATACTTAATACAAATAAATTTACCAGAAGCTTCTAGAACAATGACTCATTACAAATGATTAACAATAGAGTAAATTCTAGAAATCACAGTCATGTGATGATAATGATGTAACAAGGAACATACTGGAATATTCTCTAATGAAATAAACATGACATAGTAAAATCTAGAAAGAATTATTATGAAATCATTTAATAAGATGACTAAGTACATGTGTACCTACACATAAAGTAAAACTAAAATAATACATGACCCACAACAATGTGCTCTTTGGAGGTTATAACTCCCAAGTATTCTCGATTTTCCGAAATCTTAAACAAAGGAGTATATATGGTTTATGTAGTAAAGAGGCCCCCTAAAATCGACTTCTCCAAAATTAAATTTTATTCTCAGTTTTAGAGAGTTTATAGAGAGTCTATATTTTGAGAAATCTAGTTATAAAAACTACTCATGGATTTCTATGACATTGCAAAGTTTGCCTAAATATCATGAAAACCGTTGGTTTTGTCATTTTATTTTTAACGAAATCATGATTTTTGTATATTTGAAGGAAAATGTTTTTACTACCTTGAACTTTGACAACTTTTCTTGAAAAAAAGTAGGAATCATCTTCTAGCCATTAGCAATTCACACGTTTAGTTTGATATGAAATATCCAATATTTCTAAAAGCATTTGTTGCCTTGACCTTTGGTATCTCAGTTTGAAAGATATTGTTTGCTCACAATAGGCAACTCTCATGAAGAGTGGTGGATGCCATACTATTCTTTATAATCTCCATGTAATGTTCTTGACCTTGAAAATCACCTTTGACCATGAAACTCAAAAGTTATCATTCGCTAAACTTTGGCAACTCATATATTTAAAAGTTCTTAAAGCAGCTATGAAAGATTTCATCGAGTTGAAACATACAGATAATGATAAATTTACACACGTGCACACTTATACGAACGACGGCGTTGCTATATCCTCCTGTTACTTTGTTGCGAGGGGATAAAAAAGAGAAAATACCATTATCGTAGTTATTTTTAACATAAAAAGAAAAGCTATTGCATATATCTTGTACTAGTATTCGCAATAATGTTTCTCAGTCATCAATTCCATATATGACAAAAGTAAAAGTTTCATTGTAATAGGTTTACCTTGTTTGAATACAGTGTATTATTAATCCCGTCCCGTCATCCTCATGTCCCCTCATATCCTAACATTGTGGATAATTCCATCAATTCTATGGTTATAACGTACGACTAAGAACGAGTACAATATTCCTGAGATGTCATGTAGTTACACACTTGAAGCTTCATACATTGGAAAAGAAATTATCATACAGCACATAGAGTGAAACCGTCCAGCATCCTCCTACTGTATAAAGCTTGACATATCAGTTAAAATGATGAAACTACCGCTAAGCTTGATTAATGAAGATAACAGTTCTAATTGTCTAGATCGATATATCGATGTGAAATACCTTTTGTTTACATTTGATACTCAGGAATTGCCTGATATCAATTAGGAAATCAATGAAAGTGTTTTAATTTTTTCCTATTCATTCTTAACTTCCTGAAACACGATACCGTTTTTACCGTTGTTTGACTCATTCATAATATAGATGATTTTATAAATCAAAGAGTGCAGTATTATCTTAAATCAGAGGATGAGACTTTTCATGTATTGTGGTTATATCATTTTTACATAACGGAGGGCAGAAATTTACAAACATATCTTAAAATGTTATGATATGTTTTAACTAGTAACTAAAACAATGCTTATTTTGATTGAAATGTTAAAATTTTAATTAAGTAGCATCTTTAAGAACAGATTAAGCAGCATAGACCAGACAGGCACGTTTCGGGTATTTATCCCGACGTTGGTCGAACATGGCTACATGTACCCTCGGGGACACCCGGCACTCCAGCAGTGACACTCACCAAGTAGTACAAATGGTAAACGTCTTCTAATTCAATATCATCATTTAAGGAGGTTCAATAATCGTTTGACGTCATCAGATATCGAGTACGGTACGTTTATATGTGGCCTTTTTTTCCGGCCGTCAAACTCCTCCGTAATTTGCTTGTTTCTTGGCGGATTTCGACATGTTTGGTATCGATGGAACCAGAAAATTATCATCTACAATCTGATTGTTATAAATATTTAGTCAAAAACATTGTTGAATTTATATATACAAAAATATCCCGTAATAGAGACGCCCTGGCTACCGCCGTAAACGTATCGTTTTTATAACGCCTCATCGGTTATTCAACCGCTTGTTGCCTGTGATCAAAATCAAGAAGGTAAATTTAAGTTAATGATTTCTTTAAGATTTTAGTGATATCAAAGATAAGATATTTCAAATTTGGTTTCTCTAATAATCTTTGGTTTATCATATTTTTCTTCAATTTTGTCAACTTTCGTGCTTTTCAGCGAGATGTTATCGAATAAAGTTTCTCTACTTGAAAAGTTTCAGCGAATGAATTTTAGTCTTAACCCTGCTTTGTTCAAAGATATATCCATTTTACAGATAACTGCATGCATTATCGAGAACGAGGGAGGTGATTGACGTCCACTTATTGACATGGAACGTCAAAATGTCTAAAAACGCTTCCGTTTACTAAATAGGTCTATTTCTCTTGTTCATATTTCTATATTTCTAGATAAATTCATGGAACCAGAAATGAAAATTTGAACAAAACTTCTTTTTAAGCTTTGACTTGAACTTTTTTGACAAAACTCATTTAACTGACACTAACAAAACATGAAAGGTGAGTTTAAAAAGGAAAGGGCGAATAACGCTTGACCAGGGATATTTAGAATTACACACGTTACTTCCCTTTTCTTGTTTATTTTTTTGACAAATTATTTGTAAACTTGTTTTTTTTTTCATTTCGATTATCATAGTTGTGTAAGTATTCTTCCTTGCACCAGAATTTGAAACTTTCGCTCAATTTTGGGAAAGAATAACCTCGATTCGGAGTGTCTGATTTTTCACCTCTCCTGAGCTATTGTCATAGCACGCCGTCCGCCGTTCGTCCGTCGTCTGTCCTCCGTTCAAGTAGACTTTTACAATATGGAAACGAGGTAAAGCGGAATGTCTTGTACTTTAGTAAAAAGATAAGAGTCTGGTCTTCAAAAATATGTCAGTTATAACAGCTTTTAACAAACATTTTCATCATTATAATGTCAACTAAGGGAACAGGGCATTTTAATTTGACTTGTTGCAAAGTTTTACAAAATCGTTACTATGACAACCAAGTATTTTAAATCAGGATGAACGATAACATGCACTTTTTTATAATTTTTTCGAGGGACAGAGTTTGTCATTGAAAAATATGTACAAGGAAATAACTTCTGACAAAGACTTCTTTTCACTTTGATGTCAAATAAGGGTACTGAGTACTTTTTTTTAGATTCTCATTTTGGGGTGAGGGGTACATAAAATGTTCTTTTCTGGAACAGTTTTAGCTATTTACCCTTTGAAAGCATTACCTATAAAGAAATGTACATATTTGATGATATTCAGGTGAAAATTATTACAAGAATGGTTTAAATCTGGAATTATTATCAATATAAATTATCATGTCTTTATTTATCAAAAGTCATTGTTTTGCAACAGATCTCGCAGTTGGTTTACATGTGTATATTTAGAGGACCACTGGTTAATCAAATGAACGATGATATATAATCTTAATTACAAATATAAATCATCAGATATCAATGTTAAATAAACAAAAACATTTTTTTCCTCTGACAAAGAATTCTTGGATTATTGAGCCACCTTAAAAACCGATAAATTTGCAGCATGGACCAGACATGTACGTTTCGGCTACTTGACTAACCCTCGATAGTGATCCTCAATCTAAACAATGTAATATGGCGAAAGAGTGTGAAAGTTATAATGACCAAAAATGTACCGAAAGATGTAGCAGGATGGGTGGGATATGATACTACAAGACCCGCGTTTTAGAAATTTCAAGAAACTTTGATAACAGAAATTTTCGAATGGGTTGAAGAAACGAACAACCGAAGTTGATAAACGAAAAGATATTTGGCGAATATACTAAGTATACAACAAGTAATTTAGGAGTATAAAACTGACTCATCGATTGAAATTTATCCTTAAATCACTTTAATTATTTTAAGTGTGTTTAAATTTCTGTTACATGCATGTTACATGTTGTGAGTGCTGTTGAGATTATCGTCAGGATCTTCTTTAACTCATGCATGTATCAGATATTTAACCTTTTAATATAATCATATATTAATCTTCTTGTGTGGTAAATTGTGTAAGTATGGTAGGGTCAACGTTATTATTTATTACTTTTATGAACTTTCAAAATAACACTGAGTCGTCACCCACTATGAATTTTTCAGATTTTGAACAAAATCTAACAGGAAACGTATTTAAAGAGATATGTGACCAAAAATAATGGGAAGATCATTGAAAGAATTTGCTTGGATATTTCCAGTACGAGAAAAACAGGATACAGTGTTTGACGAGCGAAGTATACATGACAGTTCTTTTACGGCAACGGAGCTAGATAGAGAGTTACGTAAAACATTTTATCCCTACATCGCGAGGACTATTTTACAAGCTCCACTTTGTATCTGAAAGTAAGTGATAATGATAAAGAAACAGAGGAGTCTCAACATTGCGAAAAGAACGGATCCAGAAGATGTGAAATGCAGAGGACACAAAATAATGTAAGCACAAAATTTCTAGTACAGATGACGCATTGTCGGGATGAGGAAACGATAGTTAAAATTTCGGGTAAAGATGACGCATTGTCGAAATGAGAAAAAGATACTTAGGATTCCGAGTACAGGAATGAGGAAAATACAGTTAGGATTCCGAGTACAGATGACACATTGTCGGAATGAGGAAAATACAGTTAGGATTTCGGGTACAGATGACGCATTGTCGGAATGAACAAAAGATAGTTGGGATTTCGGGTAAAGATGACGCATTGTCAAAATGAGCAAAAGATAAATAAAGTAAAGTGTAATGTACATGTATGACTCCATTATGTTTTAGAATTAAATTAATTATTTATACTTGTCTAACGATATGAGTTAAAATCTTATCTATTCTCTCTGACACATTCAAAGAGCACCATAAAATCACATTAGATAATTATGTCAATTGGTTGTGGATCAATAGTACTTGTTATTATGTCTGTGATTGCCCTGGATAATTACCTATAATTATTCAAGGAAAGCTTGACTATCTTTCGCCACTATGGAATTCCTATAAAGTCGATATAGTTTTCTAGTCAATTTTAATCAAGTCCATCCATAGCAAATGACATTGTATTGTGTTGAGACAGACCGAACATTAACATATTACTTATTCTTTACAACTTCCTGACAGTCGCATTACTGTTTGTACATATCATTCTTATTTTCATTGTTGATAGTAAAATCTTCTCCATACAACTATGGTTTTCATTATAAAAAAGGTCACTTAAATTGTATTTCATTAAGGGTTTGCAATGCAGAGCAAATGAATTTATTTTAGAAGTTGCATTCATTTTACGTTACGATACATTTACTAGAAATCAACGGTTCTGTGAACACTGTGGTTAGGAAAAAGGTCATGATATATAATATCTGTTATATATCAAATGCACCTTGAAGCAAAGCAAAAATACACCAACAAGTTGTCAATTAAATGAAATATATTTAAAGGTTATTCAATAGCTCCCCAAACCCGAATTTGATAGGAGATTTGAAGGAGGAGCAATCAAAATCACGACTTTTTTTTGGTACACAGTGATAAATCTAGAGACACATCCCCCTGTAAACATGGCGGAAATCTGGTCATGCGACCAGTTCTGCATTAAGTAGTCAGGGAGGACTGGAAAACGAGCTAATAGAGCTACATCGGGCTTTACATGGATCTATTTCAGAAATAGAAAAGCCGTAGCGGAACTTTTTTTTTTCGCAAAATACGATACTTTCTAACCATTTAAAATGTGAAAGTCTGACTATAAACACCCCCTCCTCCCCACAAGATTTTGTAGATGGTGCCAGGAAAATTCACTTTGGCTTGATTTAAACTGTTTGACATTAAGTACTACTGGCGAGGAGTCAATATCAGAAACACGTGTCCAATACAATAAAATTGGTATAGAATATATATTTCAATATTGACAATTCAATGATCACCTTGTCTAAGAACGAGGGCTGTTTCGAAAGTTCATGGACAACGCAATTTAAAGAAAAATCTAAAGAATTTGATAAAAACCATGTTGCTTTCCTTATATTAGACTTTTTTCACCGTGACGAACTTCGCACTTCGCACTTCGAACTTCGCACTTTACTTTCATAAATGGGTTGCCAAAAAAGCACGCCAGTTGTACAGGAAGTCCAATATACCATTCCATTGAGTTTACTTATCGAAATGTAGATGACCCTGCTGATGAGTTTATACGCGAACGGCAGCTACGCCACTTATTCTTCAATGTTCGAAGTGAGAAGTACGAAGTTCGAAGTGCAAAGTTCGTCACGATGAAAAATGTTTACTAGGAATAATCTTAAATACATATCCAAATTTCTGATAAATAACAACCTTTCAAATCGATCCCCTTTCGAATAACATAAGGTTCTAGTTCACGGAGCAACTAACAAAAAGTAACGACGTCGTCAGATATCCAACATGAATGCGACATTTTAATAGGAATAAAACACCTCTTATCTGGACAAAATTTAAATATCTTTTTATGTATTTTAATAAGGAAGACATGTTCTACTTACATGTGCATTTCTACCTCTATATCATAATGTACTTTCATCTTCGAATCATTCAAATCATGTTACCATTACCATAGCATTACTTTACTTATTTTCGTTTACTTTTTTGTTCAACTCCAACCATAATCGCGTGTTTTTGTATTTATTCATCGTAAAAACATATTCATCTATTATAGCAACATTAATTTTTATGTATTCTTCCATATCAAGATGTATCCATCAGCTGTTAAGTCTCCGTCTGTTTATTTAACCGAAATTCGAAACTGAATATTTCCATTGCAAAAGACTGCCCATGTTAAGCACCCATTAGGCAAAAGGATTTATATCCTATAATTCTGGTTGCCTAATTATGACGTCACGTTTCAGTTGTGAACGTATGAAAAATTGACCAACGTTCAGATACTTTTGACGTCATTATTCACGGAATTTGCTTGCACGTGACCAACCAGAATTATACTACCATGAACACCCAAACTAAGACAGTCATTTCTTTAATGACTGTCTGGTGCTCCGTAAAGAACTCTTGACGTCTTCAATTTTTGGTTTGTTTGATCAACAATATCATGCATAAATCCTCATAAAATTCGTAAATCTGGTCCGATATTGTGAAAACTTCGCACTGGTCATGACAAATAATAGCATTAATGATATGGAATGTTGAAATTCGACTAAATTCTTTTTTATATTATCTAGCAATGTAATGAAAGTGTTAGGTTCATTTCAACAACTAAAATATCACCGCTTCGTTACCTCTACCCTTCAATTATAAAGGTGACAATTATGCCCTTTTTGTAAATTATTCTAACCTGACATTTTTGTTTTCTGAATGTATCCCTTTCATTTCTAGAAAATTTCATTAGCATTTGACTTCAAATGTGATTTTAAGGCATGTGTCCACAAACTTTCGGAACAGCCCTTGTATACCTTGCGTATTCCGTAAAAGTATCTGTCAAAAATGGTAGAGTAATGTCTACACATTGTCACATTCCCCTGGGACTTTGTTCTAGACTTAACACTAAGATAGCCGGCCCATTAAGGTCTTATTTAATTTTAAAAGTCATTTGTAATGATTATTGTCTATGGTTACATCCAGACGTCTGTGCCATTTATATTCATAATGTCATGTATACATTCTTATTCATCGCGAAATCCAAGTTTATTTGAAATCAACATACATGAAGAATATGGAGCTCAAACCTCAACGACGAGAGACGTACCTTAAATATCCACTTTCTTCTTTTTGGAAATCTGCTACGTACCTTAAATATAAACCTTTTTTGGAATTCTGCTACGTACCTTAAATATAAACTTTCTTCTTTTGGAAATCTGCTACGTACCTTAAATATAAACTTTCTTCTTTTGGAAATCTGCTACGTACCTTAAATATAAACTTTCTTCTTTTGGAAATCTGCTACGTACCTTAAATATGAAATTTCTTATTTTGGAAATCTGCTATTTACCATATATATCCATTTTCTTCTTTTGGAAATTTAAATATCGACTTTCTTCTTTTTGGAAATCTGCTATGTAGATTAAATATCCACTATCTTTTTTGGAAATCTGCTACGTTATTTTAAAATATCCACTTTCTTCTTTTTGGAAATCTGCTATGTAGATTAAATATCTAATTCCTTCTTTTTGAAATCTGCTACGTAACTTAAATATCCACTTTCTTCTTTTGAAAATCAGCTACGTAACTTAAATACCCACTTTTATCTTTTGGAAATTTGCTATGTACCTTAGATATCCACTTTCATCTTTTGGAAATCTTACCGATCTATACTGATATACTCAAATACACAAATCTACTGCACTTTTGCTGTATTTGTGTATTTGAGTGTTTGTGTTTTTAATTGTTATCATCCCTTCCCTCTGGAAGAAATATTTCAATATACTGATAAAGTAAAGCGTATTTCAGAAATTCCATCCATAAGCAGGTTTTTGTTTTAAATTGTTTAAAAATTTAGAAAATGGTGTCTGATTTGGTTAGTAACGAACATTGTTTACCATGTGGCTCCACTACAAAGCTTCGACATTCCTCAAATGTTTAATTCACTATGCTGAATAAATCCTAAAATCTTATAATTAGAGAAACATTATATATGGATGGGAAGAAGTGCATATTTTCTCTATTTTTCCTAAAAAGGGCTATCCTAGTGCAAAGAGAACCAATACTAAAAATGAATCAATGACAAAACAGCCTGTTTTTACGAAACACTTTTCCTGTGGAATTTTAGATTATGCGATATGAGGACTTTGGCTGCAATAAATGTTACGAGAATTTATTGCGCTCATCTCTTACTTGACCTATCCGAATGAGAGATGAAGAAGAACAAGTAGAGAACTTTTTTTTTTATTACAAAATGTCATCAAAATAGATTCTTCATCCTCGTTTTATTAAAATCCATATTACTCGGATGAAGAAGAAACCGTATTTGCATTTTTATATCTATAATCCATTTTAGTAGTACGAATCATGAAATGGACTTTAACAAAAGTGAATAGTGATATGAATCCTATAAAACAAAGGAGGGGATCTTTAACAACAACAGATTGTAGCACCCACAGCAAACCCCCAAAACACCCAATGCAAAAACACAGAGAAGATAAGAAAGAGACGCAAAAGGGAAAGGAACGTCAACGCACAACACAGACGCATCAAACACAAAGGACTACACATAAACCAAGGAGACCTATTGGCAACCGGTACCGACTTAGGGCGGCCATCTGCCACGAAAATAGCAGAAGGTGTGGTTATCCTGGATTACGTGCGCATAACACCCCCCCCCCACTTTTTCGATTTCCCAGAGGTCTTGAAGAACACACATTTGTGGTGTAAAACAACCTCCTCACTGTCAGATGACCACAAACAAACAAGACCGCAAAACGCAGGGATCCAAGCAACATAGATGAATATGTAAATGGATATAAAAAGAGGGCGTACGCAATACAAACCGTGCTCTGTCGATGCGAGCTCCCTTCTTTCATATCTACACTTATTTCGTGTTGCAGTGTGGAGTTGGTAAAGCAATTCCCCGCAACCCGATGTTTGAAGTATTTTTGCATCGATTATGTTCTCTAACTTGGCTTTGTTGTAGTGTCTTCTACGTAGGACTCTTATTCACTTTTATTCTTTTGTGTTTTTGCATCGGGTGTTTTGGTGTTTTGCTGTTGGTGCTGCCACAGGGTCTTGTTGGAGATCCCCTCCCTTCGTTCATGTATGTAAAAAGTTCACAACAAACTTTCCTATGTAATGCTTCAAACAATACAATGTAGTTAGATTTTTTTTAAACTAAATTAATATTTATTTTCAAGTTTCTCTAACAACAATGAATTTCATGTAGCATCCATATTTTAAAGATACCACTAAGATCTAAATATAAGAACTTGTCAACTCCCGCTGTCATGAAAATAAATAATAAAAAATTTTAAAGTGGATGAGCTGCAAGAAATATCGGATTTTGCAAACTGTACTATTTTGTATGACATAAAAGAAAACAGACAATCTTCCATCAGTGTAACTTAAATCGATTTACGCATACCACGATGTGCAGGGACAAGTAAACAAATTGACTTAATGTCGAGCTGACAAATTCCCTAGTAAAATAATAGCCCTCTTGAGGTATGTAATAATGTTGACAAATCTTATGTTGCCAGAGCATCTCGTAGTAATTTGTATACAGCATAAATAATAAAGTCTTTTAACGGTGAATACATGTACAATACAACTGTTGTATCATTAATATTGACAAATTGTAAGGTCCACTACACAATCTAACATAGTCCATAAATGCAGCCTGCGCAAGAATTATACCACGAACGATAGACAATCATATGCACACTTGACACACAAGTAAAGAATTTGGCAAAGCATTTACGAAAATAACACAAACTTACAATAACAAAAAAACACAAACACACGCACAAAGCAAACTCGAAGACACAAATTTTTATTTGTATCATCCCTTCCCCCTGGAAGAAATATTTCAATCTACTGCGAAATCAACTGTAGAACACCCGTTCCATGGACTCATTCAAGTCTGCCATACAAAACAAAGGAGGGGATCTCCAACAGCACCAGGTTGCAGCACCCACAGCAAAACCCCAAAACACCCAGTGAAAAAACACAAAGCAGACAAGCACAGAAAGAGGCAGAAAAGGGACAAGGAACGTCAACGCACAACACAGAAACATCAAATACAAAGGACTACACATAAACCAACGAGACCAATGGGCAACGATCATTCAAGATTCTCATTCACACATACTTACATATTTCATTCATCATTCTTCTACCATATTCATTCATCTCCCTGTTCTGGTATTAAAATCTCACATTAATATCAGAGTTTTCCCTGTTCCATGTATCTATAACAATTCCCATGTTTGTTCTGATTTATCTTTTGTGCAAACAGAATTTGGGGGACTGGTGTACACTTTACCTATATATATAGATCTTTTTGAAAGGTAAAGAAATCTGGCTCTAATCTAAGCCATACAAGGTCTGTTAAAGTTCTAATTGATTTAACCCCATCCACTATTTCATTTTAAACGAGAATTGATATTGTTTTTTTTTGTGTTTATTTCTATTGAGAGAAAATGTTGTATAATTATCCATTTAAGGCTACAACTTCATCTGGGCCCAGTTTCTGTAAGAACTACTATATCGCTTTGATATAACTCTGACTTAAAACTGATTAAATTCATATTTCATCTTTGAGCCCCCATCATTTTCTTGGAAAATGTGGCTGAAATGTAAGTTTTTTTCCCCATAAACTTCAATGTAAACTCTGAGGGCCGATAACTCTTATAGGAACAATTTTTTTTCAAAAATGCATAGGTGAAAACATTTCAATACATTTTTTTGTTATAACTATGTCATAAGTTTAGAATTTAAAACTCAATAAATGGGTGAACCAATTATCCCTCATTATGCATCTAATCCATTAAAACATGACTATGACGTCATCCCATTTTACTATGTGATATTGTTTCAATATGATTCTTTTTCGTCCAACATTTTACCTGTAACTGTCCATTAAGTTACATTTAATTGTCCATTATTCTAATAATGGATATACTACTGAATCGACCCTACAGGGAATTTGAAGCAGCACATTCTCTCTCTGCAAAGTAAATGCACAAATTTAATAATTTCAAAAATTATGACCAAAATGAATTTTGGCTGTGTCTAAAAATCACTATGGATTGAAGCATCACTGATGAAGATAAAATTTTTTACTATTATTTTATTAGCTGATGTCAATCATAAAACACATTCTATATAATTGTCATTTCATCATCCAGCATTTTTCTGTAAGACTAAACTTTCATCCATACACCTTTCACACACACACTTTCATCCATACACCTTTCACACACACACTTTCATCCATACACCTTTCACACACACACTTTCATCCATACACCTTTCACACACACACTTTCATCCATACACCTTTCACACACACACTTTCATCCATACACCTTTCACACACACACTTTCATCCATACACCTTTCACACACACACTTTCATCCATACACCTTTCACACACACACTTTCATCCATACACCTTTCACACACACACTTTCATCCATACACCGGCAATATCCTGTTATTCTTGCCGCGGCAAGAATAATGTTCACAACACCAGGGACATACCTGATAACACCTAGAATAAGGATGTATTTAAAATCAGGGTCACCAAAACGCTTTATACAAAAAAAATACGTATTTACTATGGTCTGCTATGGTCGTTATTCCCTTAAAATATTATATTACATTATCGGCAAGAATAACAGGAGTATATATAGTCCTGTTATTCTTGCCGGCAAGAATAACAGGAGTATATATATACAGACGATCTTTCTTTCAACACTCTTTATTCCGTGATAAGGGGAAGTATCCCCGGGAAGAGGGTTTCTTGTGGGGATTCATTTCTACCAGAAAATGGGGCTTGGCTTTTTGGGGGGTTTCCAAGTGTCTTAAGTAATTCGGAATTATCGCAGATTCGAACCGGCAAGAATAACAGGAGTATATTTATACAGACGATCTTTCTTTCAACACTCTTTATTCCGTGATAAGAGGAAGTATCCCCGGGAAGAGGGTTTCTTGTGGGGATTCATTTCTACCAGAAAATGGGGCTTGTCTTTTTTGGGGGTGTCCAAGTGTCTTAATTCGGAATTATCGCAGATTAGAACCGGCAAGAATAACAGGAGTATATATACTCCTGTTATTCTTGCCGGCAAGAATAACAGGAGTATATATATACAGACGATCTTTCTGTCAACGCTCTTTATTCCATCATAAGGGGAAGTATCCCCGGGAAGAGGGTTTCTTGTGGGGATTCATTTCTACCAGAAAATGGGGCTTGGTTTTGTTGGGGGGTTTCCAAGTGTCTTAATTCGGAATGATCGCATATTCGAACCGACAAGAATAACAGGAGTATATATACTCCTGTTATTCTTGCCGGCAAGAATAACAGGAGTATATATATACAGACGATCTTTCTGTCAACGCTCTTTATTCCGTGATTAGGGGAAGTATCCCCGGGAAAAGGGTTTCTTGTGGGGATTCATTTCTACCAGAAAATGGGGCTTGGCTATTTGGGGGGGTTTTCAAATGTCTTTATTCGGAATTATCGCATATTCGAACCGGCAAGAATAACAGGAGTATATTTATACAGACGATCTTTCTTTCAACACTCTTTATTCCGTGATAAGAGGAAGTATCCCCGGGAAGAGGGTTTCTTGTGGGGATTCATTTCTACCAGAAAATGGGGCTTGTCTTTTTTGGGGGTGTCCAAGTGTCTTAATTCGGAATTATCGCAGATTAGAACCGGCAAGAATAACAGGAGTATATATACTCCTGTTATTCTTGCCGGCAAGAATAACAGGAGTATATATATACAGACGATCTTTCTGTCAACGCTCTTTATTCCATCATAAGGGGAAGTATCCCCGGGAAGAGGGTTTCTTGTGGGGATTCATTTCTACCAGAAAATGGGGCTTGGTTTTTTTTTTTGGGGGGGGGGGTTTCCAAGTGTCTTAATTCAGAATGATCGCATATTCGAACCGGCAAGCATAACAGGAGTATATATACTCCTGTTATTCTTGCCGGCAAGAATAACAGGAGTATATATATACAGACGATCTTTCTGTCAACGCTCTTTATTCCGTAATAAGGGGAAGTATCCCCGGGAAGAGGGTTTCTTGTGGGGATTCATTTCTACCAGAAAATGGGGCTTGTATTTTGGGGGGGGGTTCCAAGTGTCTTAATTCGGAATTATCGCAGATTAGAACCGGCAAGAATAACAGGAGTATATATATACAGACGATCTTTCTTTCAACGATCTTTATTCCGTGATAAGGGGAAGTATCCCCGGGAAGAGGGTTTCTTGTGGGGAATCATTTCTACCAGAAAATGGAGCTTAGCGTTTGGGGATTTCCAAGTGTCTTAATTCGGATTTTTAAGAAATTAGAACCAGCAAGAATAACAGGAGTATATTATACTCCTATTATTCCTGTCGGTGCTTATTAGAATTGTACTCATTCATGATTCTTTTAATTGTTCTCATTTAAGATAGACACATTATTATGATCCTTAAATTCTGTGTGTCTTAGCTCATTGTGAGTGTTTCTTGCAATAAATATCATTACCATATATTAAAACAAGTAGCTCTTATTTTTTAACGGAATAAAATGCATTTTGCATTGAATCAGCATAATTTACATATTCCTTAAATTTTATGATTGATATTTAGTTTGAGAATGTTTGAATATAATTGAAGAGAAGGGAGTACTATTTAATGATGTTTAGATATGAATAAGAGTAAAATGTAATGATACGGAATAAAGAATATTTTGGTCTAAAGCGTTTTGGTGATTCAGATTTTGAAAAGGCTCATATCCAGGGTATAATTATGTATGTTGAAATCTTATTCTTGCCGCGGCAAGAATAACAGGATATTGCCCATACACCTTTCACACACACACACTTTCATCCATACACCTTTCACACACACACTTTCATCACATGGTCATGTCTTAATTTCTTTGCATAGAAAAAATGAGAATATCTAAACAGAAAAGTAAAGTATGATGAGGATTTAATAGCCATTCTCTTAAAGGACCAAAATCGAGTGGCACGGCAAGTCATGGGTTTTGATGACTTTCGGTATAATTGGTATATATTAAGCACTGACGATGAAAATAAAACTTTTCGGACAATGTGACTTCTGGTTGCCATGGTAACGAGGACATTCTATTTATAGTATTTTTGAGACCATGAAATAAATTAAGCCACATACTTTGTTGCCATGGATGCCACTGTTCGTTTTTATATATTATATTCTTCCTTACTTCCATTCTCATTTAGTACACTTATTTATTTGATATATATCACAGGAAGTTTATTGTATTAATCAAAAATCAGTTAGAATGAAGCGAAAAATAGTGGTGAAAATAAGGGCCAATTTAGTATGTTTCTTAAATATTACAAAATGCACCTATAGGAGACCACTGATTTTCACTAAGGGAAACATATGTTTATTAACAAATAAAATGAACAAAAAATTAGAGTGGGTAAATCAAGAGTTTTACCATAATTCTGTCGTCAAAAACCGTTGCCAATATTACACTTGCTTGTTTGTTTCATACTATCTTTGAAGTTGATTTTATTTCTCTTTAGAGTTACATAAGATTGTCAAAATGTATGCATCGATAGATATGACTAAACTCTTTCACATAAAAACAATTAAAATGTTCAAGGTCACTGGCTTGATGTTTAATGTCATTTCTACTTTGAGACTCAAATAATGCAAAAATATAGAATTTTTCAATTTTTTTTTCACCAATTTTAATGATTTCTTATTTGAATATTACCATAGGTTTATCTATTATGAAAGCTCATGGATATAAGAAAGAAAAATGAATTTTAGAATTTATTGAACTGTAGCAATCTAATTGGAAAATATTTTTCTATCAAAGAACAATAAATACAAATTTTCAAAATACTCACAAAGAATTTAGGTATTCAAAGATGTGAAGGATCTTTATCTAAGAAGTTTTTGTTATTTTATGGCATATGACTGTTCAGTTCAATATCTCAAGGTTTCTGAAATATTGGCACCTTCATTTTATGGAAAATCAAGATTTTTCGTCGAATCTGGTCCCTTTAAGTATAATGACCTTGGAAATGCAGTAGGTGACCTTTACAATTACATTTTGGACACTTTGAAATGACATTTTGCCACTCGCGTTCACAATATTCGTTGTGTGATTACGATATGGATCGTCTCCTCTATTTGGTGCTACAGATATGATGATTTTTACATCCCGCTTAACTGATTTGGTAAATTTCACTAAATCACTAATTTCGCTTATGCACTTATCAGCTGATTGTGTCTCCCTTCCAACGGGCAGGAGACGTATTGTTTTTGTCTTCGCGTCCTTCTGTCCGTCTTTCACACATCGTGTCCGGGCTATATCTCCGTAAGCCCGATCACTTTCATATTTTAGTATGTTGTTGCATATTGTCCGAAGGTTTCACATCACCTTGACCAATGTGATCAAGGTCAAGGTCACTTAGTACATTTTTAATGAAATTATACATAAATTCCTGTCCGGGCTATATCTCTTGAACCGTTTACCCGATCACTTTCATATTAGTTTTTATTATTAAGATTTTATTCGTATAAAGTGTCCAATAACAATCCTTCAAGCATGGGCCTTCTTGAAGGCTAACATGTGTATATATATTTATCGGCTATATCTATATTTATCTTTATATAAATCATTTTGTGTCAATAATCTATGTATTTCTTATGATTTTAAATAGAGGAATGAACAACTTTCTTTTTATTTCGGTATATAAATTATGTATAGTTATGAATAGATCATGTCTTTTGCCCTTTTTCGGCTACAATCTGCCGGTTAATAGTATCCGTTTGATATCGGTGACCCAGTTACACCACAATACACATCCCCACTTTCATATCTTAGTTTGTTGTTGCTTATGACCCGAAGATTTCACATCACCTTCACCTCAGGTCACGTGAACAAGGTCAAGGTCACTTGGTACATTTTGATGAAATTGTACATATGTTCCCGTACAGGCTGTATCTCTTAAGGAGGCTCAATAATCGTTTGACGTCATCACATTCCCGGCGTCAATTATCGAGTGCGGTTTCGGTCTTCAAACTCCTCTAATTCGCTTGTTTCTTGACGGATTCCGACAAGTTTGGTATCGATGGAACCAGAAAATTATCATCTACAAACTGAATGTAATATATATATATATATATATATATATATATATATATATATATATATATATATATATATATATATATATATATATATAGTCAAATACATCGTTAAATCTATATATAAAAAATATCCCGTGAGTGAGACACCCCCCTTGCTATAGCCGTAAACGTATTATTTTTATAACGTCATCATCGGATATTCAATCGTGTGTTGCTTGGCAATAAAATCAAGTAGAAAAACTAAAGTTTTATGATCAAACAGGATATTTCTGTGTGATTTCAGCGATATAATAGATAAAATATTTCAAGTTTGCTATTTCTAATTATCTTAGGTAATGCGAATTTTTCTACAATATTGTCAACTATCGTACTTTGCAGCGAGATGTTATCGTGTAAAGTTTCCCTATTTAAAAACTTCGAGCGAGTGAATTTTAGTTGTAACCCTGCTTTGTTCAAAGATATATTCATTTTACAGATAAGTGCACGCATTATCGAGAACGAGGGAGGTTAGTGACGTCCACTTATTGACATTGAACGTCAAAATGTTTAAAAACGCTTCCGTTTACTTTTTCTATTTCTCTTATTCATATTTCCGTATCTCCGACACCCGGCGATCGTTGTACTTTATAAAACCGCTTATTTTACATTCGTGACGCCTTTTATAATATAACTTTATCTAGAAATTTCATCTTCTGTGTTGCTTAATTCA
The DNA here is from genome assembly GCA_028142955.1 of Pinctada fucata. Taxonomy (NCBI): domain Eukaryota; kingdom Metazoa; phylum Mollusca; class Bivalvia; order Pterioida; family Pteriidae; genus Pinctada; species Pinctada fucata. Next base: position 30,500,955 of record AP027115.1, read on the forward strand.
GAATCGCCCCCTTCTTTAGACATTATTGACAACCCTACCCCCTTCCCCCCCTTTTTAAAATCGTTACTATGACAACCAAGTATTTTGAATCAGGATGAACGAAAACATGTACTTTTTTATATATTTTTTTAAAGGACAGAGTTTGTCGTTGAGAAATATGTAAAAGAAAATAACTTCTGACAAAGACTTCTTATCACTTTGATCACAAATAAGGGTACAGGGTACTTTTTTTTATAGATTTTCATTTTGGGGTGGGGGTGCACAAAATGTACTTTTCGGGAACAGTTTTAGCTATTATACTCTTTGAAAGCATTATCTATAAAGAACTATAAATATTTGATTATATCATGGTGAAAATAATCACAAGAATGGTTTTCATGTGGAATTGTTATCCCTATATCATGTATTTATCTATCAAAATTCATTGTTTTGCGACAGATCTCGGAATTGGTTTACACATGTATATTCAGAGGACCACTAGTCAATCAAATGAACGATGATATGTTATCTTAATTACAAATATAAATCATCACGCATGAATGTCAAATAAACAAAATATTTTTTTTTTGCTCTGACAAAGGATTCTTGGATTATTGAGCCACCTTAAACACTTTACCGGATCACTTTCATATTTTAGTAAGTTGTTGGTTTCACATCACATTGACACAAGGTCATGTGACTAAGATCAAGGTCACTCTGTGTATTTGATTTTTTATGATTTTTTTTACATGCTATCCTTCCCAGGCTATATCTCTTGAATTGCTCACTGGGTAACTTTCATGTTTAAGTATGTTTTGTACTGGTCTATGCTGCAAAATTTACCTGTGCTTAAATGATGCTATTGAATTTGAAGACGTTTAACATTTGCTTATCACCCAAACGTTTCACATCACCTTGATCTAAGGTCATGTAACCAAGGTCAAGGTCTCTTAGTACATTTTAATGAAATTGTACATGCTATCATATCCAGGCTTTATCTTTTGAACCGTTTACCGTGTCACTTTCATATTACAGTATGATTATGCTGATGATCCGAAGGTTTCACACCACCCTGATCCAAGGGCATATGACCAAGGTCAAGTATTACATTTTTAATAAAACTGTACATGCTATAGTTTCTGGACTATATCTCTTGAATCGTGTACTGGATCATTTTACAATGATTTTGTTGCTCAAGACTGAATGTTTCTTATCACATTGTCCCGAGGTCACATGACCAAGGTAACTTCTTACTTTTGTAATGAAATTTTATATACTAATCATGTCCAGGCTACACCTTTTGAATTGTGTAACTAATCACTAATTCAGTTTGCTGTTGCTCATGGTACATAGGTTTCAGATCGCTTATATCCAAGGTCACGTGACCAAGGTAATGGTCACCCAGTATGCTTATAATAAAATTGTATATGCTATTCATTGTCGGGCCATATCTCTGAAAAACAATGGAATAGATCACTTTCATGTTTAAGTATGAGGTTGATCATGACTCAAAGGTTTCACATCATCTTGGCCCAAGGTCATGTGACCGAGGTAAAACAAAATTACAGTGCCGATTTCGTTAAGTGTCCCCCTCCCCCCTTTAATTTTTTTCTCCCTTAATGTCTCCAGATTTCGTTTCTTTTTTTCGTCTTCATTTTCCCTCACAACATTTCTCTTCTATTTTTCCTCTTGTATTTCACTTTCAATGTTGGAAGAGAAAAATGAACAACAATTATGGAGAAACTGAAGTAAAACGTACAAGGAGAGAGAAGCGCAACGCGTAAATAGAGGGGAAACGAAATCTTTCGCGTTCATTCCTCTTTCACTCAGCTTTCATTCAAAGCGAGGATTCCTTTTTTGCATATTAGGGGATTCCCCAAATAGATGGTACAAAGGTAATTTAATGTAATTTCCTTGTGTTGCATTTAAAATGCACGACATATAGTTTTATTTAAATATACTGTAAACGAACTTTTCTGCATATTTAGACATTTATTAGTAAATTAAAAACCAGCTTTTTTGGTATGTAAAAGTTACAAATTATAGCTGGTTTTCTTCGCATTTGTACAGCTATTGGTCGATGTAAAGTGCGAAACGAAGCCATGATCGTGTACAAAAGAGAAATATAGCTATTACATGTATATAGGAAGTGTCCACCCTTTGGTATCTTAATATAGACTTAAAGAGTAAGGAGTTTGTGCTTACGAAAGGGTTTGTGAACAAGCTATGATACCTCACACCTGTGCTTTTGATATGCTACAGGCTTACTGTAAGCAGAAATAGAGTCTAAGGATGGGTCAGTATCGGTGAAAATTGCCAAAACAATGACTTTTTTATCCGTTTTAACATATTGTTTCAGTCAAAACCAAAGACAGGAAATCCCCCTTGAAAAAAAAAAAACCTATGTAGATCCGCCCATGCGAATGCATTAACGTGATTATTCTTTATTCATGAGAAAATGGTTAAATGTATTGAATACATTCTTTAACTTGTTGCAGATGGCACATTTATGTGACAAAAAGTTTTCAGTGAAGCATCTAAATAAAAATAATGATAATGACAATTGCATACGTGTATTAGCACAAAAAGACATCTTAAAATTTCATCTAGAAAAATGAAGTATATCAGGAAGGGCCTTCATTGGACCAGATGTAGGAGTAGCCATGTCAGTTAAGGAACGTAACATCATATTCCATCCATCCTGCTACGTCGTTCAGTACATTTTGGGGCATAATAACTACCACACTCTTTGGCCATATTACATTGTTTCGATTGAGGATCACAGACGAGGGTAAGTACACGTAACGTGCATATCTGGTCTGTACTGCAAATTTATCTATTCTTAAGGTCAGTGTGGCGACTTTTAATAGAAATTAGGTAGAAGAATGATGGATATGTCCACATGTAGAGGACATCTCCTCGAACTATTCAGACCAAAATATCAAAATTTTTCCGTCTCGTTTTTTGGCTATAAACGTCCATTTTTGGCCTATTTTAACATTTTCGTCATTTTAGACGAAAAAAAGTTCCCCGCGAGGGGTTTGACAGTAAGTGTTTTGAATATTGTTCCCTGACATGGACGCCATAGCACTTTCTATAAAGACTTACCTAAGACAATGCATGTGTTTCAGATTTTGTTTTCATTTTCTTGCATGAACATCGACGGCGGGTGCGGCTAGCCAACAGGGGATGCTTACTCCTCCCGGGCACCTGGTCTCACCTCTAGCTTGCTGGGGGTCCGTCGATGCTCCATTTGGTGCTCTATTGTGAGTGCTGTTGAGGTTATCGTCAGGATCTTCTTTAACTCATTTAGAGAATACCACATCATAACTTTACATACCTCTACAATGCATGAAAATTGAAAAAGTCATATATTCCCTTATTTTTTTCTGGATTCTTATAGCTTGTGTATGAATTAAAGCCGATTTTGAAAAATTCTGATAAAATAAACAGTTCTAAGGAATGTATTTTCTTATAAATACGATTTTGCTGGTTGCCATGGCAACAACTCGTTATTTTTATTAATAGCTAGAAGGTAGTCTGGTACACACATTTTTTTTCTATGTATAGAGCTATGGTATTGGTTTATCCTAAAGCAGTCAAACCAATATGTACCCGAATTCGTTTTTGAGTAAAATACTCTATATTCTATAAATAGCACAATAATTTGTGCAAAAAATCAACATTTTGACCCAAAAACATAGAGATTTACTCGAAGTTCAAATGTCTAATTTTCACGTTTTTAAAGAGTTTAATGAATAGGATATATTCTGATGTTTGAATCTTTAGAAGCAGGACTCATGCGAAAATAACAATTTTTTCCCAATTTTCGGCGATTTTTCATTGAAAAATATGCATTTTACCCCAAAATACCCATTCAGCAATGAAAATTTTAAGGAGTATTTTTGTTCTGAAATAATGCAACAAACTGAGCTTATACCATTAATCATCCATGTCGGTTCTAAGTATGACGTGATATAAAAATAGAGTTATCTCCCTGTAGTTGCAACCCTAACCTTAAATTATGCTACTGAATTGAAGACGTTTAACATTGGTTCCACTTGGTCAGTGTCACTGCTGGTGGACCAGGAGTCTCCGAGGGCACATGTAGCCAAGTTCAATCAACATCGGTTGATCGTTTCTTCAACGCATCTGTTATCAAAATTTCTTGAAATTTCTAAAATTTGGGTCCTATAGCATCATATCCCACCTATCCTGCTCCGTCTTTCGGTACATTTTGGGGCATTATAACTATCACACCTTTTGGCCATAGTACATTGTTTCGATTGAGGATCACTGACGAGTGTTAAGTACCCGAAACGTGTATGTCTGGTCCATGCTGCAAATTTATCTGTTCTTAATGAGATAAAGAAGACCCTGACGATAATCTCAACATCATTCACAGTAGAGCACCAATCAAGCATCGACGGACCCCTAGCTAGCTAGAGGTGGGATCAGGTGCCCGAGAGGAGTGAGCATCCCTTGTTTGGCTAGCCTCACCGACTGACGATGTTCACGTATGAACATGAAAACAAAATCCACATAACATCCACTGTCTGAGGAAATGTCTTGTGCTATGGCGACCATGTAAGGGCAAACTTAGTGTCAAACCCCTCGCGGGAAACTTTTTTACGAGCTCAACAGGGCAGAGGGCATTAATGATGCTATTGAATTTGAAGACGTTTTACATCTGCATTGGAGATTTGTGCAAACGGTTCACAAAAGTGTTTTCATAGAATATAGGTTCCTATTATTATTCTTAATGGAGGGAGATATGTTACCTCACCATTATTTTTGCCTCTTTGTCTATCAGAAAAAAAAAAGACGTAACAAAAAGGTCACTGGATTGTTGTACTTTACTTTGTTGGAGATTTCCTCCCTTCTTTTACAAATAAACTCCTTCAAATGTCAATTCTAATACCAAGGGTGTAATCTATGATAAAGAGCATGTACTTGTCACTAAGTGTCAAACTTATAAGATGTGTGGAAGTGTTAATATTATATTAAAAGAAATGTAATAAATATAGGAAATATACACTAATTCAAATTCATTTATGTGAAACGAAGAGGAAGCTTATCATGCTGTATTGGAGAAAACATTAATAAAGAAAACGACAGTGAGTAATATTTTTATAATCAAATGTATCTTCAAGTTGACCTTTGAAATATACCATACACCAACTTATTCGTGTTTTATACCATGCACCAACTTATTCTTGTTTTATTCCATACACCAACTTATTCGTGTTTTATTCCATACACCAACTTATTCGTGTTTTATTCCATACACCAACTTATTCGTGTTTTATTCCATACACCAACTTATTCGTGTTTTATTCCATACACCAGCTTTAAAAATATTTTTCTAGTTTGTTGATTAAAAAACTCATTTCTGAACGTAAGTTGTTATTTGAATGATAGCTACCAAAGCTACTCTTTACAACGGCTATACATACACGAACTAAACACAGACCACGAACAAATACAGAATACTCGATTGAAAAACAAAATACACAGCAAGTACAAATACAATAAACACGATTAACAACACACAGTAAGTACAAATTACACATACAATATACACGATCGACACCACAGACAGTACAAATTACAAGTACAATTTCCATGATCGACACCAATCAAACACTCAGCAAATTCGGATTACAAATACAATGTACACGATCGACACTAAACAAACACACAACAGGTACAAATACAATTAAGACGATACAAACATGCTGCAAGTGCAAATAAAATATACATGATCCAGTATAGAAATCGACACCACACAAAATACAATTTAAAAGTAAATACAATGCGAATGACTACAAAATACAGATCGGCACCACACAAACACACGTTAAGTACAAATGTAATATACACGATTGACACCACACAAATACACAAAATACAACTACAATATACATAATCGACACCATAAATACAAACAGCAAATACAAATAACAAACACAATATATTCCATTGACACAACACTAACATACAGCAAGAACTAATCCCAAATGCTATACACGATTTACACCACAAAAACACACATTAAGGACAAATAAATTATACAAGATAGATACCATACAAACACATAACAACTACAAATACTATATACGGGATAGACACAAAATCACAGAATGTTCAAATGCATGATTTTTAACAAAATTTTGACATACTGTTCAGAAAATAACAACCACACTAATAACATATGAAACTAAACTACAGAACATCTAAAGACCAATTTAAAGATTAATGTATAACCATGTAAAGACTATTCAATACAATTAATCATGAAATAATTATGTACTATTTTTCAGTAATGGAATTAGGAGATAGAGATCATATTCTACAATTGTTGCTTAAATTGCAATGGAATGAAAGCTGCCTTCTTCCCCAGCATCTAAATGACTGTCTTCTTGAAAACTTTATGAAAGAAGATATACTTTATGCGGAGGAAAGTGACGTGTTACCTTCTCTATTCCGCTATATGTCATACATATATCCTGTATTATTGGTCATAGGAACATCTGGAAATGTACTAGCTTTCCTTGTGATCATGTTAGGGCACTTGAAAAAACCAACATTTAAGTACCTTGCAGCCCTAGCCATTGTGGACCTGTGTGTTTTATACCTAGGACTGGTACCACAGTGGATGACAGAGGTGTTTCATGTCGACATCAGTGTATACTCTCCATGGCTTTGTAAGTTCCTGGTTTATTTGTCCTACATCTCCAGTGATTTCTCTGCATGGTTGATCGTCATTGTAACTGCTGAACGATTTGTTGCTGTATGTAAGCCCATGCAAGTTTCAATGATTTGTAAGGTAAGAATCTACTGAATCAGGGTTTTACCATGGCAAGTTTATGTGATTTCTAAGGTAAGAATCTACTGAATCAGGGTTTTACCATGGCAAGTTTCTGTGATTTCTAAGGTAAGAATCTACTGAATCAGGGTTTTACCATGGCAAGTTTATGTGATTTCTAAGGTAAGAATCTATTGAATCAGGGTTTTACCATGGCAAGTTTCTGTGATTTGTAAGGTAAGAATTTACAAATTTGCCATGACAGAGACTTATTGAAGCTTCGAACAATTTAAGAGCTTCTTTGTTTGGTCTGAATTCAACATATAGTGCCATACCAATAACTGCCTCATTTGTTTATAAATTGCAGATAATGATACTGCTGATATATCCTGATGATACTTCGTTTGAACATCATCTATATATAGAATCAAGCATTCGTATAGAAAGTGTTTTTTATGGCTCATCAATTCTTAGTAGATGTAATGTAAAAAGAAGATCGAATTAGCTTTTTGTGGTTTTTAGAAGTAAGTACTGTTCAAACAGTCTAAAAATGTTATATATATTTGTAAAGATTATGTGAAGAAATTATTGCTAAAGTGAACAGTTACGACAGTAGCGACTTGGAATAAAACGTATTTGAGAAAAAAGGAAAATTACTAATCCATTTTGTAAATATCGAGTTATTATTATTTCAGGTGAAAAGAACATGGCCGTACATAGCATGTGGTATTGTAGTGTTATGTTTGATCAATGGTCACTTATTTTGGACCGTGTCAGTGTACATACATGATGGAAGGAAGGAATGTAGTGCTGTTCAGCAGTTTGCTCCTTTTATACACGACATTTGGCCTTGGATTGATGCAAGCCTGTACACGTTCATACCATCATCCATTATTGTGGTTCTAGACATTTTGATGATTCGCTCCTTCGTTAAGGAAAAGAACATAATTGGAAGATATACATCCGCCAAGTTACGAAGAAACGGTCAAAGTAACAGATTATTGATAATGCTTTTTGCAGTATCGATCTTATTTGTTTTATTGACTCTCCCCCTACCAGCTTTATTGATAGCTGCACATTTTGACAAACATACAGAGGGACAAAGGTTTGGACATTCCTCAGATTTCTTGCTTGCAAATCGAATCGTGGAGCTTCTTATGTACCTTCATCATTCTGTTAACTTCTTCCTTTACTGTGCCACTGGGAAAAAGTTTAGATCATCGGTTAAACGTGTATTCGGTAAACTTTGTTGTTGTACACGAAACCATCACCACCACCATCAAACTAATATTCAAAAACAGATTCATATTGAAGAGGATTGACCCTATTATTTCTCTTGATCTAAGGCCACGACAAGTTTTTTCTTCGTTAAGTGTCAGCGGGCGTGTAGGTTTTAAGGGTACTGTCTCCAAAAAAAAAAGTCATTTTCCATATTTTTTCCACCTTAATTCGCTATTTCAAGACAGAAATTAAGTCACAACAGATAACATTCGATGTTTGGTCTTACCAATGTTAGGTAAAGGTTAGGTAACCTGAACATTACATAAAAACGACACAAAAGCATCATATTGTTCCACTTCCTTCGCTTCTCAACCATGAGATCCTGTCTGACGTTCTCCTCAGACATTCCTATACAAATGTATCTCTGTCGTTTGTTTTTAATAGATAGTTAGATACGTTTTAATTGCTTGACCTGATTCTTGGCCTAACTGTTATTCAAATGTAATCGTAGTAAATATATTCCTCAACTGAAGAAGCAGGAATCAGTTTTGTCCAGAGTAAGCGGATAAATATTTTGTGTAGGTTGGTTTTCAGAAGCGTAATGTAATGTCTAGTTTGGCAAAAGATTTCTTACGTATTTCGTTAAGGTCTCAGAACTAATTTTTCCTTAATAACAACTTTTACAATATTTTCATTTCCATATATTCAAAGCTTATGTTAAACCTGATATACAATCAAATATAATTTGTGGTCTCATGATTATACCAAGAAATTAAGCCGTTTTAACTTTAACATTGGACCCTATCGAAAAAGTAAGAAAATCCCTTTTTAGGGGTGATAGAATGTAACTGTTATAGTATCTTTCCCAAAAACCATATTAGTTTGATAATCTGAACAATATTCTGAATAGAGAAAATAGGATACAAAGGCAAAAAATTACCAACAATTCTGACCTGAGGGATACTCTACCTTAAAGTGTTTCCAAAGGGATTTCGTAAGGGAATTGAACTTTTTCTATATTGTTTTGATACTGTAAAGTGAAATGGCATACCGAAGATTTATAGATCAATTATTCAAAAAAAAAAAATGTTTGATAACGTAGTCTTTTACTGTTATATGTACTCGTTATACATTTGAACCTTATATAAATTTGTACTTTTGGATAATGAATAAATGTTATTGAAACATTGGTTTCTTTTTTTCTCTAAGACTAATGTAAGTTAAAGCGTCAATGACTTACTTATTGATTTATCTCGATAGGTTTTGAACATGTCAGTGATATATTATTTGTGGAAGACCAAGAGACAACTGAAAGTGTTACACAATATTCGTTAATTTTCGATAATGAAAAATACACGTGGTATTTCAATTATGCAAGAATATAGATTCGTCGAATGATTCATCTGTTTGTATGAATTTGAGAACGTCCTTCAAAATGACCTTTCTTAAATGATCACTTCGGATGCCAAAACACATACACCAAACAAAGAAACCTCACGAATGGTCTCTTGCAGATATTAAGACAAAATATTCTCACATTTTTCCCCACTGGTAAATTATTCTTTACGATTACTGAATAACATTTTCAAAAAAAAAAGAAAATCAAATCACTGTAAATCAAAAGAGAAAAGAAACACTAACACCCACACCGATAAGTTTTCGTTCATCTATATTTTTTCCCTGAGATATGTTCATCCACCTTCTGATTCTCTTTCCTTTAATAATTAGCATGCTCTTTTTCTTTTACCATCTAAACATTTCCGCGTGTATTTGTAAAATTGGGGAAGTAAAAATGATTCATATCTCTGATTATATTATCAGAATGACGCATCTAGAAATATAAGAGGTCGACTATATACAGGTTAGAAATAAGACCACATGTACTATTAAAAGAGAATGATCCGCGATTCGATATCCATGTGAATAAGTTTTTTTTCTAAGTGGACACTGTCGTCATTAGAGAAAGGAAAAACGAAAGCTGACCAAGTCCATTGCAATACTGAAATTGTACATGCCCATACTACATCTATATGAAACAAATAATTCAAATCATATTCCTGTAGTTGAAAGATTATGTAATGTATATATTTATATATAGTTTCACTTATTCTTTCTTAAAGTGCGACCACCATGGCATCATTTATACGGAAGTGTTCCAAATCTATACCTTTCATGAAGAAAATTCCAAACCAATTTTTCCTGCACCAGAAAATCAGCTGTAAATCAGTGAAAATAAAGACATAACTAGAATCCAAAATTATAATCAATAGCATACAAATTCTTGAAACATACTTGAGATGAAAAAAGACTAAAGAAACGTATATTTACATCTACTAAATCGTCTCTCTTTGAATATTAAAAAAATCTTATCGAATAATTGAAATTGTTGCGTGCTTAGATTTGCATTGTATTGAGTCCTCTCGGTTCCAAACCGCATGTCAATACTCAAAATATCAAGGAGTCAGATAACAGTTCAATCATTTTGATACATCAAATAGTAGTCATGGTACAAGGGAACAAATGTAAATGTATGAATGAATATATGTAGAATGAATATATGAATAAATATATGTGACTAATAATATGAAGAAATGTGTTGACTTTACGTATATTTCGAGAAATGTAAAGAATCGTCTTTGCCAAAGAGTTGTATGGAATTTGCCTAACACATATGTATATTAAATCTTTGTTGGTCCCCTAGCTTTATACATGCGGATTACATATATGTTTTTGGAATGCAAAAATGCGTATCTAAAGATCGGCCAAACACCCTAGGATAGTATGAGAATATGCACACACATGAATGTGACCAGGTGATCCGTATGACTGTTCTTGTATAACAAATGCCGTATTTGGACGTACTGTGACTCTCTATTGTTCTGGCTATAAGTGACAAATTAATATGCCATTAAGGTCTTATTACCATTCGGCGTGGTGTTACTGTGCCGGACGCTGGAGCTAGAGTGAGTGTGGTGTTCATCTCACAGACGTTTATATACTGCTCTGATTGCTAACAATCGAGTTGGCTTCTCTGTGACGTCACAGTAGAGAGACGCAATGACAGCTGTCGTACGAAGGACCACTCGAGAAATTACTACAGAAATACTGGTTAAGAACGTTCGTCATTAAAAAAGGGAGTCAGGATGGCTTTAATATGCTGAAAAGGTATCTTGAAAAATATGTAATGTGCGATAATTATTCGGAGAAAGTGCTTAAATCTTATAGAGTTGTTCGAACTTAGTTATCAATGATCGAGGCCACGAAAACTTCCCGCAAAGTTAGAATGTTGACAGTGACGGAGTATTTGTAGTCAGAAACTGTGTTATTTAGAACAACAATTATTGAACAACAAGCATGAAAAATGAATATAGATACATTTTTCAAAGTAGATAGAATATACGAGGCTCGATCTCCGAATCTTACGAAGTGGAGATGATTAAATAAAAATATGTGTTTGAAGATCATTACAAATTTGCCAATTTGGATCCCAAAAATATCTAATTGCAAAGAATTTGTATACAAAGCGCCGTTCGTAACAATATTAACTGCATTTTATTGTATGGAAAATGCTTATCATACAACGCACCATCAATGTCAAAGAAAGTCAGTGACGAAGTCAGACGATCTGTGATGACAAATCATCGAATCGATGAAATGTCAAAGTGATTTTCCACTAGAATAAGGAATATCGAGCACCATATTAGATGATAGTAAGACATTAATAACCATATTCGTCAGAGTAAATTGCTTTCTGATGATATTTTGTGAACTGTCCATTCCGTGTTAACATTACCTAATCAGCAATTTATCCTATATTAAGTTATCCTATTTTCATCTTAGGTTAAGTTATTCTATATCTATCCTAGGTCATGTTATTCTATTTTCATGCTAGGTTGACTTATTCTATATTCCTCCTAGGTTAAGTTATTCTATATTCCACCTAGGTTAATAAAATATTCCATATCTATTGGAAAAATAATGAAAGTTGACTTAAGGGGTAACGAGTGGCTGGTAAGCGAGCTAACTCGCACAGTCAGTTACTTCGTTTCAATCCGTGTTTAACTGTTTTCCCGTTAAAGTCAGAGTCAAATTTTACAAATTATCGGAACTCTTTAACAAAGAGATACATAAAAAGGTTGCGGTTTGACTCGCACCAAAACATTTTCGCACTGGAAATATTCGCATTTGACAACCCTTTACTAGTTCAACGCGGGAATGCACACACTACTTTTTAAAATATTGAGGACAAGATCCAAATGACTTGATCGCTAGATAATGGGAATGTTCACTCAAAATTTTACGGTTAAACGAAAAGAATCTCTTTTTTTGATATAGCATAATTTTTATCAGATCTGGTGCTCTGGATCAATGGAAATCGTCAGGACTTTTTCTTTTTTCCCGATTATTTCCTCAAAATTGTATCATTCCCCTTACCTTAAATTTTATTTTACCTGGCTGATTTTTCTCGTCTTAACATATAAATTTTATAACAACAATAGGTTAGAGGACATGCACCCCCCCTCATTTGCTTGGAACCCCCCCCCCCCCCGCCTTGGAAAAAAAATCTAATTACTTTCATTTAGAAAGTCTAAATAATTCTTAATCGGATCAGGTTTTTATTCGAAAATGAGAAGGAAATGACGTGTCGTGTGATTGGCACTGATTGCCTTTACTTCACATGAATATGTTATACAGGAAAGATAACTCTAGCAACTTTTTTATTTGAAACTTTGAAGCTGATCAGGTTTGCCGAACTGTAACATAAAAGTATTGATGGATACCTCAGTGTTTCATGCTTTTTTCTACTTTTTATGTCCCAGTACATGAATATTACATAAGTTGCATCCCCCAAAAAATATTCTGCAACAGTAATTTTTTGAGATTTCTATTATGTGTACAAATTTTGTGCATTGTCTCATGAGACTGTCATCATCTTCAATATCAGTTTCTGATGAAATATTGATGGAAAGGTGTATCAAAATTACTGTCATATGCTTCAAAATCACTCATATTTTCAGTAAATAATAACAAATAACTGAAAAAAATTATTCAGATTTTTATTTTTTTCTGCAATTTATACAAGCAGACACTCGTTACCCCTTAAATGATTTTGTGGTGAGAAAAGTTTCAGAAACTATGTCAAGACTTAAAGATAAATGTGACAGTGGCTTACTTTAAAGGCATCAATGAAATTAGTATTAATTGTAACAAGGAAACAAATCAGATCTCTCCAAAAATTTAAAGGGAAAATTCTAATAAAAGTTAAGGATTTCTTTTTCAAATTTCAGCTTTTTGTGTGTTTTTATAGAGTGTTTCCCTTCTACTCTTGACCCTTCCGATTGCGGGAAAAAATGTAGACTGGCATTGCGTGTCTAGATATAAATATGTAGACAGGTGACCACTAATTCAAAGCGAGGCCGACTTACGCATACTGTATTGGTTATTTTTATCATTCTGGATTTCCGTGCATGATTCTCACTTGCTCCTTTTGTACAAACAACACATATTTCTCGTTGTTTTATTTGTAATATCCTCTTATATATATGAAGAATTTTTTTCGTAACATTGTAGGCCTTCCTGTTTCTTTTAATGTTAATGTTCAATATACATGTATGTGTCTACATCTAAGATTACTGGAATTCATATAGGACGATGGTGAACAGCATACATTCCATTGTATGCTTTATCATTTTGTTTCGTTTGTTAATCAAGACTCAACAAATATGATTGGCAGATTTATTACGTCCACGGGGCTAATAATCATGCTCCTTCCCATCAATATTATATCAACGCTGCGTATGCAGCAGACGAAATATGTATACACACAGAGGCTTATCTGCCCCTTGCGCTATAAATATCACACACTGGAGTGGAAAAAGCCTCTCCAGAATGGCGGTGGTCACCTGTCTCTTCGCGACGCGATAGCAAAGTAAGAGCAGGCAACTCCAGTCTAGAAAAAATGCAAAATTTCGTGACGTCACAATGCTTTTACCTCTGACAAACAAGCTTCGAACCTCGGTCAAACATCGAAATTGCATTGTGACGTCATGGAATTCTCAAATATTTCCCGCGTTCGGAAGGGTAAACTAGGTTGTCTAATAGATGATAGCGTTCCTACATTTATTCGTTGATTGATTATTGCTAAGGTTGTTAATTTAGACTTATATAGTTAAAAAGAAAATAGAGAGTATTTTCTTGGTCCTTTGTGCAGTAGTTATGGAATAAATATTTTGTACAAACGTACCGTAAATCACTCGACCAAATACATGTAGATGACATCAAATTAACTAATTAAGTTAATTTCGCCTTGTAATATTCAAGGCAAAAAATAATATGCTTCATTTCATTTCGCCTTCAACACTAGGACGATTATATCAGAGTTGATTACGCCCTACACGAAATTCGGAGCCGCTCATTTTTGGCAAGAACAGAAATAAACAGTCTATATTGTAGGCGGCGTCATGAAAATTCCTTTTGGATTTATTCAACCTGTTTGACATTAATAATATGGAAGTGTTCCAACTCTTTACCTTCTTGAAGAAAATTTCAAACCACGTGTTTAAGATAATGAATCCTCATCAGTGATTTCCAGCCAAAGAGATTTTCATACGCTGCCTAAATCCATTTCAATAAGTACTATTGACGAAGATTTAGTATCCGAAACACGCGTCTAGTACAATAAAATTGGTACTATATAGAACATACGTTTCAATACTGACAATTGTATCGCCTTCAAATCATTTGCTTTTATTCCGTTTTCAGTATATCAAGCTTCTATGTCAATAATGTCATACCTATGGAAACGTTCGAGAGATTTCGATGGCTTCACGATATGGAACTTTTAAGAGATTTCGAAAGTTTCAACCGTAATATGTTGATCATGTTGCAGTTAAGAAAACTTTGACATATTCATTTTAATCCTTTAAAACATAGTCATTCTTTCTACACTATTAATATGTGAGGACTGTTTTACGTCTTCAAATTCATTAGCATCATTTTAGAGCAGATAACAGCGTGGACCAGACATGCACTTTTCGGGTATTTAACCCTCGTCAGTGATCCTCAATTTAAACAATGTAATATGACCAAAATGTGTGAAATTATGTCCTAAATTAACCAAAAGGTAGCAAAACGGCTGGGATATGATGCTACAGGACCCAGATTTTAGAGATTTGAGGAAATTTTGTAAACAGAAATTTTCAAATGCGTTTGAAGAAACGACCAACCGAAATTGATCGAGCTTGGCTGCATGTGCCCTCGGGGACTCTTGGTTTACCAGCAATGACACTCGCCAAGTGGTACAAATGTTTAACGTCTTCAAATTCATTAGCATCATTTTAGAGCAGATAAATATACAGCATGGAGGAGAGCTTCGTTCTTCAATTTTCACGAATAATAAAGTTTTATGAAATCTTAAGCACCGTGTACAACGCATCATTTGGCGTGCTTACTGCATTGCAAGCGACCCGAGTTGTCTGCTCTTAGGAGACGAAAAGCAGACTAATATTTGTTTTAAGTTACCCGATACCAACAACCTGAGATACGCGTACAAACATGCCTTATAGTAAATTTTACGCTGGAATTCTTTTACCAGCAGACATGGATGTTTCTGCCTGAGTTTCCAATTGACAAAGGCTGAGAGAGGCCGAAAATTTGTTGATACATTAAACGCTTATTGTGATGCATTTTTCTTACACATGAACTGTTTCCCTTATATGCGAGTACATGGAGTTCTTGCTTTGCATTTTCCAATGCGTAAAATTGACCTACGTGCATTCTGACGTTCAAATTAGCATGACATGACAATGGTATGCGCAAACACATGAAACTTTTGTGTATATCGCAATCAATTGTTCACATCCGCACTCGACGATGAAAAACACATAATATTATTAACATGGAATGAAACCGCAATTTTGGCATATTTAAACATTTGGAAATCTATTATTAAACAGAAGAAAAGTATGCGTAGAGTACACAAGTTCAAATACAAAAATCAGGTAAACATTCTTCTTTGAGTTTTCTATCTTTATGTACCTTAATGGACATTTTCCATTTTGACGTACTTCGGACTTCGCACTTTAGAGGTCATATAAAAGAAATGAGGTACGATTAAAAAAGTAAATTCTTAACACACAATGGACGAAATGATACTGGAGAGTTTAAGATGTGTATTTTCACACATGAAAACAAATTAATTCCTCTCAAAAGTATTCTAAGTTCATGGGAATAAAATGAACATTTTGCTTTTGTGACACAGTCCCTTCGATGTGCGAGGTGCGAAGTGCGAGATCTCTTGTCATGAAAAAAGTCTAATAGATACAACTGTGGTAGCCCCCACTTTCAAAAACAATCTTTCTAAAGGAAAACCCCGATTGTTCTTACTGACGAAAATGATAAAATAGTTGATGGACAATTACGTGAGAATAACAGAGATTAATCTGAGTCTACACTTCCAAACAGAAGATTCAGAACTTAAGATCAAGTACAAATTTAAAGATTTTTCGTCATAAAAAAAGTTCTGCATTAAAATTTGTTCTCATTTTTCTTTAACATGGCGAAAAGTTGGAACACTTCTGTATTATAAATTAAAATTTCTCCGTAGAGGTAAAAATACACATGACGAATCTCCAAGTTATCGCCGGTTGCTGACATACGAAGCCGCATCAACTTCTGTAAGGCTGACTTAACTTTATTTCCCCCAAACCTAAAGTTTGCCTGTGAAACAACATATTCCATATATTGAATTAAAGATGTTATTAGCCTTTTATTTTCAAAAAGAAACGGATTAAACTACAATTTGTTTCATTCAAAATCTTGATCGGCCCTTTAAACAGAAAAACAAAATCTTCCCAAATTTTCAAATATTATGTCAAACTAGTTACATAATGCAGATAGAAGCAGAATCAATAGGAACAAAAAGAAATTATTATTAAGTTTGTAGTTTGATGAAAACACATTTGATTACTTTAACATGAAATATTGATCACTGAAATCTTATTTGTCATTCCTTTTACTTTGTTACATTTCTTTAAGGGTGCATATTTCCTCTTCATCTTTCATAATGTACCAAGGGAAATTACGTTAGGATGAAATCTAATTAGGTCATGTATTGTACTTTCCACTAATTCCCAGTTTCAAGTATCGTCAAAAGTAACGTATTACAAGTTCATACCAACAAGTAATCCATAATTCACAGATACCTTACAGGGAATAGAAATTGGTTTTTATTCATACGATCCACTTGAGACTTAAATATTAATTTGTATGTCACAAAATGATAGATTGAATATTTCAATAGAAAACAACGAGTTGCTTTGTATTCATATCATTCCTTACCAATTCCTACATTAGCCAAAGATTTCCGATCAATAGCCTGGGTCTTTTTGCATAAAATAAGCCTACTACATGACATTGTATGAACAGTGTCATATAAAATGTCATACTGATTCTAAAGGGAGGGGGATGTAGTACCCACAGTAAAATCAATGAGTAAGAGTCAAACACATAACCTGAAATCAAATTCCGAAAATCACAATCAAAGGGTTTACAAATTCTTGAATAAATATAAAGTAGAGTAAAGTAAAAGACAAACAGGCGGAGACAATAACACAGCTTCATAGAAACACGAAGGACAAACAGACGGAGACAATAACACAGCGTCATAGGAACACAGAGGATTACTTAGTCTAATAAACATTCTGTAGAGTCTAGTGCAAGTACAGAGTCAGAGAAACTGATTTGAAATAAATTGTTGAGTAAACATAACATACACCGAAATACCCAAATACTCACAAGAAGAAGCACAAAATGGACAGGGCATACCAAAAATACATTGAACACAAACATTCAAACATACGATGTAAATGGAAAGGGAATACCAAATAAACACTGAACACAAACATTCACACATACGATATAAGTGGAAAGGGAACACAAAAAATACACTGAACAATAACATTCACACATACGATGTAAATGAACCATTGCAACATATTGTGCTAGAAATCTGACGTCAGCCCTCATGGCGGTAAAGGAATACATGTACGTTGCAAAATATTGTGAAACTGTTCTGAACAGGAATGATGTATATTTATTTTGGTCTATTAAAATTTCAGGGGATGCGATTGACGAAAAGAAATCTAGAAATTTTCAAGACAATACGATTTCTTCATACGACTTTTCAAATATGTACACCACGCTTCCTCACGACAACATTAATGATCCATTGTCCAAACTCATTAAATGGTGCTGTAATCGAGAGGGAAAAACTTATATTTGTACATCTGAATCAAAGGGTTTCTTTTCCGTTACAGAATACTAATCATACAAATCAAACAAATGTAGCGACCTGTGTAGTGCCTTGTCCTTCCTCTTGGACAACATTTATGTAAGATTTGGTAAGATTTGGTAAGATTTGGTGAGAATTTCTACAAGCAGGTTGTAGGGATCCCTATGGGTTCCAATATGGGAGTATGACCAGGTACCAAGGAAGAGTAAGAATCTCCTGCTTTCATGCAACACCCCTCACTTCAATTCGGTAGGATTGTCACATCCGGTTACTTCCATTTCGGAGGATACAAGTATATTCGGTGGTTGGTGGCTTAAATGGTCTAAGACAGAATGTCATCTACTATTCCGTAGAGGGAGACATCATAATGTATGACGATTTCCCCAAATTGACGGAAGAACTTCCCCAGTGACGAAATAAGTCGGTCACAAACGTATCCCTGACTGAGAAGCTTATCTGAAAGACGCCTATGTCTCAGAACAAAATCTGTATATTTTGTACTTGCTCTAGCATAGCGTTTAACTGAGGTACAAACACGCCATAAGTAGGCGATGAAGGGACGTTACTTCTCAGAAAAATAAAGCTTGTGATATTGAAATTGATTTCATTATTTGCGTGAAAATCAACGGCTGGTGCGGCTAGCCAAACAGGGTATGCTTACTCCTCCCGCACACCTGATCCTACTCTGGCGTAAGCTTGCTAGGGATCCGTCGATGCTCAATTGTGTGCTCGCTCTATTGTGAGTGCTGTTGATATCGGAAGAATCTTCTTTAACTCATTTGTATCACACTCATGTCTTTTGCCGTGTACAGCTCGTATAAAAAGTTCCCCGCGAGTGGTTTGACAGTAAGTGGTTTGAATATTTTCCATTACATGGTCGCCATAGCACTTTCTATATAGACATAACCGCAGACAGTGTATGCATTTTAGATAATTTTATTTTTTGCGCGAACTCGACGGCGGGTGCGGCTAGCCAAACAGGGGATGCTTATTCCTCCCGGGCACCTGATTCCACCTCTGGCTTGCTAGAGGTCCGTCGATGCTCAATTTTGTGCTCTACTGTAAGTGCTGTTGAGATTATCGTCAGGATCTCCTTTAACTCATTGAATCACGTCTGTCTTAGAGTGAGGTGTTCTTGTGACCATCACTGTCGTAGGACAACGTTATGTCCAAATAGGATGCTGAATTATTTGTCTCTGTAGTTTCTTTGACTTCAAGCTCCGATAATTTGCTGGAAGACCTTTCCTCCAATCACCACAAAAATGTTGTCGATCAGGAAGTTTAACATATGAATCATATCTGCTTCAGTGTAAAATGTCTCCTTCTATATTCTGCTCTCTCGTACCCTTAAATTGTATTATGTTCGTTTTGAGTTTTCCCTAAACGAAGCATCCCCATACGTACTTCATCTAAAAATGTTTTCGACGTGTCTAGAAATGTCCAACATTGAAAAAGTTTATTTACCATTTCCGACATAAGGAAGATGGACAAATTGCTATTTCAAAATCTCACTTGAGATTTGAGGACACAATGTAGGAGGAAATTCTATGGTTCACTGCTACTCAAGGAAGTTACAATTTCAAGTGCTAGTTTTTGCGATAACGTTATTATGATTAATGATCTTTATATATTACAACATTTTCCTAACATAAGGAGTAAATATATTTTTTGTGCATTATTTGGTAGAAATGAAACAGATATCACTCCCAAACGTCCCCTTTGCAGAACATATTACCGTGGCAACAGCAGTTATCGTCAACCTACACTGTAAATATTGTCACAGTAGAGGGAGTTTTAGATAAAAGACTTTGAAATTAACATGTAATATGTCAAATAAACGATTAATTTTTACAGTAAATTATATAATCTCTGTAGAAATCAACTTCTAATCAATTGACTTCAAATACTTTTAAGCGATGAATCTCGAAAACTGCCAATAACATGATTAATGAATCAATTAACGCACCAAGATAAGATTTAATGCTTCTATTGTTGGCTTACTATCTGTTCAATCATTTCTCGCTGGTTAAAAGCTTGTTAACTGCTCATCAAGGAAAGCATATATAGGACAATGAAATGTTATTTTGTTTTAGTAATTATTACAGAGAAAGAAAGAAAATGCCGACTTTTCGTGTGGTTACATATGTATAAATATGGTGTAGCTTATTCTAGTAAACCATTCAAAGATGTACATGCACTTTTGAGACGTTATGTTCACATTAATAAATCTAGAAATAAGGAAATGTATGAAAAAAAAATATATATATAATGCTTAAATGTCAGTTTTTTATCCATAGTTCATTACAAAATAATCTGGAAGACAAAGTAAATACTATGCTTTACTATGGTCAGTTAAAAATTTTGTAGCTATTACCAAATGTACACAACTGTATAATGCTTACTATCAATAAGTACCTACTTTATTTATAAGTAAAACATTGAAAAGTTTGTAACATTACATTCATATGTTTATTTAATAATGACTTAATGTATTTTTTTAATATTTAGAATTAATTATGGCTGCATAATTTTCTATGGATTTTTCTTATTTTTATCTCTTCAGAAAAAACTTTTTACTTAATTACTGACAAACTTAATTCGAGAAAATTATCTAGAGGTTACGTTCCAGAATTAACCAGTCTGAGAAATGACAGCTATAGGGCTAATTTTCAGAAATCCATACCTATAACGTGTCTTGTAAAAAGTACATAGTGTAAGGTTGTATACTTACATATATTTGTGATAGGTGGTTTTTATAAAACATATCAAACAACGAAGAATAAGTATTATGAAGCGTGACATTATATGTATGTCTAGTACTCAGTGAAGCAAAAGATATTTTATTAAGTAAAATATCCGAATATTCATTCTTTTATCGTATGTATCAATCGTGTCCCGTTTGAATGGATTAACTATTACTAATATATTTACTGTTAAAAGACAAAGGACACTCACACAAAGAAGGATAACTCTATCGACATTTAAGAAAAGAATAGTTAAACTGACAATTCACTGCATTGTATAATTATAGGAATTTGATAGTGTCCATTATTGACACACGTAAAAGTAACAATTTAAACAGCAAGAATGACGAAAACAAGGTTTTCTGTTACATTTGTACTGCATTTAGCTCCCACAGAAGTGAAGTAAATACAACAATGAGATTTTATCGTTGTTTAAGATATATATCCTTGTTAGAATTGACTGTCTCTTTATCGAATAATCTATGATATATAATGTAAGCATATTAAAGAAGTCATAAGGTGCAACATTTACAGATAATGAAAAATTGCTACAAATTTTCCCCAGAATCATTGAATTACAACCTTTTTGTAAAAATATCTTTCAGATAATCTCTTTTTCCATCTTTCAATGTCACATTATGTCAAACTTTGACTGATCTTTCTTTCAATAAATGAATACATGTAAAAGGAAATGTCCTAAATAATAAAAGGTACAAATCATCATGATCGAGGAAGTCATCTCGTGCGTGGTGTTCGTTGTTTCATGAAGACTTTTGGATACAGTAACGTGACACTTTACTATACAATCCTTATGAGAAATGATTTTATGCCGTCAAGCTAGGGAGGATACAATAAATTTATATTCACTTTTGTTTCATTGTATGGATTTTTGCCCACCATAACTATTAAATGACGTAACCTATGACGGTACATGTTATGATTACGAGCGGAATAACGTCATCAGATCGGTGGCAAGATGTTGTACAAAGAGACAAAAGTGATCCGAATTTACATGAGCAAATATGACATTACCCTCGAAGCAACTTTAGGCCCTAAAAATAAAATTTGGTTTCCCGCGATGTATCTATATATCTGATGTATTCGTACCTATTACATAGTATTAATCTTGATAGCCCGACTAATTCCCGGGCACGTTAGCTTCTGCTAGGTTGTAAGATGTAATAAAAAGATGCAAATTACAAAGAAACTTTTAAGCCAAGGTTTTCGCTTTCACAAACTAGTAAAAACTTTCTGGAAAATTATGTCAGCTTCTTTTGAAATTTTGCCGTCGAAATTATGTTAGAATGATCAAACGCCTTTTATACTGTGGATATGATCCTGTTATCAACAGACGGACACTTAGCTTGGTACTTTGTACTCTGACTGACTGTGACGACGGGACTCCATGACGGGCCCTGTCCAAACTTCTTTAAAGAAGACAGGACCCCGACCACCTGTCCTTTCTTAATATCAGTCGGACTCCTCGGTTGATATCATAGATGAGCTCGCTACAGCTGGCAGGACTGTATTTTATACTCCTTCTTTTTTATATCCGTTTACATATCTATCTGAGTTTCTTGGGAACCTGCGTCATGCTGCTTGTTCGTATAGTCATCTAAAAGTGAAGAGGTCATTTTAAACCGCATTGTGGCTCTTCAAGACTTCTGGATAATCAGGAAATTGGTCGCACGTAATCCGGATAACCACTACCTCTGTTACTGGCGTGGCAGATGGCCGTCCTTAGCCGTCACCGATTGCCAATTGATCTTCTTGGTTTATGTGTAGTCTTTTGTGATGTTTCTATGATGTGATTTTATGTTCTTTGCCCCCTTTGTGTCTCTCTCTGTGCGTGTCTGCTCTGTGTTTTTCCGTTGGGTGTTTTGGAATTTTGCTGTGAGTGCTGCAACCTAGTGTTGTTGGAGATTCACTACTTCCTTAAATAGAAGTAAGTACCCTTGCTGTAGTTGAAAATGATACACCATGTCTGATCATGGTTAGTCTGGAACCCATAAGCTTTATAGGTCATAAGAAGAAAAGGAAAAGATCTACAGCATGGTCATCCTGCACTGTCCAAGCGGAACAAACCCACAAGAAAGCGAAACATAAATGACATCAGACAAAACTACATCCAACCACAGGAAACAACAATATGTACCAGAACATCATATAAAACAGTCGAAACATACTTTCACAAACATCAAACATAAATGACAACACATGAATAGGAGGAGACCAATGTACATCCGGTGTCGACTTTAGATCGCCATCTACTAAAGGCAAATGGTGTAGTTATCCGGATTACGTGCACACAAGTCTCCCACTTATCCGGATACACATCTGAGCTTTAGACACATAATTGCTGTATGATCATAACTTATCTTACTGTAAGGTTACATCACAAACAAGACAGATAATCGCAGCTACCTCAGGTAACACATATTCAATGTACATGTACATATATATCAAAAGAACTCTATGGCATGCGTATAACAGTCCGTGTTCTACTGGCAGAGACCACCTCATTCAATACGTCATTACGACATGCATACATGAGAATAAGGTTTTTATACGAGAATTCACATAAACACATACAATGAGAATGTAACTTTATTTAAGAAGTAAAACGCAGAAGAAGTAAACTGTGAAAGAACAGAAAACCATCCCTTTGATGATAAAATCTTAATGTAGAAACTTCTCATTATGGAAAACGCGAGGCTTTTCATATAGAGTGATGCATTTGAAAACAAAAAATCATAAATTGAATTGAGTATAACGCTGATGAATTTTATGTCAGAACAGTATGTAATGACTAAGTGAACATAATGTTTTATTTTGAAATAATTCAACAGTTTTCTGAATCTTGATATGCGTTTTATTTGCCTTGAATATCATAATCTTAGAAAAGTTTAAATCTAAACATTTTTGAACTCAGATAGGCCGATTCATTTAATCTTTTTCATTATGGTCTTTAATGAGATATTTTATATCAAAATAACTCAGTTTCTATCACAGCTTACTTCAATAATATTTTATAAGGATTGCAACAATTCAAAATATTCGCCGAGTAGCGTTTAGACTTAGTAGAATCTCCTTCATTCACTGTCATAAGTACTGCTTTTTTTTGTAGTTGTACTTTAACGAAAAAAAAAAACTATCACTATTATCAAAATACACTGAAATGTTACATTCTAATGATTTACGTATAGGATAAAGACCGAGTTGAGGTCTTTATGAAGGTTAGATGCCCAAGGAGAGAACAGGGTGGTGTTTAAGAGCGCATTGGAATGTATGTGTAAAATTTGTGCAGAACGAACGCTTGTGGTGTCAATATATCAAAATTTCGACTCAATTATAAATGTTTGATATTGTCTGGTCAATTTCAATCATAATTCATGTGTATCACACAACAAAGACTACATGGAATTAAAAGAAAAGGGGGGAGGGGTGTTCTTCAACCCCCTTCCCGCCATTTTCATTCCTCTAATTAATATGGAAAGTAATGTATTTTGTCGCCGTAATGATTCTATTTTTCTTGCTAACTATTCAAACATCGAATTTTGTTGAAAATCAATTACAAAATAAGGCTGTAAACTCCGTTAAACGAATATATTGGGCATATCTTTAAGATAATGGACTCGTGCAGTTAAGGGGGTAGGGGTTATGTTTTGTGAATTACGAGCTGCTATTTGATTAGATGCATTATCTTATGAGCTGTGAGTCTTGTATATATGTTTTAAAGATAAAACAAACCAAAATTTATGAAAAAAAATTAAACACTTTTTTTTCTCAATTTTTAATTGCATTTTTCTATGTTTTCTAACTTTTACTTACAGAGACCTGAATCGAGCTCATATAATTTTCAAATATAAACAAAAAGTATTGATAATGATAAATCTAGTGATTAGAAAGTTAAATGAAGATCATGTGTTATAGTTGATGCAAATTTGTGTTTCTAAAAACGAATAAATGGGGAAAATTAAAAGCAAGGAAAATGGTGTATTTCGCCAGCTTTTACACAATAGGGTTACCTCCGATAGCACCGTATTTCATGGAGACGGATGAACATATTTTGTTGAAACTTGGAACATGACAAAGGTAGGTATTGATGTATATAATAACATTGTGAATTTGATTCAGATGTGAAAAGGTGAGCATCTTAAGGTCACATGGCTGTATAAGCCAATCAAATTTGTAACACACCTCAGGTCACGAAAATTGACGTCAGAGCTACCACGTGTTTACTATGAAATGTTGACAATGACAAGCATTATAAACTTGAATTTGATATAAGTATAATCTTTGAGGATAGACGAAGACATTTCTGAAAATAATAAATATGTGAAATCATTCTTTTGTCAAATTTGATGCGATTCTGACCATAGGGGTCCTAAGAGGTAATCATGCACGCATGTACGTAAACAGAGGGTTGTGTACTTTATGTGTAATTATTTTTCGATTTATAAACACAAGGTATAGTTTTTTTGTACTTAGAATAAAGAGTTACGATCAGACTTCAAGACTAGCTAGGTGAAAGTGTCCACAATTTTTTTATAAGAAAGAAATGTCACTTATAATTTGGTTGAAAACTGCATAAAATCTTATACAGCTGTCACACCTTAAAGACCGAGGCCGAAGTCCGAGGTCTTTAAACACCACCCTGTTCTCTCCGAGGGCATCTAACCTTCATACAGACCTCAACGAGGTCTTTATCCGACTTACAAACCGCAGATTTTCTTAAATTTTCATAAAAATATAAATCAATGTATTTAATACACCCCTGCTTTTCAAAATGAAATTGACCTTGCAAATTATCGGGTGGAAATATGCGGCGGTAACGATTATTAGGCCATAGTAGTAAAATAGTTTGTTATACATCCCGATGATTTTCTGAAAGGTACCCTGTATTCGGTCAGAAAAGAAAATAAGTTCTATTTCCATAAACTTTTTTAAATAGGTGATTAAATTATAATAATTGCAAATAGAGATAAGGAAAGATTTCCTAATCAAGTATAATTCCTTTATTTTGTCCATTAAGTTATTCGATATACATTTATTTATAGAGCATTTAGAATTACTGGTCGTTAAGAATCGCTATATGAATCTAGATTTATTTGAAATGGCATTTTGAGTCTTTCGGGAAAATTTTGAGAAGAATCTATTCTTCTTCTTTTAACATTTCTCATAAAAGGATGTCTTTCGTAGACTTGTAACACAATATTTTTTATACTATGGCCGAGTACTCATTATAATAAAAACAATTCACACCTGCGACTGAAATAATTTTCTTTTCTCCGCCCCTCATTGTTTTTTATTGACCTCCACACTTCACCATGTTCACTGAACGTTCATAAAACCTTGTATATTTAGAATCGTCCGCGGTCTTTATGAAATAAAATGACCGATGAATAACAAAAGAATCACATTTGAAGGTTTGTAAATACTGTTAAATGCAAACAATTACATGTAAATATGAAACACGTATCTTTGTCGGAGTAGCATAGTAAATTTGATGTTCCCAGACTACCTTCATACAGCATTAACATATCGCAGCTCATCCGGCACACTGATGTACTGATATTTTGGATTTTCATAGTAGAAATTAACAAGAAACTTTTAGGTCAAGGTTTCCGCTTTAATAAACTAGTTAAGAAATTTTACAAAAGTTACAAATTCAGCTTCTTTTAAGATTCAGAACTTGGTTTCACCAAATTATCATATTGCAATGAATAATGAGTGATACAAATAAAGATTCTAACATGACTTGAGATTTTCTCCCTAGTATATGTACTATAGAACTCGTCTGGTGTAAAATTTCCAACAAACGTTGAGTTCGCTAAGTTCCACCCATGCACTGCTATAGAGTTCGTCCTGAACAATATTTTTTAATTGCATGAACCAATCACATTATCACCTCTTCGCTTCCCCGCTCGATGATAATTTCATTGGTTCATTTTGACTCGGAGAATTACAAACCACGGCTACCTTATTTCTTAAATAATGTAGAAATTCAACAAGTTAAAAAACAAATTAAATGTCACATTGAATTCTATTTTTATTTATTATCATTTTTCTTAAACTTATGTTTTTTAAATCAGTTATTTTATTGTGGAAGAAAGTAGAGAATATATTTTACTGAGGAAGAAAATTACATATATTTGATCTATATTTAACAGTAGTCTTTTTTTGATTCTCAAAATAAGACTGATATGAAGCCTCGAATGGGATAAAAATAGTAGATGTAAGTCATAAATGGAATAATATCATTTCTCTTACTTTTTCAATATGAAAATAAGTTCAAAATTTCTTTGAAGTCCATTTTTATGTATCGAGGGCGTGGATTGTTTGCTTAGTGCACAGTACGTCTGCGCTTTTTCTGTCATCAAAATTTGATCAATTATTCCTAGACCAGAATGTATCTTTCTCAATGTATAACTTGTCATTGTGTTGATTTTTGAAGCACCTATATGTGAATTTTTCCCTGAATATATTCTTTATTTTGATTTCTTCTATTTCAGCACCATTTTCGATGAGGTATTATTTATAATACATTTTAAATACATATAGAGTACAGAAACTCTAAACAAGAAACATAAACTCAAATATTTCTAATTTCAATCTGCTAGATTGATTACGTCGCCATCAGTACATAGCTCTTTCCTCAGTTTCTCTCTAGCATGATTTAAGGCATAAAAGTCATATTTAGAATTTCATATTTCAGAATTTCGTTCTGAACTTATTCCCTATTCGTTTTTACTTTGTTTAGGCCTAAACACAATAATTGATAACATTAATTCTGAAATGCGCAAATATTAAATGACGGAGACATAGCTGATAATTTGCATGATCTTTTCATTCTTTGTTAATACCCACATATCTCATCAGAGATGTATCCTGATTTTTACAGTATAAAAGATCTACCATTGAGTTCAAATGTTTTTTTTTTTCAACACCCTTAATTGATTTGTATGTTACGAGTGTTGCTACTGAGAATGAGATGCAGTCAATATATATTAACCTCTTTAGAAGAAATAATGATGAATGACAAAGTGAGACCATTATATATTAAAAAGGCATTTTATTCAGGATTTGATATTTGTAAGTTTATTTTTTTAAGATAACGAATGTTAAAGCATTTGCGCAGACAAATACACCTACTGACATACAAAGAATGTTTGTTCCGGGAAATAAAAAGAAATTGAAAAGTTACCTTCTCGGATAGAATTTCAAAATAATTTAAATGCACCAGACACGTTTATAAATCCCAGTCAGTGGTACCTCAAGCCAAAGTGATTTCAGACACAGTAAAATTTATTGGAACATCGCCCTCTAGTTTCAGTTTTTCAATTTTGTGTATTTGCTTTGCAAAGAATTCCCCGAAGTGTCACTTCAGTAGAAAAGTGAAATATGATCTTTGACAAAAAAAAAAAAAGCTTGTAAGAAAATGTTTACAAGTAAATTAATTCATTCAGTGAATTCTTCGATTCTAATAATTCATTCAATTAGAACGATAATATTGCATTCATTTATTAAGAAGAAATCAACCATTATCCATTGATAATAAAATGTACATTGTACTACATCTGCACTCAAAACAGGTTATCAGCTGGATCTCATTGAATATTTGAATTTTAACAACAATTCTCAGAAACAATGATTGATCAGACATGGTTCGTTCAGATACATAATAATTCAGATGATGGAAGGCGTACACAAACTTGACAAAATGGTAGTCATTCACTCTTGATCCATCATCTAGTAGAATAATTTCGAAATGATAAATCTTTGAACAATTGTATCGACTTCTTTCTAATACTTTATTCATGTGATGAGGTCAGAGTTATTAGGTATTTTGTTTCATGTCCTTTTGAGGTAACCCTTTTGAGTGAACTCTTAACAGAAAAAAAAAAAAATAAAAACAGAAGTTTTGTACCTTACACAAATCCAAAAGAATGACCCTTTTAGCAGTGCCATCTACATTTCATCCCTCATTTGCACTAAACTCTGGAGATTGTTCAAAAAATAATGATGTCTTTAGTGTTTCTATAGAGCTTTTCTCGTTTGAAAATTCTGTTTCATCTTTTTTCAAGAATGTGAAAGCCTTTCGATTTTGATTTTTGACGTCTAATTTTGTTCGACTCTTATTTACAGGTCTATTCTAATCGAAGTTCTTCAATATCATACAAATGTTATCCTTATTAATATATGGACGGACGTAATGAAAAAATAAGCGGGTGAGCCTCCTCTCTTGATATTTACAATATTGTCATGCCATGTGTTTGTGTGCATCTTTCCTATATGGAGCATAGGAGGGGATCTCCAACAAACCCCAAAACACCCAATGCAAAAACACATAGCAGACAAGCACAGAAAGAGACGCAAAAGGGACAAGGAACATCAACACACCAAAGGACTACACATAGACAAACGAGACCAATGGGCAACCGGTGCCGAATATGGAAGGCCATCTGCCGCGAAAATAGCATGAGGGGACAGTGCCTTTAACAAATTAACGGGATATACAACAAAATAGCCTATATTGCATTACTTTGGCCTACGTTGTGCGGTGCAAAGTCGAAAATGATAATATAGTTCAAAACAAAACATCAGTAGACGCCGTACAATCGCATCTTTCAGAAAACTAACACACTCTCTATCTTTTAAAATGAATTTTCAGATGATAAAGAATGTATAAAACAATGAAAAAGCGTTATTCCGAGAAATGAAGACAGAAGAGTACATTAAGTGATATGGACTAGTCAAATGTCAACGAATGCAAATTCTCTAAAAATATTTAAACATCAAGTACGTTTATATTTGTCTTATCCAGATTAGGAGTTTACATTATTAAATGAATGACATTTAGAGAAATAATGGCTTAATTCGCGTATTCTGTTGATATCACAACATTATCAGTTGATATCACAACATACAACATATTTACACAAGTCATGTATAAAATATCATATGATTCCAAGATAATGATTTGAAATGTGTGAAATTCATTTGTCCAAATTATGACAATTAGGGAAATGAATAAGAAGTCAAAACATTGAATTAAAAATGTTCTAGCGAGTTTGATACAAATATTTCTTTAATTCCCAGAACGTCTAAAATCTCTAGTTGTTTTTATTGAACATGCTGAAATGAACAGCAGAAGAAAAATCAGTGAAAAGTTTCATGGTTAGTCTTTATTTTCTTTAAATGAAATAAGAGGTATTTGTCATGTTGATTACACTTGGCCTTGGATACACTATCGAACAGTACCGTGATCTTCAAAACCTCGACCAGTCGAAAGTTAAACGCCGAGATGACGAAATTTTGAAAGGTAAATGCAAAAGTTTCGCTAACTATTCGTCAGCTTTTTATTGAAAGCTACTGAGATGACGAAAATTGAAAGCTTCCAAAACGCTTTCGAAAAGTAGATGGCGAAAATTTCGTTATTTAACGACAGCTTTCAAATTTTCGTCATCTCGGAGTCTTCAAAATATCTAAGAGAAATCGCTGACGAAATTTTTAGGCTATCGCTGACGAAAATTTTGAAAGCTATCGTTGACGAACTTTTTATAAGCTTTTTGAACGTTCGGACGCCATTTTTTTTTTTGCAATAGCTGCTGTACGCCTCGGACGAATTCCTCTGCACAGTTTGGAGGATAAAAGAAGCCACCTCATTATTGGTGTGGGAATTTAAAATTCATCTTTCAAAGCTTCCGACAGTCACAGGGCTGTAGAAAAGGAATTTATATTTCTCAATAAATATTTTGCGAATTCTTGTGTTCTTGGGCCCTTGCGTCATGCTGTTTGTGTATCTTACGGTGAGGAGGTTATCTTACACCACAACTGTGTGTTCTTCGAGACCCCTCGTTAATCGGAAAAGTATGAGGTTATGCGCACGTAATCCAGGTAAACACACTTTCTGCTACTTGCGTGGCAGATGGCCGTCCTAAGTTGGCACCGGTTTCCCATATGTCTCGTTGGTGTATGTGTGGTCTTTTGTGTTTCATGTTTCTATTATATGAGTTGGTGTTCCATGTCCCTTTGGTGTCTCTTTCTGTTAATGTTTGCTCTATGTTTTTGCATTGGTCGTTTTGGAGTAATGCTGTAGTTGATGCAACCGAGTGTTGTAGGAGTTCCCCTCCTTTCATCTCTAGATGAAGTTTAGGATATTTCTCAAAGTTTGAGAAACATCCGTTGGCAGTGCTACAAATGAAATATTTAATGTTAAGGTACCTTGTAACAATCCAATTTCATCTTATAGTCTAACAATCAAAAAAGGTAAGTAAGGAATCTTTTCCCATCAACCAAATAACAAAATCGAAGACTAGGTATAGTCACGTCTTAGAAATCATTTTTTACATGAAACTACAGCTACATGTAAGATGAAATTAATGTGAGTTGGATATTGAATATTTTCCCTGACATGGTCGCCATAAAACTTTCTATATAGATATAACCTCAGACAGTGCAATGCATGTATTTTATATATTGTTTTTATTTTCGTGCATGAACATCGACGGCGGATGCGGCTAGCCAACGGGGGGAACTTACTCCTCCCGGGCACCTGATCCCACCACTAGCTTGATAGGGATCCGTCGATGCTCCATTTGGTGCTGTATTGTGAGTGCTGTTGCGATTATCGTCAGGATCTTCCTTAACTCATTTGTGTCACACTTATGCCTTTTGCCGTGTGAAGCTCGTAAAAAAGTTCCCCGCGAGGGGTTTGACAGTAAGTGTTTTGAATATTTTCACTGACATGGTCGCCATATCACTTTCTATATAGATATAACCTCAGACAATGCAATGTATGTATTTTATATATTGTTTTCATTTTCGTGCATGAACATCGACGGCGGATGCGGCTAGCCAACAGGGGATTCTTACTCCTCCCGGGCACCTGGTCCCACCTCTTGTTTGCTAGGGGTCCGTCGATGCTCAATTTTGTGCTCTATTATGAGTGCTATTGAGATTATTGACAGGATCTTCTTTATCTCATTGGAGAGGTTGCCATACCTATTGTCTTCTCTAATGATTCCTGTATTAAATGAGTCCATATGCACGGTAAACCCTTTGTAAAGGATCAACATTAGAATAGGCAACAATAACACGACAAATACTAAAATATCAACAAAAATTAAGGAAATGTATGATGAAAATAAAAGAAATGCATATGAACTTGAAGATTTGGAAGCGTCAAAAGACAGAGAATGAAAGTTTCCCTTTTAAAAATCAACAACTTGCTGGGACAAGGAATTAACAGAGAATAAAAACGGTTGATTAAAGTTTAAATAATTTATCAATTTCATGTTAAAACTTAATTGAAAATTCTGATTATGAATTCTTATCAAAATTTAAAAGCGAACAACTGAACTTTTCTTTTGTGCATAAGTATCCAAATCTAGATCCTACAGGAAATTTGGAGCCGCGCACTTGTACAAATTTAAATTCAAAACATTGAAAAGGGCGCTACTGAAATGAATTTTGGTTGCTCCGCTGGAAGCATCACTGATGAGAATTTAATATTCGAAAAACGAGTCTGGTGCAGGAAACATTGGTTTGGAATTTTCTTTATGAAGGTATGGAGTTGGAACACTTCCGTATTATCAATATACTGAACTTTTAACATCTCTTCTGCAAAAATTAATTATGTGTGTGATCAATAGTTTGACCACACCATCTGCTACTGACGTTGCAGATGGCCGTCCTTAGTCGGCACCGTTTACCCATTGGTCTCGTTGGTTTATGTGTAGTCATTTGTGTTTTTCTGTGATTTGACGTTCCTTGTACTACTGCGTCTCTTTCTGAGCGTGTCTTCTTTGTGTTTTACAGTGGGTGTTTTGGGAGGTTGCTGTTGGTGCTGCAACTAGGTGTTGTTGGAGATCCCCTCCTTTCTTTTGGAATGGCTACAATGTGAGTCCTTGATAAGACAAGAAATTGACAGAATTGTTGCATCTGGTTGCGATGTTCACACAAAAGTCTTTCATCATTTGAACACTTTTTAAAACTTTAATAATCTTTCGGTCATATACAAGAGGTTTACATTCATTAGGAAAATATATCGTTTCTTAATGACAAGAGCTTTACATCTATTCGGAAAAGATATCGATTCTTAATTGAACGCAATTTCAAACATCGAAGAGGAAACGACATTGCATGATTACTTTTTTCAAACTTCCCTTCGGTGTCATAGAAGTACTCGGGCCTTTAGCAAATGCGCCTTTTTAATCATAACCGCCGTATAAAAACAACCTTTCATCCATTTTCTCCAAAACAAGGAACATACTAGTATCTTTATTTGAAGTCGTGTAGTGTAATATTTTAACAATGCACAGCAATTTTCTATGTGGATAAAATCGTTCAGATATGCTCGGTTAGATATCCTGACAATTTTGTTTCAACATGACACTTCTTTTATAAAGAATCATAATACTGTCCCTTTTTCTCCTTGTGGAAAGTTTTTTAAGTAACTGGGTTCTTCATAGTTCTAAAACAAATAAAAAACACGAAGAAGAGAAATGAACAGGTTTATTTTATTTAGCGGTTTTTTAATTGTATTCGAAAAACAATTATAAATCAAAAAGTTTCACTTTCAAACAAGAACATTTCCCCATATTATAATGTTATGAAATATTAAAAAATTCCAATGTCTTTTCTCATAACGTTTTCACAAGTATTAAGATACGCAAGATTGATTTGATTTAATGATTGGTCTGTTATAAAACGCCCCCTTCAATTTAACATTTTTTCTTGTTGTTATAAAAATACTTATGAAAAGACTTCCTTTTCTATCAAATCTTAGTACTTGAGCTCAAATCTAAATATCAGTTATCCATAAATTTCACCAATTTTATCTAAAACGAGTGCATTTTTCCTATTTCTTTCTGATTGGTCTAGCTGACACTCCAATATATTATTCATATTTATGCAACACATTATTTAGATGAATAAAAGATGTAAATACAGAAACTATTTTAACAAAGAATAATGTTTTTTGATTTATAATGACAAGGCTATTTGCTCATGAAGTCCTCTGTTCTAAATGATAAATGCGTCTGCCCTAGCTAGAATTAGACCAAGGTCGACATATGTCATTTATCATGAATGATTAAGGCATTTTTGTTTCATTTGAGTCCCATTTCCCTTACCTTACCGGCTCTCCTTTTTCTTTGTAAAATATTTAACTCTCTTTATTTGACTTTTACAAATATACCGACTCTGATGCCAAGGTAAAGGGGGTGGGGAAGGGGGGATGCGCGTTATGGCAGGGTCTATATATAGATTGCAATACAATATACTATAATTCCTCTACTTGTGTTTTTCCTATATAAAAAGATACTCATTCAAACTAGCTTTAATTCGCCTGATGAGACTATTTCCTTGCAAAGAGTGCGTTAATTGGTAAGACTATTTCCCTAGGGAAATAGCCTCGAAATGGGGCGGAGCGCGTGACGCTAGTGACGTCACAGTGACGGTATAATAAAACAGTTAAAGTATACCATTAACGGAGTTAGCACGATTCTTGTTTCCCTCGACCAGACCTGAGGGAAACCAGAATCGTGCTTATTCCTTCAATGGTATAGTTAAACTGTATACTTTCACCGAATAAGCAAAGATAACCCTCAGGACACAGGGGTTACATAAACCTTCCCACAAAAAGACGTTTAAAAACATCTTGATTAAAAAGTTGAAATTTTTGTTTTAAGATTTGTCAATGTCGTCAGGATCTTCTTTATCTCATTTGTGTCACACTTATGCCCTTTGCCGTGTGGAGCTCGTTAAAAAAATCCTCACGGGGGGGTTTGACAGTAGGTGTTCTAAATATTCCCCCTGTTATGATCGCCATGGCAGTTTCTATATAGACATAACCGCAGAAAATGCATGTTTTTAATACCTCCAAACGGTGTTAACCAATATTATCTATAGACAAATCCCTGCGAGACCAAATATAAGGTTAAGAAAGTTTGCTTACTTTCTCAATTTCTTAGATTTGGCTTCAAAAATTGTACATTTTTCCAAATTTCTTTAAAAAAACCCACCATTTTGGAGCACATTTAAAACACACTTCTTTAATGCTTATATCCAGCGAGGTTCTGTAAAACTTTTTTTCTTTTGATATGTCTGCTTGAGGATTTTTTTGTCACAATTTTGATCTATGATTTCACAATGACATATTCAAAGATGATGCTATTTCATTGAAAAAAGACAAAATCACTTATTTACAACATATATTTTGTCTTAGACATCGAGGAAGAACTTTTAAATCTAGTTTTCTCAATATATAGAAATCACTGTGGCGTATCACATGATACGCAAATGATATGTTCCACTCGATTTTCTTTTGATTAAACAAAGTAAATACTGTTTAAATCTTCTTTATATGATTTTACTTTAGGCCTATCATATGGTCATTATCATCAATGACATGATGGTTATCTATTCTGGTCAAGAATAGACGTGTATTCGGAGAACACTTAAACATTTTTTTCAATGCTCACCACATGTTATGATATGGTGCACGGACAGATACAAAATTTTTTGTCTAAGTGTTCTCCAGATATACGTCTAGTCTTGACCAGAATGAATTACCATCATACAATTGATAATAATGACCATATGAGAGGCCTAAAATAAATTAATACAAAGTAGATTTAGACAGTATTTATTTGGTTTAATCAAAGGGGATTCCCGTGGAACATATCATTTGTGTATCACGTGATACGCCACAGTTGATATTTCTCTTTCTAAGATTTATTACAAAATTTAAGTCTGGAGAAGTCGATTTAAGGGGGCCAGTTTCAATAGAAACCATGCATGTCCTTTCTGGAGCGTACCGAAATCGTGCGTACCCGAGAATATACAGTTTATGAAAAATAATTTGAGTCTGTGTAAGTAATATATGATGTTTTTAAAAATGGTAGTATTTAACGTCATTTTACGGTAGAACTTCCTTATCAAAAGATGAATTCCTGCGACATCATGTTTTTAAGCATTACTTTATTCATTACTACATGCTTTTGTTGCTTTTGATTTTCTTCTTCCGTCAAAGGATAAACGAATTGTCCTTAGACATTGAATTTGAAGACGTCTAACATCAATATTTCATTTGTCTCAAATTTGTTTTATAAGCAAAATAATAAAGAAGAGGCAATTTTTTAACAAAAAGGACATCCGTAAAATATACACATGTAATTGCGTCGATGCTCAATTTGGTGCTCTATTGTGAGTGCTGTTGAGATTATCGTCAGGATCTTCTTTAACTCATTTGTGTCACACTTATGCCCTTTGCCGTGTGGAGCTCGTAAAAAAGTTCCCCGCGAGAAGTTTGACAGTAAGTGTTTTGAATATTATCCCTGACATGGTGGCCATAGCACTTTCTATATAGATATAACCTCAGACAGTGAAATGCGTGTATTTTATATATTGTTTTTATTTTCGTGCATGAACATCGACGGCGGGTGCGGCTAGCCAAAAGGAGATGCTTACTCCTCCCGGGCACTTGGTACCACATCTAGCTTGCTAGGGGTCCGTCGATGCTCAATTTGGTGCTCTATTGTGAGTGATGTTGAGATTATCGTCGGGATCTTCTTTAACTCATTTGATCTAATATACTTTCATAGATCTTCTGACACTCTCTTTTGGGCATTTTGAATGTTCTGCATGCATTTTTATACCATGCTTCTATTTTCAAATACATACACATTCTGAAAGATAAATAGGTAACAAAAACTTATGAAAAAACATTTTCTATGTTTATAGTTACTTAAAAGTTCATGGATGCTGCTCTACAATGCGAAATGTTGCTTAGGAATGCGTCGGCATCATTTTCCCTCGCGTTGCTATGACAAAAATCCATTCCAAAACATAAAAACCACAATGATAAAAAAAGAAAAGAATAATATCATGAAAAATAACAAAGGATGACCATGACACTCAAAGTATTTGAATGAGTTACTTTTTAAAACGGTTATTCTAATGAATGATCTCGAAAAAGGTTTGCCTAAGTGTAGTCCGCATATAGCGCGAAATCTCTTGTTTGGCCCTGTCGTTCGACCACGAGTCACCGTTTCCATTGTTACACAAGTAAGTAGTGATATTGCATTTTCATTTATATGCCGATTTTTACTTTAAATTAGTAATAAAACTGCCAAAAAATAAATTGCAAATTCAAAACCCACGCCTTTGAAATCATCGTGATCTTTTTGTCAAAAATATATGGAGATGAAGAATTAGTTTGATTTGATTTGATTTATCAATCTGAAAAAAAAACACGAACTCGGTATATACTATCGATATAAAATAAATCATCAATACAAGAACTTCCATAGAAATTTTGCAAGACAAAGACATATTGGCATGTTACCTGCCTTAGTCTGACATTTACTAGGGTCACGCCCAGGTGATCGAAAATGCATGTTTCATATGATCGATCAAAAATTTCACCTCTCTGACACCTGACCTGGTTCAGAACTATGCCCTACATTTCGGCCGTATCAGATTAATGTATTCTTGCTGTCAACAAATCAAAATCTATGACTTTTACTATGATAATCACAATTTTAACTTACTTTTATTCTTTCATTCTTTCTAAACGCTACAATCATACATGCGTATATACATGTATAAATGAGTTAAGGTCACGTTGATAATCTAAACAACACTCACAATAGAACACAAAATAAAGCATCGACGGACCCCAAGCAAGCCAGAGGTGGGACCATGTGCCCGGGAGGAGCTAGCATCCCCTGTTGGCTAGCCGCACCTGCCGTCGATGTTTAAGTACGAAAATGAAAACAATATATGAGATCCATGTATTGTCTGACGTTATATCTATATGGAAAGTGCTATGGAGATAATGTCAGGGAAATATATTTAAAACACTTACTGGCGGGGAACTTTTTTACGAAAATTTCCACATGGCAAAGGGCGTAAGTGTGACACAAATGAATTGAGAAGATGCTCATAATAATCTCAACAGCACTTATGATAGAGCACAAAATCAAGAATCGATTGACCCTAAGCAAGGCAGAGTTGGTATATTAAGAAAATTTCTATAATTCTTTTTCCTTTTGGGTCAGACCAAACCTTATGTATAAAGCTAATCAAAATCTGAGACATGCCGTACCATGCGTCCCTCATAAACTGCAAATGCGTACAGAGAATAGCTATGGATAAGTCAAATTCAAATTTGTATGAAAATCATTTCAGAAAAGAGCTGCTTTAGTCCTTCTTATGTTCGATTTATGCTCAGATTCAGAGAAATCATAGTTAAATAAATACAAATACCCAGGAAATCTTCAATTTATCATATTGTCATTTGTCATTTTAATCTATGACAATAACGTTTTACTTCTGTTTGTTAATAGTAAAGGATCTGCATGTCATCAATGAAAATTGTTATTTCAAACATCTTGTTTTTTTTTCTTTCATATGCATAATTATTTTAGCCATGTTGTTTTTATTTTCATTTGCTACCTTATCGCCACCCCAAACCAAAGGTCACAATAAAAGAAGCGGTCACTCTAATTTGCATCAAATTAATATGTTTTCTAATGGACAGCAAAACACAGGGACTCAAACAACACAGATGAATATGCTCTGCCGGCTGTAGCGAGCTCATGCATGATATCACCCTAGGAGTCCGACTGACAATCAGAGAGGACAGGTGGTCTTGGCTCTGTCTTTTCCGAAGGGGTTAGGGCTGGACACGTCATAGAGTTTCTTCGTCACAGTCAGTCAGAGTGCAAGTCTTAATAATGCACTGGTACAAGACTAGATTGGTCAAGTACTAAGCCTAGTGTCCGTCTGGTGACATAAAGATCATACCCACGGAGTAAAAGGAGTTGAATGATTCTGGCGTAATTTCGATGGTAATGCTATCTACCTTTGATCCTTCTAAATTGGTTTATATTATCACCATAAAAGGCAGGTTGTGTAATACCCAAAGTAATATACGCTGTTGCTTGTATATATCCGCATGTTAAAAGAGGCTGACTGTAATTTTGTTGTAAAATTTATAGAAAGTCTTAACTAGTTTGTGAATACGGAGTCCTCGACATAAAAGTTTCTTGGTAATTGGCTGCAGGTATGATTCAATACCTGAATGTGTCATCTCCAAACCACAATCCTCTCCATTAATTATGAAATATCTTACAACAATCGTCGGATGACAAACTAAAGTATGATGGTGTGAGTGACAATATTATGGCCCAGTCACACTTTCACTTTCTGGGATAATGAGGAACTACTTTAAGAAGACCCTAACGATAATTCTCATCATAAACAGAGAGTCAGTGTAGCGCATTACATTGACGTTCATCCATCGCAGAATAACATGGATAGCATGTTTCGAATGCAAAGATATTTTACTATTTTATTCTAACTGTCAACGTTCGTACATTGCTGTCTCCCGATTCTACAACGACTGTCTTACGACGCTAAAGGCGTTCAAACGATTGGGCAATTTATAAAAAAACATATATTATGAAATATTGGTATTATTGACGACCTTTTAACGCTTTAAAAACTTACTTGTTCGAGCATCGACTTCACAGAGCGTCAGAGTAAATGCAAAAGTGCTTGACGACCTCATGACGACTTTATTTCTTCATGAATTGACGCCGAGGAATACATGTAGGCGGTTGTTTTATACATCTGCAAACTTTTTTCTACGGTCAGAACGCATATCAACGTCCTGTGATGTTTATCCTATGACATCAACACGATGAGACTGTCGTTCTCATACATTGGCAAAAACTATTAAAGTATTTGCAACACCCTAAGTCATACTATAGTTTAAAACTTTTTTCCGTTTTAATACCAAAATGTTACAGATGTATATCATATTGTAGAGAAAAATGTTAGTTAGAATCTGAAGTGAAAATTACAGAAAGCCAATGTCTTGAAATACTTCTTTATGAATTAGGCGTAGAAATCTGTAGATTCTCGTCTGTACTTATATACCATATCTTCTTTCACTTTCATTACTTAGCTGTATTTTTTTTTTAAATGTAGATGATGTTTATGTAGATAATTCTTATGTAGATGATTTTTATGTAAATGATTTTTATGTAGATGGTTTTTATTTAGATAATTTTTATGTAGATGATTTTTATGTAGATAATTTTTATGTAGATGATTTTTATGTAGATAATTTTCATGTAGATAATTTTTATGTAGATAATTTTCATGTAGATAATTTTTATGAAAGATAAAGTGGTTGTATGACCTATATCTTGTTTTAATAATCTGTTTGATTAAAACATAAACTACATGTATAAAATATATACACTTCAGTGCAAAATTAATTAGAATTCTCCCGTTTTGAATTTTACGCGAATATTCAATCTAATTGTATTTTTACTGTTCAATTTGAAATATACATATTGATATATCACATGATATATAAGTTCGTTGGACATATTATCAAACAGGAATTGGCTATAAACAAAACAGTTATTACCAAATTAAGTATTGTCCCTCTCATTCTTAGACTGTTGAGCATTTTAATGTATAGGAGCGATACAAACCTTGGGGTTGAATTTAAAAAAGAAATTGTTCATTTGCTGAGTTTGATTTAAATATCCGAAACACGTGTTTAGTACAACAAAATTGGTACTATAGAACATATATTTCACTATTGACAATTACCTACGACAAAAGTGTAACATGAAATTGAATAAGCCCTCTAAGTATTCTCTATATGGATATCCTTTTTACTTTGTCCCGATCATCAATGATTAGGCAATATTTGTTTCAAGCGAATAATAGGTTCAATCACGATCTACTGAGTGAGGCATAAAAATTTACACGAGTGACGGAAATTTCGTCTTTTCCAGAGTGGAACGTACCGTAACGAGGGAAAAGATTTCCGTCACGACTGTAATTTTTTATGTCTCACTCAATAGAAAGTGATGGAATCTATTTCTTCTTCCATGAAACATAAGAAAAAGATATTCTAACAACGTTTCATGCCATCTAAAGCCATGCTTTCTGACGATGTTACTGTGACGTCACAATAAGATTTTCTTTTATCATTGGTCAGTCGGAGCCTTTGAGACAACTAACGTGTCTCACAAAGGCTGTCTGACAGGGTACGAGCAAAACTCGAGAAGAAATAGAAGATCTCTAAGAGAACCCGGCAGCATAACAGCTAAACAACCAAATGCAAAAATCCCAGAATGGACTATCAAAACAAGATACACTAAGATGACAAGAAGATTAAATACTAAACATCAAAGACTACGTAAAAACTCTTTAAACGTGAGACTATAAAGAAATCAACAATACCAATAAGTAACCTGAGACGTGAAGGACAATCATTTGCTTTCTTGTAGCATTGATTATCCGGTGTACCCTCTCATTAACCTATCCCTTATCCGGGTACCAAGTGGTCTCAAAGAACGAACAATTGTTGTATAGAATTGCCTCCATACTGTGGTCTCATACACAAAAACACAAGGGCCCAAGAATAATGAATATGGTTGATCGTTTCTTCAACGCATTATAAAATTTCTGTTCTAAAAATTTTTTGATTTCTAAAACGTGGGTCTTGTAGCATCATACCCCACCCATTCTGCTACGTCTTTCGGTACGCTTTTTCGTAGTAACTTTCATACTTATTTGGCATATTACATTGTTTAGATTTGAGGATCACTGACGAGGGTTAACAACCCTAAACGGGAAATGAATTAGAATAAGCGGTACCCTTTTTTTCAGATCCCTACATTGTTTGCATTTCTGTAATTATATGTAACTTGCATATGGAATGAATAAATATGTTTAAACTAACTAAACTAAACGTGCTTGTCTGGTCCATGTTTCCAATTTATCTGTTCTTAAATGATGCTATTCAATTTGAAGACGTTTACATGTAAATAAATATCAAAAGGAAAAGGTCCATTACATTCCGTGTCCTGCCACCTAAAGTGAGTTATTGCATGTAATCTCTCAGAGTCCAACAAGCTTTCAGAGAGGACAGGTTGTCAAAACCTCCTTGTCCTCTCCGTCGAGGTGTTGAATTTGTCCAAACAATGAAAGAAGGTCAAAGACTGTGAATTTCAAAGTTATGTCCAAAAATACAGATAGACGTAGCAGGATGGGTGGGATATGATGCTACAGACATTTTTTTTTTCTAATTTGAAAAATATTGTTAACAGGATTTTTCGAATGCGTTAAAAAAGATTAACTGAATTGATCGAACTTAAAATCCATATAATAATCCATATTTAGAAAAGAACTTTCTTGAAAGTTCCTTCATTTTGACTACTGATAATGTTCTCATAAAGATATTTTACTGAATATGCAGAGGAAAAACAAACTATCCACATCTGTTGGCAGTTTTCTAAATATTATGTACTGAACAAGCATGTTTCGAGTGATAATGAAATCATAATCATTAGTACGACGAGCCGAAATGATTCAAATTGGGAAAGATAATTTAGTTCACCTGCTGAAACTAAAGCTATTATATCTATTTTACAAGAATTGAGTGGCCTATTCACACGTGTGATTAGAAAATAAATTTTGAACAAATAAACATCGAAGAAGTGCCAATCAGTTATTTAGTCTCAAAGTCAAATAAACATCATAGAGGTATCCATCAGTTATTTTGTGTCAAAGTCAAATTAACATCATAGAAGTATCCATCAGTTATTTTGTGTCAAAGTCAAATAAACATCAAAGAAATACCCATCAGTTACTCAGTCGCAAAGTTGCAAAGTTAATGCAAAATGATAAGAATTTCCACTGGAACAGTTATAGGAATCGCGCAAAGGTGATAACAGCTTATTTTTTTTATATGAATCAAGGCAAAGCCTTTTTGTGTGCGGAGAGAAAATAAATATGATTAAATAAAAAGAAATCTTTCTTTTTTGTTTTCTTGCATTTTATTTTAGACTACATGTCGGTTTTTCTTATCTAACAATATTTCTGAAACTTTCTGTTTGGAGATTTCCTAAAAAGGTAGTAAGGGCGAGTGTAAACACGGAAGTATTTGTTCTTTTTGTATAGACTAGCAGATGGACATTTTAAAGGGGGACTAAAATATCATGAAAACCTTAAACATTTTTCATTTCTATATGTTCTCGCATCTTAAACTATAATAGTATATCATATGATATACTTGGTGTTAGATACCCTCCCCCCTCCCCACCCCCACCCCTTTCAAAAAAGGGTAACCGGTACGGAAAGTGGAAACAGAAATATTCGTTCTTTTGGCAGATCGGCAGATATTAGACAGTTGCTCACCGACCTCTCGACTGTCCATAGAGATTCTCCCCTTTGACTTTTCTTCACAGATCTGAGAAGAGCGATTGTCGTCTTTACTTTCACTTCTACGTGTTTTCCGTATGTCATGTCATTTTGTTTTATTGTAGTACTACCCTTGTGCAAAAAGATGCCTATAATAAACATCAAAGAAGACCTAACAGTTATTCAGTCGAGAAGTAAAACAAAATCGTGAGGATTCCCATCGGAACGGCTGCGAACCCCGGAATGAATAACCTCCCGAAGTAAGATCAGGTGCCCGGGTAGGGTCAGCGTCTCCTGATTGCATGCAATACCCGTCGCTTCAATTCGGTAGAAAAGGAAACCTGTCAAATTCGGTGATGTACATATCAGGTAGGTATGTCTTGCCTGGTGATGATGACAGACATTCAAATAACAATGCAGAATGTACTGATCATTCTGCAAAGGAGGATCTGATATGTTTTAATTATATCCCCGTAGCGACCGAAGAACTTTCTCAATGATGATCTCAGCCGTAAAAAATGTTTGCACTCTAGAAAACTAGGTTATATCAGTATACCCATTTTATGCGAGGGCATTTGTGACTGTTGCAACCGCTTAGTTTCTAATTTTCTGGTATGATAGACTCGCTTTCTTTTAAGTTTTAAGTTTTGACAAAAATAGATTATTCTAGTAAATCTCTGCGAGACCATAAGTAACTTTATAGGCACACTCTAAAAATTATAGTTTGGTGACAGTGATATTTTTCATTTCGGAGGATAGTGATGTAAAGAAATCTGTTTTACATTGATTGAAAAACGCTCGTTTCAACCTAAATATCAGTCGTTATATATCGGTTGATAATTTCAGAATTTGACCGCGTTTAACTGACATTTTTGATGAAAATTATTCTCAAAATTTGCATTTTGGATTTTCGACCATTTCAGTGTAGATTGTGCGCCTTATTTTTGGTATGGACAACTTAGTTGTATTCACACTTCCGTATTATCATTATTGTCCGACTTATATTCTAGATAGACTGGATTGTGCTCTTTTCTTGTAAATCTCTGGTTGCAATAAAGGATTGTTTTCTTCCGTTTGGGCACCCGGGCAGGCTTCTATCGGGTCAGTTGACTGTATTCATCTTACATTATATTGCGCGGAACTCATTCACCAACTACCCGTTACAGAGGTCGTCTCCCGAAATATTTTACTTAGTTCTTATTCTTTTACACTGACGGCACAGACGTCGTGCAGCTCACCCTTTCAGTTTGTTGCTTTTTAAAGGTAACAACGAAGACGTGAATGTAGGGAAAACAATTATACACATTGAAAAATACCTGAAACTTTAGCCATAGAATGATTCGTTTTATGATTCATACGAAATGTGCAAACTTAATATTCATTCCATCTCTATGAACGACATGATATTAGGTGGAGTTAAAAGTCCTATATAAGATGAAATGATCAATTTTGGTTACTTTTTGTCATCTGAAGTTTCTCTAGTAACATTCTGAAGTTACATTACTAATGAAATGACCAATTATGATTACTTTTTGTCATTTGAATGTCCTCACAAATGAAATGTTCAAGTTTGGTTACTTTTTGTCATTTGAATAATGTCGA
Organism: Pinctada fucata; assembly: GCA_028142955.1. NCBI lineage: Eukaryota > Metazoa > Mollusca > Bivalvia > Pterioida > Pteriidae > Pinctada > Pinctada fucata. The sequence continues at coordinate 30,545,842 of AP027115.1, forward strand.
AGGGTTCCAACTCTCTACCTTCTTGAAGAAAATTCCGAACCAATTTACATGTACCAGACACGTGTTTCGAATATTAAATTCTCATCAGTGATGAATTCAACTGAGCCACCAAAAATAATGTCACTAGCGACCTCTTTAATTTTTAGAAGTTAGATTTTTACATTTACATTACAGAGAGCGAGCGGCTCCAAATTTCCTGTGGGGTCGATTTCAGTAGCATATCCAAATAAAATGTTCAAAATAGCATTAGAAGTTCCTCTAGTACCATTATGAAGTTACAAAATGTTATGTAAATTAGGGAGGAGTCCTACATATTTGTGAACTCCAATTTCGAATACATTAAGAAAATTAGCATCTATTGTGTAATTTATTTTAATAGTTTAAACTGTCTTTCGTTTGGTGTGTATGGGTGTGTTATTCTCACAGGCCACCTTAAAGTCGGTATATCATACATAAACAACGAAATAGATACTTACTTCTATTTGCATTTATTCTTAAAATCAGAAATTCGCAGTTACATGAACACACTACATTTGCGCGTAACAGCGTCGAAGCATTCAACACTCGGTCTTTGATTTGTAATGATATACGTGTACTAGATAACCGAAATTATTGAAATATAAATCTACTTCCTAGTGTTTAACCTGACAAGGTCGCCATAGTACTTTCTATATAGACATAACCTCAGAAAATGCATGTTTTGTAGATATTGTTTTCAGTTTCGTGCGTGAATATAGACGGCTGGTGCGGCTAGCCAAACGTGAGATGCTTACTCCTCCCTGGCAATTTGTCCCACCTCTAGCTTGCTAGGGGTCCGTCGATGCTTAATTTGGTGCTCTATTGTGAGTGCTGATGAGATTGTCGTCAGGATCTTCTTTATCTCATTTAACTTCGGAAATCTACTAGAAATGTAAACATCAGGCTATAACATATCTTGATAAAAATTAAGATGAAAACTTTCATTTTTATTACAGTTTACATTTCGAATACAATGATAAAAGCTATACCTTACCATCTCCTTCAAGGTGCTTATAAAAATTTTCAGACTCCAAAACGTGTGCATATTTTAAAATTCGGAACATAACCATTTTGATACATCTGTACAAGTTAAAGCGGAACTGAATGACATGTCATTGATGATGATCGTCATAACTTTAAACATTTTTTTTTGTTGTACATAATACATTCAGAAAAAAAAACGCTTTGTCTTGGTTTCAGAAAGTATCTGTAGAAAACATATTTAACCGCTGTTGATTAGATTGTTTAAAAACGCAACAAAAAACAACCGAAAAAAATTAAGGAATAATGTACGGGAAAAAGTATACACGCTTGGAACAAATAAAGCACAATTGCTTATCTCATCCTTCATTAAATCAATCCTTCAATTATCGTCTCTTCATGTTTTTCGGGATTTTGTTTCTTTCACCATTTTCATGATACTTTCCATCTGATTTTGTTTAATCGATGGCGTGTTAGACTTAAAATAAAACTTCTTTTAGATACAGAGCGGTTTATTTTAAACTATGCCACTTTGTTTGTAAGAATTTCAAATTTATATAAGCATACCTACTTGCCTTGAACCTTGGTTTGCATATCTATTTTCTTATTCCATATGTAAATTTAGAAAATCAAGCTAGATCAATTAGCAAAAATATGATTGAGAGACAAATGTTTTTTGAAATAACGGACTGTCGTCAAGGTTACTTTGACGACGAAAATATCATTTTCAAAAAAATCATACTGATTGGCAGCATTAGATAACCTGAAAAGTGGAATCACACAATTTAAGTCCTCGCCATAATGCTGCCAAAACTCTTGAACATCCATTTCCTATTTACCGTATAACCAGCAATTTTCGCGAGTATCAAATTTCGCGATTTAGTGGTATAATAGGGTGTTTTTATTTTCGCGAGTACAATGTTTCGCGAATCCTAAATTCGAAACAAACATGTACATATGATGTTACTGTTTAATATCTTTTATTATTCAAGTATTACTTATGTCTCTCATGAGAACACAGTCAATTCACTTCTCTTTACGTCTAATAAGGAAATATGAATAATGACACATTTGCAATATGAACAAATGAAACGGAATTACCAATTTATGATCAACCTTATCAAACACAATTTTTTTTTCACATTTGGACAACTTGAATGTATAATATATCATTCATTCCAAGAGGAGCGGTTGAAAAAAAAATACAGATGGAAAGAAATTTGAAATTCACAGTAATATTGCATTCATAACGCAAAAACAATCGGTAGTTTAAGTGATAGATTTCTATTCTAGTCAAAGAGCTAATTTAGATTGTACCACAAAAGCTATTTTCGTTATGTACATGATAACTCAAAGATAAATTGTCTAAATCTCAGAATAGATTCACAAATAACCAAGATATGACCTTGGCCATTTTTTTCATATTTGATTTAACTCATGACTTGTTGTTGTCTTAAATCTGTCTCCTGATATATAATACGTCAGGAAGATAAACATGCAAGCAATTCAGGCTTTGGTGGACATATTCTACCACAGTGTTTTGTATGTATAAATCGTTCCTGGAAATCAATTAATGACCGATGATTTATTTTAGTCTTGCATATAAATAAGTGCAATTTCTAGATTATATGCAAGTTAGCAAGGCAGCGCCTACCCCGCACGGTAAGAAATTTATTAAATTACATTTCTGCTTTGGAAGATAATTGAACAAAATTCATCAGAAATAATGTAGAACATCTTAGAAAAGTTTGAGAGAATTCCTATTCCATATATTTTGGCAATTGACCCTTCCGATTGCGGGGAAAAATGCAAATTTTCGTGACGTCACAATGCTTTTACCATGTGTTTACCTCGGACAAACAAGTTTCGGACCTCGGTCAAACATCGACATTGCATTATGACGTCATGGAATTTCTCAATTTTTCTCGCGTTCGGAAGGGTCAATTAAGGTATTAGGGGGAAAGTAACAATATCGTCTTAAAGCTAGAAATTGTGTACTTTAATATCTTATATATTGTTTCAGATGTTTGATACTTTTAAATTTTTCATTCAACTCATTACACAAATTTATGATCCCAAATATAGCTGAAGGCGTGCGCTTTCGGCCAACTTCAGTTATCAAAAGATCTGGATATAGAGTATTATACCCATAATGCCTTAACCAATGCTTTTTTCATCTCTTTGCAATTATATATCAAGAGCTGGTGGTATGTTTCAGCAATACTATGGATCTCTTAAGTAGGAATTACAAATGCATGTTTGGAAAGCAAATATTTTCACTTTAAAATTTATACATTAAAGGGAGTCATCAAGTGTGGACTTTGACAACTCATGTTTCTAAGTTTGATGCATGAAGCTAAAAAAGGAAAATCCTTTAATATGATTATGTAAGAGCTTAATTCTTTAAATATAAACATAGGTGTATTTTTCGTATTCTTTACTCACAGTTTATTTTTAAGAATTCGCAAAACATCTGGGATAAAGGATTTCTAAACAATTTTCTGAAATAAAATGGCTTTTCTTACTGATAGGAAGAATGCTTCTCATCTAAGATACTGAAGTCGGGTTGTTTGAAAATGACTAGAAAACATCTACAGAAAAATCAATTCTATTCTGATCTGAAATGCATATAGGTAAAATGGCTGTTCATGAATCATATGTACAGATTTACTTCTCATTGAACCTTTTTTCTTATAACCTTCTCATTTCAGATGCAGTTGCTGACGATTGTCTTTTTCGGCTCTTTGCTTTTGGCTTCAACCAATGCCTTAGTACAACAGGTGAAAGTGTTCTTTGAAACACATGACTTCTCGCGCTGCTATGGCACAGATCAACATCTTCCTGAATGTGCCAAGCTGTTTCGGGAAGCCGTAAATATCACCCACTTCAGTAAAAAAGAAATTGAAATAGTAAATTCATTGACGAATGAAGTGATTGCTGAAACATCGCTGAGTAGCAGGGGTAAAAGAAACATAAAACGTCTTCGAATACGACGGGAATGCAGAACTTTATCAGAGAAATCACGTAATAGGATCTTTCAAGCAATGGTTCAAATGAAACAAGGACCCGAGGTTAGTGAATTATTCTAGCATGACTTGATATTTGTGTATCTATATATGTACTATAGAACATCTCCAACAAACTTACAGTTTGCTTAGCTCCGCCCATTCACATGCTATAGAACTCGTGCATTAAAAGTGAAATAACAACAAGCTAGCTTTGATTTGTTGCCCACTTATTCCCCTTGTCGCTTCGCGGCTCGGTGATAATTTGATTGATTCATGTGACTCGTGGAATTACTGGACAATAAACCACGGCTAGCTAGTTGTTATTTCACTTTTAACATTGTTATGCACGAGTTCTATAGCATGTGACTCGTGGAATTACTGGACAATAAACCACGGCTAGCTAGTTGTTATTTCACTTTTAGAATTGCTATGCACGAGTTCTATTGCATGTGAATGGTCGCATGAACCAATCAAATTATCATGCCAGAAAACAACCCAGCAACAAACGCAACATGAAAAAACAATAATCCCATAAGATACATGTGACCGGGGTTAAACATCGTGACATTTCACCCTTAATTTTTTCCACATTTTACATGAAAGTTGGGACAATAACCTTCAAACGGAAAAAATCCCACGGGAAATTCATTTTTCCATTTAGATTGGTCAATACTATCAGGTTATTTTTGTTTTTCTCATGGTAAGTTAATTTTTCCAATTGGAATTTAATAGAACCCATAGATATATTTTCACAAATTTTGAATTTCAGAGAAAGTCATATTTTCATGGGAGAAAAATTTCCTTGAAACATGTATTTTTCCTATTAGAAAATTTAATTCCCATGGAAAGACAAAGTTATCTCATAGGAATATTTATATCCGAAGGTATTTTGAAAAATTACCATTAGAAATTATTTTTTTCTATAAGATGTTTACCTTTAAAAGTAATTATCTCAATTGAAAAATATTTCAAAAAGGTAGATATTTACTTTCTTTAAACTTGTCTATCTAGCTGTTGTTATTTTACATGTGTTACTTTAGGCAGCATAACCATCGAAAATTCGTCAGAATCATCAAACGCCTTTTATACCGTGGGTATGATCCTAATGTCACCAGACGGAAACTAGGCTTGGTACTTGATCAATCTACAGTCTTGTACAAGCGCACCCTTGAGACTTGCACTCTGACTGACTGTGACGACGGGACTCCATGACGGGCCCTGTCCAAACCTCTTTAGAGAAGACAGGGCCCCGACCGCCTGTCCTCTCTGAATGTCAGTCGGACTCCTCGGGTGATTACATACATGAGCTCGCTACAGCCGGCAGAGCACGGACTGTATTACGCATGCCCTCTTTTTATATCCATTTACATATTCATCTGTGTCTATGGGGCCTCTGCGTTTCGCGGTCTTGTTTGTGTGATGTTATCTTACAGTGAGGAGGTTGTTTTACACCACAATTGTACATTCTGCGAGACCTCTGGGTAATTGGAGAAGTGAGAGGGTTGTGCTCACGTAATCCAGGATAACCACACCATTTGCTACTTGCGTGACAGATGGCCGTCCAAAGTCGGCACCAGTTATCCATTGGTCTCGTCGGTTTATGTGAAGTCTTTTGTGTTTGATGTTTACATGTCGTGTGTCTCTTTCCCGTCTCATGCTGTACTCGTCTTTTGTGTTTTTTCATCGGGTGTTTTGGTGTTTTACTGTTGATGCTGCAACGGGGTCTTGTTGGAGATCTCCTCCCTTCTTTTTAGAAGCAGGGTCCTTTTTATCAAATATGCTTGAGAGAAATTAATCATTCAATACAATATACAATGTACACATCAAATTTACTACAAATATTCCCAATAGAAGGAAGCCTTATCCAATTAATTCGCAAGGTAAAGGGGTCAAAGATCAAGGTAACATTGAGTGGATTAAGGACCAATCAATAGTTCCAATAATAAATTTTATAATTGTCACTATTGGAAGAATATGAAGTGCAGAAACATTACAGAACCGAATAAAAAAACCCTGTTACATTTGTAACATAAAACATACATGTAAAATCATCCAACCTTGTTCAACTGTTCCCAAAAAGGAGAGAACGAACACTATTTAAGTTCAAGGATGATATTTCAACGTTAATTCCTATTTAAAGTTTTTATTTGTAATTATCTGGACCTAATAAATATACATCTCCAAATCCGTTGTTTAGTACTTGCTTCCTCGAAGGTCTCGTAAATTTCTTCGCATTGGTTACGGAGGAAATTTCGAAAATGTGTAAGCCAATCAAAACATCCATGACCATTTGGTTGACCAATCAGCAAAATAAAATAAAATTGGTAGAGGAGCTTACGAACCTTCGTGAAATTCTGTGCAATGGTTGCAGAGGAGAGGTCAAAAATATTTATAATTTACGACGAACGGACAAGCGACGGAGGACGCGTTGTGACAGTAGGTCATTGGTACTTCTAGGTACCTGGATGATATTCTTACTATCGACAATCCTGGTTTTGAAAAGTATAAAAATGTTATTTATCAACAAAAATTGATTCTAAACAAGGCAAACGTTTCAATCACAGAAACACCATTTTTGGACCTAAATATCAAAATTGTTAATGGAGAGATCCATACAAGTGTGTATGACAAAAGAGATGATTTTAGATTTAAGATAGATAATTTCCCCTGGCTTGACGATGATGTTCCTAGATTACCGTCCTATGGTATCTATATTTCACAGCTCATCCGTTATGTTAGAGCATGTACAGATGTTTTGGATTTTCATACTAGAAATTTACAAATTACCAAGAAACTTTTAGGACAAAGTTTTCGCTTTCACAAACTAGTAAAGACTTTCTGGAAATTTTACAAAAAAATATTGTCAACTTCTTCTGAAATTCGGACCAATACAGGCAACAGAGTATATTACTTTGGGTATTTCACATCCTGCATTTTATGGTGGCATTATTAACAAGATAAGAAGGATCAAAGATAGACAACATCACTATCGAAAATGCGGCAGAATCATCAAACGCCTTTTATACCGTGGATATGATCTTAATGTCACCGGACGGACACTAGGCTTGGTACTTGACCAATCTACAGTCTTGTACAAGCGCATTCTTAAAACTTGCACTCTGACTGACTGTAACGACAGGACTCCATGACGGGCCCTGTCCAAAGCTCTTTAGAGAAGACAAGGGCCCCGACCACCTGTCCTCTCTGAATGTCAGTCGGACTCCTCGGGTGATAACATACATGAGCTCGCGACGGCAGAACACAGATTGTATTACATTTGCCCTCTTTTTATATTCATTTACATATTCATCTGTGTTGCTTGGGCCCCTGCGTTTTGCGGCCTTGTATGTGTGTGGTCGTCTGACAATGAGGAGGTTGTTTTACATCACAGTTGTACGTTCTACGAGACCTCTTGGTAATCGGAAAAATGGGAGGGTTGTGCGCACGTAATCCAGGATAACCACACCTTCTGTTATTTCCGTGGCAGATGGCCGTCCTAAGTCGGCACCGGTTGCCCATCGGTGTCGTTGGTTTATGTGTAGTCCTTTGTGTTTGATGTTTCTGTGTTGTGCGTTGGCGTTCCTTGTCCCTTATGCGTCTCTTTCTGTGCCTGCTTGCTTTGTGTTTTTGCATTTGGTGTTTTGGGGTTTTGCTGTGGGTGCTGCAACCTGGTGTTGTTGGAGATCCCCTCCTTTGTTTTGAGCTAAAATACCAAATTGTCTTTGATTTTGATTTCCCTTTTGTCTTTGTTACTTACGTATGCCTAAGTAATGTGGTTAACTGATGAATTATTTGAGTCACTTAAGGGATGAAAACAAAGGTCTTATATTGTACATTTCATCTCAAATCATTTAGGACTTCGCGTTTTTCAGCATTGAATTGTTTCTTCCATTTCATGTTATACCAAATTTTATAGTTCTTTTTTATGTTATTTTCGCTGTGATAACATTTTTTACATGAAATAAGCGAACCCAAAATTCTTGTAAAATCTTCCTTTTTACCTGATCTTGATTTTTGGACTTTTCTAATGTCCTAAAGTTATCTTAAATGATTTTCTGTCTTTGATTCAGAATATGTATGACGTCTTCGCAAAAATCCACTTGAACCCAGAATCCTTGGAAAATGCTCACATAGGTTCAAATTTCGCAGGATGGCATCGTATCTACGTGTTATTGTAAGTATTCCGTCTATTCTTACTTCCTTTGTAAAATTCTAAATTTCTGCTGTGGGAACACACTGATAAGCCTGATAACAAAATACAGAGAAGTGAAAAAAAAACAATTGCTGGTAAAATCAGTTTGATTTCTGATAAGTAGTGTGTACTTCTTTGGTAAATATAACTTCGGATGTTATATTCAACGCGGATTAGATTGTTATCCGGATTATTTGTGTACAACATTTACTCTTATCCGGATAAGCAGACGTTTTCCAGGATGAGCACATATTCAAGTTGTTATTTTAATGTTAGCTTAACCCGCCTCGAATTTCACTAATGAGATAGAGAAGATCATGACGACAATCTCAACAGCACGCACGATAGAGCATCAAATTGAACATCGACGGACCCTGGCCAGTTAGAGATAGGACCAGGTTCCCAGGGGGAGTAAGCATCCCCTGTATGACTAGCCGCACCCTCGAACGATTATCACGCAGTAAATTGAAAACAATATCTACAAAACATGCACTGTCTGAGCTTATGTCGATATAGAAAGTGCTTCGGTGACCATGCCAGGAATAAAGATTTAAAACACTTACTGTCAAACCCTTAGTGACAGTATAACCATAAAAATGGGCAAAAAGTATGGCTTTTGTTTTTATCTTTTAATATTGTGGGTTATTTCTACTTCTTTGTTATTCTATTTTGTAAGACGCTTACAAATTTTTGGTTTATTTCCAGCTTTGAAAATGCACTTCGAAGAATAGCCCCTGGATTAGTTCTTTGTTACTGGGATCCTACCCTTGATTATTTGATGCCTGGTACTCAACAAGTTCATTCTGTCACTTTCTCTGATAAATTATTTGGTAATGGGTACGGCACTGTTATAAATGGACCCTTTAGGAATTGGAAATTGTTTCAACCATACAACTATAGACTCAGGCGAAACATCGGCCAGGAGGGCAGTTTGACAAGACCGGAAGTCGTAGATCTAATAGCCTTCAATCCTAAAATTATAAGGACGACTCAAATCGTAGCGGGAAGCGGCGCACAGGGATTCGATGATCCCGATACTGGAATGCGCCACAGTTTAGAAAGATGTCATGACAACACACACGTGTACATTGGTGGAGTTTTCACAAGTCTCAAAGTCACAGCACAAGATCCTGTTTTCTGGTTTTTCCATGCCTATATTGACTATGTTTGGGAATTGTTTAGACAAAAACAGCGAAAACACGGTATAGATCCCTCCAAGGACTATCCTGAGCATGGCGGCGAGGACCACAAAGCAATAAGAACCATGGTGCCTTTCTTTGCTTTTAGGAATATTGATGGATACAGCAATATGTTTACAGAGAAAATATATAGATATGCTCCCCACCCAACATGTGGAAACAGATGTGGTGGAGCCTCAAAGAAATTCTTGTATTGTCCACGTCGTCATCATCGCCGTACAAGATGCGTCTCTAGATCATCTAACGTAGATATCGTGCCGGATAAAACGTTGAAAGAAATTGAAAATCCCGTCCTAGAAAAATTTGTCAGGGGTAACTTGGCTAGCAGGGCAATAGTTAATGCGATCTCACTCGAAGTTGCTAAGAAAGACGGCAAGGTTGAGTTACCTGACCCCCGTTTCTCGGCAGCATTTAATGATGATAGAGTCGTTGTCGATCAGAAGGATCCATATTTCAAAAACGGTGTACATTAGTGACAGAAATGTGAAATGAGACAGAAATGTCTTTTTGATAGTGAAAACATAATAAAATAGTTTGATTGCCATGTGATGTTATCATTAATAGCATATGTTAAAATTAAAATATATTAGTCCTGTTCCTGTCAAGAATAATAATAAAAAGTATCGATTTTACGGATGTTCTGAATTGCAAGATATTATGAAGATATTATGATTCTCTTGCAAGCACTGTCATATAATTATATATTAGCCTTAAAATGCTTAATGCCATTAGAAAAGATAAATCCAGATTTTGTTTGAATTGTTAAAGTCTCCCATTCTTCTAGAACTAAAACATAAACCTACAAAATCAATATATCCTTGTCATTCTTGCGATATTACCTTTAAATGATCCGTATTAGAATGCATGTATCAGAGCATTCTTAAAATTTGCACTCTGACTGTTATAACAAGAACCAAAGCAGGGACCTGTCCCAACCTCGTCAGAGTCCTTGCCACCTCTCATCTCTGGAATTTGGTCAGACTGGGAAATTGCATGCATTAGATCGCCCCAGCCGGCAGAACACGGAATGATTTTTCGTACGCCCACAAATTGATCTGTTTTTAAATGATGCTATTGAATTTGAAAACGTTTAAAATTGGATAACCATTCACAGATTTATGTGTTTATTATTTTTTACCCCTGTATGTAGTTGTTTACTTTTTGTCGTCATTTTGCACTGAGGAGGCTGTTATACACAATAATTATGCGCTACTTGAGATCAATACTTAACCTGATAAATGGATTATTAATGCGCACGCTATCCGGATAACCATACCATTTTCTACTATTGCGGCAGATGGCCATCCTTAGTTGGCACCGATTGCCCATTGGTATCGATTGTTTGTGTGTGTTGTTTGTGTGATGTGTTTATGTGTATTTTTTGTGTGCATTGTTTTTGTGTGGTGTTTATGTTTAGTGTTTATGTTTAGTGTTTATGTTTAGTGTTTATGTGTAGTGTTTATGTGTAGTGTTTATGTTAAGTGTTTATGTTTAGTGTTTATGTGTAGTGTTTGTGTGTAGTGTTTGTGTATAGTGTCTGTGTTTAGTGTTTATGTGTAGTGTTTATGTGTAGTGTTTGTGTATAGTGTTTACTGTTTATGTGTAGTGTTTGTGTATAAAGTTTGCTGTTTATGTGTAGTGTTTGTGTATAGTGTTTACTGTTTATGTGTAGTGTTTGTGTATAGTGTTTACTGTTTATGTGTAGTGTTTGTGTATAGTGTTTACTGTTTATGTGTAGTGATTGTGTATAGTGTTTACTGTTTATGTGTAGTGTTTGTGTATAGTGTTTACTGTTTATGTGTAGTGTTTGTGTATAGTGTTTATGTGTAGTGTTTGTGTATAGTGTTTATGTGTAGTGTTTGTGTATAGTGTTTATGTGTAGTGTTTGTGTATAGTGTTTATGTGTAGTGTTTGTGTATAGTGTTTGTGTATAGTGTTTGTGTATAGTGTTTATGTGTAGTGTTTGTGTATAGTGTTTTCTGTATAGTGTTTGTGTATAGTGTTTATGTGTAGTGTTTGTGTATAGTGTTTATGTGTAGTGTTTGTGTATAGTGTTTATTGTGTGTAGTGTTTGTGTGTAGTGTTTGTGTGTAGTGTTTGTGTTTATCATGTCTGGTGTTTTGTCTTATTTGTCTCTTTAGTTTTTCTTCTTGTGCTTGTCCAGTCTGTTCGTGTTTGGTGAGATTTAGTGGTTGCTACAACAGAGTTGGAGACCCCCTGTCCCTTATGTACTTGCGGAAATGATGAAAGAAAAGGAAGAGAACAAAATGATTATTTTGTTTTTAATTTCTGATTTCACAGCTTGAACATGTTAGTATAAAATTAAAGTAATTGTGAATAGACTAGTTGTAAAATCCACTGGCCGTTTCAAACCATGCCAAGAAAACTGAAGAGATGATCAATTGCCTATTAAAAGGTGTAGCTGGTTTTGACCTTCTTTTATAAATCTAATACGCAACCTCCAAAAAATGTAAATAATCTTATCTCTAGGAATTTCAAAAATATTCCAACTAAAGTTAACTTAGATCAACAATTTATTGCTCACTGTACTTGTCATCGTCACCTGATTCAAAGTTTTGAAATAATTTCAGGCTCGCTTCGCTCGCGTATTCATATTTTAAATGAAAAAATATTATTTGACTTGATTTTGAATATTTCAATGACATACAAAAAATAAAAAAAAAACCAAAGCTGCTTATAAAAAAGTACAAATGCATTCATCCAGGACAGGGAGTAAGATTGCATGATTATATTACACCAAAAACTTCAGGGAAGAATCCCACAACTTCCTTCAAAATTGAAATAGACAATCTAAAAAGTATGAGTAATAATTGCATAGTTTCAATTTTTGCTTACTGAAAATTGTTCCAGAAAATGATGGAAAATCTCCTACTTTTTCCTATCAGTTTCTACTTTTTCCCACTTTTCTCCTACATTTTTCATTGACTATTCCTACTTTTTTCCTACTTTTTCATCAAGGAGCTAAAGAATTTAAGTACAGTCCCTACCCCAATAGTGCCTAAGTTTTGTTAATAGATAAGGTCGATCAAAATTCATTGGGTTGCGGAAGTTCGTCATCCGGGGATTTTGAAGTAATGAACACGTATATTTTATGTTTATTTCACAAAAAACATTCTTATGCTCTACTGGATTGGAAATAGTATAAAAAAAATCACATGTTTCGAATATTGCAAAACTTGATAATTTTTAATTAACTAAATCGAAAGTTAAGAAAATAACAGGTAGATAATAATTATACATTGTTTACAGGTAAATAAAGAAGCGAGGTATATTTTAAAATGTTTAAAAGTACAGTAATCAAAGTAACTGTAATAATGAGATCTTATTTAACAGATTAGAATCTTATTAGATGCTTACTTTCATAAAGTATGACATTCTGTGAAGATGAAAAAAAATTAACTTGTTTATAGTGATTTCAGAGAAAAATTGTTGACAACCCTACCTCTAGGATATGTCTTAATCTAGACATTCTTCCGAGAAAAATCGTCTTTTTTAATATGAATTTATTGCTAAATTGTATCCACCCTACTTTGAACATTTATTGATCCTAAATTACATAACGAGCCTTTCATAAAGAGGCAAAAAACAAGAGATCGCTCACATGAGAACATTGGAAATCTTTGATCGAACGTGATGTATGCCTGTTTATTATCATGAAATTTATTAAATATAGGGTAATCAAATTTGACATAGCTAGCAATTAGGGCTGTATTGTACAGTACAGTAGGGCTTGATCGAAAAGTCAAATAACCATGGTTAAAAATCTCACTGATTTCAGAATTTCCAGCTAAAAAGTTTTATAATAAATTCAGAAATTCAAAATCTTTATAAATAGACATACACAAAAGCATTGATTTATAAAATGCTACTAGAATACCATCTAAAGTATAACAATATTATCTTAAGGGAAATTATGTGGGAAAAAAGCTGGCTAAATGAAAATGATGACGTGCAAAAACATGTAACAGAAATGAAATTAAAATTATTACAATATTTGTAAAATAAGTTCAAGAAGAGAAATAATTTTTTGTAATTCCGGAATTTGAACCCACTACCCCTGGATCCATCGGGCACGGAAAACATACATATTGCGCATTGAGTGCAATAGTGTTCTATCTACCATTTTCCTGTTTTCGAAAATCGACTTCAAAAATATTGCCACTCTGTATGATATTATAATGACTTGATCCATGCAATAAAGTACATCAGTTTCTTACATGAAAAGTAGCTAAGTTGTGTAAGGAGCTGTTAAGATAAGGGTCGGATTTAGCCCTGAAATCACTCGATTATTTCTCGGGCGCTGTCCTTCCAATTTAGATAAAAGTTAGTCAGGATAAAAATATAAAGTATTATAAGATTCCTAGTAGGTGTTTTATTTTAATAAATTCGATGAAAGATGTTATAATTACGGGTTGAAGAGGTAGGGGTACAGATGACGGAAAACGTTAAATTTCACTCGAAAATGCACAGAAAATGCATTATTTTAAACATTTTTACGTTTATTATGCTTCTGTTACCTTTTAATGTCAAAACTGGATAAGCAAAATTAACTTTGAGGTTATTGTATAAATATAATCGGCAAATTCTGCAATCCGGAAACTGAAAAACGGTTTTATTTCGTTCTTCTCAGCCATTTATGTAGCTTTCTGGCGCGAAATACGCACGGTGTAGAAATAGACAACTTTCTTGTTTATTTCCTTCCAAAAGGTTAAATATTTGATCGGAACACACTCTGAATAGATTGTTCCGTGATATAAAAAGAAAAAGACGACAATATTACGTATTTTAACGCTCTAGAGGCAAATTTAAAAATAGTCAGCCATCCCACCTTTTTTCGTTTTTCGCCTGTGGGACATTGTTCCCCCCCCCCTCGCTTCAGAACCCCACTTGGCCAGATAATGTGTTTTATTGATATACACCTTTGGTGAAAGTGGCATTGTAAAGCGAGGGGGGGAACGATGTTGTATAAAACTTTTCCGTTTTCCATTAATTTCTGTGTAAAAACGCTTATTTTAGCCCAAATATCGGTCTTATTTTGCATAAATTATCCCATCTGAAAGCAGATTCATATGCAGACCAAGTTTCTTCAAATTTCAACCGAAAAAGATTCTCAATTTTTCCATTTTGAAATTTCGACTTTTCAGGGCAGATTCTACGCCTTATCTTAACAGCTCCTTTTATATCACACAGTTGTGTACGAGCATATTTCGGCTCAAGTCCAGTATAGGACGAAAGTAGTTCCGGCGTAACTGCGGAGGAAAATGTGATAAAATAACCTTTTATATCTGTCCGAGATTTGAATGAATTTACATAAACTATCCTCCTAATTTGCATATATTTATAAAAGTTGAAATACATTAGCATAATTGATGTACACACTCATAACTACTGCATGCATCTATCAATATTTATACCTCTTTTCATTATTAAAATTATTTTACGTAAATAGATCAATAAAGCTAATTTTGATCAATAAATTAAAACATTTAAACACAGAAATAAAGTTGACAGGTCGACAGGTTAATGTTCGACTGGTTGACTGTTCGACAGGTTGACTGTTCGACATGTTGACTAGTCGACAGGTTGACTGTATAACAGGTTTACAGGTTAACAGGGCGGCAATTCTACAGATAGGATAAGCATAATGTATATAATGGATAAAAAAGCCCGTAATATAGGTCAAGTTATAAACAGCGTCGTTTTTGGATGTTGATAATTCTAAACATGACACGGGTTGACAGGTCGACAAGTTGAAAGGTCGACGGGTTGACTGGTCTTCAGTTTGATAGGTCGACAAGTTGACAGGTCGACAGGTTGACTGGTCTTCAGTTTGATAGGTCGACAAGTTGACAGTTCGACGGGTTGACTGATCTTCAGTTTGATAGGTCGACAGGTTGACAGATCGACAATTCTACAGATAGGATAAGGGTTATGAATATAATGGAAACATAATACCCATTATCTAATGTAGGTCAAGTTGTTAACAGCGTCTTGTATGAATGTATCAGTTGATAATTCTAAACATGAAAAACATGTTAGATGTCTTGTTCAAATTCCTGATAAAATGAATGTTGTCAAAAGTGTCCTGATCATGATATCATTTATTATAGTAAAAGTAAATTGAAACCCTGTCATCTACATGTAGTCTATTTACCTGTAAACATGTCTATCTGTCCACTCAGGTAAAACACAAATCTGCAAAATTGTCGACCTGTCAACCTGTCGACTTGTCAACCGGTCAACTTATGAAATTATCAAACCTGCAAAACTGTCGACCTGTTGACCTGTCAGATTGTAGACTCATGAAAAATCAAACATAAAACCGTCGACAGGTCAACATGTCGACCTGTCATCCTGTAAACCAGTTTTCAACACAAGGAGAACCAAAGCTACAAATCTGTCAACCTTTCGACCTGTCAACCTGTCGACCTGTCACCTCAAGAAAATGAAACTAATTATACATATATATGCAGAATATTGAAGAATATTTTCAAGTATGCATTACTTCAATTACATTAGGAATATTCAGGATAAGAATTATCAAAGGAGTATATATGGTTAGTATAGGAAAGTGGCCCCCTTTCATGACAAAATCTAAAATTTTCATGAAGTAATGAATTTGTACCAATATTTGTTCGACAATGTAGGCTACTTATGGAATGATATGTAATCTTTAATTTCCTTTTTTAGTTTCTTAGAATTTTGTAGTCCAAAGTGGCATATTTTGCAAAATTTCTTAAAAACGTCATTTTGGGTCTCATTTTCGACAAACTTCCTTTTAGTTAGTATCGAGCGGGCTTCTGAACTACTTTTATATTTTGATATGATGTTGTCTTTGCACGTCTTTGAGTGCATGCAAAAGGAAAAAGTTGTTCACGATCCCGCTCGATGTTATCTGAATAAAAATAACCAAGAATTATGCTATTTTTCGTGAAAAATTGACAAATTCACTAATTTTCATGATCTTTATGCAAAATTTAATATGTCTTAGAAAGAGATGAATATTTGATATGACTAGATTTCTCAAAATATAGATATTTTTAAATCTCTAAAAATGACAACAGAATCTAATTTTGGAGAAGTCGATTTTAGGGGGCCATTTTATTATAAAAACCATATATACTCCTTTGCATATGGTTCAAAGTACTAGGAACCAATTCAAATATATGAATACACCATGGACTATTTTTGTCCTATTCTATATTTGACATAGGCCTGGTCTTTTTGCGCCATATTTTGGTCTGTAGTTGGGTCCATAGTTGTTTGGTCCACAGTTTAGTCCATAGTTGTTTGGTCACGGATATGTGCTGTATTCCTGTAGTACAGGACAGTTTCTGGTCCAGTTAACCGTGCCTTGACACTTGTAGCAAATGCTATTCTGTCTCCTTTGTGGCTAAGGACATTCTGTAGCAAAATGTCCCTCCTCATTTCAGTTGTATCATACGTGTAAGGTTTGCATGCTGGACGAATCTTCGTTTTCGTCTTCATAATTTATCTTGTTGGTCACTAGTGTATATTCGTATTTGTGTCAGCCTGCATCTTAGTAATTGATGTCTGTAAATCTTCCATCATGGCAGTCAGGCGCTGACAATTGCTACATGTATAAATGTCGTCAATTTTATTGTCTGCATTGCAATTTGGCTATTGAAATTCAAAAATGGTCAAATCAATATCAGAATCTTGTCTTGTTAAGAAGTCATCTTCGTTGTTAGTTGGATGGTTTTGAATGCTACAAGAAAACATTAAGGATGCACAAAGATACTAAAGGTGTACATTAAGGGTGCACAAAGGTGCTTCTAGAATGTATTAAGGGTGCGTAAACTCAAGCCCCCCAACCAAGATTCTGTTTTCTAGTCGATACACTGACAAATCTGACCTACAGACCTACAGATGGATCCTTTATTATTTATTAAAGTTACAAGTAATCTTACAGATTGCATTTCCTCCTTATCGTCTACAAAATTATATAGTACAATCCTGATGACTAATTCATGTATTGCTAATGAGGTATTTGAATGTAAATACTGCACAGAATTTCAAGAAGAAATTCCTACCATTTTTTCGGGGTTTTTATTCAGTCTAATCCACCGTACATGCCCTTTTTCATTGGCATCCACGAAGCGAACACAATTTCGAGAAAAAGTACAGGAATCGAGTTTTAGATGTCTTTTAAAAGTCAAATGGTTTATCTAAACTTGTGATACACCTGAGAAAAACAGCCAACAAGATTAATTAGACCCATGAGTCCTCCTATAAATCTTGCATTTCTGAGAAGTCAAACCTACGGTATATCTTGATGCTACGTTATGTACAAGACTAGGATCTTAAGCAAAAAAGATATACAGATACAGATGCTACGTTATGTACAAGACTAGGATCTTAAGCACAAACGATATACAGATACAGATGCTACGTTATGTACAAGACTAGGATCTTAGCACAAACGATATACAGATACAGATGCTACGTTATGTACAAGACTAGGATCTTAGCACAAACGATATACAGATACAGATGCTACGTTATGTACAAGACTAGGATCTTAAGCACAAACGATATACAGATACAGATGCTACGTTATGTACAAGACTAGGATCTTAGCACAAACGATATACAGATACAGATGCTACGTTATGTACAAGACTAGGATCTTAAGCACAAACGATATACAGATACAGATGCTACGTTATGTACAAGACTAGGATCTTAGCACAAACGATATACAGATACAGATGCTACGTTATGTACAAGACTAGGATCTTAGCACAAACGATATACAGATACAGATGCTACGTTATGTACAAGACTAGGATCTTAAGCACAAACGATATGCAGATACAAATCAATTATAATTATTACCAAAACAGTCATCGCCTGTTAAACGAAATGTACTCATGTTTCTCTTACGACAAATAATATTGAAATATGTTATGACAAGATTATAATAATCTTAATCAAACGATGTCTCGATTGGAGATTTTTAATTTTTAGAATAATTTAACCCCCACCCTTCTATCAGAAAATGTAGTCTTAGTTTCCTCTTAGTCAGCCAGTCCTTTTTTCAGTTTTCCGTCTTGAACTGGCCAGAATATTGTGAGGGAATTTGATTCAGAAGTTCGGTTTTATTTATTGCTAATCGATTGTTTTAGAAGTCCTACCCTTTGATGACTGCAAAATTTAGTCCGGACCATTTTCTGCAATGAAACGAGATTTTTGTTTGATGTCACGGTTTTCTTAGATAATTCATAGAAACTATTTTCCATTTGTTTGCGATTTTCAAAAATACTGTACACTAATACTAATGATCTCCTAATATAACATACATTCAATTAATCAGTAAATGAAAGTCATTAACAAAAACCGAAATCAGATATCAATATTAAACGTCTTCAAATTCAATAGAATCATTTAAGAAGAGATAAATTTACAGCATAGACCAGACATGCAGGTTTTGGGTACTTAACCCTCGTCAG
This sequence comes from Pinctada fucata, assembly GCA_028142955.1. Lineage (NCBI taxonomy): Eukaryota > Metazoa > Mollusca > Bivalvia > Pterioida > Pteriidae > Pinctada > Pinctada fucata. Next base: position 30,564,734 of record AP027115.1, read on the forward strand.
TGATCCTCAGTCTAAACAATTTAATATGGCCAAAGAGTGTGAAAAAGTTTTATGTCCAAACTGTACCGAAAAACGTAGCAGGATGGACGGGATATGATGCTTCAGGATCCACGATTTAGACATTTCAAGATTTTAAGTGATAACAGAATTTTTCAAATGCGTTGAAGAGACAGACAAAACTCACAGTCAAAAGGCTAACAAATTCTTTTAAAAATGTATATCACAGGATTTTCATCAGGAAACAATTTCTGAAATAGTTGCGCCCCAAGATAAAGAGAAAATTGTGAATAGTTTTCAGACCAGCAGATCAAAACGATATTATATACCCATCCTAAACAGCTATATTAGAATATCAGAGGAATTCCTTATGCCATCTGAAATTAGGAATTAATATATTTTGATCGTGTATTATCATCAAATCAAAACAGATATACTTAGATAAAGAACTGTGACATCAATCAGTGCATGAATTTGCAAAACATACTAATTTATCAATTGGAATATTCAGTAGGTGCTCGGTCAGTGCAATTTACTTACGTATGAATGGGGACAATATTCATAATAGGAGTCAATGTATTCACAAAAGGTAAATGCCTAAATATCTTGTGTGAATTTAGTCTTGTGGTAGAAGTTACATTGATTGGAATTTTGTCAGTAGAGTTTGCAGACATTAGATTTGAGAAACAAGTCAGTCGTTAAGAGAGAGGGGATAAACATACAGGGGTATACTCCAATGTTGTGTTCTTTAAATGATTCCACTGAATTATCTGTGGTACTGAATTTAAAAATCTTGGGGATCAACAAAAGATTGCGCATGTAAAACGGACGTCACGTTTTGCGTTGAATTCCTTTCTGCTACGTCTTTCGGTACATTTCTGGACATAATAATTTTCACACTTTTTTGGCCATATAACATTATTTAGACTGAGGATCACTGACGAGGGTTACGTACCCGAAACGTGCATGTCTGGTCCATGTTGCAAATTTATCTGGTCTTAAATGATGCCATTGAATTTGAAGACGTTTAACATTTGAACTACTTGGTGAGTGTCACTGCTGTTGGACCAAGAGTCCCCGAGGGCACATGTAGGCAAGTTCTATCAACTTCGGTTGATCGTCTTTCTCTTCAACGCATTTGAAATTTTCTGTCACAAAAGTTCTTGAAATTCCTAAAACGTGGGTCCTGTAGCATCATATCCCATCCATTCTGCTACGTCTTTTGGTACATTTTTGGACATAATAATTTTCATACGGTTTTGACCATATTTCATTTTTAGACTGAGGATCACTGACGAGGGTTAAGTACCCGAAACGTGCATGTCTGGTCCATGCTGCAAATTTATCTGGTCTTAAATGATGCTATTGAATCTGAAGACGTTTAAAATTGTATACGTTTGTTCACGAAAAAAAGGATCACTGGTAAAAACAACCACTGTTTGTGCCCCGGAATTAAGCTTCAAACTCAGAACCGCAGATTTTGTGAAATATAACAATGCATTTATAACAAGAGTCACTACAACACCGTTATATTTTCTATGAAATATGAAAATTTATAAATTTCGATTATTCAATTGAATATAGGTGACGTTATTCTGAACACTTCAAAACATACATCTTGTTTCAAGACCATTGTTATTTATTCATTCGGGGAGTATTAAATTAGGTAATACACTCAAGGAATTCTCTTGTCAAAATATATGTACTTAGCCAAATAGAATTCATTTTATCATACATGTATATATGTTTTGTATGTTTTCGAAATGTATTACCAATCTATGGCTGTTTACAGCAACATAGTCCTTGGCCTCAAAGCTTCATCATTTTTTTTAATTTTGATGAATAAATGTATGGTTTTATATCCGTTACTGTAATTACTGCAATTCGTTTTGATGCAACATTAATCGAAATGAATGAAGTAAAACTAAGACATCCATAAAAATATTACTTTGATTTCCTTTTTGTGGAGCTATTGTATGTTAAGGTGTCAGTGGTAGATAGAAAAATAAATCATGTACTCCAGGAGAGCATTGACGTTTTTTTCCCAAAAAACATTAGCTTACCTGTTAATCTGTATATATTGCACACCTTACATTACTAATATATAAAGATGGGATACATATTACATAAATATAACAATGAAACTTAGACATTATAGAGGATAAAAGAGGGGATCTCCGACAGCACTCGCTGCAGCACTACAGCAAAAGAACCGAGAAACCCATAAAGCGAAAGCACAGAGTTGTCAAACACAACAACAGTCACCAAAGCGACAATGAAGACAAGACTCTCATTGGTAAATTGATATATCAACTAACGAGACCAATGGACAAATGGTTCCGACTTAAACCAGTCATATGCCACGATAGTCCATGGAGTGGTTATGTAGATTTTACAATCAAGTCAGTAATTTTGATAATTTTCTAATCATGAAGTGTCTGGTTTAAAATAAAAACGATTCTCTATCAATACAAGATGAAAGGTCAATTCAGATTTGGTACAATTCGTTATCCTTGGCAACTTGAAACTAAATCCCAGCGCTGTACAAAACTTAAACCCAGCGCTGTACAAAACTTAAACCCAGCGCTGTACAAAACTAAAATTGACAGAAGCTTGAAAAGAAAAACAATATGAAAAGAGAAACTGTTCGACCTTAACAAATAAAAACACAAACACTCAAATACACAAATTTTCGGCCCCTTTGCCTTTATCAAGTGTAAAAAACGACGATCTATAACAATCGACTTTATCATTCACATTATGAGAGTACAAGTTATCAAAAAAGTATCAATAAAAAGAACAGAAATCACGGGGCATCATCATGTTTTACTGTAGGGGAGTAAATGCTACAGGCTAACAATACAGTCCCTTCTCCTCCTTTTTCCGTAAATTGCAAAATGTATCATGATATAAAGTAAATCAAAAGCTGAATAATTTATGCATTGTTGCATATATAACTAGTGCAGTTTGCTGGTTCACCCTTAGTTAGCAAGGCAGCGCCGATATCCGCACGGTAAGTTACACCATAATGTTTTTATCCTTCCATTTTTATGTAGAATTTCAATTGCATATATCAATTCTCATTATTTATTAATATTGTAAGTATAGAGTGTTAAAGATAAATATATTTCAAAATATATATCTATCATTGTGTAAAATTTAAGAAATTAAAAACAAATATGGTCTTTAGGTTCAATCATATATCTTATCATATTTATTTTCGCAAAAAAGTCTTTGTCTTGATTCATATTATTTGGTTTTCAATATTTTTATTTTCATTTTTTTCTCAAATGATTTGCAATTTCCTCGAATCATATTCCTTTAATGCATCCAATCTATACAAGAATTAGATTTTAAATAAGGAAAGAAATACGATTTAAAATTGTTCATGAACTTAACGTTTTTCTCACAATTACACATTTTCACAAAATATACAATTGCAATATATCAAAAAATCTAAGAGTCCCTTAAAAATAATATAGCTTTTTTTAACTTCCACAAGGACGTTTAAGGTTTCTGTTTGATTATTATAAACGAAAATATCCTCTCTACATTTTGAACAGAACATCTTATTTATACTTATCTACCTAAACATTCCTCGTACAGTACGTATAGTTATTCCATAGAGATCAGAGGCAGCACCTCCAATTTTCTTACAATCTTTATTTTAAATTCTAAATACGTTAATACAATTAAAGAATTTCAAATCTTAAATACCCCCTTCCTCAATGACCATTTATTCAATTATGTTTTTTTTTCTTTCATATGCAAAGTAAACGAAAAATAAATCAAGAAAGTATACCCGATAGAATGTTTAAACAAGATTCTTTAAATATATTTCTCGATTTTAACCTATGTTTGCTATTTAGAAAAAAATTCTTTACTAAAATATTCATATAGATTCAAAGGAAACGAGATATTATCAAAAAGTAAAGAAAATTTAAGTGTCATTTCATAAAAAATATTATCGAAATTAAAGTAGGTTAACATCTTAGCACCATCCCTCCAACGCTATTTTGAACATACATTTTATTTGGATATGCTACCGAATTGACCCTACAGGACATTTGGAGCCGCTTAGTACATAATGAATTGGTTTGAAATTTTCTTCAAGAAGGTATAGAGTTGGAACCCTTCCGCATTATTCAAGTGATTTACAGACAAGCTAATTTATTTCGTCATCTAGTTCTATTTCTGTTTTTTACCGTTTTCTATACAGAAACACTTATCATATTTCAGATGCAGTTGCTGACGGTATTAATATCGAGCCTACTATTGGCGACGTCTACCATCGCCATGAATATAGAATTTTTGAAACTCATGAAGACTCAAGATTTCCAAAGATGCATCGGTTACAACTCAACACTAAACAATTTAGATCATTTATCTCCACTTTGCAATAAATTGTTTCTGGAGACAATAAAAGTCAGCAATATTCAAGGCCGCGATATCAATCTTATGTTTTCTCTTGGAAGACAAATACAGGGAGAGATCGAGGCGATCAGGAATAAACGATACATCAGACCCCTCCGTATAAGGCGGGAATGCAGGACTCTGTCTGAAAAACAACGAACAAGAGTCTTCTCAGCAATAGTCCGAATGAAAGAAGGACCTGAGGTAACCAACCTGAGATTAAATAATTCATGAAATGATTGAATTTAGCTCATTTAACCGGAGTAGGGTTGACATGAAAATTGATATGATTACGTGAATATCACACCATATTCTTCAAGTGAAAAGTACAAGTTATGTTATCATGTAAAAGGGATGATTGATATGTTGTGGGCCTTGTGGGACATTTTGCATTATTTTTCTACATAATCCCCTTCAGTATCTATACACTTTTGTCACCGATGTTTAAGGGTCACAATGCCACTTTAAAAGAACTCCTCATCTTGATTGGTCAGAAAGCCATCTACTGCAAGTATGACGTCATCATCGGACTGGGTGCTAGAAATAGCTGCTTTCAGTTTTGGGAATTGATGAAAGTCTGATGGAGCAAGATCAGGTCAATAAGGCGGATGCTAAATCATATTAAAGCCAGAAACATGAATTGCAGCCATGGAAGTGACAGGACAGTGACAGAACAGGAGCATTGTCCTATTGGAACAACACACCTTTAACTAGTTAGCTTTCCGCGGCGCTAATGTTTTGAGACAATATATCAGCAGAATTCATTCTGCAACCCAGAAAATCGAGGCTAAGAACATATCGATCAGCCCTCGGATATCAGATTCAGATTAAGTATTAACCAGAAAGCACTCTCTATGATATAACATTATGTCCATTGAATTCAAACTTTTAAGAATTTTTTAAACTGGAAAAGTATCAGTAGATCCATATCATTAGTGAATCTGAAAGTCTGAATTTAAAACAATTAAAGAGTCCATGTAATATGATAGAAAACAAGCAAAATTATTTAGTAAAAGTACTTAAATAGTAATTGCAAAATGTAACATTTAGTTTTTAAGTTGATGAATATTGTGTTTTATACTTTAAACTATAAATAGCGACTCTCTGGTTAGCTGATTACGTCATCGGCCCTCCTGAATAAATAACCGTATTCCAGGGTTTAAAAATAGACCGGGATAACCCACACTAACTTCTGCAAATAGCTTCGTCAATTACAGTGAATAATTTTTTAAATCATAGAATATATGTATTTCTTTTTTCCTTTATCTAGAACATGTACGATGTCTTTGCAAGAATTCATCTGAACTCTCAAGTACTAGAAAATGCTCATGTCGGTTCTAACTTCCCAGGATGGCATCGTATCTTTGTTCTTTTGTAAGTACATATTTATGCTTTCATTGTTTATTGATTAAGTTCAATTTCATTAAGATAATAACAACGCCTCAATTAAGAATCCATCCGAAGACTTTTATAGAAATAAAGATACAATAAAATGGGAAGAGTAATTTGTCCAGTTATTAAAAGCAAGAATACACAAGATCGCAAACACAGAACGTGCAGCGTGTCCGTTCTGATTTGCATTTAGTAACCTTCTTAAACCATTGTTCAAAACTTGGGCAACTTTTCTGCAAAAGTAAACTGATGACGTCAAGACAATGGAGAATAATCAAAGAGTGCACGAAAGCATTGGTGTAATCTTCGTTAGAAGTATTTCCTATCTTCCGTATTGACAGTAAAGAATCTCATCTGTCAGAATTCATTTTTCTAGATGCACATTTGTGTCTCATTGACATAATTAAAACTTTTCTTTTGAAACTTTTATCTTCCGTGTTTCTATTCGATGGCCTTAGTACGTCAAATTTTTTTTTGCTGTATCCATTTTGAATTTGTGCAGCGCCATAATTAATATTTTAATGACAGCACCTGCAATAATTCTGTTGAGAAATTATATCTGTAGATTTTATTTAACCATTCTAAAACAAAGGAGGGGATCTCCAACAACACCCGGTTGCAGCACCCACAGCAAAACCCCAAAACATCCAATGCAAAAACACAAAGCTGACAAGCACGGAAAGAGACGCATTAGGGACAAGGAACGTCAACGCACAACACAGAACCATCAAACACAAAGGACTACACATAAACCAACGAGGCCAATGGGCAACCGGTGCCGACTTAGGACGGCTAAGAAATACGTAAACATTATATCTAAAACTTGTTTTAAATATAATACCCCTTCCCGTAAACAAAATGGTGGGGTATATAGGATCAACCAGTTTGTCCGTCCGTATGTCTGTCTGTCCATCATATCTTCTCCGGGGCATAACTTCTCCCCCTTGCATATATTTAAATAATTATTCAAACAAATGTTTCCTAGGACCTAAAGGTCTGTCAATACCGCGAATCAAGATATAAGGTTAAAGGTACATGTGTAAAGGTCACAATAGACATTATTGTAAAACATTGTTCAAGGCATAACCCCTTCCCTGTGCAAGGATTTACAGATCTCACAGTGTGTCTAGACTTTAAACGAAGTTCATACGTCAAGCGGCAAGGTCATAATAGACACATTAGTAAAACAATACCAGGGTATAACTCCTACCCCTTTGCATTGATTTCAATTACATTTCACTCAAATGTTCATTCGGACGTCAGGGTGTGTCTCTGAATGTCAGTCGGACTCCTCGGGTGATAACATACATGAGCTCGCGGCGGCAGAGCACGGATTGTATTACGTAGGCCCTCTTTTTATATCCATTTACATATTCATCTGTGTTGCTTGGGCCCCTGCATTTTGCGGTCTTGTTTGTTTGTGGTCATCTGACAGTGACGAGGTTGTTTTACACCACAATTGTACGTTCTTCGAGACCTCTGGATAATCGGAAAAATGGGAGGGTTGTGCGCACTTAATCCAGGATAACCATACCTTCTGCTATTTCCGTGGCAGATGGCCGTCCTAAGTCGGCACCGGTTGCCCATTGGTTTCGTTGGTTTATGTGTAGTCCTTTGTGTTTGATGTTTCTGTGTTGTTCGTTGACGTTCCTTGTCTCTTGCGCGTCTCTTTTTGTGCTTGTCTGCTTTGTGTTTTTGCATTGGGTGTTTTTGTGGTTTTGCTGTGGGTGCTACAACCTGGTGTTGTTGGAGATCCCCTCCTTTGTTCATGACCAAGATCATACGCCAAACGTCAAGGTCAAAATTTTCACCATTTCTAAAACCCTCCCCCTGTGCATGGAATTCTAAACTATGCCATAACTTTCTTTAAACGCATTTGAAAATTTCTGTTTACAAAATTTTCTCAAATTTCAAAAACCTGTGTCCTGTAGCATCATATACCTGCCATTTTGATACGTCTTTCGGTATATTTAGGACATAATTTTCACAGATTTTGGTCACATTACATTGTTTAGATTGACGAGGGTTAAATAACCGAAACGTGCATGTCTGGTCCATGCTGCAAATTTATCTGCTCTAAAATGATGCTAATGAATTTGAAGACGTTAAACATTTGAACAAAGGTGATATGTCAAGGTAAAATCAGTCCGTGTCGTAATTTCATCCCCTTTGCATGGATTTTAATAATATTTCACAGAATTATTCATTAGGACTTAAGAGTGTGTCATGACCTTGAAGTAAGGGAAAAGGTCAAGGTCAAAATAGACACTTAATCCAAGATAAATTTTCAAAGATCATTGTTGCTGGGGTATTTTCGTCCCATCAGTTGCAAAGATCTAGTTTAGATCTTTAGTAATATCTTATTCATGACTCGGTAACGAATATTACCACGTCTTTCATGAATAGGAACATATTCTCAGTGAGCTTCTGGTATTGTGTATACCTGTATTGTGCTCTAAAATCGGTTGGTTTAGAGATGTTATATTGTGCTCTTATATTGGCCGGTATAAACTTATATGTATGGTTCTCTAAGTTCCGCTTGCATAATAAACATGTAAAAGAGTATACTTCCACAAGCATGAATTTTATCATTCTTATCCCTTTTTTTCTTCATTCAGAACAGTAAAGTTATAGTACAAATGTCTAATAGTTCGTGTCTAGTACAATAAAATTGATGCTATAGAACATATATTTCAATATTAACAAATGTAACCCATCCTTATGAGATGGTGTTTCAATTTTCGTTTTGCATCAGGTAAATTAAAGTTTACAGTGAAGAGGACATAGATTGCACTAGGACTCCAGAAAGATAATTAGATTAATCACTTTTTAAATACAATGTAAAACCCATTTCTTTTTTCCATTTTTACTTTCGAGAACAAATATTCTGACATTTTGTAAATACATCAATGAACTGATTTTTTTTCTAGGAATGTGAAACGTTTTCAAATTCAATAGCATCATTTAAGAACAGATGAATTTGCAGCTTGGACAAGACATGCACGTTTCGGGTACTTAAACCTCGTCAGTGATCCTCATTCTTAACAATGTAATATGGCCAAAGAGTGTGAAAGTTATCATTATGTCAAAAAATGTACCGAAAAACATAGAAGGATGCTAATGCTACAGAACCCACATTTGAGGAATTTCAAAAAATTAAAATACCAGAATTTTTCAAATGCGTTGAAGAAACGATCAACCGAAGTTGATCGAACTTGGCTACATGTACCCTGGGGGACTCCTGATCCACAAGCAGTGACACTCACCAAGTGGAACATATGCTAAACGTCTTCAAATCCAAGTCTATTTATATTTTTTGTACCGGGGGTTCCTAAAAATACGTATCAGCTTTAGATGAAAATAAAATATGTTAATTGTTGCTTCAAATATCAAGAACAATTCCTTCTCTACTTACTAAGTAATTTACTGTGAATGTACGATTTGCTCAAACAGATCTTTCCAAAGATAAAGAAAATAAATTATTCCCTGTAGATGGCGTTGATCTAGTCAAATAACAAGCATTAAGCATTAAGATGCAGCAAGTACATGTACGTATAGATATATAACAATATATCATCATACGGAGAAATGATGCCACTCTGACATCAGAGCTATGAAGTCATAATATGCGTCATGGCACGCAGCCAGATTTGAAATCACTATTGTCGTATATGGGCACCATTAATTCAAACGTTGTACACACCGTAACCAAGATTGTGAAACGGTTTCCGGACATTGGATATGACACTCTATTATTTTCTGAATATGTTGATGTAAAAAACTCTATTTTCAGTGTAAAATTCGCGGTTCCCACACAAGTTGAAATATTGTAAGATTCCGCCAATAGGCTGTTCTGTAATTTCATGAGAATACAGCATGATTTGGCGAGTTTTGGCAACTTCAATGAACGTTTTCTTAGGTTTCTTGTGTAATAATTCATGTTCTGGGCATCGCAACGGAAAGATTATAACAAATACGTGATGTCAGGCACCTTCAGTTTTTCCAATAAATGATTTTGGGGGTTCACGCGTATTTTAAAAATTCCGTCTTTTTTACGAAATTCCCTCTATATTTTAATATAAAGTCATTATATTTTCTAAAAGAATTGAAAATAGGCTATGAATCATTGTTGCATAACAAATTGAAAGTAATATGAAAAACAGAAATTAATCAAAACAAAGCTTTAATTGAAAAAAAAAACTAGTAGGTGATTTAAATAGGAGTTGCGCCGAACAACTTCACGTGAAAGAGAGAAGTTGAGCTATTTCTCAACATGATCATGGTACACAGCTCATATTTCATTGTAGAATCAGGTCCAAAAACATAATTACACCAGTGAAACTTCACACATTCAATGAATATCCCTTTTCTATGAAATAATAGAGTGCCGCAAAGTATACATAAATATTTTACCACCCGCATCCAGCCTATACACAAAACCATGTGGCTTCCGATCGGATCGTGACCTTGTGTGTTCTTCCGTCACCTTTGTCACACACTAAGGGGACAATCATTTGATCCTGGGGGGGGGGGGGGGCTTGCAAACTTTTTTGGATCAGATTATTTATTTTCAACGAAGAGCAGGCCGGATTACAGGCCGGACTATTTATTTTCCAATACCTAAGGGTCAGAATATTTATTTTCAACCTCTAACAATTCTGACAAGCAACACAAAGACAATAACAACATAGCACACACACTCACTGAGAATTTCATATATTTTATTTCATCTAAATTCCATAAATTATTTACAGAATGCGAGACTAAATTCTGGGCACTACAATATATACACATATGATGTGTACAAGTTCTAAATCGAGTTTTCACAGCATATGGATAGATGCCCAAATAATCTATTTTTAATTAATACTTGATATGAAATATCATGGAAAGCTGAGCGTAAGGCAAGAGAAAAAATGTTTTAGTCGTGTCTATAGCGGAGCAAGCTGACTTTGGTTCAGTGTATGGGGAGCGAAACGAGCGGAAACATTGAAATAAATGAAAACGTCTTCAAATTCGCTACATGTGCCCTCGGGGACTCCTGGTCCACCAGCAGTGACACTCACCAAATGGTATCAATGTAAACGTCTTCAAATTGAATAGCATCATTTAAGAACAGATAAATTGGCAATGTGGACCAGACATGCACGTTTTGGGTACTTAACCCTCATCAGTGATCCTAAATCTAAACAATGTAATATGCCAAAAAAGTATGAAAGTTACTATGTCGAAAAAATGTACCTAAAGACGTAGCAGGATGGATGGGATATGATGCTACAGGACCCACTTTTTAGAAATTTCAAGAAATTTTGATAACAGAAGTTTAGAATGCGTTGAAGAAACGATCAACCGAAATTGATCGAACTTGGTTATTTGTGCCCTCGGGGTCTCCTGGTCCACCAGCAGTGACACTCGCCAAGTGGTATAAATGTAAACGTCTTCAAATTGAATAGCATCATTTAAGAACAGATAAATTGGCAATGTGGACGAGACATGCACGTTTCGGGTACTTAACCTTCATCAGTGATCCTAAATCTAAACAATGTAATATGCCAAAAAAGTATGAAAGTTACTATGTCGAAAAAATGTACCGAAAGACATAGCAGGATGGATGGGATATGATGCTACAGGACCCATCTTTTAGAAACTTCAAGAAATTTTGATAACAGAAGTTTAGAATGCGTTGAAGAAACGATCAACCGAAATTGATCGAACTTGGCTACATGTGCCCTCGGGGTCTCCTGGTCTACCAGCAGTGACACTCACCAAGTGGTATAAATGTAAACGTCTTCAAATTGAATAGCATCATTTAAGAACAGATAAATTGGCAATGTGGACCAAACATGCACGTTTCGGGTACTTAACCCTCATCAGTGATCCTAAATCTAAACAATGTAATATGCCAAAAAAGTATGAAAGTTACTATGTCGAAAAATTGTACCTAAAGACGTAGCAGGATAGATGGGATATGATGCTACAGGACCCACTATTTAGAAATTTCAAATAATTTTGATAACAGAAGTTTAGAATGCGTTGAAGAAACGATCAACCTAAATTGATCGAACTTGGCTACATGTGCCCTCGGGGTCTCCTGGTCCACCAGCAGTGACACTCACGAAGTCGTATAAATGTAAACGTCTTCAAATTGAATAGCATCATTTAAGAACAGATAAATTGGCAATGTGGACCAGACATGCACATTTCGGGTACTTAACCTTCATCAGTGATCCTAAATCTAAACAATGTGATATGCCAAAAAAGTATGAAAGTTACTATGTCGAAAAAATGTACCTAAAGACGTAGCAGGATGGATGAGATATGATGCTACAGGACCCACTTTTTAGAAATTTCAAGAAATTTTGATAACAGAAGTTTAGAATGCGTTGAAGAAACGATCAACCGAAATTGATCGAACTTGGCTACATGTGCCCTCGGGGTCTCCTGGTCCACCAGCAGTGACACTCGCCAAGTGGTATAAATGTAAACGTCTTCAAATTGAATAGCATCATTTAAGAACAGATAAATTGGCAATGTGGACCAGACATGCACGTTTCGGGTACTTAACCTTCATCAGTGATCCTAAATCTAAACAATGTAATATGCCAAAAAAGTATGAAAGTTACTATGTCGAAAAAATGTACCGAAAGACATAGCAGGATGGATGGGATATGATGCTACAGGACCCATCTTTTAGAAACTTCAAGAAATTTTGATAACAGAAGTTTAGAATGCGTTGAAGAAACGATCAACCGAAATTGATCGAACTTGGCTACATGTGCCCTCGGGGTCTCCTGGTCCATCAGCAGTGACACTCACCAAGTGGTATAAATGTAAACGTCTTCAAATTGAATAGCATCATTTAAGAACAGATAAATTGGCAATGTGGACCAGACATGCACATTTCGGGTACTTAACCTTCATCAGTGATCCTAAATCTAACAATGTAATATGCCAAAAAAGTATGAAAGTTACTATGTCGAAAAAATGTACCTAAAGACGTAGCAGGATGGATGAGATATGATGCTACAGGACCCACTTTTTAGAAATTTCAAGAAATTTTGATAACAGAAGTTTAGAATGCGTTGAAGAAACGATCAACCGAAATTGATCGAACTTGGCTACATGTGCCCTCGGGGACTCCTGGTCCACCAGCAGTGACACTCACCAAGTGGTATAAATGTAAACGTCTTCAAATTGAATAGCATCATTTAAGAACAGATAAATTGGTGGACCAGACATGCACGTTTCTGGTACTTAACCCTCATCAGTGATCCTCAGTCTAAACAATGTAATATGCCAAAAAAGTATGAAAGTTACTATGTCGAAAAAAATTGTACCTAAAGACGTAGCAGGATGGATGGGATATGATACTATAGGACCCACTTTTTAGAAATTTCAAGAAATTTGGATAATAGAAGTTTAGAATGCGTTGAAGAAACGATCAACCGAAATTGATCGAACTTGGCTACATGTGCCCTCGGGGACTCCTGGTCCACCAGCAGTGACACTCACCAAGTGGTATAAATGTAAACGTCTTCAAATTGAATAGCATCATTTAAGAACAGATAAATTGGCAATGTGGACCAGACATGCACGTTTTGGGTACTTAACCCTCATCAGTGATCCTAAATCTAAACAATGTAATATGCCAAAAAAGTATGAAAGTTACTATGTCGAAAAAATGTACCTAAAGACGTAGCAGGATGGATGGGATATGATGCTACAGGACCCACTTTTTAGAAATTTCAAGAAATTTTGATAACAGAAGTTTAGAATGCGTTGAAGAAACGATCAACCGAAATTGATCGAACTTGGTTATTTGTGCCCTCGGGGTCTCCTGGTCCACCAGCAGTGACACTCGCCAAGTGGTATAAATGTAAACGTCTTCAAATTGAATAGCATCATTTAAGAACAGATAAATTGGCAATGTGGACGAGACATGCACGTTTCGGGTACTTAACCTTCATCAGTGATCCTAAATCTAAACAATGTGATATGCCAAAAAAGTATGAAAGTTACTATGTCGAAAAAATGTACCGAAAGACATAGCAGGATGGATGGGATATGATGCTACAGGACCCATCTTTTAGAAACTTCAAGAAATTTTGATAACAGAAGTTTAGAATGCGTTGAAGAAACGATCAACCGAAATTGATCGAACTTGGCTACATGTGCCCTCGGGGTCTCCTGGTCTACCAGCAGTGACACTCACCAAGTGGTATAAATGTAAACGTCTTCAAATTGAATAGCATCATTTAAGAACAGATAAATTGGCAATGTGGACCAAACATGCACGTTTCGGGTACTTAACCCTCATCAGTGATCCTAAATCTAAACAATGTAATATGCCAAAAAAGTATGAAAGTTACTATGTCGAAAAAATGTACCTAAAGACGTAGCAGGATAGATGGGATATGATGCTACAGGACCCACTATTTAGAAATTTCAAATAATTTTGATAACAGAAGTTTAGAATGCGTTGAAGAAACGATCAACCTAAATTGATCGAACTTGGCTACATGTGCCCTCGGGGTCTCCTGGTCCACCAGCAGTGACACTCACGAAGTCGTATAAATGTAAACGTCTTCAAATTGAATAGCATCATTTAAGAACAGATAAATTGGCAATGTGGACCAGACATGCACATTTCGGGTACTTAACCTTCATCAGTGATCCTAAATCTAAACAATGTGATATGCCAAAAAAGTATGAAAGTTACTATGTCGAAAAAATGTACCTAAAGACGTAGCAGGATGGATGAGATATGATGCTACAGGACCCACTTTTTAGAAATTTCAAGAAATTTTGATAACAGAAGTTTAGAATGCGTTGAAGAAACGATCAACCGAAATTGATCGAACTTGGCTACATGTGCCCTCGGGGTCTCCTGGTCCACCAGCAGTGACACTCGCCAAGTGGTATAAATGTAAACGTCTTCAAATTGAATAGCATCATTTAAGAACAGATAAATTGGCAATGTGGACCAGACATGCACGTTTCGGGTACTTAACCTTCATCAGTGATCCTAAATCTAAACAATGTAATATGCCAAAAAAGTATGAAAGTTACTATGTCGAAAAAATGTACCGAAAGACATAGCAGGATGGATGGGATATGATGCTACAGGACCCATCTTTTAGAAACTTCAAGAAATTTTGATAACAGAAGTTTAGAATGCGTTGAAGAAACGATCAACCGAAATTGATCGAACTTGGCTACATGTGCCCTCGGGGTCTCCTGGTCCATCAGCAGTGACACTCACCAAGTGGTATAAATGTAAACGTCTTCAAATTGAATAGCATCATTTAAGAACAGATAAATTGGCAATGTGGACCAGACATGCACATTTCGGGTACTTAACCTTCATCAGTGATCCTAAATCTAACAATGTAATATGCCAAAAAAGTATGAAAGTTACTATGTCGAAAAAATGTACCTAAAGACGTAGCAGGATGGATGAGATATGATGCTACAGGACCCACTTTTTAGAAATTTCAAGAAATTTTGATAACAGAAGTTTAGAATGCGTTGAAGAAACGATCAACCGAAATTGATCGAACTTGGCTACATGTGCCCTCGGGGACTCCTGGTCCACCAGCAGTGACACTCACCAAGTGGTATAAATGTAAACGTCTTCAAATTGAATAGCATCATTTAAGAACAGATAAATTGGTGGACCAGACATGCACGTTTCTGGTACTTAACCCTCATCAGTGATCCTCAGTCTAAACAATGTAATATGCCAAAAAAGTATGAAAGTTACTATGTCGAAAAAAATTGTACCTAAAGACGTAGCAGGATGGATGGGATATGATACTATAGGACCCACTTTTTAGAAATTTCAAGAAATTTGGATAATAGAAGTTTAGAATGCGTTGAAGAAACGATCAACCGAAATTGATCGAACTTGGCTACATGTGCCCTCGGGGACTCCTGGTCCACCAGCAGTGACACTCACCAAGTGGTATAAATGTAAACGTCTTCAAATTGAATAGCATCATTTAAGAACAGATAAATTGGTGGACCAGACATGCACGTTTCTGGTACTTAACCCTCATCAGTGATCCTCAGTCTAAACAATGTAATATGCCAAAAAAGTATGAAAGTTACTATGTCGAAAAAAATTGTACCTAAAGACGTAGCAGGATGGATGGGATATGATGCTATAGGACCCACTTTTTAGAAATTTCAAGAAATTTGGATAATAGAAGTTTAGAATGCGTTGAAGAAACGATCAACCGAAATTGATCGAACTTGGCTACATGTGCCCTCGGGGACTCCTGGTCCACCAGCAGTGACACTCACCAAGTGGTATAAATGTAAACGTCTTCAAATTGAGTAAGTTGGCTCACTTAGACTGCTGGTGATATCAAAGCAATTATTTCCACTCAGTATTGCTTCACATAATTGTGTATACGGTCCCCAGTGTCAGCGAGTTACGTTTGGTTTGTACATATATGTACTCATAAGAGACGGCTTTGACGCTACAACCTTCGCAGATGAAAAACCGGACGTGAAGGGTGGTATCAAAGTGAATAATCGTCTAGTTTTGTGACATTCATTAAAGACTGCTTAAATGCTGAAAATATATTGTGACTAATGACTTGTCTCAAGTATACGGAGAGTAATATTAAAAGATCATTCTTTAACTACATCATAAGAAATTCTTCTTATTTACTAATTATAAATGTGGTACCCAGTATTGGCGGACACTCATTTCAGTGAAGCTCTTTAAGTACTGCTACCTGTAGTTCGATATGTCTGTCCTACAAGGAGTTTGCCTTAGTTATGTGTATCTGACACTACAAGGTCTTTCTTTTCGCAATTGTGTTAAATTTTATAGTAAAATTCGTCAAATTTACATGGGTTACTCTGAGGTCACAAATTTAAAATCAATGACAGAAGTCCTAAATGCATGTGTTTGTAGCATGGAGTTCCATCCGTATTATTGACCTACATCACCTTTTGAGTATTGTATATTTCTTTTTCAGCTTTGAAAATGCACTGAGAAGAATCGATCCAGGAGTCGTCTTATGTTATTGGGATCCCACTTTGGACTTTGTGATGCCAAGCACTCTCCAGCTTCATTCTGTTACCTTCTCGGATAGATTATTTGGTAATGGATATGCAACAGTCATCAATGGGCCATTCAGGAACTGGCGATTAATAAAACCATACGACTATAGACTCAGGCGAAATATAGGTCAAGAAGGCAGTTTGACAAGACCTAAGGTGGCTGATTTAATTGGTTTTAATCCTAAAATTATAAGATCAACTCAAATTTTGACTGGTAGCGGAGCTCTTGGATTTAAGGATCCCGATACTGGGAGAAGGCACAGCCTTGAACAATGTCATGATCTCACACATGTCTATGTTGGCGGTGTATTCAAAAGTCTACCTGTCGCAGCACAAGAGCCTATTTTCTGGTTTTTCCACGCCTACACTGACTACATCTGGGAATTGTTCAGACAAAAACAACGAAGACATGGTATAGACCCATCCAAGGACTACCCTGAGCATGGTGGAGAGGACCATAGGGCTCTCAGAAACATGGTTCCTTTCTTCGCTTTCAGGAACATCGACGGATACAGCAATTCCTTTACTGAAAAGATATACAGATATGCCCCCAGCCCAACATGTGGCAACCGATGTGGTGGAGCGTCCAAGGAATTCTTGTACTGTCCACGTGGTGGTCATCGCCGTACAAGATGTGTGTCTCGGGCTAGGAATGTCGACATTGTTCCAAATAAGACATTAATGGAAATCAAGAACCCTATCCTTGAACAGTTTGTAGTTGGCAACGAGGCTAGCAAGGCAATAGTTAATGGATACTCATTTAAGGCAGCAATGCGCGATGGTAGAGTCAATTTACCGAAACCGTTTTTCAAAGCCAATTTTAATGACCCTAGAGTGTTTGTCGGTAAAGCTGTTCATAAGCATTGGAAATATGGTGACAAATATTATGGATAGAACAACCGGCTAAGTCAACTAAACAGTAAAAGAAATCGGAGTTGTATTTCATTCCTCAATGTTACATGTACACACGTTTTGAAATGATGCTACTTTATGTCTCTCAATGATTACAAATTTGTAAATCAAATCGAGTGATTTAATATTTTCACATAAAATACAACGTGGAATGATAACATATAATAAAAGCATGAATTGTAATATATTTGAGTATTTATTCCAAGGCAAATATGAAGCAGGGATCATGAATGCATGTATTTGAACATCCAGTACTAGTTCATTCTCAGATGAAATTGAGTGTTCCTTATTTACAAACTTAGCTTAGACTTATTTTCGAACAGCACAACCATTCAAAATCATCGCATCTATTGTTGCAGGAGGGTGACCTAATCGGAAGCTGCAAATTCAATCAAGTGAATATGATAAGTTTATTAACGTATAAACGTTAGATTGAATATATGGTCAGGTATAGTAATTAAACATAAAAGCATGACCTTTTACATTAATAAAGTTAATGTTTCAGTAAAAAAATCAACCCATACGTTGCTCGGGTGAAACAAACTCTTTCTTTGTAGGATTGTTTGCTACAACAACAAACATAAATAACAATTAATAGAATTGGAAGAAGACATATAATATATAAAATGCAATAGAAATTAACCGCTGTGAATTAAAAAAATTTAAAATATACTTTCTATCTATTCTATTTCCACTATTAAAACTATTATGCACGGGGAAAAATAACAATTTTTTTCTTTTTATCTTCGGGAATTTTACTTCATTTAACGCATTCTATAAATAATGTGAACAGGATATTGACTGCAGCAGAAAACCATACGTGTTTCTATTGCTACTATTTCGTTTAAACCTTAGAAATCAACAAAAATGTAGAATGAACATACACCCATGAGTAACCTGGAAAGAAGCCAGCATACACAACATCAGAATTTGTTGAATATTTCATTTATCACGCTGTATTGTCACATGAAAGTATTCAAATCGGAATATATGACTATTCCATATGTCTCCAGGTATACACATAATTATGCGTAAAGCCGATTTTAAGACATTTATGTCCTATTGAAATTATTTTTTTCTATTTCGATCGTCCAACTCGCAAAAAATGTTGAAGTGTTTGAGTGGACAAACGACCATGAAGCGAAATTAAGCACATGGGGTATAATCTTGATATTTGCTGAGCTCCGTAGAATCAGATATCTTAATTTTGAACCTATAGAGGCTGATACATACCATGGTCGCTTAGCCACCGTAATGCTGCGTTGTACCCAGTGAAGTTACTCATTGTCAAATGCTTTTAAAACTTTATTCTTGAATTATATTATTCAGTTTCTATTTAATAAGCTATCAATTTCAATAATATTACCACGTAAAATCTTTCGACTTCTCCACGCTCTACACTACCATTACACACCACAAGCTCAAAAACAGACAGGCCAGTATTATTCGCAATACCTTTCTTTCAAAAATTGGGAACAGGAGATATATATATACCTTGTTATAGGGCGGGAGGATACTTATTTCGTGAAGGGACACTCTGATTCAAAGAAAAAGTAAACCGAGGACGATATCATTCGGATGCTTTAGTATTTGATTGACAACATTTTTGTGGTGTTTGGAGGAACTGTATTCCAGCTAATAGTTGACATTCCCATGTTTTCCAATTGCGCCCCACTGCTTGCGGACTTATTCTTATATTCATACGAAGCGACTTCATAAAGACCTTGCTCTCGAATGGGCGAAAGCACCTAGCGTCTAAGTTCAATTTTACCTTTATATACATAGTTGACGTGTTGTCCATCAATAATTCGACTTAAGGATCATCTTCAAGAAAATTATTCCTCATGCACTAGAGATCAAGGAAACAACCGAGAGTGACAGATCCGCTTCGTATTTAGATATACTTCTACATTAGCTTCGACGCAAACGGTCATTTGAACACCTCACTGTATGACAGGCGTGATTATTTAAGCTTCCACATAACTAACCTTTCATGAGTAGCAAAATTCCGTCTTCTTCTGCTCATGGCGTTTTTATTTCCCAGTTCATACGGTACGCCAGGGCAATCTCTTAATATGAAGATTTCATCGTAAGAGCCAGACGACTTTCAAGTAAGCTACTCGTTCGGGGTTATATTGCACAACGGCTGAAATCGTCTTTGAAAATGTTATTCGATTGCTACGGAGATATAATAAAAGCATATCATATCTCCCTTTCCAGAATGATCAGTGACATTCTTGATTGTGATGAAACGCCTGTCACCAAACCAGAATTACCTGATGTGTACATCAATATATATATCGAGACAATCACCGAATTTGACAAGTTTCCATGGAGCTGTTGCGACGGATGTTGTATGCAATCAGGAGATGTTGACTCTCCCCGGGTACTTGATCTCACTTCGGACTTTTATTCGAGGTCCGCAACCGTTCCTATCGAAAATCTCATGATTTTGTCTTGCCTTCTCGATTTTTAGACTGAATAACTAAACGATATTTCTTTAATATTAATCTTAGAGTTACAAACACAATCAAATTTATTCTAATAGAGACGAAAATGAATTTCTATTACCTGAATAATCATGTAAGTTATGGACGAAGATTTCATGAAAAACGAATTATAAAACTATACTACAGAGAGAAGCTTTCTAGACTTATATTTCTAATTTAGGTGTACCAAATATGCATGTTTCGAATAAGCATTCAAGACTGAAATTTTGTTAACAAAAAAGCAAATATTTAGCAAAACGCAAACCCACTTTAAACTTTACTCTATTTTGCAAAAAGTGGAAAGGTCCAATTTATTTGTAATCTCTATTCAGAGATAGACCAAATTGTCTGATTAAAAAGAACATTTTGACTATCATCATTTGAGGAATAATGCAAAGGTGTTAACCCCCTAAATTTTTAATGATAATTTAGAATGAAGTTGTCTATTTAGTTTAAACATATTTATTCGAAATACAAACAATATCCACACAATTCACAAGCAATGAAATATACAATATTTGTAAGAAAATCAAAGCTTATATAAATCCATCTCCAAAAATACTAAATTAGCGAATTCATGGAATGGTCCATAAAAATTGTGTGATGTTAAACGTCTTCAAATTCAATTGCACCATGTTAGAACGGATACGTTTGCAGCATGGACAAGACATGCACGTTTCGCGTACTTTACCCTCGTTAGTGACCCTCAATCTAAAGTAATATGACCAAAGAGTGTGAAAGTAATCATGTCTAAAGATGTACCTAAATGCGTAGCAGGATGGGTGGGACATGATGCTTAAGGATCCATGTTTAAGATAATTGAAGAAATTTTGATAACAGTAATTTCAAATGCGTTGACGAAGCGATCAACCGATTTTGAACTTGGCTACGTATCATACCATAGGTAAAAAGTAAGATAACAAAATACATATAAATGATAAAAAGTATTATCTACTAAGTTTTCAGATGTTAAACTCTTCCAATTGAATAGCATCATTTAAGACCAGATACATTTGCAGTATGGACAAGACATGCACGTTTCGGGTACTTATCCCTCGTCAGTGATCCTCAGTCTAAATAATGTAATATTACCAAAATGTGTGAAAATTATTATTATCAAAAATGTTCCGAAAGGCAGAGCAGAATAGGTGGGATATGATGCTACAGGACCTACGTTTTAGAAATTTCAATAAATTTTGAACAGAAAATTTCAAATGCGTTGAAGAGACAAAAGATCAACCGAAGATGATCGAAACTTTGCTACATGTGCTCTCGGGGACTCCTGGTCCACCAGCAGTGACACTCACCAAGTAGTTCAAATGTTAAATGTCTTCAAAATCAATATAATCATTTAAGACCAGATAAATTTGCAGCATGGACCAAACATACATGTCCTAGTACTTAACCCTCGTCAGTGACCCTCAGTCTAAATAATGTAATATGATAAAAAAGTGTGAAAATTGTTATCATCAAAGATAAGTCCCATAATCATAATTGATAATTAAAAAGGACAAAAAGAGATCGCATTGTACAGGTTTTCATATTAACCACCTGTGTATGTCATGGACATGGGTGAAGGCATTAACCTTTAATGGTTAAAAATTATGACATACTTTACTTTCGTTGCAATATACATATATAAGTAACAATCATCAAACTTTTGAATATTTATTACTTATATTACATAATTTTGGAGGTTTTTGGCCGCGGTTGTGCTAAGCGGGAGCCAAGACACCAATTGAGCCTTTGAAGGGCATCCCGATGAAAATATGCAAATGAAGCTATATTAGAACTCTGAGATCAGCCGTTCTAATTATGCTTAATAAAATGATAAAGAAATAGAGCGAATATCTGTTAAAACAAATTAAAATCGTGGGGAAAATACGCCAACTTATATACAAATGTCAGTTGCACTTCATCACCGAAACGTCTTTAATCATCTTTGCGCAGCCGCGACGAATTCCTGTTTTGCTTTCCATTGAGCCATTACATTGTCTTCGAACAGTCTGAAAATATACAACTCAAAGGCAGAATCATATTCATAAATGATTAATTGTAATGGGTGGGAGGGTGGATTGAAATTCACAAAGCAACTGAAGAAAGTGTCAAATTCACGTGGTTTTAAGCATGACGGGCATAACTAATAAAGGTAGAGGAAATCCGAAAGTACATAAGAACCGTGTGCATAAAGGTTATGACCTCGGTCATGGTAATGGACATCTAACCATCCATGGCCCTAACTTTGATAAATTGATTGAATAACAAGTATTAAATCGCGTTATCAAAGATAAGTCCCATAATCATAATTGATAATTAAAAAGGACAAAAAGAGATCGCATTGTACAGGTTTTCATATTAACCACCTGTGTATGTCATGGACATGGGTGAAGGCATTAACCTTTAATGGTTAAAAATTATGACATACTTTACTTTCGTTGCAATATACATATATAAGTAACAATCATCAAACTTTTGAATATTTATTACTTATATTAAATAATTTTGGAGGTTTTTGGCCGCGGTTGTGCTAACCGGGAGCCAAGACACCAATTGAGTCTTTGAAGGGCATCCCGATGAAAATATGCAAATGAAGCTGTATTAGAACTCTGAGATCAGCCGTTCTAATTATGCTTGATAAAATGATAAAGAAATAGAGCGAATATCTGTTAAAACAAATTAAAATCGTGGGGAAAATACGCCAAATGGATAAAGAAATTATCCATCCCCACCAGTACATGAAAATTAAATCCAGATCTGATCAATCAATTCAGTAACCATTATTTAGATCAAATAAGTATGTGAAAAAAATTTCAAAATTGAAATAATTTGCAAATTGCAAAAATTCCAGATATTCGCAAAATTTAGCACTCGCCGCTGTCAAAAACCTCTTTACTAGGGTAGACAAAGGCAGAAGTTGTCAAAAATGATTGAAGAGCCTCTTGCATTCTGTAAAGAAACACATCATTACCAAGATCTGTAAGGTGTACCCCATCCTCTCTAAAGAAACCATCATTGTCAGCAGAGAGTTCGGGTTACTTTATATATGCGCCCTCATTAGCGATTAGCTGATTGGCTACTGCTCTGTTAATTCTTATTCTGACATTATTCAGGAGTTTAGCGTCAGTTTCTGACCTCCATTGAAAGCGTGGTAGAATTTGTGACCATACCAGTTTGGTATGCTTAAACTTGTGTGCAAGCTTCACAAGGGTCTCTTCAATATTTTTACGTAAGATAATTGACTTTGTGGAACCAATGTCATTACCACCACAATGTATAACAAGAATATGAGGTGCATCCTCAAAGTTGAGAAGATGTGAAAGTTTATTTTCAAGCTGCGACCACTTTAATCCGCTATGGCCTTGCCAAAAAATACGAGCATTATACCGCTCCATTCCAAGATTCACGCCATCAATTGTAGAGTTTCTAGCCTTAATAATGCATGGCGAATAATAGAGGATCCAACGGTCCAAATCCGTGTAATGTCATCTGAAAATTATAATTATTTACAGTGCACTAGATTTGAGCTTGGTATTCTTATATAATTCTTAAAAGCATCTGACTTCCAACGACCAATTCTTGCAATTTCATCTTCAGATAAACCTGCAAGCGATGCGGATGTAGCTGCCCCTATACGAAATGAATGAGATTTGTATAGTTGACAATTTATCCCTGCCTGATCAAGAGATTTTTTAAGAAAAGCCGAAAATTGATACCTTGTGGTTGGCATACCGTTTAAATGCTTAAAATATAGACTAGGATAGTTAGGTCGTCGGGAGTCATATGCCAAAAAGGCTTTAACAGGACAAGTGATATCATCTGTTTCAGGTATGCATAAAGTAGTACCTTTGCCAAACTGATCAGTTTTAGAATGAGGAATGCTAAGCTCGATCGCTCGTAATGCAGGTTTGTAGGCAATATTTGCTTTTAAAAGTGCATGGCCGTGCCTTGATACTGATTCGGATACAATTTCACCTACCCTCAGGAAACCATAGAATGCTATTGTGAAAATTAGAGTAAATAAGATTGCTTCAAATCTAGAAAAACATATTTCAGGTAAAGATGTAATTATCTTGAACAAAATTTCATGAGTAATTGGCATTCTTATGTCCTTGCGAACATCAAGTCGTGTAAGACCTACTAACATTTTTTTTTACCATGAATGTATCCGTAGGATCCGAAACATTCTTGATCTTACATTCATATGCTAAAGCAGAAATATATGACTTGATACTACTTGATGCATAACCTTGCAACGACAACCATGCAATATAGTCACAAACTACATCAATTGTGGGCGGAAAAAATTGATTTTAACAATTGTTTTTCAGTAAATTCAGCAAAGGTTTTCCCCGCTGCTGTGTACATTCTTTGAGTATTACAAGAGATCGATGCACTTATGATTTCATTACATCTATGCTGGATAGTAGATTTTGGAATGACAGGGGTATTGACATCGGAGATCCGTCTGCCTCTGGAGGAGTTTAATGGAACCTGAAGAACTGTTGACGAGAAAGAGCATCAGCTGCTACGTTTTGTTTACCTTCGACATGAAGGGACTTAAATTGAATATTTAATTTCATGCTGATAAGGACCAATGGTCTTAATAATTTCATAACCCTTGAGGATTTGCAGCTTTTCTTGTTCAAGACAGAAACCAATGCTTTGTTGTCTGTGTACAAAAGTAATTTCTTTTGAGAAAATGAATCTCCCCAAATGAAAAAGGCTAAAGAAATAGGCACTAGCTCAAGAAACGTTATATCTTTCATTATTGGCTTATCGTGCCAAAGCACTGGCCAAGGCATAAATACCCATTGTTCTTTAAGAATAGCTGCACATCCCAAGTTTGAATTCCCGGCACTGTCAGTTAACAATTTGAGATTATCATTATCCACCCAAGGGTCAAGATCGTAATACGTTGATCCGTTAAAGAATTCTAGGAATGTTAACCACACCCTTATATCTTCTCTCATTTCTTCATTTACTCGACGTTTATGATAGTGTTTCTTTAAACCCGTCATATCATCATAAAAACGTCTACTGAATGCTCTAGAAGAAGGTATTGCCCTGGTACAAAAATTCATTAAACCAGTTAAAGATTGCAACTCTTTAAGTGTTGTCTTGTTTTTACTAAGTAAAGTAATGAGGGCATGTCTAAGTTTTTATATTTTTTCCATAGGAATCTTTACAAGCATTTCATTTGTATTCATTTCAAGACCCAAGTAAGTAATGCAAGAGGTTGGACCGATAGTCTTTTCTACAGCTAATGGAACGCCCAGTTCCTCGCACAAATTTTGGTAGCAATTCATAAGCCGAATGCATCCATCTGTGTCTTTGTTACCAGCTACCAAAAAATCATCCAAATAATGTACAACACTTTTTGAAGTGGACCGTCTTTTCAGTTCCCATTCTAAAAATGTTGCAAATTTTTTCAAAAAGACAACACGATATAGAGCACCCGAAAGGGAGACATTTATCTACGAAGTATGAATTATGTATTTTATACCCTAATAATTCAAAATCTGTTGGGTGAATTGGAAATAAGCGAAATGCTCTTTTGATATCGAGCCTAGCAGCTAATGCTCCTCGTCCTAATTTAGCAAGCATTTCTAACGCAGCATCAAAAGGAGTGTATTGTACCGTACAATAACATGAGTCAATATGATCATTTACACTAGACCCAGAGGGGTAAGACAAGTGATGAATAAGGCGCCACGAACCATCCTTTTTAGGAATAAGGCCTACTGGAGAGACTCTAAGATTCTTAAGAGGAGATACATGAAAAGGACCAGCTATTCTTCCTAACTCTACTTCTTTCATCACAACCTCAATAGCTTCAATTTCGTGAGAATGTATTGACTTAAGATTTTCATATTCAACAGATGCTCTTGGGCCAGTATATTGTAATCTGAAACCAAATGTAAATCCGTCAACTAGTAAACGAGAAACGGATTGATCAGGATAAGCTTCAATGTATTTTGCTAATATTTGGGGCTTTACAGGAGTTCTTGCGATATTATTAACGTCTAAGCTTGATTCCCTCTGCTTTGGTGCCAACTGTTGAATCCTGGGATCTTGACACAGCATTTGATCTGACTCTAAAATTCATTTGTGAAGAAATCTTACATTTAGAAATGGGATGAGCTAGCGAGCACTTTATACACCGATGAAGATAAGGGCAAGATTGTTTAGTGCAAACTCCTTTGTAGTTATAATCATAACATTTGTTGATCATATTACTGGAAGTGGGCAAAGATACAGAATTCGATTGTTGGTTCTGATACATATACAATAACCATAGTTCCGGGTCAACAGTAGCCCATGATATATTTGAATTTTTCTCTTTTGTAAGCCTAAATTGTACGTCATAATCTCGCCAGCCCATCCCCGTGGTTCTGCCTGCACCTAATCTTATTGTGTGCATGTATTTTAGAACACTGGCAGTAGTTCCAGGATGAGCAGTACAATAAATAGAAGCAAACACGAGAAAAGCATCCGTCCACTGTTGGATATTTGTGATTTTAGTATTATTTTTCTTTGTTTCCAAAACAATGTTACCCTCTTTTACAGACAGATGTTTTGGTTCATCATCCAACTCCAAAGTTTTAACGATTAAACTTCCCAATTCCACAAATTCGCCGCTTACAATTTTCATTTTGATTTTGTTTGAAACATTATTCCCCAATTCATTTTCAATGCTTTGAACTTGAGCTAAGGAATGGGTGCTAATTTCTTGATCAGAATCTAAAGAAGATAAGCATGTATTAATGCTACCTTGTAAGCCAGGTGTTTCAGACGTCGTTGCATTTTTGTCCAGAAAATCTTTTATTCTCGATGTCACGGTATCAGTTACCACAGCTATCTGAGATTCATCCAGTTTCACTGTTTGTGTAGGGGGTGCAGTGTCAGTGTTCACTTCCGCTTCCCTCACTTCGCGGCGAATAGAATTGTCCCTTTGAACCACAGTTCGTCTCGTTCTTTTAGGTCGAGGCATTTTGCTTGAACTCAAGAGACAACAGCTAAATTAATACATTATAAATAATAAAATGTGGAACATATAACTTTTATGAATTTGTTTCGAAGCAAATCTGTTATAATTCATTTTTATTGAGTTGAATGAATTGATTTTTTTTATTTCAGCGTACAAATCATAGACATATATACGAATAGTAAAAATTATGAATTATCGATATGATTTGAAGATACGTTGTTAACAACCTCACATTTAACTTTGAGTATGAACTTAACCACGTGTTCTGACTGAGTAAAAAAAAATGGCGAATTCACGTAACTTATACACGTATTAATAAATTTTATCAATGTCGAAAGAATATTTAGACGTTCGTTTAAACATTGAATAATATAACTTTAAAACAAGAGAGGGAAAAAAAGGAAAACAAGACGATTTCTTTTAGAGAGTATGGTTGAGCCTCTATCTGGATGATTAATCTATAACTTCCGGCATGAACAAAGTTTATCCACCTGTTTGCATTTACATTTTTTTCAATCCGTTATAATCTTGGAACATCTTGATAGTATGAAGAAAATAAACTGAAGAAATATGAAAATAAGAAGTTTTAATGTAACATCAATGCCTTATTTTTTCCTTTGAGGTGAAAAATGTTCACTTCCGGACCGGAAACAAAACGGATGACTCGTTTACCGTAAAGTTAAGTTACAAGTTAAATCCATTGTAATCTTGAATTAGGTAGTACATACAAAAAAGAGAAGTGAAAGAATAGAAACTAAAGAATCTAAAAAACTAAAATTGACAATTTAATACCTACAAGTACAAAAAATAAATCTGACTTACCCTGTTGAAATTCACAAAGCAACTGAAGAAAGTGTCAAATTCACGTGGTTTTAAGCATGACGGGCATAACTAATAAAGGTAGAGGAAATCCGAAAATACATAAGAACCGTGTGCATAAAGGTTATGACCTCGGTCATGGTAATGGACATCTAACCATCCATGGCCCTAACTTTGATAAATTGATTGAATAACAAGTATTAAATCGCGTTATCAAAAATGTTCCGAAAGACGTAGCAGAATAGGTGGGACATGATGCTACATGACCCACGTTTTAGAGATTTCAAGAAATTTTGTAACGGAAAATTTCAAATGCGTTAAAGAGACAGACGATCAACCGAAGTTTATCGAACTTGGAGCCGGACACTCTGTGTAATGTAAATGTACAAATCTAACTTCAAAAATTCAAAGAGGGCGCTACTGAAATTATTTTGGTGGCTCCGCTGGAAGCATCACTGATGAGAATTTGATATTCGAAACACGCGTCTGGTGCATGGAAATTTGGTTTGGAATTTTCTTCAAGAAGGTATAGAGTTGGACCCCTTCGAAATTGGCTACATGTGCCCTCGGGGACTCCTGGTCCACCAGCAGTGACACTCACCAAGTAGTACAAATGTTAAACGTCTTCTAATTCAAAGGTATTATTTAAGACCAGATAAAATTTATAAGCAAGGTAAACTTATAGAAAGAGTGTTGCAAAGTAGTACATATATGGTAATAATGTACTATGACGTAAATGGATGTTTGTATGACAAATATGGATAACAACCATATCCCTATTTACCGCACAAAATCGATAATTAAGAAAATCACAAACCGAAGGCATACAAAATCAGGATAAAACAAAAACCAAAGCAAACAAATAAAAACCTCCACCACATGAAAAGACGCTAACTCCCGAAATGGGAATGAGAACAGGTGCCCAGGAAGAGTAAGCATCTCCTACTTGCATGCAAAAACGGTGAAAATTATTATTATCAAAAATGTTTCGGAAGACGTACATGTAGTGGAATAGGTGGGATATTATTATTTATACAGTGTTTAACAGGGGGGATACAGAAATATATTGGGTCGATGAAAAAAGTTGTATACAACTTTTTTCATTGACCCAATATGCTTTTGTACATTATTGTATCTCCCCTGTAAAGCACCGTATAACGAAGTTATCCCGCCGATGGCTTTTGGTTTGTTTATGTTATGTCAACATAATTTAAAGCATCTTGGTGACGTCAAAAGCGTAAAACACTTAGGTGATAGAGCAGCATATTTTGGTTGCAATAAGATACAGAAGGTGCACATTTAGGCTTCACTTAGGCACATTAAGGGTGCACGTAGGTGATAAAGGTGCACGTTTAGGGTGCACGCAGGTGCTAAAAGATAACGATAAAGGTGCACGAACCCTGAACCAAGTAAACAAAATGTATTAAATGTTTCGTGACAAGATTAAAATAATCTTAATCAAACGACGACTCGATTAAATATTTTTAATTCTTTAAATGATTTATCAACCCTCCATCAGAGAATGTAGTCTTAGTTTCGTCTTAGTTCAGCCAGTCCTTTTTTTCGGTTTTCCGTTGTTCGGAGTTGCCTGTTGGCTAACTTGCTTAATTTAGCAAAGTTTCTGAATGTAAGTAGATTAAGTCATACTCGGCCTGCTTCCATTTAAAACGATGTTATGCATGTTTTTAGTTAATTTGTGCCGGCAGCGCCGAAGTAGAACAAGTCGAATGTTTAAATTTTGCAAATCCTGCAAATGGTAATAGACAACCCTTAGGCTTTCGAACAATCAAAATGATCGCCTTGGATCTCTGTTTTGATGTATGGGTCGCCATTACTAAGATCTCAAAAGTCTACCGAAGATGGCGGCCTAAGATTGGTCGTGTCGTCAGATGTGACAAATCGAAACGTTTGTTATTTTATAGAGGGATAAAAAAGAATAAACCAAGTCGAAATCTGGAAATTTCGAACCGAATCGAACCGTGAGATAGTTTAAACCACGGTTAACCGACTATTCGGTTTATCGTTACAGCCCTATTAGTTACATAGTTACTGTAACTGCTTTCATTTTCCCTTTGTTTGTTATTTTCATGATCAAATATACTGTATATTTATATTAATTTTCTCTTCATACAACATATCTTCATTGATTTAGTAAATAAAAATCATTCCCAAAAGGAGAAATCATATTCTAATAACCAGTCAAAAGGCTAACAAATTCCTTAGAAAATGTAAAACACAGGATTTTCACCAGAAAATAGTATGTACAATAGATGAGTACCAAGATAAAGAGAAAATTGTGAATATTTTTCAGAGCAGCATTTCAAAAAGGGATACCAATCCCAAGCAGCAATGTTAGAATATTGGAGGAACTGCATATGGCATATAATGAATATATTTTGATCGTGAAATGCAAGTATTATGATAAATCAAAACAGATATACTTATTAGATAAAGAACAGTGACATCAACCTGTGCATCAATCGATAAGACAGACTAATGTATCAATTTAAATATTCAGTAGGTGCTCGTTTAATGCAAGTTCTTTATTACTTTCCCTTAATTATGCATGAATGGAGACAGTATTCAAAATAGGAATCAATTCATTCTCAAAATGTAAATGCCCATATCTCCTGTGTTAATTCCGTCTTTTCGAATTAACAGTACTACGTTCGATTTGTGCAGGTATCTGACGTAAAAGCATTGTGACGTCATCAAATTCCTTTGAAAACGTCATATATGTAACCCTCTTTCCCTGAATTTCATGCTCGTTTCCATAGAATTTGATTACGTCACAATGCGTTGACGTCAGATACCTGCACAAATGGGAAGTAACTCTCTATTTCGAAAAGACCGAATTTAGTTTTGTGGTAGAAGTTATTACATTGATGGGGAATTGTCGGTAGAGTTCGCAGACATTAAATTTGAGATTGATAATTAAAATCAGTCAGTCAGCAAGACAGAAAAAAATACATACAACGATATACTCTAAAGTTACTTTGTCTAATCGACTCTATTAAATTACCCGTTGTACTGAATTTGAAGTTCTTGGGTACAAACAAAAGATTGCGCATGCAAAAGGGACGTCACATTTTGAGTTGAATTGTTGAATGCTTGATAAGTAAAAATGTTCGCTGGTAAATATCGCCTATGTTTGTGCTCCGGAGCTAAGCTTCACATTCAGTACTGCAGATAATGTGAAAGGGTTCATTTTGTGATTGTACGATTAACATATAACAACGCATGTATAACAAGATATGTATACCATGAATCATTGAAGTAAAGTATAGAAAATGCAATTCCCATAGTCACTACAACACTGTAACAGTTATATTTCTATGAAATATGAAAATGTATCAATTCTATTCAAGAAATCAGCTGACGTCATTCTGAACGTTTCAAAAGATATATTCAAGAACATTATAATTCATTCCTTCGGAGAGTATTAAATTAGGCAAGAACACTCAAGGATTTCTCTATATTTTCAAAATCAACGTACTTAGCATAATAGGATTTATATCTTGTATGTTATCGACATGCCAATTTATGGCCGTTTACAGAAACATAGTCTTTGGCCTCAAAGCTTCATCATTTTTTTATGTTGTGATAAATAAATGTATGGTTTTATATCCGTTACTGTTATAATTGCAATCCATTAATCGAAATGAATGAAGTAAAACTAAGACATCCATAAAAATATCACTTTGATTTCCTTTTTGTAGAGCTATTGTATGTTAAGGTGTCAGTGGTAGATAGAAAAATAAATCATGTACACAAGGAGAGCATTGACGGGCTTTTTTTTCCAAAACGTTAGCTTACCTGTTAACCAGACGATATTTTTGCCCACCTTACATCACTATTATAAACTTGAGATTACCGATTATGCGAAAGGACCGGATGGCCAAACACAACAAGAGATACCAAATCGACAAGGAAGATCAGGCATCAATTGAATCATTAACCAACGAGACCAATGGACAACCGGTTCCGACTTAAGCCACGGTGTGGTTATGTAGCTTTTACAAACAAATCAGTAATTTCAATAATTTTCTAATCATGATATCAGAGTCTGGTTGAAAAATGAAGATTTTTCTCTGTAAATACATGACGAAGAGTCAATTCAGATTGACAACAATTCGTTTTCATTTTTTGAAATTTGCAACTTGAAACTGAAACTCAGTGCGATACATAACAAAAACTGACTGAGACCAATATTATAAGAAAGCTGTTCGACTTTAATATCCACATAATGAGAATATAAGTCATAAAAATGCATCAATTTATAATCAGAAAACCCTAGACATTCTCCCTTTTGTCTGTAGGTGAATAAATGTTACAGGCTAAAAATATAGGTCCCTCTCCTCCTTTTTCCAGGAATTGCAAAATATATCATGATACATGTAAATGAAGTAAATCAAAGCTGAATAATTTATGCATCGTTGCATTATAAAACTAGTGCAGTTTGCTGGTTCACCCTTTGTAAGCAAGGCAGCGCCGATATACGCACGGTAAGGAACACCTTGATTTTTTTTTATGTAATTAATGATAAATTTGTGATAAATAATTACAGATCAAGTTCGAGTTTCAGAAACAAATGACCTATTTTTAGCAGATTTATGGCACTTGTACATAGAAATTTTTAATAATTTTACAGTTTTCCGTACTTTTTTCGCAGCGACTGCCGTTATTGAATTTAAACTTCATATATGCCATTATAATGAATAATGACAGATCAAATTCGAATTTCGGAAAAAATTGACCTGTTTTTAACAGAGTAATGGCCTTTGAATATAGAAAGTTTCAATAATTTTACAGTTTTCCGGTCTTTTTTTCGCAACCATGGAATTGAAACTTAAATAATTTCATATTCATTAGAAGAATCGGAACAGTTGACCTATTTAAGCACAGTTATGGCCCTTGAACAAAGAACATTTGAACAATTTTACAGTTTTCCAGATTTCAGTAGCCTTTGCAGCCATCGAATTGACACTTGGTATACACCTTTATAATAATGAAATACAGACTGATTCAGTTTTAGACTTATTTTCTTAATAGTTTTGGACGTTGAACTTAGAATGGGTCACATCCCAAGGACTTTAAGATTTACTATGTGCGTTGACTTTAACAAGACAACGAACCTAATATTTTTTAAAGGTCAGGTCAAAGGTTAAGATCATTTTGCGGATAGAAATAGGGGGGTGGAGAAATAGTAATTTTGAAAATCTATTTATATACTATTTTGATTTATAATTTTTGAAACTTTGTACACCTGAAGAGGAACACATGATCTTTCATATTTCTTTAACAAGTTTTCTCTCTTTTTTCATAATTGAAAAATTATGTTTAAAGGTCAAATCATTTTTGGACTAAAACTATCTTAAATGCATTCACAAAATTATTTATGAGAAATAATTTACCCAACGGGCGTATCTTGCAGCCCGTTGGGTAAATTATTTCTTTTCTGTTTAAGTTTCATAATTAAAATGATCCTCTCTGACTGCATTTCTAACAAAAAATCTGACATATACCTACATGTGTCTATCTTACAGCTCGTAAATTCAGCCATATTCCATAGAGATCAATGACAATACCTCCCCATTTTCTCAAAATCGTTATGTTTCAATTCTATAGACTTTGATACAATTAAAGAAATGCAATTGTTCGTACCCGTAACCTTCTGAAAAAAAAAATGAAACAAATTTAAACTACCAGACACGTGTTTTGTTTTATTTGTTTACAAACACGTGTTTCGGATATTATATTCTAATCAGTGATAGATTTGCAGACAATCCAATTTATTTCGGTATCGTCGTTTAGTTTAATTTCTAATTGTTTTTATCTATTTCTATTTGGATGACAAATTTGAGCTAGGCCAATCGCATGCTCTGAAATCGCTCGTCTGATCTATGAAGACTGAATCTGTTAAGAAACCGTCTTTATTGATCCTGCATCCTACATAAGCTGAGCGGTATATACTTAAAAAGATGTGGCCTGAGTGCGGCTCGAACTCGAGACCTTCAGCATGCTACCTGGCATGCTTAACTCTTGGCCACCGTAGAGCCGCTGAAGCTCCGCCCACTTCTTATTCATGTAGAAGCTTTAAATTATATTCTAACCTATAAATAGAAACACTTATTATATTTCAGATGCAGTTGCTGACGGTATTAATATCGAGCCTACTAATGGCGGCGTCTACCGTCGCCATGAATATAGAATTTTTAAAACTCATGAAGACGCAAGATTTCCAAAGATGCATCGGTTACAACTCAACACTAAACAATTTAGATCATTTATCTCCACTTTGCAATAAATTGTTTCTGGAGACAGTAAAAGTCAGTAATATTGAAGGCCACGATATCAATTTTATGTTTTCTCTTGGAAGACAAATACAAGGAGAGATCGAAGCTACCAGGAACAAACGATACATCAGACCTCTCCGTATTAGGCGGGAATGCAGGACTCTGTCTGAAAAACAACGAACAAGAATCTTCTCAGCAATAGTCCAAATGAAAGAAGGACCTGAGGTAACCAACCTGAGATTAAATGATTCATGAAATGATTGAATTTAGCTCATCTAACCGAAATTTAAAATAGACGTTAAGCGGTAAATTTGAACTTGATAACTCCATGCAAACCGGTCAATCATTTTTTGTATAATCGACTTAATAAAAACAAACCGAAGAATATAGCTCCATAGAGGTCTCAGTGATGTCTGTGTCTTGATAATGAGTTCAGTGCTCAGTCATTGACTAGTGGGTTGACATAAAAATTGATATGATTACGTGAATATCATACTATATTCTTCCAATGAAGAGTACAAAATTGTGTTATCATTTACGAGGGATGATTGATATACTGCGGGCTTTGATGTTTTCTTACGTAATTAAGATTAAGGAGGGAATCTCCGACTAGACTATGCTGTAGTACCAACAGTAAAACACGAAACACAAAAGACTTCTCAAAACTACTGATATAAATATTCAGGGTTTTTTTTTTCCTTAATCTAGAACATGTACGACGTCTTTGCAAGAATTTGCTAGAAAATGCTCATGTCGGTTCTAACTTCCCAGGATGGCATCGTATCTTTGTTCTGTTGTAAGTATATTTTATGTTCTCATTATTTACTAATCAAGATCAATTTCATTCAGATAATAAAAAACATCTCAATTAATAATTCCTCCGAAGACTTTAGTAAAATAAAGATTCAATTCAATAGGAAGAGAAATTTATGCAGTTATCAAAATCAAGAATACAAGTTCGCAACCACAGAACGTTCAGCATTGTCCGTTCAGATTTGTATTTAGTCACCTACCTAAAACAATTGTTTACATGTAAAACTTGGGCAAATTTCCTGCCCAAGTAAATTGATTACGTCAAGACAATGGAGAACAGTCAAAGAGTGCCCGAATCTTGGTTAGAATTATTTGCGATCTTCCGTATTGACTGTTAAGAATCTCATTTGTCAAAAAATCAACTTCTTAGATGCAAATTTGTGTCTCATTGACATAATTAAAACTTTTGATTTTCGAACTTTTATCTTCCGAATTTCTACATTGTTTAGATTGAGGATCACTGACGAGGGTTAAGTACCCGAAACCTACATGTCTGGTCAATGCTGCAAATTTACCTGTTCCTAAATGATGAGTGAATAGTGAGTCCCCGAGGGGATCAATCAACTTCTTCAAATCATTCGAAAATTACTGTTATCAAAATACATTGAAATTTCTAAAACGTGGGTCCTGTAGCATCATATTCCACCCTTCCTGCTACGTCTTTCGGTACATTTTGGGACATAATAATTGTCACACTCTTTGGCCATATTACATCGTTTAGACTGAAGATCACTGATGAGGATTAATACCCGAAACGTTTATGTCTGGTCCATGCTGAAATTTATCTGCTCCTAAATGATGCTATCAAATTTGAAGACGTTTAACATTCAATTCGATGGCCTTCATACAACAACATTTATTTCGTTGTATCCATTTTGAATATGTGTAGCGCAATAATAATTATTTTAATGACGCCACCTGCAATGATTTTGGTTTTGTTCTTGGCCTTTGATTGAACGAGAAATTCTATCTGTATATTTTATTTAACCATTCTAAGAAATACGTATACATCAAATTACTTGTTATGAATATAATACCCCTTCCCGTAAACAAAATGGCAGGTATACAGGAATCACCCAGTATATCCGCCCGTCCGTCCGTCCGTCTGTCTGTCCATTACATCTTCTCCGGGGCATAACTTCTCCCCTGTAGATTTCAATAATTTTTCACACAAATGTTTCCTAGGACCTAAAGGTGTGTCAAGATTGTGAAGCAAGGTCAACGGTTAAAAGTAAAGGTCACAATAGACATTATTGTAAAACTCTTCAACGCATTCAAAATTTTCTGTGACCAAAATTCTTGAAATTTCTAAAAACGTGGGTCCTGAAGCATCATATCCCACCCATCCTGCTACGTCTTTCGGTACGTTTTTGGACATATAATTTTCACCCTCTTTGTCCATATTTCATTGTTTAGATTGAGGATCACTGACGAGGGTTGAGTACTTGTAACGTGCATGCCTGGTCCATGCTGCAAATCTTTCTGTTTATAAATGATGCTTTTGAATTTGAAGAACATTTTCCATGGCATTACTCCTGTGCAAGGATTTCCAAATATCACAGTATGTATAAACCTTAAATGAAGTTCAAGCGGCAAGGTCATAATGGCACATTAATAAAACAATACCAGGGCATATCCCTAACCCTGTGTATTGATTTCAATTACAGTTCACTGAAATGTTCCTTTTGGCGTAAGGCTGTGTAATGACTTAGGTCATACGTCAAACGTCAATGTCAAAATATTCACCATTAGTAAAATCTTCTCCCTGTGCATGGAATTCTATGCTATGCCATAACCTTGAACCAAGGTCATAGGTGAAATGTCAAGGTAAAACCTTTCCGAGCGATAATTCCCTACCCTTTGCATGGGTTTGATTATATTTCACAAAATAATTCATGACCTTGATAATTGTCACACACTACGGGGATGACCATTTGGTCCTAGAGGGGACTGGCAAACCTTTTAGGGTCAGATTATTTATTTTCAACACAGAGCAGGCCGGATTATTTATTTTCCAGTACTTAAAGGTTAGAATATTTATTTGCAATCTCTGACAATCCTGTCAAGAAAAACAATCAAAGAAAAGCAACAAAACAAAGACAAAGAAAAACAACAACAATATGGCACATACACACTGAGAATTTTATATATTTGACTTGATCTAAATTCCACTAATTATTTCTATTTAATTCTGAGTACTACAATTTATATCAATATGATGTGTACAAGTTCTAAATCGAGTTTTCACAGCACATGGGTATGGGCCCAAATAAAATCTATGTCTTATTAATACTTGATATGAAATATCATGGAAGGTTGAGCGGAGTGAGGTCGAAAATTTCTTATAGTGTAAGGCGAGGGAAATTTTTTTTTCCTTGTGTCGATAGCGAAGCAAGCTGATTTTGGTTCAGTGTATTGGGAGCGAAGCGAGCGGAATTGTTAAAAATTTTAAGAAATATGGGCCAGGATATCTATTTTCTGCTACCAAGAGGGACAGATTATTGATTTTCAACTTTTTCTGAGTCAGAATATTAATTTCTAAATAAAAATGTCACCCCTCTTCTCAGAATCAAATGGTCGTCTCCTTACGCAACAACGTCAAAAAATTGAAAATATAGTTTTATTGAATCACGCATCAATAAAACTATTTTTTACAATTTGTTCAACCTTTATTTAGAAAACTTACAGACTAAATATGTTTACATTGAAACGTGCTGAAATAAATAACCTAATGTTGCATCAGCATTTCCTATATACCACACAGGTGGTCAATAAATAAAGAGAGAAAACGGTATACAAATGCTCATAAATACGCGGAAAATTATGATGGTACAATACGGAAGATTTTTTTATATGAGGCAGAAGACGTATCATCGAAAGAGGCTACCGAGGAATCTTCTGAATGCTATTTCGATAACTTCGATACCAATCATTAAAGATACGCCGTGCTGAGAACATTATCAATAAAAAAAGGACGTCACCGGACTAAATGTGTTAATACATAACACGACGTAAAGTAAAAACGTTAGGAACTTTACAGAATGAATAATAATCAAAATTTATAATATGCAGTTAAGCGTGCCTACACAGCAAAAGCGTAAGAAGTGTTACAAAAGCAGTCCCCAGTTTCAGCGAGTTACGTTTGGTACTCGCAAGAGACGGATTGACGCTAAAACCTTCGCATATACAAAACCGGATGTGATGGTTGGTATCAAAGTGAATATTCGTCTAGTATTTTGACATTCATTAAATAGTGCTTAAATAATGAAAAAAATATCGTGACTAATGACTTGTCTCAAGTTTACGGAGAGTAATTTTAAAAGATCAATCTTTAGCTATATGATCAGAAATTTTTCGTATTTACTAATTTAAAATGTGGTACCCAGTATAGATGAACTTCGTCGCTGACCATCCTTCTCACTTTGGTAAAGAACTATAAGTACTGCTTCATGTAGTTCGATATTTCCGAGGAGTTTGCTAAAGTTTTGTGTATCTGATACTTCACGGTCTTTCTTTTCGCAATTAGATTGAATATTAAAGTAAAATTGGTCAAATTCATAGGGGTTACTCTGAGGTCAAAAATTTAAAATCAATGACAGAAATCCTAAATGTATGTGTTTGTACAGTACTGCAACCCACTTGTTTGACAATTCTATCCTATCCTATCCACCATCCTACATCCTACATCCACCTCCTATCCACTCTATCCTATCCTATCCTATCCTATCCTATCCCATCCTATCCTATCCTATCCTATCCACCTTATTCAAATTTATTTCTATCCAATCATATCCTACATCCTATCCTATCCTACATCCTATCCTATCCTACATCCTATCCTACATCCTATCCTATCCACCTTTATCTACTTCTCATCACCTTTAGCGATATTATGATTAAAACTTAATGACTTGATACAAAGTCATGCATAAGTAGTAAATTATCTGTAATTATTGCTGTTTTTTGGATTTTATAAAATGAAAATTATTTAGATGATTGAATACCAGTTTTGTATTTGCTGTGAAAGAAACAAAAATATAACATTAAAACCTCCAAGTTTGTTTTTTTATTGGAATAAAATTTATATTACCCATTAAAGAAGTTCTCTAGTCGTGGAGATTTTCGTGTATATTACAGTTCATATCAAACTAAATTCCAACAAGAAATTTCCCCATTATGTAATCTCTTTCAGAGCTGATATAGACCAATTTATATTTTACCACCTTTTCCAATTTCTCAAATAGCTGTACACACCGGAAGTACGTCAGAAGTGTGTAAAAGGGAACCACGTTTCATAACGCTATATATAGAAATGTACATGCATGTTGTGGATACATGTACTATTGTACTCTTATAAATGCCAAAACAAAGGACATATCAAATAAGAGTGTATGAGTGATAAATATGATAAAAGAGCATTTAATAATGAAACCTAAATAATTACATTAAAACTACTATAATGTACATAATTTATTTATATACGTACGTACATGTGTTGATATATTTTAAACGACTTCCAGAATCCTAAAGTTTACCTCAGAGAGGGATTCTAAGGCATATAAGACAAAAAATCTTAAGGGAATCAACCTTCCTTTCCCCTGGAAAGAAAATGGGGGTTGGGGTAAGCCGTCTATTTCGGAAAAAAAAACATACAACATATACTAGTAAAACAAAGAAAAAATCTGCATTTTTGGCGAATCCAAGGGGTCATGACGTCCTAACCGTCTAGATCACGCTAGTAGATGGTATCCTATTTACAAAATTCTACAAGGAGCTGTTAAGATAAGGCGTAAAATCTGCCCTGAAAAGTGGAAATTTCAAAATGCAAAAATTGAGAAAAATTTTCGGTAAAAATATGAAGTTACTTGGTCCAGATATGAATCTTCTGTCAGGTTGGATAATTATTCAAACTAAGACTGATTTTTGGGTCAAAATAAGCGTTTTTCCTATAGAAATCAATGGAAAACGGAAAAGTTTTTCTACAACATTGTTCCCCCCCCCCTCGGTTCAGAATGCCACTTTTACCAAAGGTGTATATCAATAAAACAATTTTTCTGGCCAAGTGGGGTTCTGAACCGAGGGGGGGGGGAACAATGTCCCACAGGCGAAAAACGAAAAAAAGGGGGGATGGATGACTATTTTAGAATCGGTATTTAGAGCGGTAAAATAAATCAAAATTGTTGTTTTTTTCTTTTGATATCATGTAACAATCTATTCAGAGTGTGTTCCAATCAAATGATTAACCGTTAGGAAGGAAATAAACGAAAAAGTTGTCTATTTCTACGCTATGCGTATTTCGCGCCTGAAAGCTACATATGTGGCTGATAAATACGAAATATAACCGTTTTTTCCGTTTCCGGACTGAGAGTTTTGCCGATTATATTGATATAATAACATCAAGGTTAATTTTTCTTATCCAAGTTTGACATTAAAAGGTAGAGAAGTATAATTAACATCAAATTTATGTAAATTAATGCATTTTTTGCTAATTTTCGCTCGATGTTTGAGATTTTCTCTCATCCATACCCCTACCTCTTCAACCCGTAATTATAACATCTTTCACCAAATCTATTTAAATAAAATACCAACTAAGAATCTTCTAATACTTTATATTTCAATTCCGACCACTTTTTATCTGAAATAGAAGGACAGCGCACGAGAAATAATCGAGTGATTTCAGGGCTAAATCAAGCCCTTATCTTAACAGCTCCTTTCCCCGGTAATCTGACTCCCACCCGTTCAGCCTATTGATACCACCCGCCTTTGTTGACATTTGTACCTCCCCACTTCCAGTCGGCACGTACGTACTTCAATAAATATTACCTTCCTTACATTGGAAAAAGCATGCCATGTACATGTTTAATAAAAGAGAGAGAAATTATGACTGTGAAATATCGGTAAATGTAAAAATATAAGTCATCAACATGTTCAATGTACTTATTTTTGTGAGCTGGGAAAAACGAAAGAAAGAAGGAAAGATACAAGCTAGATTTTTTTTACATATATACAGGCCCCAAGTGCCGAAAAAAGTCATTATGCAACAACTGTTAAAGACAAATATTAACCCCCTCTCGCCAGAATTTCCAGACATAAATCTCGTCTCCAGACGCCCCCTTCCCCCCCCCTCCTCCCCCCCCCCCCCCCCCTCATAAATAACGATACGATGTTTGACGATTGTTGTTTTGTAAAACAAAATTATTTATTGAATTTAAACAAATAAATGTCCATCAAATGTTTCATCAAACGGATCCGTGTGGAACATCGAAATACGCAAGAACTTCAGTTTTCAATATGCAGAGCATAACCTGTTACATGTTTACAAAATTGTCGATAGATTGGGGTGGGGACGTAAATTTTAACTGCGGAAGGAGTCGCGACTGAATTTCGGAAAAAATATCTTTGATAATCATAAACAAGATACCATATCAAATACTTGTATATGTATTCCGGATATCTATTTTCTTATTGTTCTGGGCAACACAGTGATCATATTTTTTTGGAGCGGAGATAGTAAGTCCGTCTTGAATTCTTGTACATAATGTACCTTGGAAATGAAAATCTTTCTCTCTCTCTCTCTCTCTCTCTCTCTCTCTCTCTCTCTCTCTCTCTCTCTCTCTCTCTCTCTCTCGTATACTGAGATACTCGATCACTTAATGTTGACGAAGAACGCTCGTTACTTTCCGTTGAATTCTGAAACGATTAGAATTTCATTTTATTCGATATACATTACATCGATCTCTTCTCCCGGTATTGAATTTCAAGAAAGTTAATTTTTTTCCTGAAATCCTGAACGGAGCTAGCAGACAACTTTCCAGGCCATATCATTTATTTTTTTGTCGACCCTAATCATTTAATTTTTTTTTTACCTTCACAACTTTATATAACTTCAGAAAATAAATGTCATATTATCTGAAACGGCCAAAAAATGTGTCGTCAATTTAATGACATTAATTTTCATTTTTCATCCTCTTCCTAATACAGTTGCGGCCCTCCCCCCTCAATCCTAGCTATTTATAAGCTTATTAGAATATCAATTTGAGATCCCATCTAGACAGCTAGGAAAGGCTTTACTAAGGATTTCATACCCTATAAAATTTCGATCTCTCACCCTCCCTTCATTATTTAATATTTTCCTTGTTCATGTATGATGTAAGCCTTACCAGGAATGGGGACCCCCCTCCCCCCCCCCACCTGGATGGATCCGACAATGAAATTGTACAGGTCTTTTAAAAAAAAACACTGATGTCTAATTTTCTTTGAAAATGGTTAAACCGAAAAATAATTATAAATGTACCATATAAACAAAGAGACACATGTACTATATTTCACATTACGTCATCGTGTGAATGTATAGTGTATACACACATCTGACGTCACGAATTTGTACTTTCAATTTCGGCGGAAGTTGCAGACTAGTTCTTTGTTAAATCGCTAGCTTGTTGATATGGGCCTATAAATCGCTGTTTCGTGTATAAACAAGACAATATATTTTTATGGAACTACCAATACTTTGTAATTTGAGTTTGTCCGAGTATATGTAAATGAAAATACCCACGAGTAGAGGACTTCTTTAAGTCAAGTGAAATTTTTCAATGGAAATTTTCGAATTTAATCAAATAAGTATGTTTGTCTCCTAATAACTTAAAAATTAAGAAAAAAAATTAGATTGAAGAACGAGGTGGATAGGATGTAGGATAGGATAGGATGTAGGATAGGATAGGATGTTGGATAGGATAGGATGAAGGATAGGATGTAGGATAGGATAGGATGTAGGATAGGATGGGATAGAAATGGTTAGGATTGAGGTGGATAGGATAGGATAGGATAGGATGGGATAGGATAGGATGGGATAGGATAGGATAGGATAAGATTCTATCCACTTTCTATCCTACATCCTGCATCCTACATCCTACCCTATCCACTTTTTTGTCAAACAAGTGGGTTGCAGGACCTGAGCATGGAGTCCCATCCGTACTATTGACCTTGTTGTGCATCACATTTTGAGTATTGGATATTAATTTTTCAGCTTTGAGAATGCACTGAGAAGACTCGATCCAGGAGTCGTCTTATGTTATTGGGATCCTACTTTGGACTTTGTGATGCCAAGCACTCTCCAGCTTCATTCCGTTACCTTCTCGGACAGATTATTTGGTAATGGATATGCAACAGTCATCAATGGACCATTCAGAAACTGGCGATTGATAAAACCATACGACTACAGACTCAGGCGAAATATCGGTCAAGAAGGCAGTTTGACAAGACCTAAGGTGGCAGATTTAATAAGTTTTAATCCTAAAATTATAAGAACAACTCAAATCTTGACTGGTAGCGGAGCTCTTGGATTTAAGGATCCAGATACTGGGAGAAGGCACAGTCTTGAACAATGTCATGACCTCACACATGTCTATGTTGGCGGTGTATTCAGCAGTCTACCTGTCACAGCACAAGATCCCCTTTTCTGGTTTTTCCACGCCTATACTGACTA
Source organism: Pinctada fucata (assembly GCA_028142955.1). Taxonomy (NCBI): domain Eukaryota; kingdom Metazoa; phylum Mollusca; class Bivalvia; order Pterioida; family Pteriidae; genus Pinctada; species Pinctada fucata. Next base: position 30,608,414 of record AP027115.1, read on the forward strand.
TCTCTGGGAATTGTTCAGACAAAAACAACGAAGTCATGGTATAGATCCTTCCAAGGACTACCCTGAGCATGGTGGAGAGGACCATAGGGCTCTCAGAAACATGGTTCCTTTCTTCGCTTTCAGGAACATCGACGGATACAGCAATTCCTTTACTGAACAAATATACAGATATGCCCCTAGTCCAACATGTGGAAACCGATGTGGTGGAGCGTCCAAGGAATTCTTGTACTGTCCACGCGGTGGTCATCGCCGTACAAGATGTGTGTCTCAGGCTAGGAATGTCGACATTGTTCCAGATAAGACATTAATGGAAATCAAGAACCCTATCCTTGGGCAGTTTGTAGTTGGCAACGAGGCTAGCAAGGCAATAGTTAATGGATACTCATTTAAGGCAGCAATGCGCGATGGTAGAGTCAATTTACCAAAACCATTTTTCGAAGCTAATTTTAATGACCCCAGAGTGTTTGTTGGTAAGCATAAGAACTGGCATGGATATGGCGGAAGGTAGAACAACAAGCTAAGTCAGCAAAACAGTCAGACAACTCGGATTTGCATTTCATTCCTAAATATCACATGTACACAAATTCTGAAATTATTTTTTTATGTCTCTTAATGATTTTCATGTTGGATTTAATATGTTAAAAACGTTTGTAAATCAAATTGAGTGGTTGACTATTTTCTCATAGAATACACCGAAAAATGATAACAATTATAAAATAAAAGCGTGGATTTAGATATGTTTGAGTATTTATTTCATTGCAAAATGAAGCAAAGATCATGAATGCAAATATTTGAACATCCAATACTACTTATTATCAGAGTCATTCTCAGATAAAATTGCTTGTTCAATATTTGCAAACTTAGCTTAAATGTCTCTCTTCCTTAGAAGTGAGTCTTGTAGCATCATTTTTGTATAAACCATCCTGCCACTTCTTTCGGTACATATTTGGACATTGTGACTTTCAAACTTTTTGGTCATATTACATTGTTTAGATTGAGGATCATTGACGAGAGAATTGATGTTTGGTCCATGCTGAAATTGATCTGTTCTTAAATGTAAGGAGGGGATCTCCAACAACACTAGGTTGCAGTACCCGAAGCAAAACCCCAAAACACCCAATGCAAAACAACACATGACAGACACCAACATAAAAAGACGCAAAAGGGACAAAGAACATCAGCTCACAACATAGAAACATTAAACATAAAAGACAACAGATAAACCAACGAGACTAATGGACAACCGGTGCCGACATAGGACGGTAATCTGCCACGTTAATAGCAGACGGTGTGGTTTTTAAATCATGCTATTACATTTGAAGACGTTTTATAATTAGACAACTTTTTGAAATGTACTAACATTCATACAAATATCGTGACTCTATTGTTGTAGGTAAGTCACCTATTCCGAAGTTGCAAATTGAATCAGGTGAATGAGATGAGTTTGACATAATATCCTGTCAGTAACATAATACAACATATTCGGTTGTAGGGATTCCTATGGGTACTAATTGTGCGCCTTTTGTTGCAGATTTTTTTTTATACATGTATGAAAATGAATTTATCCAAAATCTTCAAAAGCAAAGATAAAATGATAATGTGAAATGTTTCATTGGTACTTCTAGGTACCTGGATGATATTCTTACTTTCGACAATCCTGTTTTTGAAAAGTATTAAAATGTTATTTATCAACAAGAATTGATTCTTAACAAGGCAAATGTTTCAAACACAGAAACACCATTTTTGGACATAAATATCAAAATTGTTGATGGAGAGATCCATACAAGTGTGTATGACAAAAGAGATGATTTTGGATTTTACAAAGTAAATTTCCCCTGGCTTGACGGTGATGTTCCTAGATTACCGTCCAATCTATATTTCACAGCTCATCCGGTATGCTATAGCATGTACTGATGTTTTGGATTTTCGTAGTAGAAATTTACAAATTATCAAGAAACTTTTGGGACAAAGTTTTCGCTTTCACAAACTAGTGAAGAATTTCTGGAAATTTTACAAAAATTATTGTCAACTTCTTCTGAAATTCGGACCAATACAGGCAACAGAGTATATTACTTTGGGTATTTCACAACCTGCATTTTATGGTGACATAGTTAACAAGATAAGAAGGATCAAAGATAGACAACATCACAATCGAAAATTCGTCAGAATCATCAAACGCCTTTTATACCGTGGATATGATCCTAATGTCACCAGACGGACACTAGGCTTGGTACTTGACCAATCTACAGTCTTGTACCAATGCATTCTTAAAACTTGCACTCTGACTGACTGTGACGACGGGACTCCATGACGGGCCCTGTCCAAACCTCTTTAGAGAGAACAGGGCCCCGACCACCTGACCTCTCTGAATGTCAGTGGGACTCCTCGGGTGATAACATACATGAGCTCGCTACAGCCGGCAAAGCACGGACTGTATTACGTATGCCCTCTTATGATATCCATTTACATATTCATCTGTGTTGCTGCGTTTTGCGGTCTTGTTTGTTTGTGGTCATCTGACAGTTTTACACCACAATAATACGTTCTTCGGGACCTCTGGGTAATCGGAAAAGTGGGAGGGCTGTGCGCATGTAATCAAGGATAACCACACCTTCTGCTATTTCCGTGGCAGATGGCCGTCCTAAGTCTGCAACGGTTGCCCATTGGTCTCGTTGGTTTATGTGTAGTCATTTGTGTTTGATGTTTCTGTGTTGCGCGTTGACGTTCTTTGTCCCTTATTCGTCTCTTTCTGTGCTTGTCTGCTTTGCGTTTTTTTGCATTGGGTGTTTTGGGGCTTTGCTGTGGGTGCTGCAACCTGGTGTTGTTGGAAATCCCCTCCTTTGTTTTCTTGACCAACAAGATTGCAAGAATTTTGCAAGAGGTGGGATAAACATAGCCTGAAAACAAGCCTCAATACACATCATCAGAAATTGTTGATTATTTCATTTATTACGCTGTATTACCACATGAAAACATTCAAAGTAGTAATATATAACCATTCTACATGTCTCCATGTATAATCATATGCGTAAAATAAGATTTTAAGGCATCTATTCCTATTGAAATGATTTGGATCGTCCAACTCGCGATGAAGTGTTTGAGAGAACAAACAACCAAGAAACGAAATAAAGCCCATCGGGGCAATCTTGATATTTGCTGAGTTCCGTAGGACAAGTTATCTTAATTCTGGAGCTATAGAAGATGATGCCTTGTTAAATTAGTGACGACATGCAAGAATAGCGCAAGTCACATGATACATAATCATGTGATCACAACTGTTTCCTATGACCCCATACGTCACAATCACTTGTCTAGACGAGACTTCTCGCATGGCGTCACTTAAATCAACAAGGACAGCATGGCGGCGGATACTTTTCAGTATCAATACGTCTGATTAAGGCCTTATACGATCAAAAATACAACAGAGGTTGGTAAATAAATCATTCATCTGACGATTGTCAAAAGTCCTGAACATGTATTTAGGTTGAGAAAGAAGGGGCGAAAGTATGACTTTTCGGAGGTTCGGAGAGTTACCCGATTTTTAATATAGGTATTTCCCTTACCTCTATCCAGCCCAGCCCAGCCCAGCCCAGCCCCCCTCCCCCGTCCAAATAACCATCAAAGACTCGATTTGCATCAGGTTTTGTCGGACTAACAGATCGGCTGATTAAAATTAAATCGTGACTAACATCATTTGAAGGATAATACAAAGGTGTTAACCTCCTACATTTTGATGATAATTTAAAATAAGATTTAAATACATGGACTTTCAAATATATTGTTACATTAAGCTTTCGCGAAAGAAAACCTTCTCTCTGACTAAAGCGTTGAAAGAAAAGTGTGTTATAGAAAAGACACATCAAACCGGACTAAAAAAATTGCTCGAAAAGGTACTTCACGGAAATATCACAATGTAATTAGTTCATCCAAAACACGGATCTGCTTTATTAATATTAGGTTTAAAACATATGACAAATATGCAGTAAATGAGTGTATAAAATCATACATTGAATGAGTTATTGAAAGAAATAGTGCAAAATGTACATTTCTTACTAAATTTGAAAAGACGCCAAAATGCGTCAAACAATATTTGTCTTCAAAGCAACGGATCCGGACAAAAGACAACACCACTATTAGTGGACCATAAGTACCTCACACCTACCAAGTTTCACGAAACTCTGAGATGTTGTTCTGGAAAAGAAATTGAAAATGTTTGAAAAGCAACAACCTTCCTTTTCACGTAAGAAAACAATTATCATAGAATTAAGAAAAATGCATTTAGTTAACTTAAATATGACAAATATGCAGTAAACGAGTGTGGAAAATCAAATGTTTATTCAGTAATTTACAGAAATAGTGCAAAAATGCTCATTTTTGACTTAATCCGAATAGACGTCCAAAACGCGACACAAATTCAGATTGTAACCAAAAATAACAACACACATGAAGACATCTCTCTAAATCATTCTGATGCTTTTGATTTGTCGAGACGTGTTTCGGTTTTGAAGAAGTTTTGTAACGAAGGATACCCTGTGACATACTTTTGCCGGACGCAAAACAACAATACTTGTGAGGGACCATTATTACTTTACATCTACCAAGTTTCATCAAAATCCCTTCCGTCGTTCTAGATAAGAAGTCGAAAATCTCGAAAAGTTTACCACGGACGGACAACAGACGACGGACACCAGAGGGCCCGTATTATAATAGCTCACTTGCGTTCACTCGGGTGAGCTAAACATCACCATTATTCGATCGTAAACGAATGATTTCACAATAAAATTTGTAATATTGTTTTTTATTTCATTTCGTTACTCTTCACTTTGTTTCTTAGCTTTGAGAGTTCCGAATTTTTCAGATATGATCAAGAAGTTATCTCCCTTCCAATGTGTTACCACATGGAAATTTATAACTTGTTCTAAATATCGAATAATACGGAGGTGTTCCCACCCTATGCCTTCTTGAAGAAAATTTCAAAACAATATTCATGCACCAAACACGTGTTATATAGACATCAACGGCTGGTACGGCTAGCCAACAGGGGATGCTTACTCCTCCCGGGCACCTGGTCTCACCTCTAGCTTCCTAGGGGTCCGTCGATGCTAAATTTTGTACTCTATTGTGAGTGCTGTTGAGATTATCGTCAGGATCTTCTTTAACTCATTAAATTGTCATCAGTGATGCTTCCAGGCAAATTTCTTTTCATAAGCCTACCAAATTTATTTAATAGCGCCCTCTTGTTTTATTTTTAGAATTTATATTTGTGCATTTACTTTACAGAGAGTGTTCTACTCCAAATTTCCTGTAGCGTCGATTTACTAGCATATCGGTATTAAATCTGCGTTCAAAAAAGCATTGGAAGGATTGTGCTAAGATGTTATAAAATATTTATAGATATATTTTTTAATGTGATATATCTCGATAAAATGGCAAGTTTCCGAAATAGAAAAAATATATATGATGTCAAATTGATGAAAGACCGAAAAAAAAGCTTATGTCAGGCCACAGAGTTTGATAGAAGTAATTGATACACTAAAAAATCAATTCATGGGGAACGATTTCAACTGCTCCACACTGCAACAAGAAATAAGTGTTTATATCAATATTACGGAAGTGTTCCAACTCTATACCTTCCTGAAGAAAAATTTTAACCAATTTTCATGCACCAGACAGGTGTTTAAATTGTCATCAGTGATGCTTCCAGACATAGTGCTTTTATAAGCCACCTAAATTCATTTACTAGCGCCCTTTTGTTTTATTTTCAGAATCTAAATTTATGCATTTACTTTACAGAGAGTACGCTACTCCATATTTCCTGTAGCGTCGATTCATTAGCATATCAAAATAAAAACTATGATCAAAATATCATTGGAAGGATTGTGCTAAGATGTTATAGAATATTTATAGATATATTCAAAAAATAATGTGATATGAAATGGCATGTTTCCGAAATAGCAAAAAAAATATGTATGATGTCAAATTGATGAAAAGCCAAAACAAAGCTTCTGTCAGGCCTCAGATTTTGAAAGAAGTAATTAATACACTAAAAAATCAAGTCACGGGGAACGATTTCAACTGCTCCACACTGCAAGAAGAAATAAGTGTTTATATTAATATAACGGAAGTGTTTCAACTGTATACCTTCTTGAAGAAAATTATAAACCATGCAACTTTTATGCACAAGACACGTGTTTCGAATGATAAATTCTCATCAGTTATGCTTCCAGCCAAAGTGCTTTTCATAAGCCGCACAAATTCATTTCACTAGCACCCTCTGGTTTTATCGTTATGATTTAGATTTGTGCAAATGTGTGCTATCTTTCTCTGTCCTTTTTTTTTTGCCTTCATTACATGGGACAAATACAAATACTATACTGAATATTACCAACTTAACTTTGTCTTAGAACCCAATAGAGGTAATAAATGAGAAAATTTATTATTTGTAGTGATTTTTGTGTTATATCTTTATGAAGAAGAGGGAAAGGCCTTCAATGAATACAGAACAACCCAATGACATCGCAGAGTCACACAATAGCATGGTTTCATTCTTTATCATAACAACAGCACGTCATAATTGTGATCGTTTGAACCTTAACTATAACAGAACCACTCAATAACGTGTTCGTTGGATCCTTCATTATAATAGATTCCCTCTACTTTTTCGTTTGAACCTTTATTATATAGTAAAATAAACATTACAGAAGTACCCATCAGTCATTCAGTCTCATAGTCGAGAAAGCAGGGCAAAATCATTAGATAAGCTCATTAATTATAACAGAACCCCTCAACTTTTTCGTTTTAACTTTTATAATATCAAAATCCCGTAGTTATAACAGAACCCCTTATTTTTTCGTTTGAATCTTTATAACATTAAAAACCCTAAACTATAACAGAACCACTCAACTTTTTCGTTTGAACCTTTATCATATCAAAACCACTAAATAATTTGTTCATTCGATCATTTTGTATACCCAAACCACTAAATTAATTTTCGTTTGATACCTTATAATGTCGAAACCACTCAATAACGTGTTCGTTTGACGCCAATACGTTTGACCCGTTATCATATCAAAACCACTTTATTACTTGTGCACTTGACCACTGATTAGTATGGCTGTTTGACTCTTTATAATGAGAAAATTCACATTCAGGCACTCATAAGCCTTTGAGACAAAACATCATCCGGTTACATCTGCCACAAAAGGACAGCTAATCTGATTAAGTGCGCACGACCTCAACTTGTCCTGTTATCCAGCGGTCTCAATGAACAATTGTTGTATATAGCAAACTGCTGACTGACAAATGAAGACGTAATCATGGAGTCCAGGAAACACACAGCTGGATATATAAATTAATTACAAAGGCATGCGAGCGTAAACGAAACAAAGTCCACATCCGGTCGTCCGGAGCGAGCTAAAGCATGCAATTCAATTACCCGAGGAGTCTGACCAATATTTAGGGAAGACAGGTAGCCATGCCGGTCTTCTCTTACTAAATTCGTCTGAGTCCGTTATGGGGTTCTATCGTCAAAGTGAATGTGTACTTCATAATAATGCACTGATACGCGACTGTTAATGGGCCAATTTTCATTCAGGGTATCCTTCTTGTTTAATGTTACATGTACACATCTTCATTTTCATAGCATCATTTAAGAACAAATAAATCTGCAGCATGGACTAGACATGTACGTTCCGGGTACTTCACACTTGATCCTTATTCTAAACAATCTAATATGGCCAAAGACAGTGAAAGTTATGTAAAAAAAATACCGAAAGACGTAGCAGGAAGGGCGGGATATGATGTTACGGGGCCCACATTTCAGAAATTTCGAGTAAATGTCATAAAAAGTTAAATTAAATTTAGATTTAAATGTTAGACGTCTTCAATTTCATAACATCATTTAAAAACAGATAAATATGCAGCATGGACCAGGTGATTTTCGATTTTATTTAGTTATTTCATTATTATAGATGCATGTATAAACATAAGGGATATTTTTATTCTGAATTTTTGGAATTTTTATAATAACATTGTTGATATAATGCTACAAACATTGGAAGTCGAAATCGTCTTAGGCACCTAAAGTATTTTTATTATACCTAACATATAAATCATATAACCATACAAGTACAACCACAATCAAATCAAAATCAAAATAAGTCGTATCTTTTACAATATACTTTCAGAAAAAAGCATTATGTTTGGCCAGTTTTTTTATACAAATATCCACAATTGTCGTGATTTTCTCTTTGAAGAATCTTAAAATACTTTTAACACAGAAAACTCTCAAAGTGATCAGTACCCCGCATTCCATTTACTTTTTTTCATTTAGGCGAACACTCTTTTTTAGTCAGCAATAGTCATACTTCTGTTATTGAAGACTGTATTTGACCCCGTTTTCTTCATAAGGTGAGACCAGGTGCCCTGTAACAATAAGTGTCGCCTACATGGTATGCTACATCACACTGACCTGTATTGTTAAGAAGCGTGTCTCCTGTAAAGTACAAATGACGCAAAAACATCCTTTATTTCAAGAAATGACGAATGTATGTTAAGTGTTGTTTATAAACATTACAGAAAGGACACTTGACAATGTCAATTTGCATGTCGGACAATTGAGAAAAAATACATAAAGAACTAGTGGGCCTTCATGCCATTTGAATTGGTATGAGAATTGTCTTTTTAAGGACATAATTATTTTTCAGATGAAGCGTATTTGTGCAACGTCAAAAAAGTGAAATAATAAAGATTCCTTGTACTAATCAGAAGCTCGTGTTGAAAAAAAATTCTATTTCTTAAATTATTGATACTATTTTGTTCTTAACATGCTTAAGAAAGCTTTTAGGGGGAAAATAACCAGCAGCACTAAATGTATTCATATAGTTTATGTCCTTCACCATTATCGTTATAATATATTCATAATATATTTATTTATTTCAAGAGAGTTTATTCAACCATCGTTTATCTTAATCATAGTATTCTCGTGATCTTTTCCTTACTCTAAAGATATGGCTTCGTTTTAACCGCGAAGCAATTTAGCAATTTAGATATATTATACGCATATGTATAAATATCTTTATGCATAGCAATTCTCTTTATTTTCAGCGTTGATCTGAAATAAGTGTAAGATTTTTCAATCGTCTGTTCCAATTTAAAAAAATTCATAATTATCGATTTTACGCTGTATCCACAGATATTGAAATGACCGAAATGATTTGATGTCGCCTTTGTTCACAGGTGATTCATTTAAAGCTAAATTTTTGTGCTGCTGATACATTTCTAGACAAAAGTGCTGGAGTTAGGAATATATAACAATCTACATGAAAACTTATAAAATGACCTGATATTGCTCAAACATACTTAAATTCGCAATACCAATTATCAAAATAAAGTGAAAGGTATTAAAAGATTTTTTTTATGTATGTCAGAGTAAAGTAAGTAATAAAGTATATATTTCTTAAAAAGGTTTCCGTTGTACATTAGGATCTGATTATTCATGATACAAACTGCAAATCTTCTATTTTCTGAAAGCTTAATATGTCAACTAGATCGCAGACCGAAAATTTTAAAGGACCAAATAAGAATTATAAAGTGAAAGAAATAACTAAAAAGTTTTCATATGTTGTTAAAACATATTATCTCATAACTAGTTGCTTAAACCTATTATGTTATAACTAGTAACTAAAACATATTGTCTTATAACTAGTAACTAACGTCTCTTGTCTTATAACGAGTTGCTAAAACCTATTGCCTAATAACGATTTGTTAAAACCTATTGTCTTATAGCGAGTTGCTAAAACCCATTGTCTTATAACGAGTTACTGAAACCTATTATCTTATAACTAGTAGCTAAAACCTATTGTCTTATAACGAGTTGTTAAAACCTTTCATCTTTATAACTAGTAACTAAAACCTATTATTTTATAACAAGTAACTAAATACACAACGGATCTTATATTTTTGTATATGTATCATCTTTTTTACCGTGGTATTTATCTGGTTTAAATAATTCATAGAACAAAACAAGATCATTCACGTACCACTACATTGTCTTGTGTGTATTTATTTGTACATAAATAGATTTTCCGAGAAACCAAGAGCGCCCATAAAGGATCTTGTTGATATTTATAAATGATGTATCATCATGAATCTACAACGCCTATACATCAACCACGTTAATGATGAAAATAACTTTTTCAAGAGGATCTAAAATACTATAAATTTTTATTTGAATAGATAAAAACTTATCCTCTTGATGAAAAAAAGATCATTTTTTAGTAATTAGAGTTAAGTTTTCATCTTGATGTTCCAATAATAAGTTTTTATTTGACTAAACTTCATCTTCTGTCATCCTTTTTTTGTGAAGACAATCGTAAAAATTTAAGAGCACGTGTTCCAAATATTCACATAAACAAGTAAACATGTACTTATGCATTTTTATTTTATATTCAGCAATTAGAACGAAGATCAATCAAAGTCCGATTAATATGCCAGGTGTCATCACCTATAAAAACCGAAAATTACTCTTTCTCATCAAAGTAGCAAGGCATTGACAGTACTGAAAGGTAAGCTTTAAAGTATTGGTAACATTTCTTTAAATTTACTCAAAGAAAGTATTTGGTAAATATTTTGGAATGAAAATTATGAAGTTCACTTTCAAAATACATGCATTTGAAAATAGAATATACATTCATCATCAGTTAAGAGAATTAATACATTTTAAAAATATAATTTTCTTATGGTTTCAAAATTTTGAATTTTTTATCTATAACTTTTCAAATTTGTGTGAGAGAGCTTTTGAAATTTCGATTTTGTTTGCTTTTATATCTTCAAATTTTCTTTTACATCATTTTTTCACATCAGCAACGTGTTTTATTACGTTAAGTTTTTCCATATTTTCTTCTTTATCATTAAATATCTTTTTGAAATTAAGCAAATCTTACCGCAAGGTAAAGAATGCTATTTGATTTCATGTATTCTTCTCAGAAAATATTACATAACTTTACCACTAAGTGGTGAAGACGAGCTCCACGGGTCACCTTTGTTACAAATAATCTGCCATCTTTCCATAAATGTGCAGTTTCTTTAACATGAGTTAAAGAAGATCCTGACGAAAATCTCGATAGCACTCACAATAGAGCACAAAATTAAGCATCGACGGACCCCTAGCAAGCTAGAGGTGGGACCAGGTGCCCGGGAGGAGTAAGCATCCCCTGTTGGCTAGCCGCACCCGCCGTCGATGTTTAAGCACGAAAATGAAAACAATATATGAAACTCGCGCACTGTCTGACGTTGTCTATATAGAAAGTGCTATGGCGACAATGTCAGAGAAATATATTCAAAACACTTACTGTCAAACCCCTCGCGAGGAACTTTTTTACGAGCTCCACACGGCTATGTGTATATGTATTGATATACATTGTTTCCTTATCGAAAATGAATCAAACTTTTACTGGTCATAGCGGCGTTTGAAAAAAAAATATTCATCTCTTGTTATATGATTAGTACTATATTTCTATATGTTTGCTTTCTAACATTATAGAATTTCTCTCACTTTTCTTTTCGGGCATAATGAAGACAGTTATCTGAAATGCTTTCCAGATTTTCTAGAAATTCTTATTTTGTAATAGGAAAAGAGCCGTTTACAATCATCCTTTCAGTTGGCTCGTTAGTCAATAGTTTTATAGATATATTGAATGTATATATTAATACTTAAATGTGTTTTTTTTTTTCTGGTGAATATTTTTTTTCGACAAACGAAAAGCATAGATTTATCAAATGTTGATAGATAGGGAAAGTCACGCACAAACTAATATCAAAATTTGAAAATCATACTTAACTGGCATACAGAAACAGGATTTACCAAGCAAGTTACTGTAACGTAACAAAGATGAGTCCCCAATGTATATGACATCGGGTTCCCAGGAGGAGAAACACGCCCAATCCTCAATGTATATGACATCGGGTTCCCGGGAGGAGAAACACGCCCTATGCCCAATGTATATGACATCGGGTTTCCAGGAGGAGAAACACGCCCAATGCCCAATGTATATGACATCGGGTTCCCGGGAGGAGAAACACGCCCAATCCCCAATGTATATGACATCGGATTCCCGGGGGAGAAACACACCAATCCCCAATGTATATGACATCGGATTCCCGGGGGAGAAGCACGCCCAAACCCCAATGTATATGATATCGGATTCCCGGGGGAGAAGCACACCCATTCCCCATTGTATATGACATCGGGTTCTCGGGAGGGAGGAGAAACACGCCCAATCCTCAATGTATATGAAATCGGGTTCCCGGGAGAAGAAACACGCCCAATGCAAAATGTATATGACATCGGGTTCCCGGGAGGAGAAACACGCCCAATAACCAATGTATAAGACATCGGGTTCCCGGGAGGAGAATTACGCCCAATGTATATGACATCGGATTCCCGGGGGAGAAGCACGCCCAATCCCCAATGTATATGACATCGGGTTCCCGGGAGGAGAAACACGCCCAATGCTCAATGTATATCAAATCGGGTTCCCGGGAGGAGAAACACGCCCAATGCCCAATGTATATGACATCGGGTTCCCGGGAGGAGAAACACATCCAATGCCCAATGTATATGACATCGGGTTCCCGGGAGGAGAAACACGCCCAATGCCCAATGTATATGACATCGGGTTCCCGGGAGGAGAAACACACCCAATGCCCAATGTATATGACATCGGGTTCCCGGGAGGAGAAACACGCCCAATGCCCAATGTATATGACATCGGGTTCCCGGGAGGAGAAACACGCCAAATGCCCAATGCATATGACATCGGGTTCCCGGGAGGAGAAACACGCCCAATGCCCAATGTATATGACATCGGGTTCCCGGGAGGAGAAAGCATCTCCTACCTACTAACAGCATCCGTCCTTTCAGTAATACCGAAACAATCAGAACTAGTCAATGAATCCAAACTTGATGTGTTTGGATAGCTTTTATATTTACCATCATGATAAAATCCTTGTACTTGGTTGTAAGGAGCTGATAAGGTAAGGGCCGTATTTAGCCATGAATCTCTTGTTGTATATCTTCCGAATGACTATTCGTATGCAGAAAAATTAGTATTGAAATAGTAGGTATTTGAATATCTTTTTCATCTATTTTACATTTTGGTTCAGTACTTCTAAGACTCTAAAATTAAATTCAAAAGAGCAGAGGAGACATTCGGAATAGAAAACTGATAATATCGACAAAAAAGTAGACCATTAAGAATATTTTACTTAAAATGGATCCAGATTTAGTAAAAGACATTAAATATGTCTACATTGTATATCAGAAATAGAATCTCCTTTAATCGGTAATTATGAAACCCAGAACTTACAATGCAGTCTCATTTCTATTGAAAGGCTACAATGTTTAGTTAGCTATTTACCGCTATTTTACACTTTGGCGCAGAAAGGGGAAGAATAGTCTCATTTGCCATATTTTTGGCCTATAAGGTCGATCCTTAAAAAATCACCCCTTCCTTTTTTTTTTTTTTTTTTTTTTTTTTTTTTTTGGTTTTTTTTTTTTTTTTTTGTTTTTGTTTCTAGGCTATTGTTCCCCGGAGATACAGTACCCTACTTTGCAAACATCTTTGATGTACCAACAAACTGAGCTGTAAAATACAAGTTGTTTATTTCATTTATTTTTTTTTTTTTGCATTCACTGCAAGACTATATTCTTATTCATTTTATACCAAATACGACTACAATACTCCAATTAAGTGCTTAGAATTAAATTCACACATAATTATCTTTTAGGGGGTCCTCAAAGATCTTTTTGCGAATAACGTTTTTGGTTTCAAGTCCGATTTTATTGAAATATATTTCAATATGACTGTCTCGGAAAGAAATTATCAAAAAATATATACATTACTGAAGTTTTCTCGAAAAATTAAATCCATAAAATTTCTAAGGCAATTATTTTCGAAATCCCCTAATAGCACTGTCTTTAACTTTTGTTTCATCATTGTCAACTTTTGCTACATCAATGTACATGTAACAAATTGTAATGTGATGGAAAAGGTACCTGCACACTGTCATTTCTATAGTTATGGGTCGACTACCTTAACCAGATATCAGTTATATTATGCAAAACAGATAGAAATAATTTCTGTCTCAGATTTGATGCCAAATGTGTATTGATTTTACGAAATCTTTTTCTTGAAATTTCTATTTCAAGAGTACACTTTTCAGGGCAGATTTTAGTGTTATCTTATCAGCTCTTTTGGGTTTGAACATGATCTTATTGATTCTAATTCATTAATCAATGTCCCTTTTTCTGTTAAGTGAATGAAAACGCATTGTTTATTGTATTTTTTAATGAGCTTCAAGTATAAAAACTCGGTTGTAGTTTTGCTGGTGGATTGTTAAGCCCCCGAGGATATCGTCCGCCTAGTTTCACAGTGTCTCGGCACTTAAATTTAAATATATGTGTATTTTTAAAGTCTCCGTCACGTCATTTAATAAAGGGTATGTCCCTGATGGCATAAATTTGGTTTCCGCATGTTATTTAGCAATAATGTCGAAGGGTTCCAACTCTATGCCTTCTTGAAGAAAATTCCAAACCAATTTCCATGCACCAAACACGTGTTTCGAACACTAAATTCTCATCAGTGATGCTTCTAGCGGAGCCACCAAAAATCATTTCAGTAGTGCCCTCTTTAGTTTTTTGAATTTAGATTTGTACATTTACATTACAGAGAGTGCGTGGCTCCAAATTCACTGTAGGGTCGATTCAATAGCATATCCAAATAGAATCTATATTCAAAATAGCATTGGAGGGATGGTGCTAAGATGTTAAACTCCTATAATTTCGATGATTTTTATCGGTGAAATAGCTAGTTTCCGAAATAGCAGAAAATATACATGTATATATGATGTCACATTGATAATAGGCCAAAACAAAACTTCTTTCAGGTGACAGAGCTGGAAAGAAGTAATTGATACACTTGACAAACATCAGGTCACACATTTAAACGTTTGTTCTTATTGAAATGTGCATATGCTACACTGACGCTTTATAACAGAATAGCCTTGTGGTTGAAATTCTCAACATTGAAGTGTATGTTCTATAGTACCAATTTTATTGTACATGTACTAGGCACGTGATTCGTATATTGAATTACCATTTCCACCAAGACTTAATAGCCATTCGCTGTAACCATTTAAACAATTTCGGCACGCATAGTCTCCGATTTTCATGAAATTTCACACATAAGTAAGGACCAATGAAAAAAGGAAAATTTGACTAAAAATTAATTATAGGTCATCTGGTTACCATGGCAACGACCTTTAAAGTTGAGAAATTGGCAAAATTGAGCTAATTTGAAGCTCTATAATTTGCTCTATATGTGACATCAATGGAAGATTTTTTATGCATCCTAAAGATTAGGACATAAATTTTTAAATAAGCTCACTAGTAGTGTCTGATATTGTAAATAAGGCTGGTTACCATGACAACATAATTAGCTAATTTTGATATATTGATTTCAAAATGCTGTTTGTATTTTCCAATTTTCCTTCTCTCTTGATGGGTATATGATAAAGAAATAGGATTTATTTCATAAAATGAGTAAATTCAAGATAAACCCACTTGTTGCTATGTACATAAGTTACCTTGGCAACGGTAACTATGGTCTTTAATATTACTTATTTTGCAACTTCAGAGTCATTTTTAAAAATTTTGCATCATGATGAACAGATAAAAATTGTTGGGAAATATCCAACACCAAGAGCTCTTTCAAAAACCATGAAAAAGCTATGGGGAACATATGTTACCATGGCAACCATTTTTTATTATTTTCATAAAACAGTAATTATTCATCCCAGGAAGTTCAAATCCAATAACAATAAAGATCAAGTAAGCATCTATCAAAATACAATAAAAGAATTTCAAATAATTAATGGTTGCTATAGTAATTTGGCCATACATTATAAAAATAAGCATTTTTTGTTGTTTTTCAAAGCCTTTTCCTCAAAAAACGAAACAGGCTTACAAAACCTTTTTTACATATACGATAAAGCAAAGTCTAAACTTTATTTAAGATTTTAAAAAATTCAGATTTCTTAACTTTTGATGCCCGTATCCAAGGACTCAAAGTGGGCCTATGTGCAATTTTAAACAATCGTTCCCATAGCAACGGGCTATTTCTTGAATATTTTTCAAAGATTTTCTTTCGTGTAATTAAGGATCTACTTGAATACATTAATTAGTTTTCATCACTTTGAATCAAAATTCAATGATCTAGTAAAAAAAGGAATCTAAATATGGTCTAAAATTGCTTTCATTTTTGCGATTTGAGGTCATGTTGCCATAGCAACGAACAGAAACTTTGTCCCAATGTGAATGCTTATGTTTTATTTGCATAACAAACTCAAAAATATATGTAATTTATCGTTGAATTTTGAAAAAAATGCCAATTATGCTATTTTGATAGGGTATCTATGTTGTTGCTATGGAAACAAATAGATAAGACCATATACCCAACATTATTATTACTTAACTTGAAAGAGCAATGATAGGGTACTGATAATTCATCAGTGTTTGTTTTTGATTATGCTGCATAAATTTTGTATGTGACTTCAAAAACGCCCAAAAATGCATTTTTTCAATATTCAAAGTCTGTTTCCATGGCAACCGGATTTGATATTAAGAAAATTTTTGACAAATTTTTTCTTTTGTTTCAGACCCAACCTTATGTACAAATTTCATAAAAATCTGAGACATGTCTTGCCATCAATCTCCTACGCATGCGTCCGATTTTAGTTCCACTTTCCTTCACTTTGAAATCTACCTCTGCCTTCATCGCCTATTGTTTGTCTGCAAGATTCTTGCAGATTGGAACTGGGGCTTCATATTTATAACTTAAGTATTGCAAGTATATACCAACAGGTTTGACTACATTTCTGAGGTATACAGTGTACATGCAATGCTTTTCTTTCGATGCAATACGATGCAGTATCAGGGATTCTTTCTTCATTCGTACATTGCCAACACGATCAGCTGAGCGAAAAGTCCCCAGTAAAAATACAAATTCTAGCTACAAATCGAAACCTACCGTCTTTAGACATGAGTCTTGTATAAATTTTCCTACACCAAGATAAGAATCGTTTCCTTCATTGCCCATTTACTCGCCCCTAAACACTCAAATATGTGTCTCTACCTTTGAATCTTTCGCAATGTTTACGTCAGAAGTCCGAATGACGTCACTGTGACGACATGCCGTACCTGCGATGCCTCTCGGTTTTTATCATTGCGTGAAATGGCGTAGGAAAATAACGATGACGGCAAGGTTATATTGCAAGCCTGTGCCGCCTATGACCTTGTTGCAAGTTGGTCGTGCCATGCGTCTTTCATAAAAGTGCAAATGCTTACAGAGAATAGCTATTAATGTCAAACAGGTTGAATAAAGCCGAAGTGAATTTTTCTAACGCCATCTACAATATAGACCGTTAATTTCTTCTTGCCAAAAATGAGTGGCTCCAAATTGTGAGTAGGCTGTATATGGGGAAAAAATATTGACAATTCATAGGAATATAATAATATTGACAAATCATAAGAATTTTTAGTATGCTTGACTATATTTCAGATGCAGTTGCTTACTTACCTTTTCGTCGGGTCCGTGTTCTTGGCGTCTGTATCTTGTATACAGATAGGTGATTTACAGAACATTTTCGAGGAGAAAAGTTTTCAAAGTTGTTTTGGCTTCGCGAGTTATACCAATAATACATTCTTGATCCCAGAATGTTTTGGATTCATGGAGAGAGTGGGAAATACCCTGAATCTCTCACAGAATGAGACAAGAAGCCTAGTAACGCTTGTGGAGCAATCTACAGCTATTTACATGGAGAAGAGCAGAAACAAACG
This sequence comes from Pinctada fucata, assembly GCA_028142955.1. Classification (NCBI taxonomy): domain Eukaryota; kingdom Metazoa; phylum Mollusca; class Bivalvia; order Pterioida; family Pteriidae; genus Pinctada; species Pinctada fucata. Next base: position 30,626,310 of record AP027115.1, read on the forward strand.
ACGGGCTGAGGGTCTCAGAATAAGGAGGGAATGTAGAACATTGTCTAACAGAGAAAGATCACGATTATTTGGGGCAATCAGACAAATGAAACAAGGACCAGAAGTAAGTGTTTTAGTCTATTTTTGTTCCGAATTTGTGCCTTCTTTAGGTATAATTTTGATGGCATCTCCTTATCAATTTTTGAGTAATATATACACTGTAAACTGAAATAATAGTTGATGAGAGCGTATATCTACGGATAATTCCTTTTAAGCTTGCCTGAGATTAGCTCAAGTGAGCCATAGTCATAGCGCGCCATCCGTCGTCCGTCCGGCGTCCAGCGTCTGGCGTAAACTTTTTTACATTTTCGACTTCCCCTCTGCAACCGCTGCAAAGAATTTCACAAAACCTGGGAGCAAGTGCTGAAGTTATTCTACCAAGTTTGTGTTTTATCTTGGCAATCAGTAAACCAATATGGCTAAGGGATCTTATTGTCTAACACATTTTCGACTTCCCTTTTGCAACCTCTGCACAGAATTACACAAACTTTACCGCAAGAAATAACTCTTGGTCTTCTACCAAGTTTGTGTTTTTCGTATCGATAGGTCAACAAATATGGCTTGATTTGCTGACGCATTTTCGACTTCTCTGAAACCGCTGTACATATTTTCTAAAAACTTTAGAGGAAGCAAGACTTAGTATTCAGGAGACTTTGCCAAATTGTCCAGTTTCATTGTTTGTCTGCAACTCAGCTGAGCGATGTTACTCCTTTAGACCTATTCTTATTAGATAAACGGATGGAGAAGAAATTGTGAAATAAAACAATTCGGGAAAATGTAATGGAAATAATCACCGAATAATATATTTGAGAATATTTATAATATATCCAGGTGTTTAGTTTGTTTAATAACGTAGTTGTTCAGTTTGACTCGCGATTGTACGCACATGTACTTAACGCTTATCTAACAATAAAATTACTCGTCGTTTGTCTTCATATTTTAGGTCCTTACTACCGAAAAGCATTGTTTGTTAAATGAATAAATTGTTTTTAAATTCCAATACAATACAAGAAAAAAAAACCCTGATATTTCGCACTCTGGAAACTTAATTCTGATATGCCAAAAATCGAGGTGACGATGCAATTTTGAATTATCTTCTTTGGAAATTGTTTGGATGGGATGTTTACTACATATAAGCAACATTCAGAAATGCAAACATCTAGGTAATTGCCTTTGACATCATTTTGACAAAATGCAAAAACAAAGACTGCTTGCACGTGTAGCCTTATTCCGTAGACTGTTTAATACATGAAGTATCGCTTGTTATTTATTGCTTAGTACCAGAAACAACAGATTCGGGTGTCAATCGGCGCCCTAACAATCCTATAATTTGCTGTGTTTGGAGGAAAAATCTTTGCGTTCACAGCTTGAGAGACTGGCATCAATACAGCTTAAGACGAATATAGACTAATTTTTCTGTCTGTTATGCTCGGTACGGCCTATGTGGTACATTTACATCTCCGTTAGCGACTACCAAACACGTCTTTCAATTATGACATCATACATGCGAACATTTAGCCAGGTATACAAAATCAGAACGTTTAATTGTAACGTTTACTATCATTATCGCCACAACTCTCATCAAAAGCATTATAATAAAAAAAAAACTTCTACGTTTAGGCAGCCCTACGCATGGTACGTTGCACTGAATCTGGACTAAAAATTCGTATTGAAATAGTTATAATCATTTGAAATGCCCCGGCCTTGCAAATTTCAAGATATCAAGTGATAGTTATATCGGAGTGCCTAACATGTGAAACTTTGTATTGCACTTACCTAATGAATTTAAAGACGTTAAACATTTGTACCACATGGTGAGTTTCACTGCTGATTGACCAAGAGTCCCCGACGGCACATGTAGCTAAGTTCGATCAATTTCGGTTGGTCGTTTCTTCAAACGCATTTGAAAATTTCTGTTTACAAAATTGTTATCAAATTTGTTAAACCTGGATCCTGTAGCATCATATCCAAGCCATCTTGCTACGTCATCTGTATATTTAGGACATAATGTTCACAGATTTTGGCCATATTACATGTTTAGATCGAGGATAACTGACGAGGATTAAATACCGGAAACGTGCATTTCTGGTCCATGCTGTTTTATCTGCTCTAAAATGATGCTTATGAATTTGAAGACGTTAAACATTTGATTAGTTTCTATGTCCAAATACCACATCGAATGCATAACGTACGTTGTGATTTAAAAAAGCAAAATACGATATATTAAACAACAAAATACAAAATGACATAAATTACAAAAATCACATAACTTTGTTTCAACCCACACTTTCTTCTTTGTTTGTATTCTTTTGAATTTAAGTAACATTTTTTCTTAACTCCACCTTTTTCGATGTCTTAAAGTTAATGAAGAGGTCATAAATGAGTATACCGAAATCTTATTTTCAGAATATCTACGACGTTCTTGCCAAAATCCATTTGTCTGTCCAAACCTTAGCAAATGCTCATATTGGATCAAATTTCCCGGGTTGGCATCGACTTTATGTTTATTTGTAAGTATATTTTGTATAAATACTAAACATATGTCTATGTTATTAAGCATTTATTTAATTTTCAATCGATGCATCTATATTTTATGTTTAAATTGAAATATAATTTGCCAGAGGATTGAATAGGTAAATCGCAAATGTATTAAATTCAGAAAATATTTGAAAACTGTATAATTAACTGCTTATATTGAATTCAATTTCACACTTTGTACTTTCAGCTTTGAAAATGCACTGAGAAGATTCTATCCTACTGGAGCGTTATGTTATTGGGATCCAACACTGGACTACTTGATGCCTGGCACGGAACAGCTCAATTCTGTTACATTTACGGACCAATTATTTGGAAACGGGTACGGTACAGTTATAAATGGACCATATAGAAACTGGGAGCTTGTAGTCCCCTACAACTATAGACTGAGACGTAATATCGGCCAGGCTGGATCACTAACACGCCCACAAGTCGTAGATATCATTGCTTATGACCGCAGGGTAAAAAGATCAACTCAGATTCTGACTGGCAGCGGATCTGTTGGATTTCTGGATCCTGACACTGGACGCAAACACAGCTTAGAGCAATGTCACGACAACACACACGTTTATGTTGGCGAGTTGTTCAGTAGTTTACCAGTAACAGCTCAAGATCCTCTCTTTTGGCATTTCCATAGTTACTTTGACTATGTTTGGGAATTGTTCAGAATCAAGCAGAGCAAAATGGGTATCAACCCCGCTAAAGATTACCCAGAACATGGTGGTGAGGATCACAGGGCTGATAAGAGAATGGTACCCTTCTTTAACTTCAGGAACATAGACGGTTACAGTAACATATTCACTGATAGAATCTACAGGTATGCACCACACCCTACTTGCGGTAACAGATGTGGAGGGGCATCTAAAAGATTCCTGTATTGTCCACGAGGAGGACATCGCCATACCAGGTGTGTGGCTCGGTCAGTTAACAGAGATGTAGTCCCAAACCGTGTATTGAGAGAAGTCAACAATCCAATTCTAGAGGGTTTCGTCAAAGACGGCACTGCGAGTCAAGCTATTGTTTCTGCTTTGGCATTTGAAGTATCTAAAATTGATGGACCCCTGAACTATCCTAATAATTTCTTTTCAGCATCATTCAACGACGAACGAGTAGCCATAGGACTTACTGGAGCAAGAGCAAGGGCAATGCATAAGTAAATATGGTGTGACCTTTTGTCTATCCAACATTTCTATTCGTAACCATTTATTTATTCTCTGACTGCCTTTTTTCGTGTGTATGACACGATGCTATGTGATTTAAATGATATGTGATGTCACCAAAAAAAATCTTTGCTTCATCCTATACAATGTCCATTTAAACTTATGTTAAGACAAGGTTAATTTTAAATGATGCACGATGAATTGGTGCTTATGACTAAGCTTATTTATAATAAACAGTAAAGAAGATATTTCTAAAAAGTGGGATAGGGAAATACAAATTGCTCGTTAAGGCTGGTTATGTATGCTTGCTGCTGGAATTTCTTTGAATATCATTTTAATGTCACAGTAGTACTTTTCTATTTTTATATGAGATAATCTTGAATCGTATGTAACGTTTTCAATACATGCAAGATGAATAAAACATTATAAATACTATACAAAAGTATGAGATGTAGTCACATATTTCTTCATTTGTTTTCCATTTTTATGGGACGTAATTGTCACTTACATACAGACTAGATGCCAAGATCATGATTCTTCTTCATAAAATTAAAACATGAAGATATATATAGTCAGTTCACAAGACACACATTTTGCGGATATCTGAACATGATCAATGTCACAGACTTCAAGAAATGTCAAGAATCCTGGCATAAAGTAACTATGACGTCATAGCAGCGTTACGTTAAGATATGCTTTATGGCGGCAAGTCTGTGGCAGTAATGTTGAAGAGTAGGGTAACGTAACGTAAACTTGAGCTGCCTGGAGTTTGATACAGAAAAAGACTAACAACACGTAAACAAACTAAACCAATCGGTAGTCGGTGCTGCCTTTTGACGGCAATCAGTAAATAGCAAATAGTGTGGTCACCCGGATTTGTGCGCACATACCTTACCTTTTCCCAGTCACCCAAAGGTCTCTACACAATAACAATGTAAAATCAATTCATAAATGTCAAACACAAAAGCTGAAACTATGGTTCAAAATCCACAATCGTAAGTTTCACGGCTTTTGGGGAAAAACCAAAACGCCTTTTTTCCATGCAAAAAGAAAATGTTCATAAACACACGGAGACAATGACAATGAAGATTGTAGTGTAAAAAATCCTTAATGTAAGATGACCATACAAACAAACCATCAACTCATGAATAATTCTTTACGACAAATATGGATAATGACTATATTTATATATACAACACCAAATCGATAACTCAGAAAATCAGAAACCGAAGGCATACAAAATCAGGATGAAACAGGACACCACATAAAAAGAAGCGAACTCCCGATATGGGATTGAGACTGGGTGCCCATGAAGAGTAAGCATCTCCTGCTCGCATGCAACACCCGTCGCTTCAATTCGGCAAAATTGTCACATCCGGTTACTTCCATTTTGGAAGATATAATATTTGGTTGGACGGTACAAATGGTCTATGACAGAATATCATCCACCATTCTGGAAAGTGGGACATCATAGTGTATGACGAGTTCCCCATATCGACAGTAGAATTTCCTCATTGACGATGTTAGTCGGTCACAAACGTATGATATATTGATATACGTACCTGAGGAACAAGCTTCTGAATATAATAAACCAACGAACGTGACATACTATATAGATATAAAGATATAGGTGAGCTCCTGAAGGCGAAAAGGGAAGGAAAAAATGACATGCTCAACAACATTAAACAACTAACTATCGGAAAGACATATCACAGCAGTAAAATTGCATTTGAATTTTAGTTTCTGTAGCATGAAATGGCAGTTCATGTCCATGATAATTGTATCATATTCATAAGAAATGTTTCCCCCATTGATGGCGAAGAATCACTGATACAAAACTACTAAGAATATTACATACTCTTTTTCATGTAAATATTCTATAAAACGGAAAATTAAGAAAACATAATAATAACAGCAATAAAAACATCCAGACAGCCACATAGCATAAGAATCATCAGACAAAATCTGCATTGATAAGAATGACTCCTGCAGCATATTCTCATTGTTTGCATCATAAGCTCAACAATTAGTGAAGTCAAGTGAATTTTCCTGGCGCCATCTTCAAAGCAGAGCTTTAATTTCCCTTTGCCAAAATGAGCGGCTCCGATTTTTGTGTAGGGTTTATTCAGAAGCGTGTTTAAGTGAAAAATATGGTCATAAATCGTCGGAGGGTAGGCGCAAGGAGCTTAATTCCAAACATGACCGAAAAAAATATGCCGAATCCCAGCTAAGGACAGAGCTATAAAATATCGGACATTTTTCATGCTCGCGGACTTCGGACTTCGGACATCCCATTACGAAGGGACTGTGTCACAACGCAAAATATAGATTATATTCCAATTAACTAAGAGTACTCTGTGTGAAGAATTTATTTGATTTCATACGGCCAGTTTAAGGGACAAGTGGACATTATCCTTTCAAATCTTTCCTTCACCCCTACCCGTCAAAATGCATTTTCGTTAAATGACGAATGTTCTCCCCCTTTGAAACACAACTCTGCTTTTACAGAAAATAAGTATAATGAAGATACATCTTAGGTAGAAGCGGTGTTGTGTTTCAAGGAGAAGAATATTTTATTTAAGAAATCCGATTTTCATTGATTTCTTTATATAATAAGTGTCTTATTTTATGTGTTTATGCAGAAATAAATTACAATGGCTGATGAATTTATTTTGATATAATGCGCGTTAGCGCATTTTATCAAATAAATGCATCAGCCATTGTAATGTATGTTTAGGATAAAGACCGAGTTGAGGTCTGTATGAAGGTTAGATAGCGAAGGCGGTCTCGGCCTTTAAACACCACCCTGTTCTCTCCTCGGACATCTAATCTTCATACAGACCTCAACGAGGTATTTTTCCGTCTTACAAACCGCATATTTTCTTCAATTTTCCGAAATATAAAAATCTAAATGTTTACAGTACATCCCTGCTTTGAAATTGACCATGCAAATTATCGGGTGGAAATATGCAACGGTAATGATCATCAGGCCATAGAAGTAAAATTATTTGTTATTCATCCTGATAAATTTCTGAAAGGTACCCTGTATTCGGTCAAAGAAGAAAATAATGGTGTAACAATGAGTTCTATTTCCATTTAAGTTTTTACATTATTGCAAATAGAGATAAGGAAAGACTTTCTAATCAAGTGAGGATAATATTTCTTTATTTTGTTCATCAAGTTCCTCAATATACATGTATTTGAAATGCATTTAGAAAAATTGGTCTTCAAGAATCGCTAAAGGGATCTAAATTGATTTGAAATGGCTTATAAAAGGATGTCTTTAGCGGACTTGAAACACAATGTTTTATTGACCTCCACACTTCATTGAACGTTCATAAAACCTCGTATTTAAGAAGCGCTTTTGAAATAAAATGACCGACGAATAACAAAAGAATCAAATTTGAAGGTTTGTAATTCTGCATAAACACACAAAATTAGACACTTATTCTATATATATATGCGCTTTCGAAGCCTATTCTTAAAGCGACACTGTCCACTGTTAGAAAGGAACAGCGTGAATGTCCCCATGGCAACGTCAAACCTATTCAGTATGACTGAAATGTCATAAATTAATGCATTGTGATATGTGAAGTATTACAAATTAGAAATTTAACAATGGAATTATGACCAAATATGACGAAACAAGTTATTCATTACTCTCTAGAGTAGATGTTGACTGTTTGGAACTAATTTTGTTTGCGGAATGTATTCCCATTTCTGTTATCCGTTTGAGTCAGTTGCAGCGCGGTGAAATCATGAAATGTTGCAAGCGTTAGTTTATGGATTTTTCTTATACTGTGTACTGTTTATGTGTGGTCTATTTTGAAATTTTCACAAACAACGCTGAATGTGACAAGAAATCTTTATTCGAAATATTCCGTTGAGTGTAGGATGTGACATCAATCGACAGAGAGCTATTGTAGCTGCGCCTGCCTCTGTTGTTGATGTCGTATTCTGTAATCGTCAAGACACAGTTGCTGAAAGAGGTAAGGACTTAGTGGGGATGATTTTAGTATTGAATACGTCTTTTTATATAATGTTATTCCTACTTTCTACATTGCATAGGAGAGGATTTTAAACTTGTTGATATTCAATTCAAATTCATTCGCTACGTCTGGCGTTATGACGACACACTGTCATTCATACGGAAATCAATAACAATCGTCCTGAAAGCTTTATCTCAGGGAATTACAGTGGCTGTGCATATATATACATAAAAAGAACATCTATACTAAAATATCTCTCTATTAGCATGATTAGAGGATTTTACGAAAAATTTTCTCCAGGTGTTTAAGGGGCTTTTTATCTTTTGAAATATTTCACCAACTTTATTTAAGAAATGAAGTACCTTGAAATTCTATTATTAGGTTTTACGCCTTACCGTTACATGTCCTTTGCGAAGGCGTTGGAGAAACGATCATTCGATTGTCATCGAGCTTTTCCCTGACATGATCGCCATAGCACTTTCTATATAGAAATGGCCTCAGACAGTGCAGTTCAAGTTTTGTATTATTTTCATATCCGTGCATGAACATCGACGGCGGATGTGGCTAGCCAGCATGGGATGTTTTCTCCTCCCGGGGACCTGGTCCCACCTCTAGCTTGATAGGTTTCCGTCGATGCTTAATTTGGTGCTCTATAATGAGTGCTGTTGAGATTATCGTCAGGATCTTCTTTAACTCATTGGCTACATGTGCCCTCGGGGACTCCTGGTCCATCAGCAGTGACACTTACCAAGTGGTACAAATGTTAGACGTTTTCGAATTCGATAGCATCAAAATCGTCCCTCAAAAAGTCAAGGGAAAATGCATCTTCCACTCTTTATTTACATTTAAAGTCAAAAGTTTTCACAGATGATTTTCGTGACTTTTTCTCTAAGTAGTGGTTGATTAATACAGCACAGTGTCTTTTAAGGGAGAACCTACCAATAGTAAATTTGAAAACGCATTTGTTCTTTTATTTTTTTATCTCTTCTACTCGATGTATCTGGTCAGACAACAAAGGCAAGACCTAAGTCAGGAAGCACCAATATATCAAATATATCAAATGATCCTTTTTTTCTGAAGGTCGAACATACTGACACACGGACAAGTAAACTCTGGTTATTTTTTTATGTTGAAATTATCGTCAATTGATATGAATAACTTTAGCTATATATATTTTATATGTTTAATACTCCTGAACAGTTAGTATAAAATATTGTACTCATCTATTATGCGAATTCATTTAAGATAAATCCTTTTTTCGGGACAGTGAGGACTTCATTTAAATAAGGGGAGTGATATCGCTAATGCTTTAAAATATATTTATGATAGAAACAGAAAGAATGACAGTAATTTAACATATTCAATCAAGCAAATGTTCTCAAAAAATTCTAATGGTCTAGCATGATAAAATGCCGGGATTTTACGTCTTGTTGTAACAAATTAAATTCACAACAACAACAAAATTAGAATCCCAAACCACAATGAAGAGGCATACAACTTCCACTTTAAGAGGAAAAGCAGACAAACTGACGGAGACAATAATATTAACCATCGAGGCATGAAGTACAGTACAACACTATCCACATAGTCCAATGTCGAAACGAAATGTATTGTACACTGTAGCATATAACGTCACTGACAAATAATCTCCAGCCCGGGAATTCCATCCGATTAAACAAGGTAAATACTGTCTAAATGAGTATCATTATCATTTACATGATTGTAATCTATTCTGGTCAAGAATGGAATTATATTCATAGAACACTTCATCATAAAATTTTGTTTATTTACGTGCGCCATATCATAACGTGTAATCAAAATGAAAAAAAAATATGTTGAAGTGTTCTCTGAATATACTTCTATTCTTGACCAGAAAAGATTACCAGCATATAGATGATAGTGATGCTCATATGAAAGACTAAAAAATAGTTTCCTGTAAAGTAAATTTTGACCGTATTTTCCATACTAAATCGAACATGATTCCCGGGCTAGAGATTATTTGAATATCCCGTAATACGCTAGGTGGAACTTCTCAAATTAATGCGGCGCCCTATTAATGTTATAAACGCCTTCAAATTTAATATAAATTAACAAATTAAATTCAAATAAATAACATTAAAAACTGTCTTCGAACTGGGATAAAGAAATCTGATAAAAGTAAACTGACCTTATTGAACCAGCCCAAATGCAAAGGATATTTTAAAAAATAAGTTTGGGTTGAGTAGCAGATATTTCATTTTCCTACTTTTGTGCTTCTTTACCTCCTTTCTTACAAAATGCACCAGTTTTATGATAGATTTTACAGGACGCTTACTGTGCCCAGCCAAAATATGTAAAATTCAAGTCAAATGAAGGTAAACTTAAGGGTCATTTTTATATGATATTAACCGTTTTCAGTGTCAATTTTAACTAAATGCAGACCTCCTCTGTGAGACCTCTGATGGGTTATTATGAAAAGTAATGTCCCTTTAATATACAATGAAAGAAAATAGAAGTTTGGATCATTGAGCTCTTCACGTCAAGTTTTAGAAATTTCAAGTAATCTTTATAACAGAATTGTTCGAATGCGGTGAAGAAACGATCAATCGAGATTGAACAGACATGGCTACATGTGCCCTCTCGGACTCTTGGTCCACCAGCATTGACAAATCCGGATAAAACAGGAACCAAAGTAAACAAACAAAACAAAAACTTCCATCACATGAAAAGAAGCGACCTCCCAATTAGGAGTGAGACCCTCAATTTCAGAATGTCAAAGTGTTGATTAAATTCTATAAGTTATCATAAGAAATAATTACCATATCCATTATTTTGATGCATATGGCGTTGTGTCAAACGGCTCTTTCAAGTATTGATCCTTATTTTCTTTGAAAATTCACAATTTTGATTAAATCTGCTAAATTACAGTTCAGTGACCTTGAAAATACAACGCATGACCTTGAACAAGTATCAAGGTCATCTCTACATTGATTTTCTACAGTAGATATAAGAACGAGGTTTTTTTTTGAATATCATAAATGGACAGTTTAAAATAGACTCATAACATACAAATTATAGCATGTAAACGTCTTCAAATTGAATAACATCATTTAAGAACAGATAAATTGGCAACGTGGACCAGACATGCACGTTTCGGTTACTTAACCCTCATCAGTGATCCTAAATCTAAACAATGTAATATGCCAAAAAAAAGTATGAGAGTTACTATGTCATAATCATTGTCCGAAATGTAGCCATGGTTACCATATCAAATGCAGTTTACATTAGAAAAAGGTACATTATCCAAGCTAACTTGTTACATTTTCTTGAAGTTCAAGTCGATATATTTTGGATATATAAAATAAATACTCCAAAACCTTCTGCTTTTATGAAATTATACAACGTAAAAATACACAAAAAGAAGCAAAATAGGTTACCTCAAAACCAATTATTGAAGGTTTTAAAGCCTCATTGGGTCATTCTCTTTGATCCATTATACAAGAGGCATAGCCTTAGCGTGTGAAAATCATTCCAATATTGATAATAAAGAGGACTGAAAGAAAAAAATGGTTATTGCAACTAATAATTGTACCCGTTTCCATGGCAACATAAGTTACAATCAAGCCAAGTCTTATGAAATTTCCAAATGCCTCTTTAGAAATGGTTACCATGGCAACGACACTCTTTTTCTACAAATGAAATCCAATTGTCATCCTTTGTCATTGAACTTCCAAACCGAATCTATGACATACCGTGCCAGCAAGTCATTGAATTTTTTCCTCTTAAACAAAGAGACTTCATGCCCTCGTAAAAGGTCAAACTTTATACGGTCATGAGTATTCCGGATCACCGATGTGAGACACGGTATATCCTGATATAGTTGATGTATCATTATTGATCTACAGTACCTACACACCAATGATAGGAGTGTCAAATAAGACTTCAAAACCTCTAACATTTTATTTGAAAAGCGTATTATTCTTTCTTTTTTTTTCTTACATTATCATTAATTTCATTATATTTTTTAAATGTTCCAAGTCTATTGTTGCATCGAATTTGTACGACAAAAAGCATGTATTCCTCCGTACATTCTATAATTAAGTACATGTACATATGAACTTTTTATGTGATATTCATCATATGAAGGTTGACAGATCAAGTCTGTGTCATTTCCTATAAAATCTGTGAATTCGTCTTTTCGTCAAAACAGCAAGTCACTGACAGTATTGAAAGGTAAGATTCATACTTTAACTTAATTGGTATTTAATTCTAAATTTATGAATTTGAAAATGTAACATTGTGTCAATGACACAATTGAAATGAATTTAGCATATTTAATGTACATTCATTTAAAAATGCAATATAGATCCAGTTCCGGTTCAACAATAAAAAAAACTTGAATTTTTAAACATTATATCAACAACCTATTTCAATATATTTTTTTCAATTTTGGCTTTTGTATTTTATTATGATTTTTTCAATTCCTTTCTTTTTTTAATTCTGTTTCTCCCTTGTTCATGTGTTGTTAGTCTTATTTTTGCGAAAAAAAGAAATAGAAAAACAAAGTAGGATATCATGAATATCACATTCATGTGCACTGTTATCAATATTATGAATATTTTAAGAGTTAAAGAAGATCTTGCAACAGCACTCACAATAGAGCACAAAATTGAGAATCGATGGACCCCTAGTAAGCTCGATTCTCCTGTTGACACGTAACCGAAACCCCCTTTGTGTGCTCTAACTGAGTGAACACACGTATACTTATTCTGCATATGGCTGAATACAATTCGAGAAGTTTATGAGTTAATATTTTTGACTGTATTTATTCCCTTTTCTTAGACACACAGTAAAGATAACATGAATGTATTCGTAACTACCATGACAGCGCAATTAACCCATTTAATCATTCTGAGAAAAAATACACTTTTTGATTTTTTCACCCAAAAAATACATTTTTGTATACCGACTGTTAAATGATCAATTATGAAATTCTTTGTGGAAATGTTGTTCCCAACATGACGATACTTCAGTGATCACAGTGGAAATGTTAAAGGTCTTCAAATTCAATAGCATCATTTAAGAACAGATGAAGTTGCAGCATGGACCAGACATACACGTTTCGGGTTCTTAACCCTCGTCAGTGATCCTTAATCTAAACAATGTTATATGGCCAAAGAGAGAGAAAAGCATGATGTCCAAAAATGTACGGAAAGACGTAGAAGGATATAATGCTACAGGACCCACGTTTTGGAAATTTCAAGAAAATTTAAAACAGAAAATTTCGAATGGGTTGAAGAGACAGACAACCAACCGAAGTTGATCGAACTTGGCTACATGTGCCCTCGGGGACTCCTGGTCCACCAGCATTGACACACGCCAAGTAGTTCAAGTGATAAAAGTCTTCAAATTCAAAAGCATCATTTAAGAACAGATGAATTTGCAGCATAGACCAGACATAAAGTTTTGGGTACTTAACCCTCGTCAGTTATCCTCAATTTTAACAATGTTATATGGCCAGAGAGAGTGAAAAATTATGTTTTCACATATGATACTTGAAATTGGGGAATCGTTGTGTGAAAACCGCAACGGGAATCGTTATGTGAAAACCGACAACGGGAATCGTTACGTGAACACCGACTACGGGAACAATCACATAAAAACGACCCACAAATATAAAACAAAACACCATTTATACATAAGAAGCGTATTCCTGTTGTAAAAGACCAAAAGCATAAATTAAGAAAGTCAATTATCGTACTTTTTTATAACAATAGAAATCGAAGAAATTCCAATCAGTAATTCAGTCTTAATATCGAGGAGGTAACAGAGGGCAAAGCCCTAAGAAATTATATTGGTACGGTTTCGTTTTAATTTACGATATATGATTAAAATTTTCAAATCTTTCAAAGTACTCTATAAATATGAAAATTAAGAAAGTCATTTTTTGTACTTTTTAGAATATTTACGACGTACTTGCTACGATCCATTTGTCTGTCGAAACCCTAGCAAATGCCCATGTTGGATCCAATTTCCCGGTTGTGAGTGTACCGTTTGATTTATCGATTGCACATCTTTACTCCTTCACTTTAACAATTTAGTTTTCACTTTTAATCGTCATTCCATCACCGTATCATTCAGTTTCGTATTATATAAAATCAAAGTGCATTGGTAACTTGTCGGCTTTGGCGGGGTTTTTCTCCCTTGTGCCTATATGTTTCTTGTTTTTCTTTTCTACCATGTCTTTTCTCATGTTTTGATTTTTGTTGTGAATGTTGCAGTGTTAAACGTCTTCAAATTCATTAGCATAATTTAAAAGCAGATAAATTTTCAGCATGAACCAGACATGCATGGGGTACTTAATCATCGTCAGTGATCCTATGTCTAAACAATGGAATATGGCCAAAATCTGTGAAATTATGTCCAAAATATACCGACATACTTTATAGAAATGACTGGGATATGATGCTACAGGACCCAGGTTTCAGATATTTAAGAAAATTTGTAAACAGATGTTTTGGAATGCGTTTGAATAAACGACCAACCGAAATTGATCGAACTTGGCTACATATGCCCTCCGGCACTCCTGGCTTCCAGCAGTGATACTCAACAAGTTTTACAAATGTTTAATGTCTTCAAATTCATTATCACATTTGAAAGCAGATAAATTTACAGCATGGACCAGACATGCATTTTTCGGATAAATTAACCCTAGTCAGTGATCCTAAATCTAAACAATGGTATATGGCCAAAATCTGAGAAATGATGTCCAAAATATGCCGAAAGACTTTGTTGAAATGGCTAGGATATGATGCTCCAGGAACAAGGTTTCAGAAATTTGAGAACATTTTTAAACAGAATTTTGGAGTGCGTTTAAAGAAACGACCGATCGAAATTGATCGATCTTGGCTACATGTGCCTTCGGGGACTCCTGGTCCACCAGCAGTGACAGTCACCAAGTGGTACAAATGTTAAACATCTACAAATGTATTTAAATCATTTAAAAGCAGATAAATTTACAGCATGGACCAGACATTAACGTTTCGGGTACTTAACCCTCGTCAGTGATCAACCTACTTACCTTTTAAGCTCACATAAGCGTAACTCAAGTGAGCTTTTGTCAAAGAGCGCCGTCCGTAGTTCGTCCGTAAGTCCATCTGTCGCGCGGCTTAAACTTTTACATTTTCGAATTCTCCTTTGGAACAGCTTCACAGAATTTCATGAAACTCTACAGGAAGTAAGTACTTAAAGTAATCTTCTCAGTTTGTATTTTTCTTGTCGATCGGTCAACAAATATGGCTGCCAAGGATTCTGATTGGCTGACGCATTTTCCGACTTTTTCTCTGAAATGGGTTAGGGTTACAGCATTTCACGATACCTTACAGATAGCAAGTACTGAAGGTTAACTACCAAGTCTGTGTTTTTTTAAACATCAAAATATAGATGTTACATCTCTCAGCATGTTTGAAAAATTACGAAACATTGTCTTTGATCAGATAGATTTGATTTTGCTTAGAACACAATTATCGAACAAATTTCACGAAAAATGTATTGAGTATAAGGAAAAAATTGAAACATTTCATGTAATAGTATAAGGTAAAAATTGAAATATTTCATGTATATATATGTAATTATTGTTGTTTGTCTAATATGAAAAATGAATAATAATAAGAAAAAAAAGTCTGTGTTTTTTTGTGCCGTTAGTCAACAAATATAGATGCCAAAAGTTCTAATCGTCTGACGCATTTTTGACATCTCCTCTGCAACTGTTGCACAGCATTTCGCGAAACTTTACAGGAAGCAAAAACCCAAGGTCCTCTACCGAGTTTGTGTTTTTCGTACCGATCGGTCGACAAATATGGCCGCCGAAAGCTTTGATTGGCAGACGCATTTTGGACTTCTCCATCTCTTTTCCAATGCAACCGTTGCATAGAATTTTACGAAATTTTACTTCAATCAACCGTCAAGGTCTTTTAACAAGTATTATTTTTCATGACGATCGGTCGACAAATATGGCCGCCGATTGCTCTGATCGACTGACACAATTTATATTTCTCCTTTGGAACCACTGCAAAGAATTCCACGATACTTTACAGGAAGCAAGTACTCAAGGTCCTCACCAAAGTTTGTGTTTTTCGTGCCGGTCGGTCAACAAATATGGCCGTCGAGGGCTCTGATTAGCTGACGCATTTTTGACATCTTCTCCGGAATCGCTGTACAGAATTTCACAAAACGTACTGGAAGCAAGTACTCAAAGCATTCTGCCAATTTTTTTTTTTTTTTTTTTCGTGCCGATCGGTGTACAAATATGGCTGCTTAGGGCTTTGATTGGCAGACACATTTCCTACTTCTTCTCTGGAACCTCTGCACATATTTTTTACGAAATCTTATAGGAAGAAATACTCAGTCTTTTACCAAATTGTCCACTATCATTCTTCTGCTTGCAACTCAGGTGAGCAATGTGGCCCCTTTGGGCCTCTTGATTATAAATGTTATAATTCAAATCGATTCAAAACAATATAACTATTTCGAATTCATTGCTATTGTACTTTCAGCTTTGAGAATGCACTAAGAAGATTCCTTCCCAATAAAGTATTGTGCTACTGGGATCCAACTCTAGACTACATGATGCCTGGTACAGAGCAGTTTAACTCTGTTACATTTTCAGACCAATTATTCGGAAACGAATATGGAACAGTGATAAATGGACCCTATAGGAATTGGGTGCTTATTGTCCCCTACAACTATCACCAAAGACGTAATATAGGCCAGGCAGGCTCACTGACTCGTCCAAAAGTCGTGGACATCATTGCTTTAGATCGCAGAATAAAAAGTTCAACTCAGATATTCTGACTGGCAGCGGATCTGTTGGATTTCGCGATCCCGACACTGGACGCAAACACAGCTTGGAGCAATGTCACGACAATACACATGTGTACATTGGTGAGTCGTTCAGATGCTTACCAGTCACAGTCCAGGACCCTCTCTTCTGGCACTTCCACAGTTATTTTGATTATGTTCGGGAATTGTTCAGAATCAAGCAGAGCAGAATGGGAATCAATCCTGGTAGGGATTACCCAGAACATGGTGGTGACGATCACAGGGCTGATAAGAGATTGGTGCCCTTCTTTAACTTCAGGAACATTGACGGTTACAGTAACATATTCACTGATAGAATCTACAGGTATGCACCACACCCGACCTGTCGTAACAGGTGTGGAAGGGCTTCCAAAAGCTTCCTGTATTGTCCACGAGGAGGCTATCGTAATACAAGGTGTGTAGCTCGGTCAGCGAATAGAGAGGTCGTCCCAAAAAGGACTTTGAAAGAAGTAGACAATCCCGTTCTTGAAGGTTTCATCAAAGATGGCATTGCTAGTCAAGCAATTGTCTCAGCTTTGGCATTAGAGGTGTCCAAAATTGACGGACCGCTTATAATATCCTAACATTTTTTTCACTGCAGTATTCAACGATCCACGATTATTCATATAATTGACAAAATAAGTTAACGGGTTTTTTTACTCATACATCCACCATGCATATTTTCACAAATTATAGTTTATCTGAGAAGTAACCTCTTTTTATGCATTGTCATTATTTATTTTTAAAATCCTCCTCTTTGTCCTCTTCTTTTCCATTTCAATCATTGTCTTTTAAATGCATTTTGATGAAACTCATGCACTCATCAAGTTCAAGATACATGTATTTCTATTTTTATGAATTCAATTCTTCTGTGTATATCAAAAATTGATAACTATTTTATCTGTTTGGCTAAAGAATTTATTTAGCATTTCTGTTCAATAGTCTTAAATGTCTTATTTATCCAGATTGCCTTTAGTTTGTGATTGAATTTCTGGTAATAATAAGATTTTCTCCTAAAGAAATTGACGGTATGTTAAGCCTCTTCAAATTCAATAGCATCATTTAAGAACAGATATATTTTCAGCATGGACCAGACATGCACGTTTTGGGATACTTATCCTCGTCAGTGATCCTCAATCTAAACAAAGTAATATGTCAAAATAGTGTGAAAGTTAATATGTCAATATATGTACCGAAAGACGTAGCAGGATGGATGGGAATCCGTATGATTCTACAGGACCCACGTTTCAGACATTTCAAGAAATTTTGATTACAGAAATTTTCGAATGCGTGGAAGAAACTATCAACCGAAGTTGATCAAACTTGGCTACATATGCCCTCGGGGACTCCTGGTCCACCAGCAGTGACACTCACCAAGTGGTACATATGTTAAACGTCTTCAAATTCAATAGCGTCATTCAAAAGCAGATAATTTAGCAGCATAGACCAGACATACACGTTTCCGGTACTTAACCCTCGTCAGTGATCCTCAATTGAAACAATGTAATATGACCAAAGAGTGTGAAAGTTAATATGTAAAAAATAAATGTACCGAAAGACGTAGCAGAATGGATGGGATATTGTGCTACAGGACCAATGTTTCAGAAATTTTAAGAAATATCGAGAACATACATTTTTAAATGCGTTGAAGAAACGATCAACCAAAGTTCATCGAACTTGGCGTTACATGTGCCCTCGTGGATTCCTGGACCACCAGCAGTAACACTTACCAAGTGGTACATATGTTTAACGTCTTCGAATTCAATTGCATCATTCAAAAACAGATAAATTTGCAGCAAGGACCAGACATTCACGTTTCCGGTACTCAACCCTCGTCTATGATCTTTACAATTGGTTCCCGGATCACTGATTTTAAAAGACTCTGTTGTCATTAACATATTTTCGTCGAACAGACAAAATGATTTATGTCTTTTACAGAAATGAATACAGAAGAAAATAATTCTATGCCATTTTTATTTATCAAGATCTTCAAGGAAATCTTCGTGACAGTATAGATGAATTATTCTTATTGGACAGTCATTACTTTTATTTATATTTATTCTCATTATCGGTCATTCTTATTTGCATGTACATCGCATATTTTGCCTGATATAGCGTCATATGTATTTAAATGTTGGTAAATTTTCCCTACATGCAAAGCCACAAAACGTGACGTCACAATATCAACCGAAGTTATTGGAATATAATTCTAGTCGCCCAATTCGCGTTTAACATGGGAAATCTACTAGTAATGAAAATACTCAAAGATATCTTTCAGAAATCGGAAATAACTTTTTAATCGACCTTTTTAATAATATTTGATTATTTTATATCTACTTGCCATTTTCAAATGTGTTTAAAAAATCTAATTGTATAGGAAAACACATCATTTTCAATATTTTGGTATACACCTCATTTCAATATTTTTTGGTAACAGACACAACAACTTGGGATCTGTCCTGTATAATACATTAAATTAAATTGCATTATACATTTATCCTTACTACCTTTCTGAGACAAAGTTAGTTTCATATTATACAATAAATTCTTTTGATAAAAAGTTTAATAAAAAACTATAACATGTCTCAGTAAAAACATCTGTTAGCTTTGCTTTTCTTATCTAGTTTTTTTTTTATTTTCTCCTAGCTATGCAGTGATTTACGTTTTTGAAATCATTCAATTATTGTTTCTTCTGAGTATGAACCCCTAAGCAGATGCTTATTTATAGAAGGGACACGAGCATGTGTGTTAATATCTTTCTATTATGTAGCATGACATATTTACAGTCACTGTGTACCATAACCAACTCGTATCTTGGTCACGTCGTACCAAAAATTTACCAAGTCGTACCTTAACCATTTCGTACCATGACCAATTCGTACCCTGATCTATATGTACCAAAAAAAAAGTCAATTCCTACCCATTTGGAATACTGTCATTTGCAACCTTTCAAATCTGAATTTGAAATGAGCATATGACCACTAGGAACAACTCGTACCGAATCTTTTTGCCAACTCGTTCCAAAGTTTTACCAATCCATGACCAAGTTTTGCTGAATTTGTAGTAAGGTATGGTACGAAGCGGCAATTACAAGTTGATTGTGGTACGTAT
Organism: Pinctada fucata; assembly: GCA_028142955.1. NCBI lineage: Eukaryota > Metazoa > Mollusca > Bivalvia > Pterioida > Pteriidae > Pinctada > Pinctada fucata. The sequence goes on from AP027115.1 coordinate 30,645,982, forward strand.
TGACTATAACCCCATCGACCCCGCAGGAAATAGAGTAGAACATAAATAGAAATCCGCCTGAGAGCAGCATTATGAACAAACATTCCTAAATACCGTGCACCATACAAGACGTTACATTGCACCATACATGACGTTATATAGCACCATAAATGACGTTACAATGGACCATACTTCACGAAACAGTGCATCATACATGATGATACAGTGCACCATACATGACGATACAATGCACCGTACATGAAGTTACAGTGTACCATAAATGACGTTACAGTACACCATACATGACGTTACAGTGTACCATACATGAAGTTACAGTGCACCATACTTGACGATACAGTGCACCATACATGACGATACAATGCACCATACATGACGTTACAGTGCACCATACATGACGATACAGTGCACCATACATGACGTGTCACATAATAATCCTCATCAGTGTTCCCTCAAGCCAAAATGATTCAAACATTTCATTATTTAAATCAATGGATTTTGAATATTTTTTTTAATTCTTCCTTTCACTCTGTACAAATGGGAAATTCCACTGAGACACTCTAAATCAATCAGATTATGACATTCGCAAACACAACGTTTTAAAATTAAAGGGGATTGTAAATATTGAAGTCTGTTTTACAGCATAAAATAAACTGACGTTCCACCATCTTTGGTTTACCAGGTTTTATCCTTAATCAACCTACAGATGCCACTCTTATGTTCAGATATAGAGCTCTAACATTCAATTCTAATTTGTATACGTGGCAGTTATCCTATCCGTAATAAGCTGAAATCGTAATTGATGGCAGTGGGTGAGTTCTACTCCTTACCTCTATGTACTAAAAATAACAGACTGGATGATGATGCTGAAAACATTTTGAGTCAGGCATAATCAAGCTTTTACGGTATCCTACATGGGGAAAAATTTACAGGTTCCTTTTCATATCAAGTGAACGATTTTTCTACGAACTTTCTTTCCGCGGGTACATAGTACCTTATCTTGTCTCTGTTTGGAATGTCCTTTATATAATGTTTTAAATTACCTTTAATTTCTAATGTTTTGTATCTCTTTTGTTGACTTTCAATCACTTATCTAAGCAACTGCGATCTCTATCATCATCATAAAGGAGATTTTTTTTCCTCATTTACATAGTCTTAGTCATCAGTCTGGTTGAAAGACTAAAAAAAGGAATGAATGACAAATATGGATAATGACCATATCCCTTTATACTGCACAAAATCGATAATTCAGAAAATCAGAAACCGAAGGCATACAAAATCAGGATAAAACAGGAACCAAAGCAAACAAACAAAATCCTCCACCATATGAAAAGAAGTGAACTCCCGATATGGGAGTTAGACCAGGTGCCAAGGAAGAGTAAGCATCTCTTGTTTGCATGCAACACCCGCCGCTTCAATTGTAAATTGTAAAGTCATTTTTTTAATTAAACATCAAATACTTTTGTTCACGTTTGAGACAAGATGCAAAATCTTAATTTTATTTTGCCTATATCTAAAACAAAATTATAAATTCTGAAACTTAAATAACATAGCTCTGTTCTAAGCTGGTTTTTGGCATACATTTTGGATTTTTATAAGAATTTTGCTCTTCATAATATATTATTTGGATTTCCCCTCCTTCGGCCTCAGGCATCACTGTTTGTTGATATTGGCATGCATATGGTGCAAAAAATTATTGTGATAGAAAATATATTCCAATATAAATAAAAACACAAACACTCAAATATACAAATTTTCGGCCCCTTGGCCTTCATCAAGTGTAAAAACGACGATCACTTGATAAAGGCAAATGGGCCGAAAATTTACACTTGATAAAGGCCAAGGGGCCGAAAATTTGTGTATTTCAGTTTTCTTCGATGAAACTGCTTGTGCACAACAAACTCTGTGTTATACAACATAAGCAGATTTCTGTGTTGATTTCGTCTTAGTACCCACCTATTATATTTCTCTTGTTTTTATAAAATGGAGGATTTTTGTACCATTGTCTTGAAAATCTAACTATAAACCACACGGTAATCAAATCAAGTAAATTTCACAGCTGAATTTTTATTTTATAAAATTTTGCAATTTTCCATAAGAAATTCATTTTTTGACAAAAGAATCCAAATATATTCTTAAAGTTGTTCCAAATTCTGTACAGAGATTAATGATGCAAATCAGATGTTAAATATTTTCACCTTTTCATGTAACTAATGTTCATACTACCCGGATAGCTATTAATGATGGGTAGTGTACACCTGCCGATAAAAAGAGGGTTTATCTTTGCGTAAAGCAAGTATCACATCTACGCTTATCGCTTTTGTGGTGTGATTGAGACGCTTGACGCAACGGGATTTAAGGGAAGTCCGTACGTCCGGCAGAGTTCTGTATTAGGGTAATTAGCTTATTATTTTGACTCTCTCTTTGACTCTGATTTCTTGCTCCTTCACTAAATACTGTTGGAATGATAAAGATATGACTTTAATATGTTTTCGATCGAAGACTTTATTTTACAATGTACTTCTTCGGAGAGTGGTTTAAACCAAAGATAACGCATGCATACCAGTGACGAAAGTTGCCATTTTACAATAACTTGGAATACTGTATATTTCATAAGGATATCAATGCTTAAGAAATCAAATATATACATGTATAATTTACTCTTAACTTTAGAGAATGAAAATTACAACACTATAAAATACATTTATAATTGGTCACTGGCAGCAAATTATAACAATCTGAATAAAGTGATAATGAATACATAATGATATAAAATCAAAATCGAACATCATGATTAAATAATTATGAAAAGAAATTCATTTCTCTATATCTGCCACCTTTCACGCGGGTCGATTCTCGTTTAAGTTTAAAAGGACATGGTCCAAGTACCATTCGTCTATGCGTTCATGACCACAGTTTGTTTGACTTTTAAGATAACCTGTCATGATGTTCAATTATGATTAATATATATGACTTATAATTTTTTCCTTTTTTATCTTCAGTTTGATTTCATCCGTCTACATTTTGTTATTATCAGATTGTGTATAGCAATGAAAATCTTGTTTTATCAGTGGTGTTCATTTCCCCATATTACGTTTACATTTCTTAATTTTCTTAAATCAGTTTATTTTTTAAATGTCTTTAAAATTCAGTTCTAATGGATCAATATAGGGAAAGGCTGAATACTTTTAGTATAACAAAGAAAACATTTATGCCCATCAAAGAAGATGTGTTATAGACAATTGATCGAGAAAGGAGGGCATAGAATATTGATCAATTAACCGAAATGTGTTGAAGGACTTATTGCGGTCTATATGTCGCCTGCGTATTAAAAGTATCTTCCTTAATACAGAATTACACGACCAGTAAGTCATGGTTAATGTATAAAGTTATTGTATATCTTTATTCAACCTTTCCGATTGATTTTCAAAGTTTAAAAAACAAGCAATAAACGAATTAGTTATGATAATAGCGATGCGACATCCATGTAACAAGCCATGACACGGACGTGCGCATGCCAATGTGTAATGTACAGGGATGATTTTTTTTTTCAGGTATGTAATTATTTTCATTCATCACTTTTATGTTTGAAGCATGTACACCGTATAGTCATATTTAGAAACTATATATGGATCAAGTTTTATAAAACAGTTGTCGTTAATCACTTTTTCAGATTTTGTTTAAACTGGGCAAAAAGTGGTAAAATCATGAAAAATGAAAACGAAATATTTTTCTTTTATTTCCTATGCATTCCTATATTTTGTTCTTTGTTCTTTTGGAAGAAAGAAAAGTTCTTTTGTTCCTGGTTACACCCATATATAATCTTGATATAAAATTAAAAAGAAGCTTGTCATATTAATATTTTTAATTTGGCGACTTGGTTGCTCTACTATAAGTGAAATTGGTTCTTATCTTTTATCTTTTTTTTTTGTTGGTTTACTTTATTTAATTTCGTTTTTGTTTGCTTTTTTACATTTTTTTTCTGTTGTGCTTGTTCGAGGACATCCAATTATTGAAAATAAGAAATTCGAAATATAACGACCTTGATTTATGTCAAAAGACCCAGGTAAGGACAGAGTAATGCCCTCAGGGAGATTTGACTTAGTTTTAGAATGACAAATATGGATAATGACCATATCCCTGTATACAGCACAAAATCGATAATTCAGGAAATCAGAAACCGAAGGCATATAAAATCAGGATAAATAATTAATCAAACTTGATGGCGGAGAATTTCAAATATATTCTAAATAAGTAAACCGATAACTGTATACATCTGCTCAAAATTACGCTTTTGCCTATTACAAGCTAAATGCCAATGGTATACTGATATTCGGCAAAATCGTCAAGCCTTTGATGTACCGATAAAATGAGCTACAAAATGTACATTGTTTATTTTTTGAAAATGCAATTTCCTAGTAAAATATAATGGTTGCAATTATTTTAAAATATTTCAGTGTATTTCGTGGATAAAAATAATAATATCAACAACGTTGTTCCTACTTATTCCAATATATGTATATAGAAATAATACGGAAGTGTTCCAACGTTATACCTTCATGAAGAAAATTCCAATCCAATTTTTCCTGCACCAGACACGTGTTTCGAATATTAAATTCTCTTCAGTGATGCTTCCAGCGGAGCCACCAAAATTCATTTCAGTAGCGCCCTCTTTAATGTTTGTACATTTTCTTTACATAGATTGCGCTGCTCCAAATTTCCTGTAGGGTCGATTCAGTAGCATATTTAAATAAAATATATGTTCAAAATAGCATAGGGGGGATGGTGCTTAGATGTTAACCTCCTTTAATTTCGGTGATAATTTTGAATGGAATGAAAAGTTTTCGAAATAGCAAAAAGATATCTAGGATGTCAAATCGATAAAGGACCAAAACAAAGCTTCTTTCAGGCGACAGAGCTGGAAAGAAGAACTCCATTAATCTTACAACAAGATCTGAAAATTTAAAAGAAGGAGATGATAATTAAATTCAACATGACACTTACCGACGTTGTGGTCTCCTAAGGACAACTCGGTTAACGTATAAGATTTACCATGCAAAACCAGTACTGTTGATCAAGTAATAATATAAATTAAGTATTCCTTGCTTTTTTGATTTTTTTTTTTAAGATTTGTTGTCCTTGGTCCGTCTACCATCGGAAATTGGAATGATACAAAGCAAACAGGAAATAGTTCAGTATACATACCATGTCTTCGAGTAATACTTTGATTATTTGTTTTGAAATGGGTCCTCAGAGGGGAACATATGTACTTATCAGTAAGCTCCATATAAAATGTGCATGCATGGTCAGATTGTTTTGACTAAGTCTTAGATGTTATTCATTCCGAGGTTCGCAACTGATCCAGTGGAAATTCTCATGACTTTACATTACCTTCTCGACTTTGAGACTGAATAACTGATAGGTACTTTAATGTTTATCAGTGACATACCTTATCTCATGTTATCTAAATTCGGAGGGGTTTTTTTTTTCTTTCTTTCTTTTGTTATGTAGAATATCAGATCAAGACATGTTGCGTATCTTGTCGACAGCTTAGTGTTAAGGCGAATGGAAAACAAATATAAGCTTTTACAAAAAGCTTGCCGGCAGTTAGCTGAAATTAAATGTTGTAAAATTCTAGTAAGAAAAAAATGGAATATATAAACGATTTTTCATTCTTGTTAGACCAATCGCACATTTCCGGGCTTTTCCATTTTTATTTCCGATTCAAGGTACGGAAATTTCCGAGGATATGTGATTGTTGAAGGACGTATCGGTACAAAGACATTTCGATGCATCTTTCGGAAGAAAATGCACTGTTACGATATGACTTTCATTTGTCAAGTCATCTAGACTCTTCAGCCGACCCGATGAAAGTATCTTATGCACAGATCTGAATAACCTTGACGAATATTTGCATCTGTTGTAGTTGTTCACCAATCATATTGCCAAGAGTTATTTTATCCGTGCAAGTATGTCAGGATTGATAATAGTATACCGGCAGTCATGACTGCCGGTAACAATCAGATCAGTTTAACAATTCAAAAGATAGATTCTATTCAATCTATTTTCAACATGTATCAAAACAGAACTATGTGTACAATTTTTATCGGAATTCTCCGTCACTATAGAAAACATGAACATACATGCCAAATTGTTGGCATCATGGTGGTTTCGTGGGTAAAGTCTATTACACCGATTACATAAATCAAGACTATCTATGAAATCCATCAGAACTGATTACTCATTCATGGGTAAAGTTCTGAGTCTTTGTCCTGTGTTACTGACCTTCAAACGTTTACGATTTAGTGCAATAAAGTTACAAATACTTGTAAAACTTGATGAAATTTAAAACAAGATAAAGCATATTTCTATTTACATGTCTATCTAGCTTAAAGCATTTCTTTGTTATGTTCATTATGCTCTCATGAAATTAGGCATATTTATTTATTTATGTAGCTTTGTCTACAATTTTCATTTTAGAAGCTAAACATGCGTCTGGTGCGAAATAAATTGGTCTGAAATTTTCTTCAAGATGGTATAGAGTTGGAACACCTCAGCATTATTTATCTTAATGTTTGCAACTCCTAAGGAACCTTACTTCTGTTTTATGATATATTCTTTAGAATAATTTTCAGCAATGTTCGGTCTGATCATAAACATTACGCTTTACATATGAATAGAAGAGCAGTGGTTACTTTAAAACAACTTCATAATTTAAGAAACCTTCATCTTCACTACTAATTCAAACATTTGATTTTCCAAATAACAAGTGGTATTTACCTCAAATGACAGAATTTGATAAATTTATTGGTTTTTACATCCCGTTTTTATTAACCAAATTAGTTTATCACAAATCGAAGAGCATATAACGGACATGAAAACTGAACCATACCTAGAACATGAAGACAAAAATATCGCGAATTTTTCCCAACGCGTAATGTCTTGATGCTATTATCGCGAAATTTTCCCCCAGCGAAAATATCTACGTTTACAGTATGTAACCAGAGTGAAATCCATGAAGGAGCGGACTTCAAATGAGTAAGGAATGACTTGCAAATATGTATACATCGTACTCCTCCTCTGTTGAACCTTACCTTGATTTTTCTTTTCTTTTAATTTTTTGAAAAAAGTTCGATTTTCATAATTAATCGAAAATGCAAATTCTAAATCCTTTGGTGAGATGAATGACTAGAAGTTATCAATTACTTCTTATATTAATGACAAATATGGATAATGACCATATAAAAGTTGCACTTTTGAAAAAATATATTTTCTATTGTTATAACTTTATTGCATTATATGTGTTTTTTCAGCAAGTCATGTCATAAGTACCAGTATTATTCGAGGCCGAAATAGTGAAAATATGAAGAGCGAAACATGACCTTAAATAAACAATCAAGAGAGACTGAATACTTCACGATTTACAACGGAAGCATTTGTGCCCATAGAAAGCTGTGTAAATATCAAAAGATCGAAATTTGAGTTTTTGTATGAGGGGCTTTTTGTAAAGGGTAAAATTGCATTTAACCTGCAAACTAAATTACAATGAAGGACCCATCCCATAACGTCAATGCTAATTCATGCAGTGACCGATTTCGTTCTGTGGCATTTCAAATCGATTCACAAACTTGATAAAATAAGAATAATAACCGTATCATTCGACTTATACAATACCCTAGAATGAGTAGGACGTCTGCAATTCTACCTGTGTGTAAAGATGAAGGATTTCTTCTGATTTGTTAACTTCTTAAAAGAAAAATCCAGCAATTTTTGTTACTTTATCGTACTCCATCGCAGTTTGACGCTTCTATATTCAGATTCTGTCGACATCTTACTTTTTCTGTGATATCGATATGATGTAAACATTTGAATATCACTTCATCACTGGATTTCTCAAAATTAAGAGTATATTCAGGGTATATCAGGGGTATAATTTATCCCTTCGTGGCACATCTATTTTGTATTGTCTCAGTTAATTTCTATGCGCAATAAAAATGATAGAAATGACAAATATGGATAATGACCATATCCCTGTATACAGCACAAAATCGATTATTCAGAAAATCAGAAACCGAAGGCATACAAAATCAGGATAAAACAGGAAACAAAGCAAACAAACAAAAACCTCGAGCTCCACTATATGAAAAGAAGCAATCTCTCGATATGTGAATGAGATGTGTAAATATCAAATGATCGAAATTTGAGTTTTGTACAAGGGGCAATTTGTAAAGAGTAAAATTGCATTTAACCTGCAAACTAAATTACAAAGAAGGACCATTCCCATATCGTCAATGTTAATTCATGCAGTTACCGAATTTCGTTCTGTAGCATTTCAAATCGATTCACATACTTGATAAAACAAGAACAATAACCGAATTATTCGACTTATAAAATACCCTAGAATGAGAAGGACATATGCAATTCTGCCTGTGTGTAAAGTTGAAGGATTTCTTCTGGTTTGTTAACTTTTTAAAATTCTGTAGACATCTTAGTTTTTCTGTGATATCGATATGATGTAAACATTTGAGTATCACTTCATCACTGGATTTCTTACAATTAAAGGTATCCGTTGTACAAATAAATATCAAGTGTATTTTATAGTTAGAATCATAGCATATTTTTACCTAAATATACCTAATACAACATAAATAATGGTTTCTATCATCAAAGGTCAGCATGCCGACCGTAGCTCAAGCCACGGAAACTAGACTCGAGATACTGACGAAGATTACCGAGATCATTTTAACGCTGTTTAATTGGACTAGACGTCCGCGAGATCTTCATTTGTACATTGGATACGTTAAGAGTATATTAGGGGTATAATGGGTATAATTTATCCCTTTGTGGTATATCTATTTTGTATTGTCTCAGCTGATTTCTATGCGCCATCAGTCATATATACGACACAACACAGCCAATTGTGCCTCATGAAATTCATGTGAAATTTACATGAAATTTACGTAAAAGTTCACATGAAATTTATGTAAAATGAGCACGAACATGAAATTTACATGAAATTTTTCACATGAAATTCATGTGAAGATTCTGACATAAATTGCATGTAAAGTCAATTTTGCATGAAGGTCACAAAGAAAAATTCATGTAAAATTCATGTGAAGTAAATTTATGTAAAATTCATGTAAATTTTTTTTCACATAAATTTTATGTAAAATTCAGATGAAATTCACATGAACTTTCATGTGATGCTCAATTTATATGAATTTCATGTATGGCACAATTGGCTGTGATATGAGCAATGTCGTTCTAACTCGTTCCATTATATGTAAACCATGTAAAAATACATTTCTATTTGGATATTTCACGGCAAAATGAATATACTTTAATTAATATTCAATTCTGATAAAAATCCAAGTGTCAACAAAGGACCTGTAACGATAAGGCGTAAAATCTGCCCAAATAATAAATTTAATTTCAAAGAACTTCATTTCTATAATCAAGTTGGTGAAACATTTTAAAAGAGAAAACCCCTTCAAACTCTGGAGAAAAAATTCATAAAATTGCTCTAATAGAGATTTATTTTAAAATAAATGTGCTTATTTTGTATAGAAATCAATGAAAATCGGAAAAGTTTTCATAGAATATCGCCCCCCCCCCCCCCTTGGAAAACAACACCTCTTCACCTAAGATGTATTTTCTTTATACAATTTTTCTGTAAAAGCGGAGTTGTGTTCAAAAGGGGGGAACAATATTCTATGAAAACTTTTCCGATTTTCATTGATTTCTATACAAAATAAGCACATTTATATTAAAATAAATCTCTATTAGAGCAATTTAATGAATTTTTTTCTCCAGAGTTTGAAGGGGTTTTCTCTTTTAAAATGTTTCACCAACTTGAGTAAAGAAATGAAGTACTTAAAGAAATTTCTTTATTTTTTGGACAGAATTTACAAAAATGCGATTGGGCGGGTAGGGGTGAAGGAAAGATTTGTACTTAACTGAGAATTACTAATTGGTATTTGACTCGCTTTCGGCAAATCATTAAGTTCTTTAATAATAGCTTCGAATAAATAAATTTTCAACAAAAAGTATTCGTCGTTGTTTACTTTTTCGATAACAAACTCCTTTATTTTACTTTATGGCATTGAAAATTCAACAACCCCTCGCAATAAAAGTTAACAATTTGCGTTAACGACAGTCAATCTTGGAAAAATGCTCAAAACCTCTTTTATAACATGCACAGAGTCTTTAGAAAATGCAATAATGGTAAATGTAAAAGAAATATAATTTTATACACTGAAAAAGGCTAATTCAAACTTTTTTTTATACCGTCGGCATTGGTAATTGTGCAATATAAGTGAGAGTGAGTGTTCGATTTTATATCTCTGACCACGTGTTTACGGTCTCATAAATCCGGAATGTAATATTTGGAGAAAATCATGTTTTAGCATGATATTTCTTATTGAATCTTCTCATTGTAGTTCATTTTGACATTTCGATCAACAAAAGCGACCGATTCTTACAAAATTTTCGACATTTCACTTGTATTATTCACATAAAAAAAGACCCCCACCCTCACATCTACATAAAAATATAGCTTATTTCTTATATTTATGTGAACAAAACTACTATATTTCATTAAAGATACTTGAAATGAAATAATTTCACGCACATGACACATTTTAAATGATACTGGTTGAGCTGGTATCGCAAGTAAAAATTGGGCATATTACGGCTCTTAACGTTACAGGTCCTTAATGGGCCATCTTTAGAGCAGTTTACTGGACAGAAATTAAAAAATAATGTAACATTTTCTCTAGCTCCTTATTTATTAGTATTAGTTTATATCAGACACCGAAAATGAATTTTATTTAGTAGCGCACTCTAGTTAATTTTCTGCATTTCAATTTATGCAGTTTTCGCGGCTTCAAATTCCCTATAGGCTCGCTTCAATAGTATAGTTAAATAAAATTTACATCCAAAATAGAATTGGAAGGATATTGCTAGGATGTTTAAACACGATGATAAACTCCTAATTAGATGTTAACATTAAGATATCAGTTAAAATTGTCCATGATGATAAACTACTAAGGATCGTTGACGAGGATTAAGTACCTGAAACTTGTAAGTCTTGTCCATGCTGAAATTCATCTGTTCTTAAATGATGCTATGAATTTGAAGAGGTGTAACATTTGTACCACTTGAAAAGTGTCACTGCTGGTGGACCAGGAGTCCCCGGGGGCACATGTAGCAAAGTCCGATTAATTTCAGTTGGTCTTTTCTTCAAAAGCATTCGAAAATTTCTGTTCACAAAATTTTCTCGAAATTTCTGCGAAGTGGGTCCTTAAGCATCATATCCCACCCATTCTTTTGAGACTCAACTTTCACAGTCTTTTGTCATATTTCACTGTTTAGATTGAGGATCACTGACTAGGATTAAGTACCTGAAACGTGCATGTCTGGTCCATGCTGCAAATTTATCTGTTCTTACATGATGCCATGAATTTGAAGACGTCTAACATTGATGTGATAGCAGGCAGGGGTATGTTTATTAATACTTGAGTACTATTTTGCAGGATAAATATAGAACCAAGACTTGTGCACACTTATGACAGAAAATGAAGAGAAAATGACCAACGATACGAACCACAATGGAATAAGGGATAAGCTATCCCTGGGGATGAAAGCCTGTTTATTTACTTTTACCGGCTACTTCTTTCTTTCTTATTTTGGAATGAAGTATAACACAGTTGTGAATGAAATTCAATATTTTGACAGGATTGTAGCTAATAATGCAGTACAGAATGAATTTCAGTATCATGTTCGACTTGTGGTTAATACTTCAATGAGGAATGGATTTCAGTATTACGACCGCTTTGTAACTTCAAATTATACAGACTACTGCCGGAGGAATATTGACTTCTCAGTTGAATCCATAACAAAGAACAAAGTTTTAATGTATTCCGAGGAAGTTTATAACATTAGAAGATTCGCATGGACTTCTCCAATCGTGGTCTCGAAATATAAGCTCTTGTTTGTACAAATAGAAAAATCCGCCTCTACCCAATGGAAGAAAGTACTGCAATTAATTCAAAATATAACGAGACCAGAGAATTACAGTGTCCACGACCCGACTTTAAATGGTCTGGAATATTTGAAAGATCTTGATTATGTCAAAATCAAACAAATATTTACAGATCCGAATTGGACTATAGCCACCATGGTTAGAGAACCAAGGGCGAGAATTCTGTCTGCATATCTTAATAATTTAAATGGATTAATTCCGAATCAGGGTAATCGTACTATAACATTTCCAGAATTCCTGAAATTTATTGCATCTCATACCAACGAGCATTGGTCATCTCAGATTCGCCTGCCTCTTTGGTCTTACCGACATATGATGATAGGTATAGTGGAGGATATGCATTACTTTGTTGAGGCTTTACTCAGAAGAATAGGAGCTTGGAATCAATGGGGACATAAATGGGGCAAGTTCCGAAATGAAACAATTTTTGCCGACCCTTCTCGAAGTTCAAGGCATGAAAAAACATTAAGGAGGCTTAGAAAGTATTATACGCGTGATTTAGAGAGAAAAGTGTTCAACATGTTTGAAAAAGAATATGATTTATTCAATTACAGCTGCACATATATTTCTAAACAATGAGTGTTTGATTTTGATTGTAAAATGGTTGAAATAAAATCATGATTCTGAGTATCAACAATGTTTTTTTAGCTCACCTGAGCCAAAGGCTCTAGTGAGCTATTGTCATAGCGATCCGTCCGGCGTCCGTCGTCCGTCGTGTGTCGTGTGTCGTGTGTCGTCTGTCGTGTGTCGTCTGTCTGTCGTAAACTTTTCACATTTTCGACTTCTTCTCAAGAATGGCTAAAGGGATTTTGATGAAACTTGGTAGGTATAAAGTACTAATGGTCCCCTACAAGTGTTGTTGTTTTTCGTCAGGATCCCTCAACAGGTGGCGCCACCACAGGCAAAAGTAGGTCACAGGGGGTACCCTCCTTTGACAAACTTCTTCTTCAGAACGGAAGCACGTATCGACAAACCGAAAGCATCAGGATGATCTAGAGACATGTCTTAAGAAGTGTTGTTATTTTTGGTTCCACTCCGAACTCAAATTTTTGACGCTTTTTTGACGTCTCTTCGGACTTAGTCAGAAATGCTAATTTTTGCACTATTTCTTTAAATAACTCAATAAGTGTATGATTTTACACACTCATTTACTGCATATTTATCATATCTAACTTAATCATTGCTTTGATATGAATTTTATGCTTAAATTTTATTTTTTTGATTTTTTATGAATTTTTTTCTTATGTAAAAAGGAAGGGGGGGGGTGATTTTCATACATTTTCTGTTTCTTTTCTATAACCACTCTTCAGATTGTCATGACATTTTGTAGATATGAGGTACTCATGCATGGTACCCTTCAAGTGAAAGAATTTTGTCAAGATATCCACTTTTGGATTTTTAAGGAATATTTTTTAAGATTGTACATAGGTATAGTGTATGTTTTCCATGCCCAATGGACCCATGGGGAGTGGCTTCAAACCCCGGCGGGACCCCAACAAAATTTTTTTCCCTTTTTAGCTCACCTGAGCCAAAGGCTCTAGTGAGCTATTGTCATAGCGATCCGTCCGGCGTCCGTCGTCCGTCGTCTGTCGTGTGTCGTGTGTCGTGTGTCGTCTGTCGTCTGTCTGTCGTAAACTTTTCACATTTTCGACTTCTTCTCAAGAATGGCTAAAGGGATTTTGATGAAACTTGGTAGGTATAAAGTACTAATGGTCCCCTACAAGTGTTGTTGTTTTTCGTCAGGATCCCTCAACAGGTGGCGCCACCACAGGCAAAAGTAGGTCACAGGGGGTACCCTCCTTTGACAAACTTCTTCTTCAGAACGGAAGCACGTATCGACAAACCGAAAGCATCAGGATGATCTAGAGAGATGTCTTAAGAAGTGTTGTTATTTTTGGTTCCACTCCGAACTCAAATTTTTGACGCTTTTTTGACGTCTCTTCGGACTTAGTCAGAAATGCTAATTTTTGCACTATTTCTTTAAATAACTCAATAAGTGTATGATTTTACACACTCATTTACTGCATATTTATCATATCTAACTTAATCATTGCTTTGATATGAATTTTATGCTTAAATTTTATTTTTTTGATTTTTTATGAATTTTTTTCTTATGTAAAAAGGAAGGGGGGGGGGTGATTTTCATACATTTTCTGCTTCTTTTCTATAACCACTCTTCAGATTGTCATGACATTTTGTAGATATGAGGTACTCATGCATGGTACCCTTCAAGTGAAAGAATTTTGTCAAGATATCCACTTTTGGATTTTTAAGGAATATTTTTTAAGATTGTACATAGGTATAGTGTATGTTTTCCATGCCCAATGGACCCATGGGGAGTGGCTTCAAACCCCGGCGGGACCCCAACAAAATTTTTTTCCCTTTTTAGCTCACCTGAGCCAAAGGCTCTGGTGAGCTATTGTCATAGCGATCCGTCCGGCGTCCGTCGTCCGTCGTCTGTCGTGTGTCGTGTGTCGTGTGTCGTGTGTCGTCTGTCGTGTGTCGTCTGTCTGTCGTAAACTTTTCACATTTTCGACTTCTTTTCAAGAATGGCTAAAGGGATTTTGATGAAACTTGGTAGGTATAAAGTACTAATGGTCCCCTACAAGTGTTGTTGTTTTTCGTCAGGATCCCTCAACAGGTGGCGCCACCACAGGCAAAAGTAGGTCACAGGGGGTACCCTCCTTTGACAAACTTCTTCTTCAGAACGGAAGCACGTATCGACAAACCGAAAGCATCAGGATGATCTAGAGACATGTCTTAAGAAGTGTTGTTATTTTTGGTTCCACTCCGAACTCAAATTTTTGACGCTTTTTTGACGTCTCTTCGGACTTAGTCAGAAATGCTAATTTTTGCACTATTTCTTTAAATAACTCAATAAGTGTATGATTTTACACACTCATTTACTGCATATTTATCATATCTAACTTACTGTTTTTCTTAGATTGTCATGAAACTTGGTAGGTATGAGGTACTCATGGTTCCCTACAAGTGAAAAAAAGGAGGGGATCTCCAACAACACCTAGTTGCAGCATCAACAGCAACCTCCCAAAACACCCACTGTAAAACACAAAAATGACACGCACAGAATGAGACGCAGTAGTACAATGAACGTCAAATCACAGAAAAACATAAAACACAAATGACTACACATAAACCAACGAGACCAATGGGCAAACGGTGCCGACTTAGGACGGCCATCTGCCTCGTCAGTAGCAGACGGTGTGGTTATCCTGGATTACGTGCGCACAACCCTCCCACTATTAGAATTTTGTCAAGATATCCTCATTTGGATTTTTACGGAAAAACATTCATAGATACAATGTAGGTTTTCCATACCCAAGAGTAGTGGTTCAAACCCCGGCAGGACCCCACTTTTGCAGTTTTTTTTTCTCCTTTTTTTTTATATTTATTGTTAGAATAGAAAGTGTGAAAGAATTCTGTCAAAATATCAACTTTTAGATTTTTCATGATTTTTTAAATAGACAAGCTAGTTTGGCTTTGTGTACTTATTTTCGTACGTCGAAATAACTCAGGCACACATGCAATCAAATATATACTCTGAATTTATTTTTGAGATGTTGACTTTTTCCATACATGCATATTATATAACAATTTCCCTATATAATGATTATTTTCTCCGCTTTATTTTTGTATCTATGGTAAACAAAGTCGCCATATATCTTGTGTTACAGATTTGATTGGTTAATTCCTCCACGCCCATTTAATAGTCACGGTGGGTAATCTCGCAACGCAGAACACTAGGTTTATCTAAAATTTCGTGTATTACAAACTATTTTTCACAAAAAGGGGAATGTGATGCAGTGTAAGGATGCCTTAGATACGAGTTTTATCGAAAGTAAGAGAGGTAATATCCTTTTATAAAGCCGAAAAACTTTCGGCATGATTGGTGTAGATGAAAGTGAAAGTAGAACGCCGATCGTGTTGGTGCATTATAAAAAGCTATAATATCCACCTTATTTTGGATACAACTCATAGTTAGGGCGTTGTTACACTGCATCATATTTCTCTTTTTGTAATAAATTATCTATTTTGCGCAAAAATATTGAAAAATAAATTGTTCTGCGTTGCGAGATTACCCACCGTGTTATTACTGTACACGTGATACATTTCAGGAGATTAATAGATGATCTATCGTGCAAACAAAATAGTACTGCCGGTATTTAATAGATTTTATTTAATGTGCATATACTGGGAACACTTTCATGCTTGTTATTATTCATGTACTTGGAACAATTCCATACTTGTCATCATTTATAAACTTAGCTCGAATTTCCTTTGTCTTAGACTCTCTTTGATGAATTGTATACGGACTGATTTCTTGAAGAAACATCTAATGAGTAATCCCTTCCCGAGGATTTTGAGAATGTATAGGACATTTGATATATCTGAAATTCTTGAAAACAAATGAGTAATTTCTTCCCGAGGATTTTGAGAATGTATAGGACATTTGATATATCTGAAATTCTTGAAAACAAATAATTCAGTTCAGAGTTCTTGAAATCTTTCAATGAAATGTTGGACCACAGGAAGCTGTTGTTTTAAAAGAGGAAATAAATTATGATTCACAACCTTAAGCCACTGTGTTCGACATCTTGTATGTATGACGAACACAAGAGGCTTTGAAGGTCGTGAATAATAAAACATTTTCTCTCATAAAACGACATGTTCCTGTGGTCAGACATTTGGGAATTTTTATCTGTCCAAATAATAGATAGAACATGAGTTTTTATCGGACCAAATGATTTTTTATCAGCAAATCCGATGCAGCCGATACTTTTCATGAACTCTGTCAGCTAATAATTTATCCATGTAACAGTCCTATCATGAGGCGAAACATAGTTAACAGTAAATAACGATGTGGTAGGTCTGCTAGTTGGACAAGCTTTACAGTATCATGGGCCTATTAATTTGTTTCCCTAAAAGCAGCATACACCAGAGTATTAAGTTTATTTCATTGTTTTATTCTTTTTGTCTGTTTCTTCATCACTTGCTGCACATTAATGTGGAATTTTACAAAATGATTTTTTTATGTTGAATAATTGAACTATACACTAGCTGGGCATATGACTTTGGATCACATTATCCGTCTATTCAAATCAGTAAAAAAGATAATGTTTTGAAATGTTACTATTTCTTCTTGTTTGTACTTTTAAAGGCTGTAAAAAAAAAAATCTTGTCTGCATCCGACAAAAATCTTTTTAGAAAGAATGTAGGCTCAAATCGTGATACTGGCACTATCAATTTTACGTCTTATTCAATGTCAGTTTGTCAATTAGAGCACCCATGGGTATCAGGTGAGCGTTGTGCCCTCCTGGGGCTCTTGTTTATTCTATATTTTACACATTGACATTAGTAATTAGGTAAAAGATGATGGCCTTTAAGATATTGCGATTCGTCCTTCCACTTCAAACACAAGTTTTCTTTAAGACGTTTAGGATCTTTAATTTTTGTAAGGTGCCCTGATGCTTGTAGTAGAATAAACGTGTTGAAGGACATATGTTCATTACCTCAATAAAGTTCGGTGAAATTTCTAAATAGGGTCACGTAATGTGAGTGGTGCAGTCGTCATGGGGTTACGTTCATGTCATGTGTGTGATGCAGTCGATATGGAGTCGCGTAATGTGAGTGATGTAGTCGTCATTGGGTCACGTACGTGTAATGCGAGTGATGTAGTCGTCATGGTGTAACGTAATGTAGGTTGGAAAGTCGCCATTGGGTCAAGTACATGTAATGTGTGTGATGCAGTCGATATGGAGTCAAGAAATGTGAGTGATGCAGTCGCAACTGGGTCACGTACATGTAATGTGTGTGATGCAGTCGATATGGGGTAACGTAATGTGAGTGATGTAGCCGTCATGGGGTCACGTACATGTAATGTGTGTGATGCAGTCGATTTGGGGTAACGTAATGTGAGTGGGGTAGTCGTCATGGGCTTACGTACATGTAATGTATGTGATGCAGTCGATATGGGGTCATTTAATGTGAGTGGGGTAGTCGTCATGAGGTCACATACATGTAATGTGTGTGATGCAGTCGATATGGGGTAACGTAATGTAGTTGGGGTAGTCGTCATGGGGTCACGTACATGTAATGTGTGTGATGCAGTCGATACGGGGTCACGTTATATGAGTGTTGCAGTCGTCATGGGGTCACGTACATGTAATGTGTGTGATGCAGTCGATATGGGGTAACGTAATGTAGGTGTGGTAGTCGTCATGGGGTCAAGTACATTTAATGTGTGTGATGCAGTCGATATGGGGTAACGTAATATAAGTGGGGTAGTCGATATGGGGTAACGTACATGTAATTTGTGTGATGCAGTCGATATAGAGTCACGTAATATGAGTGATGTAGCCGTCATGGGGTCAAGTACATGTAATGTGTGTGATGCAGTCGATATGGGGTAACGTAATATAGGTGGGGTAGTCGTCATGGGGTCACGTACATGTAATTTGTGTGATGCAGTCGATAAAGAGTCACGTAATGTGAGTGATGTAGCCGTCATGGGGTCAAGTACATGTAATGTGTATGATGCAGTCGATATGGGGTTACGTAATATAGGTGGGATAGTCGTCATGGGGTCACGCACATGTAATGTGTATGATGCAGTCGATATGGGGTCACGTAATGAAGGTGGGGTAGTCGTCATGGGGTCACGTACATGTAATGTGAGTGATGCAGTCGATATGGGGTCACGTAATGTAGATGGGGTAGTCGTCATGGGGTCACGTACATGTAATGTGAGTGATGCAGTCGATATGGGGTCACGTAATGTAGGTGGGGTAGTCGTCATGGGGTCACGTACATGTCATGTGTGTGTGATGCAGTCGATATGGGGTAACGTAATGTAGGTGGGGTAGTCGTCATGGGGTCACGTACATGTAATGTGTGTGATGCAGTTGATATGAAAAGTGAGTGGTGTAGTCGAGTCTTGTTAGAGGTCCCCCTCCTTTCTTTTACGTTATCCATTTAGAGTCGTAAACAATGTAGGCGACCG
This sequence comes from Pinctada fucata, assembly GCA_028142955.1. NCBI lineage: Eukaryota > Metazoa > Mollusca > Bivalvia > Pterioida > Pteriidae > Pinctada > Pinctada fucata. The sequence goes on from AP027115.1 coordinate 30,665,043, forward strand.
TACTGTTCGGCATATAATATCGAAAACAATGAAATCAAGATCACTAGATTCCGCCTGCTTTTGAAAATCAAATGAAATCAGTTTACTATCACCTGGTTAATATTCTACATACACATAGCCATCCTGCTACGTCTTTCGGTACATTTTTTGAAATTATAAATTTAAAACACCTTGGGCATATTACATTCGGCCTCGGTTAACCAATAGCTTACCAGGTCTGTATAGTCACGAGTAGACCTCATCAAAAGTCAATAATTGTTTAATATTACATTACATATGTACATGTATCACTTTAGCTATAAAAAATCTAAAGGCATTTCAGGAAGAAATACATTCGACGTTCCCTTTTGTTCTCTAAAAAAGTTTTAAAGTTGGTAAAAGATCATGGTAAAGATCAAAACGTCAAAAATGTGGTACAAAAAGATGTTTTTCCTAAGATACATACGGATGCGAATAAAAACAGGCCTATCATCTCTACTTCAAATTATATGTCCTTTATTGAAAGCAGGACGGAATGACGGTTGGATAGATTGGCAGAGGAACGGACAGACGAACAAACAGACGATTAGACAAACAGACGGTAGACACAAACAACCGGAAGAATGGCAAATAATAATACATCAACAAGGCAAAAATCAGCAGTCTAGGAAAATACCAGTAGTAGTACATTACCCCTAAATCCAAAGCGAAGGGCGCTGGATCCGTCATTGATTATATTATGTTAAATTTGATTAAATGAATGCGGATTCTAATAATGCTAAATGGGAGAATTTTTGGCATATTTTTGTTACGTTGTTTATGTTCATGTTCACCAGGGAAACGTCTCTGATTAAACTTTCATAAACTTTAATTACTTTGCATGCCTCATAATTGTGATTTTTTAGTTTGATTTTGGCTTTCTCTCTGACTCTCAGTTTGGTACTTGCTTTTAACTTATTTGTAGTTGTACAAATACAAGCCAATATAAAGGTTTATATTTTCAAAAACATTATTAAATTGAAACATGCTGCTACGAACTGGTTTGTAATATACATGTATTGTTTATAGCAAATGTAGTTCAAAAGGTTTTCCATCGCAAATTTTGAACTGAAGTATATCTAACTATTCAATGTTTGATATTTATGATCATAGATATTTGAGTTGTGGCTGCACTTTCATATACTTGTTCTTGTTGATTACTGTAAGTGACACTATCCAGTTGATGTTCAGAAGAGCCTATATCAATATATTCATTTTCGTTCGGCATTGTAGTAGTTATTTCTTCTCCTGGGATACTGTAGTTGCTTTCGGATGTTGGCACGATTGGACTTTCATATTCAGATCTTCCAACCGCTTGGAGGTTCAAATTGTCTCTAAATTGAAATAAAAAATAACATCATTGAATTACCCAACATCAACAAATATCATGCAAGTAATCAATGAGTTAGTGACAAACACAGGTTTTACATAACTGCTCTGCACACGTCCGTAATGAGAAGCAAAAATTAAACAACCGTTGCATGATAGGAAGAAAAATGGAAATTTATCCTATTTATGATCCCTGCTCATGTCATTATTCAAAAAGCAGCTTTCATCGTTATGTTGATTTTCGTATGGAGAAAGAAGTAGGCGAATATGATAATCTCTATCTTTTTAAGTATTAGTATATTCTTTCAAACTGCAACTGGTATGTAACTTTAAAAGAGATCTTCATAATTTCAAGTTTTTTATCTTCAGTGAAAAGTAAATATGACCGTAATCCAAAGAAGCAGAATATGGTTTGAATCTATGTCTGTTTTATGTATCTTTAAAATATCTTTATAATTTTAATTTTTAGTTTTCCTTTTGTTGTTGCTGTTATTTCGGTACTTTGGTATTCTTATGATAAATTTAGATTTTTGTCCAATTCTATGATTAATTTTGTGGATCCATAAATTTGGAAGAGGGGAGTTTCTCAATATGTTTTATCAATGATCAGAATTTGATGAAAATAAGAGAGGAAGCAAAATTTTATTTCTTTAGATGCAATGCTTTTCTCATGATTTAAACATATAGGATAACTCTCTTAAATATCATACTGAATAGAATGACACATCAATGGAGAGGTATAAATTGATGTAATATTTTCATTCATTTATTTTACTAGAGTCATAACATTAAAATTGTTGCACGACTGGTAATCTCAGAACGCAGAATATTCGTTTTTTCTATAATTTCGTGTTATATAGATTATTCAACACAAAAAGCAGAATGTGATGCAGTGTATCGATGCCTTAAGTATGATTTTTATTCAAAATGCGTGAAATTGTATCTTTTTATAAAGCAGAAAAACGATCGGCGTGATTCGAATAGATGAAGGTAAAAGTAGAACACCTATCGTGTTTGAATGTTACAAATAGATTATATCCACCTTATTTTGAATGCAACTCAAGCTAAGGCATTCTAACACTAAAGACCTTTTGTTTCAAGATTTCATTATTTTCAAAAATATTCAACTTTTTGACATATTTTTACTTAATTCGAAAGCTATAAATTGTTTTACAGATAAACTTCAATTTACCCAGGATATTTAGCGATAACATGTCTTCTTTTCTATAAAAGAAGTTTTCTGACAGAAAGTGTCATTATGTTTAATTACAAAAATACCTTGAGGTATGGGTCCCAGGTTCATCATTTTGTCTTGTTTTGGATGTACACTTTTTGCGACGATTGGCAAAGATAACGACATTACACAAAGTGACAACGACACCGATTACAGTTAGAGCAACACTAAGTGCCATGGCTGAATCATCTACAAAACAATTTTATGTTAGGGAGAAAGGCCGAGAACGATCCAATATTCACAGAAACGAACAACGCGAGGCGCGTGAGGGCCGATCTTTGTTCTTTCCTGTAAATATTGGATCGCTACTTATCAGTGTAAAATTTTCACAAGGAAATGATGAACAGATACATGTAGTTTACAAGATTTTTGAAATTCAACATGTTTAAATTTTCATCGAAGACATATCGAGATTTCTCTTATTTTTGTGTGATTCTCCTAAATTACGTGTACTGATGCTATTGGCTGTTGTTACCCTCCTTGTGTGAAAAAAAATTCTTTAAAGAATGGATTGTCGATTCCTAAAAAAAATTGCTTGTTCCGACCGAGTGACCAAAAACAGGTTACTTCCAGGGTGCTTACTCCTCCCGGGCACCTGGTCCCACCTCTAACATACTAGGGCTCCGTCGATGCTTAATTTTTTGCTCCATTGTGAGTGCTTTTGAGATTATCGTCAGGATCTTCTTTAACTCTTTCCGGCGGCCATAGTACAATATCCATATGAAAGTACTGATAGAACAAAAGAGTGACGTCATAGGAATGTTTTAAAACGAGGTTTTGTTGAAACAAACATAATGTCTAATGGAAATCAATACATACTATAAACAACTCTAAAATTCCTGTTGTTAGCAACAAAGCTTATTCTACAATAGTAGTATTTTTCACATTCGTAAAATTATAACATCTCGTTGTCCTCCATGCTTCAAGATATTTTATGTAAGAACCATCCATAACATCGAATTTAACAGATTTACCGGATATATGGTCTTTTCGAAATAGAGAGTTACTCCCCATTTGTACAGGTATCTGACGTCAACGCATTTTGACGTCATCAAATTATATGGAAACCAGCATGAAATTCAGGGAAACAGGGTAAAATATATGATGTTTTCAAAGGAATTTAATGACGTCAGATACCAGTACAAATCGAATGTAGGACTGTCAAATCGGAAAGACGGAACTACCTTTGTCTGCATGGCCTAAGTGATGGGTGTTTCTAGCAAGCAAGAGATGCTTACTGTCCCGGTGTCATATAGTAAAGCTTCCCCCATAGAGATCCTTCCCCCCGGAAGGTTTTCTATAATAGAGAAGCTCCCCCCAGGGGGGAAGTATTTCTATATAGAGAATATTCCCCCTCTGTTACCATAGAAAACCTTCCCCCTATACCGTTCTTGGTTTTACTTTCACTTGTTTAAGAGAACCAGAGACAAAACTGTATGGGACTGGAAGGGGGGTATTCTCCATTATAGAAAATTCAAGTATACCCCTCCAAATCTAGATTAAAAACGTTAGAAATTCGAAGTCAAGATTTGAATTAGCCAAACACGTGTTATTGAAATTTGTAGTCCCTCTTCAAGAGAACTTTTTTTTTTAGAAAAAGACAACTTTTCAGCTATTCTCCGTGTCGTTTGCTAGAAATGCAGATATATGCTGATCATCGCGGGAAGATAGTTTTATACGAATTCTAACAAAAACTAAAGAAGATACCTTTAAATCACAGAACCCATTAATTCAACGAAATGTACTTGATGTGCTTTTTGATAGAAAGGGTTGGGATCTCCAACAAGCCTAGGCTGTAGCACCTACTCTTTTGTGAAAACATTGAGTAGACAAGCGCAAAAAGAGACGCAAAAGGGACAAATTAACACAAATACGACATGGAAATACAAAACGCAAAAGACCACTTAAAAATGAACTGGATCGTCGACAAATGGGCAACCGATGCTGACTAAGGACGTCCATCTGTCGCGCTACATGTAGCATACTTACAATGCTCTTGTTTAAAAAAGACATATACTTAATGAAACACTTCGGAGCATCGTCGTGCGTAAATGAAAAACGCATGAGGTCGAATGAATTAATTTTATCTTATTTCATTTTATTTATATATTTATCTGGTATATGGGCTAATGCGTTTTAATTGATTTAACATTTTGAACTAATACGGTGTTTATATCTTATACACTAAAGATATTATGTTCAGTTATTATCTCTCAAATTTTAAAGAAAATCCAAAACACTTTAAATCCTATTTCAAATAGCACTATTTTTAAATTTCCATGGATCTTTAAATTTCCATGGAACTATCATGGTAGAAAGTCAAAAACCAAAGACGTTATCAAAAATCCGTATGGCTTTCCGGATTTGGGGGGAAGGTTTTCTATGATGGGGGAACGTTTTCTATATAGAGGACCTTCCCCCTGGGGGTTTATTTTCTATATAGAAAACCTTCCGTGGGGGGATGAATCTCTATATAGAAAACATTCCGAGGGGAAGGTTCTCTATATAGAAAACATTCCGGGGGGAGAGTCTCTATGGGGGAAAGTTCTCTATACGATACCGGCACATGATTTCCTATCCATTTGGGCTTCACTTTTGCTTCTTTGCAAAAATGTATCGGTTGATAGTACTTTTGTGTAAAATATTTTCTATGTATCTTACTCTTTGTCGGTATGGTGGTCTTCAGTGCTCCCTGAGTTTCTATTTTGTAAAAGCAGATTCCACAAGTAATTATTATATTTGGCACGCTTTGAGTTTCAATGAAATTGCACTTTTTGAATTATAGCGTACATCTAAATTTTTCATTGAAATATTCAAGGTGCCACCACTTAAAATAATTTTTGTATTGTTATCTTATTTTCATTTCTGAGAACCGTGGCAAATGAGCGAAGCAATCTTCCTTTTGAATAATACAGCTTTAAGCTTCAATTTTAGTTTTACAAACTTGCACTGTGTAAAATGATTCATGTGATGTTTGAATATGTTTAAACTTTACTCATTCTAACGTACAATTTTAAAAGCTCAACCTGTAATACATTCTGTTGTACTTCGAATGGACTCTGAAGATTGTTCACTAGATAAAATTGTCCTTCGTGTTTCTGTGGAGCTGTGTTATTTTCTTTGTCTCTTTATCTGATTATTCCTTTCTCATGCGAAGTTCTGCTTTATATTTTTCAACAATTTGTTAGACTCAAAGTTGTGATTTTGATATTTGAAAATTGATTTTCGGATTTGTTTTTGTCTTTCATTTAAGATATCATTGTAATTTTTTTGGTTGAGGTATCAATACCAAACATTGTCGGAAACTGAATCATGAGCAAGATGCATATTAAGTTCTCCTTCAATGTTAGAAACACAGTTCCAAAGCTGCGAATAAACGTTGAAAAGCGAATAAAATGATAAAGTAATTAATGTAATATTTTGTTGTTGTTGTTGTTGTTGATTGAGGTATCAACCAAAAAAAAAATATTACATTGATTACCTATCATGTCATTTCGTCACTTTTCAACCTTTATATGAAGATTTGGAAATGTGTTGCTAACGACATTGATAATGGCGTCGCTACGCGCGAACTTCCGATTTCTGTTGATGCAGGTATCAACAAATTTTCTTGGCCAATCAGCATAATCGTTTCATAGAAATAACAATGGAAATTAAATGATTCACTGATCACTGATTAAGTCTCGTTGGTTTATGTGTACAATGTACCCACCTGATTTGATGTAAGCTGTTGTTGTCGTCGTTGTTATTTCAAATAGTTCAACACTGTGTATTCCTGTAAAATACAGTGTCACAATTGTCTACATTTATATATGAAACGATGCTGCTACGAGATTGACACATAGAAAGCTCCATCTTTAACAAGAGAGAAAAAGAATGGATAGGGGGTGACTTAGAGAGCTCTGCTTCCATGAATTAACAACTCAAGAATTTTGGTAATTAGGTGTACATTGCCAGTTAAGTATTCAAAAGAAATTAAGGAATGGTCATATTGAAGCATACGCTCTTATTAACAATAGGTAAAATATTTCCCATACTTGCAGTCATTTGAAGATTCATTTGACGAATCTTGTAGTCATTTTTTGATAAACCCTATTTTTTAGGATTGTGGCACTCAAGTTTACCATAATGATGAAGGTATTCTCCTAATGTTTAACAGAATCGATCACTGGTTGTCCGGATTTTGTTTGTACCATGACGAAGTTTGCCGATTCATGTACAACAAAAACTCACGGATATGAAGGTTTGATTTCCTTGTCAGTGATCATACAAGGTGATTGATTATTTTTCTACTTCTACCTATGTTTGAAAAACGTCAAAAATAAAAACTATCATACACATTTTTGTTGACGGAGACTGAAGCGACAGAGGGTGTATATACAAAAATGTGTCAAGAAAAAACAAATTCCGTTTAATCGAAAATCGTCATAATCAACGTTCTAACGTGTAGCTTATCATCCATCCCTCCCCTTTCATTTGTAATTTTGCGCCTTTTATTAGGATAACTCTGTGAATATGGGAGAAAATAATCTTCATGGCTAGATCTACACATTCCAGTTCCCACTTGACTAGCAGTGCTACCACCAGGGGATGCTTACTCCTCCCGGGCACCTGGTCCCACCTCTAGCTTGCTAGGGGTCCGTCATGCTCCATTTGGTGCTCTATTGTGAGTGTTGTTGAGATTATCGTCAGGATCTTCTTTAACTCACCAATGCTTTACAAATCACCAGATCGCCATTAGGTGGAGAAAGTGAAGTACCTCAAGTAAAGTACTCTGCCCGAGACATTTTGCCACGAAAAGTAGAGAGCCTTGACCGAGGCTAAGATGATGTTTCATTAAAATTCGAACCCATTGCCTTTGGCTCTACGGTCCGCTTATCCAAAACAAAGGATTGGATCTCCAACAACACCAGGCTGCAGCACCCACGGCTAAACCCAAAACTCCCAATGTAAATACACAAAGCAGACAAGCACAGAAAGAGACGCATAAGGGACAAGGAACAAATACACAGATATGTCAAGAAACTCCAAATTCCCTTAAATCGGAAATAAGAGAGTCTCCTTGTAAAATGATGTCTGAAGGAAAAAAGTCACATTCCCAAATGTTATAGGAATCATCCAGTGATCTATGCTGTCAATTATTAAATACAATCGGTATAATTTACCTATGGAATAGTTTCCAACTACCATCTCATTATTTTGTAAGGTAAACTCAAGTCGTATATCTTCTGCGAAGATGAAATAAAATCCTTTACAATTGGAATCCTGTAATCTTTCATTATCTCTTAATATCTGAAAAATAAATGAGATGATGTCATATATAATCAGGTAAATCTACAAATCCTTACAATAATTCAAACCGATTAATTATGAACTCTCTTGACTTTGTAAATATAAATATTTATAATCTTTACAATTTAGATCAACTCAGTCGAAGGTTCACATGAGCCAATGTAACAGAGCTTAAATACCGTCCACTATACAGGTCCGTTCGTTATCTTCCATATTTTTCTTTCACAGTTTCGAACACTTCTTCAGAACATGTTCAGATTTTGATGGGTCGAACCCAAATCCGGTGGATTCCCCAAACATTTTTGGTTTTTTTTTTCGACGAGGTTAGACAAAAGTTAGAGTCACCACAGACAAGATCACAGTAATACACTCCTTTCCAAACTTCTTTATAAACTCCTTCAGAAATTACGAACACAGATGTTTGGGAAAATAACAACATTTAACATGTTCTACGGGGATAACTGATAACGACTTTGTTTTTAGCATTTGCTTCGAACAAAAGTCAACATTTTTATGCGTTCTTTATTGCCTTTCTAATAAATCAGAAACAACTTTTACCTAAACTAGTAAAGACTTTCTTTGAATGTTACAAAAATTACTCTCAGCTTCTTGTGAAATTCGGACCAATATACGCAATAGAGAGTATTACTTTTGGATTTTCTGTAACTTGCTTTTTATGTTACCTGCTTTTTATGATGACAAATTTTGTAGGAGTCCTTTATTCATACCGTTAGATATTGACTGCAGTTTCTAGGTGTACTGAATTCCAATTCGAGATTTAATTGGATCCTTTCTCTTTGTTGGAGCCGTATTGTGAAGATACAAGTTCTGTCAACGGGTGGAAACCTTCCAAAGTCAATTGATCCACTGGATTTTGTTAGATTTACTTCTTGTGAGCAAACTGGTATCAAAAGATATACATTGAAACATTTATCTTAATTGTTATATAAACTCTTCAATTTGTTAATTATCAAATGTCTTCACAATTGTTCGAAGTGTAATGAAAACTAAGATAGATTTTAATCAATTATAAAAAGGGATTTTTTTCATTTATGATATCCACCGTAGCGAATCACGTGATATGCAAATGATCTCTTACAAGGGAATCCCCCTTTCGATTAAACAAGATTAATACTGTTTGAATCTACTTTATATGAAAATTTTTATGCCTATCATATGAGCATCATTATCATTAATATGATGATATTTTTTTTATGGTGAGGAATAGAGAATTATTTAGTAAACACTTAGACAGAAAATGTTCTATCTTAATTACATGCTATGATGTGGTGCAAGTAAATAAACACATTCTCTGTTCTAGTAACCACTGGCTACACCTCTATTTTCTTATCAGAATAGATTACCATCATCAATTGATAATGATGGTTATATAACAGGCATAAAACAAATTAATGTAAGGTAGAATTAGACGGTATTTACCTTGTTTATTAGAAGGGGATTCTATTGTAAGGTAGAATTAGACGGTATTTACCTTGTTCATTAGAAGGGGATTCTATTGTAAGGTAGAATTAGACGGTATTTACCTTGTTTATTAGAAGGGGATTCTATTGTAAGGTAGAATTAGACGGTATTTACCTTGTTTATTAGAAGGGGATTCTATTGTAAGGTAGAATTAGATGGTATTTACCTTGTTTATAAGAAGGGGATTCTATTGTAAGGTAGAATTAGACGGTATTTACCTTGTTTATTAGAAGGGGATTCTATTGTAAGGTAGAATTAGACGGTATTTACCTTGTTTATTAGAAGGGGATTCTATTGTAAGGTAGAATTAGACGGTATTTACCTTGTTTTATAAGAAGGGGATTCTATTGTAAGGTAGAATTAGACAGTATTTACCTTGTTTTATAAGAAGGGGATTCTATTGTAAGGTAGAATTAGACAGTATTTACCTTGTTTTATAAGAAGGGGATTCTATTGTAAGGTAGAATTAGACAGTATTTACCTTGTTTTATAAGAAGGGGATTCTATTGTAAGGTAGAATTAGACGGTATTTTCCTTGTTTATAAGAAGGGGATTCTATTGTAAGGTAGAATTAGACGGTATTTACCTTGTTTATAAGAAGGGGATTCTATTGTAAGGTAGAATTAGACAGTATTTACCTTGTTTTATAAGAAGGGGATTCTATTGTAAGGTAGAAATAGACGGTATTTACCTTGTTTATAAGAAGGGGATTCTATTGTAAGGTAGAATTAGACGGTATTTACATTGTTTATAAGAAGGGGATTCTATTGTAAGGTAGAAATAGACGGTATTTACCTTGTTTATAAGAAGGGGATTCTATTGTCAGGTAGAATTAGACGGTATTTACCTTGTTTATTAGAAGGGGATTCTATTGTAAGGTAGAATTAGACGGTATTTACCTTGTCTATAAGAAGGGGATTCTATTGTAAGGTAGAATTAGACGGTATTTACCTTGTCTATAAGAAGGGGATTCTATTGTAAGGTAGAATTAGACGGTATTTACCTTGTTTATAAGAAGGGGATTCTATTGTAAGGTAGAATTAGACGGTATTTACCTTGTTTATTAGAAGGGGATTCTATTGTAAGGTAGAATTAGACGGTATTTACCTTGTTTATTAGAAGGGGATTCTATTGTAAGGTAGAATTAGACGGTATTTACCTTGTTTATTAGAAGGGGATTCTATTGTAAGGTAGAATTAGACGGTATATATTTTACCTTGTTTATTAGAAGGGGATTCTATTGTAAGGTAGAATTAGACGGTATTTACCTTGTTTATAAGAAGGGGATTCTATTGTAAGGTAGAATTAGACGGTATTTACCTTGTTTATTAGAAGGGGATTCTATTGTAAGGTAGAATTAGACGGTATTTACCTTGTTTATTAGAAGGGGATTCTATTGTAAGGTAGAATTAGACGGTATTTACCTTGTTTATTAGAAGGGGATTCTATTGTAAGGTAGAATTAGACAGTATTTACCTTGTTTATAAGAAGAGGATTCTATTGTAAGGTAGAATTAGACGGTATTTACCTTGTTTATTAGAAGGGGATTCTATTGTAAGGTAGAATTAGACGGTATTTACCTTGTTTATTAGAAGGGGATTCTATTGTAAGGTAGAATTAGACGGTATTTACCTTGTTTATTAGAAGGGGATTCTATTGTAAGGTAGAATTAGACGGTATTTACCTTGTTTATTAGAAGGGGATTCTATTGTAAGGTAGAATTAGACGGTAATTACCTTGTTTATTAGAAGGGGATTCTGTTGTAAGAAATTATTTGCATATCACCTGACTCGCTACAGTGGCTATTGGAAACTTGCTATCATCCATTTTCTTTGAATTTTTGTTTTTAGAATTCTAGATATTAGTGTTCCTTTTCCATTTTATTACTTTATTATCTATTTATTTATTATTGGTTTTTATGTGATTCCCAATGTTATGGTTTTATGTGATTCCCATTGCTATGGTTTTTTTGTGATTCCCAATGTTATAGTGTTTTATGTGATTCCCATTATGGTTTTTTATGTGATTCCCAATGGTATGGTTTTATGTGATTCCCATTATGGTTTTTTATGTGATTCCCAATGGTATGGTTTTATGTGATTCCCAATGTTATGGTTTTTATGGGATTCCCAATGTTATGGTTTTTATGGGATTCCCAATGTTATGGTTTTATGTGATTCCCATTGTTATGGTTTTATGTGATTCCCAATGTTATGGTTTTTATGTGATTCCTAATGTTATAGTTTTTTTATTTGATTCCCAATGTTATGTTTTTTATTGGATTCCCAATGTTATTGTTTTTCATGTGATTCCAAATGTAATAGTTTTTATGTGATTCCCATTATGATTTTCATGTGATTCCTAATGTTATAGTTTTTTATGTGATTCCAAATGTAATAGGTTTTTATGTGATTCCCATTATGATTTTCATGTGATTCCCAATGTTATAGTTTTTTATGTGATTCCCAATATTAAAGTTTTTTATGTGATTCCCAATATTATGGTTTTTATTGTGATTCCCAATGTTATGGTTTTATGTGATTCCAAATCTTATGGTTTTTATGTGATTCCCAATGTAATGGTTTTTATGTGATTCCCAACGTTATGGTTTTTAATGTGATACCAAATTGTATGGTTTTTTATGTGATTCCCAATGCTATAGTTTTTTATGTTACTCCCAATGTTATGGTCTTTTATGTGACTCCCAATGTTATGGTTTTTTAATTGTTTCTTTTGCTTTTTAGGTTCGTTGTCTTTACCTTTGCCAGACCTGGGTATCATCAGAGTTAACAGATACAGTTCTCTCTAGTTAAAAGGGTTTGTTTGTCCTCAATTTGTCTGATTTAGGTGTGATAAGTTTTAATGGTATAAGTTCACTTCGCTTTGTCTCTTCTAAGTCTCCTAATTAGACTTTTTTCACCATGACAGACTTTGCACTTCGAGCTTCGTACTTCGCACTTCGAACATTGAAGAATCGGTGGCATAGCTGTCGTTCACGTATAAACTCATAAGCAGAGTCATCTACATCTTGATTAGTAAACTCAAAGGAATTGGTATATCAGACTTCCTGTTCTTCTGGCAACCAACTTATAGAATTTTATATCATAATTACAGTGCGAAGTTCGAAGTACGGAGTGCGAATTTCGTCATGGTTTTTATTTTTCATTTTTGAAAGATCTAATAACAATTGCACAAATGTCTCACAACTTTGCTTTTTCTTGGGTTCTTAAGGTATGAGTATGCTTGCTTCAAATCCAATTCTCGATTGTCTAATTATTCGTGGTTTTAGAGATCTGTGAATTACATTTTTCCCGTTCTGAATGTTTAATTAATTCATGAAAGGTAATTTTATCATTGCTTTCTAGCAAATACCATTACTTTCACGTGTCTGGCTGTCCATAATTTGTCGTTATGCCGTTAGATGCATGGATGGATCATTCCTTTATTTTGGAACTTTTTAATTATTTTTTATTATTCTTGTTTATTGTATTTTATCTTGTCTTATTTTTGTCTTGTTTATTGTTGTTATCCAAAGTTAAGATATAGCCGAGTTTCTGTACATTTGTAGCATTCACTTTTTATATTATGTGACGTATACATGTATGTACTGACGGCAATTCATCTAGTACGATCACGTAAATATCTTAATCCTAACACACGACTTCAGAATATTTCATTTCCACTGCATTATATAATGAAATTACGACATTGTCCGTATTGAATATTATATACCTGTACCGATAATGTCACTCTATAATCTGTAATCGGTGTCGCGCGTAAACACCAACATCAAGAACGCGGACAAAAAGAAGAGCATTGGTGCCATTTATTTCTTAAAAACATAAATGTTCATTCAGAGCGTTTTTATACATAATAAAGCTTTGATATGTTGTCCTTTTAAAAGCATGATTGATTTTCCTACTTTTTTTCTTGAGGAATAATTTCACAGAACTGTATACAGCTTTAGTGTGCAAATTACAATATCTAGAATTGCTATACTCATGAAGTTGTTTCGTTCTTTAACTGCAGCATGCATATTCGTTCTGTAGAAGGAATGGTCAAAGATTCTTAGATGTATAAAAACTCGGATTTATTCATGTATAAAAACTCAGATTTACTCATGTATAAATACTCAGATTTACTCATGTATAAATACTCAGATTTACTCATGTATAAATACTCAGATTTACTCATGTATAAATACTCAGATTTACTCATGTATAAAAACTCAGATTTACTCATGTATAAATACTCAGATTTACTCATGTATAAATACTCAGATTTACTCATGTATAAATACTCAGATTTACTCATGTATACTGCCGAAAAGCCTGCGTAGGTTCTGTAGTAGTCCGTAATGTATTCCAAAGTCAGTTCTTTTGCAAGATCATTTACAGAAGGTGGCAATTTACCATCTCCGCAATATGCAGCAACATGGACATGATCCCTCGTTATCTGCAAATCGGGAAAAGCATGGTATCATTTGCAACAATCCGATCATAACCTCTTTCATCATACCAATGACAAGTCAGTAAATAAAGGTAAACAAAATACATTTTCAGAAACAAATAAACCTGCACAACACCCGATATGTTACATATCAAAATTGGGTGTTTCGGACAAATTTGTCAAATTAACGGGGCTGTGTCTAATTAGAAAATGATGAACTTCTACCCAAGGTATTTTGACTAAATTCGGATCATATAATTGCAGTATTATAAAATTCATTTTATGGGAAAGAAAATAGAAGTTGACCGTTCAGTATTATGTAGGGATCATCTCAAAGATGATGGCATCTTACAATGAGAACTTATGGAGTTTTACTGCAAAATAACGATTTTTCTCAAATTTTTAATATTTCTGCGCAAGAGATTTTTTATTAAATTCATGTTATTTATTTGTTGCACTTCAAATATCATTTTAAGAAAAAGAAATTGAAATTTCACCGTCATCAAATTTTTCTAATTGTACTCAGCCTCATTAAGTACAGTTTTCATCTCTGTTCTGCAACCTTTCCTCAGAAGAAAGTATTCAAATAAACATCGAAGAAAAACACATTAGTTATTCAGTCTCCAATACGGAAGATCGCAAATACTTCTTACCAAGACTATACGAATGTTCTCGCGCACTTCTTTATTGTTCTCTATTGTTATGACGTCATCAATTTATTTGGGCAGAAAAGGTGCCCAAGTTTGAACAATGGTTTAGGTAGGTGACTAAAGGAAATATCAGAATGGACACGCTGCACGTGCTGCATTTACGATCTTGCGTATTCAAGAAAATTAGGCAAAATCATTAGAATTTCAATTGGAATAATTGCGATCCCCGGAATAAACAATATTCTGACGTGAAAAACCAGGTGCCCGGGGGTTGTCAGTGTCTTCTGTTTACATGCAAAACAACAGCTCTTTGAAAATTTGTCAAATTCGGTGATTATTTCGATGTGCATATCAGGAAAATATATTTTGTTTGGCGATGTTGACAGCCATTCAATCGCAATCCAGGTCACTGACAATTCTGGAAAGACGGATACGATATGCTTTTATAAGATTCTCATAGCGACCGAAGAACTTCTTCAATGATGGTTTCCATGAGGCGCCGTTTTACTATTTATTCCCCATTTTATGATATCATAAAATTGTTTTTTGATGTCAAATATTTATCTTTTGATATCACAAATTTATTTTTTCATATCAAAAATTACAATTTTCGATATCACAAAATTGATTTTTTATATCAAATAATTGAATTTGTGATACATTTATCACAAATTCGAATTTGTGTTTTTAAAAAATCGATTTTTTTGATATTTTGATTATTTGTATTAGTATTGGTAGTGTGTAAAATTCCAAAAAATACATCAATGAACCAAATTCCTTGGCGTTAAGAAAGCTAGGTAAAGTTCTAGGGAAACCCTGGTTTTGTGTAAGTCTGTGTAATAAAGAAGAAGCGAAACGGTGTCTGTAAAAAGGAGAAAAGGAATCTGTGTCAGCCAAAAAATTACGTTTGTCGTCAATTTAAGGCTGACCTATTAGAAAACAGCTTTTGAGTAAGACGATGAATAAAGATTAAACTATTCTTCGACCGTAGCTGCAGATTTGCTGGTATTATAACTACTTTGTGCTTGTGCTTGTGAACTACAATGCATGATATGCTTACTATTACAGCATCCTTGGAACATGTGGTTACACCAGCTGGTGGGGGTTGGACTCGGAAGTATGTGAACTTCAGATACATGGAAACACAGTATGTCGATATAATCTTGTATACACCACGGTAATTATTAGGAGTTGTGTGCGCATATCCTCCGTCAGAACCCGGAAATTGTGGAGAAACAATCCTTCCACTCTGAGCAGTATACATAAAAACTGTGTCTGAAATTAGAAATGCTACGAAGCAAAATATTCTATATATAGAATTATTCGTTGTGATTTCGCGATCGGCTTTTGTGTAAGTTTCTACCACTTGAAGAAAAGAGAGGCTACTCTGATCAACAAATAACTCCAATTATCAATGAAACAACAAAAAATACTGCAATCAAAACCGAATAAATCAAAGTAAATTCTGAATGCAATTGTTTCAAAATATGATCCCCGCATAAGAGGTCTTAAAAAAGAAATATGAAGCACTGGAAATCGTAGCAAAATGACTTTAAAAGGATATTTTTGTCTGATCCATTCACATAGTAATATTGGAGATATTATGGGAAATCACTTCTAAAATAAGGTGGACCCCTGATGAGGCGTGCCTTATGAAATAAAAAAAAACAAACGGAAAAAAAAGACCATCGAAACACTCTGCTACACTTTACACCCTTCCTTCAAAAATATATGCCTACACACGGAGTGTAAGGTCCTTATAATTATTGATTTGCATGGTTGATGGGTGCTGAAATTTACAAAGACATAACTCAATGGAACGAAAGATAAATCAGCGAAATATTGTCGAAATGTTTACTTTTATATCGCTGCGTGTAATTAAAAGAATCAAAATAAGGAATCAGCGTATCCCATTGAAGTTTTTTTTTTTGGTCAAGACAGGCGAAAGGGAAATGGAACAGTTAAGTTTCCACTAAACATGCTAAATAATCTAGTGCTTCCAATGAATTCAGCAAATTCATCAAAACCATAATGTCTAAAAAGCTGTCATGCCCGTCATATCAATAAAAATAAAAGTAATAGAAGTGAAGAAATAAGCAGACTCTGGGCTTTTTCACGAACCAGAACGAAATTTCTAATTAGTAATACGGACGTGTTCCAACTCTATACCTTCATGAAGAAAATTTCCAACCAGCAGAGCCGTCAAAATTCATTTCAGTAGCGCCCTTTTGTTTTATCTTTGGAATTTAAATTTGTTTCTGCACCAGACACGTGTTTCGAGTATTAAATTTTCATCAGCGGAGCCGCCAAAATCCATTTCAGTAGATTACAGAACACTATCTTGTATTTTCCTTGACAAAATAAAGAAGCTACTAGATGAAGCATATACATGTACTGTGATATTGAATAGTCCTTTTATTGTTCATGTTTTGAAAAAAAAGTTTTTTCTTTTACCTATAAGATGTAAGTCGATATCAAATGGTTGATAGGGTAATGTCAGTGATAAGATGAGTCCATTTCTCCTGGATGCAAATGAACTGTTTGTAAAATGACAACCACTGTTTATAAACGTGTTATTTACCAGACTCCCATCTGATATCTAAAAAGTAGATACGACGAAATTTTAATGATTAAGTAAAGGATTCATATGAATTAATCGAGACGGGTGTTACATTTTTCAGTAATATTTTCCGTTGACAAATTCAGAACATATCTTTCCAATATTTTAAATTTCATTGGAGAGATGAGACATTTTTATTCTAATATTCTCCAAACACAATTATAGTATCAATTGAGATATCGGTTTTATATTTTAAGGAACAATTTCTTCATAGGTCTCATATGATATCGTTATACAAATATATAGTTCAAAATAAAGTTTAAACCGAATGATAGTACCATCCTATCGCCTACTGATATATGTTTACGTAAATAACCATTTATAATGGAATATGCTGCATTCGTCCTCTCTCTCTCTCGTTCTCACTCGGTGATACACGGAAATGATATAACGAGAAAGGATGTGCAAGGTGAATTTAACCTAGATACGATGAAAAGTTTCTCTTTCCGTATGAAGTGGTATTCCTGAATTATAGAATTATATCCATTTGTTCTGATGTATGCACAATATTGACCTATTAATCCCCGTTTCTGTGGGCACTTTTCTCTCATATACCTTCCAAAAGCAACACTATAGGAGAATCGGACATTAAAAGATAGTGCGCGACCTCGATAGCAATTCTAGAAACCGACTTTCTTATTAAGATTTTACACTGTTCAAAGCTTTTACAAGGAAGTGGCGACACCTATAGAGTGTGACTTCCCAAGTAACGTTACTCTGTAAAGCAGAAAGCAATAATGCCCTGTTGCCGGACAATACTCTCTCATAGTACCCACGTGCTCAACCAATGGAATTCCAGGGATTTATCATGTGATGCTATAAATATATATACAGTGATATGGAAAATATTCTTATCGGCATCACCATGCACTGACCACAGCGAAACACGCGACCTCATAAGACGAATGTGCACGTGGCACCGAATTTGAAAGACCATTAAATGTAGCATTTATCCTAGTGTTACCAAGGTAAATTGGTAATGATGAAAAAGGACTTGTGAATTCCGGACTTATCATTTGCTATCGTGGCAATTGCGTGGATATGTTCTTGAAACGACTTTAGATTGAACTTTAGATTTATGCTGAGTTTGAAGTCCCCGGGGACATATGTAGCCCATTCTGATCAACTTCAACTTGATTGTTTCTTCGAACGCATTCCAATTTTTTTTTTTGTTCATAAGATGTTCTCCAAATTTCTGAAAATTGGTGCTGTAACATCATATCCCACCCGTACTCCTATGTAACATCATATCCCACCCGTACTCCTATGTAACATCATATCCCAACCGTACTCCTATGTAATATCATATCCCACCCGTACTCCTATGTAACATCATATCCCACCCGTACTCCTATGTAACATCATATCCCACCCGTACTCCTATGTAACATCATATCCCACCCGTACTCCTATGTAACATCATATCCCACCCGTACTCCTATGTAACATCATATCCCACCCGTATTCCTATGTAACTTCATATCTCACCCGTACTCCTATGTAACATCATTTCCCACCCGTACTCCTATGTAACATCATATCCCACCCGTACTCCTATCTTTTTTCGGTATTTTTGTACATAACTTTCATAGTCTTTGGCCATGTTTCAGTGTTTGGACTGAAGATCACCGACGACGGTTAAGAATCCGAAACGTGAATGTTTGGTCCATGATGCAAATTTATCTGTTCTTAAATGAAGTCTAACATAGTGTAAAGTTACCGTCATAACACCTGCTCCTACACATTTGCCACCATAGATGACAGCTACAATTTGTCTGTGGTCGTTAGACCTTACAATCATCTGACATGGTGTCTCCGTGACTGTTACATTGATACGATAGTCTCGGTTTTTTATTCTTTCCTTCATGTTGCAGGATCCTGTAGCTGAAAGAAAACCCATGTATATTGTCCCAATGTGTTTGTATATCTTTTTTTACAAAAGCGTTTCAATTAAAACATGTCGTCTGCGAGGATACACATATCTTATCAATTTGCAGTTTACTACATATTTTTTATAAGACTGCGAATAGAAGACAGAAAAGGTGATGATCTCCAGCACGACCACCCTGCAGCCACCCAGCGAAACAAACCCACAAGAAAGTGACATTTAAGAAGGACCAATAGTCGGATGACGTCATCAATTTTCCATGACTATTATATGGATTGGGTGATTGAATAAAATTGATTGATTTTCAATGTCAAATGCTGAAGCTCAAGCTCAGAGGTTAAGATAAAAGATAACTTGTGGAAAAAATTCGAAAACATCTAAGAATAAACACTATGAAAAGTCCAAGGTTTTTTATTACTAGGCAAAAGAATGCTATGCTTCGTGTCGTCTTGTACATGCATCTCAGAATGCGTTTGAGTTTTTTTTTTTATATACAAAAGAGTTATCAAGCTCAATGATCAAGGTCATTACAATTGTTGTGGGTCATGTGTTATTTTAGTTTTACTTTATGTGTAGGTACACATGTACTTAGTCATATTATATTATGATTTCATAATAATTCTTTCTAGATTTTACTATGTCATGTTTATTTCATTAGAGAATATTCCAGTATGTTCTTTGTTACATCATTATCATCACATGACTGTGATTTCTAGAATTTACTCTATTGTTAATCATGTGTAATGAGTCATTGTTCTAGAAGCTTCTGGTTAATTCATTGTTCTTAAGTATAAATACCTCTGAGGAACTGTGTTAGGAGGACATTCGTACACATTCGTAGACACGATTCATTCATCTATTCTGATATACTGGGACACTTTATTTGTTGAGACTTTAATCCATTTAACAACGTTTGGACACTGATCTTTCGAGCACGTTTGTGATTACCGGAAACCATACATTCGATAGACTTTGTGGACCGTAACGGACACTTTGATCCGGACATTGTATTGTAAGTTAAAATATATATATTTTGTACATAATTAAACTTGTAAATTTATATTCTGTCTTTGTCTGATTTTTGCTGGCGTTTTGGGGTATTCTGACCCATAACAGAATTGGGGGCTCGTCCGGGATAGTAATCTCTGCATATTTGCATTTTTACGTAAAAGTTCGTTTTTTGACAAAAGGAAAATTCTCCAAACTTTTGCCAGCAGAAATCAATCATGGTATTTTCGGTCACTGAATTTTTGAAATCGCCGACTGTAGGTGAGTTCGAATCATTGAAAAAAGATGATTTGATTGGTTTAGGTCTTCACTTGAAGTTAGATGTAAAATCTTCTATGAGAAAACAAGAAATTAGAAATATTGTGGCTAAAGAGCTTTTAGCTAAGGAAATCTTTTCGTCATACGATTTTCCTGTTGAACCTGTTTCAAGCGAAACCAAAATGTCAAAATATGAGTTTGAATTAGAGAAAATGAAATTACAATTACAATTTGAAAAAGAAGAAAAAGAAAGACAATTTCAAATTGAAAAAGAAGAAAAAGAAAGACAATTTCAAATTGAAAGAGAAGAAAAAGAAAGACAATTTGAAAAAGAAGAAAAAGAAAGACAATTTCAAATTGAAAGAGAAGAAAAAGAAAGACAATTTGAAAAAGAAGAAAAAATAAGACAATTTGAAAGAGAAAAGGAAGAAAGAGAGAAACAGGAACGTATGCACGAGAAAGAACTCCAATTTGAGTTAGAAAAGTTAAAGTTAGGGAAAAGCACTAAGGAAAATCCTGTTCCTTCGCCTGTCAAGTCTGAATTCGACGCCGCCAAAAACATCCGATTAGTACCAAAATTTCAAGAAAAGTCCGTGGACAAATATTTTCCACATTTTGAAAAAATCGCGGCCAATCTGAAGTGGCCACGTGATTTTTGGCCAACTTTGTTACAAAGCGTACTTATTGGCAAAGCGGCTGAAGTGTACTCGGCGCTCAGTATTGCTGAGAGTTCAGACTATGACAAGGTCAAGGACACGATTTTGAGAGCATATCAGTTAGTACCTGAGGCGTACAGACAAAAGTTTAGAAAGTACAAAAAGTTTGAAAATCAAACATATGTTGAATTTGCTCGAGAAAAAGAAGATTTATTTGATCAGTGGTTTCGATCTAAGAAAATTCCCAATTCATTTGACAATTTGCGTCAGATCATTCTGATAGAAGAGTTCAAAGAGTGTGTACATCAAGATTTAAGAACTCATTTGGAAGACAAAAATGTTAAAACTCTTGAAGAAGCCGCTGTTTTGTCTGATACGTATGCTCTCACTCATAAGAAAAATTTTGTGTCAAAAACTCAATCTAGCGATAGCGCAAAAACTTCAGATTTTCCAAAGAAAAATGTACAAGAGTCTCAGTCGTCCATTAGTTCCCAGTCACCATCTCAAGGTGGTTCTACGTCCGGTCCTAGGTCCGAGCGTTCTGAGGCATCCCCAGGGGTGGGGTCGCTTCCTACATGCAATTATTGTAAGAAAAAAGGTCATGTTATTGGTGAGTGTTTGAAGCTTAAGAAGAAAAAAGAACTTAAGTCACAGGCCTGTGCGTCTGTTAGAAATGATAGGAAAGCCTTAGATTCGATTTGTTCTGACACTCCTGAGATTCAGGGTTCTAAGTCCAGTTCTGATGATTTTGTGGAGGATCATTATAAGCCCTTTTTGTCACAGGGATTTGTTTCACTCAGTGATTCTAGCGAAGCGTTGCCTGTTCAGATTTTGAGAGATACTGGTGCTGCCCAGACTTTATTGTTAGAGGGTTCATTGCCTTTGTCTGAGCACACTTTTACTGGTAGGTCAGTTTTATTACAGGGTGTGGAGCTAGGCGTCATTGATGTTCCCCTTCATAAAATTTATTTGAAGTCAGATTTAATTACTGGACCTGTTATCGTAGGTGTTCGACCTACTCTTCCCGTTCAAGGCGTTTCCTTGTTGCTTGGCAACGATTTAGCTGGCGGCAAAGTTGTAGCCGATCCGATTGTTTGTGAGAAAATCACGTCCGATGTCGTGTCCGATGATGAAGACGACGACTTGTATCCAGCCTGCGCTGTTACCAGGGCGATGGCCAGGAACAGACTGAAAGAGGCTGAGAGTACTTCTGCACTTAACGAGGACCATCCCTCCAAAAGTATAGACCTTTCTGACACATTCATGTCTACCATTGATGACAGCGTACCTGAGACGTCAGTACCACTTCATGTTGACAAGTCTCCGACAGTACCTGGTGATGATTACCATCCGCCATTAGACAGAGATACAGATGCCTTAAGCCGTGAGCAGCTCCTCTCCGAACAAACTAAAGATCCGGAGATCATCCGACTAAGCAAGAGGGCCCTTCCCCGAGAAGAAGCGGACAAAGTCGGAGAGTGCTTCTACATACAAGATGGCATCCTCATGCGGAAATGGAGACCACCCGATGCACCCCCTAATGAAGTGTGGCGGGTCGTTCACCAGATAGTGGTTCCAGTAGCGTATCGCGGGGACATCATGAGTTTAGCTCACGACACACCCATGGCAGGTCATTTAGGTGTCAATAAGACTTATAATAGGATTTTAAGTCACTTTTACTGGCCTAAGTTGAGAAAAGATGTGTCTGAGTTTTGTAAGTCTTGTCATAATTGTCAGATGGTAGGTAAACCCAATCAAGTTATACCACCTGCTCCCCTCCAACCCATTCCAGCCTTTGAGGAACCTTTTAGTAGGGTGTTAGTTGATTGTGTAGGTCCTTTGCCTAGGACTAGGTCAGGTAATCAGTACTTACTGACAATTATGTGTACTTCGACTAGGTTTCCTGAAGCCATACCTCTTAGGAATATTAAGGCAAAGACCATAGTTAAGGCCCTTACAAAGTTTTTCAGTTTCGTAGGTGCTCCCAAGGCTATTCAGTCAGATCAGGGTTCGAATTTTATGTCAGGGTTGTTTCAGCAGGTTATGCATGAGCTAGGTATCAGGCAGTATAAGTCTTCTGCGTACCATCCTGAGTCCCAGGGGGCACTTGAACGCTTTCATCAAACCCTTAAAACTATGATGAAAACATATTGTCACCAGTATGGACAAGACTGGGATGAAGGGGTTCACCTCGTGTTGTTTGCGGCACGAGAAGCGGTTCAGGAGTCCCTGGGTTTCAGTCCCTTTGAGCTAGTTTTTGGGCATACGGTCAGGGGGCCATTGAAGTTATTGAAGGAAAAATGGTTGACTGAGACTAGCGATTTGAATCTCTTAGACTACGTGTCTAATTTCAAAGAGAAATTATATAATGCTTGCAAATTGGCTCAAGAAAATCTCAAAACATCTCAAATGAAAATGAAAACATGGTATGACAAAGATGCTAGAAACAGAGTTTTTAAACCAGGCGATAAAGTTCTTGTATTTTTGCCAATCCCTGGTCATCCTTTGCAAGCTAGATATTTCGGTCCTTATGAGATTGAGAGTAAAATTAGTGATGTTAACTATGTGGTTAAGACACCAGGTCGGCGAAAAGAAAAAAGAGTGTGTCATGTTAACATGTTGAAAGAGTATTTTGATAGAAGTGACCGAAATTTTGTAAAACCAGTTTCCACTTTGGCCAATGTAAATACATTTGAAAATTGTGTTGAACCGGAATGTAATGAAGAGACTGTTGAAAAAGACTTTGCTCAAAGTGTCCGTTTGAAGAATTCCGAAATTCTGACAAATCCGGAAGTGAAACTCGGACATCTGACCGTGCATCATAAAGAGGAAGTGCACCAATTAATGCGGGAATATACGACCATCTTTCCGGACATTCCAAAAAAGACAAATGCGTCTCATCATGACGTCATTGTAGGTGATGCGTCACCTATCAAACAGCATCCCTATCGGTTAAACCCGATAAAACTTCAATACATGCGGAAAGAAATTCAATACATGCTCGAAATTGACATTATTGAACCCAGCAATAGTGATTGGAGTTCCCCATGTATTCTGGTTCCGAAGCCAGACGGAACTTACCGATTGTGTACAGACTTTAGAAAAGTCAATTCAGTCACCAAAACTGACTCTTATCCGATCCCACGAATCGATGACTGTATAGATAAAATTGGCAGTGCAAAATTTGTCAGTAAATTTGACTTGCTTAAAGGCTATTGGCAGGTCCCGCTTACCGAGAGAGCCAGAGAAATATCGGCATTTGCGACTCCAGATGGGCTATACCAATATAAAGTAATGCCCTTTGGTATGAAAAACGCACCAGCCACATTCCAGAGGATGATTCATTCGCTCCTAAATCATCTCGAAGGATGCGAGGCGTACATCGATGACGTCATCATCTACAGCGACACCTGGGATGATCATCTCCGAATCATGCGTACCTTCTTCGACATACTGGCGAAAGCAAACCTCACAGTGAACCTTGCGAAAAGTGAATTTTGTCACGCGACTGTAGAATATTTGGGTCACAAAGTAGGTCAAGGTTTTGTTACTCCTATCATGGCCAAGGTGGAAGCTATTTCAAAGTTCCCGATTCCTACCAATAAGAAAGAGGTTATGAGATTTTTGGGAATGGCAGGATTCTACAGAAAATTTTGTCCAAATTTCTCGTCAGTTGTTGGTCCACTTACCAATCTGTTACAAAAGAGAGTGAATTTTGCATGGACCAATGACTGTGACGAATCTTTTAAGAAAATCAAATGTGTTCTTATGAAAAGTCCTGTCCTGTCAGCTCCAAATTTTGATAAGCAATTTAAGCTTACTGTTGATGCTAGTGACGTAGGAATCGGGGCTGCTTTGTTTCAAGAAAATGATGATGGTGTAGATAGAGTTGTTTGTTATTTTTCAAAGAAATTGACAAAATGTCAAAAGAATTACTCTACTATTGAAAAAGAGTGTCTTGCATTATTGTTAGCTTTACAACATTTTGATGTTTATTTGAATGTTACTTTACATCCCATTCTTGTATATACTGACTACAACCCTCTCAAATTTTTGCACAAAATGTCAAACAAGAATCAAAGACTTACAAGGTGGAGTTTATTGTTGCAAGAGTACAATATCATTATAAACCATATCAAGGGCAAAGACAATGTGATTGCAGATGCACTATCGAGAGTTTCATGAGTGATTTTTGAAGAATTTACTACCTAAGTTTTCATTGACATTCAAACTTTTTTTAAGGGGGGAGGTGTTGTGGGTCATGTGTTATTTTAGTTTTACTTTATGTGTAGGTACACATGTACTTAGTCATATTATATTATGATTTCATAATAATTCTTTCTAGATTTTACTATGTCATGTTTATTTCATTAGAGAATATTCCAGTATGTTCTTTGTTACATCATTATCATCACATGACTGTGATTTCTAGAATTTACTCTATTGTTAATCATGTGTAATGAGTCATTGTTCTAGAAGCTTCTGGTTAATTCATTGTTCTTAAGTATAAATACCTCTGAGGAACTGTGTTAGGAGGACATTCGTACACATTCGTAGACACGATTCATTCATCTATTCTGATATACTGGGACACTTTATTTGTTGAGACTTTAATCCATTTAACAACGTTTGGACACTGATCTTTCGAGCACGTTTGTGATTACCGGAAACCATACATTCGATAGACTTTGTGGACCGTAACGGACACTTTGATCCGGACATTGTATTGTAAGTTAAATATATATATTTTGTACATAATTAAACTTGTAAATTTATATTCTGTCTTTGTCTGATTTTTGCTGGCGTTTTGGGGTATTCTGACCCATAACACAATGAAATCGCCTGACAGTATATGCATGAAACTATTCATATTATTTAATGATATTAAGGTAGCAAACTTATATATGTGAAAAGCTATAAATTGCAATATATCTTTTTTTCGAGGAAAAAAATGGGGGGGGGGGGTTGAATATCATTGTATCTTTACTATTTATATGGATACATATAAAAATTTCTTTTCAAATCAATTGATCTTATAGATTAGAATATATCAACAACCATTTTTGCATGGTTTGACCTTAATTTTATTGTTTTACATGTATGTGCGATTTATATGATACTGTTGAGTATTTGTATGTTATTATTCTTGGGGTACATGGGGGCAAAATGGCGGATGATTTTCTGAAACTTGTCTATACTGATGAAGTTATTGTTCTAAAAGAATGAAGATATTCAGTATGAATTAGAAACTTGAATCTCATTTGCGTTAATATCAAGGAAATAATGGAAAACCTTCGAATTTTGATGTTTTATGACATAAACCGTTAGAAATGTAACGTCCGCTTATTGCTGTTTTTGGACCATTATGCTCATTGACCTTGAATCTCTTAAGTATTCGTCATCCTTAAATGATATCAGACAAAACTACAAACCTTAATAAATACACAACAAAAATCACTGGAACATCATACAAAACAATCTAAACAGACGTACAAAAACATCAAACATTAATGACAACACATAAAAGGAAGGAGACCAATGTACACCCGACGCCGACTTTGGACGGCCATCTGCTATAACCAAATGGTGTGGTTATCCGGATTACGTGCGCACAACCCTCCCACTTATCCGGATACACATAGATCTCCATAGACGGACTATAGTAGTATAAACATAAAACGTCTCACTGTAAGGTGACGTCATAAACCATTTACGAAAATGCATTTATTTATTGACCATAAAAATTTACACGTAACATCAATTAGGAAACATATAGAAGACAATTTTTTCCAAAATTCTCAGTCACTGGACTTGTGAAAATTCATGCGCTGATCTGGCAGACCAGGATGGGAAACCGGTGTCCGGAATTACCCTCACCGCCCTTCCCAACCCCTCCTGAGATTTTTCAAGGGGGAATCCAACCTTTGCATTTTTTTATTTTGAGTGTTTACTATAATTTGGCTCGCTCGCTACGCTCGCCAATTACATTGTACGTATATACTTTATAATTGCAATAATAATTTTATATAAATTTAACAAGCAGCATTGCATTTATAAAATAATTGTTGTATATTTGCATTTATGTATATTCAGCACAAAATGGTAGAAGCTACAACGACTCACAAATTTGTTTAAACACAACGGAAGGAACAGTTTCCCCTTAAACAAGCAGTACAGATACACACGTACATATCTTACAAACTCGCAGTCTAGTCAAAACCTGCAAAATTGTGAGTACTTCGAGACATCGGTGTAATCGGAAAAAATGGAAGGGTTGTGCGCAGTTAACCCGAATAACCACACCGTCTGCAACTTGCGTGGCAGATGGCCGTCCTATGTCGGCAACGTTTGCCCATAGGTCACGTTGGTTTATGTGCGGTCTTTTGTGTTTCATGTTTCTATGGTGTGAGTTGGTGTTCCTCGTTCCTTTTGCATCCTTTTCTGTTGGTGTCTGTTCTGTTTTTTACATTTGGTGTTTTGGGGTTTCTCTGTGGGTACTGTAACCGAGTGTTGTTGGAGAAGCTTGAACGGCATTAACTCACAGGAATGTAATGTGTATACACCAAGGACAAGTGGACATTTGTTTATTTCCTTTACCAAATAAGACAAACAAGAAAACAGAATACTCAATTTACTGTGCAATATGGGCTTTACTATCTTAAATCTAAAGTGTAATTTACAACACCGTACAAATTCCAATTAGGCATATCCTTACGCAAATGTTTTTCTTCGATTGACCTGTATCTAAAAATGAATATGACTGACAGTAAAACAGCGTGTCATCTGGACTCCTGAGGTATGAAATAATCACCCTGGACTCTAG
Organism: Pinctada fucata; assembly: GCA_028142955.1. Lineage (NCBI taxonomy): Eukaryota > Metazoa > Mollusca > Bivalvia > Pterioida > Pteriidae > Pinctada > Pinctada fucata. Next base: position 30,692,750 of record AP027115.1, read on the forward strand.
TATGAATATCGAAGGAAAAACGTTAAACATGTTTATTGTAATGCTTATTCTAATAAATTCTACATGTCTAGAACAGTGTAGTTTGTTGCACATTTCACTGGCGTTAAGGTGCGTCATTGGTCACGATTTTGGACTATTCTTGCGCATCTCCTGTTTTAGCAATCATTGAGCTTGACTTTTATAGATATTTCAATTTATTTTGGCCAATGTATTATTTCTTACTCTTTTTAAGACTTTAATTCATTAGACACATTAAAGCGGCCAAGTTTGAAAATTTGGTCTAATTTTTTAATGAATGAAGTATGTGTAAGAAAATGCTTCGCGGTAATTTGTGTAAAAATTGACGTGGAGGTACTTTTTTAACTGTTCGGATTTCTTTTACTTTAGTAATTACCCATGAATTTTGTTTTACGTCTGAAATATTATTGATTTAAGCTTTTTTATAAGGTATGGCTGATGAATACCGAAAAATTATATATTGTTTAAATTCCATCCGAAATAAGGCAAATTTTCAGCTCTGACACTTTTTCAAGAAAACCACAAAATGATACTATTTGTGAGCGTCTGTTCTCTCTTATTTGAACAGGGACATATACTTTTTCTTAAATATTTTGAGAAGTCTTCCCTAGGAGCACGTGTTACTGTGTGTTTGGAAAAATCGTTGAAATTCGGTATCTCTGAAATTTTGACCTTAACTTAGACGATTTTCATTATTTTTGAGTAAAATCTAGAAAATGTTAAATCATCAGTGAAGTTGGTACCTAAGGTAGCACTTTATCAAATTCTACTTTTATACAAAGTTTCTAACCTGTTTTATTATATAATACCAAAGAAAAGCAAAATAAAAATCAAATGAGTGCATTTCAACACTTTTTTTTTTTTTTTACAAATGTGCTATTTTTAGCAACAAATTTCCGGCAATTTTAACCCAGTTTTCAAATAAGCATAAATTTCGATTTTCATGACGGACCTATTAATTTTCCTTCATAAAATGATTATGTGACGTGAACATTTATCTTCATATGGTTATCATAAAATGTTTGAAATTCCTTCATTCAGAAATGACATGCCTTAAACCGATTATAGAAACCTTAGTTACTGCCATCCCAATATGGTGGACGCAAAAATAAGCAGAATCCATTTTTTTCCAAATATTGTCTATCATGCGATGTCTAATAGAAAGTTGAAGCGGCTGGTTTGAAGATAATTGATATAATATTCCGATTATACCATAAGACTTGATTGTTTCAACGTTATATTCGAGAAAATGCCAGATAAAAAATGATGATGATAGTAACGCAAAAATGCCTAACAACGCATGATGATAGTAACTGGATATGCAACTTGCAAATTTGACTTTTAGTAATTTCTTTAGAATGAAAAAAGTAGAAAAAAATGTTTATTGTTGGTTTAGAGAAATCTACATATTAAGATGTTAAATGCCTTAATTTTGCGTAAAACTGCACATATCAAATTTATGCATTCTCCTTAAAATAGACTACATTTTCCATTTAAGAAACGTCCATATATCAAGCTATCTCTCAAATCTAAGTCAAATTTTCCCAGTGAAGATTGAATCAGATGCAGATATTTCATCTACATTACATTTTAAGACGTCATGACAAAGGCATTATTTAATTATTCCTCCATCGCAATGATTCGGAAGGAACAGTCTACTACACCCATAGTAGTAATGGAGGCGGCATTTGAAATTACAGTTATGAGTTCTCGACCTCCAAGTTTCCATTGAGATTATTATGTAGTAATTCTGCAATATGAAATCAATTTGATTAACAAAATTGTAATAATAATTTCCAAAGTATACTAAGAATGAAAATATGTTAATTATATGCAAGTGACATACATATTTTACGTGATCGAATAAAATTATCTGATAGCTTTGACAGGAACAAGTACGTTGTGAATGGTGAAGTTTCCCACTTTACTTTAACTTACCATAATTTGCGTGTGAATATTATCTTCTTTTATTGAAAACAGAACAAGTGGTACATACCATGAATTATGGAAAGTCTCCAACAAATGAATATGAAATGCAACAGTCGCCTTCCCATCGTTGCAAAATCTATATTTCACATTTGTTACACGTATTTATGGAAGTTCAAATTATTCAGGATATAACTTCTGTTTTGCTCATATATGGAATCGAAAATTGTAAGGCAAAATTTCCTGATTGAATAATAGAAAACGAGAGGCATAACGAACAACAAAACTCACATGAGAATGCACATACTTAGCATCCTGACAAAATACCTGAGGGTATTCTGATATTTGTACTTTTCTATTTGTATAGGAATGTAAAACTTCTAACAAATCATTAATCTACATCAGTACGGGCTACTTTTATAGGATAATGATTCTGAACACAATTTTGGTAGGATACACCATACAAAGTTACATTAACATTAAATGCTTCTAGAGAAGAAGCTGAAACTGTAAGATTACCCCGTCCTTTTTTACATAAGAAAAGAAAAATCATGCAATTTTGTAGAAAAAATACACAAATCAATGTGAAAGCATTGAATAATGATATGTGATCAATGTGCAGTAAGATGATAAACCTTTATTGAGTTAATCAATGAAATGGTACTACATGTAAAATGAGAATTTCAGACAACGACAGAAGAGACGTGAAAAACTCATCATTTTTTATTTGTCGATCTTCATCCCGAGCATAAGTTTTGAAAACCCATCTATATAAATGTTTAATAGGGGTACCGTTTTGGACAAATATAGATTGTTTAGATGCAACTAGTCTTCTGATCCATGAGATTTCCGAAGAGCGGATCGTCGATCCACCCATAAACGGATCTGAAACACCATTTTGGTTGGGAACCTTAAGTACATCATGCATAGTATTACCAAGTTTTGCCAATTCATGTTAAATGGTTTCGGAGCAAAAACCGAAAATAGAAAAAAGTTAACAATGGATAACGACGTCATCAAATATTTCATTTCGATGTGGATCCAAAAGTTCTTTTTTTTCAACTTTGTTGACTGAAAGAAGCTTTGTTTTGGCCCTTTGTCAATTTGACATCATATATTTTTTGCTATTCGGAAACTTGTCATTTCATCAAAATTGTAATCGAAATTAAAGGAGTTTACCATTCAATCATCATCCCTCCAATGCTATTTTTGACATAGATTTGAGAAAACTTGCTAATGAATCGATCCTACAGTTGGAAATTTGGAGCCGCCCACTCTTTGCAAAATTCTATATTGAAATTCAAGAACTAATAAGAGAGTGTTACTAAAACACATTTGGTTTTGTCTGAAATCACTTGGCATTGAATTAAGTACCACTGATGAGGATTTACTGTCAAAAACATTGGTGCATTAAAATTGGTTTGAAATTTTCCTCGTGAAGGCAAAGAGTTAGAAAACGTCCGTAAATTATTAAATATATTCCTCTTCATAATCGTGATGATTTCGGTTTGTCGATGTGTGCTTTGGTTTTGCAAAGGTAGTTTGAGGGTATCTTTGTAACAGTTTGCTTGTGAGGGCACCATCTGTTGAGCACTTCAAGCCTTCCTAGTTACATCAAGATCTTTTCCGAAGAGGAAGTCAAATTTCTTTTAAAGGAAGAAAAAGTCACGAAAATAACAAAAATAGAATTACAATCAAAATTAATATCGACGCATTACACAGGAAAAAATGCAACGTATGTTAAACGTACGTTTGCCAAAACATATGGGAAACGTAGCTTCAACGTATGATTAACGTAAGAAATTTCAAACTGAGCATTTTTTTAAAAGACGTTTAAAAGCGTTAAAAATTTGACTTCGGAATGAAACCAGTGTCTTTTAAAGACATCCTGATTAATTGTTCTGATACTTTTGGTTTTCCTGTCATGAAGAAGAATAATTCTAAAGGTGCCACTGTGATTTACTTTTGACTGGTGGTGCCAACTGTTTACGGATTTGAACGAAAAACAACAACAATTGTAGGGAACCATTTGTACTTCGTTAGTACCAAGTTTTATCAATTCTCCTCATTGTTTCTTGGGAGAATTAAAAATAAAAGTGGATAGTTTACGGCGGACGACATGCTATGACTAAAATATAATAGATCACTTGAGCCTTGCTCACGTCAACTAGAATAAACTCCTAAATGCAACTTGAATTTTAATTTTATTTTTGAAGTGAACAAAAAATGAGTTTAAATTTGCATCAAGTAAGATAATGCAAAATTATAGAATGTGAAAATAAGACGTCTAAGAGCGGACCATGCGGCATTTAAAGCATGTCTTTCATGGGCGGATGCGGGATTGTTTTCATGGATGGTCCCACATTCCGATTTTTTTGAAGAGCAAAAAAGCTCACTCCAGAAAATTAAGATATTCATTAGTAATTGTCAGTTCTGTTTCTAATTATAAATAAAACAAATAATTGGCGAGCACTAACGAGCACAAAGCTTAAAATCTTGAATTTTCACATCATAGCTGCCAGTTCTAATATGTAAATACAAGTAATGGCGAGCGTTAGGCAGAAGCGATTTTTTTGTCAATTGGACTAAAAAGGTTAGACATGTATATCCTCTATTCGTGACGTTTTCATCTTCATTGCCTTTAGTGCCCTTATTTATTGACCAAGGTGTATTGTATATTGGTTGTGTAAAAAAGCTGCATAATTTGGAAATAACGTATGTAATAAATTATGGCTAGAGGAAGCAAACCAGACTAAAAAAATTGAAATGCTGACGGCAAAATATAATCAAAATGAAAGATTTCAAATATTATGACCACAAAAGGAAAATCGGGACTTAATCTTATGAAATATGTATATAAGAATATAATTCTTTAAGCATTTGTTCCAGTGGGAGAGGTCCAGAACAATTACACCCCTCCCTCTGGATTCGCACTTTTATGTTTTATCAGATACACATCAAAATCCATACTTATCAGACTATCTACAATTACTATTAACAATAAAATTTGTATATCAAATCTCTAATCATGTTTTTTCAGGGGTAATTGTCACGTGCTTCTCCGCCAATATTTTCCCGCGCCAAAAATTATGTCTTTATTCTTCTAAAGCTAGGGACATAAATGGCGAATATTTCCCACAAGCGTAAGGTCTTGATATTATAATAACTAGATTCCCATCGAATTAAATCACGTTTCAAATGAGGCTCTGTAAAGATTTTCACTCAGGAATTTACTTTTAGTGTGACTTCTTTTGCGGTGTGTCATGATCTGACGATTATGGACGCTCGGAATGGCGATAGAGTGACTCATGTACCGTCACTGTGACGTCACAAAATCTCTGTGTCGGTATAATAACTGTTTCGATTCGATGTGTTTGTTTCGGTATATTAGAAAAGAAATTAAATACAAGCTAGTAAAAAGATTTTTTTAAAACATTAGGCCATACCAAATTAATTAAATGTTCTTTGGATTTTCTTGTGAAAAAAGGGTGCGAGCGGGCGAAAATATAATATTGTTTTTAAGTATTGCAGTTTTTAAGGTGCGGGCGAGTAAAATAACTTCATTTTTTATTTAGGTTACCCCAATAATACATTTCTGATGTTTTTCGTACTCAAAAAGGAATCCCCATAGAAATTTGGTGACTAGGAAGCCTGGCACATAGCTCTACGGAAAAGATTTTCGAACATTCTCCCCTCCTTGACTTTCGATGGGACAACAAATTTGCTCCAAACATAATTTTTAAAACACAAAAAGTATCATTTTCTTCGAAATTTGCACAATCTCAGACTTCTAGAAGCTTTAAGATTTGCAGAAGTCAGAACCGACCCTAAAAAAATTTTGAGCCAGAAATTTCGTGGTGCGGGCGAGCATTTTATTTTCATAATATTATTTGTTGAATTTTGAAAAATATGGTGCAGTAAATTCAAAGAACATTTAATTTATTTGGTATGGCCTTATGCCGTAAATATGTGTGTAAAATTAAAATTATTTCAATTTTTTTCAAAAGCTTTAATTTCTATTGTACTGAGTACACTTTCCCAATATTGGCATTTAGAACATTATATCGCTTAAGAGAGAAAATGTGGTCAATGATTATTCCATTTCGTTTGTTAAAAGATACATCCAATATGCAAATTCGCTGTACATGCATATACAAACCGTATTCAGCTCATAGATTAATACAAAAATAAAAAATATTCAAATAATAAAAGAAATTCAATGTCAACTGATGGAAATGAGATAAAATATACATCCAATGTACAAGTTTGCTGAAACATGACGGCGACTTAAAGGGAAAATGAAACAAAGAAAAGAAACAATATCATAACATCATAGAAACTTGAAGCACAACAATAAATACATGCATGAATATCATCTACAGTCATAAAAACAAATTTATTATAGGATACATCTCTCAAATTAATTAATGAGATGCTAAACAAATTAAAAATGATTTCAAATAAATACTTTTTACAAAAGATTGATCTCGCAGTGTAGTCATCGTATGAACTCTATGATGTTAGAGAGTATGAAGATATATACATTCTAATTGCGTGGAATAAAGAAAAAGATACATTCTGTTGACAAGAAATACATCAGTACATATCAATAAGAAAAAATATAGAAATAAATCGGTATATTCCAATGTGAAATATTTCTATATAAATCGACTTTAACATGACTTTCTGAAACATAAAATAGCAGCTAGATTTGATGAATACCGAGTACTTTTGAATATCAACTTAGGAACATAGCAACAATCAAAAGACATACTACATGTGCTATAAAATCAGTCTCATCAATAAATAATGCCTACTTCAAATTTTTCCTCTTTGTTTTTTCTAACTCAAGCAAATCTAATGGGGTCTTGAAAAATAGCATTATTAAGTCCTTTTATATCAATTTATCTGCTTTATGGTCTTTTCTTTTTCTGACCTACACTTTAACCTTATGCCTAAGTTCTTAATGGTCAATATTAAAAGTCTTCAGATTCAATAGCATCATTTAAAAACAGATAAATTTGCAGCATGGACCAGACATGCACATATCAAGAACTTAACCCTCATCAGTGCTCCTCAATCTAAACGATGTTATATATGGTCAAAGAGTGTGAACGTTATTATGATAAAAAATGTACCGAAAGACGTAGCAAGTTTTACATGAATCTTAGAACCAATGTTTGTCCTTGAGATATCCTTTAACTTTTATAGACTTAGTTGCCACACAAAGACAGCAGCAAGGGCGGGTGGGGGTGATACTTCACAGAACCTAGTTCTTTTCTGTAATGTCTTTGTCTTAATTTGGAAGAATTTTCTATACTGTCTTTGCAAAATGTGAAACAAGAGGCCCAAGGGTGCCACATCGCTCACCTGAGGAGACGGTATGTATGTTTTTAATCAAAGTCAATATAAGACCTGAAGGAAATAGCTTTTAGTGAAGCTTTGAAAAGGACAATATGTTCTTACTTCCTGTTAAGTTTGGTGACATTCTGTGCAGTATTTTAAGAGGAGAAGTCGAAAATGTGTCAGCCAATCAATGCCTGTGGCGGCCATCTTGGATTTCCGATCGGCTCCAAAAACATAAACTTGGTAGAGGGCAATAAGTACTTGCTTCCTCTGTGAAGTTTTGTGAAATTCTATGCAGCCGTTTCAAAGGAGAAGTCGAAAATGCGTCAGCCAATCAGAGCCTGTGGCGGCCATCTTGGATTTCCGATCGGCTGCAAAATCACAAACTTAGTAGAGGGCATTGAGTACTTGCTTCCTGTGAAGTTTTAAGAGATTCTGTGCAGCTGTTTCTGAGAAGTCTAAAATGTGTCAGCCAATCATGAACTGTGGCGGCCATCTTGGATTTCCGATCGGCTCCAAAAACACAAACGTGGTAGAGGGTAATGAGTACTTGCTTCCTGTGAAGTTTTGTGAAATTCTATGCAGCCGTTTCAGAGGAGAAGTCGGAAATGCGTCAGCCAATCAGAGCCTGTGGCGGCCATCTTGGATTTCCGATCGCCCCTTAAAACACAAACTTGGTAGAGGGCATTGAGTTCTTGCTTCTTGTGAAGTTTCATGAAATTCTGTGCAGCGATTTCAGAGGAGAAGTCAAAAATGTGTCAGCCAATCAGAGCCTGTGGCGAAATCTTGGATTTCGGATCGGCTCCAAAAACACAAACTTGTTAAAGGGCATTGAATACTTGCTTCCTGTGAAGTTTCGTGAAATTCTGTGCAGCGGTTTTAGAGGAGAAGTCGAAAATGTTAAAAAGTTAACGACAGACGACGGACGCCGCGCTATGACAATAGCTCACTTGAGCTTCGCTCAGGTGAGCTAATAAAAAGCATCTAACTATTCAATGTTGAATATTTATGTTCATAGATATTTGATTCGATGACGGCACTTTCATACACTTGTCCTTGCTGATTACTGTCTGTCAAATTATCCCGTTGGTGTCCTGTAGAGCCTATATCAACATACTCATCTTCTCCTGGTCTTGTATTTCTTCTTACTTCTCCTGGAACGCTGTAGTTTATTTCTGAATCTGGCACGATTGGACTTTCATAATCAGATCTTTGAACCGCGTTGAGATTCAAATTGTCTCTAAATTGCACAAAAAAACTTTATAAAAATTACAAACATATAAACGATCAACAGTATACATGTAGCAATAAGTTAGTGGAAGTAAGTCGAAACAGAATTAAGTAATCATTGTCAGTTGGAATATACAAAAACATCTCTGCACACATCAAAAAGAAAAAAAAACATTTTTAGTCAGAAGAATATGTAAAATTTATCCCATCTATGGTCTTTGCTCATGTGATTTTTCGATTTATCACATGATACACCCGTTATGCAGTTTCATAAAGCCATTTCATAAATATATGATATGATAACACGTTACAAATCGCTCTGCTTGAATGCGATTGGTCAAGTTTGGAACCTAATCACTTAAACCTTGACAATTGTGACCTTTCAAATATCGGTCAACTGCTAAATGACAAATATGGTTAATGACCATATCCCTGTATACAGCACAAAATCGATAATTCAGAAAATGAGAAACCGAAGGCATACAAACTCAGGATTAAACAGGAACCAAAGCAAGCAAACAAAAACCTCCACCACATGAAAAGAAGCGAACCCCCGATATGGGAGTGAGACCAGGTGCCCAGGGAGAGTAAGCATCTCCTGCTAGCATGCAAGACCCACCGCTTCAATTCGGTAGAACTGTCACATCCGGTTACTTCCATTTCGGAAGACATAGAGTACAATCTTTGGTTGGATGGTTCAAATGGTCTATGACAGAATATCATCCACCTTTCTGGAGAGTGGGACATCATAGTGTATGACGAGTTCCCCATATCGACCGTAGAACTTCCTCAGTGACGATGTTAGTCGGTCACAAACATATCCCTGACTGAGAAGCTTATCTGAAAGACGCCTAGCTCTCAGAACAAATCCGTATATTTAGTACTTGCTCTGGCAAAGCGTATCAACTGAGATATGAACACGCCATAAACAGGCGATGAAGGGATGTTGCTACTCAGAAAAAGTAAAGTTTGTAATGCTGAAATTGAAGTCGTCACCTTTATTATAGAGTGAGGTGTTCAAGTGACCATCAGTATCGTAGGACAACATTATGTCCAAATAGAATGCTGAATTATTTGTCTCTGTAGTTTCTTCGACTTCAAGCTCCGAAGGATAGATACTGCTCAGGTAATCCGCGAATTTTGGATTGTTGATGGACAACACATCGTCTACGTATCTGTAAGTGAAGTTGAAGTCAGAAGCTAAGTATCTTTTCCCTTCAGAGACCAAAGATTGAATGAATTCAGCTTCGTACGAGTAAAGGAAAATGTCGGCAAGGAGTGGGGCACAATTGGTCCCCATTGGAATTCCGACAATTTGCTGAAAGACCTTTCCTTCAAACACCACAAAAATGTTGTCGATCGGAAAATTTAGCATCGTAATAATATCTGTTTCAGTGTAATTATTGTCAGAATCGGACTTTTCTTTTACAAAGTAGGTTTTGTCATAGTTTACAACAATAAATTTGTATTTGCGATTACCGTTCTTACTTGTAAACGCATTACTTATTTTTTGCGAGTCTTTCTTTCAATTCAGAAGTGGAATTGTAGTGTAAAGTGTTGAAAAATCAAAGGCTTTGATCGAATGGACTCTGCTACATGTAAAATGAGAGGATTTCAGGTGTTCTAAAAGTTCCTTCGAATTCTTTAATATCCACATCTGGTTGATACCACTGCGAGAATATACTGTCGAACAATATTTTTGAAGCCCAAATTTGATTTCAGATAAAACTTTGGTGAGTAAGATCGATACAGATTTGGTATAACATTTTGAGGAACCAGCGATGAAACGTTGTTTGAACGGATTCTTATGCATTTTAGGTATGCAGTATAAGTATGGTAAATCGAAATCTAAATTGTTAGTGTCGAAGCCAAAGGAAGCAAGAGCTGATTTGTGGTTATCTATTGTTTCAGAGGCAGAAAGATTTGTTGGGGTGTATTCAGACCCGGAGTCAATATCAATGATCAAAATTGTTGTTGTTGAATTAATTTTTGCATTAAAATACTATTCAAAATTGAAGTTCTTTTCTCTTTCGCACAGAATATCTATACGATGGGGACACTACTTCTCATGGCGTAGCAGACGACTTCTAGATCACGGCGTGGTTCGCCTCTATAGTTCTCGGAAACGTTGATTTCACGTTGGAAATATACATCATTAGGCAATATCATGTGATAAAAAGAATCTCAAATGACTTTTTTATTTCATACGATGTATTATGAAACTCGTTGTGCGTTTCACATCCAATCGGGGATATAAAACACACAACTCGTTTCATAATACATCGTATGAAATGAAAATTCATTTGAAATCCCATATGAACATCTTTTATCACTCATCAGTTTACTTATATCTGTCGATGGGGATAAATTAGAATCTCGTGGCCGAAGGCAAAGATTACAATGTTTATAATTTTAAGTATTAATATGTCTTTCAAACGGCACCTTCTAACTTTCCTGAGGTGTTCATAATTGCACGTTTTTGATTTTTAATGGATAATACGTTTGGTCGTATCATTCCTTTAGAAAGTGAAGGGTTAAAATTTTTATGTGTTCGTTATATATTTTTGAAATATCTCTATAATTTTTAGCACATTTTTTACTACATTTTCTTCGTTGTTGTTGGGGATTGTTATTTGTGTTATTTTAATGCTTAATTTCGATTGTTTAAGGTAAGGGTTCCCTTCGAATTATTCAGGAGAAAGAAAATCAAAATTCGCCGTATTGTTTGTTTTCTTTTGTTTTATTTGTTTGTTTTTGTTGTTTTTTTTTTGGGGGGGGGGGGGGGGTTTGCAACAAGCGTCAATTTTTTTCTATGTATGAAGATACGATATTTGAGCAAAATGACCTATTTTCTGTTATTTCCTTCCCCCGAAATATCCATTTAGCAATGAAAATTTTAAATAGTATTATTTTATTTCGTAATAGAATAATAAACTGACGTCATATGTTTGTTTCAAATATGATGTGAAAATAGAGTTATCTCCCTGAAGTTGCAACCCTAGCCTTTAATCTATGATTATGTCTTTGATCCTCAGATTTATAAGAGTTAATTTTAATTTTTAATGAATTAGATAAGAGAATCCTCGGAAGAACTAAACGTTTCCTTTAAATGTTATGTTTCGTCATAATTTTGAAATGTGTGCCATGAACACAAACGTATCAAATGAATCGATACAGAGATATCCTAAATGTAACAAATTTAAATCTTGAAAGGTGTATGGAGAAGTTTGAATTACTTAAGTATTTTCTTACTTATTTTACATTCTAGCTAACATTTAAAAGAAGTGTTGATGAGATATGATTCAATGTATTCAATTGTAAGATTTTCAGTGTTTTCATGTCAGCTGTGTGGTTCCATAGACCTTTTTGGTTCAAGGTTACATCACATACCATATTAGGTATATGGAAGCATTCCAACTCTTTACCTTCTTGAAAATATATAAAAAGTTAGGATTATTTTCAAAACTTCTGACAGATAATGTCTTATTTCCATTTACAAAAATACCTTGTGGTATAACTCCCAGGTTCATTTTGTCGTGGTTTGGATGTAGACTTTTTGCGACGATAGATGTAGATGGTTACAATACACAAAGTGACAACGACCCCCATTACGGTTAGAGCAATACCTATTGCCATGGCTGAATCTGCAAAACAATTTCATTACAAATTCTTACAGAAAAGATAACATGTAACAAACAAATTCTTAACAAGTTTATGTCTGATGTTTTGATGTCGTCTTTGATGCATAATCTTCCTCGTCCCCTTGTTGTCTTTTGTCAGTACTAGGTTATCTTGCTGACTCTTATATAAAACAGCATATTTGATTTTCAGAAATTCTCAAAACACGTTGAGTAAGGCTCAATACGCTCGATAATTGGAACAATACGGAAGATATCAAATACATCTAACAAAAGTTATACGGATGTTTCCGCGCACTTTCTGATATTCTTGACGTCATCAGTTTACTTGGGCAGAAAAGGTGCCCATGTTTTGAACAATGGTTTGTTGTCATAGTTCAATCCAGCCACCGCGGTTGTACTCCTATAATCACAGTGTAAATGTACAAATGAATGGGCATATATAGATTTACCCCTATTATCGAAGTATAAATTCTATACAAATGAATGAGCACATTTACAACTATATGATTTTATGCTTGTTCAATTTTCAGATTAATTAAAGAAAGATAGTTGTTTTATTTCAAGTTACGTGAATAATTTACCAACCTGAATTTGTACGAGGTGTTGTTGTTCTTGTCGGTGTTACTTCATCTTGTTCAATGTTTTGTATATCTGCAAAATAAAAGGACATCTTGGAAAGAAAGAAAGAAAGAAAAAGAGAGAGAGAGCGAGAAAAAGACTGCAGTCCGCTGCCACGAAATTATACATATAAAACCTAAATTCATGTAATCAATTGTGCATGCTATTATCAATATGCAAAATTCATAAAGTTTAAGGAATGGATATATTTAAAAAAAAAACGGTTACAATCACATATTACATAGACTAAAAAATGACTCCGTAACAAATGATAAGCTATTTTATCAATTTTTTACTAAATAAAACGTGTACACCAGCAACGATCGTAAAAGATACAAAAGACAAGATCAAATAACACCAAATGACATTAATGTTATCATGCGATCTGGGTCATCATTTTCTTGAAATTTCTAAAACGTGGGTCCTGTAGCATCATACATTGCATCCCATCCATCCTGCTTCGTCTTTCGGTACATTTTTGCGGATCACTGACGAGGGTTAAGAACCCGAAACGTGCATGTCTTGCCCATGCTGAAAATTTACATTTGGTCTTACTAATACAATTTGTACTATTTACCTATGGAATAGTTTCCCTCTAATATTTCACCAGAGTTTAAATTAAACTCGAGTCTTATTTTTTTTGCGTATATAGAATGAACTCCACCGCAGTTTGAATGCTCAAATTTTGCATTATCTATAAACATCTGAAAAAGAAAATATGAGGTTAGTTGATTTATATTCAGATGAAAATACTGGATTTTTTAATATTTCTTACCGACTCATAGTGATCTACATTGAGAACTTAACGTTGAGAATTTAAAACCTTTTAACTACAGAGTTGTTCCTTTCGTTTTCGTCAAGTTCAGACAAGTTTGACCCGCAACAGGCAAAGATATGGCAGTCCTGCGAATGTCGTGTGACTGCCGCAGGGGCCGAACGATGTTTGCAGCGTCAAGAAATCTCGTCTGCCACAAGCAAGTCGTGCAGCAGCCGTACGATCCACTAGAATTGCCGTAGGACATCGTACGTCAATTATTATTGTTTGCAAGTTATCGTGTGGGCATGGTACGGCACGCAAGGCTGCCATACGAAGATCGTGCGTCTGCCGTGCGACTGTCGTGAAAATTCGCCCAGTCACACCACGAATCCAAAGCTCGAAAAGGTCATTATGTATGTAAATAATTGCATACATACCATGATTAAGTATCAATATTTTGGCCAATTCAAATGCGTAAAATTTTAACAAGTAAGCATTTGAAAAAAGCATATGTAGATCTCACATTGGATAAGTAGAATATGATTTGAACAGCCACTCAGAATCATTTGCAACAATCGTCTTTGGCTGATCGGTTGAACACAATTTTGGTGGTTAAGAGCCTTGACTACATGACTCTTAAATGTTTCCAACACTTCCCGAAAATTGGTTGAACGCACAGGAGTAGTCGAAAATGTTTAACAAGTTTACAACAGATGGACGGACGGATCGCTATGATATTTTGTTCAGTTGAGCTTAACAACTACTAGTACTATCTTTATCAATTCGGGTAGATGGCAATATGGATATAGAAAATATTCACAACAAGACTACATTTGTTCTTTGAACTTAACTTATTGACACGCTCCCACACGATTGCAAAAGAAAACCGAAATCATTGGATAAACAAAAGGGAAGTACGAGATCCAAATGAACACTAACATCATCAGACATGCGAAAACATGAAACATAAATGTCTGGTCCATGCTGCCAATTTATCTGTTCTTAAATGATGCTATTCATTTGAAGACATTAAACATGATAAATAACCAATAAATGGGGATAATAAGGCGGTTCCGAAAGGAGGATGTGCTATGTAATAACAAATTGCATTGTTATCCAGATTACGTGCACAAATCCTCCCAAATCCAAAGGATGAACAGAGGTATCACGTGAGGAAAAACATTTTTGTAAAAGTTGGCGTCACAAGTATCACTGTAAAATACATGGCGCTATGTTCTTAAAATGTACATGATGAACATAAAGTTTTGACATACATGACAAATATGGATAATGACCAAATCCAAATACACAGCACAATATCGATAACTCAGAAAATCTTAAACTCAAGGCATACAAAATCAGGATAAAACAAGAACCAAAGCAAACAAAGAAAAACCTCCACCACATGAAAAGAAGCGAACTCCCGAAATGGGAGTATGACCAGGTGCCCAGGAAGAGTAAGCATAACCTGCTTGCATGCAACACCCGTCACTTCAATTCGGTAGAACTGGCACATTCGGCAACTTCCATTTCGGAAGATACAAGTATATTCTGTGGCTGGATGGTTCAAATGGTCTAAGACAGAATATCATCCACCATTCGGGAGAGGTGGATATCATAATGTATGACGAGTTCCCCATATCGATCGTAGAACTTCCTCAGTGACGAGTTAGTCGGTCACAAACGTATCCCTGACGGAGAAGCTTATCTGAAAAACACCTAGCTCTCAGAACAAAATCTGTATATTTGGTACTTGCTCTGGCATAGCGTATTAACTGAGATATAAATATGCCATAAGCTGGTGATAAAGGGTTGTTGCTACTCAGAAAAGGAATGTTTGTGAAGTTAAAATTGAAGTCGTCCCGTTTGTTATAGAATGATGTGTTCAAGTGACCATCGGTGTCGAAGGACAACATCATGTCCAAAGGATAGATTCTGCTGAGGTTATCCGCGAATTCTGGATTATTGATGGACATCAGATTGTCTATGTATCTTTAAGTGAAGTTAAAGGTAGAAGCTACGTATTTGTTCCCTTCAGAGACCAAAGATTGAACAAATTCAGCTTCGTAAGAGTAAAGAAAAATGTCACCAAGGAGTGGGCACAATTGGTTCCCATTGGAATTCCGACAATTTGCTGGAAACCTTTCCTCCAAACACACAAAAATATTGTCGATCAGGAAGTTAATCATCTGAATAATATCTGCTGTATTGTACTTATTTTCAGAATCGAACTTTTCTTTAACAGAGTAGGTTTTGTCATAATTGATAACAATAAATTTATATTTGCAATTTCCGTTCTTGCTTGTAAACGCATTACTTATATTTTTTGCAAGTCTTTCTTTCGATTTAGAATGTGGGATTGTTCTGTAAACTGTCGAAAAATCAAAGGCTTTGATCGAATGGACTCTATCAAAATGAGTCTATTTCAGATGTTCTAGAAGTTCCTTTGAATTCGTAAAAATCCACATCTGGTTTATTCCGCTTCGAGAATCAACTGTCGAACAATATGTTTGAAGTCCAGATTGATTTCAGTCAAAACTTTGACGAGCAAAATCGATTCAGACTTAGTTGAAGATTTTGAGGAACCAGCAACGAAATGTTGTTTGTACGGATTTTTTTTTTTTTTTTTTTTTTTTTTTTTTTTGGCATTTTATAGGTATGCAATATAAGTATGGTAAATCTATATCTAAATTGCTTGTGTCTAAGCCAAAGAAGCGAGAGCTGATTTGTGGATATATCTATAATTTCCAAAGTAGAAATGTTTATTGGAGTGTAAGTATGATTTTCAGGTGTCGAATTTAAACCCAACTTTTTAACAAGGCTGTCGCAATAGTACTTTCTGCATGTTTATGTAGTTATTTGAGGCTTTACAGTACGGAAACAGTCCATGATGTCCTTTACTTTGCTGAAATGTTTCTTTCTTTTTTCTTTTTTTTTTTCTTTTTTTGGAGCTGCGCTTGTCCGAAGATACAATAAGTGTATGGTTTCTAAACATAATCATACGGTTGCCGTGATGTTGTCGTACGACTGCCGCAAGACTACAGAATGTGTCGTACGATTTTCACCATCCTACCTCGGTATTATGTTAAGACGCAAGGCAGCCGTATTATGCCCGTACAGCTGTCGTAAAAATATGATGAACAAAAACATGCCCTCAAACTCTTCGACCTGCTTCGTACGGCAGTAAATGTTGTTTAGAAATCGCAAGGATAATGTGCAAGCTGAGATTTCAGTCTGCGATGTTGCGACGAGCTTGCGAATAGAAAAAAATCGTACGGCTGCAGTACGGCCTAGCGATTTTTATCAAAAAGTCTATCGCAGAGCACCGTAAGGCTGATGTTAAAGTGGATTTTCTTGACTAAAGCATGGGAATACAATAGACAAGGACATTTTTGTATATGAACATAGAAAAGTATATGTCGGCCGATCGGCATTCCTAGTGACGCTCAAACCAGCAACCTTTCGGTTATTGGCCCGACTCCCTATCCATTAGACCACGACGCCACCCGAGCGCCCATGACGTCACAATGCGTAAGCTCTACAGTGGCGGCTGTTCTAACCTGCAAATTGAACCCGCGGTGACCTAAATGTTAATGTTACCCTTTTACCTGGAAAACGGGATTTCAGAAAACCATAATAAAACTCACAATTGTGGTGCATACATGAATATATAGAATAATAATTGTCATAATTTGTGATTTGTTACAGGTATGCAACACATAGCATGTCCATTTACTGCGGGCGTTTCATGCAGGAATTCTAATTTTTATTGTTACTATTTTTCCCTCTTATAATCTTGCGTAAGTCTTATTCCATGTATAAAACACAAATCAATCAGAAACATAATTTCAACCGACAATGTGTATAGAAGAGAAAAACTCTTTTATCCATACCATTAGAGACTGACTGCAGTTTCTCGGTGTATTGAGTATCAATTCAAGATTTAATTGGACCCTTTCCCTCTGTTGGAGCCGTATTATGAAGATACAAGTTCTGTCCACGGGTGGAAACATTCCAAAGTCAATTGATCCACTGGGCGTTGTTTCATTAACTTCTTGAATGCAGACTGGTATTGAAACATAAAAAAGAATATTCATATCAAGTATTGTATCAACGTCTTTAAAATATCAAATTTGAATTAATAAATGAGCACGTACAAACTACAATTGTATAGTAATCTCTTATTAGGGGGCTGAAAGTTAAATTCATTGACTAGTACAAATTATAAATATGATTAGGGTACAGGGCGTACAGACCGAGGTAAATGGCAGAGAACTTTGCAAATATTCCTTCTTACAAATTTTCAATATTCTCAGAGATAATCTCCTCCCTACCGTGAATCTGGAAATATTTGCGTCGATTTATTTTGGCAGTCTTATATAAAAATCCCATAGATTTATTTTGTGATTCTATTTCGTACGAGTCTATCGGGACACAAAAACAAAATTTTAGCATATACAGTTTTGTGTGAATTTGCTGTACAACATTTGTTGCATATATTTGATCATCATGAAAAAGCTGGCCAGAGAGAAAACAAAACGATTCCTTGCATTCTTATCTAATTTTCCTTTCCATGAATTTATCATTACATGTTTTCTGATTCGGAAATACAAGATACCACGGTAGCATATCACGTGACAGGCAAATAATCTCTAGTCCGGGAATTCCCTCCGATTAAACAAGGTAAATACTGTCTAAATCTAATTTATATGACATTATTTTAGGTCTATCATACGAGTATCATTATCATTTATATGATGGTAATCTATTCTGGTCAAATATAAAATTATAGTCAAAGAACACTTCAACAGAAAACTTTGTTTTTTTACCTGCACCATATCACAACATGTAAACAAAATAAAAAAAATTCTGTTGAAGTGTTCTCTGAATATATTCTTGACCAGAAAAGATTACCAGCATATAGATGATAGTGTTGCTCATGTGATTGGCTTGTAACAATTTCCTATAAAGTAGATTTAGACTGTATTTACCATATTTAATCGAAGGGTATTCCCGGGCTTACGATTATTTGCATAACACGTGATATGCTACTGTGAATACATATAGAGTTCGTATCAAGACGAAGTTGTTTTGTTTTAAATCATCTAAGAATTTGTATTGATTGTCATTTCCAGTATTAATTTGTGTTTTGTGTGATAGTCGGGGAGCCAGTGGGACCCCCATGCACCCCCTTGAGTACTTTTTTTCACGGGTACCATAATCTTCCTTAGGGTCTGTAGAATCAGTTTTCAGAATGTACTCAAAAATAAACTCATTTAGGCTATGTGTTTTTCGATCGTTTCCATGGCAACCCCCTGCTAAAGTAAAGAAAGCACTATAGGTTAAGTAAAATAGCCATATCTTGGCCAATTGTTGAGCTAAACATCTGCAACTGGTATCAATATAGCGAGGAAAAATTGTTCTATTA
Organism: Pinctada fucata; assembly: GCA_028142955.1. Classification (NCBI taxonomy): domain Eukaryota; kingdom Metazoa; phylum Mollusca; class Bivalvia; order Pterioida; family Pteriidae; genus Pinctada; species Pinctada fucata. The sequence continues at coordinate 30,711,714 of AP027115.1, forward strand.
GTCAAGTGTACATATGCAAATTAACTCATTTGCATATTCATGAAAGTTAATGACTTTAAATAAAAATGCTTGAAAAATATATAAAAAGCAGCTCTTTTCATTTTATTTTTGCTCCTAAACTGTATATTTCGATTAATGATCATTATCAGCTGATATAAGAAATATCTACAAAGTCCTTTCTCTCCATTGAAATATCATGTGACTCAATATTTTAGTTCAATGGCTTCAAAATTGATGTTTTTTACACAAAAATGGCTATTTTAAGTAAGATTAGCTGATTTTTGTAAACTAATTATAAGATATTTACTACTTATAAAATGGAATATCATAACCTGTTCTCTTGTGGTTTTATGTTTTTTTTCTCATGTACTAAATGTTTACAAAATATGATATACGTAATTTACGTAATTTTCGGGACAAAACCCGTATTTTTCAGTAAAAATAACAGATATCTGGATATTTTCTAAAAGAGGCAAATAGTTCCTGTAATTCATTAATGAAACGTATATGCTGATATAATGTCATTGTTTTAATATCGATTTATATGTTAGAAGCGAAAAATGTGTTTTTTTTCTGCAATTTTGGGTTTTGCACATTAAAATTACAGATTAAGAGAAATATTTTAAATACTTTATAGTTGTTGCAATATAGGATATGAAACTAAATTTATTTGTGTAACAAATTAGAATATGAAAAATGTAGGAAATATAGAATGTGATAACATCACCACCGAAATAACATTTCAAAAACACGCAATGAATCGTGAGTAACATGGTATGACCAACCAATTACATAAAAGAATGACAACTATGGATAATGACCATACCCATGTATACAGCACAAAATCGATAATTCAGAAAATCATAAACCGAAGGAATACATAATCAGGATAAAACAGGAACCAAAGCAAACCAACAAAAAACCTCCACCACATGAAAAGAAGCGAACTCCCGATATATGAATGAGACCAGGTGCCCAGGGAGAGTCAGCATCTCAGTTAATAATACAGTGTAATAACTCAATAACAAAGCAAAACCACTCAATATAGTGGTTGTTTGATCCTTTACTATATGAAAATCACTTAATAATACAACATTTGTCATAATATAGTATAATAATATAGTAAAACAAACCAATAACAAACAACCTGATAATACAGTAGAACCGAACAATAACAAATCAAAACCATTCAATAACATAGTCGTTTGACCCTTTATTACATAAAACCACTTCATAATACAGTGTCAATACTCAATAACATAGCATAACCACACAATACAGTGGTTGTTTGATCCTTTACTACATGAAAATCACTTAGTAATACTGCATAAATGCCCAAGAACATAACAAAACCACCCAATAACGTGATGTTTTGACGCTTTATTATAACAGAACCACTTAATAACATAGCATAACTACCCAATCACTTAGAATTGCCACTCAATAATAAGATTATTTCACACTTTATTATAACAAAACCACTTAAAACATAGCATAACCACCCAAAAACTTACCTTTACTTCTCAAAAACGTGGTCATTCGACCCTTTATCATAACAAAACCACTCAATAATACAGCATTAGCACCCAAAAAAAGGTAGTATGGTTTATAGTCTCGTTCGCCTGAACCTCACGCGACTTCTACAATCACCTCTATATCATTACTACTCAATAACGTGACTGTTTGACACTTTATTAAAACAAAACCACTTAATAACAGAGCATAACTACCGAATTACTTAGCATTACTACTCAATAATAATTATTATCTTTCCTCGTTATATTTATGGAACACCATGGCTTCCTTAAGTTGTATTTTATCAATATTAAGGGTCAAACAGACATAGTAATTAGTGGTTTTGATACAAAAAAATGGTCAACCATCACGGTATTGCGTGGTTTTGTAATATTATTGGGTGCTTATGTTGTGTTATTGAATGGTTTTGTAATAAAAAGGGTCAAACGACCAAGTTATTGAGTAGCAATGCTAAGATTTTGGGTGGTTATGCTGTGTTATCCAGTGGTTTTGTTATATTAAAAGATCAAATCACCACGTTATTGAGTGGTAATGCAAAGTTATTAGGATGTAATACTGTGTTATTGAGTGGTTTTTTGCTATGCTGTGTTATTACACGATTTGTTATTATTACATAGCGTCAAACCATCACGTTATTGGGTGATGTTGTTATGTTCTTGGGTAGTTATGCTGTGTTATTTAGTGCTTTTCATGTAGTAAAGGGTCAAACAACCACTTTATTGAGTGATTTTGCTATGTTATTGAGTGTTTACACTGTATTATTAAGTTGTTTTTATGTAACAAAGGGTCAAACGACTATGTTATTGAGTGGTTTTGCTGTGTTATTGGGAGGTTCTACTGTATCATTAAGTTGTTGATATATGATAAAGGGTTAAAAGACAATGTTATTGAGTGGCTTCGCTAAGTTACTGGTTTGTTATACTATAGCATTGAGTTGTTCTGTTACGTTATTGGGTATTCATACTGTGTTATTCACGACTCATTCAGTGTTTTTGCAATGTTATTCGGTGGTTATGTTATGACGTTCCATACTTACGACTTTTTTTATCATTTTAATTTGATACACTGATGAGATGTTCAAATAAATTTAGTTTTATATCTAATAATTCAACAAATAAAAAGTATCCAAAATATTTCTCAGAAATCCGTAATTTTAGTATGAAAAACCGACATTTTAATCCAAAATAGCAGAATAAAAAACACATTTTTCGTTTCTAACATATAAATCGATATTAAAACATTGACATTATATCAGCATATACGTTTCATTTATAAATTACAGGAATTATTTGCCTTTTTTAGAAAATATCCAGAGATCTGTTATCTTTTTACCGAAAAATACGAGTTTTGTCCCGAAAATTACGGAAAATACGTACATCATATTTTGTAGACATTTAGTACATGAGAGAAAAACATAAAACCACAAGAGAACAGGTTAAGATATTCTATTTTATAAGTAGTAAATATCTTATAATTAGTTTACAAAAATCTGCTCACCTTACTTAGAATAGCCATTTTTGTGTAAAAAACACCAATTTTGAAGCCATTGAACTAAAATATTGAGTCACTTGATATCTCAGTGGAGAAAAAAGAATTTGTAGATATTTCTTATATCAACTGATTATGATCATTTATCAAAATATAGAGTTTAGAAGCAAAAATAAAATGAAAACAGCTTCTTTTTATATATTTTTCAAGCATTTTTATTCAAATTCATTAATGTTCATGAATATGCAAATGAGTTAATTTAAATATGTACACTTGACTAAAAGAGCAATTATTCCTCGTTATATTGATACCAGTTGCAGATGTTTAGCTAAACATTTGGCTAAGATATGGCTATTTTACTTAACCAATAGTGCTTCCTTTACTTTAGCAGGGGGTTGCCATGGAAACGATCGAAAAACACATAGCCTAAATGAGTTTATTTTTGAGTACATTCTAAAAACTGATTCTGCAGACCCTAGGGAACAGTATGGTACCCGTGAAAAAAAAAGTACTCAAGGGGGTGCATGGGGTCCCACTGGCTCCCCGACTATGACTTTATCTGAATTTTTTTCAATGTGCGTGTATGGATGTTAAACTTCTTCAAATTCAAAAGGACCATTTGCGAACAGAGAAATTTTCAGCATGGACCAGACATGCACGTTTCGGGTACTTAACCCTCGTCAGCGATCCTCAATCTAAACAATGTAGATGTTAATATTGTACATTAATGAAATAGTGGGCAAACAAAGGATTTTGGACTAACGCAGCTTTTCTTTTGTCCCGTCCAATTTAAGATGCATATAATTTTTTTTCTAATACGAACTGTTCCGTAGGTAAGAAAGCGATAACGTCCTATGAATATTATGAGGGTTCGTTCTATTATATACATGTCTTGTTATCTTGAAATTTGATATAGATATAGGTGTTCGTTGTATCGTTTTTCCAAAAAAATGGTTCCGTAGTATTGACGGGTTTGGGGTATTTCAATATTTGTCCATAGTTTATACAAATGTGTGTCCAACCTTTTGACAGTTACTCGTGCAAAGATTTTCTATCTATACACTTTTTTGATAGATTTGGGTTTTCTTAGTTTTTTCAGACCTGAAAATTTTTAAACATAACAGTTATAAAACGTTGGTATTGTAACGTCATATCCCAGCCATCTTGTTATGTCTTTATTATTTTCGTACTCTTTGGCAATATGACGTTATTAGATTGTGGATCACTGACGATGGTTAATTCCCCGAAACGTGCATGTGTGGTCCATACTGCAAATATATCTGTTCTTAAATGTTGCTATTGAATGTGAAGACGATTGATATTTGTACCACTTGGTGAGTGTCACTGCTGGCGGAGCAGGAATCCCCGAGGGCACATGTAAAAAGGTTCGATCAACTTCGGTTCATCGTCTCTTGAACGAATTGGAAAATTTCTCGTATCAATATTTTTTTTAATTTCTAAAACGTGGGTCCTGTACGTCTTTCGATACATAATAATTATCACGCCCATTGGTCATATAACATCATTTATAAACTTTAAATTGAGGATAACTGACGAAGGTGAAGTACCGAAACGTGCATTTCTATGCGGCAAATTTATCTATTCTTAAATGGTGCTTTTGAATTTGAAGACGTTAACATAATATCTTTCATCAAACAAAATCCAAAGTTCTAAAGGTATTGTTTGTTATACATCTATGTTCGTTCTTCAATTTTTTTACACGAAACGGTACTTTCGATAGTCAGTTCTTTTATCCTTCTACCTGTTATTGTAGGTCCTTCTTATTTGTAATACATCTTCTGATATTTAAAAAAAGCCTGATCATTTCCCTTTATATTCATATAAATACTGTTTAAATCTACTTTATAAGAAATTATTTTAGGTCTATCATACGAGTATCATTATCATTTATATGATGGTAATCTATTCTGGTCAAGAATAAAATTATATTCATAGAACACTTCAACAGAAAAGTTTGTTTATTTACGTGCACCATATCATAACATGTAACATATAAAAACAATAAAAAAAGATTCTGCTGAAGTGTTCTCTGAATATACCTCTATTCTTGACCAGAAAAGATAACCAGCATATAGATGATAGTGATGCGCATATGATCGGCTTAAAACAGGTTCCTATGATTTAGACTGCATTTACCATTTTTGATCGAAGGGAATTCCCAAGTTCGTATCAAGGCGAAGTTGTTTTCTTTTAAATAATCTAAGAATTTGCCAATCGATTTTCATTTCGGAGATTAATTTGTGTTTTGTGTTACTTTATTTGAGTTTTTCCAATGTGCGTGTATGGATGTTAAACATCTTCAAATTCAATAGGACCATTTAAGAACAGAGAAATATTCAGCATGGACCAGACTTGCACGTTTTGGGTACTTAACCCTCGTCAGTGATCCTCAGTCTAAAGAATGAAGATGTTAATATTGTACATTAATGAAATAGTGAGCAAACAAAGGATTTTGGACTAACGCAGCTCTTCTTTTGTCCCGTCCAATTTAAGATGCATATAATTTTTTCTAATATGAACTGTTCCAAGAAGGCGATAACGTCTTATGAATATAATGAGGGTTCAATCTATTATATACAGGTCTTGTTATCATGCAATTTCATAGATATAGGTGTTCGTTGTATCGTTTTTCCAAAATTAATTGGTTCCTTAGCATTGACAGGTTTGGGGTATTTCAATATTTGTCCATAGTTTATACAAATGTGTGTCCAACCTTTTGACAGTTACTCGTGCAAAGATTTTCATCTATCTGTACACCTTTTTGATAGATTCGGGTTTTCTTAGTTTTTTCAGATCTGAAAATTTTTAAACATAACAGTTATAAAACGTTGGTATTGTAACGTCATATCCCAGCCATCTTGTTATGTCTTTATTATTTTCGTACTCTTTGGCAATATTACGTTATTAGATTGTGGATCAATGACGATGGTTAATTCCCCGAAACGTGCATGTCTGGTCCATACTGCAAATATATCTGTTCTTTAATGTTGCTATTGAATGTGAAGATGATTGATATTTGTACCACTTGGTGAGTGTCACTGCAAGCGGAGCAGGAATCCCCGAGGGCACATGTAAAAAGGTTCGATCAACTTCGGTTCATCGTCTCTTTAACGAATTGGAAAATTTCTCATATAAATATTAAAATTTCTAAAACGTGGGTCCTGTACGTCTTTCGATACATAATAATTATCACGCCCATTGGTCATATAACATCATTTATAAACTTTAAATTGAGGATCACTGACGAAGGTGAAGTACCGAAACGTGCATGTCTATGCGGCAAAGGACAAGGTACAGTAAGGGCCTTATTTGGCCCATCATAGAAATGAATGAATTTGGTCTAAAACAAAGGAGTACATGTATGAAGTCTACTTACCGAAAAACCTATATATCATACCATGCTTTATCGTTTCTATATATTTTAAGGTCAATTTTTAAGGTCAAGGTTATGGCTTAATTAATCAAGGAATAGAACGTAACAGTATAGGATGTATCACTTGGTTGGCTACAACCCTTCCACCTTCATCCTCCAAAATTGGCCTAACCTTGCAGCATTTTTGTGTTCTTTCAATTGAAAAAAAGTTTTATGGAAATTTCTATTGAAAAAGTGATGTTTTTGGAGGAAAAACATGTTTTTTAGTTCAAAATCACTGAAAATCGGAAAATTTTTATAATTTGTAAATGGACGATGATTTAAAAATTAGGAAAATGTAATTATAAAGTATTTTTCGTGTTCTTTCAGATGGAATATGATTTAAATTTCATTTTTTATTTTTACGACGTGTTTTGGGGGTAAAAAATCAATTTTTTTGCAAAATTTCAAATAATTTGAGGAAATTATAATTTTCTTCTATTCCTCAGTTCTAAATATTGCCTATAATCGTTTATTGAAGAATTGAAGAGTTTAACTAATACTTAAAAGTGTTGCTCATGAATCATATATATATATATATATCATATAAGTAGGCATATTTCTTACTTCGTTTTGAGGCAAAATTTTATTTTTTTGTTTTAAAATTACAGATTTCTGGTAAAATTTAATGAATACAAGGTCTTACCTATAATAATAAATTCAAAGCTGTCGTTTACTAAAAAAAATGATTTATGTTATTAAATGCAAGTAATATGAAACGTTTTAGCTAATTGAAGTCTAAATTTTGGGTAAAATATTTACTTTTTGTGCCAAAAAACCACTTCTTTTGAGAAAATGAGTACATGTCAAGTTCTTTTCCCTTGACAAAATGGACACATTCTAGCTGTGGTAGGATCTTGTTTCTGATCATGAATGGAAAGGAATATCATTTGATAAACAAAGTTCAAATTATATCCTATAAATATTCGTACCAGTTACAAAGGTCTGCGTAAAAATTGTCCAAAATATAGGCTACTAAGGCTTATTATTAAACAATACCAAATATACATATGTAGTTCTTTTTCACTTTAGAAAGTGATTGTCATTTGAAAAACACAAATATACGATGACTGATTTATATGCTGTGAGTCTCGGTTTTCTGGGATGCAGAAGGCATTCTGCTGATAGATTATCTCCAAAAAGGACAAACAATGAATGGTACATACTATGCATCACTTCTGACAACGTTACACTTACTAGCGCCGTGGAAAGCTCACTAGTTCAAGGTGTGTAGTTCCATCAGAACAATGCTCCTGGTCACAAGTCTGTCACTGCCATGAATGTCATTTATGACTGTGGCTTTAATTCGATTGAGCGTCCGCCTTATTCACCTGATCTTGCTCCATCAGACTTTCATCTATTCCCAAAACTGAAAGCAGCTATTTCTGGCTCCAACTTCCAGTCCGATGATGACGTCATACTCAGTCATATGCAGTGAATGGTTTTCTGACCAGCAAAGAAAATGAGTTCTTATTAGGTGATATTGAGGCCCTTAAACACCGCTGTCAAAAGATTGAAATTCTGCCATACGAGGCTCACAACATATCAATCAGCCCTCGTACTTGCTAAAATGAGTTTATCATTTTTATTTTTGAGTGCCGTATCTTCTGAAAACTGATTCCGTTTACCCATAAGGAAAACACAGAAAAAAGGAGTACAGAAAAGGGTACACGGGAGCGCATTTGGCCCCCCTTACCCTCGACTTTTATGTATTCAATGACAAGGACCAAGGTCTGCGATTGTGAGATTGATTTAATGACTCTAAAAACGAATACTTTTCTAAGAGCTAAACTGAGCTTCAGGAGGTCAGACTCCCCACCCCCTCCTGGAATTTGCCACAACATGCTGATTTTCACCGTTTTATGGTATTTTTTTCAAAACTATAGACTTAAGCCTCTCCATCCGACGGGTTAGAATCCCCCTCCTCTTTCCTGGATGAAAAAAAGTTTCAAGATCCGCTTATTCATACAATGTCTGAAACAAACGCTTAAAGGTACGGTGTCCCTGAAAATTAATAAATTTTACAAAACTCTATAATGAAAAATCTTTCTTTTGATGTGAAAGTTTACATTCTCATTTACATAAATTCAAATTTTCGGGCTAATCTAACGCATACATTCGAAGTTGTAGCCATTTGAAAACGTCATCTTTAATTTGGGTTGCGCAGCTCTAATTCATTCTACTAGCACCACCTACAAAGTATTGCGTTTTTACAATCGAGGTATATGTAGATTTAATTTTACAAATTCGACAATATTATGGTAGCCAGTGCATATTTTCAAATAGCACTTTTTATGGCTCCTTTTAATCTTCAATCTAGACCCATCGGAATAAATTTTGCGTTTTCAATAAAATTCATTTTCAGGCCAGGGACACTGTATCTTTTATGTTTGTTAAAACATCTTTATGCGTCGTATAATTTACAATCGATATTCTATATGATAATCGACATCATGGACCTCTTGCAATAGACAGAATATTCGGTTTTTTATTTGGAGATAAGGGGGGGGGGGGGGGTATTGAAGACATGATTTATCGAGAAGGCGAAGAGATGTTTATTGTTAGAATTACAATTCATACACGACATTGTGATGATTTTCTTTATTTCATTCCATTTTTGTAATTTTGAAAATTACATCTATGTTAACCGACGGTGCGAGCCAAAAAAATGAAAGAAATGAAAATATACAATTTGTCAGTGTAAATTCAATCATATTGATGAGATCTACCAAATTGTCAAGTAAAAATGAAAATAATTACGATAGTGATAATTAGTTTTGTCCTTTATTCCTTTGATCGTGGAAACTTTGGGAATGTATGATTCTGAATCTATTCCGGAAAATTTTGGAATAATTGATGACAGTTTTATTGGGAATAGCGTTTGTAAAATAACAGTAATTTTTTTTAAATATATCATACCGGCAAACTATCAGTTTTCACTGCCTAGAACAGAAACTTCTTGCACAGTTACAGTCTCCGTAAGAACTGATTGACTCTGGCCTATCATACAAAAAAGGGGGGTTACAACCTATAAAACCTGACAAGATCTGCTCATATATATATCAGAGACGTATATTAAAATATACCCCCTGGGTATATGTACTTTGTGGCAAGTTGGAAGTTTCTATACGAGGGTCTCGTAACTTGCTTTTTTCATGTTTTCGAAAATTGTAAGAGTTGATGCCCTTGTGCTGATTTTATTGTTATTTTCAAGAATTTATGATTAGATTTGTACTTTTAATACTAGATAATTTTATAAGTTTATAAAACATAAAAATATAAAGTTATATTATTTTCAATTGAAATAAAATGAACTTTTATAAATCAAAACTTTAAATTTGATATTTATTATATATTCCTATACACATGATCTTTTTTTTTCTCAATTAGTATATAGTTTGCAAAGCAGTCTTGTCCAATCTGCGCGAAAATGTCATTGTCACAGGTGATACCAATGTAAATTACTCCAAAACGTCAACGTGAAAATCCCGATCCCGCGAAAAAACGTCATAAATGATGGAGGAAACGTTACATTTTTCGTTATAACAAGTGAGCACAGCAGGGCCTATCTGAGAAAATTTGCACATCAACTCGTAAATGGGTCACAAACACCATATCAAAATATGAAAGATAGGCCAGCGTGTGCTCATATCAAAAAAAGAAGATGAACACATGGAAATGGTGAAAAAAGCAGAATTGTCGAGAAATCAAGCAACTTCATTACTGTATAAATAGGCTGTTATGATTTTTCTTGCAAAAATTACTCTAGATATTAAAAATACAAACCTTAATTGATTTAAATTTATTTCTATCAATACTTTTTAGAGAGCTTGAATTTTTATAAAATGAGTGGGCCGAACTATAATGACAAGTGTCCCTTGTCCTTTATCTATTCTTAAATGGTGCTTTTGAATTTGAAGCGTTTAACATAATATCTTTCATCAAACAAAATCTAAAGTTCTAAAGGTAATGTTTGTTATACATATATGTTCGTTCTTCAATTTTTTTACACGTAACGGTACTTTCGATAGTCAGTTTTTTCTTATCCTTCTACCTGTTAATGTAGGTCCTTCTTATTTGTAATACATCTTCTGATATTTAAAAAGCCTGATCATTTCCCTTTATATTCATATATAGTATTTTTATAAAACTGTTCAAAAAGCATACTATGCGCTTCAGTGAACAGATTACAATTTTCTAGCTGTATGTTAGCTACTTGTGAATGTGTTTCTTTCTAGTTCTGTGTGTATATAACGTATTTAGTTCATGTTCATAAAATTTTGCCTTACTTCTGTATACTGCTGAAAATCCTTGGTAAGTTACTAAATTGTCCGTAATGAACTCAAGTGTCAACTGCTTTGCTACTACATTTACAGGAGGTGGTGAGACACCGTCCCCGCAATAATCAGCAATATGGTTGTAGTCCTGCATTATCTTGTAATAAGAAGAAAGCGTTGTTGTTAGAGCAAGACTTCGATATTAACAATAACGAGTGAATTATATCATTGATAAGTCAAGAAGTACAGAAAAATGGGAAATCTAAATAAGGCAACGTCCATTTGGAAAAATAAATTCTTAAAAATGTGATATAATCCAAACTGATTTGCGAAATATAGAAGATATAATTTCGCCTCTTTTCTGCAATCTTTCAACAGACTGTACTAAAGCTATAACAGTCGGGGAATATTCCTTATATGGAAGTCAAATATAGCAGAACGACTGCGTCACATAATCAGTTCAGAGTGAGCGCTCTCTCATATTCAACCAGTCGCTTCAATGAACTTTGCATTATGGGATTACTATCTTCTTATTCTTTTTAAGAATAATAATATCAGTGATGCTTTCAACAAAAGTGATTTTAGACACAGCCATAATTCTTTTCAGTAGTGCCCCATGGTCATATTTTTTTAAATCAAATTTGTACATTTGCTTTGCATAGGGTACGCGTCTCCAAATTTTCCTGTAGTAAACATAAACATATTGAAGTATAGCATGTACAATATATAAATCAAAGTTTCAAAATTTCAAAAGAAGCTGCAGCCTGTTTCACAAAAATACTTACGGCCAATTTCAGGAATTTTCGTAACTTTTGATTGCTCAGTTCTACTAACTTGTTTGAATTTGAAAAGTTTTATTTTTGAATTTACATTAAGTATGTAGAAGTGATATTAGAAAACATGATACAATCTAACTAGAATGACAAATATGGATAATGACCATATCCCTGTCTACAGTACAAAATCGATAATTCAGAAAATCAGAAACCGAAGGCATACAAAATCAGGACAAAACAGGAACCAAAGCAAACAAAAACAAAAACCTCCACCATATGAAAAGAAGCGAACTCCCGATATGAGAGTGAGACCAGGTACCCAGGAAGAGTAAGCATCTCCTGCTTGCATGCAACACCCGCCGCTTCAATTCGGTAGAACTGTCACATTCGGCAACTTCCATTTCGGAAGACATAGAGTACAATCTTGGGTTGGATGGTTCAAATGGTCTACGACAGAATATCACCCATCATTCTGGAGAGTGGGACATCATAGTGTATGACGAGTTCCCCATATCGACCGTAGAACTTCCTCAGTGACGATGTTAGTCGGTCACAAGCATATCCCTGACTGAGAAGCTTATCTGAAAGACGCCTAGCTCTCAGGACAAAATCCGTATATTTCGTACTTGCTCTGGCATAGCGTATCAACTGAGATATGAACACGCCATAAGCAGGCGATGAAGGAATGTTGCTACTCAGAAAAGGAAAGTTTGTAATGCTGAAATTGAAGTCGTCACGTTTGTCATAGAGTGAGGTGTTCATGTGACCATCAGTGTCGTAGGACAACATTATGTCCAAATAGGATGCTGAATTATTTGTCTCTGTAGTTTCTTTGACTTCAAGCTCTGAAGGATAGATACTGCTCAGGAAATCCGCGAATTTTGGATTATTAATGGACAACACATCGTCTATGTATCTGTAAGTGAAGTTGAAGTCGGAAGCTAAGTATCTTTTCCCTTCAGAGACCAGAGATTGAAAACCATTTTGAACATTTTATTAAAGAACGAAAGTTACGAAAATCCTGGATATTTTCGTAAGAATTTTTGTGAAACTGGGCATTGATCTGTTCGTGATTTGAATTTGAAGACGTCTAACATTCAAACTACTTGGTGAGTGTCACTGCTGGTGGATCAGGAGTCCCCGAGGGCACATGTAGCGAAGTTGATCGTCTGTCTCTTCAACGGATTTGAAATTTTCTGTTACAAAATCTCTTGAAATTTCTAAAACGTGGGTCCTGTAACATCATATCCCACCCATTCTGCTACGTCTTTCGGAAAAATTTTTTTACTTTATAATTTTTCACTGGTCATACTGGTCATACATTTGACGTAATGGCTACTAAATAAACAATACACAAACTTTGAAACTGTTCACATGACGATATATATACATGTATATATATATATATATTGTGGGTGAATTAGATCATTTGGCTTCCATGGATCATTTTGTCATTTTGTACACTGCTGATAATTCAATGTTCAAGACATGTATGTCCAATGCACTGTATTTGGCGATTACTGTCTTTGGTTTTCTTAGCTATAGGATGTCTAGTAGGTTTATGCTTCAGTTATGCTTATCATACAAATACTGTAACCATGATTTTTTTCGCTAGGAAAATTTTTCGCGATTTTGACACGAAGACATTACGATTTGGGAAAATATTCGTGATTTAAACGTATCTGGTTTTGAAAGAATGAAGCAGGGTTATTTTCGCATGGGGGAAATTTTCACGCAGTCTATTGATTCGTGAAACAAAGCATTATGTTCATTCCTTTGCTCGCCATAAATAAGATAACGTTTGCAGTGCGGTAAATGTCAATCAGATTCCTTGACGGTCATTACATTAAATGACCGGGTAAGAAACATTATACACTATAATTGGAGTTATTTTAAGTACATGTGCCTAATCATTTCTTCTATTATTCTATAAAATGGTTGCTGAGGTAACGTTTAAAAATATAAAACATTTACGGAAAGACGAAGAAAACTCTCCAAATTACTCCCTTTGGTATCATTACTTTGTTCAGGAGAGCTTAAAATATGAGATCCGTACTTTAACAACATCTCTGGTACAAGTCGAGGTTACATCAACTGGCGATGGTTGGACTCGAAACTCAGTGAATGTTAGATACATGGATACGCTGTATGCCGACATGATCTTGTATACACCATAGTAATTATTAGGAGTTGTGTTTGTATATCCGCCATCAGAACCCGGATATGTCGGGGATACAATTGTACCACTCTGTGTAGTATATGCGATAACTGTGTCTGAAATTATAAATGTCAGAATGCAAACACCAAAATAACAATAAAAAGATTCATCATATGCAATCTTATCTTTTCTCTCAAAATAGGATAAAAAGAAATTAATCTGTAAAAGTTCATTTTTCCTCTTATCACATTGTACACCTCCGTCTATTTATGTCAATTCTAATACAAATGTTTCTATGGAACCCATAAGATAAAAACATTCAAAATTGTAATTTAATCGCTGGATCCTGATTATTTTCGACAGTGAGGAAAGAAATCATCAATTTTATCATATAATTTTAAGCAATTTATTTAAATAAATAGCACTTGTTTTACCTATGAGATATAAGTCGATATCGAATGGTTGAAATGGTGATGTCAGAGTTATAATGAGTCCATTTCTCCTTGAAGCAAATGAAATGTTAGAAGCACGACAAGCGTTGTTTATTACTGTGTTATTTTCCGGAATTCCATCGGATACCTAAAAGTTGAAAACGGTGTTAACTCTTTGATTTTACAAACGATTTTTATCAATTATTTTGTTTCTACATTTTCATGTTAGTCTTTGAAAGTTGATTTTCATAAATTGTATTTCAAAAAGAATTTTTCTGAATAAATTCTAAATCCCATTTGAATAATGATACCCTTTCTTCTTTTTTTAAATAAATACATTGCTGTCCTACTCAACTCTTCGCCAAAATTAATGTACATCCATTATTCGTTTTTATATACCCGACTAAAAAAGAAACGCACACATTCTATAAAATGTATTATGTATTTGTTTTTTTTTTTTCAATGATTACGAAATATTTTCTCTGAGTACAAATTCATTAAATTGCTTCAAATGACGTCATCAATCAGAAAATATAAATTTGACGAAAACATCCCAAGCATCAATTCTTTTGCAAATGAAGTCCGTGATTTGATATTTTCGCTCTTAAATGTGTCGCAAAGCACAAAATTACCCGTCTACTGCTAGTATATGCCCTTTTCTACGAGCACAGTTTTCAGAAACATGTCATCTTTTACGTGCGTTTTCAATGGTTTTAGACGTGAGTTTTAAGCTTTTCTAATATTCTATTTGATTATTTCAATGCGACGCTGAACCTAAATCTTCAAAAGATGAATAAGAATGGCTGAAAACAAAATCAGTAATACTTTGGGAACATTGTACATGGTGTTATATTATGTGAGGTTATTAAAGGATATTCAAAGCCATTTAAACGGAATTGTCAAAGTATAATGTCATACATGGTACTTGAACAGGTCGTAAATATAAAATAATTTTTCTGTAATTTCTTTGTCCTTTCACACATCTTATTCAGGCGTGAAATTGGTCCTCATCTTTTATGACGTACCCAAACTTCCTGTACATTAGATATTGTTATAAATATCATTGAAATTAAAACAATATTTGTAATTAATTCGTAAGAAATATCATTCCGTTGCTATTGTTTCTTTATGTTATAGAGCAGACACTCCCTTTCATATATAGTATATTTTAAGAAAAATATCCTATACCAATATTAAAGAAAACCTCGTTATTGTGAAGATATGTGACAGTGAGTAACCCTCTCTTTCTGTACAACATGGTTCTTATGAATATATATCCATTCGTTAAACGTTATATTGGTCGATGCTGTAACTTTATCTGCTCTAAAACTATGCTAATGAATTTGAAGACGTTACACATTCAAAGATATCTAGCTATTCCACTTAGCATTTACTAAAGCGGAAAACATCTACTCGATTGTAACAAAGACTGAAGAAAAGACAATCAACTGCAACAACAACAAAAAACATATAAAATTAAAATTTGCCCCTTACAAGACAAAAATACCCCCGCAGCAATATTTTTTTAAAAGTTATCTTGGGATCAGGGTCAAGCGTCAATTATGATTTTAACCTTTGACCTATGACCTTGGTTCAAAGTCATGACATACCTAAGGAACATTTCTGTGAAATATATTTAAAATTAATTCATAGGGGAAGGAGTTATGCTCTGAACAAGGTTTTACTAATGTCTATTGTGAGTTTAACCTTTGACGTTGGTTCAAGGTCATGATACACCTTAAATTCCTAATGAAAGTTTCTGTGAAATAATTCTGATATCCATCAACAGGGGAAGGAGTTATGTTCCGGACAGGATTTTACTAATGTCTAGTGTGACCTTGACCTTTGACCTATGACCTTGGTTCAAATCATGACACATCCTTACGTCCTAAGGAACATTTCTGTGAAATATTAAAATCCATCAAAAGGGGATGCAGTTATGGTCCATATAAGTTAAATACTGTATCTATTGTGGCCTTGACCTTTAACCTATGGCCTTAGTTCAAGGTAATGAAACACCCTGAGGTATTAAGAAACATTTCTGTGAAATATTATTGAAATATATCCACATGGGAGTAGTTATGCTTCGGACAAATTTTTACTAATGATGTCTATTATGACTTTGACTTTTGACCTATGACCTTGGTTCATGGTCATAACACACCCTTAGGTCCTAAAGAGCATTTCTGTGAAATATTATTCAAATCCATTCACAGGGGAAGGAGTTAAGCTCCGGACAAAGTTTTACTGATGATTTCTATTGTGACCTTGGTTCAAGGTCATGACACACCCTTAGGTCACGAGGAACACTTCTGTGAAATATTATTGAAATCTATAAATAGGGGGGATATCTATACTCTGGTCAAGGTTTTCCTGATGATTTCTATTGTGACCTTGACCTTTGACCTATGATCTTGGTTTAAAGTCACTACACATCCTTAAATCGTAAAAAAAAACATTTCAGTGAAATATTTATATAATCCATCTACAGGGAGAGGAGTTATGTTCCGGACAAGGTTTTTACTGATTATGTCTATTGTGACCTTGACCTTTGACCTATGACCTTGGTTCAAGGTCATGACACACCCTTAGGTCCTAAAGAACATTTTTGATTAATATTATTGACAATTATCGCAGAGGAAGGACTGAAGAAAATTTGCCCCTAACGGGGCGAAAATACCCCCCGCAGCAATATATTTCGTGTATAATTGTGACCTTGAGTTTGTGCATTTGGTTCAAAGACACACCCTTAGGTCCTAATGAACATTTATGTGAAATATTATTGAAACCCATCCACAGGGGAAGGAGTTATGATCTGGACAAGGTTTTACTAATGATGTCTATTGACCTTGACCTTTGACATATCACCTTGTTTCAAGGTCATTACACACGTTTAGGTCCTAATGAACAATTCTGTGAAATATTATTGAAATCCGGCAAGTTTTTATTTATGATGTCAATTGTGACCTTGATCTTTGACCTATGACCATGGATCAAGGTCATGGCACACTCTAAGGTTCTAACAAACATTTCTATTATTGAAATACGTCTACTAGGGGTGGAGTTGTGCTCCGGACAAGGTTTTACTAATGATGTCTATTGTGACCTTGACCTTTGACCTATGACCTTGGATCAAGAGCATGACACTCTCATAGGTCCTAAAGAACATTTCTGTGAAATATTATTGAAATTCATGGACAGGAGTGGAGTTGTGCTCCGGACAAGGTTTTACTGATGATTTTCTATTTTGACCTTGACATTTGACCTATACACCCTTAGGTCCTAAGGAACATTTCTGTTCTATTATTGAAATCCATCCACAGCGGTTGGAGTAATGCTCCGGACAAGGTGTGATGGACAGCAGACGGCCAGACGGACATACAGGGTAATTGCTATATACCCCACCCCCCCCCCCCCCCACCCCAGGAAAAAAAACTTTGCGGGAGGTATAAATATAAATTGAGGAAGACGAATTTGCTCCTAGAAGCGACTGCTTGATTAAAGGTATGATTCATAACATTTGAAGACATCAATTTGAAGACGTTTACATTTGGAACATTTTGAGCATAGGTCTGCTCTCTTGAAGCTGAGTCTGACAATCCGTCATGTTTGACTGAATATAACCCTCATTATGAAAAAGAAAGGAGATGATATCCGACCAGACTCAGTTGGAGTACCCACAGCAATGCACAAAAATACCCGAATCGAAAACACAGCGTAGGCAAGCACACCAAGAGACGTAAAAGAAACATTAAACACACCTAAATTGTCAATTCTGAAATATATGTTCTATATGTTCCAAATCAGTGGGCAATCGGTGCCGACTAAGGACGGTCATCTGCCATGCAGGCAGCAAATGGTCCTAAGCTAGTTTTATCACACGAAGAGTCCGCCCGACATTCAATGTCTTCTCTAATGAGGTTTGGAAAGGACCAGTCAGAATGCACGTCTTTAGATTGTACTGGTATACAGTGGTGTAGATTGATCAAGTATCGTGCTGCGTGTCCGTCTTGTGACATCAGGATCATACCAACGGTATAAAAGACATTTGATGTTTCTGACTCGATGGTTATATGCTGTCTGCCTTTGTAAATTATACATCCAGAAAGCATGAAAAAAAAATAAATTAACAACTATGAAATTTAAACAAAACAAATAAAAAATACATAGAGAAAGCCGAGGGGATGTATCTTAGATAAAAACAGGCTTTTGTCATGGAATTTTTAATGTAAACATCACCTGGTGTCAATCTGAAAACTAGAACTGTTCCTTAGACAGAGGTAAAGAAAAGGGTCAGCGAGATATTCGAGAAAAACAGATTCGTTTTCTTGAGTACATAAGGTTAACATTCTTTTTTATAAGGAATTAATATATTACCGTCATTACACCTGACCCTATACAGTTGCGTCCATAGTTATAGATGACAGCTACAATTTGTCTTTCGTCGTTAGACCTTACAATCATCTGACATGGTGTCTCTGTGGCTGCAACATTGATACCGTCATCCCGGTCTTTGATTCTGTCCACCATGTCGCAAGTTCCATTTGCTGAAAGAATGTACAGGAATAATGTCCCAATGTGAATGTTTATTACTTTTTAAAAAGATTCCTTCAAGACTACTTGTCCACTTCGTTGAGATACATGTCTCATTGATAATTGCACTAACAAAGGCATATGATTCCGAATTGCATAATGTTGCATGGGCAATGGTACAATGCGTTTTGTCTTTGATTATTTTCTTCACCCTATTTGCATCTAAAAAAAAAACAAGGGATTCGTTACCTTCTTGATTAACATTTTAAACCAATTTTTATGCATTAGACACGTGTCTTGGTTAGTATATTCTCATCAATGTAAGAAATATATAGACAGCAAAAGAAGTGTATATTGTTTAGATAGTAAAATGGCCCTCTTTAATTTCTGTATAAAATATTAAAGTTTCAAGAGGTTATGAATTTTTATAAATAACTAATATAAGAGGGCCGTTCCGGAAGTCGGATGATACATGCCCGAAAAATCACATTTGAAGTCGTATACTAACGAATCATTCTAAAAATGAAAGGGACACATTCAGATAGAAATAAGGCCTGTGTTTGTGAAACACGAATGCCCCCGGTGGCATCTTTGGAAATATTTACTTCAATGTCTGTTATGTATATGAAAGGTCAAGGTCAACAATTTTGGTATCAAAGGAGAGGTCTTGTCACAAGAAATACACATGTGAAATATGAAAGCCCTATCATTTAATATTCAAAAGCTATGCCCAATCTTAAAGCTTTTGAAAAGTAGGTTAAAGGTCAAGGTCAAGGTCATGAGGTCAAAAATTTTGGTATCAATGGAAAAGTCTTGTCACAAGGAATACACATGTGAACTATGAAAGCTCTACCACCTTCCATTCAAGAGTCATGCCCAATGTTAAAGTTTTTCGGACAAACATAGAAACAGACTAACATACAAACAGACGGACAGGCCAAAAACTATATGCCCCCGAATCTGTGGTTCCGGGTGTATAAAAAACAAAAATATCAGGTTAGAATAAGTTACAAAAAGGGCATGAGGGTAGAGGTTACGGAGCAGTGATATTTGAGTTGTTGAAATGAGCCCACCCCTTTCCTTACATTGTTAAACAAAATAAGAAAGAATATTCGACTATCAATTTTGTAAAGAAAATACAAAAAGTGGTGAAATGCCCTCATTTGATTTTAATTTTAGTTTTCTTTGTAAATTTACAATAAAACAGGCTAGAAACTTTGTAATAACGAAAATCATCCAATTTAAGGGCAAAATTTCAGAGATACTGAATTTCAACGATTTTTTCAAACACAAAGTAAAATGTGCTCCTAGAGAAGACTTTTTCATATATAAAAGAAAAAGTGTATGTCCGTGCACAAATAAGAGAAACAAATGCCCACAAATAGTGCCATTCTGTGCTTTCTTGAAAAATTGTCAGAGCCGTAAAATTTCCTTTATGTGGGGTTAAATTTAAACAATTTATAATTTTTCGGCATCCATCAGTTTTACCTTATAAAACAGTTTAAATCAATAATATTCCATACGTTAAACAAAATTTATGAATACTTACTTACGAAAGGGAAATCCAAACAGTTAAAAAAAGTACCTCCATCTCAATTTTCATAGAAATTATTGCTAAGCATTTTCTTACATCATTCAGTTTAGATCAAATTTTCAAGCTTATCCGCTTCTAGGTGTGTAATGAATTAAAGTCTTAAACAGAGTCAAAAATAATGCATTGACTATAATGAATTGAAATATGTATAAAATTCCAGCTCAATGAGTGCTAAAACAGGAGATGCGCAAGAATGGTCCAAAAATGTGACCAATGACGCACCTTAACAGCTGATGGATGCCTCGTGAAATGGACCAAATACACCAAAACTAATGTTGTTGAAATAGAAGAATGTGTTTTTATTATAGATGAATAAACACGCGATTTTGGTTGAAGTTGAACAAAAAAGTAAAGGAAAATAAAGAAAGTAATGCCGTTTTCTCCCTTCATGATGACGTGACTTTGAATAATTCAAAGATAAAAGTATATTAAGATATAGAGGTAGAAATGCACATGAAAAAAGAACATGTCTTCCTTATCAAAAATGATGGAAAGATTAAGTTTTGTACAGATGAGAGGTGTTATATTTCTTTAAAAATGTCAATTTTATGCTGGACATTTGACGACGTAGTTACTTCTTGATAGCTGCTCCGTGACCTAGAGCCTTATTTTGTTCAAAGGGGGATTTGAATGGTTGTTATTGACCAAGCGTTATGAAAAGTCGTATATTCATTCAGAACTATTAGTATCATAAGGTAATTTATATGGTTTTAGCCAATTCTCTAGATCTTTCCGTTAATTGCGTTATCTCTTTATAATATTGGTATTCTAATATAACTAACTGGTCACCGTAAAATAACGCGTGGAAACATAATCTGATATTTACATTATATGAAAAAGGGTCATCGATAACGAAGGGTAAATGTTTAGGTAATGTAATATTAAACATCAAAGATGTACCTACCAGTTACAGCCTCAAAGTCGAGAAGGCAAGACCAAATCGTGAGAATTCCCATCGAAACGGTTGCGAACCCCGGAATGAACAACATTCCGAAGCGAGACCAGTTGCCCGGGAAGAGTCAGCGTTTCCTGATTGCATGCAACACCCGTCGCAACAGCTCCATGGAAACCTGTCAAATTCGGTGATTGTCTCGATGTACATTTTGATGTGCAGACCAGGTAAGTTTGTCTTGTTTGGTGATGATGACAGTCATTGAATCACAATATAGAATGTCACTGATCATTCTGGAAAGTGGGTTCTGATATGATTTTATAATATCCCCGTAACGACCGAAGAACTTCCTGAATGATGATTTCAGCCGTTGTGTGCTCTGTCGCCTGAAAGAAGCTTTGTTTTGGGCCTTTATTAATTTGACATAATATTTAACTAATCAATTAATTTATTTATTTATTCATTTTTTGGCTATTTCGGAGACTTGCCAAAACTTGTCATTTCATCGAAAAATATCGAATTTCAAGGAGGTTAACATCTTAGCAGAATCCCTCCAATGCTATTTTGAACATAGATTTTATTTGGATATGCTACTGAATCGACTCTACAGAAATTTTGGAGCCGCGCACTCTCTGTAAGGTAAATGCCAAAATTTACATTCTTATGATGTAACTCGTTTCACAAGCTATCTCTGGCAAGACTGTTTTTGAATGTTGCTTTCCCCCCTACAAAATTAGATAACATCTTTCATTCAATGGGACGTCTGTATATTTTTCTATCTTTCAAATCTACGTCATTTGAAAGGGTAGAGTTTTCACATTATCGAACGAATCGGATAAACTTGCTTATCTACTGCCAGTCAAAGTACTAAATACTTTTGATTTAGAAGTTCTTATAGTTTCTTTCATCGCAATGACTCTTATGATATTATCTACTCCAAGATGGTAGTAAGAGAATCGACATGTGAAACTGAGGTAGTAAGTTTTCTAGCTTTGTAAAATGTAGAATTTGGAGAGCGGGTTGACTTGATTACCGAACGTACATAAATCAGATTTTAATAAATATGTCCTATTTTTTTCAAATGTGAATTAAAAGGTAACATCCTATTAATTAATATATACTGAAACCAGCCAGTGCAATTGTGTATAAAAACTGTTAAAATTTTCTCTGATAGAATTTTAAAGCCCTAGTGTCCTTAAGGATATTAACTTTGGCGGATTACGTACATTAAACATGCTATCATAATCTGAATTTGTTCTTTAAACTGTTTTTTTTAAATTGAAAGCAGAACATGTAGTACATACCAAGGCTTATGCAATATCTCCAACAAACATAAACAGTTAAAATTAAATGAAACTGTCCCCTTCCCATCGCTGCATAAAATATGTTTACACTTGTTTAACGTACATGCGGAAGTTTAAATTATTCAGGTCACACAAAAGCATCATAAAATGTTTACTGTAAATAACTTCCTATTTGAAAAATAGAAACAATTTGCAAGGGACCACTTTGCTCACCCGAGAACGCTGGAAATGTAATTTTACCCGACACGTGCATGTCTAGTCCATGTTGCAAATTTATCCGTTTATGAATGATGCTATTGAATTTGAAGACGTTAAACATTATAGCAGTTTTTAATGTTTATCATAAGCCTTATGAAACATAGGGTAATCAAACATGGCAAAGCTTGTCATTAGGGCTGTAACGAATTACCGAAAAGTCAGTTGACCGCAGTGAAAGTCTTACAGTTCAATTCCGGAATTTCTAGCTAAAAAGTATTATAATAAATTCAAAAATTCAGATTCTTTATAAAAAAACATAAATTCTACTAAAATACCCCTAAACGTATATCAATATTATCTTAGGTCAAATAAAGACAAAATTAGTAAAACTTATGGATGCTCCCTGAGCAAAATCATTTTGACACCGAAAGAGTGGCACATGTAGCCGCGTTTGATCAACTTCGGTTGATGGTCTGTTTCTTCAACGCATTGAAAATTTTCCGTAATCAAAAAACCTTGAAATTTCGAAAACGTGGGTCCTATAGCATCATATCCCACGCATCCTGCTACGTTTTGCGGTACATTTTTGGACATAATAACTTTCACACTCTTTGGCCAAGTTACATTGTTAAGATTGAGGATCACTTACGAGGGGTAAGTACCCGAAACGTGCATGTCTGGTCCATGCTGAAAATTTATCTGTTCTTAAATGATGCTATTCAATTTGAAGATGTTTAACATTTGAAATACTTGAGGATCACTTACGAGGGTTAAGTACCCGAAACGTGCATGTCTGGTCCATGCTGTAAATTTATCTGTTCTTAAATGATGCTATTCAATTTGAAGATGTTTAATATTTGGAATACTTGGTGAGTGTCACTGGTGGTGGACCAGGAGTCACCGAGGGCACATGTAGCCTTGTTTGATCAACTTCGGTTGATTGTCGTTCTCTTCAACGCATTTGAAAATTTCCGTTATCAAAATCCTTGAAATTTCGAAAACGTGGTTCCTGGTTGTGCGCACGTAATCGGGATAACTACACCATCTGCTTATAGAAGATGGCCGTCCAAAGTCGGCGCCGGGTGTACATTGTTCTCCTTCCTTTGTGTTGTCTTTGATGTTTGATGTTTCTGTGCGTCTGTTTCGATTATTTTGTATCATGTTCTAGCGTCCTTGTGCGGTTTGTAATTTTGTCTGATGTCAATCTGTGTCAGTTTCTTGTGGGTATTTCGCCGGGTGTCTGCAGGGTTGTTATGCTGGATATCCTTCTCTTTTCTCTGTAGCATCATATTCCACCTATTCCGCTACGTTTTTCGGTACATTTTGGAGATACTAATTTTTACCCTCTTTGGCCATTTTACATTGTTTATATTGAGGATCACTGACGAGGATTTAGTACCCGAAACGTGCATGCCTGGTCCATGCTGCAAATCTATGATGCTATTCAAGTTGAAAACAATTTCTAAGAGTTTTTGACCTTTCAGAAATGATCATGAATTACTTTGACGTTCAACCCTTAATTGACCTTGAAGGCTTATGTATGAAAGCCCGGATCATTAAAAAAAACAGTATGTGAAGTTTTAACAAATTATCACCCAGATTATCCCCCAGATGAAATATTTAATATACCTAACCAAACCCAAATTCTCATCAATGCAAAAAAAAACATCTTTCAATCTGTCACTTGTATATATAATTTTTTTCTTCAATAAAGAAAATATTATACCATTTTAAATTTAAAAAAAAGATTTTTAATGAATGTCTTAAGTTTTCACAAAGGTATGAAAATGACCTTAAATTTTATGAATGACCTTCAGTGACTTTTGTCTTGAAGGGTCTATCCTATAAAAACAGTTGTAGGATATATGATGATATTCTCTGAACAGCCGAGATATATACATTACGTATTTCTTCAACAATTTCTCATCAACACAATAAGAAATCTAAAAACACGTAGCATATGTAACAGATTACGCTTTTTTTATCATAATTCAAAATTTCAGACCGTCTTGAGAAAATAATAATTATTATTTATGAATTTAAATATTCGTTTCATTTCTAGAAGAATTATTTGGTGTACTTGACAAAGTACAGAATGCACATAGAAATACATTTCTAGTTTGCTCAGGCTTAATAAATGACACACTGTTTCCAGGTTGACGAAAAAGGGCAAAACATAACGAATCTTGGTTTCGAAAAGAAAAATATGGTGCCAACGACTAAGCGTCTGCAAATCTTTGCGAACGATTAATGACGTTATAACGGAAAAGGAAGTAACGATCCGAGAGGCTACAAATAAACAGTCGTTGACAGGGCTACCTCCGCTGCAGTTGCAGCACCAAATGCGTGTCAAAACGGTGTAAATATAGTGGTTCCGTGCAGGTGCCATGGCTCCAACCCATGTGAAATAAGTGAAAGTCTGTGAATACAGTAAATAAATTATATAACAAGAAAATCAACTGTAAAATATGTTCGTCAAAATCAAGCTTTGTGTAATCATACGCTTATATTTTTAGTACTCATTAAGCCTAATGCCGGGCGATATTTTTCAGTCTTTAGCCTTAAAACATAGGCTTTAAGTCTACAGCCCGATGCAGTTAAGGCAGTAGGCCTAGTGACGAGTCATTAGGCTAATGTCTAGGGAATAGGCTTAATGCCTAATTTTGTTTATTGCCGCTTACATATATATTTTTAAAAGCTCATTTTAGCCTTGAATAATCTAGACTTGGTGATAGGTCTTACGTGACTTGTCATGAAGGGGCTATCCTAATAAACAATATTCTGGGATCATGATCAAGGTACTGACACATCCTTAAGGCCCTGGGCTATAATTCGGTGAACTACAAAGATCTCTGCAGGCAGTAAACAGTTATGGGTCGTGACAATATTCGTTAAACCCATCATGTACTGTGACCATACCCTATGGATCAAGGTCATGTTTCTTACTTGGTTAACAATTCTGTGAAATGTAGATCAGGTTTATGCAAGTAGTGAACAATTATGCTCCAATCAAGATTTTCAATCAACAAGTACTATGACTTTGACCTTGTATCAAGATCATGACACATCCTCGGGTCATGTGTAACAAATCTATGAAATATTTTTTTCATATCTATGCAGGCAATGAAAATAGTGGCCAAGAAAAGATTTTCCCGTTCAAATGTAGGGACCTTTCCTTATAAACCTTTGATCCTGGATCAAGGTCATGACACTTCCCAGAGTCCTTGTCAACAGTTCTAAGCAATGTTATTCAGATCCGTTGAATCAGTGAAAAATGTAGTCCGGACAATATTTTTCAACCCACATGTATTGTGACCTTTACCTTTTGACACATGAAATTTTATCAAGGTCATGAAACATGACGCAAGCAGGCAGTGAGAAAATTATGGTTTTGACAAGATTTTTCAACCAGCATGTGCTGTGGCTTTGACCAAGTTTATGACATATCCTTGGATTCGGTGAAACAATTCCGCGAGATATTCAGATTCATGCAGGTTGTGATAAATTATGACCAAGAGATTTTTCAGTACACATGTACTGTGACCTTGACCTTTATTCAAGGTATGACACTTCCTTGTGTCTTGGTCAAAATGCTATGCAATATTACTCCGGCCCATGCAATCATGAAAAATATTTTTACTATATAATTAGAAAATAATTAGTGGTCCAAAAAGATTTTTAACTCATATGTACTATGACATTGACCTTTACTTTTTACCTCAGATCATTTCTAACACTGACCTTGAATCTTTCAAATTATCTTACATATATTTTTGCCAATGTATCACATATGAAAGATTGATAGTCTGATGAATTATTCCATCCAAATAATTGATGATAATGGACAGACTAGATGACAAGACAGACAGATGGACAGACAGAAAACATTATTATTCTCTAACTACATCATGAAT
Source organism: Pinctada fucata (assembly GCA_028142955.1). NCBI lineage: Eukaryota > Metazoa > Mollusca > Bivalvia > Pterioida > Pteriidae > Pinctada > Pinctada fucata. Next base: position 30,738,248 of record AP027115.1, read on the forward strand.
TTATTCTGCATGTCAAGTGGTCATCATCCTGATAGAATGAGGGATATGCACAAATCACAGTCAAAATTCATAACATATATTTACAAAAATTCATACCGTACATTTACATAGATGTATTTAATTATACTCTTCAAAAGATGAAACGCATATAGCAATATTATAATGTATCATTATTATTCAATATGCACAAGCTATTGATGATGTGACATTATTTGTTTGCATTAATGATGGTATAGAGATAGGACAAACAGTTAAGGGCTAAAGTAAGATTTTTTGGTAATCATCAAGTCTATTTTGGGTATAAAAACATGAAATTCGTTTATGTTTTTTATGCATTTTCCATGTTTATGAGGAATTTTGATTTGCCCAAGTCAAAATTCATTGATGCCCATAAATAATTTTGGACTTTAACTTCTTTAACTTCCGCTTTAATGCAATATCCAATGCCTTGCTTTTGAACATTGCGAAGTGATCGAATGACTCCCATTTGTAAGTGAGTAATACTATGCAAAGTTCAAAGATGAAAAAAGTCAAATTAGAGGCTTTTTCTCCTTATGAAACAAATTTCTCTCGATAAAATTGGTTAGCAAATTAATGGAATGCGGAGAACTTTCGATGACGCCATAGAATAAAACTTCATCATGCGTCGTGATATCGCCATTATAAGATTGTTGCTGTTTAGTATATTTAGTATGCTGCATCCGGTTGTCCATCGAATGAAAAGATTTCCAAATGTTATGGAAAACGAACACATACGGATCTCCGAAAAATACACAATTTGGTCTCTAAAAGAACATCAAGGGCATATTGTTTTTGAGTCATCTTAACTAACATTTAAAAACACTAAAGAGATTCCCGTTGAAAGCTTTGGGTCTGAAAATACCATTATTTACATTTGGTATCATTTTGTCTAATATTATGATAAATGTGATTATTTTATGTGTACTAAGGATTAAATGAAGAAATACTATGCGTCACTTTTTTTATGAGTATATAAGAAAGGAGGGGATCTCAAACAAAAATCGGTTGCAGCAACAACAGCAAAAACAAAAACAACCCAAGTGAAAACACAGAAAAGACTAAAACAGCGAGAGACAAGGAACAGCAAACGAGACATCAAACATCGAAAATAAAAGACAACACATAAACCAACAAGACCCATGTGCAATCGGTGCCGACTTAGTACGGCCATCAGCCAAGTTTGAACCAGATGGTGTGGTTATCCTGGATTACGTGCGCACAACATATACACCGCGTGGGATCGAAACGTATGATGTTGTGATTCCTTACAGAAATTTTTCTTTAAGATTTTTTTCATCATCGAATAATTCATCGTACACCACAAAATTAATGAGACGTTGCAGTAGGGAATGGCTAATAAGTAAGTCCATATCATTAACATATCTGAAAAATCTATAGTTTTTGTAAACACTTTCAGAGTTCGTCAAAAGGAAAGATTTTCTGTCGTCTATAACAAAAACTTTTCATATACCTGGACGATATGGATTGTCATACTGCAAAGACTCATCGGTTTTGTAAATTCAAATTTAGAAAATGAAATAATACCAAAAGAACTATGTAAGGAATCACAAACCATATGTTTCGATCGAATGCGGTGATATACTAGTATGGCCCTACTACTAATTCAACATCCTGTTGCTGAGGTACTAGCTAATCAATGACCTTGACAAAATGGCCTGTAATCAATTATATTGACAAAATGGCCCTTTCTACATCTGACAAATAATCAAGTTTAAAATGTCCATAAACTACTTTTCATTTTCGTCAATTATTCTTGAACAAGAAACCTGTGGGGTCTTGTTCCTTAATATTGGCATTTAGAACTTTAAATCGCTCAAGCGAGAAAATGTGGTCAATGATTATTCATTTCGTTTGTTAGAAGATAATGCAATATGCAAGTTCGCTACAGATACAAATCGTATTCAGCTCATTACTTAGTACAAAAATAAAAAAAAATATGATAAAGAAATACAAGGTCAACTGATGGAAATAAAATCAAATATACATCTCATGTACAAGTTTGGTGGAACATGACGGCGATGTTGTAATTGCAACTTAGAGGGTAAAAAGAAACAACGAGAAGAAACAATATAATAACATCATGGAAACTTGAATGAAAACAATAAATACATGTATAGATATCATATACAGTCATAAAAACAAATTCATTATAGGGTGCACCTCTCAGATTATTTAATAAGGCGACAAACAAATTTTAAATGTTTTCGAATGAGTACTTATTTACAAGAGAATGATCAGTGTAAGGAATTTATAGGTATTTCTGATAACCCGAAATATATGCATATGCCCCTGCTATTATGACGTCATAACTACAACGCCAATTTTAAAAAGATACTGTGGAAAATATGAGAGTCGTTCTAAATTTAGCTTTCTGGAGGTGGTTTAGTGATATATTCAGAAGCTCCAGACATATTATCATCCAATCAGAGATGGGCATATTTTTCAGTCAAACAATAAATTCTGTTGATGAGAAATACATCAGTACATATCAATATGAAAAAAATGTTTATATATATATATATATAGACCGACTTTTCCATGGCTTGTGGAAGCATCAAATGAAGCTAGATTTGTTTAATATCGAATACTTTTGAATATAAACTAAAAAAAAACATAGCAACAAACTAAATACATATATACAACTACGACACTAACAAAGAATCAGAGACAATTGAAATACTTCAACAAAATAGAGGAAGGCACCACATAACGGGGGGGGGGGTACCAATATCGATGCAGTTCCCACTTTATATGGCTATACACTATATGATATATGCATAATTATTTACGATCATCCCTCTCACTTATACGGATACCATTAGGTCTCCCATTATGTAACTCATATACCTTGCTCATATTTGTTTTTAAAGCAAAACCTTACAAAGCGGGAAATACGAGTATATGTATGGGTTCAACTCATTTGCGATTTAGCACAGTGGTAACGCACCTAACGCCTAGGAACCGAATGGACATCGATAGACAGAAAAATTATTACAGTCATTTCTTAAATGGATGAGTTTTAAACTAAATTTCGCATTTTACGATGAATCTTTTGTGTTAATTTGATCATTTTTAGTTACATGTACCTTGTCCCCAAAAAATTCTTCACCGAGGGACTTTTGCAGATTTTGTTGGCCAGATACAAGATAGGGTCTAAGGGTCAGACTCAGAGTCCTAAGATTGATAACACATGAAATTTTAGTAAGTGTAGCATCACTACGCTGTCGAATACTTATTTACATGTACAATAACTTCTTAAACGAGTCAATACAGTGGACAATGTGGGTCAAATGCATCAGTCTTGTCATTCTATCTGTCTTATTGTCTTTTCTTTTTCTGACCTACACTTTAACATTCTACGTCAGTTTGTAACTATCGGGCTTTCAAGTCTTACATAAACCAATATTTGTCCTTGATATAATCTTCAACTTTTAGATACTTTGTTGAAACACAAAAGAATAGCGGCAAAGGTATTTCACAGAACCTAGTTCTTTTCTGTAAAGGGGGAGAATGTCTCACAATACCTAGTTCTTTTCTATAAGGGGGATAATATTTCACAGAACCTAGTTCCTTTCTGTAAGGGGAATAATATTTCACAGAACCTAGTTCTTTTCTGTGAGGGAGATAATATTTCATAGAACCTAGTTCTTTTCTGTAAAGGGAATTAAGAAATGAATCTCATATTTTTTCTGTTGATGCAGGTATCGCCCGTAAAATTGGACAGAAAACTGCATGAATGCGCGTAGCGCGTTGATGCAAAAGTTTATTATCAATTATTTATGGAAAACAGACTGTTTTCTTGGATCTAAAAACAATCAATCACCGCACTATATTTCGTAAGTCGGAGGGTTTCGCAGTGATACGTCTATCAAAACAAGTTATGGCAGCCGCCATGATTCAAACATCGAACGATCATCTCTCTATATCTTTGGAATAAGGACCAGTATGAGCAAATTCTACATGCACTGTTAATTTCTGAGTACATGTAAGTAGAAAAGAATGGTACCCTTGAAATGATAAGCAAACATCAACAAATTGTATTTTCAGCAACGAGTTCATTCGTGTTTTAGGGAACCCTGGGTTCTAAAAATAGTTCTATAGAAAAAATTCGGTGAAAAATTGTGTTGATCGATGTATCAACAAAATTTTTCAGCCAATCAGAATCTTCGTTTCCTGAAAATGACAATTTCAAGATTTTTTATAACAAAAATTTTCGAATGCGTTGAATAGATAGACGATCAACCGAACCGACCACCAGCAGTCACACTCAGCAAATGGTTCAAATGTTAAACGTCTTCAAATTCAATATATTCATGTTCATAGATATTTGAGTCGATGACTGTGCTTTCATATACTTCTTCTCTCTGACTACTGTTGGTCATATTATCCAGCTGGTGTTCTGTAGAGACTATATCAAAGTAATCATCCTCTCTTGGACTTGTATTACCTCTTACTTCTCCTGGAATGCTGTGGTTTATCTCTGACGCTGGCTGAATTGGACTTTCATAATCATATCTTCGTACCGCGTGGAGGTTCAAATGATCTCTAGATTGCAGTAAAAAGAACATTATTTAGATACAAAAGACACAAAAATGATTAACAATATAACAATGAGTAAGTGAATGGCAGTAATCACAAAAGCCAAAACAAAGTTTTAATGGGCATATACAAATAACTGCTTTACAAACGTCAAAAAAAGACGTTAATATTGGGAAGGAAAAGGAAAGTACATGTATATCCTATTTGTGATCTTTGCTCGTGTCATTATTCGATAAACAGTTTCAATCACTTATTTATTTACTTACATCTATCGTTAAGTATGGGGGGGAAGTAAGCAATCTTCTGGTCGTAAGCGAAGATTATAATGTTTATCATTTTAAAAGAAAGGAGGGGATCTCCAACAACACTCGGTTGATGCACCCGCAGAAAAACCACATTACACCCAATGCAAAAACACAGAGCAGACACTCATAGAATGAGACGCAAACAGGACATAATATCAACAGCACTCACAATAGAGCACAAAATTGAGCATCGACGGACCCCTAGCAAGCTAAAGATGAGACCACAAATGAGCAACCCCTGTTTGGCTAGCCGCACCCGCCGTCGATGTTCACGCGCGAAAATGGTTAAAAAATATCTAAAATGCATGCACACTCTTAGGTTATGTCTATATGGAAAGTGTTATGGTGACCACGTCAAGGAAAAATATTCAAAACACTTACTGTCAAACCCCTCCCGGGAAAACACCAACTCACACCATAGAAACAGGAAACACAAAATACCACACATAAACCAACGAGACCAATGGGCAACCAGTGTTGATTTAGGACGACCATCTGCCACGCAGGCAGCAAAATGTGTGGTTATCCGGACTACGTAAATCAAGTATTAGTAAATCCTTTAAAATTACACCGTGTAAGTAATTTTTAAGTTAACAATGATATTCATAATTTTTAGTTTTTTATTTTCGTTGAAAAATACGTATAGCCTTGAACCTTACAAAAAGACAACGGTTTCAATTTTTTCTGCTTTGTATACCTTTTTAATTTAATCTTAATTCACTCTGTTTGTTTTACGCATTCTGATTGGTTCACGGGATTTCTACAAGCATGTATAACGACGATATACATGCCGCAAACCGATTCACTTGACATACTTCAAAATATATTCCTACGTAAATTTGCACGGTACAAGCTTTAGCGAACTTTTTGCGTCATGCTTCCATTTGTTCTTCGCTCCTGTGACGTCATACTGTGACGTAAAACTACAAGTTCTGAGCTTGAAAATGGCGTTCTCCAAATGTAAACAACAGAGGAAGTAAGTTTATTACTGATAAGACTTTGATTTTTCGGCACTGTTATAATCACGAAGCAGTTGTATTTCATATTTTACAGCGCAATAATTTCTATTGGTCGTTATTAGTCCTCCGTAGCAACGTCACCTCTAAAGCGATGCGTGAGACCCTCTGAGGGGTATAATAAGTTAAAATATGGGACAAGCCCCGACGGTATAACTGCGTTTCGAACAGTATATCCAACATATACCTGTCGGAACCACAAAACACAGTACGTTCATCACCTAAATATCGTTTTAGTTGTTGTTGCATTTTTGCAATTTAAATGCTTAATTTAAATGATAAATCATAAATTTTTAAATCTATGATTCTTTCTTTGATCCGTTGGTTTGAAAGAGGGAAGTATTTGTTTTATTTGTTCACAACTACCTGCATTAGTTAAATCAGAGGAGGGGATCCTCAGAAGAACTGAATGTTTCCTGTAAATGTAATGGTTTTCTCATGATTTTGCAATGTATAGGATGAACACAAAACACATAAGATAAATCGATACAGAGACATACCATTTATATGTTGAAGTTAAAATTACTACAGTATTTTCTTACTTATTTATTCTAGCGAACATTTCAATGAATGAATATTGATGAAAGATGATGAGTAAAGCAAAAGTAAATGTTCCTGGCGCCATCTACAATACAGACTTTAAATTTTCTCTTGCATTTATATATTTCAATGCAGTGCGTATAATAGGCGAGCGAAATCCTCTGGGACTCACGGTCCAACAGCTACGATGCCAACTCAGTTGTTGAAATTGTCAGTTTTGAGATATATGTTCTATAGTACCAATTTTTTGTATGAAAATGGATATTGAATTTAAAGATGTTAAACATTTGAACTACTTGGTGAGTGTCTCTGCTGGTGGACCAAGAGTCCCCGAGGGCACATGTAGCCAAGTTCGATCAACTTCGGTTGATCGTCTGTCTCTTCAACGCATTTGAAATTCTTGTTACAAAATTTCTTAAAATTCATTAAACGTGGGTCCTGTAGCATCATATCCCACCCTCTCTGCTACGTCTTTTGGTACATTTTTGGACAATCATAATAATTCTCATACTTTTTGGCCATATTACATTGTTTAGATTGAGGATCACTGACCGAAACGTGCAATTCTGGTCCATGCTCTAAATTTATCAGGTTATAAATGATGCTATTGAATTTAAAGATGTTTAACAATTGAAGCCTCGTCAGTAGTACTTAATGTCAAACAGGTTGAATAAAGCAATTTCCAGAGCCTCATATGACCTTTTGCTTAAGTTACAATATATTACATTTGTACATGCCAAAGTTACGTTTATGCTCGATATTTCTGATAAAAAACGGGGTTTTTTATATGCAAAAATAATACCTTGAGGCGTGACTCCCAGATTCATTTTGTCTTGGTTTGGATGTAAACTTTTTGCGACGATCAATATAGATGATTATATTGCACAAAGTGACAACGACACCCATCACAGATAGTGCAACACCAATTGCCATTGCTGAATCTACAAAACAAGAATTTTATTACTACTTCTCACAGATATGAATACATGTATCAGAAAACGAACAGAAGATGGCAGCAATTTTATGTGCAGTTGTTTAAGTCGAATGTCTTGATGTCGTCTTATTATACAGAAAATTTGATTGTCAGAAATTCTAAAACCTTGTTGAGTCAGACTCAATACGTTCGATAACGTCTGCATTCATGAAAGATTTGGTTAGTTAGGAACTGTAAATATGATATGGAAATCTATGAAAATATAAGATTCATTCAGGGTTGATTATGAATAATCAATCACTTATAGATGCTGAAAGAATAGGAAAAGCAGAAGTTGTGTACGCTTTTATGCGTCTTCAGTTAAATTAAAGATAGAGAGTTGTTTTATTTCAACTTAATTATGAAATTCTTTATTACAGAAAAAATGTGTTTACCAACCTGAATTGATAAAAGTTATTGTTGTTCTTGTCGGTGTAACTTCGTCTTGTTCAATGTTTTGTATATCTGCAAAATACAAGATCACATTGTCGAGAGACAGAGAGAGAGAGTCTGCAGTCGGCTGTCACGAAATGATACATATAATTCCCAAATTCTTGTACTATATTGTGGATGCTATTGACATCAAGCAATATTCAAAGAATTAAGGAATGTATGTACATAAACATAAAACGAACAGCAAACAAAAATTACAAAGCCTCAAACATGTATACATACAGAAAGCAAACACAAAATACACATCCTCCAAATGACACTATTGATGTCATACAGAAAACAAACACAAAATACACATCCTCCAAATGACACTGTAACAAGGTTAAAATTGATGTACATACAGAAAACAAACACAAAATACACATTCTCCAAATGACACCGTAAAAAGGTTAATATTTAATTTGTTTATTGATAAGCCTTAAGCACATACATGCTCATAGCAAAATACATACATAATACAATAATACATGAGAATTGATATGAAAATTGTGGAATTATTCTTACTATCGACAATCCTGTTTTTGAGAAATATTAAAATGTTATTTATCCACATGAATTGATTCTAAACAAGGCAAACGTTTCAAACACAGAAACACCATTTTGGACCTAAATATCAAAATTGTTAATGGAGAGATCCATACAAGTGTGTATGACAAAAGAGATGATTTTGGATTTAACTTCCCCTGGCTTGACGGTGATGTTCCTAAATTACCGTCCTATGGTATCTATATTTCAAAGCTCATCCGGTATGCTAGAGCATGTACTGATGTTTTGGATTTTCATAGTAGAAATTTAAAAATTACCAAGAAACTTTTAGGACAAGGATTTCGCTTTCACAAACTAGTAAAGACTCTCTGGAAATTTTACAAAAATTATTGTCAACTTCTTCTGAAATTCGGACCAATACAGCCAACAGAGTATATTACTTTGGGTATTTCACAACCTGCATTTTATGGTGACATTATTAACAAGATAAGAAGGATCAAAGATAGACAACATCACTATCGAAAATGCGTCAGAATCATCAAACGCCTTTTATACCGTGGGTATGATCCTAATGTCACCAGACGGACACTAGGCTTGGTACTTGACCAATCTACAGTCTTGTACAAGCGCATTCTTAAAACTTGCACTCTGACTGACTGTGACGACGGGACTCCATGACGGGCCATGTCCAAACCTCTTTAGAGAAGACACGGCCCCGACCACCTGTCCTCTCTGAATGTCAGTAGGACTCCTCGGGTGATAACATACATGAGCTCGCGGCGGCAGAGCACGGATTGTATTACGTACGCCCTCTTTTTATATCCATTTACATATTCATCTGTGTTGCTTGGGCCCCTGCGTTTTGCGGTCTTGTTTGTGTGTTGTCATCTGACAGTGAGGAGGTTGTTTTACACCACAATTGTGCGTTCTTCGAAACCTCTGGGTAATCGGAAAAGTGGGAGGATTGTGCGCACGTAATCCAGGATAACCATACCTTCTGCTATTTCCGTGGCAGATGGCCGTCCTAAGTCGGCACCGGTTGCCCATTGGTCTCGTTGGTTTATGTGTAGTCCTTTGTGTTTGATGTTTCTGTGTTGTGCATTGACGTTCCTTGTCCCTTACGCGTCTCTTTCTGTGCTTGTCTGCTTTGTGTTTTTGCATTGGGTGTTTTGGGGTTTTGCTGTGGGTGCTACAACCTGGTGTTGTTGGAGATCCCCTCCTTTGTTTTATGAATAAATCTTATTCTATATTGAGGCGCAACATAATTATATATTACTCAAACATGCGACCTCTTATTTCTAATGCTGAAGAAATGAAATGTTAAACGTCTTTAAATTCAATAGCATCATTTAAAACAATGTGACAAATTAATACAATGTTTCTTTTTTTGACTTTTGAATATCTTAACAATCTTCTGAATATTAGGCCATGAATATGCAAATTTTGGCAAAAATTTCAACCTTTGTTCCCTGTACATTGGACATATAAGAATAAAATGGTATTCGTTTTCTATATGATTAAGTGAACAACATGTACGTAATCTATTGCTTCTTGGTATATTGTGATGCCTGCCATCTTCTATGTGTACATTGTGCGCAGAACATCGAAATCTTGTTAAAGTATATCTTTTTTGAAGTTTTCAATAAAATCTAAATAATTTTCGAATTCAAAGTTTTCTTTAATCTTGGTTTAAAATTCTAATCTAGGCATATTATCTAATTCAGCTTTCCAATTCTGTTTATAGATATCCAATACTCTCTGTTTAACAAAATCAAAATTATAATTATTAATATTTTCATTTGTCCATAAATCATTCATTCCAATTTCACTCAGATACTTCTGAATCTTAGAAGACCAACTGGACATAAAATTACTATTTTCAGTTTTAGTCTTTTCTCTTGTATACATTTTGTACACTAAAGATCTGTCATTTTCTATTATATGGAACCAATATCTTAAAGCGGTAATTTTACGCAAAACACTAAATGGATATTGTCCCAATTCTCCAAGAATTGCACAATTTGGAGTTCCGCGTCTAACATATAAAAGCTCTCTACAAAATTTTAACAACAATTTATCTAATATTGTGACATCGACCATGCCCCATAACTCTGAGCTGTACATGATAATAGGACATATAACTTTGTTAAACAATTATAATTTTGAAGATACTTTAAAATCTAATTTTGAAAAAAACATCTTTTAGTGAAAAATAGCTTTGTTTGCTTGTTCAAAATTGTTCTTTATAGATAATTTTAACTGACCATTATAATTCAATGTAACACCAAGGTAAGTAAAACTGTCAACAATATCTAAGACGTTACCATTATATCTGAATATTCTGTTGTTTCTGGATTTCTTTTTCTCAAATATACATATTTTTGTTTTATTAGTGTTAACAAAAATACCCCATTTATCACAGTATATATAAAGTTTATCTAACAACATTTGCAATCTCTCTGGAGTTTTAGAAATCAACACAGTATCGTCTGCAAAAAGTAACATAAAAATGGAAATGTTTTCTAAAATGAAAAATGAATCATTATTTTCAGGCTTCAAATCGTTTTCTAAATCATCAATAAACATTAAAAATAAAAAAGATGATAACGGCTCGCCTTGTTTCACTCCAGACTCGACCTCAAAGAAATCAGAAATATTGTTACATGAACGAACACAAGCTTTAACATTTTCATAAATAAATCTCTGCATATTAACGCATTTTGAACTAAATCCAGATCTAAATAACTTATGAATTAATGCTTTTCAGTCAACAAGGTCGAATGCCTTTTTGAAATCTACAAAGGCTACATACAATTTTTGTTTTTCTACAATCTGTTCATTTATAATCATGTTTAAAATATGAATACAATCGATAGTTCTTTTATTTTGTCTAAAACCAAACTGAAAATCAGATATGAGTTGATTGTCTTCAGCAAATTTTTCTAATCTATTTCTCAAAATTATACTAAAAATTTTAGCAATACAATTGACCAGTGTAATCCCACGATAATTGTTTACATCAGACAAGTCCCCTTTCTTAGGGATAGGTACAATAGTACTCTCTGTCCAAGCTTTAGGATACACTTGCTTTTCAAAAATAGAATTAAACAATAATGTTAAGTGTGATATAAGTGGCTCAAAACATTCAATAAACACTTCCGCTGGTATTCCATCAAGTCCAGCAGATTTTCCTCGTTTAAGACTTTTAATAGCTTTTCGTACTTCATCTTCTCTAATTTCATTATCTATTTCATCAATAACAACTTCATCATATTCGCTATCATCATCAATAATTACACTATCAGTTCTAAAAACATCTTTGAAATATTCAACAAAATCATCAAGCTTAATATAACTACTATTTGATTTGCTCTTTTTCATTTTTTAACCCTTCTCCAAATTTTTTTGGGATCTGATTTAGCTAGTTTTTGTAAATTATTTCTTTCTTGTACCTTGAATATGTTCTTTGTTTTTCTCTTTGTTCTGTTATAATGGACTTTGGCATTCAATACTCTGTTCAAATTTGAGCAAGAGTTATCTTTCTTGTACGTTTGTTTTGCCTTATTAAATAGGCGTTTCGTTTCTGCACATTCATCGTTAAACCATTCAGATTTTTTATTTGTTCTGGCGAACTCTTAAATCGTCCACCTTTTTTACCACATTTAGTAAATACAATATTAAACAAGTTTGTCGAGAAATCATTTAAAACATTGTCAATATCTACATCATTGTTGGTAAGTGAATTAATACTCTCTGTTACAGTTTCTAAATTACATTCTATACATTCTCTTATTTCATCAGTCTTTAAATCATCCCAAATAATTCTATCTTTCACTTCAATATATTCATCATGTTGAAAGTAATTCGTGGAGAAACTGAACATGATAGGTAAATGATCCGAAAATTCAAAAATGTCTAATACATCGAATTTGTCTACTACTATAAAATCATATCGATTTGAAACATTCGTAATAACATAGTCTACTACACTACAGCCATTCTTAGATTTGTACGTAAATTCTCCGATATTTTTATCTCCCGTTAAGTATGAAACAATTAGAACATTTACCAACATTCAGAAGTTTGGTACCAAAATTATTCACAGTTTTGTCTTTAGAAATTCTTCTATCAATATCGGTAGCATCATCATATAAATGATCAGGAAAAACATCAAGGTAATTTTCAAGATGAATATTGTTTGGTAAGTCATTACAATTACCTGTTCTGGCGTTAAAATCGCCGCATACGAAAACTAAGCCCAGATTCTTAAAATGATTAATATCGCTTTCGAAATCATTATAAAAATCAAATTCCGGAAAATTATTGTAAAATTTGGATTGTTCCGGAGGTATATAACAACCACACATGTATATATCGTCATCTACATTCAAAAATTCTTTACATAACTTTATCCACATAACACCCTCTTTTAATGTTTTTACCAGAGATATACCATTTTTCAGAAAGTTTTTATAGAATATCGAAACACCACCATCATGGCGTTTAGCTCTTTTGTTAACTTTTCTGCCTTCGCAATGAAAACTTGAATAATTTGGTAAATTAATGATTTTACAATTTTTTTTCGATAACCAACTTTCAGTGAAAATACATATATCATAATTCGATGCAAATTCCAAAAAGTCACTGTCTTTTAGTTTGTTCTTCAGTCCCTGAACATTCAATACAACGATTTTGAGTTGTTGCCCCTCGGCGACTTCCTATGCATATGTCCATGTAACTTCCGGTCCAGTGTATAGTTGATTATTAACGTAAAGTTTGTCGACTGTCATAGCGCATAGTTTGCCTTCACGCTTTTCGCGTTTCATCACTTCGGAGAGGATTCTTCTTCTATCCTGGATCACTGTTGGAAATTGTTCACCAACACCAAACGAAGTTTCGGCCAAATCTTTTTAAGACTTTCGTACTTTTTCACGTTCCTCTGGATAGTGAAATTTAGCGACTATGGGGCGTGGTTTGCCCCCGGCTCGGCGTCTGCCCCCTACACGGTGTGCTCGGTCAATCTTAATGCCACTAGCTCCAACTATTTGCATCTGGTTTTCACAAAAGTTCAAATTTTTTTCTCTGCATCCTTCCCCTTCTTCTTCTGCTAGGTTATAGAACATTAAATTGTCCCTCATTGATCTCGATTGTACATCAATTATTTCATTTGATTGCCTTTTACACTTTTCCTCTAGGAGTTTTTAAGTTTTGGATGTCAGCCTGTTTACTCTGAAATTCGTTCATGGTTTTGCTATCGAATTCACGGCTTCGCTCCACTTCACTAACCCTTGTTTCAAGTTTTTTCTTATTGGAATCCATAACATTCACCTGCCTTTCAATTGTTGATAATTTGTCATTAATTCTGTCCAACAAATGAAGCCTATTTTCCATACGATCTAGCCTGTTAATGATTTCACCCATAGTTCTTTCCAATGACATCATATTTTGATTAGGTATCTGTGGCGGTATCGGTGGTGGGGGTCCGGATAATTGGATGGGTGGGGGAGCGGGTGGCGGCGATTGCTGGTATATTTGCCCAAGGAATGAACCATTTTGATTATATGAAGGAGACACTTGATGTAGAGTACCCTGCTGTTGATATTGTTGATCCATGCTGTAATATGTTACCCTTTTACTGTTCTGCTCAAGGCTAGGGCTGATATCACTACCTTTACGTTTTGCAGATTTTGGAGTTTTCTGTTTAGAGTTCGAGTTTGACTTTGATTTTCCTTTCATTTAGCGAAGTATATATACTGACATACATCTGAGTGTTTTTAATGAGTTTCCACACAAATTAACAGTGTTTTCTACAATTTCACATAAATTTTCTGACAGAATTTATTTTCAATGCTATCATTTATTGAATACAAGCAGTATAACTTACCTATGGAATAGTATCCCTCTATTATCTCACCATTCTGTAAGTTAAACTCAAGTCTTAGTTCTTCTGCGTGAATGAATTGAAATCCATCGCAGCTTGAATCCTTATTTTTTTCATTATCTCTAAATATCTACAAAATATGATGATAATTGATGATTTGGTGCACATTCAGATCAAGATACAGACTCTCGTAGTAAGTTTTATTGATTCATATAAATCTCCATTTACGTTGAGAATTTGACATGATTTGACATGATTTGACATTTCACTTACAGATACATAGACGATATGTTGTCCATCAATAATCCAAAATTCGCGGATTACCTGAACAGTATCTATCCTTCGGAGCTTGAAGTCAAAGAAACTACAGAGACAAATAATTCAGCATCATATTTGGACATAATGTTGTCCCACGACACTGATGGTCACATGAACACTCTATGACAAACGTGACGACTTCATTTTCAGCATTACAAACTTTCCTTTCTGAGTAGCAACATCCCTTCATCGCCTGCTTACGGCGTGTTCATATCTCAGTTGATACGTTATGCCAGTATACCCAACATTAGGATGAATAATCTATGTCGAATATTTATATGAATTTGTATGCCAAAGCAAGTACCAAATATACGGATTTTGTTCTGAGAGCTAGGCGTCTTTCCGATAAGCTTCTCAGTCAGGGATATGTTTGTGACCGACTAACATCGTCACTGAGAAAGTTCTACGGTCGATATGGGGAACTCGTCATACACTATGATGTCCCACTCTCAAGAATGGTGGATGGTATTCTCCAATAGACCATTTGAACCATCCAACCGAAGATTGTACTCTATGTCTTCCGAAATTGAAGAAACCGGATGTGACAGTTCTACCAAATTGAAGCGGCGGGTGTTGCATACAAGTAGGAGATGCTTACTCTTCCTGGGCACCTTGTCTCACTCCCATATCGGGGGTTCGCTTCTTTTCATGTGGTGGAGGTTTTTGTTTGTTTGCTTTGGTTCCTGTTTTATCCTGATTTTGTATGCCTTCGGTTTCTGATTTTCTGAATTATCGATTTTGTGCTGTGTACAGGGATATGGTCATTATCTATATTTGTCATTATACAGTGTCAAAGATTCATATGAGACCTAATCATAAGGGATAAAGTCCGTCGCCCTTCCTTTTCAGTTCTTCTCCTGCCATAAACTTTTCACATTTTCGACCACTCTTATTTTTTATCACTACTCATATATTCTTTATTTCAATTCCTACTTTCCAAATTCTCCTTTTTTGTGATTTAGAATCATAAATATGAGATATAACAACACTTGTAATTTTCTCTGAATGACAGCAAAAATCCAATTCTTTGCTCCTGGTTTTCTTTTCTTTCCTTTATGAAAGGCAAATCATACTTCTATTCATTCGACTGTAGACCATATTCAGTCAAATGTTTTATAACTATTTTTCATATTATAATCTTAGCCAATCATATTTTTCGTGAGTAATAAAACACATATCAATCAGAAACACAGTTTCTGTTCATTGGCTTCTTTTATGACTATTGAAATTGCGTTCAAGAGTATGTAGCTCAGTCGGCAAAACAATACATTCACCTTTATTGAACGCTGTACATACAAGCAAAACATCGATTGTACTCAATTTTGAGATATAATATATTTTATGTATTTATGAAGTTCATGGACCGGTGGTACAGGTTATTTATTTATACCGTTAGATGTTGACTGCAAAATATCGATTGTACTCAATTTTGAGATAAAATGTATTTTATGTATTTATGAAGTTCATGGACCGGTGGTACAGGTCATTTATTCATAACGTTATTTATACCGTTAGATGTAAACGTCTTCAAATTGAATAGCATCATTTAAGAACAGATGAATTGGCAACGTGGACCAGTCATGCACGTTTCAGGTACTTAACGATGTTGACTGCAAAATATCGATTGTACTCAATTTTGAGATAAAATGTATTATTTTTGTATTTATGAAGTTCATGGACCGGTGGTACATGTCATTTATTCATACCGTTATTTATACCGTTAGAAGTTGACTGCAAAATATCGATTGTACTCAATTTTGAGATAAAATGTATTTTATGTCTTTATGAAGTTCATGGACCGGTGGTACAGGTCATTTATTCATACCGTTAGATATTGACTGCAGTTTCTCGGTGTACTGAGTTCCAATTCAAGATTTAATCGGATCCTTTCTCTCTGTTGGAGCCGTATTGTGAAGATACAAGTTCTGTCCACGGGTGGAAACATTCCAAAGTCAATTGATCCAATGGATTTTGTTTCATTAACTTCTTGAATGCACACTGTAATAAAAAGATAGAAAGAAATATTCATTTCAAGGATTGTATAAAATATCCCTTATATGTGAAGAAATAAATGAGCATATGCAAAGTTTAACATGGTATTGAGAAGAAATAAAGATAATTCATTCTTATGATGGTAATGAGTTCTACAATTGCATAGTAATATCTAGATTGATCCCCCCCCCTCGAGATGAATGGTTTCTGCGATGCCTAGACCTAGTCTACTACAAATGATAAATATGATTAATGTACAAGACCTAGTGACCGGGGAATCAGGCCGAGAACTTTGAAAATATTTTTTCTGACAAATTCTCAGAATATTCTCAAAGATGATATCCGCCCTATATTGAATCGATGTTACAATGAAACGAAGTGGTCCAAACAGGATTCCATAGCCCTATCTTTTTTTTTTTTTTTTTTTTTTTTTTTTTTTGGTTTTTTTATTTTTTTTTTTTTTTTTCAAGAGTATGTTTGGATCATGATTTAATGTTCTGCGTTTGACTTTTTTTTCACTGATACTGTACCTTTATTCAAGTGGTAACTGATCTTTTATGATACATATAATTTAAAGATCTAGAAATATTATACGTTACAAAGCGTGTAGTTTACCTAATATAGGATATATGGGGCTAGTAAATTTCATAAGGGACGAGAGCGAAGCTCGAGTCCCATATGAAATTTACTGGCCCCATATATCCTATATCAGGTAAATTACACACTATGTAACGTATATATCTTACCAATTGAATGATTTTTCAATCATTTTTATGTCTAAAACAAAATGGCGTCTAAAGCAAAATTTCTAGCTTATTTATTCGTGGATGGATTTAAAAATTGTTTTCTCCATTGAAATGATCGAACGTAAAATTGGTTTATTCAAAATGAATAAGTTGGAAACTGAATTCATTTCAGGCGGATATTTAGAATAAAGGAAATAAAGCGCAATAAAACACATTTGAATTTTGACGGGGAATTCGGCTATGACGTCAAGAAAAATGGGCATTCATGACGTCATAGTAGCGCTACCGATATAAATTTGAGTCGCAGGATATAAGATATACACGGCGTTCACGTGGTATGGATTATAAATGGTATTAAGGGAATAACTAGTTTCTGACGTTATGTTTGCGGGCGTTGAATGCTGATTTTACGGTCGCAAACTGAGTTTTTCTGGCGACACGTTATTCCCATTTCAATTCAAATTACATTTTTGTGAATGTAAGGCGAAATGTGACGTTAGCAACATCAAAACCTAGTATATTCTCGTTTTATAGCCCTAACTAAGGGGCAAACAACCAATGAAAATCGACGTTATAACGACGTTGCATAAGAATTGAGGATTTTAGGTGTTGGTAAGATATAAATGTTTTCAAGTGTGTGTGTGTGTGTGAGGGTATGAGAGACGGTGTGTGTGTGTGTGATAGGATGTATGTGAGGGTACGAGGGTAGGGTGAGGATGTGTGTGTGTGTGTGTGTGTGAGGGTGTGTGTGAGGGTGTGTGTGTGTGTGTGTGTGAGGATGTTTATATTGTACATGAATGATATAGCAAATTGTACATCCTAACATATGTCCGTAGCATTGACAAGTCAGGGTGCTCTAAGTAATGCCTGAGTGTCAAAATTTGTCCATACTTTATACATATCTGTGTCCAAAATTTAGCAATTACTGATGCAAAGATATTCATCCGTCTGCATATCTTTAATTTGATAGGTTTGAATGTTCTTAGTTTTTCAGGCCAAGGACATTTTATTCTTCACATAATTTCTATCATCAGAACAGATTCAAACAAAGGAGAGGATCTCCAACAACACCAGGTTGCAGCACCCACAGCAAAACTCCCAAAAATAAAATAAAACACAGAGCAGACAAGCACAGAAGGAGACGCAAAAAGGACAAGGAATGTCAACGCACAACACAGAAACATCAAACACAAAGGAATTCCAACGAGATTCAAGGTTAAAACGGTTTTTGTGAATATATATAGTATTTTAATGGAACTGTTCAAAAAGCATGCTATATTCGCTTGAGGGAGCATATTACAACTTTCTAGCTGTGTGCTAGCTACTTGTGAATGTATTTCGTCCTCTTACTGCTAGTATATAACGTATGAAGTACGTATTCATTATTTCTATTTAGGATGTGGTAAAGATCAGACTTACTCATGTATAACGCTGAAAAGCCTGGGTGTGTTTTTACGTCATCTGTAATATATTCCAATGTCAACTGCTTTCCAAGAGCATTTACAGGAGATGGCAATACATTGTCCCCGCAATATTCAGCGATACGGATATGGTCCCGTCGTATCTAGAATAAAAGGGACCACAGAAGATTGTAGTTATGAGGATGTATCCCTAAAGGCTGTAAAACTGTTTTAATTTCCCCATCAAACCATTGACCAATCAGAGCTCCCCTTTTATTTGCTCATTATAAATGTCAGAAAGGCTGGTGGATTCGCGATTTGTTCGACTGTGGGGGGGGGGGGGGGGTTGAATCCGTGGTTGCAAAATATGTGAAAAAGGTGTGAATAATTTGTTGACATTAGATTGGAGGAAAATCAAAGAATTGCAAACACAAGCTTAGAATGCGAGGAAGGGAAGTCGGTTTGTTTCATCTCTTTCTTTTTCTATCGGGACAAGTACGTAAACTAGGCAAGAATAAAATCGTATGTTCTCAAGGGTAAGGCCATTTTTAATTATATGGGGCCTTTATGGATGCATACTAGTACATTGTAACTTCAAGTCTCTGTGAAAGGGACAACAACGATTTTAAAATATTAATGAAAAGTCAGAAAGTAAAGAAAAACGAGATACCCAAGGAAGGCGATGTCTATTTGGAAAAAAAAGCTTCTTAAAATCTGATATATTCCATTTCAAGAGTGTTATTTTCAGACTGATATTTAAGGTTTTGCAAGTCCTGCAACTTGGATGACTGCTAAGAATTATTATCTTATATCTTGTCTTATTTCCTGGCACGTTTTTGATTACTCCTCCACATCTTCTATGACAATTGTACGGAATATCACAGGAAAGGCGTTCTCTTGTTCAAGTTGCACTTACAATCCTTTCTGGAAAACAAACGGACTCAGATTTTTATATTTGTGATTTCAGAAAACATCCCTAAAGCTACAGGCAAAGGATTCCCGACGTCATAGTCAGTCATTGCGCAACTCTCAAGATTGGTGTGGAACAGAGCTGTATATCGATCAAGTACCATGCAGAGTTTGCTTCTGGTTATTCGATCACCATATCATGAGTCTGACGCATTTTCAATAGAAATTGAGTTCACATTGATCCTGCTTATTGCGTAAACGTGTAACATATTCAAATATTACATTGAAGTTTGAAAAAAAAATACACCAAGACAAACAAAGCATTATGCTCATTACTTCGCACGCCATAAATAAACAGACCTTTGCAAAGGCAGTGGTTAAAATTTTAATT
The DNA here is from genome assembly GCA_028142955.1 of Pinctada fucata. Taxonomy (NCBI): domain Eukaryota; kingdom Metazoa; phylum Mollusca; class Bivalvia; order Pterioida; family Pteriidae; genus Pinctada; species Pinctada fucata. The sequence goes on from AP027115.1 coordinate 30,758,239, forward strand.
AGATTCCTTGACAGCTATCATATTTAACTGACCGGGTCAAAAGCACTATTTTCTAAAGTACCACTGTAGTTTGGTGAATTTTGTGTCATTATATTTTTAAAATACCATATGCATGTACTTTAACATTTCTTCTGTAATTCTATGAAATCGTTGCTGAGGCAAGTCTGAGAAATTGTAACATTTACACCGGATAGACGGAGAAGACGCTGACGGCAGTAGGCGTGAAAACTACTTCCTATGGTATCATTGCTTTGTTCAGGAGAGCTTAAAATATGATATCCTTACTTTTACAACATCCTTTGCACATGCGGCCATACCAATCGGTGATGGTTGGACTCGAAACTCGGTGAACTTCAGATACATGGAAACATTGTATGCCGACACTATCTTGTATACACCATGGTAATTATTAGGAGTTGTGTCTATAGATTCTCCAACATAACCAGGGTATCTCGGGGACGTAATGATGCCACTCGGGGTAGTATACACGATATCTGTATCTGAAATGAGAAAATTCAAAAATTTAAATTCAAAGGCTCAGCATATGCAGTCTTATTTTTCTAACAACATAGACTGAAAAGAAATATGTCTGTAAAAGTAATTTTTCCATTAATCACATTGTACACCTCAGTTTATTTTGTTAAAATGCAAAATGTCAACACTAATATCTATGGAACCCAAAAAATAAATGAGTTAAAGAAGATCTATCTCAAATTGAGCATTGACGGCCCTATAGCAACCACAGTAAACGTTGAACCACAGTTAAGACCCTGATAATTTTCGACGATCAGGAAAGAAATCATCCATTTTATCTTGTAATACTAAACAATTCCTTACTATTGCTATTAGATAAATGTGATGATCTACTCCTTAAAGATGGATCATCTCCTAAGTCAAAGGATGAGAAGAGAATCGAGTGTTATTTACTAGTTGGGCGGGTGCGGCTAGCCAAACGGGGGATGCTTACTCCTCCCGGGCACCTGATCCCTTCTCTAGCTTGCTAGGGGGTCCGTCGATGCTCAATGTTTTGCTCTATTGTGAGTGATGTTGAGATTGTCGTCAGGACCTTCTTTAACTCATTGCTGTGTATATCTACTCTGTGTTTTTTCACTTGGGGTTTTTCATGTTTTGTTGCTGGTGCAGCAACGGGTCTTGTTAAAGATCTCCTCCTTCTATTTACCTCAGAAATAGGCAGTCTAATAGATGAAGCATATCTTGTAAAATTGAATTTGAAATGACACTTTTCTTGTTTTAATTTTGTTTTACCTATGAGATATAAGTCAATATCAAATTGTTGAAGCGGTGGTGCCAAGGTTATAATGAGTCCATTTCTCCTGGATGCATATGAAACATTGCTATTACGACATTTGTTGTTTATCATTGTGTTATTTTCCATATTCCCGTCAGATACCTTAAAGTTAAAAACAATAGTAACTTTCTTTTTTATCATATCTGTTTCTATATTTATACGAAAATTTAATTCATAGAGAGTCTTATGAAAGTTAGATTTAAAAAAATTGTATTTCGTAAGGAATATTCTGAATTAATTCTAATTCTCATTTGATTGATGAGACCCTTTTTATTGCAATATCCGTAAAAGTAAAGAAATATTCACGTACATCTAATAATATCGAAGGGTTCCAACTCTTTACCTTCTTGAAGAAAATTCCAAGCCAATTTCCATGCACCAGACACGTGTTTCGAATATTAAATTCTCATCAGTGATGCTTCTAACGGAGTCACCAAAAATCATTTCAGTAGCGCCCTCTTTAAAGTTTTGAATTTAGATTTGTACATTTACATTACAGAGAGTGCGCGGCTCCAATGTTAAACGTCTTTGAATTCAATGGCATCATTTAAAACCTGATAAATTTACAGCAGGGACCAGACATGCACATTTCGGGTACTAAACCTCGTCAGTGATCCTCAGTCTAAACAATGTAATATGGCCAAAAAGTATGAAAATTATTATGTCCAAAAAAGTACAAAAAGAGGTAGCAGAATGGGTGGGATATGTTTCCTGTAGGGTCGATTTAGTAGCATATCCAAATAAAATCTATGTTTCAAATAGAATTGAAGGGATAACTCAACGTATTCAAGGAAAAGTCGCTTGCTTGTTGAGGCTATTTACAATGTGTACTTAGTTCATATGTATATACGTTTTCAGCTGTTGGAGAGGAGTATGTACCTTTTAGCATAATCATTTCTAGATCTATTGTGTCAATTTAAACTTTGTAATATCCAGAATTGTTAGGGTTTTAGGTAACCGGATCACCCCAGCACCGTCAGTGCGACTTCACATGGATAATGCTTGACGATAAACATACATGTAACATGCGACAATGAGTAGCTCTCTTTTTCTGTACAATACGATACCTCTGAGTTGTAAAATATATTATCCTTTTGTCCATGTGTATGTAGAGCTGAACATATCTATAGTATTGCAACAAAGATTGAAGATAAAATTCAACAAATAACAAAACAACACTCCAAGTAAATTAATCGAAGCAGATACAAGGAAATGTGAAAAACGAATTACTATATCTAAATTGAGGGAAATAAATATATTGAACAGATACAGGGAAATGTGAAAAACGAATGACTATATTCAAATTGAGGGAGACCAATATTCATCCGATGCCGACAGTGAATAGCCATTTACTATTTTATGAGGGGCATACTTTATTTATCTTTCCAGCCTGTAGCCTACAAGAAGTCTTGTTTTGGCCCATTATGAATTTGACATTATACATTACTTTACAATTTTGGTTACTTGTCATTTCATCCTAAAATATCATCGAAATCAAAGGCAGTTCACATCCAAGCACCGTCCCTCCAATTTCATAAATTCTATTTAACTATACAACTGAATCTGATTCGACCCTACTCTTTGCAAAGTACATGCATTAATTTGAACTACAAAATAAAAAGAGCGCAACTAAAATACTTTTGTTTGTGTCTAAAAATCACTTTAGTATGAAATACCACTGATGAGGATTTATTATATAAAGCACGTGTCTGGTGCGTTTTAAATCTGATTGAATTTTTCATGAAAGTAACAATTGATATATTTACACTTCAGTTTTTCTCAACACGGCATAATTTCATCTTTTGTTTAATACAGAGTTTTGTATTTTACCGTTATTGGACCTAATCCTTTTTTACACCTCCATCGAGAGTTATACATGACAGCTACAACTTGTCTATGATCGTTAGACCTTACAACCATCTCACATGGGGTCTCTGTGGCTGTAACATTCATACCGACATCCCGGTTTTTGATTCTGTCCATCATGTCGCAAGTTCCATTTGCTGAAAGAATATACATGTACAATTCCCCCATGTGTCATGTTTGAAATAGTGTTTTGATTACTTCATGATGACCTTGTGTTTATAGGGGCAGCCATAATTGCATACATAGACTCGTTAGAAAGTTCTTGTTATTCGTTTGTATAATGTGATTCGAAGTTTCCGACATTATATCATAGGAAGACGTCCTAATTCAAAATAGACCATATTATTACTAGTGAAATAAAATTGTGAATCTTTTCAATATCAGTACCCTTGTGCAATCCCCACACCTCTTACCCATAATTTAGAACGCTTGAAACATAAGAATCAAATACTGAGCATTTTGTCTAAACATTAAAAGAATGTTCCTCAGATCTATTTACTATAAAAGAATGTTCCTGAAATCTATTAACTTATGAAAAATAAGCCTTCCTGCCTTATTCTGCGATATATTTTTGTATCACATTAAATTTACCATTAAAGTTAAAAGGTATTCCGTGATAACGAAATTTATCAACAACTTCTTCAATCCTTAACACCATAATCTTTGTCTTACCAGTATTTAACGTTAATTTCAATTCCCTATTGTAATTCTCTAGTTAATCAATAATTTTGTAAATTCTGTGGATTTTGAGCAATAAGTATCATATAGTAAACATACATATTAGGAGAAATATACATTTCATGTCATATTCTATAAATGGACAATCATTTTTTTAAATGCATTTCACAGTCATTCTCAATGATGAGAGCAATACCGGTGATAACGTCTCCCCTTAAAAAAGACCGACCTTATTCACAAAGTAAAAGATGTTTTAGCCAACTAGAGCCCTTGGCAGCCATCTTGGCACAAAAAAATCAGAGGACCTTGAATACTTGCTTCCTGTATGGTTTCGAGAAATTCTGTGTAACAGTCGCAGAGGAGATTCCATAATGCATCAGCCAATCAGAACCCTTCGGCGACCATATTTGTTGACCGATGCTTGGTAGAGGACATTGAGTACTTGCTTCCTGTAAGGTGTCCTGAAATTCTTTGCAACAGTTGCTAAGGAGATGTCCAAAATGCGTCAGCCAAACAGAGCCATTGGAGGTCATATTTCGTGACTGATCGACACGAAAAATATAAACTAAATAGAGGACCTTGAGTAGTTGCTTCCTGTAAGCTTTCCGGAAATTCTGTGCAACAGTTGCAGAGGAAATAACCAAGGAACTTTAAGGTAAAGGTTTCCGCTCTCATAAACTAGTTAAGAAGTTTTGGAAATATTACAAAATTACTGTTAGCTTCCTTCAAATTCGGAATTTACGTGAATCAGAATTATATTACTTTGGGTATTTCAAAACCTGTTTTTTATGGTGACATAATACACAAAATAAGAAGAATCAAAGGCAGACAGAATATCCATAGAAAATGAATCAGAATTCAAAGTCTTCATATCAAATAGATATGAATATAAATACATTGAATGGTTAAAAGACGAATGAGACATATGAAGAAGAACATAAAACAGAAAGGTACTAATTAAAAGCTTCTTAATTTTGTAATTGATAACGTATGTTGTTTATCATAAAGGGACATATTGCCTGAATATATTGCCTGAAAGTATTCTCTATTCTAAGAAATAAGCATGGTTTTGTTAAACGAATGGGATGGAAATTTCCTTTTATATGGTTGTGTTGTGAAAACACATAAATTCAAACGGACAGACAAACGAACATAAAACAGTAACTCTCTTACAAACACATGAGTCTATTAATGAATATAATCAATTACTTTTCTGACTATAATAAGAGTCTTCATAACAAATAGATATTCGCTATTTTCGAAACCAGAGTTACTTCCGATTTAGAACGGTATCTGACGTAGACTTATTATGACGTCATCAAATTCTACGGAAACAGTCCTAAAATTCTAGGAAATGACGCTAAAAAAGCGACGTTACCATACCATTCATTTTTATTATGCTTATGAACTTGAAGACGTTTATATATTAGGATTAAAGCATGCTATTTCCATACCAGGACAAAACAACGTGAAAATACTTTCATCAAGTCCCTTAAGTTCGTCAAAGTCGCTTATGAAAATAACATTCTTTTCCGGTGGATCGGAAGCTATACCGGTTACCTCCCTGGTATATGTAAAGCCAATTCCAATTGCATATATGTGAATATTCTTGGCGCATGCATTTTCAGCTTCTGGGATTGTCCTACGGGAATTGATGTTCGAAACACCATCCGTGACAATGAAGGCAATATCATCAACATCCGGTCGGTCACCATTGACAACTGTAAACATTTGATCATGCATGGTCTGTAGTCCATCTGCCGTGTTTGAACTGCCGTATTTCCAAGGTATATTGTCAATAGCGTTACATATGTCTTGCTTCGTGGTGTATTCGTTCATTTGGAATTCTATTGTAACATCAGTACTGTAGGAAACAATACCGACACGTACATCTCCTGAGTCTATGTTTGCACTGTGAAGGAAGTCTTTACAGAACTGCAGCATTTTCTTGTAATTTTCCTGTTCGACACTTGTGGATGAATCCAAGATAAATACCATATCTATCTTTGTGAAACACTATGAAAATTTTGATAGATATATTACTTCCATCATTTTCATACATCAAGACCATCTCCGGTCATTGAAATTATAATTTGACAAACTAAAAGAGAGTTTATGTTTTCAATGTTTACTGAAAAGGCAATCTAGTTCAAAATACAAAAAAAAACTGACATGGATAATCATTCACAGTCAATAAGTCAACAGTGCAATAAATGTAGTTGATTCGTTGGTCAAAGGGAGGATTGACTGAATGGTATCCTTTAATTAAGTAGTTTATCCATGTATTTTCTCAAAACTCGGCCAAGAAAAATCATTTCTTCTTTTTTCTGCTAAGTATAAAAATCTGCCTAAATTCCTTAATTTCTTTGAATTTCTCGTAATTCTATAAGTTTAAATACACTGGATCTTCGTAGCTAATACGGCTTAATCAAGGATACTCTCAGATCATTATATAAAGGGCATTTAAGAATAAAGTGAAATTCGTCCTCTAGGTTGTCATGGTCACATAGTGTACATCGTCTGTCTGTCCTAGTTTCACGTCTGTATCTGCCTGTCTCAATGTTCAGGTTATGTGAAGATAATCTAATTCTTGTGATACATTTCCTATGAAGTTCATTAACATATTTAATAAGATAATGTTGTATTCTAAAGTTATCCGCCAGATATTTGTAATTTTCTCCTCGTGAGACGTTTTGTATTGCAGAAAACATTTCTTGTGCATTGACATCGTGGAATCGCTGTTCTATCAATTTACTTAGTTTTAAGTCTATTTGTTCCATTTCCCAAATGTAACCAAGTCCTAAACATGCTAAATGATTTAATTCTAATTTTATATTTTTTATCCAATCATCGTCATAATTTTCTCTGTCCTCGAGGCATTATTTAATTATGATATTTTCAGATTTTTTCAACTTTATCCAGTATTTCATAATTTGTAATTTCCTTGTTATGTTCAGAGGGAGCCTACCTAACTCATAATAAACAAAATTGTTACAAGTACTTTTCTTTACGCCCAAAATATTTTTACAAAATCTAGTGGGAACACTTTCTACGTCCGTAGCTTAATGGAACCCCCAAATTTCAGCTCCATAGCTTAATATACTTTTGATATACTACTGAGGATCATTGACGAGGGTTTAGTACCTGAAACGTGCATGTCTGGTCCATGCTGTAAATCTATCAGGTCTCAAATGATACTATTGAATTTGAAGACGTTTAACATTTGAACTACTTGGTGAGTCACTGCTGGTGGACCAAAAGTTCCCCCGAGGGCACATGTGGCCAAGTTCGATCAACTTCGGATCGTCTGTCTCTTTAACGCATTTGAAATTTATGTTACAGAATTTCTTGAAATTTCGAAAACATGTGTACTGTAGCATCATATCCCACCCATTCTGCTACGTCTTTTGGTACATTTTTTGGACATAACAATTTGCATACTTTTTGGCCATTTTACATTGTTTAGACTGAGGATCACTGAAGAGGGTTTAGTACCCGAAACGTGAATGTCTGGTCCATGCTGTAAATTTATCAGGTCTTAAATGATGGTATTGAATTTGAAGACGTTTAACATTTGACATATGTATCAAAGACTGAGCATTTACTTATAATATTAAAATGAAAATTTTTGAATTTATTATTGAGTGCAAAGTTAGCTTTCTTCCCCTGTTCCGCTACGTGTTTCTGGGTTATGTTATGTTTCCCATTAAAATTAAATAGCATTCCCAAATACTTGAATTGATTTATTCCTTTTGTTAATTGTCCATTATAAACCCATTTTTCATTTTCTCTTATGATACCTCCGTTTCTGACGATAACAGTTTTTGTTTTCTCTACATTTAAAGTAAGATTCCATTCATTGTTGTAAGCATGTAAAGCATTTAGCATATTTTGTAAATCGCTAGGAGATTGAGCAAAAAGACACATATCATCTGCATACATCAACAAAAAAAAATTTATCATATAAATTTCAAAAGACAAACAATGTTCCTTGATAAAATACATCTCACAATCATTTACGTAGAGGGAATAAAAATGGGAGAAAGTACCTCACCCTGAAAAAGACCGATGTCATTTTTAAAATATTCCGATAAAAAACCGTTATGTTTCACACAAGACTTCACATTTTCGTATAGCGAGTAAATAATTTTAATCATTTTCCCATTAATACCTTGTTTTATAAGTTTCCCCATAATTTAGATCTAATCGATTAGATCAAAAGCTTTGCGATAATCAACGAAACAGCAATATAAACGTCCTCCTTTTTTTAAAAGTGTGAATTTCCTGGTCTAAATCCAAATTGCGCATCGGTAATGATATTAATTTTTTTTATCCCATTTCAAAAGGCGTCTGTTTAAGATCGATGTAAATAATTTACCTAGACAACTGACCAAAGTTATGCCTCTGTAGTTATTAGTATCATTTATATCCCCCTTTTTATATACTGAAACGATACACCCCTTTGACCATGATTCCGGAAAATAATCTGATATGAATACAGAGTTAAAAAGTTTTGACAAATATGATAGTAAAACATCTTTGCAATCTTTGAATAATTCATTAATCAAACAATCTTCACCACAACTGGTATTTCTCTTAAGATAACATATAGCATTTTCAACCTCATTATCACTTATTTCTACATCTAACTCTTCATAGGAAGCTGATGAAAAATGAACATTGACATCATTCATCTCATCGTTATCAATACTACCTAAGTCTTTGAAATGATCGACAAACTGGTTCAATGAGATATTGTTTGATGTTTGTGTTTTACGTTTGGCAAAATATTTATGAAATTGTTTTGGATAATATCTTCTTAAATAGTCTAACATATCACCTTCATGGCGCTCGTATTGTCTTTTATGTCGTAATTCTGTTTTTCTATAATCTCTTTTTTCTCAATTAATATCGCGTGATTATCTCTAGATTTACATCTATTGAAATTATATAGAGCAGTCTTGTAATATTGATATTTCCGTTTGCATACTTCATTGAACCATGGTTTGTTCTCAATATTATCAGATCTAGAACTTTGTCTGAGAATTCGAGTGTTATCAGAAGTATGTAAATCACAAAAAGGTACGACAGCATTATTTAAAACATCACAAAAAATATTTACACATGTATCAGCAACCTGCTGGCTATTAATGTCGGTAGATATAATCACTCTAAAATCATTTTCATTTTGTCGTAAATTTTGCTTTATAACATCACAAAAAATATTTACACATGTATCAGCAACCTGCTGGCTATTAATGTCGGTAGATATAATCACTCTAAAATCATTTTCATTTTGTCGTAATTTTTGCTTTATAACATCAATATTTCCATTAATCCATCTGAAAGACTTGGAGTTACATCTACCATCCTCAATAACTCGTGTATTTTCATTACAATCTTTCACAATGGATATTTTGAATTAAACAGGTGAATGATCAGAGAAATTTACAGATTTTCCACATTCAAAGTATACAATATCTTTTAAATCACCCTTTTGTACCAGTACGTAATCAATTAAACTAGTGTCTTTAACACCACAGAAAGTATAACTACCTTCGAGGTACCTTCATTATCACGACGACCATTTACTATTCGTAAGCCTGATGATTTGCATAGTGACAGTAAAGGATTTACATGTGCATCCAAATTTTTACGCTCAACTGATTTATTATCATAATTATATTCTAAAGTAATCATAAGATCATTCATATCACTGTTCAGATCATCATGCTCGGGTCGAATACCAGTTCTTGCGTTTAAATCCTCTGATACTATAATTTTACTTTTTGATCTTTATATACACTGATCGTGTCCTCTAATAGTTGGAAAAGGTCAATTTCTTCATTATTTCTAGAATAGAATACACTATTTTCTGGTGGAAAATAACAAGAAGCAAAGAACGTGTTTCTTGACGCCTGTGTAAATTTAAGCCATGTATATTTTAAACTTCTGAAATGCATGTTTGAAATTCATTTTGACGAAAATTACTATACCACCCCCTCTACCATTTTTACGTGGGAAGAGATAAGAACGATAATTTTGTATGCAAATATCATCAGACTCAGAAATCCAACATTCTGTTAGACATATAACATCAAATTTATCAATAATAGAAAGAAATTCATGGTCAATGATTTTATGTGAAAGCCCCTTTCCAATGTTCCATGTAATAACAGATAACTCGGACTTACATACAGTACTGTCACTCCCCTCGCTATTCAAATGGGCTGGCTCATTGTCCATGGGTACAGATTCTTGTCGTGGGCGGGGCGCGCTACGCTCCTGGCTACCACTTGTTTGCGGATCGCGACGTGGCTGTCTATTCGGCTCGGGGTCACTATGTTCTTGGGCACGATAGCCGTGTACATTCACATCATACGGATGACCATTCACGTACAGTTTATCACGGATCAGCTTGACGTTTTTCCCTCCATGAATTCTTTTCATGTCCTTCATGATAGGGTAAAGCTCACGCCGTCGATCCTCTATTACCTTCGGGAATTGCTCGTGGATGCCGTAGCCGGAACCTCTGAGTAGATATGCGTTCTCCTCACTGATCAAGTCTCGATCAGCGTTGTATAGGAATTTTGCAACAATCGGGCGTTCTTTCCCATGAATGGAACGTCTAAATCTGTGAACGTTACAAAATTCGATCCTTTGTTCGATTCCTAACTCATTGTAGCTGAAATTGCGCACCTTATCCGTCGTGTCTTCATCCCGGGTTTCGCCACATAATCCTGTGAAAACTAAATTGTACTTCATAGATCGGCATTGCAAATCGGTTACTTTATCCGTTAATTCCTCTTTTTTTTTCACCGACATTTCACCCATTTCCGCACTTAGTTTTCGATTTCTGTTTTTTTATGCTCGATACCCACCATCAGTGACATCATATCCTGTTTCTGCTTTGTTAAAAGACTCTTGACATTTCCGATATTTTGTCACTCTTTGACTGGAACTCATCACATTTATTTGACACGGATTTTACAGACTGTTCAAACTCGACGGTTTTCTTTTCCGCAGCATCTATACTGGTCTGCACAGAGTCTAACCTGCCACCCAATCTATCCATGCGTTTCACAATAACATCTAACTTTGTAAGTTTGTTCATGATGAAATGGAGTTTTTGATTCATTTCGTTTAACCGAGAATTCATTCCGCTAGTATCCAATTGACCAACAATAGGCGTTGAAACTGTTGGCAAGTCTGTGTTTCCGTACAATATATTATTAGCGTCACCTAATATAACACTGACAATTATCACTGTGAGTACTCGAATCTGACGACCCCATTTTCCTTTTTGCTCATTTCAAACGTTCAAATTCCATAAAATTCCTCTAAAAAATACATCTTTGCACATATACCAAAGCGAAAGAAACATTTTCTGTCAAATATACTTTCAAATATCAACTGAATCGGACACTTTGCAATTCTTAATACGGAGCTCAAAATTATACACCTTGAAATCTAATCAATCGAAATGGGGTTACCATCTAATGTTTTACAAAAACTGCTCGGCTAATGCCACTTTTTTGTAAACTAATGCGGAAGGGTTCCAACTCTATAACTTCTTAGAGAAAATTTCAAACCAATTTTCATGCACCAGGCACGTGTTTCGAATATCAAATTCTCATCAGTGATGCTTCCAGCCAAAGTGCTTTTCATAAGCAGTCCAAATTAATTTCACTATCGCCCTCTCGCGTTATTCTTAAAATTTAAAATTCTGCAGACAGATAGTGTTCGGCTCAAAATTCCTGTAGGGTCGATTCAGAAGCATATCTGAATAAAATTAATGTTCAAAATAGCATTGGAGGGATGGTGCTAAGATGTTAACCTTCCTGAATTTCGATGATATTTTTCAATGAAAGGGCAAGTTTCCGAAATAGCAAAAAACTATTGATTGATAAAGGGCCGCGCATATTGATAATTACACGCATGGTAACCCCTATTTTTTCTGGTCCATGCTGCTAAATTGGTAAAATGGTGTCATTAGATTTGAAGACGTTTATCATCTATTCACTCGTGACTCCTTGAGAATAGGATAAACAAGGGGCGTTACTACATACTTCACTGCATCTCTGAATACCTATTGCACAAGATGGAGACACATTGAATCGGATGAGGATATGCTAATCTGGTGCTTTGCAATAGGAAGCATTTTTGTCCTGAGTTGGGAAATGTCGGTTTTCGTTTTTTTTTTTTTTCATTTGCCAGGTCCTAAATTTGGGTATGAACGAACAAGAATGAAAAAAAAACAAGAAGAAAGCGAAATTTAGCATACCTGATGATGGACGTTGAGGACGGGGTCTCCATGGTCTCCATCTTTCTGGCTGCTTGGGCGCTGAAGAGTAGAATAAAGTAATCATGTTTATCAATATGCAAGATAACTTATCGTCTTTATTCTCATAACGAAAAAAAAAGAACTGTCGAAATTGACAAGCGATAAAGTTCAATGCAGCTGAAGAACACTTATGCTTACTCCTCCCGGGCACCTCGTCCCACCTCTAGCTTGCTAGGGGTCCGTCGATGCTCAATTTGGTGCTCTATTGTGAGTGCTGTTGAGTATTGAATATTTTCCCTGACATGGTCGCCATAGCTCTTTCTATATAGACCTCACCACAGACAGTGCATGTATTTCATATATTGTTCATTTTCGTGCATGAACATCGACGGCGGTGCACCTAGCCAACAGGGGATGCTTAGTCCTCCCGGGCACCTGGTCCCACCTCTAGCTTGCTAGGGGTCCGTCGATGCTCAATTTGATGCTCCATTGTGAGTGATGTTGAGATTGTCGTCAGGATCTTCTTTAACTCATTTGAGTCACACTTATGCCCTTTGCCGTGTGGAGCTCGTAAAAAGTTCCCGCGAGGGGTTTGACAGTAAGTGTTTTGAATATTTTCCCTGACATGGTCGCCATAGCACTTTCTATATAGACCTCACCACAGACAGTGCATGTTTTACGTATATTATTCATTTTCGTGAATGAACATCGACGGGGGTGCGGCTAGCCAACAGGGGATACTTACTCCTCCCGGGCACCTTGTCCCACCTCTAGTTTGCTAGGGGTCCGCCGATGCTTAATGTGGTGCTCTATTGTGAGTGCTGTTGAGATTATCGTCATGATCTTCTTTAACTCATTTGAGTCACACTTATACCCTTTGCCGCTTGTAGCTCGTAAAAAGTTCCCTGCGAGGGGTTTGACAGTAAGTGTTTTGAATATTTTCCCTGACATGGTTGCCATAGCACTTTCTATATAGACCTCACCACACACAGTGCATGTTTTTCATTAATTGTTCATTTTCGTGCATCAACATCGACGGCGGGTGCGGCTAGCCAACAGGGGATGCTTACTCCTCCTGGGCAACTGGTCTCACCTCTAGCTTGCTAGGGGTCCGCCGATGCTCAATTTGGTGCTCTATTGTGAGTGCTGTTGAGATTATCGTCAGGATCTTCTTTAACTCATTACTACCGCTAAATGAGACGCTCATGTCATCTGGAACGCCTTTTAAGTCCTCTACACTATTTATGAGATACTGATACGTTGATAAAGGATGACTTGATATTTCATCAAGTTCCGTTGTATCGTCGAGATTTAAGCCAATAGTAAACAATCTAGCGCCGGCTTTCTCGGCATTTTCAGCAGCTATCCATGCCTCGTAGCGGTCTGGACTTCCGGATATTCCGGTTAGGAGGACGATTTAGTTTCGTGCAAAATCTCTGTCCCCTTATGGAGGTCGGAACATTTGCGACGTCACATAGTCAATAGCTTGAGCCGTGTTTCTCTCACCAGGAAGGTATGGGACATTGTCTACTGCTCGTACAACGTCACTTCCTTTACTGTATTCACTCAACTGCCACTGCGTATTAGGATTCGTACTGTAGCGTAAAAGGCCAACTTTATACTTTTCGTTGTCGAAAGATTTCGTAATTGATCGTACAAAGCCCTTCATCCAGCCAAATATCTCATTAGGTACAGATGAGTCCATGACAACTATGACGTCATATCGGCTGTCTCTTGGTTTCGCTATTATGATTGATAAAGAGAGATTTCATGACAAATGTTGATAATGACCATAACCCAATATACAGTACAAAATCTATCATTCAGAAAGCCATCAACAAAAAGCATGCACAATTAGGATAAAACAGGAACCTAAACCTCCACTACATGAAAAGAAGCGAAATTCCAATTTGGGAGTGAGACCAGGTGCCAAGGAAGAGTCAGCATCACCTGCTTGCATGCAACACCCATCATGTTGTATCTTGCACGATCTATTTTAAATTCAGCTCTCAGTACTAGTATGTGTTGCCTGCATTGAGTTCTGACAATTTTTTTACAGGAGGTGAAGTGTCAGATCTCTTTTTAGATAAAGCATAATATTTACCAGATTTTGATCATAAAGGGGGCGCAATTTTTCTCCACTTGGTACAGTTTTCATTTTCCTTTTAGTCTAGGTGCCATTCACGAAACCCAAAAATTTGTTACGCACAAAATGTTTTTGCATGAAAGTGTTGTCAATACCCTCTTATTTGATAATCCGGCTGATGCCACTCTGGCATCCTTGGGCATTTCGAAATTTTGGGGTAAAATGGAATTTTTCGAAGAAAAACCGTTGAAAATAGGAAAAATTCAATTACTTTTTTCATGCTGCGGCTAGATCAACAAAATTGGTACCAAAAGAACGACAATTTAATTGTCTTTAAGTCTCAAGCTCAATTTACCAATTTACTTGTCCATAAAATGGGGAAAACTATGGATTTTCGATGAAAAATCGTTGAAAATTGGGAAAACACCATATCTTTTTTTATTCTGTAGCTAAATAAACAATGTTGGTACCAAACGCACAATAAATTTATTGCCTTTCATTTTAATTAATACAGAAGAAAGATTTGCAATTTGCTGGTACGAAAAATTGGGAAAAACAACTACTGTTTGATGAAAAATCGCTGAAAATTTGCAAAATGCAATGACTTTTTCAAACTGTAGTATGAGGTTCTGCAATTATGGTACCAAAATAAAGGTTTTTGTTATTGTCTTTTATTCTGAATACATATTAAGCAACTTGCTCATAAATAAAATGGGAGAAGAACAATGAGGGAGAAAACTTTGATTTTTGAAGGTTTTTTCCATACAAAGTTGGGACTTTGAAAAATGCAAAACGTTTAGAGAAAATCTAGAACAAAGATATGCGTATTCATGTCAATAGTTTTAAGAAAAACAATTTACTAGTACATGGTGTCTTGTAGCAAGCTTTTGAAAGATGTCGGTGAAATTAGACACATTGTTCTAAAAGAAGGGGCTACTGTCTATGATACATAACGTATATGTCTTGTCCACGCTGTTAATTAATCTGCTTTTAGATGATGCTAATGAATTTGAAGACGTTTAACATTTGTACCACTTGGTGAGTGTCACTGCTGGCGGACCAGGAGTCCCCGTGGGCACATGTAGCCAAGTTTGATCAATTTCGGTTGGTCGTTTCTTCAAATCGTAATCCAGGATAACCACACCTTCAGCTATTTCCGTGGCAGATGGCCGTCCTAAGTCGTCACCGGTTGCTCGTTGGTTTATGTGTAGTCCTTTCTGTTTGATGTTTCTATTATGTGCGTTGACGTTCCTTGTCCCTTATGCGTCTCTGTTTGTGCTTGTCTGCTTCGTGTTATTTGCATAGGGGGTTTTGCTAAGGGTGCTGCAACCTGCTGTTGTTTGAGATCCCCTCCTTTGTCTCAAACGCATTCGAAAATTTCTGTTTGCAAAATTGTCACAAATTTCTGAAACCTGGGTCCTGCAGCATCATATCCTAGTCATCTTGCTACGTCTTATATTTTGGACATAATTATCACACATTATTGGCCATATTTCATTGTTTGGATTGAGGATCAATGACGAGGGTTAAATATCCGAAACGTGCATGTCTAGTCCTCGCTGTTAATTAATCTGCTTTTAAATGATGCTAATGAATTTGAAGATGTTTAACATAGATGATTTCTGCCAGGGTTGTGAAGTTGTTTTCAATCATTGAAATGGATCTTAAAGACCTGCTTAGTGGTGACATTGTTCAATGTAAAAAAGATTACTTCAGTTTTTCAACTTCGAAATATGTTCGTAAAATAAGCTCCAGGTTATCTATTCGACAAGGATGCCTAGGTGCTGGTGATCGATTGATGTATGCAGGGCTCTGGTGTATCAACTGACCATTAAATGGCAGAATTAATACCTTGATTGTTTCTGGTCATATAATTCTAAAAATAACTGAACACTTCAGATGTTCAATGATAAGTGTTCCAGCTATCTACCTTCTTGAAGAAAGTTTTAAACCAATTTTACTGCACCAGACACGTGTTTCGGATAGAAAAATCCCCATCAGTGATGCTTTCAATTAAAGTGTTTTCATGGCACAGCCAAAATCCCCTCCAGCAGCTCCCCTGGCCCTATTTTCTGAACTTGAAATTGCTATTACTTTGCAGAGAGCAAATTTAAATGGTATTCAATTGACTCCTACTTACGATCACAGTGACATTAAAGATTTAGTCAAAAAAGCTACATCTCATGAAATGAAGTGCAACTGATTGATATGACATGTACTTGCAATCATTTGATCGAGAAAGCAATCCGATTGATTAAGAACTCGCATTCTACACATTATTCTAAAGATGAAGGTATTGCGAACAGATCATGATGATGGATACCATCAACATATGATGGTATAGGAGAGACAAAGGTTGTTCTGTGGGAAATCTTTTGTAGTAGTGTTCCGTGTCAAATTTGAGAGCAGTTAATTCAGATATTGAAAAGAATCTAGACAGTATATCTGATGTCAGGTCCAGTGTGCGATTGAATGAAATGGGCTATAAAAGAAAGGAGGGGATCTCCAACAACACTAGGTTGCAGCACCCACAGCAAAATCCCAAAACACCCATGCAAAAAAAACCCCACAGAACAGACACCCACAGAAAGAGACGCAAAAGGGACAAGATCATAGAAACATGAAACATAAAGGACTAAACATCAACCAACGAGACCAATGGACAACGGGTACCGACTTAGGACGGCCATCTGCCACGTAAATAGCAGACGGTGTGGTTATCCTGGATTACGTGCGCACAACCCTCCCACTATTCCGATTTCCCAGAGGTCTCGAAGAACGCACAATTATGGTGTAAAACAACCTCCTCACAGAGTTCAAAACTCTTGGATGACCATTACCACCAACTTTATTAATTGAAGAATTTCGATAAAATGTCAAGAAAAACGAAATATTTTTAGCCATGCATAAGGAAACATTCTTAAGATCAAACCTGGATCTGCTGAAAGAACTAAATTTAAAAATAAATTTTGAGACCTATTGTGATAATATTTTGTCAATTGCGTCTGAACCTCTATCTGTTATCCTGTTGATTTGCTGTAGTCGCAAATTGTCAGAGTACGATGCAAAGAAGGCATATTGATCAACCATGTAAGAGGGGTTCTTTGTTGTTAGAAGTAGTTGCACACAAGAATTACAATTGCATGTTGATGAAAAAACAAGGCAATAAGAAAGGAGATGATATCCAACAAAACTGGGTTGCAGCACCAATATCAACACATCAAAACATCTCAAGTAAAAATACAGAAAAGACAAACACAGAAAGAGAAACCAAACGGGCAGGGAACAGCAAACACGACATCAAACATCAAATATGAATTATGCAATTAAAATGGAACATTCTTTTCGTGAAATGATGCGTGATGTTGTAAGATGATGCTAGGACATTTATACTATTTGGAATGATATATCTAGAGTAGAATAAAGGGTAATAAGAGAGTGCAAATCTAAAACTATCAATATGCAATCATTTTGATACGGAAATTGTTGTTTTAGAATTTCTTTAAACCGATTTTTTTTACAATTTAAAACCTGTTTTCAGCAGAAACAAAACAAAACAAAACAAGAAGATTCAATTTGCTTGAGTGGAATTCTGAATTTAAAGCAATGAAATCATTTTTCTTGCTGTTGTTCTAACTACAGCATGAAAAAAACATTGCAATATCCTAATTTTCAACGATTTTTCATTCAAAATTCATTCTTTCCCCCATTTTTGTACTTGCAAATTGCTAATCTGATATTTAAAATGAAAGGCAATACATTTATTGTGCGTTTGGTACCAAAATTGTTATTTTATCTACGGTATGAAAAAAGATATGACATATTCCCAATTTTCAACGGTTTTTCATCGAAAATCCATAGTTTTCCCCATTTTATGGACTAGTAAATTGATAAACTGAGTTTGGGACTTAAAGGCAATGGCATTGCTGTTCTTTTGATACCAAATTTGTTGTTCTAGCTACAACATGGACAAAGTAATTGTGTATTTCCAATTTTCAACGGTTTTCGTTGAAAAATTACCTTTTTTCCCAAAAATTTCGAAATGCCCAAGGATGCCAGAGTGGCATCAGCCGGATTATCAAAGTAGAGAGTATTAACATCACTTTCATGCAAAAATATTTTGTGCGTAACATTTTTTTGGGTTCACCCCAAAATAGCCATTTGGCAACTAGACTATTTAGATTGTCCATAATTGCGTATGCCTAGCTTGTATGAGATATTGTACCTATTCTCTCTCTCTCTCTCTCTCTCTCTCTCTCTCTCTCTCTCTCTCTCTCTCTCTCTCTCTGGCTTTACTCGGTTAAGATATATATGTAAATTGTTTCTCCACTATTTACTTATTTATTTGGTAAAATGCGAGAAATGCATTAGAATAAAAGCTGTTTTTGATTTTTATTTCTACTAATTTATATAGACAATGGTTGAACTTAAAATAGGAAGCCTAGATTGTCGGGGATTGTCGTCCGAAAAAATAAGAGAATTGATTTTTTCAATAGGTGTAGAAATAAATATGACATAACTTTTCTGATTGATACACATTGTACACATGAACTAGAGAAATATTGGCAGAGTGAGTGGGGATTCAAAGCTGTTTTCAATTCCTTAGCGAGCAATAAACGAGAATTTTTGATTACGCAATACGCCGACGCTAGCAGATGATGAATTAAGTATTAACTCAGCACTGAACTGTATAGATTCTCAATGCTCTGGTTTGAAAGCTAATTTCAGCAAAACCCAAGCCGTATGGATTGGGGCTAAGAGGAGCTGTGGGGTAGAACTGAACTCAAATATCAGAATCATATGGAACCATACAGGGAAATTCAAATTATTAGGTATAGATTACAATTTTCAAGATGAAGACTTTACATACTTAAATTATGAAAACAAAATTCAAAAGTTTAAAAACTTATTGAACGATCGGTCATTTAGACAATTTTCATTGATAGGAAAGGTCACAGTTATAAAATCTCTTGCTCTCCCTTTTCTTGTCCAGTCATTGACTGTACTTCCTAACCCCAAAGAAAAAGAACTAAACAAATTTCAAAGTTTCATCTTCAATTTCATCTGGAATAGAGAATGATAGAATAAAAGGAAATGTCATGATTAATATAAAGAAAAATGGCAGTTTTACTGTACCTTATAACATATCTTTTTCTCTAAGTCCTTGAAATTAACATTGCTAAAAAAAGTCTTAGATCCTATGAATCACTCTCAATGGAAAATTTTACTTTCTGAGAAATTAGATAAATTTGGAAATTTAAAAATTTGATCCATGGCAAAAGAGGGCAAGTCAATCATAAAAGAGGAATTTAATCACCCATTTTGGGAATTTCAAATGTTTTTACTTTTTGGGGAGAGATGTCCAGTTATCCTACCACAGCCCCTCAAAGTGTTCATAGTCAGCCTCTTTGGTATAACAAAAATATAAAAATTAACAATAAAATGGTTTTTCGAAAGAAGTATATAGAAAAGGACATATTCTTTTTAAATGAATACTGAAAGAAAATGGATCTTATTTTACATTTGAGGAATTTAAACAAAAATTTAATATCGAATCAATTTTTTTTTACTTTACAATATGTCTTATATCTGCAATACCAAAAGAGTGGAAAAACATAATGAAAAATAAAGCAGAGCCTTCTAGCGTAGAAAATGAATACATAAATTTAGTGAAAAATGTAGCAAACCAACAAAACTTTTTTATCCATACTTCTTAAAGAAATGATTTGAATCCCCGATAAAGGCAAAACTGAACTGGGAAAAGGATTTAGATAGAGAAATAAATGAAAAAAGAATTGAAAGAAATATTCTTCAAAACTTATATCTTTTCATTTGCAAATTATCAATAGATTTCTGATAACTAATTCTAAACTGTTAAAATTTAATATATCTGAAGTTGAACAATGCTTTTTTTCTGTTTTGAAACAAAAGAAACCTTGGTTCATTTATTTTGGTTATGTCCTACAGTAAGAAATATCTGGATTGCAATCCAAGAAAATCTATTCCGAAAGTGCAATATTGAAATATGTTTTGACATTAATTGTATATTTTTTGGTTTACTCAACTCGAACATAGGAATGTGTAGAATTTTAAATCTGATATTGTTTTAGTAAAAAGATATATCTACATATCAAAATGTTAAAAAAGAAATATCTGTTACCCGACAGCACTAGAGTACATCAAATCATTTAAACAAATAGATATATATTCAGCTTTCATGTTATCAGAAAAGAAAAAAATTGTGTATTCCTGAGAGCTGGCAATTAGTTAAAGATATATAGTTATTTGTATTTTTTTTTTTTTCTTTCTCTCACCTTAAACTTCATGCATATTTTTTGGTAAAACACCTTTTCTCGACAATCTGTCTAAAAAGTACTGGTATGAGTATAATATCTACACATTTGTTTTCATGTACTTGTTGTTTTTTTTTTCAATAAAACCTATATGAATGTATGACATAAGAAATACAAATAAAAAAAAAACATTTTCCTTATGGTTCCAATTTAATACAAGTGTCAACATTAAGTTTATAAAACGAACTATTTTTAAAGACCCCCCGCACAGTCGTTTAAATGTGTCTAAATGTTTGATGAGGGAAATGTCCCTGTACTGTGGTTGCCGTATGTGTTGCCGGTGATTCCTTTGGACATGATAACTTTCATGCTCTTTGGTCATTTTACAATGATTAGATTGAGGATCACTGAAGAAGGTTCAGTACCCGGAATGTGCATGTCTAGTCCATGCTGCAAATGTATCTGTTCTTAAATTATACTATTTTAATTCTAAGACGTTTAACATTCCAACGGGGATGTCCATTTCTGTATCTTCGTAAAGGTAAGAGCACCTTCCGCATCGACTGTCCAGACATTTTTCCACTTTATGTTTCTTGCATCCTTTCTTTATCTCAAATCGAGCACTGGTTATTTTGAGGTTGGCGCATACTTTTAATTATATTAATCCCGTGTTGATAAGTTTCCGCATCTCGCGTCCTTTCTCAAAATTGGCGGGTTAGTTTTCGCTACTTGAAAAATATTTTGGTATCGGGAATTATGGATAATTACAAATCTTGTTGCTTCATCGGGTTGTTTTCTGCCATTTTTATTCCTCTGTATATTAATGTTTTGGGATAGTTTTGATTTATAAAAATGATTTAAGTTCATTCAAGCCTTCTTCTCGCGTTTGTCCATCCTCAATAACTATGCAGATATTCATTGCTAAACAGTTTGAACTGTTTCTCTTTGTGTGTGATGGATGACACGAGTTTAGTTTATTGGTGAGTATCCGTTTCCTTTCAAAATATATCTATTTTTATGATCGCCCCGTTTTCATTAAAGGGATATCTGAAAACGACAATCGGCAGTCCTAATCGGATCTGTTCCAAATGGTGAAACTATCATCTAGGCATCTTTTTCAAGACGATTCAAATCCTCCCGCAAATCCAATCCCAAATTTGTTTTCACCTTCTGATTAAGTTCCTGCTCCAACACCAATTCCTAACATCTCAGTAACCCCCCCCCCCCCCCCCCCCCCCTCATTTCGAACTGTTCGCTAAATAGACATAGATAAAAGAAAAGGCTATTTGAAAAGCAACTTAATATCACTTTCATGCACAGAAAATGATGGTTTCATAAATTTCAAGCCGAAATATATGAATATGTCAATCGAAAGAGAAAAAAAGAGAGGGGGGGGGGGGGTTGCAAATCGTACATGCTAGGCATTGATTATTCTTGTACAGTATTAATAGCAGTTTGGTACGGACAGACGTCAACTGAATTGACAGACTAGTGTATTGTATTAAAGATTATGTTTCAGTAAGATGTCTAAATCATTATTTAAATTTGTACAACATTTCGGCAAAATTTGACATTTAAATCAATGCAACTTGAACCCTAGTCGTCAAGTCTATATGTATAGCTCGCAGATTTTACTAAATAGATACGTAATAAAGAATGTCAGATTTTTTTGGAATTTTCTATAATTGACTAGATAGCCTTTACTTGTACAATTAATATTTTTTCATCACAGATAGGAAGACGTTGAGCACTGCCATAGAATAAATATTGCACAAATAGTAGATCGGTTAATGTATGCCGTACAGTAAACCCCTAAACTCGCAAGAGTTTCGAAAATTCGGACTTTTTCTTTAACGGCAAGGGGTTTTTATTTTTAGATTCAAACGAAATTTAAATTGTTCAAATAACAACTTTCCCCTGAATTTTTTTTACTAAACTTTTTATATGTTGTATATATGGTTTATCACTTCATTTTCTCGCGTAGAAAACAAACTGTTGCAATAAGTTAGTATTTTCCCCCTAGTTTGACTAGACTACGACTATATGCATTTTATGTGAACATGTTTAGAATAAATAAATGAATGACTTTAAAAGGGAAGAAATGAAACTTTTCTTATATTATGGCCTACATCACAGATTCTTAAAAAGCCCCCCATCCTTCCCTTTGTTTCCCCCCCCCCCCCTAGCTACAGAACCCCACATTGTCAAAAGATGTGTATTAGTGATATACACTTTCTATAAAAGTGGCGTTCTGTAGCTAGGGGGAACAATGTTTTAAAATACTTTTCCATTTTCCATTGATTTCTATAGTAAAAAAGACATATTTTGCCCCAAAACTATGCACGATAAATCTTATCCAACTGCCGATTATGATGAAACAAAGAACTGGCATCAATTTTGTGAAAATTAGTCTTGTAGTTCCCATTTTGAAAATTCCACTTTTTCAGGGCAGATTTTACGCCTTTACTTATCAGCTCCTTTGTTGCATAGACCAGACATGCACGTTTTGGGTACTTGACCCTTGTCAGTGATCCTCAATCTAAACCATGTATTATGCCAAAGAGCGTGAAAATTATCATATCCAAAAATATACCGAAAGACTTAGCAGGATGGAAGGGATATGATGCTACATGACTATGTGATGATTTGAAAAACCTTTTTACTGAATAAAGAATGAGTGATACGTACCAGTTGTCACGCAGTTTATCCAAAAACCACAAAAAGTTAAAATTAAATAAAACTGTTGTCTTCCCATCGCTGCAAAATATGTTACATGTACTTGAGGAAGGATATGTTTTATGGGCAATCACTTATATGCCGATCAAAAGACGTTTTTATATCATATCAGATGGCAACTTTTGAGCTAAGCCAATCACAATCTAAACACTTTGAGCTAAGCCAATCATAATCTCTGAAATGGCACGTCTTATTTGTAAAGAATATGTGAAGAAACCGTCTTCATGGTCGTCATGGATTCAGCATTCTACAAATGCTAAACAGGAAAATATGAAGGACGAGCGCGGCTCGAATTTAGACTTTCATATGCCGATCAAAAGATGATTTTATATTATATATAATCAACTGATAAATATAGTTCGTTTTGAAATTAAAGTATTCTAATAGATCTATCCATAGGTACCAAGTTGCCATGACAACCAATGAAAAGTCGTTTACATATTTCATAACTACTCCAGGAAAATCACTTCAGTACTTACACCATAGAAACATGACACACAAGAGACTATACAAAGATCAACGAGACTAATGGGTAACCGATGCCAACTTAGGACGACCATCTACCACGCAAGTTTGAAAAGACTACTGTTCAAGGTCTAAAGTTGGCCAAGTACCATACATAAATTTTAATTCTTTGTTATTTCAGCATAGTGTCTTCTGGAAAGGTTATCGATTCTCCTTCTGGAATCCTACTAAATCTCAATCATTTATTTTGTACACTTTTTGGAAAACGAAGAACTTTTCAAACAAGTAAAAACACAAACACTCAAATACACATTTGTATTTAAACTGGAAGGAGAGTAGACGACGACATAAAGTTGAATAAGGTATCGGTAAAAGCTGCTCTCCAGAACCGCCGCATCAATTGTAAACAGATGGAGGAGTGATGATAAGTGGTACTTATGTATATTTTTTCTCTTACATGGTCGCCAGAGCACTTTCTGTGTAGACATAGCCTCAGACAGTGCATGTATTTTATATATTCTTTTTATTTGCGTGCATGAACATCGACGGCGGGTGCGGCTAGCCGACAGGGGATGCTTACTCTTCCCGGGCACCTGGTCCCACCTCTAGCTTGCTAGGGGTCCGTCGATGCTCAATTGTGTGCTCTATTGTCAGTGCTGTTGAGATAATCGTCAGGATCTTCTTCAACTCATATACATATACTTAGGCCAGAATCGAAAATACTCCTGAAAATTATTTAGTTTCGAGAGACGTATTCGTATTTGAATTTGTATGTGTATTTGAGTGTGCTTGTGTTTTTATCTTTTTTTATTTGTATCACCCCTTCACTCTGGATAATGTGACCATAGATACAATGCCTAGCTGGTGTAATGTCGGTGATCCTTCAATACAATGCCAAATCAAATCAGTGACTCAGTCTTTTTCAGTTTTCTATATCTTAAGTACCGATAATGAGTGGTTCCAAATTTGGTATGTATTCAATGTATTCAAAAGAGATGTAATCAAAAACCATAAGATGAATGATGTAAGGATGTTTATCTCCTTATATTATGATAATTATTTAGAATGAAATGAAAGATCTTAATATCAGAAAACAAAGGGTACGACCATTTGATCCTGAGGGGAGGACTGGGGGGGGGATTTTTTTTTTCGGGTCAGATTATTTATTTTCAACGCAGTGTTGGTCGGTTATGATCTGGCTATGTAACCAAATATGTCATCAATTATTTACAATGTGCAAGACTTTCTTGGCACTACATATGAATGTACATGTTTCACCTGCATATTCTAAATGGAGTTTTAACAGCACATCGGGAGAGGGGTATGCCAAGAAAGTTTTTGCCATGTCGAGTACAAAAGTAGGTAGTTGATGTGTATAAGACTTGAAGTTGACAAAATATGCATTTTTGTTTTATATACTTGCATTTGTAATAATGTGTAAATGTCTAAATAGCACTTGATATAACATTTATTGGAAAGCGAGCAAACCCGAATCTTTTTGTGTAATGCGAGCGCAGCAATCCTAGAAAATTTTGTCTTGCTGCTAGCGAAACAAGTTGAAATTTGTTTCAGTGAACGGCGAGCGAAGCGAGCCGAAAATCTTTGGATTAAAAACATATGTAGGCCAGAATATTTATTTCTGCAACAAAGAGGGTCAGATTATTTATTTTCAACATTTTCTGGGTCAGAATATTTATTTCCAACTGACAGCACCCCCAACCCCTCCTCGGGATTATATGGTCGTCCCCTAAGATATAAAGTTTAATATATTTATGTCAAAGTAAAACTTTCCTCAGGCCCAACCGTTCGAAAGTAAGTATTGAAACTAAAATTACATTGGTACACTCATTTCAGAAGACTCTTACTAGCTCTATACTGCGACAGAAAATAAGTGTAAAATCGTAAAAACAACGTGGTCAAAACCTGTGATACCAGAAAATGACCTTCAGGATAACTTTGGCAAATACAGTGGACCAGACAAACACGTCTTGGATGTTGTTTCCTCATCAGTGTGTACTTCAGTCTGCAATGTTTGAAAGATACTGACACACTTGTATCATTTATCTCATCAAATATTCATACTTTGGAATTCCCTTTACGGCCTCAATTTTTACTATAGAGAAACTTTTGTTGAAGTGACAATAGGGTGATCTTTAAATCAAATTTTAGAAGTGGGGTTCACTTTTCTTCCAGTATATCTTTGTTTGAGTGTGGTTCATAAATGATTTTATGTATTAGTTTTTTTGGTATTTCATATTGCAATCAGTGAGTGAAAGTTTGAAGAAAGGAGATCTCTAACAACACCTAGTTGCAGCACGAACAGCAAACCCCCAAAACACCCACTGTAAAAACACAAAGCAGACACGCACAGAAAGAGACGCAAATGGTACAAGGAATGCCAAATCACATAGATACATCAAACACATAAACCAACGAGACCAATGGGCAATCGGTTTAAGCACAAAACCCGTAGACAGGATCCATAATCAGTAGTACACAGTGTTTTATCCGGGATACTTCTTGGATCCATTGCCTAGACTTTTATCACATGATACATCCTTTATCTTGTTACATAATGCTGATTCATCAATCTTGTGTCGGAACACTTTGGGAAATTGCCATTGGACAAATTGCTTATGGTTGATTATGACGTCAGATTCTGAACGGCAACTTGGCAAATTATATACGAAATAAAGTTAGAATTCTAACATTTTGACATCATTTTAATTCGTTACAATGTCATCATGTGATAAACAGAACCTCAGGTGATGTCTGTATTCCATACAGTATTGACTTCGGGGTAAAATCACACAACTCTTTCCCACAGGGATTTATCGCGCTTCCCGGTTACATAACATAAAGCAACCATGAAGCGCGATAAATCCCTGTGCTCTTTCCATATAAATACCGTATGAAATAAAAAATATGTTTTGAGAACTTCTCAATCGATTTGTGATGTGAAAAATATCTTTTTGACTTTCAGTATCGCTGATGAGAAAAATTTAGATCGAAAACATGTCTGCCTTGTGAACTGATTTTGTCTCATTTTTGTCAAGGAGAAAAATCTCTTGCAACTAAATTAAACCTTTTAGAACCATCCAAGAAATCAAAATTTTATACTCTCACTGTTTTTTTTTAACCTTTTCTGCACAGCTAAAGTGTCATATGTCAGTTAAAGTGTCCTGTGTCAGCTAAAGTATCATGTGTTAGCTAAATGGTCATGTGTCAGCTAAAGTGTCATGTGTCAGCTACGGTGTCATGTGTCAGTTAAAGTGTCATGTGTCAGCTAAAGTGTCATGTCAGCTACTGTGTCATGTGTCAGCTAAAGTGTCATGTGTCAGCTAAAGTGTCATGTGTCAGCTAAAGTGTCCTGTGTCAGCTAGTGCCATGTTTCAGCTTAAGTGTCCTGTGTCAGCTAAAGTGTCATGTGTCAGTTACAGTGTCATGTGTCAGCTAAAGTGTCATGTGTCAGCTAAAGTGTCCTGCATCAGCTAGTGTCATGTGTCAGCTTAAGTGTCCTGTGTCAGCTAAAGTGTCATGTGTCAGTTACAGTGTCATGTGTCAGCTAAAGTGTCATGTGTTAGCTAAAGTGTCATGTGTCAGCTAAAGTGTCCTGTGTCAGCTAAAGTGTCATGTGTCAGCTAAAGTGTCATGTGTTAGCTAAAGTGTCATGTGTCAGCTAAAGTGTCATGTATCAGCTAAAGTGTCATGTGTCAGCTAAAGTGTCATGTGTCAGCTAAAGTGTCATGTGTCAGCTAGTGTCATGTGTCAGCTAAAGTGTCATGTGTCAGCTAATGTCATATTTCAGCTAAAGTGTCATATGTCAGCTAAAGTGTCATGTGTCAGCTAGTGTCATGTGTAAGCTAAAGTGTCCTTTGTCAGCTAGTGTCATGTGTCAGCTACAGTGTCATGTGTCAGCTAAAGTGTCATGTGTCAGCTACAGTGTCATGTGTCAGCTAAAGTGTCATGTGTTAGCTAAAGTGTCATGTGTTAGCTAAAGTGTCATGTGTCAGTTAAAGTGTCATGTGTCAGCTAAAGTGTCATGTGTTAGCTAAAGTGTCATGTGTTAGCTAAAGTGTCATGTGTCAGCTAAAGTGTCATGTGTTATTAGCCAGCAGGAGATACTTACTCTACACAGGCACCTCATCTTATTTCCATTGGTAAGTCACTTATGCTTGTTTCATTTTGCTCTTTGTCTTGTATGCCCTTTAGATTCTAATTTTGGCCTAGTGTCTAACTCTCACCAGTTTTTATTCTCTCCCATAAGGTTGACCTTGGCCTTTGTTCTTTCAAACGAAGATCAATTAAGATTCATCTCCAACTTCAAGCCATCTATGAGTGAAATTTCATCATTGTTTGTCAGAAATTACTTACGCTGTTGATTTTTCACCCGAAAGTCAATAAGGCTCCTCTGCTTAGGTCAAAACCAAATTGTAAGTCAAGTAAAACTAGAGTAATGGTGCAAAATGTGCACTTTTCAACCAGTGCCCAGTAAGACTTTGACATTCACTTTTTTGTGCACAATGTATTGTGGAGTTTCATTTATGACATAGAAACAATTTTTTTGTCTTGGACAGACAGAGAGACAGATTGACAAGGTTGCTTAGTAGAGAGGGGTACAATGACACTGCCATATGCTTAGGAAGACTGATAATTTAAAAAGAGGCTGACACAAATATTTATTTTTAAGTTTTATTATCACTTTAGGTACAGTGTACAAGGCAGAGTTTCAGGATAGTGTTTAACAATCAATCTGTGATGTTTCCCACAACCTTATGTAGTATACGGGTACATCATGGTACATATCACATTCAATTAACTCTCAACAGCAACAATAAATAAGATCTTTGATATAAATATCATTCATCATATATCTATAACATAATGTATCCTGAATTAAATAAAAAGTGCGATAAAAATTGTCATAAAATGCCGTCAGGGTATTTTGAGGGTCACGAAAGTCGAAAAATTTATCATAGACAGCGTTCACAAAATACATGTATGCAATGATGAGAAGCGGGCAAGATAGCGTTATAATGTGACGGGTGTCTATGATCAAAGAAATAAAAAATTGGGCATTTTATGCAGAATTTATCAATATAGAACACTGTACATAAATTGATTTGCTCTAATTTCTACATTAACAGCATCTATGGATGGATTATTTCCTCTTGCTTTGGCAAATTACCTGACTATTTTGATCGTAAATTGTTCGACATTTATGGGTGCCAACCACACATATTTTGATTTTAGAACATACTTCAGATGGTTGCACCACCATATATGGATAATTCTGCACAACATTTGATTTCTTGATCTTTGTTCTTACATAAGCAGATATATTCTCCTTCATTATTTTCATTGACGTTTTTAATAATGAGTGAACATTCTCCATTTTCATTCAATGAATAAATAAATGAATGCTGGTGATTTTGTTTTATCAATTGATCTTCGAAATACCACTCCATTCTAAAATCTGTGTCATCTGAGATTTTTCCACCTTGGTCATTCATAAGCTTGACATCTGTGTCACATGAGATCTTAACATCAAAACGCACTACGTCGCCTTTAAAAGCTTCACAGTCAACCATTTCTTTAACAAACATTGGTTTTCTTTTAGTCCTTGCATACGATGATTTTTCATATTGCACGTCCCTTGAACCTGTTTGCTGCGAATGTTCTGTTTGATTTTTTAGAGTGGAATTCACACAAATATCACCATTTTGCTTATCAAGGTCTCTATGATTTTGATTTCCATTGCTTGTGCATTTTCCTGAAATCCCCTTCTGCCCAAGGTCAGATGTCACATCTTCTGGTTTCCCTGGCGATGACCTTGATATTGGTGACCTTGAAGGCTGTAATGGATGTTCAGTGAGTGAGGATGCGTCAGAGTCTGTATTAATGGAACTCTCACTACCGCTGCGTGCTTTTTGCAGTTTTTGCATAGCAGATGACATGCGGCCCACAGCCCTGATTGCGTTACCCATTTTCTGTATCAACACAAAGCAGAAACAACGTGCATCACACATAGTACCATTACCTTGTTGTTACTATCCACACTTTATCTACACGAATATATATATTGAGTCTTTGCTGAAAACAGAGCTATCTCCCATTTGAGACGGTATCCGACCTAAAACTATTAAGACGTCATGAAAATGGTAGGATAAAGCTGATTATATATCATCATTTCCAGGAGTTTTTGGATCGTTTCTATAGAATCTGATGGCGTCACAATCAGTCTACGTCAGATACTGTCCCAAACGTGAAATAACTCTATTTTTCGAAAATAAGGAATATGTCTATCTATGAGTAAACACTTTTATTTCAAATTGGATTTTTAGTCTATTAGTTTTTTGAGTTTCTGATCGACATTAGTTTAGATTATTTGAATACTAATAGTAAGCTATTGTTTTAGTATGAAATTAAGTGAAGCAGCATCGCTGTAACTAGGTTAATGTCCTAATATATAGATACTTTGTATTAATTCACTGAATACTTCATACGGACTACGATTTTAGGAAAGATGAATCTTTGTTATATTTCATTCGCTTTTTGCTATTTTAGGAAGTTAATATGGTTAAGGCAACAATGTACTTTTGTTACTTTAGGAAGTTAAGGCAACAATGTACTTTTGTAGTTTTGGGAAGTTAAGGCAGTAATGTACTTTGGATGGTCTGTGGGTTGAAAAAAAGTAATAGTCGATAGTTAAAAAAATAGATATTCATAAAATTTCTACTGATACATTTTGTATTGCTGAACGTTTTATTTGTGATAATCTATCTGAGTGGCTATATGATTCATTCCAGCAAAATGGGCAGAAACTCTTCATTATTTTTTTCAAGAATCATCAAGAATCTTAAAATTTATCTTAAAATATTAAAGAATGGATGGTATCTACTGATATTTTGTTAATTTCCTAAAAGATTTTCTCTATCCTTTCTGTCATATTTTATTTCAAAAATAATACAATGGGATTGGGCATAATTATTCCAATATCATTTTCTCCATTGAAAATAAAGGTCAAACAGAAAAAGCAAAACAGTGAATGCAAGTGTAGACGATCAAAGCAATGTGCAGTATGACATGTAAAGCAGACTTAAAATCTCTACATGAGTAAAACTAAGTATTTCTCTACACGAGTATAACTAAGTATTTTAAGGCGTTAAGTACTGTATCATAGTATGTGTACTAATTATTTTAGTGCAACCAAATTTTAGTGCAAACAGGGTAAAATAGGACAAATTGACATACAAAATGTATAAGCGTAATCATGAATTAGCACACCTGACTTATTTTCAACATTAATCTATAAAAGTTCAATAAATTAGTATAATCTTGAATTAGCGCAGTCCTTATAGCACTAACTCTGCTAAAATATGAATCCCGCTGAAATATGAATCCCACTAAAATATGAATCCCGCTTAAATATGAATCCCACTAAAATATGAATCCCGCTTAAATATGAATCCCACTAAAATATAAATCCTGTTAAAATAAGTACACACACAGTACCCAATACATTGATTTATCTAGTACACAGATCCACTTATAAAGGAGATAATTTCCTGGATTTCTCCTCGTTTTTGGATAGTGAATTCATAGCGATCATTGAGCCACTTCGTAAATTTTACAAAGAATTTTAACATTTCATGTATTTCTTCCAAAGTGGATAAGTGTAACTATTTTCATACTGTTTTAAATCAGAATATTCTCTTATCTCATAAGGAAGGAAAACAAAATGATAAAAATTTTAATCTAAAACTTTAAAAATTGCCGTTATTTTTTACTTATGAAAGATATATGAAGCAACATATAGGGTACCACAAATCTGACGTGAAAAATCAAATATTTGATTAATGTATGATTTTAAAAAGTTGACAAGTAAAAGTTACTAATTAAATAATGTTAGAATTAGATCAAGTCTGAATGCACTATGAGCTCCTCAAGCCATGAACTATACAATAGATTAAAACTTTTTAAACTCAAATTTTGAATACTATATGTAGCAATTGCTTTTTGTAGGATAAAATTTGAAAGCATTTAATTTTTTTTTCTTTTGTTGTTTTTAGGTATCTTTAATGTTCAGTTCTTGTGGTACTCTATACTATAAACAGACAAAATTATACATAAAATAAGAGTACTTCTTAATCATAAGTTAGTACCTGCCATTTTCTTCTAGCCATGAATTGTTTCAAGTTCCTTAAACTTTGCCGTAATTTCTTAGAGCTGTTCCTTTCAGCTTGTCCTAACCATCTATGTTCTAGACACTGATCTACTGTCATTCTCTTACTGAAAGAAAGGCACAATCTGATATAAAATATAGGATCTGATATAACATGTAGGATCTGATATAAGATGTAGGATCTGATATAACATGTAGGATCTGATATAAGATGTAGGATCTGATATAACATGTAGGATCTGATATAACATGTAGGATCTGATATAAGATGTACTACAAACAATACAGTGTGTGACCATGGGTCAATAGCTGCTTTTACAGTACATTCATTGGGCAGACAGACACCAGACATCACAAAATTTGGCAATATTATCATTGTGACGTCATTATAGACAACATGACAACGCATTAAGTCAGTGCAATCAAATATGACGTCACAATTCAGAATTTTGCCAAATGATGTGATGTCTGGCGTCTTTGCATTTAAAATCAAGGTAAAAAAAAGGGTCATAAACATTTTCTGGAAAATGGATTATTATTGTAATTTAAGGTGTGTAAGGCTCACACATAGAATCATATTACTTTTCAATATCTATTTGTAGTTAGCTAGTTGTTTTAATTTTTCCAAATTCAAGTTGGTTTTATTTAAATACGATATATGAAAACTTTAACCATATTCTGCTATGTAAATAGCAGTAGAAAACCTAAGCTTATAGACATTAACATTACATCCTAAACAAATTTAAAGCTTATTTCACAGAAGTATATTGTTTTTTACATGTAGCATCCTCTTATACTCACATTTTGTCTTTTATCAGTGCTTTGTTGATGAAGTCTTTTGCTGTTCCAGATATTTCATCGAAAGCTTCATCATCATAATCAAAATCACCCCTCGTTACGTTAGCTAACGTCTCTATATCACTATCACCCATAAAGGGAGATAAACCAGACAGCCTGAACGAAAAAAGTTATTAACATGATTAAGTGTGATTTAAATTCTAAGAAAAGATCATTATAGCAATTTATCTATTCAAACTTTGATCTATGTACTGCAACAAAATGTCACAGCTAAACTGACTTAATAGTAGATTTTACATTGTTTTGACCTTGACAAGTAAAACTAATAGATCACTTATGCCAATCTTTTGTCATAAAACAATGATAAAATGATTGATATTTATGAATTTTGTTGTGTAAAAATCTTACTAAATGAATGAAAGAGGACTGTCTAACAAGCTTAAAGACAAGAAAAGGGAAATTGAATCTACATCAATTATTTGAAGATCAACACAGGGTGCGTATGATTTAACAGACATAATACATCTTTACTTACAAAACATAACAAATGACTCCCAGACTCCATATATCAGTCTGGAGTCCAACCTCCTCGTAATTAACCACCTCCGGGGCTATAAACTCTGGTGTTCCGCACATTGCTTTGAGACTCTCCCCCGGTGTATGTGTGCGCGCCAGTCCAAAATCTATAATTTTGATCAGATTATTGTCCTTGTGAACACATAGAATGTTCTCTGGTTTGAGATCTAGGTGGATTATTGATTTAGTATGCATGTACTGTACACCATTGCAGATTTGACGTACAAAATGGACACAGTCGCGCTCCGTCAGTTCTAAGTCTTCATCAGCCACTCTGTCAAACAGTTCTCCACCTGCAACACTGAAAAACAACAAATTGTCTATAACTCATGTCCTGATATGGGTTTGCAACATTAAATCTAAATATGTATTGAAGCTCAGTATATTCCATTTTCAAGTTTCCTATAAGACTATAAAAATTTATAATAAAAAGATGACTTTTCATTGTACTATGTA
The DNA here is from genome assembly GCA_028142955.1 of Pinctada fucata. Taxonomy (NCBI): domain Eukaryota; kingdom Metazoa; phylum Mollusca; class Bivalvia; order Pterioida; family Pteriidae; genus Pinctada; species Pinctada fucata. The sequence continues at coordinate 30,791,971 of AP027115.1, forward strand.
CTTCATGCTTTATTAAGTCATGAATTAATTGTGAGCCAAGTCTTGGAGCAATTAGCGAAAAATTCCTAAGAAATGCAGACCATTAATTATAATTTACTATTTAATTGAAAGCTGACATCAATTATAGCTAAGTATTCCTTGACTACATCATAATTATACCTGGGTATTCCAATAAATGAAGATAATAAAAATTACTTACTATTCCATTACGAGGATCATATTTTTTGCTGCCTCATACGCGTCCCATAACATCAGTAACTTAGGGTGAGTCAGTTGGTTCATTATTTCCACTTCCTGTCTTATATTCTCTTTCTCGCGGCTCGTTCGACATCGCAAGATTTTAGCGGCAAAAGTTTGTCCTGATGACTTCTCTGTACACTTGAAAACTTTACCAAACTTTCCCCTAAAAAGATGAAGGAATGACAATTCTTACTCATGTAAATTGTACTTTTACATGTAAATTGTACTTTTACATGTAAATTCATGTAAATTGTACTTTTACATGTGAATTGTACTTTTTCATGTAAATTGTACTTTTTCATGTAAATTGTACTTTTCATGTAAATTGTACTTTTACATGTAAATTGTACTTTTACATGTTAATTGTACTTTTCATGTAAATTGAACTTTTGCATGTAAATTGTACTTTTAGATCAGTTAATTAAAAGATAAATGTAAGACAAGATCAATTTTTTTTATCTATACTATTCATGTTTGATGGTTACAATGCCATGTACATTCCCAGAGCTTGCATTCTCTCAAGGATAAATTCTACTGCATATCAGTATTACTGTATGACATCTTTACCTACAATCTATTTATTTTTTTTGGGGGGGGGGGGGGACAATGTTTAACTTTATGTTTGAATTGAATAAAGTGAATAATGGATTAAAAACATCATTTTTCTTATGAATGTTTATAGCACTATTGCAAATTTATTTATTACTTACTTGCCGACTTCTTCCTTCAAGTCATAAGCGTCTTCAAACACTCGATCCTGTGAGATGCTTACAAGTCGAGGGTCGAACGGCAAGTCTTCATCTAAATATAGAAAATAAATCACGTTTAAATTCTATGTCAGAGATTATTATTTCATACCAATGCTCACAGCCTTTTTCTGACCTGAAGTGCACTTTACTTAGTTAATAGGTATACATATCAATACATTCCAGACATAAAGTTCATTCATGCATTGTAAGTGGAAACTTATTTTCTTCAGTAAAATTGACATATTTTATCTTTCTAACTTCATTTCTTAATTCTTCTATACCTTTTTCTGGCTTATTTTCCAAATGTATTTGAAGATTGTCTTTTTTCAAAAAGTATCACAAACGTCTATTTAAAACCAAAGATTTTAAAGTTAAAAACCTTTACCTGTAAAGATTAGCCATAAAAAAAATAAGAAATAAATTAATTAAAAGTATATAAATTTTAGTATAATAAAGTTATGATTAAATAATTTATTTAGACTGTTATCTTAGGAATTTTAATAGTCCCTTCAAATGCAAAGCACTTTTAAAGATTTTAAAATGCAATACACTAGAGCCATTTAAAGCATTATAAAAGCAAATAGGATTATACATATATTTAAGGGTTATATATAACCAAGCATTAAAATCTTAAAATAAATAAGAATGGTTAATAGACAAATCGCAGGGAAGGAAAGCTTGAAGAAAGTTTATACATGTTGATAAGATAGACAATTCATTGAAAAATGCAACAAGAAAGCAAACATTTATTTAGCGCAATATGGAAATTCCTTGCACAGAAGTTAAGATACAAGCCAGAGGGGATTCCCTGTGTATATAAATAGAACATGCGTAATATTACCTGCTACTGACATAGTAGAAAAAGGTGAAAATAACGACCCTGAGCAGGTCGATGTAGGAGAGGTCACAAAGACATCTGCAAGGTCAAACAAGGTCAAGGCTAAACCAATGGTGCAATAGAACATAACATACAGTATATAAATAATACATAAACAAACACTACACTGCAAAAATGTAAATAATCTAATGCTATGTGCCAATGCATAATCAGCAAATAATGCTTATAGCAAATATGAAACTTTTAGGCTGAAACAAATATAATGTGTTTGTGGAACACCGACTCCTATTTTTTGGTCGCTATCATTTTTTTATAAACAACATTTTTTTTTCTTCAGACTCATTTTTTTATTTTTCAAAGAAAAATTCATAGTCTGAATATAAATAATGAAGCCTTCTAAACTAGGAGTAAAAATAACCTCATAATAAAATCAAAAGCTTGAAACATATATCGATGACATAAAATCATAGAAAATCAGCTAGCTACTTATTTGGGTAAAATTTAACATGGGAATATGAAAAATCACATGGGAATATGAAAATAAGTGTACAGTGGAGGTGACATGGGATTTGGCTGCTCACCTAATTGTAAATTTGACACATTCATATCTGATTCTGTAATAATAAGATATTTCAAAATTCCCTGTTTTATTGAATATTACTTGATGATTTTTATCTGAAGATTTATCAAAAAATGTTTATATTTAAGTTGAATTCAACAAGATCTAGCCGAATAGAAAGTTTAAAAAAACTCTGAAATAATCAAATCTTTAAATTGCCCTAATTTAAACTCTTCTAGAAACTTTTCATGAAAATTAGGTGTTTGCAAATATGCAGAGATAGATTGTGGAGACAAGTATTTTGAAGGAAGACAGAATTTAACATAAAACACCTCAATTTTTGAATCCAATCTTTTTTCACAAAGCTATGAAGTATATACTATGCAAATATTTACTTTTACACCCAATTCTGTTCTGCCATTGTTTTCAACCAAGCAGTCATACTAACATTTCTCTATAACTAAACAGCGAAGTATATATTCTTTGTGCAATCATTACATCATCTCTACTATATACAGCATAAAGCTCTTTATCATGGCATTTTGTCTGTTTGTCTGTCTGTCCGTTTGTCTGTTAGTAAAAATCAAGTTACTTACCATCCGAATCAATGGACAGACGGATTTCTGGTCGTTGGTCTCGAGTTACGATAACAGCTGATACTTCGCTGGGCTTGCCAAACCCATGTCTATTTTTAGCACTCACTCGGAAGAAATAGGGAGAGTGTGGATGTAAATTCTCCGCTAGGTACGACGTACTCTGAAATAGATACAGAATTGTTTTTATAAAGAGCAGCAACACAAACTAACAAAACGTTTACTTCAGACAAATTTGTGATATGAAAAATTGAAATGCATGGTTTTAAGTATGCACTGCAATTATGTTTTATTCTATAATTGATAAGATTATTACTGTTGAAATTGAGAAAAAAAAAACAGTATTAAAAAGCACATTTTACTAAGAATTCATCATGCAGTTGTTCTTGGTTATATGCCACTTCAGCTAACATTCTTTGTGACTTTTTTATAACACTTATATTATGCTGCAAATTGCTTTTTCACCCCGATCATGTAAAATAATCCATCTTAATTTCATAACTTAAAAAAAAAACCTAACAAATAATCTGTCGATATCTGTCATCTGACCTTGAATTTATGACCTTCAAAGGCCTTATGACCCTAGTTATCTGCTGGTGTTTGCCATTTGACCTTGACCTTAACTTACATGACAGCTATTTGTTAGTATTTGCAATTTGACCTTGACCTTAACTTACATGACAGTTGTCTGTTAGTGTTTGCCATTTATCCTCCTCGGCGTCACAGATTTCGACTTTGTATCCCGTCACCTGACTTCCTCCGTCGTAGGCGGGTCCTGACCATGTGATGATGATTGACCTCAAGGTGACCTCTGAGGCTGCCGGGCGACACACTGGAGAATCTGGTACGTCTGTATGGTAAAATTGTTATAAGTTTTATGTTAGAGTCCATATCAATATTATACATGTAGTGGTACATAATTATACACATTATGCACCATGTACACAAAGTGTTCTTTATCTATACACTGCAATTCCTGTTTGACATGTACAAAATGACAAGGTCAAATCTATTACTCTGACTATATAGGATATTGTGATAATTTTTATGATAAATATTCTAATTTATTACAAAGGATCTCATAGATTTGTAAAAAAAAAATTCCATTCTACTGTCTTCGTCATTTTTTTTTTTTTTTTTTTTGGTCTCGATTATCGCCTCTTGCGCACAAATTTTAATACATTCTAGGAGTTATCTCTCTTTGTCCGACCAACTTACCTTGAACTTGTACAATAGAGTAGGCCGATGTTGAGCCTATACTATTCTGAACGACTATTTCGTATTGACCTGCGTCAGTCTTCCGTAAATTTGGAATGGTCAGTTTACTAAAATGTTCTGTTGTATTCACAATGACGTCATCTCCTACAACAAACCAGAGAATGAGAGATAATAAACCTACACAGCAGCACAGAAGTTACCGTTTTGTCTCACAGTCTGTAGAAATACCTCAAACGGTACTCATCTGCGTCAGCCCCCTTAAACTGAATTTTTACTATCAAGTTTCAAGCTTATTCAAAGGATTAAAAAAGAATCCACATACAAATTATTAGCAAAATTCCCCTAGTTGCTCTAACCTTCGTATCGAATTTCAGTTGTTATATATTATTTGAATTCCTCTAGTGGAACGCATGGATTCTGCCCTATAGTACCAGCTGTTACCTTTATAATATAAATGTACCTCATATGACGATGATCATAAAATGTACCACTCTATCAACGTCCAGGCACGGGTCCGGGATTGATCTTAAATGGAGGTGGGGCAAGAACAATTGATACAAACACCCCTCTGGGACAGGGGATTATTAGGGGATATGACTGCATGAGTTTAGGATGAAATTTCAGGATGTAATAAAAAGTTCCCCATTTCACTTTTTATGGATTTTAAAGGGCGCGCACCGTACGTACCCTTACAAAACCCGCCAATGCAGTGGCTGTGTCGTAAAAAGGTTTACTATAACAGGCGCCGGATCAATAAAGAATTATAAGATTTTGATGGAAATTGTTATAACATATTACCAAAATGGTTAAAATGTCCCTTAATATCATCATAAACACGTCAACACGAACATACATGTATCACCAGAGAGAGAGAGAGAGAGAGAGAGAGAGAGAGAGAGAAGTTTACCTGGTTCTATTTCTCTATGATCTTTGAACCAGCTTACAGTGGGTTTTTCCTCTGATGTGAAGGACGCCTGAATCACGACCTTTTGACCTTTGCCCTTTGTGATAGATTCCGGGTTAATCTCGTGGATACAAGGGGCCACAACTTGTGGTGTTTCCTGTGGCTCATCTTCATCACTTGTGAAACTGGCCTCGTTCTCGTCACTGTGTGTAGTTTCCTTGGTGACAATGCTTGTCTTGGATATCGAATTGCCTGTGAGGTCAGGGACGTATGACTTTTCGGACGTGCTTCGGACAGAATCATCTGCAGGTTGATCGTTGATTAATTCTGTAAAAAGATTATAACTTACTGTCAGCCACAGATCTAAATCGTCCCAGAGCAAGACACCGCTGTCCTCGTAAATATATATCAACTTTGAGGTCAAGGTTACAAAGTCCACAGTTTTGATACTAGTGTCAAGAGAAAGTTTAGCATGTGTATTCCGTATGAAATAAATATTAAAGCCCTGTCTATTACAAAAATCAAAAGTTATGTATAATATAGTTTTTTTTATCCAAAATCATGTCACACTCCAAGGTCAAGGTCACGAGTCCAAAAATTATGGAATTAACAAAAAGATAATGGCACAAGGATATATGAAAACACTACCTAGAACGTTAGTCTGATAGACTGTCAGAGAAACCATTAACCAAGCGAGGATTCTTGGTACACGCTTTGTTATAAATATGACCTTGACATTGGCCGTAACCTTGACTTTCTCTGAGGTTTACATTACTTTCTGCGAGTAGTCCAAAATCTATCACTATCTATCACAGACAGACAGACAAATTGACGCACAAATAGCCAGGTAGTGTGTAAAAAATCCTATGCAGGCGAGACAATCAAATTATGGTTACAAATTAAATGTAATTTCCCATCATTACTGTACTGACGGTGATAGTGAGCTGACAAGTCGATTACATCTGTGGCATCAATTCTCGTGAGCAGGAAAAGATTCATTACACGAGAACTGTACCTCATACAGAGGTTATTATAAGATGCCGTAACCTGATTATTTCCTCTTACATTATAATGTCATAGTGGCGCCCTACTTAAGGCTTTTATCCTTTTTTCAAATTAACCTTCTTTTCTCACGAGACACCAACTCTATTTTCAACTAATACATGTATAATGACAATTTCTGAAATCTATATAACATCCTCCTGAAGGTGTAGAGCAGATCACAATGTTGTTCTCTTTTTCAAATGGACATATCATGATCAGAATGAAGGGAAAGTCCATCATCAAACTATTACATACATACTTACTTTAGAATCTCTAAATTAAACATTTCTTCCACTACGCATCCAACTTGTAAACATTCAACTATTAGAGACGTTCAGATGGCGCTGTCAATTATTGTCTCCCTGTTTGCTAAGAGTGTGTCTTACTGTAACCCCCCCCCCCCCTTCTTTCCTCGGAGAGTATGACCACACCCTTACCTTGTACATATAGATGACATGTACATTTGTCTGTCCCCACACTGTTGGTCGCTGTACATGTGTACTGTCCGTCATCTTCGGGATACGCCCCGTCTATTACAAGCTTGGCCAGATTGTCTTCGTAAGTCATCCGGAAAAACTTAGAGGGCTGAAATACGAAAAAATTAACTTAAAGGGCTGAAATATGAAATATGAAAAAATAATCAACTTAGAGGACTGAAATACGAAAAATAAATCCACTTAGAGGGCTGAAATACACAAAAAAATAACTTAGAGGGCCAAATACACAAAAAAATAACTTAGAGGGCTGAAATACGACAATTAACTTAGAGGGCTGAAATACACAAAAATCAACTTAGAGGGCTGAAATACACAAAAATCAACTTAGAGGGCTGAAATACACAAAATCAAGTAAGAGAGCTGAAATATACACAAAAAAATCAACTTAGAGGGCTGAAATACACAAAATCAAGTAAGAGAGCTGAAATACACAAAAAAATCAACTTAGAGGGCTGAAATACACAAAAAATTAAAAAAAGATACATGTACTTCCAAAGAAAAGACACACAATGGCTTTTACCGTGAAGCTTCCTATAAATTTCGATGGTCACTGGAAGAATACTTCAAAATAACTCAAAATAATGGCTCCAATTAAAATGGCAGACTTACAGGACCCAGAGAATATTCCTTCCTTTATGTCATTGAACGATTTAAAGTTTATGTAAATCATCTCTATAGATCCAACATGACAAGAGAAACTTAGGCTGTAAAAATAACAACATCATACAAAACCTCCGTACACTAAAACCAAAGTAAATATCCTTACTTTATGTTACAATGTAATTAACTCCCAAGAGATCTAGAATCGAGCTTTGGTCCAATGTTTGACAAGTCACTTGGTTAGTTCATGTAACATCCCTCCTTTTATTAAAACATATATCCTTTAACAGATCATATGTTTGAAAGCGGTGGAATGAATACCGTTGTTTCTAAATAAGCCCAATATCACACACAGATATGGAAAGATATTAAATTGTTCAAGTAGTAACGTACACAAAACGTGACAGACACAAAACTTTGTCTTCAAGGACCCAGCGTGCTAAAAAAAACCTCTCTGAATGACTCGGCTAGGTCTCAAGCTGAAACTTCTTTATAAATTATCCAATAATTGATCTGTCATACGCGCATGAAAGTTGATATATACGTTCATAGACTAGTCTGTTATTGTTAGGTCTTCTAAAACAACGTCACAACTAAGGAAAAATAGAGTTATCTCCCTTCCCTTTAAGGTCCAGTCTATTGTTCTGATCCCATAACTCTCTACCAAATCAAACGTATTGTTCATGGATACGTCCCTTTTACCTATCTAAATTACATCTTTTCCTTTAGTAAATTCAATATAATCCCTTAATGGAAACCAAACAATCAAACTTAAGTCGTACATCTCCGAGTTTTATAGCCAAGTAATGACTTTGTACGCCCGAATCACAATCATTCTCAATCATCATTTACCCATTTCTCGTCCACCTTATTTATTTCTTACCCGTATCGACGTAGGTAAATAGTCCAAATACAGATAAATTATAAACAAGAGAAAGGGAGGGGGTTAGAAGCATGAACGTATTTATTGCCGAATATATTTTAAAACGCCAACGTCAGGGGGGGGGGGGGGGTGTAGTGAGGGGAAAGAGAATACCAAGGAAGGAGAGGGAGGGGGGAATTCAATTTTGGGATATACCGATTCAAATTATTGCATGTTTTAAGAGAATATCGTCGATTTAATTACTTCCCTGATTTAAAACCTCACAAAGTCCTTGCTTGAGGCACGCGACTGTCATAAAATTCAAATGGGGCGAACTATATCTTCCTTTAATGCTTTTATATTTTGACGTTTATCGATTCTTCAATTATAATGATATATTTTCTCGCTGATTAAATCAATATCCCATCTTCACTGAACCATGAATCTCTCTTAAATATTTGATGAAGTTGAATTTACAAAGCATAGAACATTGTCTTTTCACAGAGTACAGTGTTTAGTCATCAAATACAGGAATAACGAGTTTTGAAAGGAATGGCTTACATGTATATATTTTAGTTGTGATCAGTGGAAGGGGGGGGGGGGTACATTCCATGGAAATTAGTTTTGCTTTATTCAAGTTTATGAAAACGCTAAGTCGAATGGGGGGGGGGGGGGGGGTATTTACTTTTAACTGAAACATGCAGCTGCAAATATGTATACTTGATTCCAGCGGGTTGAAGGGACTAAGGTAGACGGATAGGATGGGTATTCTATTCTAGAGTTATATTCTAGAGTTAGACATACGGACAGACAAACAAACATACATGTGTACTATACTATAAAGAAATTAAGAATAAAAAGAATAATTTACCTTTATAGTTTTGCCATTCATGTACCACGTGATATCAGGCCTGGGAGTACCGGTCACTTTGATCTCCATGGTAACGGATTGACCTTCCTTGACCTTCTGATCAGTCATCCGTGACTGGAATGTAGGATGTTTTCTACTTCTTGTATCACCGTGTCGTTTTAGGACGTGGCGAAAATCATTTTGAACTAATGTATTAGCAGAGTCTTTCCTGCTGGAGTTGTCACTTTCTCTTCTCTTGGATAAAACACTCCTAAAGTCATCGGGTACACGACTTGAACGGTCAGAATCACTTAGAGAGTTTCTTTTCTCAAATTCGGTTATGGCTTTTATTGCAATAACAGCATCTTTGTCGAGGCTGTTTTGATCTTCCAAAATTCGAGATTGAACGTTTTCTGCTGCTTTGCTCTCACACAGTACGGAGTTTTCTTCAACGTTTTCTTTATTCCTCAAAAATGATTTTGGGCTTTGATTTTCACTTGGATCTATTCTCTTTGTGTGATCATATTGATGGTTGTCTCTGTCACTGATAATTTCAGTTGAATTGTTACTTTGTTGATCACTGTTGCTATGGTAACCTTGGTCTGACTGAAAAGAACTTTTCATATTTCTTCTTTGTCGTCTTTTTTCCAGCATAGTTTGTACAAAGTTCTGATCGTCATAGCTAGAATCATTGGTATCTCCATTTTGATTGGATGACATTTTCAAAAACTTTGTATCTCTAATTTGATTGGTTGTCTCAGTATTTGATTTTTGGTTTAAAGATGATGCCATTGGTTTATTAGAAGGGGCATTCAAAAAGTTCTGAGGTAATGAAGAGCTGTTGATTTTTTTCTCAAGTGACACAGTATTTTGTGATTTCTCTTCGTCTATTTTTTGATGATGATTTCCATTGTTATTTTGGTTTCTAAATCTATATGGTGATTTTTCCCTCCTTTTATCTAATATTGCACGAATTTCCTCCTCACTGGGTTCCTTTTTCAGTCCTGGTGATTCCCTTTTAAAAGAATCCCTTTTAGGCCTTACATTGTGTGAATCTACAAATTCATTTTTCTGAAAATTTTCCTCAAAACTTGAAACAGCCTTCATTTTTAAAATATCCCTAGAATTAGCTTCATTTGACATTGATTTGTCCACATTCTGTTTTGATACTGATTGATCTCTATTTTTATCGTATCCCTCAAAAGTCCTCCTTGTTGATGTCACTTCATTTTGAACACCCCTCCTCTCCATTTTCGGTGAATTAGATGACACATTCCACTTGTTCACATTTTTATTGACATCTTGTTTAGGTAATGAAGTTCTTCGTAATTCACTTGGAGTTTTGTCATGATTGTAACTAGTTGGACTTTTACACAGATTTTCCTCTGAAAATGCCTGTTTCAGTGAAGAGACCTTGCTTCCTGTGTTATAATGCTGCATATTTGAAGTTGGTGAATTTTGCGTAGCGTTTCTTTGTATTCGAAATTGAAATATATTTCCCTCCGATAATCTAGGTTGACTAGAAAAGTTTGAATGTGGACTACGTACAGTACTTTGTGTAGATGAATTTCTTGCGGAACAAGTTTTACTAAAATTACGAATATTTTTTCCACCATCTGTGGATCCTTCGTCAGGAAGTTGTCGACTTGTGTCACTATTTTTCTGACGTGATTTCAGAACACTTCTATAATCTATATTTACTGGTGACTTTGGTGGCTTTTGTTCCAGTTTTTGCCACCTATCAATTTGTTTTGATACTGATCCACTATGACTTGGTGCACTGCTCTTCCTCTCTGTTTGTTTCAATGAAGAAAAGGAGTTTTTATTTTCCGACAGTCTTGAGGTTGTTTCTTCAGTGTGCTGTAATTTTGACATTTTTGTCAAAACAAATGTTGGTTCTTTTTTCTCATCAGTGCTTTTCATAGGACTAGATGATTTAATACTGGTTGGTGGAGTATTTGGTAATGAACTGAAAAAATATAATATCACTATACATATACACAGTATAGATGAAATATATACACAGCCAATTGTGACTCACATGAAATTCATATGAAATGAGCATCATGTACCCCGGTAAATTTTACATGAAAGTTCATATGAAATTCACATAAATTTCACATAAGATTTATGTGAAAAATATTTTACATGAATTTCACATAAATTTTCATCACATGAATTTCACATGAATTTTTCTTTGTGACTGTCATGCGAAATGGAACTGACATTAACTTCATATCAAAACCTTCACATGAATTTATGTAAAAAATTTCATGTAAATTTCATGTTCTTGCTAGTTTCACATAAATTTCATGTGAACTTTTATGTAAAGTTCATGTAAATTTCATATGAATTTCACATAAGGCACAATTGGCTGTGTAAATTAATGAATGAAAATTGCCTTTGACAATGTTACACTTACTTCAAGATATACAAATACCTCGGTAATCTTTGTTTGAATGAAATTCTAAATGCACCGTAAAAAGATCAGTTACAGAAGTCAGTGAAATTTGTCAAATTACAAATAATATCAGAAGGGAGTCTAAGAATTAATGACATCACTTGCAAAAGCATTTTGAAAATAAATACTGTTTAAAATAAGAAATTATTTTTTTCTTCTTAATGGCAAAATTTCACGCATGATTCCTAAAAAAAATTTTTGTAATAGTGTACCTTTTCCTGAGGAGGGATCGCACATCAGATGGTGAGGATTTTTCTGAAATACTGTTTCTGACAATAAGATCAGTTTCCGTGGTAACACTTCCTAGTAAATTGGTAAGTTCACAGGTATACACACCACTGTCCTGAGTTGTCACAGATCTGATCTCCAAATAACAATCTTCTCCGACAGAAATCTGAAAGTAATTAAATCAAAGTTTATAATGTTTCACAATGTTAAGATAAATCAAGCTTATCAGATAATCTTTAACACTCTATAGGTATTAGGTCCATAAAGGAATTTTAAAAAGTCAAACACAGCATCTCCTCTTTCTTCTTTGTATCTTTAAGCACTCGGTCAATACTCACTATTTTGAATAAATCTGTTACTGGTGCATTGTGATAGGGTTGAAATAAAGTAAAGTCAATACTGAATTATCAAAAACTCTTATATTTACTTTATAGTCATGTATATAGAGACTTAAATTACACATGATTTTGAATATTTCTGAATTTCTTCGCGAAGTAAGTTTAGAATTTTAGTTTCTAATCATATTTAGTATACAGTTGTACTACAGTACATGTATTAATTCATACGAATTACATTGTGTTTTGTATTTGGTATCTTAAATCTATCACTTACCCGATGCTTATTGTCATTTTGAATTAACTCCCCCTGTTTCCTCCAAATGACAGTAGGGAGAGGGTTTCCTGTAGGTCTACATAGAAATATTGCACTTAGTCCATGATCGACTTCCACAGAACGAGGCTTCAGAACAAAATCTGGCTTCTGTCCAAACTGTTCCACGAATCCAGAATCACTTCGGGAAGTTCTATAGCTTTTGTCCGAGTCAGATTGATCTAAACTTTCTACGGCACTAGATTCATTGTTCGTTTCAGATGTTTGTTGCATGCATAAAGAATTGTCTGTCTCTGTTTGAAATTCAAATTAAACAAAAAATGACACAAAAAGAAAAAAGTCAACGAAAAAAGAAAAATTCAGAAGTATGGAATGTCCTCAATTATGATAGATCAAAGAAAAATAAGAGAGAGAAATGTGAACTTAAAGATAGATAAAGGAGAAGGAATGTAGTAACTATTTAGTAATTTGACAGTCTTTAGAATTTCCGAGGGCGAGAGTGGAAGTGGGCACTTTCTGTAAAGAGAGAAGAATGGAAAGGAAGTTTTAGAACGATATCGATTAAGTATAATACAAGAGAAATATGTTTGCAATGTGGAAGAATGTCACAGTTTCATGAGGTGTTAGCATTAAATGTATAGGAAAAATTTGAAATGAAAAGGAAAATTTTGAAATGTATAGGAAAAATTTGAAAAGTGAAAAAATTTGAAATGTATAGGAAAAATTTGAAATGTATAGAAAAAATTTGAAAGATCCTGATATTTCCAATCAAACAGGAGTATATTTTACTTTTTATACAATTTCAAAGAATTCCATAAAGTTTTGTTCAAAATTGAAAGTGACTTTTTTTTCCAAAATGCAAACATATCATTTGTATAATTATTTGAGTAAAGGTTTTTTTTTTTCCCATTTACATTACCTCTAACATTTAGATTACAAAATGTCTCAGTATCTCCATGGTCATTATACACCTCACAAATAAATTTCCCAGAATCTTCAAGAAACACTTCAGGAATTATCAGTTTGTGCACATTTTTGTCAGAGAAAATTCTGAAGTCATGATCATTAGTAGGAATTTCCCTTTCTCTATGTAACCATGCAACATATATAGGAAACGTGCCTGAAAAACAGAAAGACAGACATGCATGTTGGTAAAAAAATAAGTTATAGTCAAGGGAGTAGTTAAGGTAATCATAGTCTGAACATAAGACATTCATATAAGGTCTACATTTTTATACATGCAAACTGGTTTCAGACTGAATCATGCAATTTGTGAAGAAATACTGATATTGAAGTAATGACATAATTTCGTTTCAATGCTACAGTTTTTTTTAAATAACTTAATCTGAGTCATCATGCTACATACATTCATTTCTATCAGTTTGTAAGCAAATATAGAACAAAATTCTGTAGAGAGTCTTGATGCAAATAAAAAAGACAAGCAGTGGCGGATTCAGGGGGGTGCGGAGGGGGCGCCCGCCCCCCCGGTACTGACCCAAAATTTTCGAAAAAGAGGTATATTTTGGTCCATTTTCAGAAAAAATCGGCTAAATTCGCCCCTTGACCCCCCGGCAAAGGGGGCGCTGGATCCGCCACTGACAAGGCATATTATACTCTAACAGAGTAAAAATCAGACTATAGTCACCCAAGAGTTAAATTTGTGGAATTAAATTAAATTAAAAAACAAAACAAGAAAACAAATAAGACATTACAAATTGGCACAAAAAATCATCTGGGTTAAACTTTAAGATCTTCTACATGTTAGCTAAATTCACACAAAAACACAATTTTTTACAGTTTGCCCAGGCTTGCACTATTCACAAACGTCCCTTTCTAAAAATAGAACATAAACTGACCTTTGACCTCAACCACAAGCTCGACTTTATCGCCCTCGTCAGCGTCCATGTCGGTAAGTTCTTTGACAAATATTGGTGGCTCCCCCTGAGAACTGGCGCCTGGAAATATGAAATTTCATTTTATAAGAGTTGTCTTTCTTTGTCTCCCAACTATGTTCAATATAAATGTTATTAACTTTTTCCCCTAGTCCGATTTTACAGAATTATACTATGAAAGCTTGAAAAATCATCTTTACCTATGCAATCTCAATATTCTTACGGGAAAAAAATTTCGAAAATCATTTTATCATGAAATAATGTATAAAATGTAGGTCAAAATGCATGTAAAATGCCCTCAAATGCATGTATAACAAATCATTTTTAGCTTTAAGTTCCCAGTGCAATTCATTGAAAAAGAAAGATATGAATTTTATTTTCTTAATAATCTATTTCAAATATATCATATAAAAATGAATAATATCAAAATAAAAGGTATATTTATCCTACTCTTACTTAAATCATGGACTTATAATCAGATATGTTTTTAAATCCTTGTTTAAATCTAAAAAAAAAAAAAAATAATAATGATAAATTATGATGTTAGTTAACCTTTGACAGTTATAGTAGCTTTGATTTGATCACTCCCTGCGTCATTTTCTGCCACACATTTATACGTATCGCTGTCAGAAATCTGTACATTAGACATTGTCAGTCTCACTACAGGATTGTCAAATTCTATTTTCACAGATTTTGTTGACTTTATTTCCTGTTTGTTTCTGTACCACTTGATGGTTGGTTTTGGAAATCCTGTATCAAAAATATATTTCATTATAAGTTATCAAATAAATAAAATATTATTTTGTGAATCTATTTTTTTTTAATTGACGCTTCAATGATTAAATATAAGAGTTATCTTTCTTTGTCCGCAAGATTTTGCTTACCTGTAACCCTAGATTCCAGAACCACTGACTCCCCAGGAGCTAGGGTGTGGTCTGATAAAGGTGTGACGAACTTTGGTGGTATATGCCTGGTTGTTGGATCTGAAACGACAAAAATATTACACAGTCATGATCATCTGATGATAAAATACGTAGTTACCTGATATTTTCAAACTAGTATTTTCATACATAAAATTATAGAATAGTAGGCATGCATGTTTTGAAATCCAAGATTGTATTCCATATTCTTTTTATCATTCATAAAAAGAATTAAGGTAACCCCGTCTTAAATCCTATAATATTTATTTTTCGTGGTAACTCCGTGTTAGAAAAGTCCTATAATATTAAGTTTCCATGGTAACTCCGTGTAAGATAAATCCTCTAATATTTATTTTTCGTATCTTTAAATGAATGTAATACACTCATTGATAAAAAGACAGGATAAGTTCGATATGTCTTACAGTATTACACAAAAGTTTAAGAAATTCAGATAAAGAAGTAAGCATTATTCACACCACCAATATCCGTTTGCGAATCAGAAATCACAAGATTGTTTACAATTTTTCAAATCTTTGTTTACCTATTCTATCAATATAGTCAAATAAACTTATCTAGGCTAATCCACACAAAGATATTATAAACAGTATCACAGTATAAACTGTATCATAACGATGGTAGTACAGATTTCCCTAAAGTAAATCTCTCGTCTCCCAAAGTCTAACCGCATATTAAAGAATAAAATCTTTTTTACAAAGTACTCTTCGTATCTTATATAAATCCTCTTTCAAATTTCTCGCCTTTGAAATTCATATAAAGCCTCTCTAGCTCCTTCAAACCACAGAATGGATAATGAAAATTATTATAACTCAATCTTGAATTTCTATCCCAGGCCGTCTTTTTAACCCATTGAAAAGAAGAGTTTCAAAGTAAATTTTCAAGTGTTCTTTCGGTGTAGGTTAGATTTATTGAAATTCAAAAACAGGCATCTCAGAGCGTCTTAAGACGGAGAAAGTTTGAATTTTTTGTTAGAGAAAGTTTATTAATTTAAATTCGCTCACCAGCACTAAGAATACATTGCTAAATGAACATTATAACTTTATTGACAGAACGGTGCGGCATTCAAAAATAGCTCTTGCTTTCGATTTTAAAACCCATTTTTCAGTCTCATTTAAACTACATAACTTAAAATGAATAGATTTCAAACAAGTTGTTATTTATACAGGTGCTATATTTGGAATGTGAAAAAGATGTTCATTTATAAACGGAATAAATATATAATAAACAAGGACGTATATATTTAACTATTTAATAAACTGCCATGCAGACACAATGTTGGTTATTATAGATAAATTATAGGGCACCTGTGATTTATTTGAATGGTAAAATTTAATTAAAATTAAACGAGCATAAAAGATGGTTTTCAGTCACTGTAATTTAGTACGGCATAACGTATTTATTAGCTGTACAAATACAAATCGCAAAACGATATACAAATTAATTTGTTTTTTTAACTCGGAAGAAACATACCTGAAATTGACAGCGTTGCCTTGGTGACAGCAGACCCACCGGAACTGCTAGCTTCACATTCGTAACTTCCGGTTTCTCTGTCGGTGATGCGACTTAGCGTCAGCGTGGCTAACCTTCCGTCAAAAGTTTGTTTACTGAGGTAACTAGAATTCAATTTCTGTCCATTTCTTCTCCAGACACATGTAGCGTCAATGGCGTCTATTACAGATAATGGAAACGCGTCATTTTAACGACGTATAAGACAAAATTCTGTCTTGATATCATTAATGATTATCATATTGATATATATCTCTAAAAGTATTTTTAAGAATGATGGACTTATTAAAACATTTAAAAATTAAACAGTAATGCCAACGTTACTCACTTGAAAATTTGCATTCCATTTTGACGTTACGTTCGCCGTTGGAGACGTACATATCGGTCAAAGGGACGTCAACCTGGGGAGATACAAATCCTTGGTCCTTCCTAGAGGCGGACTTCGGTCTCACTGAAGAAAAGAAAAACCATCTAGCATTTTCAAGCAGAAATAATTTAAATATTTCGACAATGGTTTCACACTTTTACATGTATTCACAGTTTTACATTCAATTACACAAAATACATACCAAAGACCTCTAGTTCAGCCGACGCCGTGACAGTACCCGAGGGGCTTTGTAGGGTACACGTGTACTGACCGCCGTCATCTGACGTAACGGCACATATGTCTAGGTAATGGACGTCGTTCTCACAGTATATCTGTACATAGGAACGTAATAATCCAGGTTAAAGTGTAGTTTAATAAGTGTATTCAATTTCTCAATTTCTAAAAGTGTCAGTTTTATACCTCATATTTGTACAGAATTACATTTTATGGGGTGGATATTTGTTGAGCTTCTACTAAATAAAATATGGTTATCATTTATCACAAAATACGCTTGTGCTTGTTTCATTTATCGATATTTTCCATTTTTAATAGCAACTTGTTTTTTTTTTTTCAAATTATTTCTACATTGCAAATATCCTATTTTCACGTAACCTCGACACCAATACCCACAATGATATCCGCCTCTAGTTTCCCTAAATATACATGAGGGTTTTGGGAAGAGGCGGATGTTATTTAGGGTTGTTGGTGTCGAGCTCCTGTGCCTGTGCCATAAGCTCTCTTCCTACCCTATGTTGTTTATCATTAGTGATTGGCTTTCCATTTTTACTCCATGTAAGTTTAGTAGATGGGGGTCCATCGTATGAGGCCTTGAACTTGGCCGTCTGGCCCTCCTCCACAAACTGTCTCCGGGGTTTGGTTATAAAGTCTGGGGGAGTTTCTTTGTCGCTCTTAGAGGACCGCCTATCTCTGATAAGCCTCCTGTGAAATGAAAAATATGTAGAAAACAGGGATAAACCTGGGTGGGGCCATTGTGAAATTATGAGAAAACTATTCGAGGTAGGAGAAATCTGACTTCAATATGAAAGGGCGGCCCCCCTATATAAACTATCCAAATATGCATTTAGTTTTGGTCTAGGACCCCAAATAAGAGTTCATCGGCCCCTCAATTTGGCTAAATGGCCCCTTATTTTTTGAAATGGCCCCTCTTTTTTTGTCAATTGTATATACATCTAATAAAGAGAGGGGCCATTGGCCTATTTTAATGCCCCCCTCTGCCTTTACAAATCCAGGTTATTCCCTACGTGGGCTGTTCATGCAAATAATACCGGTATGTTCTAGTGACACGTTTGTAAATAATGTTTCTATTTGCACAACATTTTTCAGTTGAAATAAGGGTCTAATTTTTATATATTTGCAGAGGAAAATTTTTAAGGTTAAGTTCAATAACAAACTTCTGAGTATACTTACTTAGAAACCGGGTCTAAATGGAAATCCACTGAAATTCAAAACATGTATATCTATATTATCGAAAAACACATGTTGCTCATATGTGGACAAAGTACACGCACTTATTGGTATATGAAATTAAATATAATTAAATACAATTTAATAATAATTTCAGAATTTACAATGATAATTTAATTTCAATAATTAAATAAAACGTGATTACTTGAAAAATCTGTCAAATATTTCATGTTCTGTACAATAGGGTACAAGTAAATAAAACAGACAAGTGGTAAAGATTTCGTAATTTTGTATTCACGGGAATTCTATTCTTTCTAAGTACATTTTCTTCCCCTTTTTCCAATACATGTATATATATGTATATGTACATGTATTTGATAAATATGTTGTGTTCACGGGAATTCTGTTCTTTCAGTCCACTCAAATTCAAGTACATTTTCTTCCCCCTTTTTTCAATATATATTCATGTATCTGATAAATATGGATGCATTTCATTCTATGATCTAAACTAATTTTTAGAAATCTGTTTCAATCAACTTTCATTGATGAAACCTTCCATTTCGTTTAAAAGCACATCACTTTCAATATCCTGTTTTTCTCACTCTGACACTTCAAATACAAAAATACAATTATCTTTTGATATCGAGATTACATATATCAATCTACAGTATCACAAGCATGTACTGTATGTCATATAGATATTGTATGAATATGAAGTAATATTATGTACTCACGTGACGTGCCACTTTGGTCATCGACGCTACGCGCCTGGCTAGCACCTGAAATAGAATGAAGCACCATCAGTACTGTTGTCAAAAGCACATTCTCATCTATCCGATTCGCTGCTGTACGTGTTGCTATATTTTAACAATTTAGATCTGTGGAGTGAAATAGTCACTACAATTTCTAAAATTAATTTGAGTAATTATGAGTAAAATTCACATCTTATGTTGTTTATCACATGCTTAATTATTCAAAATTTGTTGTTGACGACCCCAGCAGGGAAAGTTTCCACTTTACCACAGGCATGGTGTTATTAATGACAATGACAATAGTTTATTCTTAAGCATATCTTTATGGATTTATACCAAATTAAGTTAAATTATTTACTTGTTAATCATTTAATCCTATAGCTTTTGTGATTTTTGTACACTTTTTTTCTATACAAAATATGGAAAATTCGAGGAAGACTGGTCCGTAAGGAATTTCTTAGCAAAATGTTACTAAAACTAATGACTAGATTAATTATGGTGATTTTATATGTGTATGAAAATGCCAAAATGTGCACAGCAAGCTATATAACGATACAGCATCTAAACGACAAAGACTGCAAATCACTTTGAAGACAAGGTATAAAATGTAAAATTATTCTTATACAAAGGTGTTCGGATATTCTGTATTTTGTTTGTAAGTAAAAGTTTCCCTCCCTCCGATATTGAACATTTGATCGAGAAACCTTCCTCCTCCTCCTCCATATTTAATTCCCCCCTCCTCCTTTTAATTCTAACCTCGGCCACCGTGACATTCTTTTATCAAGGAATACAGACTAGATAATGCTTTTATTTTAAATACACCTATAAACTTTGCCGATCTTTTGATAAAATTGTAGATATTTTCACGCCTTTTGGCAATTTGTAACGAATCTTTAATCCCTCTTCACTGGGAGGTTTTCATGCGTACAAAAATATATTACCTATGTCTTTTTGTACATGAGCAGTTTCTATACTTTGTATGGCTATTATAGCGTCTTATTGGAGTGATTTAGGGGCCGTAAAACGAACATAAATCTGCTTTCGATTTTAATGAAAGTTGGCAGGCGATTCGCATATTTTCCTGTACATATTCGTTTCTAATAAACACAGAGAAATATTGTATCCGTCACACAATGAGTATGTCTAGTACAGGACTATAATATAATTTAATACTTCAGAAATGCCATAAAACATTTTAACATGAATTCAGCTTTTAGCGAAATTTTCTAAACTTATAGTGTTTTTACTCTTTCCGGCAGGGCTTCACCATTCCCGGAAAAATGTTCAGATCTATAAAATTCTTATATGTCATCTCGATATTTATGAATGGTTAAAAAATGTGGGAGAAAAGACTCGAGATTTCCTATGAAATAAAAATTAAATGACGCCATTTTTGTATCGATTTCAACTTTATTCTGCGAAATAACTAATATTTGAAACATTACGTAAGATTTTCTCCATATTGATAAAATATCAAAATTGAATTTCTATCTACAAGGAATAAGCATCAAATAAATAAATCCTAATTTGGTCTTTTGGACATAATTACTTTCACACTCTTTGGCCATATTTCATTATTTGGATTGAAGATCACTGACGAGGGTTAAATACCCGAAACGTGCATGTCTGGTCATTGTCATTGGTCCATGTTGCAAATTAATCTGCTCTTATTTGAAGACGTGTAACATTTTATAACATTCATTATAGAACTTGCTGCATCAATACGATTGCCATTCGTAAAAGCGAAAAGAAATAGCTTATTTATCCGAAACGTATGCAAATGCAGTGATTTTCAGAGGATCTAAAATTATTTATTTTTAATATCATCCCTGATTATCTCATCTTTACATAAACTTACCTGTTTCCATGTCAATGCAGTTTTCACAAATTTCTCAAAACTGGATTTGTTTATAATGCAATGTATTAAATACGCTCAAAATACGTGTAAAACGCTTTCCTTTTTAAGCAAGTAGCAGGATTTACATAAATTTGCTATCTTTCCTTGAGATATTTTGAGCAAAGTAAGATGTCTTGCTGATATTGGTCACAACTTCAATGGCCTCTTAAATGAAAACTGAAATACTTTTGTGAAAAAAAATCTTGATCTGCAAGTGAAGATTCAGGAGCAGATTTAGGTTCCAAAAAGATCTCTTTTTTTCCTTCTTTTATCTATACTACATCTATTTGCGACAGAAAATCTAACAACTAAAACGAGTTTATATTCTCTTCACACCAGCCCATTGCCAATTTATGCTCTTGTTCCCACAATCCCCCCTTTTTCCCTTGCATCACCACTGCTATTGCCCAAATACACACATCTACATTGCAGGTTTATTGGATACATCACTGTAAAATGTATGGAAGATTGTCAGACTTGATAACATAGACATCGTTCTCTTTTTGATGGAAAATTGATAGCTTTCTACATTTCCCAATTTTCTCTCCAAACATTTCATTCTACCTATAAAACGGGTGGTGCAAATCAATTTTTCCTTCATTCTGTGACCCGACATAAAAATTTAGCAGACTCTTTGATGTTTTAATCCAAACTATCCACACCAAGATTCGTAACGACATATTCTTCTATAATCCGTCTATCAATTAATTTTAAGGTATTTTTCTCTAAACATTTGAATATGAATCACCCCTTCGTAAGTCAGTGAAAGGTATACTTCAACATTAACACCTTTATGGCAAAAATGTCTTACTATCTTGACGCCATCTCCAAAATTAGCCTTGCCTCGCTTACTAATTGAAAATACCACATTCCTTACTTTCATTTTGAATATGACACGAGCCTGTCTTGTGTGACGGTATGATTTTTTTTTTAAGATTTAAAATATATATATCATGTATATAATAGGTCATTAATCATTTAGGAGCATGTACTTAAAATTACAATTTGAAACAACATAAATTTACATAACTTAATAGTTTTTAACAATTTCATAAATGAGGGGGTGGGGGAGTTTCAAGCCTCAAAATTTTGGGGAAGGGGGTGAGGGGGAGGGGAGTTACAATATCGGCAGAATCCCTAGTTTTTGTTACTATTCATTTGAATGTATTCTATATGCAATTTATGTTAAACGTCTTTAAATTCAATAGCATCATTTAAAACTTGATAAATTTACAGCAATGATCTAGAATGTTTCAATTAGTTACCAGAGGACAGGGGGGTGGGGCGGGGGTACAGCCTATGGTTTTGAGAACAGTACATGCATGCGTAGAAATTGGTAGAGTCTGCATTTTAGCACTATCAAGAAGCCCTGACCAACCCAATCTCTAGATTCGCGTATGTCCTAGATTCGCAATACTAAAAGTTCCCATATCTACAAGATATTAAGACATTTTTAGTCTACAGTATTTAGGTGGTTGACCTGGTACGCCCTTTTCTATGTGATTTAAACTTCCATAAACATGCTCAAGGGGAAAGGGTAAACAAAAGGTGATACTATAATGTTTATGATCGGGCTAATACCGTATGAATGAAGGACATGTCCAAGTCCGCGCCAGATCAAAGATTAAGTATTAAATCTGACAGATTTTAACTACCACCAATCACTTGTGGATCCACACTACTTATAGCTCTGTCGGTTCTCCGACCCGGTTTAAAACACAACACAGGAAATACACAGAAATGACAATAAAACCTTACTTTTCATAAAAAGAAACAAAGGAAATATACATAGTTTATCTCAGCCCCCTGTCATTGAGAGCGTCTGTCGGTCATCTTATGAACTTGTTTAACAGGCAGGAATGGATTATCCCTACCATTAACTTATCCACTGTAAAATATGTTAGGGTGTGAATATAGATCTATTTTTAAGTAGTATATTATGTTCTTGTACACGCAATCTCAGAATAAGCTTTTCATCAGAGCATGTACTTTAGTCTACATTGAATATTGATACTCTATATTGAATACTGATACTTTATATTGAATACTGATACTTTATATTGAATATTGATACTATATATTGAATACTGATACTTTATATTGACTACTGATACTTTATATTGAATACTGATACTTTATATTGAATACTGATACTTTATATTGAATACTGATACTTTATATTGAATACTGATACTTTATATTGAATACTGATACTTTATATTGACTACTGATACTTTATATTGAATACTGATACTTTATATTGAATGCTGATATTTTATATTGAATACTTATACTTTATATTGACTACTGATACTTTATATTGAATACTGATACTTTATATTGAATGCTGATACTTTATATTGAATACTGATACTTTATATTGAATATTGATACTATATATTGAATACTGATACTTTATATTGACTACTGATACTTTATATTGAATACTGATACTTTATATTGAATGCTGATATTTTATATTGAATACTTATACTTTATATTGACTACTGATACTTTATATTGAATACTGATACTTTATATTGAATACTGATACTTTATATTGAATACTGATACTTTATATTGAATATTGATACTATATATTGAATACTGATACTTTATATTGACTACTGATACTTTATATTGAATACTGATACTTTATATTGAATGCTGATATTTTATATTGAATACTTATACTTTATATTGACTACTGATACTTTATATTGAATACTGATACTTTATATTGAATGCTGATATTTTATATTGAATACTGATACTTTATATTGAATGCTGAATATTTATATTGAATATTGATACTTTATATTGAATACAGTTATCAATTCAATGTACTAATTTTAAAGTTGTCATGAAAATGTCCATATCATGATTATGAATTTATGAACGGAAGTAATTTTTTTTCTGTTAAAATTTCAAGGAAGAATGTCTTCTTACCATTTGTCAAATATATCCAAATAGAATCACAACTAAATAAGGGACCTTTCCTGCACAGGACTGTACGCTTTGGTACATGTGTACTACAGTTCATTTTCACATCTTTTGAAAAATCGAATGAATAAGAGAATGACCTCTCCATTATGGATCAGCATCCAGAACTTTTGGTTAGGAAATGATCACAGAGCGTTTTAAGGGGAATGTAATGTATAGACAAAAGTTACCCGGTGTCTCTACATTGGTTATAAATCTGACAATTTATAATGATTAACATAGATTTTATTGCTTTTATCAAGGCAAAGCAAAGTCAAATTGTTGACATATAATTTATGATTTCTGTCGTCATAACAAGTCATAATAAGGTAGGGTAGGGATCCAACAGGTATGGGTAGGGATAAGGACCCCCTCCCTCTTTTTTCCCCCAAAAGCCCACCAAAATACACACATCTATAATTGTAACACAAAAAGCAGACACAAAAAGCAAAGTTCAGTATGCCCCATTCAACAGTAACTGCTTGATATGCATCTGATATTTTCAATATTTTCTATTGATTACAATTGATTTTTCATATGACAAGTTGCAGATAAAAATATGATATAATGTTATATTGTTAAATAAGGGGAAATTCGTGATTCAGTACAAAGCATATCACATGTGCCTAGTCATTCCGCGGAAACTCGATCTGTCACTATGATAAGAGCTTCCGCTGTGAATGGAAAAGACTTCGTGACATAGGTTTATTCCTTTGGAAATTAAGTTCTCAAAGTTTACTTATTTTAACCGAAAGTATGTTGCAGTGAGCGGGTACCAGAAATTTACGAAGGAGTACAATAAACATTTCTTGACTGTCTGTCTGTCCGTGAGATGCCTGTCTGTCCGTATCTTGTCCAGCAGATACAGATAGTAAGGAAAAGGGATACTGACAGACAGACAGACAGACAAACAAGCGTATTGTCATGCATGTATGATATATTTTCATTTTCCTTTGTCCTCTATTTTCCCTTTTATATACCTTGCCAATGTACTTGTACACTTAAGGACTGTACCTGCTGTTAGTAACCACTTATATAAAGTAAATCTCAGCGTGTGTGGACTTTTGAAGTATGTTGACATAGATTTGAGGGTCTCCTCTAAATATAAATCAGATCATTGTATCTGATGGTTTATATTTATATATTATAATGACCGCTGTTTGATGTGATGGGGAAGTAGGTAAAGGGGGTGCGAAGTTTCCATTACACCAATCTTGAGACGGACGCATTATGGTGTGGCGCTGTCCGTCCATCCGTCCGTCTGTTTGCCCTCCCTCTACCTTATGGGAGCAATACAGCCTAAATAGTTACCCCTAGGAAATTCAAATTGATAAAAAACAATTATGGATTTATAGAAAACTCCGTTTAGCTTTTTCACGATGGTCTGAATTATTATTATATGAAAAGTCAGAAAATTATGAAACCTTTTAAGATATATGAAAATCTTCTACGTGCTATTTCGTTCTTTTTGCTGAGTGGATGAATGACTGGCCCGTGGTGAGGAGGGTAGGGGTGCAAAGTCTAAGGTTGTATCATGTTTAAGAATCCTGTTCTCCTATTTGTACAGGGTCGGGCTATTTTACCTGTTTTGGTTTATACAGGAAATTCCTTACATTCACTTTAACAGTTTGTGGTGAGCATACTGAATGTACGTCAACCTCTCGCCGATACGATCTTTGTTAACCATACCAACCAAAGCAGCGAAAAATGTGAGAAAACAGAGAAAAGGGAAACGGTTTCTCGGTGCAGAAATTTTAATTTCAAGTATCATGTAGGTCATATAAATTTTTAACAGTAATATTCCTTACTGGTTGACCAAAAAAACTAAACAAAACTAAGGAAAACTAATGTACCATTTTTTGAGTTTTTTTTTTTTTTTTTTTTCTTATGTTGTTTTTGTTTTTTGTTTGTTTGTTTTTTATTTTTGTTCAAAAGAAATGCTTTATTACAAGAGTAAAGATAATACACGTAAAAGTACATCGCATTCATTTATCATTCAAGATTTGTTTTATAGCCCACTATTTTTTTCAATAGGCTGAACACCTACATGTGGGTCAAGACTTAATCATGTCTTATAATTTTTCTGGGTTAGGAAAATGTAAACTCGAACGGATTCGTTGTATGTGAGTTGTGTGGGTGACTGAAAGTGATGTAAGTGACTGAAAGTGAATGGAAGTGAAGCAAGAACCTTTCTCTTTGCTTTGCCTGTGGACCCCTGGATAAATGTGCTTGTATTCACCCATGGCTCTACCCATTCTTAACACATGTGCATCCCTAATACCGGGTAAACTGGGTTCAAGAAGTGGTTTCAGTTCCTCTTACATGGAGAACATGTTCGTATCATATTGATTAAGGTATGTCACCCAGGGCCATGTCAGTACATCGACCTTTAGCTCAGCTCCGGGTATGGTGCAATCTTCATATAACAGTGGTGTAGCCGCTCCATGACAGGAGAGTTCCTCTTAGTATGTTACCCATGGTCGTGTCAGACTGGTACATTGACCTATCCTCATAATGACAGTGGCGTAGCCGCTACACCATGGGACAAAGCTTCAAATATCTGACAATATAAGAGGATGTACCGCTATAGAGCTCTAATTTTTCTGAGGTGAATCCATTATAGAACAAACGGGACCGGGGGAGGGGGCCTTCCACTTGATTATCCAAGAAACCCTCTGAAATACATGACTTTATAATCTGACCCTAGACGGACAGACTTATACTAGGTCTATAGACGGACAGACACCCCCACTACTAAGTCTATAGACGGACAGACACCCCCTCTACTAAGTCTATAGACGGACAGACCCCCCTCTACTAAGTCTATAGACGAACAGACACCCTCTCTACTTAGTTTATAGACGGACAAACACACCCACCCTCTACTAAGTCTATAGACGGAAAGACACCACCTCTACTAAGTCTGCAGACGGACAGACACCCCCTCTACTAAGTCTAAAGACGGACAGACATCCCCTTTTACTAAGTCTACTGACGGACAGACACCCCCTCTACTAAGTATACAGATGGACAGACATCCCCTCTACTAAGTCTACTGACGGACAGACACCCCTCTACAGTCTACAGACGGACAGACACCCCTCTACTAAGTCTACTGACGGATAGACATCCCCTCTACTAAGTCTAAAGACGGACATACATCCCCTGTACTAAGTCTATAGACGGACAGACACTAGCTCCTCTACGAAGTCTACATACGGACAGCAGACACCCCCTCTACTCAGTCTACAGACAACAGACACCCCCTCTACTTAGTCTGTAGATGGACAGAAACCCCCTCTACTAAGTCTGTAGATGGACAGACACCCCCTCTACTAAGTCTGTAGATGGACAGACACCCCCTCTTCTATAGACGGACAGATATCCCCTCTAAGTCTACAGACGGACAGACACCCCCTCTACAACGTCTACAAAATATCTTCCATGGATGGACCGAGACAAGTACATGTCTAGCTATTTATTTATTTTTTTTTTTTTTTTGACATAACGACTTCCTTATAATTTAAAGTCAATTAAGGAAAAACCTTACCTAATTTGACAAATATTGACGAGGTGAAGTTTCTATGGGATGATGTCATTGTGCCTGCATTCTCTACACGTCTAATGCACTTCTCAATATATGTCCGATACACAGGGCTTTGATACTTTAGTAGGTTATTCCATTATCTGAGCTTTTGTGAAGCTCTTTTTTTTTAACACAAAACAATTTAAAACACTTAAAATCCTATTGATTTCTCACGTAACATGATTTAACGTGCACGGTATGTAATATCAGAGTTATATTCCAGTAGTTGGTCTGTTATTTCATGGTTTCTCTTCCGTCAAATAATTTCCTCTTGTCACTCTCCTTAAAACATAACCACAAAAGGGGCGCCTCGGGGGCTACCGAAAAAATTGATAAAATCCTAAATTCTTTAGACAAAAATAGAAATTTAACCCGTCCATATATAAAAACGACTGTTATATTACACCACGTGCATATCTCTGATCTAAAAAATAAACAGTAGCAGTGAAACGTAAGAGATTTAACCCTGTATGGCTGAGACGTGTATAATCATTTAAGTTGTAATGAATAATCATCGGGCCATACTTAAATGAATCAAAGTACGATTTGGTCTATATAAACAGCTTAATCTACCTGAAAAGTACCTGTACACCTAACCAATGATATGTGGAAGTCATTAGATACACCGAAATCACTCATCCTTTATGTCTTATATCACGATTCTTTGTAAAAAGTCTGTCAAAGGCCCATGATTCTTGATTTATTTACCAATAATCGCTCTAATTACCTCCCCGCGTTCAATACATATGCGTATATAGAATTTTTTTCTGTGAGGAAGGTCCAGGTCGTCAGGGCGGGGGGGGGGGGGGGGGGGGGGGATGGTGTTCCAGCATATAGTTAGACAGAAAATATACGTAAAAACTGGGAAAAATTAGCTTTCTTGCAAATTCCAAGGAGGCCTGACCCCACTCCCCTCTCTATATCTGCGCTTGCAATATACCCCCATGAGTTAACTTCCGACCTTACTTCATTTTGAAATCTGTGTCAAGGAGAAATCTCTGTTCAGAAATCTAAACTAAGACATTCACAGATGACTACATCACAATACCATGGTATGACCCCTGATCGTATCACACACAAACTATGTATTATATGATATCCGTGCACTGTTACTTTATTGTACGGTACCAGAAACATTGTATATTTCCTACCATCAGTGTACGAAGGGAAAGGAAGGACAGTCAGTTCTCTGGGGAAATATCATTGTGAAGGAAAAGCTTGCAGGACCACATGTCCCGATAATATCCTTTCTCGGTGATATCTTATTAATAAGCGATATTTAGCGATTGGAATCGTGAAACACCCACAGTGTTAACTTTGCACCCTCTCCTTTTCTTGGACATCTTCATTCTGCACATCCATCCCAAATTTCTTTGTTTTGCCTTTCTTTCTATCAACGGATATTAAAATTTATCGAATACAAAGAAAGAAGTTGAGTGTATAACTTCAAAAAAGGTTTTTAGTCAAACGTAATTTTGCTTTTTTCACGAAATGAAGGAACACATCATCGCGACTATTCAGGAGAATTTTGAGATGCTTAGGACGTTTATATTTCATTTAATAAGTACAATGTACTGTGTAACTCGGTTATTTGATACTTAATGTCACCTTCCAAGATACTCAGGAAAACATGCATGTTTGAGTTATCGTTCTTTGTCTCCAGAGAACGTAAAATGCGAGTTATCGTTCTTTGTCTGCAGTTTGAATTTAAATTCAAACGCAGTGCGAGTTGCCCTTCTTTGTCTTCAGATACATTGCCTTTTTATATACAGAAGTAAATTCAATCAGTCTTTAGATTATTGTAAGAACGTAAATGCATTATCGTTTCTCTTGTTGTAACTTAATAAATCTTTTTTTTTGAATTGATGTCAAGAGTTATTCCCTCTTGGGGAATATGATCATCAAGTATAGAGAGTTACTCTTCTTAGATTAGTCGATAGTGAAGCCATCACATCGTTAATGTATTTTTTTTAAAGTCAAAAATCCTATAATGAATTTCTTTGTATAAGTTAACATTTCAAAATCCATCAAGTTTGACGGGATATGAGAAGAGAGAAGTGTCCTTGCCCTCCCGGGAGGAGGGAAAGGGAGATGCAAGGAACCCAACCAGAAGTGTATTTTCGTAGAATTTGAATACGTCGGAGATATTTAGGACGAGTTTGTTCAATATTATTCCAGATGAAGTATTTGAATTTTATTGGTTTTAATATATTTTGGGTTTTTTTTCAAATTAAAAAAAACCCGAGTTGTTAAATACAAGGTATGACTATCTACATGTATTACGTACCGTATTAAATATAGCTATATTAATTCTGAACTAGACGTTTTATGAAGTGTGGTTAAAATAAGTTTGTATGACTGTTTCATTTATCCACATGGTCCAACTTTATCAATAAACATGCAATATAAGTTATCAGAGTTTATCTTATTCAAACAGGCGTCATTATGCCATTATTTATACTGATATCCCTCGAGACAAGACCTGCAGAATATGAATTTGTATAGATCAGATGTACCTAGGGCGGGAGGAGTGCTATTGTCGATTTTCTCAGTCAATTTCTACATACCATGCATGCACGTAAATCTGCATTAAAAAGTGGTTTATGGTTTCAAAAATTATTGCACAATTATAATCCAGTTTTAGCAGAATTATAACGGTGCAGTAATTTTGCATTGAAAATTTAAAGAGGGGATTGCTGCTATTACATTTATCCAGTTGTAATTCACAATGGTGAAATGATACATTAGTTTCTGCTTCATGGGGGGGCGGACAGGGGGTTACCTCTCTCCCCCTCCCACCCTCTTTCCTCCCCTCTCCCTCCTTTTCATCCTTCCCTTACCGCCCCCTCCCTCCCTGCTCCCTCCCCCTCTCTCCCTTCCTCCCCCTCCCTTTTACCCTGTCCATCCCCTCCTTAATGCAAGTTATTATAAATCTGAGAGCTATTCTCTAGCTAGAAACATATTTTAACTTTCTTATTGATGAATCTAGTCAAATGATTTAGCCGTGGATTGTTGATGTTGATTTTTTTGCAGGAGACAAAAATCTGCTGGAAATCTATAGACATCATGCCTCTTTCACATGAAATGCGTCAAGATTATCAAGTTTAAGAGGTATACTTGCTGTTCACAAGAATTATGACGCTTATATGGTGTGATTAAGCACAGATTTACCGCGGAAAAACGAGTGAAGGTGCGTGCACGTGAGAAAATTTTCGATGTTTCAAGAGAGAAAGCCAACCCCCCCCCCCCCCCCCCCCCTTTCGAATTTGCTGAAGATTCGTGTTTTGTGACATTTTATATTAGGTAAACATAAAAACTTGTCAAACGATTTTTGAAAATTTCCATAGCAAAATTTTGAAGCTTCTTCGTCGAAGATGTCAAAATCTAATCCAAAAGACGTCATCTAGAAATTTTAAGATTCCGTCTCGTATTAACTATTATTAACTTCATCTTTTCAGTATGAAATCAGAGCTATTTTCGTCACCTTCCAGATAGAGTCGATTTTTCCTAAATCATAATTATCAACTATTATCCACCTCATAGAATCTCCTCTGGGAAAAAAGTATGACTAGACGGACAAGTACAATGGTACATGTAGGTACTATTTCTGTCCAGATACAACAATAGGAAATTTCCTATCATCTACA
Source organism: Pinctada fucata (assembly GCA_028142955.1). Classification (NCBI taxonomy): domain Eukaryota; kingdom Metazoa; phylum Mollusca; class Bivalvia; order Pterioida; family Pteriidae; genus Pinctada; species Pinctada fucata. The sequence continues at coordinate 30,823,215 of AP027115.1, forward strand.
TTGTGGGAATACGATGTAGGTGGTTAAGTGCTAAGTGCATCAAATGATACTGTGGTTTTGATTTTTCGTATCTGACAAGAATTAGTCTTTGTGTTGGTGCGATCCGGAAAGTAGTGAATGTGTGGAAAATCCGTCCGGTTCTTAGAATGATCCTATTGTAATATTTTACTACATTGTATCTCGACATCTCGACACTGATGTACTGGCGCTGTATGCATAATGTGGACAGTACATTTAGATAAACTTTTAACCAAGTAAAAAAAAAAAAAGATGCTTCAAAAGACAAAACGCTAATCTAGAGGAGGGCGATCAGCACACACCCTGGAATTAAATCAAATTGATAATTTATCCCGCTTTCATGCAAGTACGATTCTTTCCAAAACCATAAGCTTGAACGCCCCTCCCCCCCCCCCCCCCCCTCGAAAATTTGTTCAAGATCCGCCCATCCTTCGAAAATGTTTGAACTAGAGCTCCATCTAAATACACCTATACACAAAAATGTGCCTTAAATGTAAGTCTTATCAAAGAACTTTGATAAGGATTGGATTGTACATATAAAATCAAATTCAAGGAATTGTGGTCCCCCGCTTTTGGGTGTTTGTCTTTAAAGAAATGCTTACAGACATCCCCCCATTCTTAAGCTTAAATAATATATCTCATATATTATCAACATTCTAAATATGAAAGATTAACTCCAAGAAAAGGTCAAAAGGTACAAACTTTTGTTTTGTTTCCAAGGGACAGGGCTTATAAAAAGGTATGCACATGTGAAATATTTAAGACCTATGATTTAAATTAAAATCAAAAACTTATGGTCGAGGTTGAAGTTTTTAAATGTGGGTCAACCTCCATGGACAAGGTCACAAGGTCAGGTTGTTGTTACCAACAGAAAGGTCTCATCACAAGGAATACACATGTGAAATGTGAAAGCCCTATCATTTTCCATTAAAAAGTTATGCACAAGGTTATAGTTTTTTGAAAAGTAGGTCGAACTCAAAGGTCAAGGTCACAAGGTAAAAAATTTTGGTATCCATGGAAAGGTCTTGTCACAAGGAATACACATGTGAAATATCAAAGCCCTATCACTTTCCATTCAAAAGTTATGGTCAAGGTTAAAGTTTTTAATAAGTAGGTCAAAGTCCAAGGTCAAGGTCAAAAATTTTGGTATCCATGGAAAGGTCTTGTCACAAGGAATACACATGTGAAATATCAAAGCCCTATCACTTTCCATTCAAAAGTTATGGTCAAGGTTATAGTTTTTTGAAAAGTAGGTCAAAGTCCAAGGTCAAGGTCACAAGGTCAAAAATTTTGGTATCCATGGAAAGGTCTTGTCACAAGGAATACACATGTGAAATATCAAAGCCCTATCACTTTCCATTCAAAAGTTATGATCAAGGTTAAAGTTTTTAATAAGTAGGTCAAAGGTCAAGGTCACAAGGTCAAAAATTTTGGTATCCATGGAAAGGTCTTGTCACAAGGAATACACATGTGAAATATCAAAGCCCTATCACTTTTCATTCAAAAGTTATGGTCAACGTTATAGTTTTTTGAAAAGTAGGTCAAAGTCCAAGGTCAAGGTCACAAGGTCAAACATTTTGGTATCCATGGAAAGGTCTTGTCACAAGGAATACACATGTAAAATATCAAAGCCCTATCACTTTCCATTCAAAAGTTATGGTCAAGGTTTAAGTTTTTAATAAGTAGGTCAAAGTCCAAGGTCACAAGGTCAAAAAATTTGGTATCCATGGAAAGGTCTTGTCACAAGGAATACACATGTGAAATATCAAAGCCCTATCACTTTCCATTCAAAAGTTATGGTCAAGGTTAAAGTTTTTAATAAGTAGGTCAAAGTCCAAGGTCAAGGTCACAAGGTCAAAAATTTTGGTATCCATGGAAAGGTCTTGTCACAAGGAATACACATGTGAAATATCACAGCCCTATCACTTACCATTCAAAAGTTATGCACAAGGTTAAAGTTTTTGTGACTGACGGACAGACGGACGGACAGACGGACGAACCGGTTTTAATGTCTCCGCGCTTTCGCGAAAGCGGGGGACAAAAATAACGAGCCCTATGATGCAGGTAGCTGTGGTACTAGCACATGTAGCTATATCAAGATGTACTTCTTACGTACAGACATGCTGACACAGATGTTCGTACAACAAACCGAACTATTTCATTTAAATGTAAATTTTATCTAAAATCGATAACATTCTGTTTAACGTTAAATTAATAATCACCAACATCTCTCTCTTGTTCTCGCTTGTTTAGTATCATATGCAATTTCATCTCTTAAAGTGTCATATTTGAATTTTACAAACAAAGGTTTTGGCGCGAGAACAGAATAGTTTTGGATAACTGAAGATCAATCTATTGTAAAGATTTAATTGATCTCGTTAAATTACGTGTTCACGATGTAATGTGATATATTTGTACAATAGGAGTTAAACGACGTTCAATAATGCAAAAGAGTAATCCAAGGCTTCAACAAAGGAAATGAATATTCAATAAATTAATAAATACTGTGTATTGGCTTATGGAAATGTCAACATTTCTTCACTGAGAGGGAGAGAGAGAGAGAGAGAGAGAGAGAGAGAGAGAGTATCCAGGATATCATTCGTAATCGTTTCTTCAAATGCATTTGAAAATGTTCACAAAATGTTCTCGAAGTTTCTTAAAAGTGGGTCCTATGGCATCATTTCCTACCCATTCTGCTATGTCTTTCTGTATTTTTGGCCATATAGAGGATCACTGACGAGGGTTAAGTACCCGAAACGTGTATGTCTGGTCCATGCTGCAAATGCATCTATTGTTCTTAATTAAATGAATTTGAAGACGTGTAACACTTGACTAACAAAAACAAAATGGCTTTTTGTGTTAGTTGACCATCCCTATAGACATGAGACACTCACTTTAGTCACAAACAATTATAGCGTTATTCAAGTTGCACATAAAATCAAACGTTTGTCAGTAACTGTCAAATCAGCTGTCTGATCACAGGACCTTGGTCTTTGTGATCTCGGGAACGTGTGCCTTTCAATAGGTTTCATGGCCGTGCTTAAATAATTGCACTATCAGTATTCTTTCAGGGATTGGGAAGATTTTTTGTGGATGAGCCATTTTCCATTATTTTTAACAATTTCAATGAGCATAAACTTCATCTTTAACATGTTTAATTGCACTACAGGGCATAACTCCTGTCCTACCCAACCTCTGTATCCTTACATGGTCTTAATATAGAAAACATGGGGATTTCATTGAAAAAAGATAATTGCGATAAATTTAAGTTGAGTTATCACTGATTTATTCCAATTCATACTTAAAATGATAATTGGAAAAAAAATATTATGCACAAAATTGGTACGGTTAAGATATAATGCATAATGAAAGAACACAAAATGATAGTGTTCATAAGAAGAAATTATAAATATTAAAGTCAAATCAAAAAAAAAAAAAGAATAAAGTATGATACAATATTGTATTGATACGAAAGATGTGATAGTTTTATTGCAGTACATATTGATATAGCACCATTTGATATAAGGTCACTTGGATAAAACAACAAAATAAAATGTCGGGATCAAACAGCTGAGACAATATCCACGGTAACGCCTTCTTCGTCTACTTCCTCTATGGAATTATCGTTTTTCCTCAAAAGTCTTTTTTCTTTGTGATGATACGCGTAGTTCCCATTGGTATCTGAACTCAGTGTTTTAACAATCACATCATTGGAGTGCAAGACATTACGGATAGAACGCAGATTTTGATTGGTTATTTTGTTTCCATAGTTACATGAGAATTCATTTCTGCTCTTCCACACTAGAGAGTCATCCTCTGGATGAGTGACGTCATATTGTTTGTTTGTCGGCGGAGATCGCGATACCCACGCTAGTTTTGTGTCATCAGAATACGGCGCCGATAAAATGTCCGACGACTCGGGTAAATCTTGAGATTTCCAAGGAATTTCTGTTTTATTATTTTGGCCGCTTTGTTTCGACCGGAAGTCACTAAAATCACTCTCTTCCGGTATAGAGTTCATCGATGCTGCTGAGGATGACCTATTACAAGAATCATCTTCTGTCGATGTGGACATTCTGTTCAGTTTTAACGAAGAGACTTCATCTGTTTCATCCGTAAAAACTGACGATTCCTCTAATGAACGTCGAGATTCTTTAGAACACACACTTTCTCTGCGTGACCCCGGAAGTACACTGGTCACAGGTCTTCGTTGTAAGGGTAGAGACATTCTAATACTACTGTTTCTCTTAAATGGAATCGTCCCAACTTTCGATTCGAACTCGCATTCTTCTGTTTTATTCAGGAGGGTTGACACACTGTTCTCCACTTTGATGTAATGGCTATGCCGCCGCGTCAATTTAGGCGTCTTCTCTTTAACGCCAAAGGATCCCTGTTTTCCCCATCGTTCTAATTGGCGTGTTCGAACGGGTATTGTAGTTTGACTTGGCTTACTCACTCCAAAAATGTTTGCTACTCGAATACGAAAGGTATACTCGGTGTCAGGTGCGAGATTCCTGACGTCATACTGCGTACCTTGACAAGATGACGTCACTACTTTCCATCGTTTGTCACATGTCCTACAAACTTCTAGGTGATATGCTAATATACAGCTGATAGGGACACCATGAGGCGGGGACCACGTGACTGTCATGGAATTATGGGTAACATCTTTCACGGATGGAGTTCCGTCTGGAGGGCTCAGCTTCCCTGAAGAGAAAAGGAAGAAATCATTCATTTGATAATTTCATAACTGATAAAATGACAGTCATAGAATCGAGAAGAGGTCGAAATCAAAACGTAGAAATCCACTTGAACATGCACAGTGCTGATGCTCAACATTATACAATTATTGACTGGGAATGAGGGCAATATATGATTTGTTGGACCTGAAGATAAAATATTGCCCGAGGCCGAAGGCCGAGGGCTATATTTTGTCTGAAGGTCCAACAAATCATAAATTGCCCGAATTCCCAGTCAATAATTGTTTTGTTATACCTTACATCAATATTGCAGCATGTTTACGTTCATATTCTTCTATAAGAGAAAGAGCGCGGAAAAATAGGTAGAGCTAATAGCGTCATCAATGACGTGACGTCACAAACGATGTACCGTTTATCGGTCAATATTTTTTGAAATATTGCCCTAGGGCCAATATATTGATGTAAATATTGACCGCTTGGTCAAATATTCGAATTTATAGGCATTTTTCGTATGGGGTTATCATATAGAGATACTAACAAGGGTATAACAACATGTTTTGTTAAACAGTTTGTTGTTGTTGTTGTTGTGTTAAACAGTTTGTTGTTGTTGTTGTTGTGTTAAACAGTTTGTTGTTGTTGTTGTGTTAAACAGTTTGTTGTTGTTGTTGTTGTGTTAAACAGTTTGTTGTTGTTGCTGTGTTAAACAGTTTGTTGTTGTTGTTGTTGTTGTTGTGTTAAACAGTTTGTTGTTGTTGGTGTTGTGTTAAACAGTTTGTTGTTGTTGTTGTTGTGTTAAACAGTTTGTTGCTGTTGCTGTGTTAAACAGTTTGTTGTTGTTGTTGTTGTTGTTGTGTTAAACAGTTTGTTGTTGTTGTTGTTGTGTTAAACAGTTTGTTGTTGTTGTTGTGTTAAACAGTTTGTTGTTGTTGTGTTAAACAGTTTGTTGTTGTTGCTGTGTTAAACAGTTTGTTGTTGTTGTTGTTGTTGTTGTGTTAAACAGTTTGTTGTTGTTGGTGTTGTGTTAAACAGTTTGTTGTTGTTGTTGTTGTGTTAAACAGTTTGTTGTTGTTGTTGTGTTAAACAGTTTGTTGTTGTTGTTGTTGTGTTAAACAGTTTGTTGTTGTTGTTGTGTTAAACAGTTTGTTGTTGTTGTTGTGTTAAACATTTTGTTGTTGTTGTTCTAAAATTTGCTCTATCGTGTTTATTATAATTAGGTACTAGGGAAATTGAATTGTAAAACATGTAAAACATGTAAAAATTGAATTAAGCACTTTTAACATCCTGTTAGTACAACTTTGATGTGACTACAATATATACGTATAACAGTAAATAACGTCTTTAGAAATCTGGCTTGTGTCAAAATCTTCCAAAATACCATATTAAATGTTCCAAGGGTGTTTATTTGGGTAAGAAACTGAGAAACATATAATGGATATTAGAATGTAAAAAATATTTTCAATTGAACTACGCACTTACGACACTCTACCTTTTTCTTATTTGGACGTAATCAAAACACCCCTTTTATGTTTTTCTGGTGCTTCCTAGGGGTATTTATTCAAAACATATGTGATCTGTTAAGGTGAATTCCTGTCCTTTGGATGCGTTGCCCACCTTTCCTACACTTAATATATAGCCTTGTTTATAAAGGTGATCTTCTAAATGAATATTTATTCTTTAACTTTTGGCGGTAGGCTTTGATCTTACAAAGGTATTCAATTACGTGTAAATTTCAAACACAACACTTTTATTTGACGTTCCATTACCATAAGGTATTTCAAAATAAAACAAGACATTTCTAAACAAATAACAGATTGGGAATTTTAACTGAAGAGAACCTTTATTGATAGATTTATGCATATAAAACATGGTTACGGGGCATTTTATGAGCAGCGAAATTCATGTAAAGAAGTTCTTGTTATCATGTCAAATTTGTACGATATCAATAAAATATAGTGTCATTAAAGTCAAATATGTCACAGGGAAGTCAAATAGAAAAGGGCCTAAAATAGAACCTTGTAACACGGCACGTCAAATAGGAAGATGACAAATCTCTTTATCATCCGATCACAAAATGCTTTATAATATCGCTTTATAGTGGGGAAGGGAACTTATCACATACCATGTCAATTTATCATATTTCCCGGTTTATACATTCTCTTTTTTTTCTGTGTGTATTATAAAACTAACATTTCTTTTATGTATTTACTTTTATCGATGGAATTATTCTTATCAATAAAAATTAAAAAGAATGATGAGAAAATCCCACATTCTACTTTCTGTTTACCGTCATGATCGTCGGTGACCAACTTATTTACGGTGCTTTCGATTTGTTTATAATTTTATGACAAATTAAACATGTTGTAAAACGTGTACAAAGTAAGTTATCATGACAGAGAATTGCGTCACTTTATCTATATTATAATCTTTATGATATAAGAGGTTTTTATCAGATTAACTAAAGCCGCCGACAACATGTCAAACAAAAGCTCATAACGACTATACAAGATTTGTAACATTAAGTTTCGATTTTTATCTCATTTTACTGTCTATACTTACCAACATGCAGATAATGTACCCACGGATACAGTACCCACGAGGAATTGATGTCAATTATAATATCTACAATAAAATTCGAAGAAAAACAATAAAAATAGCTATATTACCTTTTGGATATTTGAGACCATGATACTGCAAACGTCTGACGTCGGCGTCATTTCTGGCGTCCTTCTTGGTGTCACGAGCGTCCCTTTCTGTGATTCTAAAATCGCCTTCTTGCGATGTATTAGCTCCCATGATTTGAGACAGAAGTCACTATTTTCTTCAAATAATAATCTTCCGTATTTATAAATGAATTAACGATCCTCTATCTGTCAGTAAATGATCATTTCAACATTTCAGCTGAAACTAAATCCCGGTAATGCAATGAAAACGTGTCCATCACATCACATCTGCACTAGACATGGACCTATCTATTTCCTAGCTGTATATAAATACATATGACAATATCATACACCGTGTTGTACAGCAAAACGATAGGTAGTTTTAGTAGGGAGGCACGCGCACGTGGCCCCTCAAATCCTCCCGACCGTGAAGTTACAAAGAGAGGATATCGTCCGTCTATCACCTCCTAATGAATGACAATAACTCTGGTGAATAGCGACGGTGTGTTTATTCCAAGTCTGTCCAAGTCGGGTATTTAATTAAAAGGCTCTCTATCTCAAATTCTCAGCGTCCGAGCTCCTTTACTGACACAGTATATTATAAGTTCACGAGTTTATATCACCAAGTATAAGTAGTGAAGTAGTACTTTCCCCAGTTTTCACAAAATTCTTTCCTTATTATTATTATGACGAAATCCCGTTCGTTGAAACAGTATAAATAACACTATAAAATACCACTGTGACTCATTGTTTAGTACTGACAAAGTATTTATGATTAGAAGATCCTCATGCCTCACGTGTAAACAAAAAACTCTTGACTATAACATGCCGGTGCTGAATGAGATTTAACGATAAGCCAAGCATAAATCTTGATCTTATTCGACTAATTAGTCACAGCTTATAGAAGTTTGATTTGTGGCGAGTAATTTCGTTCATTTCCTGTTTTAATTCTCAGTTAATTATCACACTAACTGAACTTTGATTCAGTCAAATTATCCAGTTCTCGATAAGAATTTCACACGTCCGACGATCGTAATGCTGTTTTGACCACGGAGTGAGAAGTCCATCCTTAGTACAGACAATACAGTAGTGTAGGTGACTATAAACCTCAACTGTCAAAACGTCATACACAGAATGCCCCCGGCTGATAACGGCGCCTTTCTTTGTAACGGACGTTTTTCAAACCGCCAGAGCGCGCGCGCAGCTGCCCGCGTTTTGTTGAAATGAACACATAGAAATGTTTACCAACACTCTTCATAAAACTTGACTAAACTCTATCAGGAGGTCAATAAATTACACAATTATGTGACCATAGATAAGCTTAGGTCAATATTTACATGTAACACTTTGTTCAATACAAGCGGGAAATAATTCAATTCTATAACGGCCTGTCTATTCCCACTCTTTATTTTCAATAGAGACTGCCCGTCGTCGTTTTATCAATAATATTGTTATTCTATGTCCACTATTTGTGCGCTTAGCAGGTTTTTGAACAAATCAACGATCAATATTAAATATCTTTGTCTGTCGTAAGTAAATGTTTGTATTGGAAACAAGAGCGACCTGTCTTATTACTGCAGTGTCACAGTGGTCATGTCCTTCAGACTATAATGACTGGTCAAAATACCAAAAATACAGGACAGAATACCATAAGGACTGGTCAGAATTCAGAAAACCACAATGACTGGTCAAAATATAGAAAAAAAATCTGACAAGGAAGAGTCTCGGAAAGTGTCAGTTGGATTTAAACAGTGTGTTTCCAATACAATAGACAAAGATATTACATGTAGATCTGGTCAAAATCCAAAAGGACATACTAGAAACTTCAATATTATAAATAAAGATGAAAATCTGTCAGTATTTGAGTTCCGGAGATAAGAGGATGCGGGGGGGGGTTATAAAGTTATTCACATAAACATTGATTTTCGTATAGTCAACCAAATTGGCATTAAGGTCCCCCTTCCTCGGTGGTTATCTGCCCTTGCTGATCTTGGCAGGGTGTCACCTCTGTATATATCCGCTCTAATCACGTATCACTAATCACTCTCATATGCTGGACATCTGAAAACCATAGGGAATTATCTATCTTATAGTGCCACAGAATGTAAGTACCACGGGGTGCGACCACCGGCTACTGGATAAATCAACTCCATCTGACCCCCCCCCCCCCTACCCTTCCAATGTTTACTTAGTTATAATTAAATAGAAAAATTTACGATATTACGTCGTCAGGAGAGGAAAAAAGATCATTCTAAATGCATTTGAAATATGTTCAATTCTCAGAAGTCTGATCCTAACATGTATCTGATAAAATACACGTAATCTTAGACTTCTCAGGGGCGGATCCAGGTCTATTACTAGAGTTTCAGATTTACCGAGTTGAGAATTTAGAACAGAGATTGGACGGGAGGGATATGGAAATGATAACACATAATCTTCAATTTTTGAATTTGATCTACTAAAAATAAAGCCACACAGTGTATTCACAAAAAGGTACCAGATTCAAGATTTGGTATTCATGTTATAATGTAGGATATATATATAGGCATTGCTGGACGAAAAACTCAAAATTGTATGATATGATCAAATCTTCACGTTTCCTGAACAATTCTAGATTTGCTCCTGGTTTTCACATCTCATTCATTTTGCACTTTTATGGACTCGTGACTGAATACATGTAAAGTTTACTGAAGAATTTTAGACAAAGATTTTGTTGTTCAGTTGATAGAAGCGATTAAAGTGTTTAACGCTTTTATTGGTTTAACAAAGTTATCAGCAGTTGATAGGGGGTAGAAAATTATGTAACTCACACCCTAGTGCTAACATTGTCAGTGAATGAGATAGTAGGATTTAGGATTTGTCGGTCACCTTCGTGGACAGACAGGAAATTTATGGTCATTTCTGATAAGAGGAAAGAATTGAGAATTTGTAACTAAGTAGAAAATCTCTGACATTTATAATATATGTCACTCATATCTTCAAAGAAGATTAATGTAGGTCATTATGATATACATGTAGACGGGGAAAGTTCATATTATGAAAGCAACTACCGGCTGTATGAGCAATTTATTCAAAACTTTCATTAGATTTACAAATATTTGTATTGTATTATGTAGTTATTGCGAATACAAATATAATAGAGTAGCTAGGACAAGGACTTGGTCCTCGCGAATAGCTGAATTACGGAATTATTATAGCTAGCTCAGATTCCTTAAAATAAATACAAATGTATGAAAATATGCATACTAGCTTGTATTTCCTGTCGGAAAATGAAAAAGAGGGGATACTAGTTTCAGCAGTGACGTACATATTTTTAGTTACATGTAAATACTTCCCTGGTTACATACAAATAGTACAGGAAATTTCCTACTTAAACACGAAATAGGGTATCAACCCCCCCCCCCCCCCATCCCGAAAACTTTGTATGTCCCCCGGATCTCTTGGTTGGATCCAAGCTGTACGCAGTGACTTCAAGGGACGCCGACACATTTGGTATGGAAAGTGACCTGAAATCTCCGCGGGGGCAGTGGCCGTGGTTTTAGCAAATTGTTTTCTAAATATGAGATTGAACAATGTTACATCACGTTACAAGATCATGGGTGTGTTGTTAACAAATAAATAGGTTCCTCAGGGTTATTGCACATTAATGGATTAGATTTCTATTGTTGAACAAACGTAAAACTGATTTATTTACTGTAAGTAGCTGATTATTCATTGGTGATTAAGGGTAATATAAGGTCATCCTACATACATATTAATTCGTTCTTAGTGTACATATAGCTTTCATCTGGAAAAAAAATCTTGCAGGGTGGACACCTCTATAAGTCTATCGTTGGTGACGCAAAGCAAGTTTGGGATACTATATACATGTACACGATGTATCAGGCCGAGGAGGCTTTTTTTCGCCCGACAGAAAAAAAAAAAAAAAAAACATTTCACATTACAAATAAAACCGTTCCCAACAGGTGATATAGATAGAATTATTTATGAACTATACGAAACGGATATGACTCCCATGTCCACGAGGAATGATGGTCATTGGTCAGTCAGAGCATGCAAAAGTCCATCCTGCAACATCCCAAGTACAGAAGGATTTTACTTCAGTTATTCAATATAAATTCAATCCGATGTACATGTACACTAGTATATATCCTTATCCGCATCTGAAATGAACTGAGAGTTTCAGGTCCTTTGGAGTACACTGACCGAGGTCCAACTGACGACCTAGAGCCAGTAGAGGTGTACCCGGTACAAGGATCTGTTTTGTTTTTCTTATCTCTCCATGTGAATACCTCATACAAAACGCCTAAACAACAGTAATTTCAAATTTATTAAAAAAAACAACAACCTCAAAACAGAAAGCAGCAAGAACCCCCCAGTCCCCTTCCTCACTCTCCGTTCCACCCCCTCCCCTTCCTTTCACCCTGTCCACCCCCTCATATATACAATACATGTATATTATTTATTCATTGTATTTTTAAAACATCCTTTAGAATGACCTTGACCCACATACTCGCTTTTGCCAAACTGACTTTCAAACTTAATCTTCTCAAAAAAAAATTGAATGTAAAGGTGATATTTCACTTCCTTCAAATAGAAACTTCTATTGGAAATCAATGTCAAATACAAAAAAATATATGAATGGATTAAGTTTCCATATTATCATATGACCTCATCCATCAATATACAAATTCTGGCACATTGAACCTAATATAAACATACTGCATTCATTATAAAGTCAACTTCCTATCAACCTTTTCAATTTCTAAGTCAATCTACGATGACAGCCTTAAGATTACATGAAGATTACCTGAAGGTCATACGGAAATCTCCTTATCTACAGAAGTGTGGGTTTGGGGGGGGGGGGGTCACGAAGGTCCATAAAATTCAGTATGCATGCAGGATATGAGCCGGAGGAAGGGATCCCCCTCCTTAAAAATGCTTTGCAACCAAGTTGATCCGCCAATGTTTCTGATATTGTCCAAGCGCGTCGTATACAAATCAGAGTTAATTAGAAATATAAGATGTGCAGGTGCTATACTATAGGAAATTCAATATAAAACATGATTAATGTAAAATAAACAAATTCAAGTGAGCGAGAAAATTGGCTATTTACGTACAAGTATCAGCTTCAATACGTAAATGTAAAACGAACCTTGTACAAAGATTATGTATATTATCTTCGAAAAGACATAGCCATGGTGAAAATACAAATATATGGATTTCCTTCAAAGTCAAGTCATTAAGGTCAAGGCCACTGGTCTATAGTTACGAGTATATATACACACCAAACTTTTTTTTGGACAAAATAATTAGAACACAGTCAATAAATATTGCTCAGTCCCAATGTTTCGGCCTTTTGAATGTGTTATGATTTATTGACTGTGTTATGATTTGTTTCCCTAATTTTGGAATAAAAAGACAAAATATTTAGAATAAATAAATAGATAAATGAACAAAGAAAGAAAGAATACAAAGCAAACACAAATTTTGAAAAAAAAATATCCGAGTTCAACGATCGAATTTGGAATTCCCATTTCCCCTCTTTTTCATGAGCACTGAAAACACGATAAAAATTCTCAAAATGTAATAGGTTTCTATCTAGCGAGGAGATGTGAATTTAAATCAAAGTATTAGGTTAATCTGATCACAGGGTAAACGTCTCCCCTGTATATAACAATGGCCTACAACCACATCAGGAGTCGGCTTTCTATTCAGTTCTTTTTAAATGTGAAATTCGTATGCAGATAGTTATCTCCTACATCCCTCTTACTGTCAATTTTTGACAAAACGACCCAAGTTCAGATGTATCGTATTTCTACCGGACACTGTCAGAATAAACTTTTGAGTAATTTGATTTTTTTCCTCGGAGACAGTTGGGATGTCGATACTACAAAGCGAACATTGGAAAATTTGGTAGACTGTCAGAGTTTTAATAATTAGTTCTTGCATGAATATCAACTGGTGAAAAATATGAACATGTAGTACTAAAAGAATGTTAATTCCTTAGTTTTCGGTATTTGATACATGATCTTGATCCAAACTAATTTTTAACATAGCGAATCGGACGCAGATCCGAAACTGATTTTTTCCAAGGATGGATTTTACAGCCTTTGAGGGTAATGTTCGTAAAACTCAGAAAGACTTGGTCTTTGGCGATTCTGTGTACGCAATGTCATAGCGACAGAGTTAGTCTATGCAAGTCGGTGTACTTTGCAAAACTTCAAAGGAAATCAAAGTCAGTCTTGAACTGTTTAAAAGTGCAATGTATTGTGTAAAAAATAGCACTCCCGCAACGAACTATTATTCTGACATAATGGTCTAAAATCTTCATGGTTCAGTTATTCTGCATTTCTTAAAAATGAATGCATATTATGTTATAATCTATTTTACGTTTGTAATTTCTTACATGAATGAAATTTAAATACCCCATTAGTTTTACAAATTATTCAATTTCCAAAAAAAAAAAAACAAAAATTAATTAATTAATAAATAAAAATAAATAAAATATATTTTTTTTTTCAATCATTACATGTTTCTAATAATTTAAAATTGAGTTCTACCATGCTACAAGTATTAGATTATGGACAATTTGTTAAAATCTTTAAGAATGTGGCAAAGGGGGGGGGGGGGGGTGTCAGTAAAAATAAAAAATAAAGAGTCAAGCCTTCCATTAAATGGAAAATCTTCAACTTTCTTTCCCAAAAATATCGCTATTCGAGGGTTACAGATATCGTTTAAAGAAATATGTTAATTCTAAGTTTTCGTACATATTTTTTTGAAAATGTGAGAAAAATTGGTTATTCTATCCGTCAATTCGCCGAACTTAACATATGTGTAAGCCAAAGGTTAAAACGATTTCCATTAAAGTCTCAGCTTGATACGAGAAAACATCATATCAAGTTTTAAATGAATAGTTTTCTTTTGAAATGACTAAAAGTGACACATTTAAAGGGCCGGGAGACACCCTGAATTCCCCTGTCATGTATCTGATAAGAGTACCCATGGGTTAGTCAGATACATGTTTGTGCATATAAATGAATAGTCCACATATTTCAAACCTTCCTGCTATTTCTATCATCTGTCTTCAGTGTTAGTCATTTTTAAAAGCATTCTCTGTAAAGAATGTATATCAAAAATTGTGAAAAAAGAAATCAAAACCACACTATAAATCTGTGTTAATTTTCAATGCATTAAAGTGTTGGTAATACTTAAATAGGCCAAAATATTTTCAAAGACCCCTTAGAAATTAAAATTGGACCAAAAATTTGAAAAAGGAGGGACGATAAACCGCAATAAAAGGGGGATCAAACGTGATGACTCGTGTCTAAAAAGAAACCAATCCCACTTTCGTTTAGTTGTGAATTATATCATGGTTAATTTCCACTGGAATTATGAGTATGCCTGATTTATCACTAATTATACCCTGTACTTTTGCTTTCATATCTGACACGTGGCTTTGAAAGCCCCCATTTCCTGATTCTTTCTTTTTTCGACAACACGACACTGGATTGAAGTAGATCGTTTCCGTGATGAAAGCCATCAATCCGGCAAGTAAAGTTCTGGGCGAGTTTAGTCCGTGTCTATCCAGATGCGCAAGAAAAAGATGAACATCTGTGCGTTGTATTCCCTCTGATTAGATTTCACTACGTAATCATACTTCTTTTACCAATTAGATAAGACATTCAACATAAGTCATACTTTATAGATGGGTTCCTTTTTTTCCTCTTCTTTTTTTAACCTTTCCCCTCTCGTTTCTTTTTTTTTTATATTAATATTTTGAAACTCATTTGAAATATAGAGCAAGGAAACATAAACCATCTGTTCAAGACATTACATTTTCACAATTAACATAATCAAAATGATTTTGTTTATATTCTTCTTCATTTGCATCAATACATACATGTGACATATGCGAATACGATGTGAATTATTATCGATGTGTAAGACCATGCTGTATAGAATTTTTTTTTTTAAATTCTGAAAGGAAGAAGAAGAAGAGAAAATCGAACGGAAATATCTTTTTGACAGACGGACCATCATCAATCTGGTGTACGACACAGAGAATACATAAAACACTCCACTTCAAAGATACAATACGAAGCATGTTTATAGAGATATATGATATATATATAAAATTATACAATACAGCCAATATATGATATGATAGCACTACTCCTACTATATATGACTATATCTATCACCCATATATACAACATAGTCCCTTACCCCTACTGGATGCTGGGGTTACAGAGGCAGAACCGACTGAGAATGTCGCATCTAGAGAACACGGAAATCATAGAATGAGTCTATTGAAGAAAATGATGGTTTTAGTGGCGACATCTACATGTATGTTATGTTATAACTTCATTACGGTGGCGACATCTATATGAAAATGTATCTGTATGGTGGCGACATCTATATGAATATATGTATGGTGGCGACATCTATATGAAAATGTATCTTTAAATTGCGTCGACATCTATATGAATATACATATCTGTATGGTAGCGAAATTTATAGGTGATGATCGAAATCTACATCTGATTAAATATGATGAAGGCGACATCTACTTCGTTAATTATGATTTGTTGACAACAAAATCTATATAAATTTTCTTTCGTTTTATATATAGAGACTATACATGTATTATACGTTCTAAAGATTTGTTAGGTAATAAATATATATAATTGTAGCGTATTACAATGTACAAAGCTACATTGGTATTATCTAATACCTTAATGATGACATCTTGATGTATGAATGTGGATTCTAACGTCATCTATGTTTAGTTTTAATTATAGACAAAAACAGGACAATGGATTATATACTGTATAATAGCAGAGTTAAAGGAATATTAACGGGCAGAGGGAACAAGAGAGGTAATTCTCCTACCTTCTACCAGTAGATGACAGGAAGTAGTTGTCTGCCCTTTAGTATTATTAGCTTTACATGTATAGTTCCCCTCGTCTTCAGGAAACACTTCCACTATTGTCAGTTTTGATTGGTCGCCTATTGTGCTGATTTGGAAGTCCTAAAAAATCAAAATGCGATTTGTAAATTTTAAAAATGTAGAAAATCGTGTCAAGTTGCTGATACTAAAAATTTGACTTTGGATCTTTCTTGTTCATTTTAATTCAAATGAATTTTTTTTATATACATGATAATATGTACCTGACTGTCTCGTATCTCCTCGCCGTCCTTGAACCATGACACCTGAGGTCTTGGTGACCCGGAGATAGAACATTCCAAGGTCACGGAGGCTCCGTCTTTACAGACTTTGTCCCTCAGTGGTTTTGATATGTTAGGGGTACCGTCACTGTAATAACATATAGAGAGCTCTTTGATATTTTGTAAAAGTGAATAACATGTATAAATATCAATAAGAATTCATAATGAACATGCAATAACTTTAAAGTGAAACAAATTTGAAAATTATCATTAACTTACCTAGCTGTGACAGGCTGCTTATCTTTTGCAGATTCTGAAAAAAAAATTATGCATGCAGTACATTGAACAAAATAATGATGATGATAGAAAGAGAAAAGAGATTTTCTATTTAAACACTTATCTTAAAAATTTATTAATATATCCATTAAGAAGATGTTCCCATGCATCATGTTCTGTATTCTTTTTGGTAAAGCGTCAAGCACCTGTTGTAGAGGACAAGAAACAAAGACCCATGTCCCTTTTTTATTCCCCTACCGGCAACGCCTCTCGGTCTGTCTGTCCGTCCATCCGTCCGTCTGTCCCATTTTTTCATGTATAGAGCAAAAGTAGCTATACCTGAGACAGAGAGCGTTGTGGTTGTCTTGACTTCACCGCCGGTTGTCTTAGCAACACAGCTATAAACACCAGCGTCATCTGGGCGTACAACAGAGATGTCCATTTCCTGAGTCCCGTCGGATTCCTGAGTCAGCGTGCAACGTCGGTTGCTGTATAGCTATAAACAAATGGAATGGAACAGAATGCATGTATTCCAAATTTGAGAATGAATGTTGCATGAATAGAAGTAGATAACAAGCACGAACGTATTGAGTCTTTGCGAAAAACAGAGTTATTTCCCATTTGAGACGGTATCATCTGACGTAAAATCATTATGACGTCATGATAATTGTGTCTCTTGACATTTATGAAGAAGAATACTAAAAGAAATCGTGTTATCTTACGTTTCAACGTATAATCAACAATGACTAAGAGGCCAAAAATGTGCAAATGGAGTGTTTATTGTTATTTACTGATAATTTTTCCCTTCGTAGGACTTTTGTTCACTGTATGAATAACGTTTTCTGGAAAATGGATCTTACAATGAACACTATCAAGACTGATGTCGCGTAGTGTGCACAGAAAGATCGGATTACTATAGGGAATAACGATTTATCGCTTTTCATTCACACAGTTGTTATACATGATCGAAAACACTAAAATTAATCATGAAGAATGATTATATGCTTTGATCCTTTGCTTACAGGAGGAAAATCTCGTATTGATATCATTTAGTGATTTTCTAAGCATAAAATCTCAATCTTCGTTTCCATGGAGATGCGTACCTTGCGTCCATCTTTTTCCCAGTGCACATGATCAACGGCGTCATTGATTATGCAGACAAATTTGACGTCATCACCAACTACAACGTCATATCGAGGCTCAAGCTCCACGACAAATCTTGGCGGGAAACTGAAAATGGAAACGTGAGAAGGTTTACCGAATCATCTGTATGAGATTCCCCTATTTTTGAAACATTTGAACACTGAGCTTTTAAAATCAAGGAGAAATTAATTGAAATAGCATAATCTGCCCCTCCCTTTACAAGTTGTATACACATCACAGCACTTTTTTCTAGGATCAATGAGATGTAGTCTGGAGTCTGATACCTTCGAATTCCTCTTATCTGTGTCTGTCTTTAGAGACATTGCGTACATATATGTATATATTGTAGAATAACACCCCCCCCCCCCCCCCCCCCCACAAACACACCCTTCCTTGTTTTTGTATTTTTTATAGACAAACACTTACCGGGGTGTGGTTCCTCTTGTGAGCTCCGTTGGTTCGTCTGTAATAATAAATAGTACTATCTGCATATATGTAATGTAAACGTTCATATGTTTGAAAAGTTTGTGTAAATATCAAAATTCATGTGTAGACGTGTATGTAAGTAAACGTTACTATGTGTAAACATAAACATCCATGTGAGTAAATTTTCATGTGCAAAAAAGTATATGTATGTTAAGGTTCATATGTGTAAACGTTTATGTGGGTAACGTTCATGTGTGTAAACGTTAATGTGTGTCGTTCTTGTGTGTAAACGTTCAAGTGTGTAAACGTTCGTGTGGGTAAACATTCAAGTGTGTAAATGTTCATATGTGCAAACGTTTATGTTGATAACGTTCATGTGTGTAAACGTTTATGTGAGTAAACATTCAAGTGTGTAAACGTTCGTGTGGGTAACGTTCATGTGTGTAAACGTTTAAATGTGTAAACGTTCATGATTGCAAACGTTTATGTGGGTAATCATTCAAGTGTGGAAACGTTCGTGTGGGTAACGTTCATGTGTGTAAGCGTTCATGCGTTAACGTTTGTGTGTGTAAACGTTTATGTAGGTAACGTTCATGTGTGTAAACGCTCAAGTGGGTAAACGTTCATTTGCATAAAATTTATATGTACTTGTTGAACTGTGCTTTACAACAGTTTTCCACAGAACATAATAATTTTCTTATTTCTTTCCTTCCTTATTTCTGTTTTATTTTTTTAAGAATGGTAAGACCAGGAAGAAATTATATCATTCCTTCACAAAATAATGTATAAATCCTGGTCATCTAATAAAATTCAATACATGTTTAGAAATTGTAATATATGAAAAAGGTAATTTTCATTTAATATATTTATTCCTCGTATCATGTATTATCTAGAAAAGTATCAAAATCTTACACATGGACCTGGAAACCAAGCAGAACATTTTCTCTTTTTTAAATTCTTTGGACAGAAATTATTCTGCCTCGGAAAATTGCAAGTTAACGTTCCCCCCCCCTCCCCCCCCCCCCCCCCCCCCCCCTATTTTTTAAACTGAGAACTAATGTATGGAGACAAGATTTCCATGTATTTCGTCCGAGGAGTAATTCACTCTTTATCTCGACAATGGACCCACCCTCCTAAAATGAAACACTTTGTGAATTTAAGCAATCGTTGGCATAAAATAATCGTTAAGGTAATAAATGTGAAGAAGCTCTGTGGTTTTGACAATAAAATGTGAAGTATTGATGCAGGTAGTAATTATGACCATAAAGCGTAAACTTCAAAATTCCTAACTCCCCTTCTATCATTGTACATCGATCAGCTTTTATATCTTTTTATGACAGATTGCCGTACATGTACCTCTTAAATTCTAACGAAACATTTTAGGTGTCTGTCTACAAGTTTTTTTACGGTCAAGTATGTCGACAATTCTTTTAAATGAATACCAAAGTTAGATCTTTATCTCTATGTTTACAAATATGTCTCCATACCGTCTGATAGGAATCTCTTTATGTTTTATTAAGATTGATTTGGGACATAAGATTTATATCCATACGGGGTTACGTCCCCTCGTCTCTTCATTCAAAAAAGTAAGATTCATACGCCGTATGCACGCGATATCTCCTGGTAGTGTATGAATGTATATGACTTAAGTGCTAGTAGTTTGTTATCTTCGTAAAATGGCTAGGTAAATAAATATTTGACTGTTAACACCCTTTTTATCTACACTACATGATTTAGTTGAGATAGTTAATAGATTAATTGAACATAAAAACAGGTGGACATTATATGTAATAACAACCCAATTTTGTTTCGTTTTAGTGCAAACAAAACAGTAACACAAGCTTGGAGCATTGAATATGCCGTCAAAGTAATGTATGGAAATCGTGATGTACCCATGACCTTGAACTCTGACCTTGTAAAATTAGAATGTATACAAAATAATTCATTTGTATAAACGTCAACGTGAGTGCACAGTTCATATCTTTTCTTGTGTACAGACAAGTGTCTTTTTTAACCTTGAACTTTGACCCTGTTTTTAAATATGAAGATAAATGTTACCAACTCTACAATCGGTTGAACTAGTTCGATCTTTATCTAAAGGTGACATTGACCAAGTTCATCAACTATGTTCATTTAGTGTTTATATAAAACGACAAGCAAATGTACTAAAACGTACTAATTTCTTTGACTTTACTTAGAGTAAAAGTCAGAGCTTATATACATCAAAATTTGACTTCATTTGATGTTCTAAGCATTGAGAATCATCAACCAGAGGTCAAGGTCATCGTCAAGGTCACACATTAAGGATCAAACATTTAACGTCGTGCGAGATGTGCATGACTGAACATTATAAAGGACATATCCCATTGGGTAAACGTGTTCCATCTTTGAGATTGTATAATTCTATTTAATTTGAATTGCAGACGCATCTGGTTGAATAATGTCTTCTCATTCCCTTATTTCACAAGTAGAGTTCACCATAAGGACTAATTCTGTTATTCCGACAAAGTGTGAGGAATGAAGTGAGGGTGACCTTGACCTTCTTTGATATATGGTTTACATATCCAAGAAGTTTCATTATCATATAACGAACAAGAATAATAAAGACATATTTTGACCATATAGGTGTGACTTTGACCTTGACTTTGACCCTACATTGAACCTAAAAGTTATAAACATTCTGTGAAAAACATACCAAAGTTAGAAGTCATAAATATGCAAGAGTGATCACCAGACAGCCGGACAGATTGTTACAAAGATACCCTTTATAGTATTCAGGGCGTACCTAGAGTACTTTTCAAGTGGAAGCACTTTCAGGCAGGGTCGGGTTTAGGACTTCCTTGAGAAGGGATGGGGGTCCCAGGGGGCAAAGCCCCTGTAGCTAATAAATTTTACATATTTACACGGCCGTTTTCTGCGTTAGAAGTAAACCTTTGTAATTTTTTTTGTCTTTGATTTGTTTGCAAAACCATGTGAAAACACCTGCGTACTTACATATGCCTGGCTTCGCACCTATTGTTAATCGAGGTGACGGCAGTACGTGAAATTCCTCTCTACCCCCTTTTGATTGGGTAGTTTTAAGTTCTACCTGGGAAGAGGGGGTTCCGATCCTATGACTTTCATGAAAATTTAAAAATGTACATCTTTTTGCCAATTCCAACAGGGGGGGGGGGGTGGAGTGGAGGGGGTCTCCAAGACCCCGACAACCCTCTTGATACAGGCAAATGCACATACCATGTGTCAATAATTATTAATGTATTACATTTGTATAAATGTATGTTAATATTGTGAACTATATACAGACAACTTCCATCATGCTAACACATGTCATACATAATACATTTATTCTAAGTCAATTAAAAACTCATATGCTATTTATTTCAAATACTTTATTGATGTAACAGCAACTAAGAACAAAACAAAGCGCATCATTTAATAGGGCATTGTGTGCAACTAAAAGACAACTCTAACAAAAGTCTAATCTTACACAGTACGGCCAACATGCAAGCATCATGAAATTATCACAATGATATGATATTATTTTATATGGTCATATGATATGTATGATATGATAGTCATATGTTTTATTTGGCACATTGGTAAAGAAAATATTACAACCCTTGTTATTGTAAAAACAATAAGGTATCTTATATACATATGATGATCTTGGGAAGGAGTATTCATTATAAAAAAAATCTAAAATATCAAGCAAATTGTCATGAGGTAGAGGAAGAAATAATCACTAATACACAAAATCTAAAATATGCAAGTATCCAGCAAATTATAAACAATGCATAAAGATCCATGTTACCTAATATTACCATGTTACCTTATGTTACCATGTTACCTTGTGTTACCTTATGTTACCTTATATTGCCTAGTATTTTTCATTTTAGTGGACTATTTAGTGCATTTTTTTTTTCTATGATATAATTATGTAAACCTTTTCATGGGTTGGAGATATCTGATCAAAACTTGAATGATGTTACATAATGTGTTATGCTGTGAAATGGCTTAATGTGACATGATTGCTGAGCCTAAAAACACTGTAAAAATTTACAAAACTGAATAAAACACAACAAACAACATCAAAGAACGGTAAATAACATTCCAAATACAGTTATATACAAGGTTTGAACAAATAGGACCAATGAAATCACAGGAAAGTTTTAGGATCAATCAAATCACTGGCCAGGAAATTCTTTTTCCTCCAATCAAATTTCAAAGATATGAAACATTGTCATTCAAACCTTGTATACATATTGTAATATATAAAGAACAATTTTTAACAGTGAATTGATGAATACAAGTTCTAACAGGGTTAATAAATAACATATAACAAACTACTAATATATGATTAACACAAATTAACATAACCTAATGGTGACCTACCATGACTCATTTCTAAGCCAGCTAAATATGCTTCCAATTCATCTTGATCTAGGAATGACGTGAAATAAATAGTGATATAAATAGAAATAAATAAAGTGGTACTATATAAATGTACTTTATACATCCCTTGATCTTATTGCACTAGTGTATATATGAAAATTATATTTCATAACATTCTAAAGTAAAAATTAGCATCAGGATCTAATAAGCAGTGAGTGTATAACTAAAGCCTCTATGCTTAATTTTGTTGAAATATATTTACATTAACAATATTCTAAATGTTAATTTGTTATTCATTGATTATGTATACAATATTTTTTTCATTTTACAATATTCATCTATGATTATATACACCGGAAAATTGTGAGAAAAGGGTAAATTTGTACAAAGTATAACGATACTTATAAATATTTACAAATAAGTAAATGAGACATTTACTATTTGATAGGTATCGAAATTCGAAATGATGAAATAAAATTGAAATGCATCTAAAACAAGAGAAAATTCTCTCCTGATAGAGGCATCTCACAACGAAAATCTAATTATCGTAAACTAATTTGTTATTAATCTCTTCTACTTAAAATTGTTCTAATATAAGAACTAAACAATATTGGGTGGAGAGTTACTTTTTTCTATGTGATACTAAATTCTGGATCCACCTCCAGATTCTAATTAAGTCTATGTCTATGTTTAATACGATCCTCCCATTCAGTTTTACCTAGTATTGTGACTTTAGCCCGACTTTGGGCAGAGCCCATTTCGTTGGTTGCTATACATTTATACATCCCAGTATCGGTCAGGTCTGTATCGTAAACTTCTAAGTGGTAGGCTCCGTCCTCAAAAAACATCTCGTACTTATCTGGAAAAATATAAAAATGTCATACAATTGTGAATGAAAGAGCTGAATTAGACATTTTATACTATAATTAAATTATACAATTTTTTTTATTGGAAAGTCTTTAATTGTTTCATAGATGTAACACATGTATCAAGATTTAATACAAGATGCAAGGGTAACACAATTTTCTTATCTTGGCATTGACAAGTAGATTGGAACTTCAAAATCCTCATCATCATTTTTAAGATTCATAAAGATCATGTTTTAAGAAAAATATACAGCAAGTGAAATTATGATATGCAGAAGTTTACCAATTTATACAAAACTGCTTAATATCCTTTAATGTCCCATCATGCCTTCCCTAAACCATCATGCCTCTCCTATCCCAATATGCCTCCCATATCCCATCATGCCTCCCATATCCCATCATGCCTCCTTTTCCCATCCTGCCTCCCCTATCCCATCCTGCCTTCCCTATAACATCATACCTCCCAATTCAATCATGCCTCCCCTATCCCATCATGCCTCCCTATCCCATCAAGCCTCCCCTATCCCATCCTGCCTTCCCTATAACATCATACCTCCCAATCCCATCATGCCTCCCATATCCCATCATACCTCCCTATCCCATCATGCCTCCCCTATCCCATCCTGCCTTCCCTATAACATCATACCTCCCAATCCCATCATGCCTCCCCTATCCCATCATGCCTCCCTATCCCATCAAGCCTCCCCAATCCCATCATGCCTGACTACTCACTGCTGTCCTTCAGTTCTTTGCCGTCCTTGTACCATGAGATATCAGCTTCCGGCTCGGCCTCCACTACGGCAGATAAAGTAGCGATACTTCCTGTTCTCAAAGTTTGTTCCTCTACTTCCTCTATAAATCGTGGCGAGCATTTCGCCTTTTTCTGTTTCCCCGCGCCTCGTGGGCCAGACATGGGTATCGTTGCCGTGGCACCCATCATGGTGGGAATGGACATCGATGGAATCTGACGATAATTTCCTTCAAATTCACTGAATTCTAATGTCTCTTTGACGGTTTTCATTTCTGAGCGTTTATGTTTGATTAGAGTTACCTCCCCTTCTACAATACAGTCGTACTGGATATTGTATCCCTTCATAACGTCCATAGACTTGGGAAGATGCTTGATGAAGAAGGGAGCTGTAAAGCAAATATAAAACATATGTTAATTTTCAACTAAAATTCCTGAATCAATAGTAAGTATGTACTTAAATATAGCTATATATGCACTCAGGGATGTCTTTAAATCTATGTAAATTTAAAGATTTCAACAGTATGAAATTAAGAATGGAAATATCTTTATAAATATTGAATTAAGATGGAAATTCTTCATTATTCCAAATAAATAAGAACCAGGAAGTATTAGATATAATATGAAAATTGAAAGAAAACTTAGACATAATCTATGAACAAAAGTTACAAATAATTCTTTTTTTGGTTCAACAGTATTTGAATTTAATTATGAATCTAGACTAATAACAAAAATCCAATTGCTTGGTCTATTTCATACTTTCATAATATTTACTAAATTGGTTCATGCAGTTTATTAAATAATACATAATTTTGTCAGTGCATGTAATGAAATTAGCCTAAGAGTAATGTTTAGAAAATCTTCAAATGAAAATGAAATTTCATATTTTGAGTTTTCTCTTACTCTAATCTATATATAACTCAATCTCACTGTAAATTATTCTAAGAAGTCAAGCCTATTTTGAACTAGTGACGTCTTTTCTGTTATTAGTCGAAGCCTTTACTTTTCAGTTGAATTTTGGCGTGCACATATTGTGAAGTAAATTGTACTTAAACATTTTCATTATGCATTCTCTATATATATATATATGTGTGTGTGTGTATTTATTGCATGCTTCTAGTGAGCTAGTCCTTCATTTCTGTGTAGACGAACTTTGTAAAATATATGGTGCTTTTACTCTACATCTGTACTAGAAATATAACAGTGCTTTGCTTATATCTATATTTTAAATATAAATCTAAAATTTGTTTTATACCAAATCCTCTTTGTTCCTCCCACTCATCTGTAATTTTTCAGTTAAAACAAATTCATAAAAATAAAACTTTTCCAGAACTTTATGAATAATGTATATCTTGTCGAAAAAACATTAATTGTAAGATGTTTAGATTAGAGTAGAATACAAATGAATATGGAATTTATTTGTCATACCTGCTGCTTTTTGGGCATCTTGAACAGAAATATCAGCACTGTAAAATAAAATATATCAAATATTAAAATATCCCATGGATCATAAGATAGCGTCTGAATTAACAAATCCTCTTTCAGATTTACAATACCATCCCTATTTTTCTGTTAAAAAGAGAATATTTCATGATAAGTTTAATAATGAATTAGCTTATTTTTACACAAAACAAGCGTAGATGTTTGGAAATATATCAATAAAATTTGAGATTCCTATACAGTGTATTTCTATACTCATAACGTTTTCTTTAACAGACAAGCTTTCTTCACTGACCTTGCCCTTCTGGCCATACGCTTGTTGACCTTGATTTGACATTTGACCTCGGCAGTACCACAGGCGTTGGTTGCCTTGGCGATATACTCTCCAGCGTCTGTTGCCATGACTTCCTGGATTTCTAGCGAGTGCATGTTCTGGAAGCTGGTAGTACGGTGTCGGTAATCATAGCTCAGGTCACGGTGTCCTTTATGCCAGGTCACTGTAAAAATCAAAGTAATAATATTATAGACTTAAAATAATGACTAAATCTTCAGTCAAGGGTCTTTACAGAAATTTCATAAATTTGAAAAATAGCATTCCCTGTGTTCTTAACAAGAGCTTAGTGTGTGTGATTCAAGAAAATATAAGATAAGCAAGAACAAAAAGTCCACAAAGAAGATATAAAACACCTTCCTGTTCACAATGTACATTAGATATCTTTATAAAGAATCATATTTTTTCTGCAGACAAACCATCTGCTCCAAAAGGACCAATCAAATTTACTAATATCAAAAGTCATTGCTAGAATTAGATGGAGGCTCACCACTCACAGCTAAATTAGCTATTTTTTGAACTTCATGAGGGATGGGATACTGTCCCCTTTGTTGAAAATTACTAGGCTTAAAGCTATAACTTACAGACTGGTCTTGGCCACCCATCTACAGTACAGTCCAGATGTAACTTGTCACCCTCGTCTAGTTCCACCACTTTAGGCAGAGCCAGTGAGAAGTGTGGCCTACGTCCTCCTGGTATCTCCTTAGGCTTGGCACGTTCATAGCTTTTCTCTGTACGCTGTGCCCAGGTGAGAGGGGCTTCATCCATGGACAGGGCGGGGCTCTCTGGTGGTGAGGAGGACTTGGACTTGGCTGATGAAAGAAAAATGTTGAATTTGAAAATCATACATAATCAATTAATTAATTAATGAATCAGGGAGATGTACAATCGGCATGATGCAGTCTCCAACAATAAATCTGGATAACTTCTCAAAGAAAAATATTTCACTGGTCCATAACTCTTTTCAAAACCAAATAACATTTCAAGAAACAAATTTTGAATGGTCCATGACTTGAAAATTCTATTTATAAACCTTCTGATATTTTTTGGACTGACAAAACATTTATATACATCATGTACATTTATAACTAATACTCATAGATGTGCTTGTCCTACAAGACGCTTATGGTCAAATGACAGTTGCATTTATCAAGGCAAAGATGTACACTGACCTTTAACCCTGAGGTAGGCGGAGCATTTAGTACGACCTGCGGTACTCTGAGCTATAACGCTGTATAACCCAGAATCGCTGGTTCTGGCACTACGGATCATCAGCTCCGCGCCTCCATCCGAATCGCTTCCGATATAAATACGCTTGTTCTCAGTGACATCAGAACCGTCTTTCTGCCATTTGAATGTTGGGAGTGGTCGCCCTGCAACAAGGCATGTGAAGTTAACCTCCTCTCCAGCCGTTACACTGATGTCCTGTAGGGGACGTTTAAAGTGAGGTCGACTGAAGTCAAGCTCTGGGGTGCCCTCTCTCTCTGTACCTAAAAATAAAACAAAAATATCTGTGTTATAGTATGGATTTCAAGAAAATCTCCCCAGTGCGAAAAAAATTCTGTTCCATTCTTTACGATGGAAGATATGTTCATATGGAGAATATTTCCCCCCAAGCGTAACGTTTTGATATTATAATCACGGAATTTCCCCCCAGCAAAAATAACCATGTTTTCAGTATACCCTGTCCTTCTAGATGTCAAATTCTACCTAGAATTTTTTTTTCAATCACAGATTTTTAGATAGCGTATATTTCAATGGATCAGAATCTGCCAGATGATATTTTAGAGAAAATAAAATTGTTTTCTATATCTTACCTAGTACATGTAAGTAAGCCTCACAGGTGACTTCACCTTCTGAATTGACAGCACGGCACGTGTATTTACCAGAGTGGACCTCTGATACAGAGTAAATTTCCAATGATAAAAGTCCATGTTGGTTCTGAAAATTAAAATTTTATTATAAATATGAAGATTTTGTGTTGAAATGATACTTTTTTTCAAAAAATAAAACATTTGCTTCTATACACCATGTTTTGAAATAGAATTAAGAATAATCACTGTAAGTTCTTTTAAAGCATATTGATACTGGAGGCAAGAGATTCTTAATTGTCATTAATATCTGCTATGTGGAAATTAATAAGATGAGATACTGTATACGCAGAAACATTTGCTGTGTATAAACCTTCGCTTCTTTCAATGTCAGCCTCTAACTACGAAAGTTTGTCTCTATGAATGAATGTAAATACCAAAGGCATAACTCAAAGACCTTAGATACATGTAAATCGGCGAATCATAGTCCATGCGAAAATTAAGGTTTACGTTATAAAACCTTGAAAGAAAGTACCAGCGAATGATTCTACTTATACAGTAGGTCACTATCAAGCTAACTCACTGTAATAAAGTAGTTAGATTCTTTGGTTATGTCTTTCCTGTCGTGGAACCAGGTGATTCTTGGTGGGGGTATGCCTGTTACAGAGCACATAAATCGTACATGGCTTCCCTCAGGTACTGTCTTATCACGGAGTTTAGCCGTGAAGTTTGGTGGCTCCTCCATTTTGTATCTCATTATCGGAGCTTCCAGAATTTGAGCCGACTCGTAGTGATAGTAATGTCCTGGTCGCATTCCCCAGTCTAGGTCATCATAACGTTTACCTACAACAACAAAAAAAGATGAGAAAATTGTCTATTAGTGTAAAATTCTTGAAATTGAGGTTTGAATCATCCTCATATTTTGTTTCTGTAGAAAAGGGGTAGGGGCAAAACTGACCGTATTTGGCCCCGATCCGTATTTTTGAAAAAGTCATTTTTTTCTTCTTCCTTAAGCATCTTGTAAACAATAAAGCACTAATTGAAAATCGCAAAAATTGGGGCAAAAAACCAGCTGATTTTGCCCCTTCCCCTTTCAAAGTTTATTTGTCTCAATTCTTATGATAAAACTCTCCTTAACATTTAAAACAATGTAGAAAGTCGTTACAAAGTTAGATGATTGTTTTAAAGGTAGGTGATTATATTCTCAGAGATTTAAAGTAATTTCTAATGACTTGTAGGGTACTAGGAATAATTAAACAATACAACTATAGTTATGACTACTAACTTTGTATTTTGACATGTGATTCGGTGGTGGTGCTTCCCACCATATTAACGGCACGACACATGTATCGTCCCGTATCGTTGGTGTACGAGTCGTGGATCGTTAGTGTGCTATGGTCCTCATCAGACATGATTCTGTAGTGTCTGCCAGAACGTATCAACTTCCTGTCTTTGTACCTAGTTAAAGTAATCAAGGTTTCTTACATCAAGATCTTCAATAATGAAATCAAATTATACTTCTCAATGAAAGATTTTATCTAATAGCATTGTCCTTAATAAACAGGTTATTAATTTAATCATTTTGATGGATTTTAAATTACTGACAGCAGATTACAACATACCATTCTATTTGTGGATTAGGATGACCTTTGAATTTGCATTCCAAGGTCACACTGCTACCCTCCTCCACTGTGACGTCCTCCAGACATTTGGTGAACTTTGGTGATGATGCTCCCTCTGGGATGGTCTCTGTAAAAGTTCAAAGTTCAAGGTCAAGATCATTTCAACATAACTATAATAAGGAGATTCATTGAAATAATGTTAAATTTTACAAATCACGAGTATTAGATCTGATTATTTTATTTCTGGATGCATTCTTGGAATAAATTATTATGATGAATCAAAACTAGAGTTGTTTTTTATCAAAAAATAAATAGGGCAAACCAAAAGAACGAGTACTTTTTAAGCTGAATGATATTAAATCTGAAAAAAATCTTCTTTATTTCCTTCAATTGATAATTAAGGAATTTCATGACCTTCCATATGACCTTATGACCTTTGACTTACCTATGACCTTGAGTTCACAGGAGCACATGGCATGTCCATAGGCATTGTTGGCCTCACATCTCCACTGACCTGCGTCGCCTTGTTCCAGTTCATGGATGATTAAGCGATACACACCCTTGATATGTTCAAGGTCATATCTCTCAGATGACCTGATTTTCTTGTTGTTATGGTACCAGAAAACATCAGGTTCTGGACGACATGTCACTGTGGTGGACAAAAATCGAAACTTGATTTTCAAATTTTCAATTTCAAAATGTGAATAAATTATGCAAATTAGCAAAACTATTAAAAGTAAACCTTTTATCATAGATATTCATAAATAGAATTTTTTGTTAGTAAATTTTGAAAAAGGAAGATAACATACCAGTGACAGTGAGTTCTACAGTCTCTCCCACTTTCCTGACTTGGTCTACGAGTGGCAAGGTGAAGGTCGGTGGTACATTAGTGTCCTTGACACGGCGGTCATACTCATGTCTGTCCAGTCTATAAAGATTAAAGATAATTTACCATTCATTTTTTTTTTCATTTTAATACAAGTACTTAAAAGTCATATAACACCCTTATGAAAGAAAATGATAAATGTACATCAAAATTATTGGGCTTTAACTTTCTCAGAACATTTAAAATTGATGTCATGCAATCGACATACTTCAGTTTCGCTCCAATTTCTGCCTCCTTTGCCTTTCTCTTTCTCCTGTGCTTCAGATCTGAAAATTTGAATATTGGTTATTATAAATTGAAAAATACAACACAAATATCATTTGTAATAATGGAAAAATTGTTATCCGACTAATAAGAAAGAAGAAAAATTTGAGAATTTGAAATTTCACATCCTCTATCAATACCTTCTACAGTCAGTCTAGCGGTTGTGGAGACTTCTCCATGTTCGTTACTGGCTTTACAGCGTATTTTTCCTGCATCCTCTATTTCAAGGTCGTTTATGAACAGAGAAGCAAAGTTGTCTTTATACGTCATGTGTACATTCTTCTTCTCCTGGATCTCCTCACCGTCATGGTACCTTAACACAGAGAATCATGGGATATTAAAATCAAAATGTACAGAGAATTCTGGGATAGGTACATTTGAAATATACAGAGTAAATATCATAATATGAAATTCAATGATTTTCATTTTTTTCAAAAGTATAAATGTTTCTTTTTTTTCAGAGAAACTAAAGGAGTGGGGAAGGGGTCATCACTGTAATAAAGTTAGCTCATACTGGGTACATAACTGAACGAGTTCACATGATAAGATACAAGATCAAAATATTTTTTTCTAACATCTCCTTTTCATATGGCTGAACAGGTGATGAAATATGACTCATCTTCCTTGATATAAAATCAGTACTAGTATAATATTAACATGATATCAACCCTGTAAACAGAGATGGTGAGTCAAGGCCAAAGAACAGATTATAATCTTATCTAAAGGAAAAACTTGTGTTAAATGTTCAGTTTCATACAAGGAAGTGAATCATAATCTTAAAACTTTATAAGTTTTAGTTCTACGTGATTTATCTGGTGAACTAATGTTTGCCAGAGCATGTTTAATTACTTTTGTAAGTCTATGGAGAATGCAAATTATTCTCAACCTTGATGATCAAATAAATTATAGCAGCCCTTAAATACAATCTTTGATTTTAATGACGAGTACAAAGAATTGGTACAAAAACATAAAGTAAATAGCCGTAAAAATGAAGTTACTTCATACATGAAAAGCATGTAGGGCAACTTTTTTTTGAGAGAAATTCAAAATGGCCGCCAAATAGTCTCCTACTACTGAGTTAAATGGAATAAATACTTGATTCCGGTACATAGGCAATTTTGGCACATATGATTCTCATATGATAGAATTCAATACAACTGAGCACACATGTTTGTATCATAATTCTCATATGATAATTTTACATGTGATACACATATGATTCTCATATGATAATCATATGAAATCTTACATATGAGAATAACATGATCCCCTTTTTTGCTGAATATCATATGTGAGCTCACATATGAGAATCACATGATTCTTATATGTGGATCATGTAGAGAATAAGTGTCTTAATTTGTGTTTTGTTACGGGTATGCAACACACAGCAAGTGCATTTATCGTACATGTAATGCGCGTTAGCGCATTTCATGCGATAAATGCACTTGATGTGTGTTGCATACCCGTAACAAAACACAAATTATGACATTTATTCTATATATATGCACCATAGTTGTCTGTTTCATTCTTGTTTTCTGAAATTGTTTTTTCTTGGTAAAAGGGTGACGTCAAAATTCATCTCGCCGCGGGTTCAGTTTGCAGGTTAGAACAGCCGTCGCAGCATGTTTCTTTAGATCTTATGCATTGTGACGTCACGAGTGTTAATACACGAATTGCAGCACGTTCCTTTCAATAGTAACATCCCAGGGACTTACATTGGCTGTGCATATATATGTGCTTAACTTGCATGTGTATATCAAGTGTAGCACATCAAACCAGGGGGTTTAAGAGTCAAGACATCCATATTTGGAGTCATTTTGCTTCACATTCATGACCTAATTCAAGTTATTGTCCCTTACCTTTTTGACCTTGACCTAGAATCCCTGTTCTGAGAATCAACTGGTAAAACTTGCAAGCCAAGCAAAAACTTCTCCATTTCACTTATTGAGAATTACACTAGTACCAAACACTTTTGACTCTCGTTCATACACTAGTATTCATAAAACATGTAAAACTCAAAGTCCTTCATATTTGAAAATGAGTTTATACGGCAGATTATGAATTCCTTTAGCACTTTGCTTCAGTCATCAGTACTAGGAACTCTGATAATAAGATCCTGTTGAAAATTAAATCATAATTTTCCTAATAATTCAAAGTTTTTCATCTTAGGGCTGGTCCATTATCAGGTAAAGATTAAATATTGGGAGAAGATCTATAAATATATAAATCCAAGTCAGCGTCTGAGTTTATGTTTTATCTCTCCACATACTTTTTTTCCTGCCTGGCATTGTAGGAAGCCTTGATAAGACCAATAATATGCTCAGATTTCATATCTTACTGACTCCCAGAGACTTACATATGATAAAACTCACCTGGTATATATAAATAAACACAGGGCAGACATCAGTTATGATTCTAAAGACTTCAATATATTGATACTTGGATATGCATGTTTAAGTAAGCATTAAAATTGTATGTTTAAGTTTGGAGTCAGTTTGTCTGTCTCTTTATTTATCTGTCTCTTTATTTGTCTGTCTATATTCATCCAGGCCTGTTTGTATATGTCTACCTGTCTGTCCCTGATTGCTATCTTCTTCTCTGTTCTGTATTTGTTTGCTCTGTCTGTCTGTCTGTCTGTCTGTCAATCAATCCATCCATCTAGGTCTACCTTACTGTGCCAATCTAGGCATGCTGAAAGTCTTCATGTCTGTATGTCTGTATATCTCATGTTATTCAAACATATGTCAGCATTCCATTGTCCAGTTGTCTTTCTGTCTGTCTGTCTGTCTGTAGATCTCATATTATTCAAACATATGTCAGCATTCCATTGTCCAGTTGTCTTTCTGTCTTTTCCATGTATGCCATAATTATGCTCTAAGCTCACACACTGATTTTCCTACTATCTATATGGACACCTTTTGCTCCAAAAAATGATGCAAAGAATGACCAACCTAACAAGCATTAAGTGAGCAATATAACGCTCCACAAATCTATATATTAATGTAAAAAAAGAATACTGACCATGTAATTTTAGGTAGTGGTTTGCCTGAGATTTTACAGGTGAATTCGACATGGGATCCCTCAAAGCCGTGTACGTCCTCTAGTGGCTCCCCTACCACAGGAGCATGGGGAGGCAACTCTGTAAGGGAAAACAAAACAAATTCATTGAAGGATTTAACATTCTAACACATTCATTCCAATACATTTTTGGGGGTTTTTTTTGTATTAGATTCATATGGTTTACACACATCTTACTCTAATGTACAAAAATATACCTACCCATTATGAGTTGTCTTGACAGGACTCCTTTGTCACCTTCTCTCCTGAAGATGGCGCTGTCACGAGATAATCGTCCGATCGGCAGAATGTCAAGGTCATCTTCCTTGTGCCGCATTCTGTCACGGTATTCTTTATGATGTTCACGAGATAATGGTGTACCAGATAGTTTCCTCTCGGCAGAGCCCTAAAAAGTAAAAGAATTTTTTAAGTTCTATATTTTTGATTATTAGCTTTACTTAATTTTTTCTCTATAAAGTGTCAAGTATTATCTCAAAAACAAAAATTCCTGTCTAGAAAAATAAAATTTCCCCTGGGAACTTTGTTCTCTGATGATTTACCATTTGAGGAAAATGTTTTGTTTGCTTTTTTAAAAAGTTTTTATTTAATTGATTATCATTTTTAATGCTTCTGATGTAAATCATCTTTTCTTCATATCATAACTTTGCATTTACAATTTAGGGTTTTAAAAATTGGTTTACTGCTTTCAGAATTTCTGCAGAAACTTCCATTTAAATCAAATCAGAATTTTCAGAAAAGGTAAATACACTTTAAATACAATAAGATATTAATTTTAATCGCTCTTGCAAGATTAGTTCTTACCTTGGTTCTAGAGGCAGAAATTTCATCATGGGAACGGGGCTAAAAAAAGCAAAAGCAAGGAAACTGCCAGTTAGTGCACTAATATATAACTATAAAGCTGTCACACAAGGAATAGGTTCTCTCTCATGTAAAATATGGAAAAGTAACAGCTATTTTCTAGTTAAGCATAATTCATGCAATAGGTATTTATATCAGACTCTTTGTATCAATTCAACTTGGCTTGTGTTTTAAGAATATGGGTAAATGTTGAATGTTAAAATTATATTGTATGATTGTTACGATCAAATTCTCTTTTAATCATCTTCAATACAACATCACTAAATATTCAAAAATTATTAATAATTAATAAATGCAAACTGACATTCCAAGGTAAAGCATATCTCTAATACAAGCAGAATTCTGATTGGATAATTCATATTTTTTTGATAATTTTTGTAGCAAAGCAGCCTATTAATGGTAAGGTAACTTTCATGTAAAAGTAGTAAGAATTAGCCTTAAAATAATGATGAAATTAGCATTCTCTGTGACTCGATGCATGATTGTACTTACGTTTAACCATGGGTGAGCTAATGCTTCGTCAATGGTCATTCGCTTGCTGAAATTACAAATGTGAAAAAAGCTTGAAAAATGTCACACAAGGAATCAGTAACTATTGAAATTACAAAAGAGTTAGATATAATTTTTGAAATTTTGAATATTTTATTCTTATTACAAGTAAAAGAGAAATAAACTTAGTACACTTGCACTGTAAAACAAAAAATAAATTTCAAAAATTGACAAAATTAAAGAAAATATGTATTGAGAGAAATAAACTTAATACACTTACATCGTAAAACAAGAAATAACATTGAAAATTGACAAAAGATAACATGTATATGCTATTGAACGCATGTACAGTCACAAAACATGCATATACTGTATGAGCAGTTATGAATCATTTTTACCTCTTGTCCTTGTTGAGAAGTTTATTGATGAAGTCTCTGGCGTCTTCAGAGATGTTATCCCATACTTCATCCTCGAAGTCAAAGTCTGAGCGGTTAATGTTGGCGAATGTTTCATGATCGGTCTCCCCGGCAAATGGTGAATAACCGGATAGTCTGTTAAAAACATGGGAGAAAACATGATATGTGACAGTTCTACCAAATTAGAGCGGCGGGTGTTGCATGCAAGCAGGAGATGCTTACTCTTCCTGGGCACCTGGTCTCACTCCCATATGGGGAGTTCGCTTCTTTTCATGTGGTGGAGGTTTTTGTTTGTTTGCTTTGGTTCCTGTTTTATCCTGATTTTGTATGCCTTCGGTTTCTGAATTATCGATTTTGTGCTGTATACAGGGATATTGTCATTATCCATATTTGTCATGTACCATTTTATTTTCAAACATAGGTAATCACAGATTACGAAGCTC
The DNA here is from genome assembly GCA_028142955.1 of Pinctada fucata. Taxonomy (NCBI): domain Eukaryota; kingdom Metazoa; phylum Mollusca; class Bivalvia; order Pterioida; family Pteriidae; genus Pinctada; species Pinctada fucata. The sequence goes on from AP027115.1 coordinate 30,859,253, forward strand.
ACCTCGTGACAGCAAAATTCAATTCAAACATATTTCTTAGTACATGTATATTGGCTTTTAAAGGCAAAACCACTCAAGCAGAAAAAGTAGGTCAAGGTCATTTTATGAAAGTTTGATCAAAGATACATCCAATATGCAAGTTTGGTACATGTAGCAGTTATACTTTGCTCAATATTGGCTTTATAGAGCAAAATCACTCAAGCGGAAAAAGTAGGTCAAGGTCATTTTATGAAAGATTGATCAAAGATACATCCAATATGCAAGTTTGGTACATGTATCACTTATACTTTGCTCAATATTGGCTTTTAAAGGCAAAATCACTCAAGCGGAAAAAGTAGGTCGAGGTCATTTTATGAAAGTTTGATCAAAGATACATCTAATATGCAAGTTTGGAATATCTAGCACTTATACTTTGCTCAATATTGGCTTTATAGAGCAAAATCACTCAAGCGGAAAAAGTAGGTCAAGGTCATTTTATGAAAGATTGATCAAAGATACATCCAATATGCAAGTTTGGTACATGTATCACTTATACTTTGCTCAATATTGGCTTTTAAAGGCAAAATCACTCAAGCGGAAAAAGTAGGTCAAGGTCATTTTATGAAAGTTTGATCAAAGATACATCCAATATGCAAGTTTGGTACATGTAGCACTTATACTTTGCTCAATATTGGCTTTTAAAAGCGAAATTACTCAAGTGGAAAAAGTAGGTCAGATGCTGCATCCGATGCATAGGTCCATCTCGGCATCCAAAGATGAATCACTTGTGCAAGTTTGGTTACTGTAGCATCAGTACTTTGTCAGATACTGAGCTACCCCAAACTTCTTAACCAAGTCACTCAAGCGGAAAATGTAGGTCAGATGCTGCATCCGATGCATGGGTTCACCTCAGCATCCAAAGATGAATCACTTGTGCAAGTTTGGTTACTGTAGCATCAGTACTTTGTCAGATACTGAGCTACCCCAAACTTCTTAACCAAGTCACTCAAGCGGAAAATGTAGGTCAGATGCTGCATCCGATACATGAGTTCACCTCAGCATCCAAAGATGAATCACTTGTGCAAGTTTGGTTACTGTAGCATCAGTACTTTGTCAGATACTGAGCTACCCCAAACTTCTTAACCAAGTCACTCAAGCGGAAAATGTAGGTCAGATGCTGCATACGATGCATGGGTTCACCTCAGCATCCAAAGATGAATCACTTGTGCCAGTTTGGTTACTGTAGCATTAGTACTTTGTCAGATACTGAGCTACCCCAAACTTCTTAACCGGACGCGGACGCGGACACGGACGTGGACGTGGACACGGACGCGGACGCGGACGCGTGGGGTTATAGCATAAGCTCACTCAACTTCGTCGAGGTAAGCTAAAAATGTACAATGCACATATAAATTCATCTCCGCTTTCTTTTTCAATTTCTATATGATGACTTACAATATAATTTTTTTCAATCTTTTCATGCAGAAATTATCAACACTTCATGGAAAATTATTTTTTTCAGACATTCAGTTTCAATACATTGCAATTATTTCATAAATGGATAATTCCTAAGCTAAGGATAAAATAATGAAATTTTCAGTAAAAACATAAAAAACTTACAAGACGTAAGTGACGACACCAAGTGACCACATGTCAGTGGAGAAGGACACAGGTTCAAAGTTGATGACTTCAGGGGCACAGAACTCTGCTGTACCAAACAGAACTTTGACAGCTTTTCCTTCCTCGACACGCTGGGCCAAACCAAAGTCTATGATCTTAATGTCGTTACTGTCCTTGGTGACACACATTACATTTTCAGGCTGGAATACAGAGATTTAAAACACATGTAATGTTTAAGGAATAACAACTAGCTAGCTGTGGTTTGTATTCCAGTAATTCCCAGAGTCCAATGAACCAATAAAATTATCACCGAGCCGTGAATACAGCATCTGTTCCCTCCACAATTATTTCTATTTTAATATTGTTCTACACGAGCTCTATAGCACGTGCATGGCCGGAGCTTAGCAAACTGGAAGTTTAATGGAGATTTTACATCAGGTGAGTTCTATAGTACATATAGGGAGAAAATCTCTAGTCATGTTAGAACATGTAGAATGAAATATAAATACTTGGTAAGAGTAAACTTAAGATGGAACTTATTCTATAAATTATTTATCATAGTCACATTTTACCGTATTGCATTTGCATCATTTAGAATAAAAATCCTTTTGTTACATTAAATTACTGGCAAATTCTATCTAAAATTCTATTTTCTACAGATTCATACACCTGAAAATAATGTTCTGACAAAAATATTATCACTATACCTTAAGATCTAGGTGTATAATGTTTTGTCCGTGCATGTGCTGTACACCTTGACAGATCTGTCTCATGTATGTAATACAGTCAGCTTCAGTAAAGTCATATTCCTTCTCTACCAGACGGTCAAACAATTCACCACCGGTCAAGCTGAAATTTCAGACAAGAAATTAATAAAACTTGCCAATGGTCAAGCTAAAATGGTGTGTCAAATATGACCAAGGCTTTATTTCATATGTATGTCTGACCTTAGATCTTTAAATGCAAAATCTAACGACTTCTTTTGAATTTTAGGAAGTTTGTCATGTATGATAATAGCAATTAATTTTCACGACCATTTCAATAAGTTTTTAAGTAAAAACTGAGAATTCTTAGAAAAACCTTAGAGAATCCATTTTTAACAAAAAATAACTTGTATCGAAAAAACCACATAAATCTTACAGTTCTAGGATCATGACCATTTCTCCGGCCTGGTCGAACGCCTCGTGAAGCTGCATCAGTTTAGGATGATGAAGGTCGTTCATCACGTCTATTTCATGTCTTACGATCTCCTTCTCATGTGGCTTACAGTGGATGAACTTTGCCGCCCAGTTCTTGTCTGTGGACCTCTCAATGGCTCTGTGAACCACTCCAAACGCACCTCTGTTATAATGAAAATAAATAAATTATCAAGATAAAAAAACACATTTTAATGGCTAGATAATTTGTAGAGAAAGAATCTTTCATTCTGTGATGTTATGTTTATGCTCAAAAAAAGATTTCTTGTTCACTCATAGATTTTGTAGACTTGCACATAGAAAGATATGCATTCATTACCATATATACATGTAAATTAGCATTTTGTACATGTGCATTTATCACAGAATTAATAAAATCATGGACATATATTGACCTTGGGTCAAAGTCAAAGTCAATGGTAAAGATCATAGGACTGATCTCTATAGATATTTATACTTTATAAATGAAATAAAATTATCTTAAATCACATTTATATTAAAGCCACAAGAACCACCATTAATTCATGGAAAAATATATTGACCTGGGGTCAAGGTCACAGTCAATATCATACCTGCCAAGTTCTTCACAAATAATGTATTTGCTGAGAACATCTCCTTTAATCCTCTCAATATTGACATTGTTGCCACGGAAACTGGCATCATCTGAAAACATATTTTTTTTATGAAATAGATGTAAAAACAAAGGGAGAACTTTTCTTCATGTAAATGAATAAGAAATGCAGATTTCTTGATGATCTTGAATGATGATGTTTTGTTTAAGTGGGACATACATAAAAACTTTCGTTGAAATTATCTATGGAGAATGACACAAATTAGACTCACAGAGTTCATCGTAGTTGATGTCTGGTACATGTTCTCTAGTCAGTACTTTGTCTGATTCTAAGCTGGCTTCACTGATTCCTATAAAGTTCTCAGCAAACACTCGGAATCTGTATTCCTTGAATTCTTCCAGGCAGTCCACTGTGCACTGTGGAGTTTTTGAGGTCAGGGCCCGTCTCCAAACACCAGTTTGAAGGTCAAGTTTTTCAATGATATACCCTGTGACCTCGGAACCTCCGTCATCGGACGGTGGTTGCCATGACAACTTTACGGAGAATTTCTGAATGTCTTCAACGATTGGTTTTCCTTCAGGTGCAGAAGGTCGGTCTATATCAAAGAAAAAAATATTCAATGAAAGAAAAACCAAACTGACTTAAATAGAATTTTGGCATGATAAATGTCTAGACAACAGCATCATGTAAATCAGCCATGTATCAATACTGTATATGTGTACTTATTTCAGTGTAACCAAATTTGAGGGGAAACAGGGCGAAACAGACAAATAGAAATATTGGCATTACCATGAATCGGCATATTTGACTTATTTTCCATTACCATCTGTAACAATTCAATGATTTAGCTTAGTCTGGAAGCGCAGTCTTATTTATACCATCTCTGCTAAAATATGAATTTTAGAAAAAAGCATAGAAAACTACAGAAAGAGTTCTAACCTATAATTTTGATGGGTATGTTGACAGTATCAGTTCCCACGCTATTAGAGACAGTCACCGTGTATATACCACTGTCGTCAAGAGTAGAATCTTCTACAAGAAGTGACGAGTGGCGAGTGGTCGTATGGATGTCAACTCGCTTCTTTTTCTCTAGTTTCCTGTCATTTCTCGTCCATGTAACTTCTGGTGTGGGCAGACCTCGGAATTGTACACGTGTCATGATGGTGTCTCCCTTACAGAACATCAGACCGTCCAGGTATCGGGGCGGCAAGTCAATGATCTTGGCTGGTACTAATAAGAAATATATATCACATTATCACATGTTTTCTTTAGCAACTTTAGAAAATTAATATGCCCTTAGCTAAACACTTACTTAATAGAAATAATTACAATTCTTTGGTAAATTAAGTTACCAATTGACCCTTCCGAATGCGGAAAAATTTGAGAAATTCCATGACGCCACAATGCAATTTCGATGATTGACCGAGGTTTGAAGCTTGTTTGTCTGAGGTAAACACATGGTAAAAGCATTGTGACGTCACAGAAGTTTTCAATTTTTTCCCACGTTCGGAAGGGTCAATTCCCATTTTCAATGATATCTTACATATTAAATACTTCATAATATAACAGAATTTTGATAAAAACTTTCTATTTGAGGCATGTTTTCAATGAATTTTACACTTTCCAAAGAATTCAATGATGTCACAAATATGAAGTAACAAAAAGACCAAATAGATCTCTTACCATTCCTCCCATGGTAATGCTTACTCATTTCTGTTCAGAACCTAACATTTAAACATTCAACTATGAGTAGTTCACTTACTTTGTACATTAAGATTGGCTCTTGATGAGGCTGTACCAAAGTTATTTCTGGCATGACACTCGATGCTGGCGATGTCATTCTCTTCAACATTCTTGATGATTAACGTATGCGTGTGACCTTCAACCTTAATTTCATATCTCCTTCCTGTAAAGACCTCTCTGTAATTCTTGTACCTATGAAATAACCAAAATAACACATTTAAATTCTCTACGTTTTCTTTTATCTACAATCTTACTCATATTTACTCTATATTTTTAAGCAATTATATAACCTTCAATTCCATGCATCAGAGTCCTTTATTCAATGCAATGTTAATATACAATTGCTGTATATAAAAACTAAAGATTTGATCAATTTATTTTATTTAGGAAATAACAATTAGCTAGCTGTGGTTTATTGTCCAGTAATTCCCCAAGTGGCATGAACCAATCAAATTATCACTGTGCCGCAAACTATTCTAATATCCTCTGCAGACAGCAATGAGTGGAGCTTAGCAGACTGGAAGTTTGTTGGAGATTTTACATCGGGCGAGTTCTATAGTACGTATAGGTAGAAAATCTCAAGTCATGTTAGAATTGAGGATTCATACCATGTGATTTCAGGGCGTGGCATTCCAGTGACATCACAAGTGAAGACGGCATCTGTTCCCTCCACAATGGTCTGATCTACAATGTCCTTGGTGAACTTAGGTGGCTCCATTGCTGTGAGGAAGATGTGCAGAATTGTCAACATTTATCTTATCTTTAGCATATACAAACACTTATAAAACCTCTGATCTCTTTGAATATATTGTATGAAGCTTTTCAATATATACATGTAGTATAGGAATCTTCTAACCTATGGTAATATGAATTTAACAATGATAAATTGATATGATAAGCAAGCTAGGAATAACTGTTAATCAGGGCGTGCACCTAGTCACAGCCCTAGCTTGCTAGGGGTCCGTCGATGCTCAATTTTGTGCTCTATTGTGAGTGCTGTTGAGATTATCGCTTTTAACTCATTTGAAACACATTGATTTCAAAGTCCCAATGAGCCTTATTCTGACGTGCCTCTTGACCATGAATGAAAATAATACATGTATCATCAAATAAACAAAATGTGAAATTCTGAGCAATTTACGAAAAGCAAGGAGGAACTCACATAAAGTCAATCTCAAAACAAAATCATGGTTCATACTTGCTGTATTTTCACATTAACTTACCTCTGGTTTCTTTACAGGAGAATGGTTCTGTAGCAGGAGAGGCTTCACCCACGCCTTCCTTGTTTTCTGCTTTCACTCTGATCTGATACTGTAATTCCTCATGTAGGTTTTCCAGTCGGTGTTTGGTGTCTTTGATCGGTGTTTTGTTGATCGGTAACCAAGACCGACCATGCATGTCAAGTTTTTCTAGATAATAGCCAGTGATTGGTGATCCACCATCTTGTTCTGGTGGTTGCCATGACAACTCAGCAAAACGAGGTCCAATAGCAGTTACCTCTGGTGCATTTGTTGGAGCATGCGGTTTTTCTGCAATCAGAATACGAATTCAAATATTGTGATTATGACATATTATCATTATACACCTCTGATTTTAACGTAATCCGATATCACTCTTCGTTCATTAATCAAGCAAAAAGTGAATAATGCGTGAAATCCATCAAATCTTCGCTATAAAACTTTGAACCTTAAATCAGTGAAAAAAGTTTCATTCACTGAGCTAGAAATCTACTTATGAATAAGACATAAGATTTACTAATAAAACTTCATTCGTACCTTTTTTGCCTTTAAGTTCTACCGGAGCCTTGAGTTCCGTAGGTTTACTGGCTCCAGCAGCATTCTCTGCTATGACTCTATAGAAGTGAGAGCTTCCAGGTGGTAAGTTTTTGATATGGTGGGTGGTCACTTTGCCTGGTACCCTGGCAACACGCTCCCAATCATTACTGTCAGATTTCCTTCTCTCCAGGGTGTACCCAATTATGTCCCCTTTACTACCAGGTGGCGCCTCCCAGGTCAAGGTCAGAGAGTCCTTGGCAATGTCCTTTGCTCTGAGTGCAGTAGGTGAAGCTGGAGGTTCTGTAACAATGTGAGAAGTATGTTTGAACCTTACTGTTAAAGTGTAGTAAAGATAGAATAAAGCAATGAGCTGAAGAATTCTGGCAAACTGAGTTCAAAATAGGGAAAAAGACATTAGACTTTTCAAAATGCAGAGGTTATTAAAGTTCGAGACCACTTATCAAAACATAGTTTTATAATGGCAAATGCCATGATTTTTTATATGTTTAACTTTAAGTCTTCTAATCTTCTTAATAATACAACAAACTTTGAAGCTAACTGAACCACATTTCAAAATGTATGCAAATACATTTATTCTAGTTTAAAATGTGTTAGTACATGTATATACTAGACCTATCTGATACTCACCTTGCTTTCTATGTGGCGTCATAGCTGTTGATTCCAGTGGGCCACTTCTTCCGTAACGATTTTCTGCAAACACTCGGAAGTAATAATCGTGACCTTCCATCAATCCGTGTATGGCAAGACTTGTTTCCATAGCAACTGTGCGGGCCACATTGACAAAGGTATGACGGGTGCCTTCCTTCTTCTCCACGATGTATCCAGTGACCTTTGACCCTCCGTCTGATTCTGGTGGCTGCCATTGGATGGTGACGGTATCCCTGGTTATCTGTAGACATTTGATTGGTCCAACTGGAGCAGTGGGTGGTCCTAAATATATTCAAAATTTTCAATGTTATTATTATTATATTTATTCACTTTCAATGTTATCATTATTACTCATTATCAATTGAATCTTGTTGAAGTGGAAGTAAAATATCTATATTCAATCTTAGATGACTGCCTGACTGTTATTCTTTTCAATTAAGTTGAATTGACATTCATTTCTATTTCAATATATCTAAGTATTGTTCTTCTGCAATCAGAGAACGGCCATGATATTTTATAAAGACATACAGATACATACTGACAAATTCATAGAAATAGAAGATACTTTAGAAGATACACGAGTGTAAATGTGCATCTACAATTTGATTGTACCATATTTTTCTGTAGATAATGAGCTTAACTTACCAAATTTGCTCTTTGGTACGACAGCTTTGTCTGTTTCCAGTGGTGTGCTGAGACCTACAGCATTTTCTGCAGCCACAGAGAAGTAATACTCTACTCCCTCAATCAGGTTATAAATGTCTGCTGTGTTGATACCAGGTGGTACCCTAGCAACACGCAGCCATTTTGGACGACGGGATTCACTTTTTTCCACAACATATGATGTAATTCTACTTCCTCCGTCACTTTTTGGTGGTTTCCATGACAACTTGACGTAATCTTCTGTGAAATCGTCAACATTAAGTGGACCTGTTGGTTTGGATGGTTTTTCTGAAATGTGTAAACGTAAAAATAAATGTCTGAATCAATGAATGTCAGCTTTGAAAACATATTCCAATTTTGTACTTAAGATGTACCCTATAAGCAGAAATTTTCGCGAGATACTAATTTTCGCAATATTTGCGAGTGATTTGAAATCGCGAAAAATTATTCCCGCAAAAAATTGTATCTGATACATGTAAGGATTTGTATATCAGAGAAATTTTCTTTTTATTGTACATGTGTCATTCTTCACATACCCCGATTAAACATAATGTGAAGTAAATTGAGTGTATTTTTAACATATTTGTCGCGAAAATATACTCGCAAAAATAAAGACACCCTATTTTACCATGAAATTGCGAAATTTGATTCTCGTGAAAATTTTTTGTTATACGGCATCAGTCCAATTGTTTCATCTCTAGCTCATATACAGTACTTTCTTCATCAAATCATTTTTCTAAACATGGTAAATGCTCTGACTATCTTTGTAACTTTTAGCTATGAATAATCTGTTCTTATGAAGAAAACTTTACCGAGTGGTTTGCTTGGCTTTATTGGTATGTCTAATTCAGCAGCTTCTCCTAGCCCCTCAGAGTTACGGGCCTTGATTCTGAAGTCATGTTCTTTATCAGAGTCTAGGTGTCGCAGGGAGTATGAGTGTTGGTAACTCTCTAACTCCTACAAATGTAAAAAAAAAATAAGTCAGTTCAGTGCATAAATACAACGGAATCATTTTCAATAGTCTAAGATTGTATTGAACTCCACTAAGATTTCTTATCCGATAAATTTCTTTACATGCCACAATAGCAATGAATCAAGAAGTTAAAATTGTGTGTGTGTGAAGTTATATGTGACAAGCAAGTTCATTTTTGCAAAGAAAGAAGGCAATTTATCTCAAGACTCCAAAAATATAAGGCTTAGCACCAAACCATGTTTACACATAATTTATATGTAACCTTACCAATGCATAATATGTTAAGTGATTTTTACTCTGCATATATCGACCTTGACCTTTTGACCTACAAATGATAACTGACCTTAATTTTCTTCCAGATTCCATCTTTTCCGTCCTTTTGTTCCAGGACATAACCCTGAATCATGGCTCCTCCATCATTCTTAGGCTTTCTCCACTGGAGTGTGACAGAATCACGTTCCACTTGAGTGGCCTCAAAGCTCTCTGGGGCTGATGGTTTCTCTATAAACAGAACAATGATGAAATTATAAGTAGTTCTTTCTTCCATGAAGTCCTAACTTTATTTCTGAATTTCATTTTATTCATTAGTTCATTAATACACTGATACTCACAGTGAAAAAGAACACATAAATTATACATACTGTTTGTGTACTTTAGTGGAGTGCAGTTAAATGCTAAATCAGTTAACTCTTTAAATAGCAATAACTCTTTAGATAAGTCAAATGAGCTAATTCATAATTACGCACATATGGTAATTTTCCAATTTTTGAACTGTTTCCGCAAAAATACGGTTGTGCTAAAATAAGTATGTGTACAGTATACTATACGTCAGTGTTTTTAGAAAATTAATTTACCTAGTTTTCTCTCAGGGACGACAGATTTCTCTGTTACAGCAGGATGACTTAGTCCTTCCACATTTTCAGCAAACACACGGAACACGTAACCTCTGCCCTCCAACAGTTGTTCTACTGTGAACCATGTGACGTCTGGCTCGACACGTTTGACCCTTGTCCACTGTAGACGGCCAGCTTCTCTCTTCTCTACAGGATAGCCGATAATATCAGCGCCACCTGTAAATTCAGGGGGAGACCACTCTAGCGTGGCACTGTCCTCAGTTACTTCTGTGACGTCTAAATCTCTAGGTGCTGATGGTACATCTGGAGTTAAAATTTAATATATGGAGTACATGTATTATAAAGAAGGAACTAGCTTTTTGTCTTACATCATGACTAAGAAAACATGATCAGAAAAAAGTGAAGTACCACTCATTACTCATGAACAACAACACAGACTTTATTTAAATTTTCATTAAAATTCTGAAGTATGAAAGGTTTTGGACCAGACAGAATCAAGCTTTAGTTTTAATAATATTTGAGAAAATTTTGATGTTTCAAATTTCAAGATAAAACTAAAACATATCTGACTTAATATAATACTAATCATTACCAATGGAACTCTTTGCAATAATGCTTTCTTTGAGTTCTATAGGCTCACTGACTCCTATCTTATTTTCAGCATAGACCCTAAAGTTGTAGTCATGTCCCTTTGTAAGGCCGATGATTGTGAAGCTAGTCTCGGTGGGAGGTACTTTTCCTGCGTGTCGCCATCCCCCGTACTGTAGATCATGTTTGTCGATGATGTAACTTGTGAGTGGTGTACCGCCATCATCGTGGGGTGGTTGCCATGACAATGTCACAGAGTCCTTAGTTACATCAGAAGTAGTCAGAGGTCCTTCAGGACGACTTGGTACTTCTACAAATACATAATTATTTTAAGTTTATTGATGTTACCAAATCAAATGTACCTGGTACATGATTATGTGAAACTAAGTCAAACTCTGTGATCAAACACAAAAATATGTAATATACATGTAAACATTTTTTTCCTCTATGTTTGGTTAGATAAGAATATAAATCAAATTATTCATTATATCCTACCTAACGGTCTGCTAGGTGTTACAGTCTCTGCTAGATTATTTGGTTTTCCAAGTCCGACTTCATTCTCTGCAGAAACTCTGAAGTCGTAATCCTCTCCCTCTATGAGATCAGAGATGGTTTTAGCCGTTGTTTTAGGCGAACACTCAGCTATTGGAGTCCAGTCGCCTGTTTTCTTGTTACGGCATTCTAAGAGGTACTTCTTAATCGGTGATCCTCCGTCGTCTACTGGTGGTTGCCATGACAACGTGACAGAGTTGGGTGTAATACTTGAAGCACGTACTTTACCAGCTGGTGCTCCAGGCTTCACTGTGGAATGATTATGAATAAAATGAAAACATTTGAAATAATACAAGTATAACTGATTTTTTTAGACTTTATTTGAAAAACATATTATAGCCCTTTTTATGTTTATTTTAAGGAATAACATTAGTTACACAGTGTACAGTTTACCATATATATGATATATGGGAAGAGAGCAAGGCTGAATTTTGAAATTACTTGCTCCATCAAAAAGTTTGTAAACTGAAATGGTTTATCTAAAATTTCTTTTTAGCGGAACATTAAATTAAGAACTTAAGGTGAGACAAAGCAAGACAAAATCTTCCCTATTTTTAAAACTTTTTATGGAAAATACACACTGGGACTTTCATGACGTCACAATGACATTTTTTGATAAAAATATTTGGAACTCCATATATGAAATACATGGCTTTCATATGGTATAGAATATCAGATGGTCTTTAAAGATTTCAGGTGTTAGTAAGATATGTATAGAAATTGTATACATTTGTACATGTATATACCTGGTGCTCTTCTAGGAACAATGGGTTCTGGTGTTTCCAGGGCTGGACTTCTGCCAACGCTGTTCTCAGCGAAAACACGGAACAAGTACTCCATGTTCTCCAGGAGTTTGTCCGCTGTAATGCTGGTAACGTTAGGACGCGGCGTGTCTATCTGGATCCACGTACCACGCTTCATGTCCTTCCTCTCTACAATGTAACGTTTGATTGGCTGACCTCCATCATCCTTTGGTGGTTTCCAAGACAACGTAGCAGAATTTGATGTGATATCTGAGACTTTGAGAGGTCCAAGTGGCATTGTAGGTGCATCTACAATAAATGAGATATGACTTCATGAATGAATTTGCATTTTTATCACAATGATAAATATACTGTATGCGAACATATTTTAGCGGAATTAGTGCTGCTAAGACTGTGCTCATTCAAGAATACGCTAAATCATGAATCTCTTCATAGATTAGTGTGGAAATAAGTCAAAGCACTAATTCATGATTACGCTTATATGTCAATTTACCCAATTCTGCTCTGTTTCCGCTAAAATTTGATTGCGCTAAATTAAGTACACGTGTAGTATTGTAACTCTTGTTCACATCAATATCAGATATTGTAATCAACTAGTTACACTTACCGTATGGACTCTTTGGTACAATAGGTTGTTGTTTGGTAAGGGGCTCGGAGACACCTGCCTTATTCAGAGCCCTAACCTGTACAAAGTACTCAGCATTCTCTTGTAATCGTGTCAGTTTATATGTGGTGGTACTGGGACCTACTTTCTCTACTTGAGTGAAACTAGACTGCCAACTTTCTCGTTTTTCTATCACATAATGAGTGATGGGTGATCCTCCATTGTCTTTACTTGGTTGCCATTCAAGCTTAGCAGAGTTTTGTGTCAAATCTGTAATCTCTAATGGACCAATGGGTGGTGAGGGCACTCCTAAAGTAAAATACAACAATTATTACTTTGTGTTAACTTGTAGATAATTATATAATTTGGAATCTAATATTAAGAGAATTTAATTTACCTGTTAGGGACAATAAATGAATTAAGGTAAGGTCATTACAGTCATTAAATTCACTAAATTAATTGAATTCACTAAATTCATTCAATTCACTAAATTCACTGCAAGGCCAATTGTAAGGTCATTAAATTCAATGTAAGGTTATTAAATTCATTGTAAGGTCATTAAAATTGTAAGGTCATTAAATCTATTGTAAGGTCATTAAATTCACTAAATTCTTTAAATTCACTAAATTCAAGTAAAAAAAATTATATTTGTTGTAATTCCTTGAATTTGATGCTAACTTGATGGAATTACATGATATCATAACAAGTTTACTTCTGAAACCATCAATAATGGGAAGTAACTCTGTATTTTGAATATTTCAGTCCTGGCACTGCTATTTTTAGAAAAACTTGTCAGAATTGAATAATGTAATTTCATTAAGAATTTTTTTTCAAATAATGTAAAGAACTCACTGATTGGTTGTTTCAGGGCTACTGGCTTCTCTGTAGATGCCTTTTCTCCGGTGCCTTTCTCGTTTTCTGCTGACACAGCAAAATAGTACTCCTTATCATGTTTAAGTCGTGTTACGACATGATTGGTGCGGAACGCGTCAGTGGTGGCTACTTCAGCCCAGCTATCCTGGAAGTCCGTGGTCATGGTGAAGATGTGGTACTGCTTGACGCGGGCACCACCATCATGACGTGGGGGACGCCACTCGATCTCTACGTCTTTTTCTGTGATGTTCTTGACAGTTAATGATGCTGGGGCATCTGGACAACCTGTGGAATAATTTGTAATATTAATCATTCTAATTATGCCAAACTTAAGGAATCTATGTTAAAAGCTGCTTCATTTGATAAAAGATAACATTTCACAATTGCACTTGTATCACAGTGAACATAAATGTAACATTGAAAGGGCTTGTAAGCTTGATAAAAACAAACGAACAATAAGGTATAGGAAAACTTATTTGTATGACTGGGTGGAAACAAATACAATGTACAAAATAGCTCTAATTGAAGTGGTTTGTATTCTTTAGAAATGTTCACCTCTAAATCTACGTTAACTAACTTACTGATTTGTTTCTTTGGTGTGACACTATCTGATTCCAGAGGAGTGCTCTCCCCTTCAGCATTAACGGCACGGATTCTGAAGAAATATTCGTTGTTGATGACAAGACTTTTGGCGGTATATTTGGTGGTGTCAGGTGTGACTGTACCAGCTCGTCCCCAGGTCTTCCTGCGGGATTCCCTGACCTCGATTACATAGTGTAGGAGAGGTGATCCTCCATCACTCTCTGATGGTCGCCATTGTAAATCTACCGTGGTCTCAGTGAGGTTTGATGTCTTGAGTGGTCCTTTTGGTTGAGATGGCTTGTCTAAAATTGAATTACATAATTATGTATCTTTGCATGATAATGATAATGAAAATAACCTAAATTTTCCATTTAGATAAAATAAATGTTTGCCATGGAAAATATAGCTTTACTATGCTGAGGTTTACATAATATTATATTTTCCTAATCCAAATTTCTAAAACATATTCAGCAGACCAGTCACACATACATACATTTCACTTCAAAAACATTTCCTATCATAATACTCAAATGCTGAGGAGTCGGAAGATAGATAGATAAATGATAATAAATAATGAATTCAGTCCTATAATAATAAAGGAAATCCTTACCAAATGGACTTTTCACTAGAACAGGTTTATTCATTTCCAAGAATTCACCCTGTCCATGTTTATTTATAGCAGCCACACGGAAGAAAAACTCCGCACCCTCAACCAGACTTTTGACGGTAAGTTTTGTTTTGTCGTCTGATTTCTCTACCCTGGACCATGTTGTTCGTTTGGCGTCACGCTTCTCAATGACGTAATTGGTTATTGGAGAACCTCCGTCTTCTTTTGGTGGTTGCCATGACAACTCAACAGACTCCCTTGACAAAACGTTTGCAGTCAGAGGAGATTCTGGCTGTCCTGGTGGGCCTTTAAAAAGATGATCACAAAAGAAAATTCAGGCTTAAAACAGTGAAAACTGAAAGTTGATTTGAATTTATTATGATAATGCACTAAATGTATAGGTATCATCAGTATCATTTCTTCAT
Organism: Pinctada fucata; assembly: GCA_028142955.1. Lineage (NCBI taxonomy): Eukaryota > Metazoa > Mollusca > Bivalvia > Pterioida > Pteriidae > Pinctada > Pinctada fucata. Next base: position 30,874,292 of record AP027115.1, read on the forward strand.
CTTACTTTTAAACTTAATTAATTGAAATTTTACGTTTTTTTAAGTATTAAAGCTAATCTACCAGAATTGTACACTTATTCATATGAAATCATTTCATTCAAGATATACATGTATAACTATGGATATTAGAAAAGACAAGACTAAGTGACATACAATGTATATGCTAAATCATTTTATTTTAAAATGTATATCTCAATGTTTCATTTATTTTTGGCTTGACTGTCCTAATAATATCTACTACTAAATCTGACCACTCACCGATTGGTTTAGAAGGAATAACTTTGTCAGACACCAATGGTGCACTAGCACCGACGTTATTGAGCGCCGAGACCCTGAAGGTGTAGGTTGCCCCGGTATCAAGGTCATCAAGCTTGATCTGTGTGGTGTTCTCGTCACAGACGATGATTTCCGTCCATACCTTCTGGTCGGTAGTCATTTCTACTCTGTAACCGGTGATCGGTGATCCACCATCCTTCCTGCTTGGTTGCCATTGGAGCTGTAGACCGTTAGCGGTGACATGAGAGAACTTGATTGGTCCTACTGGGCTTTCAGGTGCAACTGCAATGAAGATGCAATAACATGAAAAAATGTATTACGTTAAATTATTTTCCGATTAATAATGAGTCATCTAATCAAGTTAATACAAGCAAGCTAGACAATTTTATGATAAGGAAAAACTTGTCTCAATCATATCAGACAACAGGACAAAGAAAAGAGTATATTGTGTGATTTTTGATTTATACTAAGAGGAGTGTGAAACAATGCATTGTGACATTTGCGTACAAAAAATTTATGATAAATGAAAGCATTGTACACTTTGCCCCATTGGGTACCTTAAAGATCAAGAGTGAGAAAATAATAATTCATGACAACTGAGACAGACATCTCATGCCTCTATAGAGAATTGGCCTTTATCTAAGTCTAAAACTATTTCATTGGTCTACAACTCTTAGACATGGGGATTAGACTCTTCAGGGCTCTCGATTAGACTAATTTGGGGCTGATATTCAACCGCAGTCCCGATGCAAAATGGTATCTTTTTTTCCAATTTATTGTCCATTTTTCCCAATTTCATATACTTCATTGGAAATTCAACAAAATTAGCTTAAAATTCTCATTTTCAAGTGAAAAGGTATCCAAACTTATTTTATATATTTTCCAAATTTATGAGAAAATGCCGCTATTTTTCACAATTTCAAAGGCCCTAGGCCCAAAAATGTGAGTGAGAGCCCTGCTCTTGTATCTCGGTCTTAATGTAGTGTAGATTTTTTCCATCGTCATAAGACATCTTAATTTATATTAGTACTAACCGGGTTTTTTAACCAGTTTTACAGGCTGAGGTAGATCCACTGCTGGACTTGTTCCTTCTTCATTTGTAGCCGTCACTCTGAAATAATACTCAGGTCCTTCTATCAGCCTCTCTACAAGACAGGAAGTAGATGGCGCTTTGACGACTGCTTCCTGCGTGTATGGGCCGTATTTCTTATCTCGTCGTTCTACGGTGTACTGAGTGATGGGAGCACCACCATCATTCTGTGGTGGTTCCCAGGTCAAGGTCAATGATGATTCGGTCAGATCTGCGGCTTTAAGATTGCGTGGTGCAGTTGGAACTTCTGGAATGACAAATGAATATCTTTATGTTTGGAGTTAAAAAAATACAGTTACATTGTATATTATCAATATGTCCCTCTCCCCTTTACAAGAAAGAGAACACAGGAAAGATAGGGTTTATAACTTCATCAGTGACATGATGTCACAAGTGATGTAAAGTGTACTGGTAAACTTTTTTGTAATATAGACTACTGAATTAATATTTCAGCTTTGGGACTTTTTGACCATAGAGTTTGAACATAGAGAAATTGATAAGAATATGACAAAATATTATGAAATATGTAACATAGGATGTTCATTGTGTAATAATCATAGAATTCACAGACAATTTAGAAATAAGAGAAAAACTTACTGTAGGGGCTCTCTGCTTTGAATGGCTGGTCCATCTCCAGAGGCTTGGATGTTCCAACATCATTTTCCGCCATGACACGGACATAATATTCCTGACCTTCCTTCAGATGTAAAAGGTCAAAGGTCAGTTTATCAGCTGGCACTTTGCCGGCATGAGAGTATGTTGATTTCCATGCTTCACGCTTTTCTAAGGCGTAGCCTGTGATTGGTCTGCCTCCATCTGATTTGCTTGGTTGCCAAGCAACAGTGGCTGATGTCTTTTTCAAATTTGAAATTTTGATTGGTCCTTCTGGTATTGATGGTACTTCTGCAGAAAGGAAGGTGAGTAAATGTCTTAATACATCATAATTCATTTCAAATCATGTTTTGGTTTCTACTGAAATGGTGAAGGAAAGCTCCAATTTAGGCAGACTTGATTTTTTAGGAGAAGAGTTAATATACATAGTAATTACAATGTACATCACTTGTACTGAGACTTAATATAGAGTTACACATCAGATTAACAAACCTTTTGGTTTCTCTAGTTTCACAGGTTCTTTGATCTCGGCTTTGTCACTGCATCCTACGTCATTTTCGGCTGATATGGCAAAGAAAAGGGATTTTCCAAATTCCACTTTTTCGACAGTGTATGAAGTTTTATAACTCTCCACAGTTGACACCTTAACCCATTTATCAGTCATTTCCTCTCTCTGCCAGATTGTGTAACTTCTCAACCTGGATCCGCCATCTGACGCTGGTGAACGCCAGTCAAGCGTGACAGAATCTTTTGTGGTTTTTGTGACTCGTACATTTTCTGGTTTGGATGGAGCTCCTGATAATCAAAAAATAAATTTTCAATCACATGTTTTAGAATCAATACTTACAGCTCACAATTGACACAAGAAACTCAAAATTCCACACTCTTCAACATTACTCTAAACATTAGAAATGGTAAAAAAAAAGATTTTAAGTTCATATTGAAGTTTATAGTACATGTATTTCAAAAATAGAACAGAAATACCACATTAAGAGTTCTAGTTACCATGGAAACTTAAAAAATAATAAAATAGGAAAGTTGTCACAAAAGAAAAAATTGACAAACTTGCTACACTGACCTAATTTCTTGGTAGGTTTGGCTGTCTTATCAGATGTCAGAGGCTGACTAGCTCCCTGTTTATTCACGGCAGAAACTCTAAAGACATATTCATTGTCAGTTGTTAATCGTCCAACCACATGGCTTGTTACATCTGGTTTGACTTCAGCAGCTTTTGTCCAATACGATTTCCTGCTATCACGGTATTCTATCAAGTAGTGAGTTAGTGGTAATCCACCGTCACTCTTTGGTGGTTTCCATGACAACGCTGCTGTATCCATGGTAACATCTGAGATTTCAAGTGGCCCTTCTGGTGCTGATGGTAGAGCTAGGAAAACAAATGTCATGCCACAATTAATTTGATAAGGAAATTAGCAGAGAATTAAGTTTTTACAATAATAAATATTTTTATCAGAAGATTTCATTGCGCTTGAAATCATGTATTGTTTTCCTGCTATGTGAAGAGTATTAAAGATCATTCTGCAAATCATTCTTTTGTTACTGCACTATTTACCTTAAATTAGAAGTTATCTAAACTGAAAAGAACTTCGTACATGCTTCTTGTTGTCTTATGTTTTGCTTTGTTTGATTTTTTTTCTCCTCTTTTTTTTCATTGTAATCTTTAATTGAAATAGGAAAGGCCCATTAAGAGACTAGTAAATGTATAAATATTCAAGTTACATTAACCTTGTACTTACAATAGGGACTCTTAATAACAACTGATTTATCAGTCTCCAGTGGCTCGCTGACTCCAAGTTCATTTTCAGCGGAGACCCTGAACATGTAAGACTCCCCTTCCTTCAGATTCTGTACTCGGTACATAGTACTGTCAGATGGGATCTTCTCAGCCTTCTTCCATGAGGTTCTCTTTGAATCCTTCATTTCTATAACGTAATGTTTGATTGGCTTTCCTCCGTCATGTGATGGAGGCTTCCAGTTAAGTAAGGCTGTATCTGATTGGATATCTGTGACTTCTAATGGTCCAATCGGTTTTGATGGCTTACCTGTAATATCAAGATTCAGTATAAATATACAATTATATCATAAATTGATTTAAAAATTATGAGTCTGATTATCACATTAAAATAAATTCATTTAAATCAAGTTATACGAACAGACAATTGAACAATTTTGAAGAATATTGCCGCTTTCAGAGTAATGAAAGTAAATTTTTTGAGTAATAAATGTAAATGTTTGGTAATTAGATCCTGACCTTGCTCTTCCCTTTTCAGTTAAGGAAATTGTCATATTCATTGACTCTATCAAATTCTTAGTCTGCATACATGTGTATTTTCATGAGTGAGTATTTTTCATAATTTGTATATACATAACTGACTTCCACAGACCTGCAGGTTTCTTTGGAGATATGACGTCAGACTCCAGTGGTTGACCTTCACCGACCTCATTGACCCCTGTGACCCTGAATATATAATCTTTTCCCTCCTTCAGGTTCTTTGTTGTGTATTTCTTTGTCATTTTATCCACCTTGTCTAGTTCTTTCCATGCCTGTCCGTCATCAGACACGTGGATTTTATATTTAGTGATCGGACTTCCTCCGTCATCTTTGGGTGGTTGCCAGGCAATGGTTACCGTGGTATCTGTAATGTCCTTGACCTCTATTGGTCCTTGTGGTTTGGATGGTGCAGCTGTGTGAAATTAAGGTTTAAATTGTTAGAACCATTCTCACAAAATCAAAATTACATCAATATTACACAAATTTCTTTTACTATTTTTCTGAATGGACTGATTTTTCATGTTCGCAGACTTTGCACTTCAGACTTCGAAGGGACTGTACCACTATAGCAAAATGCAGATTTTATACAAATAAACTTAGAATACTTTGTGTGAAAAATTTATTTGTGTTCATGTGTGAAAATTCTTATTATAAGCTCTCCAGCATCATTTCTTCTGTTGTATGTTCAGATTTTACTTCTCTTCTTTTATATTACCTCTAAAGTGCAATGTCAGTAATACAAAGTTTGAAGTACATCAACTTGAAAAATGTTTATATTAATAAGAACCTATTTGGTAGTCAAAGAATATCACCAAGATATCAAATACTGCCAATAGATTGGTACTTTTTATCTCCTGAATCTTGATCAAAAATCGGTATAACAATGTTAGTGTGTTTTAAAAGTTAATTCAACAGAGAAATACTGGTATTAAAATTCAAGCCAATTGCATACAAGTATTATATATTTCAAAAGTGGAATAAGCCAATTGTTGCACAAATCATCAAACCTGATTTCCTCTGCATTTTGATTGGTTCAGAACAAATGAGTGCATCAGCACTGACTCCTTCTGGATTTTCGGCAAAAATGCGCACGAAATATTCATTTCCCTCAGTCAGATTTTGTATGCAGTATGTGTGTATATTTGGTTTGACTTTTTCGACAGTGGTCCAGCTCATGTATCTACGATCTCTTCTTTCTATGATATAAGCTGTGACATCAACTCCGCCATTTTGTTTTGGTGGTTTCCAGGCAACAGTTACCGTGGTTGCAGTTACATCTTCTACCACCAGAGGGCCTTGAGGTGCTGATGGAACAGCTGTGGAGCATATTAGTGTTGCCATAACAACAGGAAAACAACAGCATCTTTGTTAGATTTAGCCAATCATTTTGAAAAGGATTTATTAGGTTTAGCCAATCATTTTGAAAAGGAAACATGCATAATTACAAAGGTTTCTCCATAGAGTTCCTTCACTAATAGGTTTTTCATCAAAATCACTATTTCATGTTTATTTAACCTATAACATAAAGATGAAAAAAGAAAACTTGAAAATGTTTAATTCTTACTGACTTTGTTATATCTATGATAAAAAATTTAAAATTTTTCCATCAGTTAAAGCTGTTAAGAAGCAAGTTAACATAAGAAAAAGAAATTTTCTTCAAAAATTCCAAGTCAATATGGTAACCTGAATTAATGATTTTCACTAGGGATAAGCATTTATTGATTTTAATTTTAAGTATTTTCTTTCATTCTACTTGCATATCCATGGTAATTATGTTTATGTAATATATCCTTTAACCGATTAAGTAAGTCTACGGCTCATTTAGATAAACTTAGATAAAATTTCAAAATCAAAGCAAGGAAAACAAACTACAAACACAAAGTACAAATACGAACATGTATACAATGTTACAGTAGCTGAACATGAACATTTTCACCACATAAATACACACAGATCAATACATGGAACAATTAAAACCACAAAGTACAGGTCCATGTAAAACCAAGGCACGTTGAATTCCTTGAAATTTTGTGAAACTTGATAAAAATTTGAAAATTTTGTGAAAATTTTGAAAATCTTATGAAAATTTTGTGAAAATTTTGAAAATTTATCTGAAAAATTTGTGCAATTTTATTTCTCCAAACTTAAACTATAAGTAAAGATTATGATTATTTCAGTACCACAAATTCAGTTTTCTCAAAACAAAAACAAAAATTTCTGCATTAATTTGTGATAAATCAGTCTTGCCACGTAATATATCTTATATGGACCTATACTTAAGTATTTAAAAAGTCACAAAATCAACAACTCTAACTTACTAAATGGGCTATGTGGTGTGACACCATCAGACTGCAGTGGTTCAGATTTCCCTACGGCATTCTCAGCTATTACACGGAAGATGTACTCCCTCTTTTCCTTCAAGTCCTGTACAGTGAATGAGGTTATTCCAGGCTCCAGTTTACTGACCAGAGACCATGTGAAGATACGTGAATCCCTCATTTCTAGGTAATATGCCGTAAGTGGTGAGCCTCCATCTGATTCCGGAGGTTGCCATGACAACTCCAGAGATGACTTCTGTATGTTGGTGAATTTGATTGGTCCTTTGGGTGCAGATGGTTTGTCTGTAAAAAAAATGCAAATTACAAAATTATTTCTGTAGTACAATTATCTCTACTTTTCATAGTTACAGTTTATTATGTCACATGCACACAGATTGATACGATAAGGATAAATGATTTCACTTGACTCATTGAATCTAACATTTTTAAGAAGATGATTTTACACAAATTATGACAACATTCATGGAAATATAATCTGTAATTATTTGATAACTTCCCATATTAAAGAAAACAAACACAACAGCTTTATACCTGCTTTCTTTTGCAGTTTAATTGTTTCCTCTGTTTCCACTGATTCCCCAATACCAAGATCATTCTCAGCTTGAATTGAGAAATTGTAAGATTTTCCGGTTTTCAGTTTTTTGACGGTATATTCGGTATCATACGGTTTCAGAGATGCTACTGGCTGCCATTCGTCACTTCCATCTTCCTTAACTCTGAGTTTGTAACCTTTGACCTTTGACCCTCCATCGTCAGTGGGTGGTTTCCATTCCAAGGTCACACTGTCAGCAGTCAGCCTCTTGGGTCTGATGTATGCTGGGGCCTTTGGAACTTCTAAATAAGGAGACACATATTTCTTACAATAAACTTATCAGGTAATTTAGCATTCTTTTTTCATACTCTTCAAAATATTCAGAAAAACTGAGGACCTACTAATGGACTTGAATTATACTGAGCTTTCCCCATAAATACATGTGTATATGACAAATGATATCTTCTCACACCTTTTATCTTTGTAATTTATTTCTAGTCTAGCAGAATGACATTTCCTTAATGGAATCTAAGACAGATACCCTTACCTTTCTTTTTCTGAGGACGAACAGTTGCCACAGATTCTAGAGGTGAACTTTGACCTTCATTATTCACAGCCGTCACACGGAAATAGTAGTCACAGTCAGTCAGAAGCTTCTCTGCCGTAAAAATGGTTTTATCTACATCACCAGATTTTGTCCAAGTACTTCTCTTTGCGTCACGCTGCTCGATGATGTAAGATGTGATTGGTGTACCTCCATCTTTGTTTGGTGGTTTCCATGACAACGTCACAGAGTCCTTGGTTACGTCTGAGAACTCTATTGGACCAGTTGGTTTACTGGGTTTGTCTGTGAACAAACGTTAATCTTTATTGAGAAGAGAACTATAGAATAAAGAAATTCCTATACACAAGAAATGCATTTAACGACAAATTTCTTTCAAGAGTTTGAAGTACAGAGTAAAACCCTGCATATTCTCATATTAAAAAAACAAGACGCAAGTTTGAAAATAAAGAAATCCTGAATGTCAAGACAAAACTTCAAAGTTTATAAAGTCTTTCGATGAATTGATACTTGTTTGTAAATTTAGTGAAAAGATTACAAACTGATCTTGAATATAAATACAAGATAATAATTACCATAAAGACTTTTTGGTTTGACAGTGTCCTTGGTTTCAAGTGCCTCACTGTTACCAAGCTTGTTAATGGCAGACACCCTGAATAAGTGGTCTACACCTTCAGCAAGTCCTTTGACAGTAAAATTAGTCTCTGGACCAATAGAATCTACTTTTGTCCATGGTTTACGGCCTTCCCTCTTCTCTATAAGGTAGCCTTTGATTGGTGCTCCTCCGTCATGTGATGGTGGTTGCCATGACAATTTTACAGATGATTTGTTGATGTCCGAGACTTCAAGTGGGCCTTTTGGTTTTGATGGCGGTCCTGAAATATGACAAAAGATAACCTTACATATAATGTCATGGATGTTAAATCAAGAAGTAGGAATTTACCTTAAAAGAAAAAGACAGTACTCTACGCAGTTGGATATAAAGTATGAATTGCAAAAATTGAATAATGACAAAAGTATGCTTTTTTAAGGCCACAGTCATATATCATAATTTACCTGGAGGTTTCTGTGGTACAACAGGAGCCTCTAGTTCACAGCTGACACCCTCTCCAGCCTCGTTTTCTGCAGCAATAGAGAAGTAATATTCTACTCCTTCTTTCAGATTCTGTACTTTGTACGATCCATCATACGGCTTTATATTGGCCACAGTTTTCCAATCTCCATCTGGACCTTCACGTTGTTTGATGGTATAACCTTTGACCTTTGACCCACCATCTTCTGATGGAGGTTTCCAGGCCAAGGTCACAAAGTCAGGTCCTTCCTTGGATACACTGAATTGTCTTGGTGATGAAGGTGCATCTATTTATGAGAAATAAATAACTTTATTTACGAGTAAATCTTCAGATAATAAATATTCTGTCACTGAATGCTTTAACAATATACTTTTACATATACACCAACAAAACAAATAGACTACAAATGAAGTCATACAATAGTTGATCTTCCAATTATTTCTAAGACCCGACATGACATATTTTGGCAAACATTTTAACTATGACGTCATAAATAAATCCTTGGAAATCATGAAAGCAATGTCGAGGTACCTGTTATCATTTGTGAAGTCACAATTCAAAAGTCCACAAAATTATGTCATGTCGGGTATTTTACATTATAAAATCTAGGTTCCGAACGGTAATTCTGATAATTGGGGAAAGGTCTATTCATTACATCTAAAATAAGATTTATATGTCTGAAAATGGATTGTTTATAGATTTTTCTTGAGCAATTGATAAATTCTTCTTTGCAATTACCATATCTGTATCTGTATCTGTATGCTAGTAGATCCCTCCTGTGTAAGGAGAACCCCTATAGAAATAGGGTAGGAGGGTCCTTGGCATTCCCAGAAGGGATTAATGTTAGATTACTGTACCACTACCTAAGGTCCCGCCACCGTGTCCCACAACCCTGTGGAAATGACGATGGACATCACCAAAAAAAAAGGAAATACCATCACAAAAAAAAAAATATGGGGATTATATACAAGTGGGGAAAAATAAAACAGACCATGAGGGTAATACATTCACCAAGACATCACATTAATCCGTCCGGTGGAATGTCAGTAACCCAGCCGTTTTGGGTGGAGGAAAAACCGAAGTACTCAGGGTAAAAACCACCACTGATCCCAGGGGAACGGCCAAAACCCCTGGGCAGTCCATTTGGACCCCCAGTTGCACCGTCACCAGACAGAATGCCCCTCTGCACAATCAATGCGACACTGTTCAGAATTTCCTCTGACCAGACACCATAATTCGACAAAACCTAGACATATGGCTATAAAATGCCGAAATAACATTCTAAACGTATAGATGGTGGTGTCTGGAGGAAATCCATGCTGTTTTATCCAGGCGATGGACAAAAAGATGGCCAGTATCACAAAGATTGTACAGAGAAAAATTAGGCAAACTATCTACAATGGCGGAGCAACCATATTAAATTATCACCATAAAGTATAAAAGAGCTCACCAATTTTCTTCTGTGGTTTGGCGGTGTCTACAGATTCTAGAGGTTTGCTCTCTCCCTCCTCATTGATAGCTGTCACTCTGAAGTTATACTCCAGTCCTTCTTTAAGGTCCTTGGCTGTCAGTTTGGTGCTGTCTGGTCCCACAGATCCTACTTTGGTCCATGAGGACCGAGATGTGGGTTTGGCTTCCACTAGGTATTTGGTGATAGGGGAGCCACCGTCAGATTTTGGTGGTTTCCATTCTAGATCAGCAGAATTCTCAGTGACATTTTTGATCTCGAGGGGTCCTGTTGGTGCATAGGGTTTGTCTGGAAGGTAAGAAATTATTTCAATTTCCCAAGACATATTGATGCATTAACAACACAACATAAAAATGTTCAAGTAAGTTTAAAAATTGATAGAAGCATTTTCAAAACTTAAGTTTACATACATGTATATAGATGATGTCACTTTTGTCAGTGTCATAATCTAAAATCTTAAACCTTATTCAAAGAATCCACATAAAAATAAAGAGATGTTTCTTTTTCCGTCAATGTATCAAATGAATATGTTTAACTTGAGGAAACCTTTTCTTTTATGTGTAGTATTAATGGGAAGAAAATCAAAGAATACTTAAGATTTCAATTACCATTGAATAATTTTTCTGTCAATATATCAAATAAAATTAACTTGAGTAAAACTTTTCTTTTACATATAGTATTGATGGGAAGAAAATCAAAGAATACACACGATTTCAATAACCATTAAATAACTTTACAAGTGTTTTGCAACAAACAAACAGAGAGACAAAAAGGGGGAATGAGACCCAAACTACATGTAGATGCTACTTTAAAATTCTCAAATAATAAAGCCTTTTCAATATATTCTAATTTGGTCACAGTGAGGATTAGGCTTCCACAGCTCAAAGTAGATCAACAAAGTTAATATATATTCCATAGCTTCACTTACCAAACAGACTTTTGGGTTTAATAGAGTCCTTTGCTTCAAGAGCCTCACTGTTACCAAGTTTGTTAATGGCAGATACTCTGAACAGATGATCAACACCCTCTGTAAGTCCCTTCACTGTGTAGTTAGTCTCTGGACCAATAGAATCTACTTTTGTCCATGGTTTACGGCCTTCCCTCTTCTCTATAAGGTAGCCTTTGATTGGTGATCCTCCATCATGCGATGGTGGTTGCCATGACAACTTTGCAGATGATTTGTCAACATCAGAAATTTGAAGAGGACCAATTGGCTTTGATGGTTTACCTGTAATATACCATAACACGAAGGATGATAAATGATGCATCAGGTCAAGGTCAAGGTCAGAGTGATAAAGTCTTCTGGTATTTGTACAATGTAAAACAATTTAGATTTCTCAATTTTCATATTTTTACATATATGCACAAAGTTCAGAGTCAAACATGCTATTATTTCACTCATATCATATTTTGACGTTAAATCATGAGGAACGTTTGAGCGCAATATACGTGCACTGTGACATCATGACTGGCACCAATAAACAGAGCGCAAATTGAACTGAGCCAAAGTACTTTTATGTCGTATCAGAGAATGTGATCAAGTTAAAAGGACTCTCCCCTGAAGAAGGCTTCAGCCAAACATTGGGACTGAGCTATTTATAGAATGAAGTAATGTCCTCCGTAGGGAAGTTTGAGCTATTCATAGACATTTGAGCTATTTATAGACTGTTCATAAAAAGAAAATTGAAGTATCCAACTCAGCTACCAGTAAGCAGCCTTCTGAACAGAAAAATATCACATATCCTTTAAGAAATAACAACTAGCTACCCGTAGTTTATTGTCCAGTAATTCCCCAAGTTGCATGAGCCAATCAAATTATCACCAAGCTGCAAAGTGGTGAGGTGATAATTTGATTGGTTCATGCGACAAGTGGATTTACTGGACAACAAATCACAGCTAGCTAGTTGTAATTTCTATTCAATTATTGTTCTGCAGAAGACAATGGGCAGAGCTTAGGGGACTGGAAGTTTGTTGGACATTTTACACCAGGCTAGTTCTATAGCATGAATATGAGCAGACCTTAGTTTGTTGGAGATTTTACACCATGCCAGTTCTATAGTACATATAAGGAGAAAATCTCAAGTCACGTTAGAATTTAAAATAACTGAAAGATTAAGTGCATTAACAAAAATAAAGGTGAAGATGGGAAAACAGAGATAAAATGAATATTTTTCATAACAGTGCAAAGCTCAGAACAAACCTGGAGGTTTCTTTGGTACCACAGGAGCCTCTAGTTCACAGCTGACACCTTCTCCAGCCTCGTTTTCTGCAGCAATAGAGAAGTAATATTCTACTCCTTCTTTAAGATTCTGTACTTTGTACGATCCATCATACGGCTTTATATTGGCCACAGTTTTCCAGTCTCCATCTGGACCTTCACGTTGTTTGATGGTATAACCTTTGACCTTTGACCCACCATCTTCTGATGGAGGTTTCCAGGCCAAGGTCACAAAGTCAGGTCCTTCCTTGGATACACTGAATTGTCTTGGTGATGAAGGTGCATCTATATTTGAAAAAAACAAATTGTTCACTATCAGTACTTATCTTATAAGCAAAGAAAAGAACATTAAAACATAATTTCACTTGCTTTGGTTGTATGTCACAGGAAAAACATATATTACTTCAGGTTACAAGGCTAAAGCATTTTGTAATACCAATAGCAAAAGATCAATACAAACAATATCCAATATACATAACAGCATTTTTAAGAAAACTCACCGATTTTCTTCTTTGGTTTGGCTGTGTCTACAGATTCTAGAGGTTTGCTTTCTCCCTCCTCATTGACAGCTGTCACTCTGAAGTTATACTCCAGTCCTTCTTTAAGGTCCTTGGCTGTCAGTTTGGTGCTGTCTGGTCCCACAGATCCTACTTTGGTCCACGAGGACCGAGATGTGGGTTTGGCTTCCACTATGTATTTGGTGATAGGGGAGCCACCGTCAGATTTTGGTGGTTTCCATTCTAGATCAGCAGAATTCTCGGTGACATTACTGATCTCGAGGGGCCCTGTTGGTGCATAGGGTTTGTCTGAAAGGTGAGAAAAGTTTTAAATAATTATACTAGTATGCAAAACAATCTGAACAATCTTGAAAGCATTGAAATTATAAAACAATTTCTAAATATTAAGGTCAGCAGAGGATAATTTTACTTACCAAAGAGACTCTGAGGTTTGATGGAGTCCTTTCTTTCCAGAGCCTCGCTGTTACCAAGTTTGTTAATGGCAGATACTCTAAACAGATGATCAACACCCTCTGTAAGTCCCTTCACTGTGTAGTTAGTCTCTGGGCCAATAGAATCTACTTTTGTCCATGGTTTACGGCCTTCCCTCTTCTCTATAAGGTAGCCTTTGATTGGTGCTCCTCCATCATGTGATGGTGGTTGCCATGACAACTTGGCAGACGATTTGTCAACATCAGAGATTTCAAGGGGTCCTTTTGGTTTAGATGGTGGTCCTGAAATTGATAAAGAAAAATTATATTTTTTATATGAAAAGTGTAAAAACTTGTCTTGCTTGTAGTTGGCAATTTTATTAATACATAATTCCAGACAATCAAAATAGTTCACTAAACGTAGGGCAGTCCTTTTTTGGGGTGATTTATTATCAACAAGCATCAGACTGCTATACCGTATACATATAATTATTCTCTGTGTATTAACATTCACTACGTTTGTGCTCGGCCTCTGGTAGGCCTACCATGAAAGTTTGTCTCAGCAATGTAAATACCAAACGCATCACAAAATGAAACCTGACGAAGAACCGCGAAACATTACAATGCGAAAATGCTTATTGTCATAAGTACATGTTACAGCAAATAATTCAACTTAATACATTGCATATGTATAGAGAAGTATTTTTCTTCAAGAAAATCTCATCTTAATTTACATTGCTGTCATCTTGATCTTCTTGACACCAATGTAAGAGCTCTAGCAAAAGCAATCAATCATGCGAAGTTTTTAAAACTTCCGATAGTCTTGTAGATACCTAAATCTATTCCTTCATTCCATCGTAATTTTCAAACAGAATACTGCAAAAATATATAAGAACAAACCTGGAGGTTTCTTCGGTACAACAGGAGCCTCTAGTTCACAGCTGACACCTTCTCCAGCCTCATTTTCTGCAGCAATAGAGAAGTAATATTCTACTCCTTCTTTTAGATTCTGTACTTTGTATGATCCATCATACGGCTTTATATCGGCCACAGTTTTCCAGTCTCCATCTGGACCTTCATGTTGTTTGATGGTATAACCTTTGACCTTTGACCCACCATCTTCTGATGGAGGTTTCCAGGCCAAGGTCACAAAGTCAGGTCCTTCCTTGGATACACTGAATTGTCTTGGTGATGAAGGTGCATCTATATTTGAAAAAACAAATTTTTCACTATCAGTATTAATCTAATAAGCAAAGAAAGGACATTAAAACATTTAAAGTCGCATGCTTTAGTTGTATGTCACAGGAGAGACATATATTACTTCAGGTTAAAAGGCTGAAGCATTTTGTATAGATCAATACAAACAATATCCAATATACAGGTAATTGTTATAACACCATTTTTAAGGAAACTCACCAATTTTCTTCTTTGGTTTGGCTGTGTCTACAGATTCTAGAGGTTTGCTCTCTCCCTCCTCATTGACAGCTGTCACTCTGAAGTTATACTCCAGTCCTTCTTTAAGGTCCTTGGCTGTCAGTTTGGTGCTGTCTGGTCCCACAGATCCTACTTTGGTCCATGAGGACCGAGATGTGGGTTTGGCTTCTACTATGTATTTGGTGATAGGGGAGCCACCGTCAGATTTTGGTGGTTTCCATTCTAGATCAGCAGAATTGTCAGTGACGTTACTGATCTCGAGGGGTCCTGTTGGTGCATAGGGTTTGTCTGAAAGGTAAAGCAAGTTTTTTAAAAAGTCCGGAAAACTGTTGAAAATTGAATTTTGCAAGTCATCAAGGGGCATAACTCCTCGAAAAATAGGTCAAGCATGACGAAAGTCAATTTTGCTCTATAACTACCCAAGACCAAGCTGTGTATCAAATTTCACTTGAATATCTGTAAGCGTTGCAGACAAAAAGTCTGGAAAACTGAAAATTGGACAGACGGACGGTCTGACAAACAGACGGACAGACCGAGAGGAAACTAAGAGTCCCCTTCAGTATTGCAAGTAGGGGACTAATAATCATATGTACAATCTTAATAATCTTGAAAGGATTTGAAAGTTTAGAACGATTTCTAAATATTAAGGTCAGCAGAGTATAATTTTACTTACCAAAGAGACTCTGAGGTTTGATGGAGTCCTTTCTTTCCAGAGCCTCACTGTTACCAAGTTTGTTAACGGCAGATACTCTGAACAGATAATCAACACCCTCTGTAAGTCCCTTCACTGTGTAGTTAGTCTCTGGACCAATAGAATCTACTTTTGTCCATGGTTTATGGCCTTCCCTCTTCTCTATAAGGTAGCCTTTGATTGGTTCTCCTCCATCATGTGATGGTGGTTGCCATGACAGCTTAGCAGACGATTTGTCAACATCAGAGATTTCAAGGGGTCCTTTTGGTTTAGACGGTGGTCCTGAAATTGAGGGCAAATATGTTTTCATGTATCTTTATTTACAAACCTTCAAATGTGATTCTTTTGTTATTCATCGGTCATTTTATTTCATAAAGACCGCGGACGATTCTAAATATATGAGGTTTTATGAACGTTCAATGAAGTGTGGAGGTCAATAAAAAACAATGAGGGGCGGAGAAAAGAAAATTATTTCAGTCGCGGGTGTGAATTGTTTTGATTATAATGAGTATTCGGCCATAGTAAAGAAAATATTGTGTTTCAAGTCCGCTAAAGACATCCTTTTATAAGAAATGTTAAACAGAAGAATAGATCATTCTATCCCGAAAACCCCAAAATGCCATTTCAAAATCAATCTAGATCCCTATAGCGATTCTTGAAGACCAATTATTCTAAATGCTTTTCAAATACATGTATATTGAGGAACTTGATGAACAAAATAAAGAAATATTATCTTTACTTGATTAGTAAATCTTTCCTTATCTCTATTTGCAATAATGTAATTACATATTTAAAAACTTTAATGGAAATGGAACTCATTGTTACACTATTATTTTCTTCTTTGACCGAATACATTGGTACCTTTCAGAAAATTATCGGGATGTGTAACAAATTATTTTACTTCTATGTCCTGATAATCGTTACCGTTGCATATTTCCACCCAATCATTTGCATGGTCCATTTCATTTTGAAAAGTAGGGGCGTACTAAATATTTTGATTTTTATTTTTCGGAAAATTGAAGAAAATCTGCGGTTTGTAAGTCGGATAAAGACCTCGTTGAGGTCTGTATGAAGGTTAGATGCCCTCGGAGAGAACAGGGTGGTGTTTAAAGACCTCGGCCTTCGGCCTCGGTCTTTAAACACCACCCTGTTCTCTCCTCGGGCATCTAACCTTCATACAGACCTCAACGAGGTCTTTATCCTATACATAAAGCATAATATTTCTCATTTGCAACTTTCCAGCTACTCTTTAAGCTGACCTTCAATGCATAAGGAATGACATCTCATATCCTAGTTAGTCATGTTAGCTATCATCAATATCAATCTAGTTGAGGAGATGGAGCTATGTTGAAAAAATATTTTTTGCATAATTTTTCATTGTCGCGTCACAGTTGGATTGCATCTTTTACTGTTAAAAGTCACAATGAAAATCAGTGCCAACCAAAGCTGGCTCAGGCATTTTGAGCTAAAAACAAGATCAGAAAATTGTCTAAAGCTAAAGGACGTTGATAAAAAAATTTTCAAAGTTTTAAACTTGGCTTCTAGTTCTAATTCTCAAATCATAATTGCTGGAACAGAAACATAAATGTACAAAAACCAACCTGGAGGTTTCTTTGGTACAACAGGAGCCTCTAGTTCACAGCTGACACCTTCTCCAGCCTCGTTTTCTGCAGCAATAGAGAAGTAATATTCTACTCCTTCTTTAAGATTCTGTACTTTGTACGATCCATCATACGGCTTTATATTGGCCACAGTTTTCCAGTCTCCATCTGGACCTTCACGTTGTTTGATGGTATAACCTTTGACCTTTGACCCACCATCTTCTGATGGAGGTTTCCAGGCCAAGGTCACAAAGTCAGGTCCTTCCTTGGATATGCTGAATTGTCTTGGTGATGAAGGTGCATCTATATTTGAAGAAAAAAATTGTTCACTATCAGTATTAATCTACCGGTAATAAGCAAAGAAAAGAACATTAAAACATACTTTTTAACCAAAAATTTTCGAAAGATACTAATTTTTACTATATTTGCGAGTATTTTGGAATTGTGAAAAATTATTCTCTCGAAAAATTGTGTTTGGAAAGATGTAACATAGTATTTCATTGGTACAGTGTATCGGCTACATTTTTTTTTCTTATTGTTCATGTGCAAGTCTTCACATATCCCGATTAAACATAAATAGAAGAAAATCTAGTGTATTCTTATGATAGAAATAACTAAAATTTCAATAACTGAAGGTAGATAAAGTGAAATCACATGTACATATTTATTTGGAATTCAGGAATTGCGGAAAATTGTACTTGCAAAAATAAAAACACACCATTTTACCATAAAATCGTAAAGTTTGATATTCATGAAAATTTCTGATTACACAGTATACCGGTAATGTCACATGCTTAAGTTGTATGTCAAAGAAAAAACATATATTCTAATACAAACATAAAGTTACAAAGCTAAATCCTCTTGCATTATCAAGAGCAAATGATTAATACAAAAAAATATGCAGTTATAACAGCATTTTTAAGAAAACTCACCAATTTTCTTCTTTGGTTTGGCTGTGTCTACAGATTCTAGAGGTTTGCTCTCTCCCTCCTCATTGACAGCTGTCACTCTGAAGTTATACTCCAGCCCTTCTTTAAGGTCCTTGGCTGTCAGTTTGGTGCTGTCTGGTCCCACAGATCCTACTTTGGTCCACGAGGACCGAGATGTGGGTTTGGCTTCCACTAGGTATTTGGTGATAGGGGAGCCACCGTCAGATTTTGGTGGTTTCCATTCTAGATCAGCAGAATTCTTTGTGACATTACTGATCTGAAGGGGTCCTGTTGGTGCATAGGGTTTGTCTGGAAGGTAAAACAAGTTTTAATATTATCATTTGCATAACGATCTGAACAATCTTGAAAGCATTTGAAAGTTTAAAATGATTTCTAAATATTAAGGTCAGCAGAGGATAATTTAACTTACCAAAGAGACTCTGAGGTTTAATGGAGTCCTTTCTTTCCAGAGCCTCACTGTTACCAAGTTTGTTAACGGCAGATACTCTGAACAGATGATCAACACCCTCTGTAAGTCCCTTCACTGTGTAGTTAGTCTCTGGACCAATAGAATCTACTTTTGTCCATGGTTTACGGCCTTCCCGCTTCTCTATAAGGTAGCCTTTGATTGGTGATCCTCCATCATGTGATGGTGGTTGCCATGACAACTTAGCAGATGATTTGTCAACATCAGAGATTTCAAGGGGTCCTTTTGGTTTAGATGGTGGTCCTGAAGGAAATTAAGTTTGAATATTTATTGTACATTTAGCTTCACAATAAAGAACAATTATTTGTCTGATCACTAATGAAGTGTCTTGTCTAGCTTTATAGTGATTCATGATCAAAGACATTTGAATAAAGAAGATAGGGCGATACATACATATGACAGGTAAAGCAAAGATGAATTAGCATGCAATGTATTTTAGAGCGCCCATCAACACTAAATTTTTTCTTACTTTTGTTGCCACTTGAGAAATGACTGTTTTACTTTTGGTGTTCATGATCGAGTGTATTTTTCTGGTTGGTCACCTGCAAATGCCTTTCTCGGAAAATATGTGCGTGGACCACCGGAATTACACATCCATGAACACCAAAAGTAAGAGAGTCATTTCTTATATTTACATTCTTACTAAATATGAGAAAATATATATTTGCATGAAAACCGTTTATATTGTAACGGCATCAATAGAATCCTAAAAATGGTCAATTCTCCCTACATTCAAAACTTGAAGGTGACGTCATTATAAGCAACCCAAATTATTTGCATATGAACTAACCTGGAGGTCTCTTTGGTACAACAGGAGCCTCTAGTTCACAGCTGACACCTTCTCCTGCCTCGTTTTCTGCAGCAATAGAGAAGTAATATTCTACTCCTTCTTTCAGATTCTGTACTTTGTATGATCCATCATACGGCTTTATATTGGCCACAGTATTCCAGTCTCCATCTGGACCTTCACGTTGTTTGATGGTATAACCTTTGACCTTTGACCCACCATCTTCTGATGGAGGTTTCCAGGCCAAGGTCACAAAGTCAGGTCCTTCTTTGGATACACTGAATTGTCTAGGTGGTTTAGGAGCGTCTGCAATGAAAATTAAGTATTCATTTGAATATATCTTGCATTGGAATATTTCCTTAAATGTCATAGAATTTAATCAGGTTACCTGTATAGTATTTGAGATCATTTCTATGGAATGCCTAAAAATTTCAATGTGATTAAAATCCAACTCTCAATACACTGAAACCTAATGTAGGTCATACTAGGTAAAATCTATTTGAACCATGAAATGCCATTGTCTCAAAACTTTTAAAATTGTAAATTATCCAGTGCTTTAGAATTCTACCCTAGACATAACCTCTCACCACTGAAAGAGCTCATAAATGGTTGAAATAATGCAGGTACAATATTGAGACCTAAGTTTTGAAAGGATTGTCCAAAAGATATGTTACCATTATTTTAGGAAGCACTCCTAAAGACAACATCCCTTGGACTTGGTTTTTATCATGATGTTATTATCATATTTTTAATGTTGTGTAACTATGAAAAATATTCCAAAAATGCTCAAGTTATAATGAGGTATGTTTTCTAACCCCATTACAGTACTGACTCATAACCAAATTTTTATTTAATAACCA
This sequence comes from Pinctada fucata, assembly GCA_028142955.1. Lineage (NCBI taxonomy): Eukaryota > Metazoa > Mollusca > Bivalvia > Pterioida > Pteriidae > Pinctada > Pinctada fucata. Next base: position 30,894,469 of record AP027115.1, read on the forward strand.
TTAAGGCTACAAAAGAGCTCACCAATTTTCTTCTTTGGTTTGGCTGTGTCTACAGATTCTAGAGGTTTGCTCTCTCCCTCCTCATTGACAGCTGTCACTCTGAAATTATACTCCAGTCCTTCTTTAAGGTCCTTGGCTGTCAGTTTGGTGCTGTCTGGTCCCACAGATCCTACTTTGGTCCATGAGGACCGAGATGTGGGTTTGGCTTCCACTAGGTACTTGGTGATAGGGGAGCCACCGTCTGAAGTTGGGGGCTGCCACTCCAGGTCAGCTGATTGGTCAGTGACGTTGGAGATTTTAAGGGGACCAGCAGGGGCTGATGGCTTGTCTAGGGAATGAGAATTAACAGTGATTTTGCAATGTTATGATTTATAAGTATGACTATGAAAAAATTATACATTTTTAAAATGAAAGAGTAAAGAACAACTATTGGGTACTAGGAAAGATTCCTTTATTTTTCAAAACATTTCCTTATTTTAGAGAAAGAAGGACTGAATTTTACAGCAATTTCGAAATAATGTTAATTCATTCTCTACAAAATGATAATATACTTATTTCCTATTTTCAAAGTCATGCTCTGCCTTAAAATTGATTTTACTAAGAATATTGTCATATTCCTCTAATTAAAATACATGCAAGAATACGACCTACCATGAAGACTCTTGGCTTCTATATAGTCGTCTAGTTTAAGTGGTTCACTAAGTCCTTTCTTGTTTTCAGCCTTGACCCTGTACATGTATTTATCGCCTTCTCTCAGATCCTTTACCGTAAGTTCAGTTTTGTCTTTACCCACTCTATCAACTGGCGCCCATTTTCCTCTCTTATCCTGCTGTTCTATAACGTAACCTGTGATTGGTGAGCCTCCCTCATCAGTTGGCGGTGACCAGGTCAAGGTCATTGAGTCTTTTCTGACGTCCTTGACCCCTAAAGGCCCAGCAGGAGAAGATGGCACAGCTGTTAGAATGAAAGATTTCTTTTTAAATCTATTTCAGAGTTCATACATGTGTTAGACATAGATCTAAAAAGAGGAAAACTGTGGGGGAATTGAAAAAGTAAGGATAAGAAATGTTCATCTCTCTCCTTATTATTAATTTTTCCCCATTTTTGGACACTTTGTAGAAAAAAAAGTATGTTATCAAAACAAAATTTACAATCCATTTTCAACCTTTTAAATTTCTTCAATTGAAAATCAATCCAAATTCTGAGCATGGAACATAGCTTTTTTATGAGGTATTAAGGAGTAGATATTGTTACTCTTACTCATTTCCCGCTTTGGAGTGATCGATTCAGATTCCAACAAATCGCTGACACCAAGGTCATTAATGGCCGACACTCGGAACTTGTACTTCTTTCCTTCAATAAGGTCATGAACTGTGAATCTATTTCCAGTCAATCCCTCGGTGTCGATAGGTTTCCAAGTTCTACCATTATCATCGGAGATTTCCAGTTTGTATGCCGTAATCGGAGATCCACCATCATCGGGAGCTGTCCAGGTCAAGGTCACAGAATCTCCAAGGACATTTGAAAATTTGATGGGTCCAACAGGCTTAGATGGTACAGCTGAATATGTACATGTATAAAGCATTTTATAAATGTTTGTTTTTGAAACATGTGAGAGCATAACAATCTTTATGGTATCAATACATAACAGTCCAATGAAAAAAGTACTGAATGAATTACAACCAGCAAATTATGCATTCATAATTTCCATATAATTGATTATCATTAATTATGTCCAATTATCTAAATTGATATTCAAATCTAATTAAAGTTAACTTTGTGAAGAAAGATATAAATTATCCTGATAACTTAATAGGTCACAGAATCAAGAATAAAAAGTTGTTTCATCTAGGTGATCTTTATCTAGCAAAATTAATTTCTTTATTATTATTATTCTTAATTAATAAAGGTATAAATTTGGAATATTCTGTTTTATGATAAAAGGCCTTTCTTCATTTTTCAAATCATCATTGGGAGTTTTATAAAGTAAAGAAACTTTCGTAAATTCAAATATTCATAAATCCTATTGATCTTGTCTCACAGAGTTGTAAATATAGAAACATACATGGAGCCTTTGTAGGTGCAATCTCTTTGTCAGACTTCAGGGCGGGACCTTGACCCTCGGAATTAATGGCTGACACACGGAATTCGTATTTCTGTCCCTCGATCAATTTTGGTACTACACAGGTCAAGGTTTTGTCATCCAATGTCGCGACCTTTGACCAAGTTGACCTTTTGACATCGTATTTGTCCACAAGGTATCCAGTGATTGGTGTTCCTCCATCCGATTCTGGTGGTTGCCATGACAACGTAGCCGAGTCCTCGGTGATGTTTGCGATGTCCAGAGGACCGACAGGACTGGATGGTTTACCTGAAGTTATTGTTATAATGCCAAATACCGATATGTTTATGGTGTAATAGATATGCAAAAAATAATCTGCTTGATAATTTTTAACTTAAAAACATTCAAATCTGTATGTGATTCTTTGATAAATGTAACATTATATCGAAACAACCTGTTGATTTAAATTCTCTTTAATTGAAAATCATTTTCTATTTCTTATTGTTTTACTTATAGCATTGCTCCTCTCCTTTAGTTACCAAAATGTATACATGTATCAAACAGACTAGAAAGATAACTTAGTTCTACTCACCCAAAATCAATCCATAAAATCAATCTCAATAAAATCAATAACACTTCAACATGCAAAATCTGCACATGCAAAGACGAGAGAATTAGACATAATTTAATGGCAGATCCAGCGCCCCCTTTGCCAGGGGTCAAGGTCCAAATTTTGCAGATTTTTACTGAAAGTGGGCCAAAATACACCTGTATTTGGAAAATTTTGGGTCAGTGCGGGGGCAGTGGGGGACTGCATCCCCCCCTTAATTCGCCACTGTGATTCTGTATATGAAGTTGAATATTTTTGTGTCCTATGTACTAATTGAAGTACATTATAAAAGTCAGGATGCTCAGTGTGTTTTTCCTATACTGATTCCTATTTAGATCTAGTAGAGTTCAATGTTTGAGAATATATGTATATGACTGCTTTCATAAAATCTATGGCATTATCAAGCACATAGTAATTTTTTTTCATTTATATCATTCCTTCCATCTGGAAGAAATATTTCAATCTATCCGAATCATATTCAGTGAGATTTTAATTTGTACAATGAATACTTTCAGATTGAAATTATGACAGAATGTTTAAGATTAATTATGTACATGTATTTGTTATCCTCTACAAATTGATGTTTAAATGAAAGTGAATTTCTTCCATTTTTTTGTTTGCAATACAATCTTGAGATTGTCAACATTCAGTCATTTTGTTATACACAGTTACTTCCCCATTTTGGACGGTATCTGTAGTAAAGTAATTGTGAAGTCAATTCTAGATTAATCAGACCAAAATTTCTGGGAAAACATGCCTTAAATACGATGCTTCTGTAGGAGTAAGATACCGTGCCCCAATGAAAGTAACACAAGGAAAGACGGAGTCGTACATGTATATGTTGACCGTGCAATGTATTGACAACATCTTTTGACCTTGTCATTTGACCTCTCTGTCCTGTATACTCAAGGTATTGTAAAATTATCATTAATCTTTTAACAAAATGTTATAATTTGATTATTAACTTTGGTGTGTGTTTAGTTATTCATAACATATATTAGGTGTTTGCTGCAATTTCAGGCAACATGCTGAGCATGCATTAGGGGGAGTTGGCAGTTTTTCTGTGTATATTACCATAAGGGCTCCCCCCAAGCACCTGCTTTTAACTGACAGTGGGGGAATGCTGCAGTAGCGGCCCTTCACTTTATTGGAAGAAGAAGAACTCAAGATGCATTTATCATGCAATCATAGAAGGTTATTCCATGCATTCAGTGTGATATCATCTCAGAAATAACACATGCAAATCAATTGAAAATGTATATATTGCTTTATTGAAATTGCAAAATTCTGTATAATTTATGTAAACAAATAGGTATAATCTATGACTATAATAACAAAACCAATCATAAACCTCTAATTAAATGATGTGCCGTAACGTATCACTATCACATACTCTGATCCATGTAATAATAATAATTATGTACATTGAGTATTTTTCATCAATAGAATTGCATTCACCTATTCTATATATATCATACACTCATCTTGTATATATTTTCCATTTATCACTATTTCTAGATACATGTAAATCTGCAAGTCACCATCAATCTACTTCATTGTCTTCAAGTTATCGTGTTGTACCCAGTCAATTAAACGAAAATACAAAAAAAATGAAATTAAAACTAAAACTTGCATAGCATAAGATAAACATTAACGTATAACTATTAACTTTCTTCAAATATTTCTCAACCTATCAAAGAAATCATAAATTAGGAACAAAGACATCTAAAACAAATGATAATTGAGATTCGAATAATATCACAATACATGTAGTATGAAAACTGAAGTGCGGACTTAGTCAGGGTCAGTCAGAACTATGTAGGAAAATTGTTTAGTTTGTGTTTGCATGATTTATGGATGAAAAATCATCAAATAAACTCTAAAAATATGTGATTCAATTAATAATAAGAATTTTGCTGATCTAATAGGATGTGTTCCTTTTTGTTGATCATATTTCTTTTCTTTCCTACATTTCTGTTGGAGCCTTATTACCTTATGGTTACTTAACACAGACTCTATTTTATTTCATATGTTTTAACAACAGAAATGAAAATGAATGCAAATTATGGGTATACTTTATCCTTCAAACAATAACTTTGTACACATACATGAGTAAGTAGAAATTCAGACTTTCATGCAGTTAATTAATGTATGATGCATAATATGAAATGAAAATGAAAATTTGATTAACAATCATGAATATCATAATTCATGATTTTTCCATGTTCGAGCAAGTCATACAAAGAAAACTTTTAAGTTATATATATTATACATCATTCAATTGAATGTCATCAAAGTAAAATCATAACATCATGCAAACAAAGAAGTCAACAGTTTTAATTTTAAAGTTTTCAGCCGCCTTGAAACAAATACTGCTTCAGCAGTATTATAAAGTTTAAATCCAAAATGCATAGTTAGTAACATGCATAAGTTAATGAACGGAGCATGAATTTCAAAACTTTAGGAAAAATCCCTCACTTAAATCAGCATCAAACATACCAAATCGGCTTTTAGGTACGATGGATTTATCACTCTTGAGGGGTTCTGATGATCCTACGTCATTCATCGCAGAAATACGGAAATGGTACTCCTTTCCTGGTGTAAGTCCAGTTGCTGTGTATGATGTAATGGATGCATCAATAACGTCACATTTTGCCCACATTGAGCGGCTTGCTTCACGTTTCTCAATAATGTACGATAAAAGTTTGGATCCACCATCATCAACGGGTGGTTTCCATGACAACGTAACACTGTCCCGATTAATTTCTGAATATTCCACGGGACCCTCTGGTGGTGATGGTACGTCTGTGAAGACACATGTAATACAATATTTACATCTAATAACGACAAAAACTACAATTTGCTATGAGAAAATCCTCTGTTTATTTAAAAGTTGTATGAAATATAACAAAGAAAATATTAAAGAAAATAAAATGTAAATATATGAACAGAGATAATTTCATTCAAGTAATGGACTATCCAAATTTACCTATGACTTCTACATCGAAGTTAGCAGTGGCCTCTCCAGCCTCATTCTGAGCTGTCAGGTGGTATAACCCATCATCACTTCTGGCCACTTTCTTGACGTGTATAGTGGTTCCTCTCTCTGTAGTTTCTATGCTTAGTTTACCGGAGGATTTGAGAGGAGTATCGTCTTTCCTCCACGTGACGTCTGGTTTGGGCAGTCCTGATACTATCACTGGGATCCTCAGTGACTGACCGCTCTGTAGTACAATAAGGTCACGGAATTTGTTGTCAAAGTCCAGTTCTGGTTTCACTGCAAAAAAAATTTGGATTTCATCTATAAGGTAAGCACCTCAATATCAGAGAATGATAAACTTTATTTTCTATTACGACAATTTTCTACCAAAGGATATACATGTATTCTTTTAAAGTACTTATTTTTCATTGCAATTGATTTCCAATGTTTAATGGCTTCTGTTACTATAGCAACGATTACTTACTTTGTATTTCTAGTTGACCTGATGTTGACACAGATCCAAGGTCATTTGATGCCTCCACACTGTAACTTCCAGCATCTTTTTGGGTGACCTCACGTATCGTCATGGAAACAGTCATGTCATCTTGCATCATCTGATATTTCTTACTTTCATCAATTTTGCGACTGTCTTTACTCCTGTGTAAGATCACAAGGAAATGAAATATCAAAAAGAATCAAATCTAAGACTCTTTAAGAAATTTTGCAATATAGAAATGAAACCATTTTTTAGTTCTTTTAAGCATACAGTAAATATGGTTATTTTCCCTGGGAAAAAATTTCGCGATTATAACATCAAGACATTACGCTTGGGCAATGTATTTGCTTAATAAACATACCTGCCTTTGTAAGAATACAGCAGGGTAATTTTTGCATGAGGGAAATTATCACGAAGTAATTTTTTTCACAAAAACATGAAAATTACCCCCATGCGAAACCATACTGAACCATAAAGAAATTTTCCGGAGCCTTGAAAAATTTTCCTAAGTTGTTCACAGTAAGCTGTGTCCTTAGTGATTAGATTTTACATACTGACAGACAAAAAATTTTACTATACAGGTACATACCATGATACTGAGGGTTCTGGTTGGCCACTGATCTTACACTCTAAGTAAGCGTCCTCTCCCAGTATAACACTGATATCAGGTAAACCTTCAAGGACAGATGGTGCTTCACCACCTGATAAGAGAAAAATATGACATATTGTACTTAAACTGACTCTGAGAGCTGTTTCATTTAAAAACATAACTATTGCTGGTTTTAACACACTTCTATGATTTAGAAACAGTAAAACAATGGAATTACATAAAAGATCTGCAGTTTTGATACATTAGTTATATACATGTATGTGAAATAAATAAGACATTGCTCAGTCTTGAATTACATTTAAGGTATAAGGGTTATTATAACAAAATCGTTGAAAAGTTAGAAATTACGTACTTCCATATTTTACATATTTTAAGATATTGGATATTGTTTTAATGTTTCATTCAACTACCAATGAAATTGTATGGTCACGAACATTGCCAAAGTCGTCTGTCTTCGGCCAACTTTGTGGTATTTAATTTTTCTGTTATTAAAACAACTGGAAGTAGAGTATAATACCCCTTATGCCTTAAATCTATATTTCACTTTTGATTCTAAAAAGAGAAAACATATACTATATTTTACTTACTGACTGGTTCCCTAACGACAATAACACCAGATGGTAGCGACGCTGGTCCGACACCAGCTCGGTTCTCCGCTGACACTCGGAATTCGTACTCCATACCCTCCGTCAAGTCCTTCAAGGTGAAGGTTGTCTCTGGAACCTGGATGTTACGATTAGCAGGTAGCCACTTCAGGGCATGTGTTGGTTTGTACTCAATGACGTAGTTGAAGATTTGGTCTCCGCCGTCTTTCTCTGGTGGTGTCCAGGTCAAGGTCACGGTTGTCTTAGTGACGTCAGAGATCTCAGGTTTACCTGGGGCATCTGGTTTGTCTGTATTAGAATAAAATACGATGTAAAATGTACATACATGATTCCAGTGAACAAAAATACATGGAAATAGAAAACGACAAACTAAGACCCTAAAAAGATGGATTTCTGGAGACTAAATTTAGAGGTTTTGGTACTCCCAGAAGCAGAATTAGCTTTAAAGCTACAAAAATATTATGTCCTAATGTAATAATTAGAGTATACATTACTGTAGAAACTAATCAAATTACTTACTCCATGTTGTACATTTACAATATTCTGATTAAGTATAATTTCAAAATCTACATGTATATAGCAATTACAAGGAGATTATAGACAGATTGATTATAGAAAGACTTCATTTTAGGAAGGACTTTAGTAGTCATTATATTTCGTATTTTGAATACCTGACTATTAAATAATGTACATACCAAAGGCGTCTTTAGCCTTGATAGGACCTATAGGCTGACATGGTTTTCCTATACCAGCTTCATTCTCGGCTGCTACTCTGAAGTCATATTCTGCATTTTCTACCAGCTCTGTAACCGTGTATACCGTATCGGTTACTGGTTTCTTGTGAGCCTTTAACCATCGGTTACTGCCTGCCTTACTCCTCTCTATGACGTAACCAGTGATTGGTGATCCACCATCTCGTTCTGGCGTATCCCAGGTCAAGGTCACTTGAGATTTGGTGATTTCAGTTGCTGCCAGATTTCTTGGCTGTCCTGGTACATCTAAGAAAGTACATATGAAGAAACATTAAACTTAAACTGTCATTATAACTCATAGTATCATTAATCTTTCAAATCAAACTACATGTACAAACGACTGACAATCAAAAAAGATTCTGCTCATCTTTGACATAGATATTGATCACAATATAATTATTCTTTGAAAGAAAATGAATATAAATAATCACAGAATTTCTAGTTAGTAGACAATCACACCTACAAGTAAGATTCTAGAATAAGTATCAAAATTTTCTCTCACCAAACGGACATTTGGCCATGGTGCTTTCGTCCAGTTCTGCTGGCTCACCAAGACCGATCTCATTTTTAGCCGCTACACGGAAATAGTACTCATTTCCCTCTAGCAATTTCTGGACAGCAAATGTGTTAGTGCTGCCATCTACGTTAGCTACGGTGGACCAGGTGTTACGCTTGGCGTCACGTTTCTCGATGATGTAACCATCAATGTCAGAGTTTCCTGTCTCCGTTGGCGGTTCCCATGACAACGACACAGAATCCTTGGCAACTTCAAGAACTTTCAGGTTTTTGGGTTTTCCAGGCTTATCTATTGATGCATAATACAAATCAAGCATTATAATCTTTTGTAAATATTTAATTTCCTGGAGGGAATAAACAAATACCACTAACTCTTAAAAAAATTGACAAAATACTTTAAAACTTCTACATTTTAGAAATATTTTTACATCTTAATACCATTTTGTACATAAAGCGTTAATATACCAACCACTACACAAACATGTTTTATTAGCAAACAAAGAACTAGAAAAGGGCCTTGAATTTGTGCTATTCCTCTCATATAAATCATATGACCTTGAACTCTCACCTTTGACCTGTATGGTAAATTCGGCTTCTGCTGAGCCCACCACATTTTCAGCAGTGACGTTATAAACTCCACCGTCCTCCAGAGTGGCGTTTTTTATGGTCAGAGTGGTGAAGTCGTTGTTGATATCAATACTAACATGGGAGGATTTGTCAATCGGTTCTTTGTCCAACAACCATTTGACAGTTGGTGATGGTATACCACTGATGTTGACTTGGATGGTTAGTGAAGAACCGGCCTTTATAATCTGATTACTCTTCAGTTTATTGTCATACTCCAGTTTGGGATGTGCTGAAATTGAAGAATTGGAAGAATTAAGATCAAGGCCCAAAGCATCCTTTCCTTTATATCATTATATCCCGTTGATGATTTTTTGTCAAATGACAGGAAGTAATTACGGAAATAAAATTATTAAACGAAATGAGATAAAGAAGATCCTGATGACAATCTCAACAGCACTCACAACAGAGCCCCAAATTGAGCTTCAACAGACCCCTAGCAAGCTAGAGGTGGGACCAGGGGCCCGGAAGAAGTAAGCATCCCTGTCTGGCCAGCCGCACACACCGTCGATGTTCACGTACAAAAATGAAAACAACATTTACAGATATTGTTTTCATTTTCAGCAGTGTCGTTATAAACAAAATGAAAACAATATCTACAGAAAGATAACAATAACAGGCATGAGTTCCAAGATAAGTGCCAAATAAACGAAAGAAATAATCTGAAAACTCACTGTGAATAGTCAATGTTCCGTCTGTTTGCACTTGACCTATGACATTGGTTGCCTGGCATCTGTAAACATCAGCATCAGCTGGTTCCGTCTCGTGTATGGTCAGAGCGGCTACTTCATCCTCGTAGCTCATCTCGTATTTAGGTCCTTTCTTGACCTCCTTCTGACCTTTGAACCATTTGATCTCAGCCTCGGGCTCTCCAAGGTCAAGGTCACATTCAAGGATGGCATCCTTTGGTGCAATTACTGTTTGGTCATCAAGTTTTTCCAAGAGTTTTGGTGCAACTCCAACTGAATTTAAAGTATTCAAAGCTACATGTATTAGATATATAAAGTTTGAATTTCATTTCAATGTATTAAGTTTGAATTTCATTTCAGAAAAATAATTTTACACAAAAAAATCTGAATTACCTATATGTAAGGATACTTTCAGTGTTATAATTATCTTATCATATTAATAATTCTTAACATATTTAATCATATTGCAATGGAGTAAATTTGATTTAAATTCACTCACCAACAGGTGCGATAATTTTGACAGGTTTTGATGGTTTAGATACTGGACCGACACCGGCCTTGTTTTCAGCACTGACGCGGAACTCATACTCTGAGCCCTCCTTAAGTCCAGCGACACTGAAGGTATTTTCTGGTATGAGGGCATCATTAACCTTTGTCCATTTGGGGGAGCTTGTTTGGCGTTGTTCGATGTAATATCCCAGTATTGGTGCCCCACCGTCATCTTCAGGTGGTGACCATTTGAGAGCGGCTGATGACTTGTCGGTGCCGGGGATCTCTGGAGCCTCGGGGGCCTCTGGTTTGGCTGGAATAGTTTATGACATACATGTATATCAAACATCCATCATAAGCATTTTAAACTTAGTTTATATGGATTATAAACTTAGATGGATAAAAATGGATAATAAACTTCGTGAATATCAAATGGCTTTCATTGAACATACCTAGATCCAATCCAATTCATTCAATCCATAATGAGCTATGCCTTTCATTGATTGAATAAAAATCTTATCCTTAACAGAGCCTTAGTAAATTCACTCAAAATTAATCCTTTATGTGTTAATTTAAGACTGTGCTTAATTATCTAGCTCTTATAGATAATAATGGATGTAAACGTCTTCAAATTGAATAGCATCATTTAAGAACAGATAAATTGGCAACGTGGACCAGACATGCACGTTTCGGGTACTTAACCCTCATCAGTGATCCTAAATCTAAACAATGTAATATGCCAAAAAAGTATGAAAGTTACTATGTCGAAAAAGTGCACCGAAAGACGTAGCAGGATGGGTGGGATATGATGCTACAGGACCCACTTTTTAGAAATTTCAAGAAATTTTGATAACAGAAATTTAGAATGCGTTGAAGAAACGATCAACCGAAATTGATCGAACTTGGCTACATGTGCCCTCGGGGACTCCTGGTCCACCAGCAGTGACACTCACCAAGTGGTATAAATGTAAACGTCTTCAAATTGAATAGCATCATTTAAGAACAGATAAATTGGCAACGTGGATAATACAATGTAAGTCAAGTCTGTTAATTTAAGACTAAACTACATGTATGTGAATTTGCAGATTTTTGCCATTTCTGCCAAATTGTGGTTGTGCTAAAAATAAGCCCACAAACAGTAAATAAAGTTAACCAGTCTTATGTGATCTTGATATAAAAGGTTTAAGTGTACATGAATTAATGTTACAAAAATAAACAGGTACATGAAAGACAAAAACTTACTCCATGGGTTAACAGCCCTTATGGGTGAGGTAGACTGACTAGGTTTACTAAGACCGGCTTTGTTTTCGGCCAAAACTCGGAATTCGTAAGTATTTCCTTCCACTAGATCAGTAATAGACAGTTCTGTACCGTCAATAAGGTCCTTAGTTACCCTGACCCAGCGTGGACTGTAACCGGACATTCTCTCTACGTGATAGCCAATCACAGGAGAGCCGCCATCATTAGCTGGTGGTTGCCATGTCAACTGACAGGAAGTTGCACTAACATCAGAGATGATTGGTTCATTCGGAGCATCTGGTACATCTGTAAGAGGGAAACATATCATGAAAATAAAATCTTAAATTATGTGTTATCAATATGACAAAAATTAAAAATAAATACAAATTCCGTTCTGACATTCAAAATGAGTAGATTCCTTTGTTACTATTTCAAATATTTGAAAAACAGCTAAAATTTCTCTTTCAGTACCGAATGGATTCTTTGCCAGAACTGCCTCTTTCAATTCAACGGCATCACTTGTGCCAACTTCATTCTTAGCTGACACTCTGAAGAAGTACTGATTTCCTTCCAGAAGTTTAGGTACAATGATGGTGAGATCTGGTACAACAGCCACTTCCTGCCATGCTCTTCTGTTTGCCTCCCTCTTCTCCACTAGGTAACCTGTGATGTCACTTCCTCCCGTGTCAGATGGAGGCTGCCATGTCAGCGTGACGGAGTCTGCCGTAATGTCAGAGGCTGCCAGATCCTGAGGTGTGCTGGGTTTGTCTATACAAAAACAAAATTTAGTAGAAGTTAGTTATATTTCATAAGTCAACAAAATTTCTTCATTTTGTCATTAAATCCAAATTATTTTGATGCTTATCATTTTCAATATATACAATTCAGCAAAAACATATGCACTACATTTTCTTTAACTTCTTGCCATAAATTTTAAGACAATCAAAGTCCAACAAAAATATTCCTTTTTACGTTACATGAACAATTTCACATACCCAGTACATTCAGTTTAATTGCCACAGCGACTTTTCCCGCTAAATTTTCCAGGGTTAGTTTGTACGTTCCCACATCAGATCGTTTGACTTTGGCGATTCTCAGAGTTGACATATTGTATATGGTTTCACTCTCTATACGTTTGTCTTTAGGTAAAGCTTGGTCATTAAAGAGCCATGTAGCTTTGGGTTGGGGATTTCCTTTGAATGGAATCTCGAAAGCTGTAGATTGACCTGCCTTCAAGGTGACTTCCTCCTCGAAAGATTTGTCCAAAAATAGCGACGGTGGTACTGCAAAATAGATGAAATCAATTAAGTGAACTCATTAGAAAATTAAGATATTATAAATAGTGTAGTTTTACATGTATGATGTTCAAAATCTTAAATTGTGTATTTGCACAATCAATCTTTATGCAATTTACAAGTACCTTTGAAAGTTTTCTTTGAAATTATGCTTTCCAATCTATAATATCAATATAGTACAGTACTACACAAGAAATATTTCAATTAATCTAATCACACTAGTCTAATGATAACATCACAATTTCTGGCCTCTACTTCACTCATTAGAGGTTCAAACAAACCAACAAGTAGATGTTGGATTTCAATCAGATTGATTGGATAATAACTTCTGATCATACCCTGGTTTTTCTGAAGTTACACTCTTACATGCACCAACTTATCAATATTTCCATGCTTGATTTTACTTACCTTCCACAATGAGTTCTCCTTCGGATTTCTTTCCGCGCACCACAATGCTGTAGTCACCCTCATCTTCTCCGTCAATGTCATCGATTTGAAGACGATGCACAGCGCCATCTACAGTCATTTTGTACTTATCACCTTCCGTGAGAGGTTTGCCGTCCAGGAACCATTTAGCCGGCATGTCTGGTTTAGACAACTCACATTCAAAGATGGTCGAACAAGGAATTTCCTTCACTTCTATGTCCTCAAGTTTACGAATAAATTCTATTTTCTCCTCTGAAACAGATAAAGCCATCATGCACAATTAATAACATAAACAAAAATAGAAATTATTTCACATAGCCAAATAACGTTACTGGTGGTACAGTATAATTAAGCTGAATGGAAGCTAAACCTGTACAATTGACCCTTCCGATTGCGGGAAAATAATGCAAAATTTCGTGATGTCACAATGCTTTTACCTCGGACGAACAAGCTTAGAATCTCGGTCAAACATCGAAATTGCATTAAGACGTCATGGAATTTCTCAAATTTTTCCCGCATTCGGAAGAGTCAATACTGTAAGCGTGGAAATTTTTACGTGGGGGCTACTTTTGCATCAGGGTTATTTTCACTCTTCACGATTTTCTTATTATCACGAAAATAACCTCACGTGAAAATTAAAACCAATACAAAAGACTACAGGGAATACTCTCAACTTCACAAAAATTATCCCAATGCGAACTGTTGCCATGGTAATTTCTCGAAATTTTCCACCATCGAAAGTAACCATGTTATTTACAATAGTTCACTCTATATCTTAAAAGGTTCTCTGTATGTTACATTAATAAGTAAGTGTTGTTACCTTCAACAAACACAGCAGCTGTAGAGGATATGTCCCCTATCTTAACGATGTACTCCGCCTCGTCATCCAACATGGCCGACTTGATCGTTAAGGTATGTCTAGTGTCCTGTGATGTCACTTGGATACGGTTGTCAACAGGTAACGCCTTCTTGTCTTTTAACCAGGTTGCTGATTGGTTGTTTTTGGACACTGTACATTCTAACTGAATAGTTTCTCCTTCTTTGACCTCAAGGTCAGATAAAGGTGTCACGAATTTCAGTGGTTCTTCTGTGTAAAGGACAAAAAATTTCGTTAATTTTCATACTAATAATTATGTAATTACTATTCCTATACTACAATAAATCATGTTGTACAGTACAATGAATCTCTAGTTGTACAATGAAGTTAACAAACAGAATATTAAACGTTTTTTCGATTTTATTTCACATTTCTCATTTTTGTCTTTCAAAGATTTTAGAAGCTATTGAATAAAATTATTCATATTATCAAACATTACTAAATATAGTGCAGAAGTCAGAAAAGTAAGTTTTACAGCACCTTACCATTCATGTTCTTCATAACCCACTTTGCTATTCATTTTCATAGAAAGAATAGAAAAGCTTCTAGATCTCACTCTAAAGTTTAACCAATTCTCTATCGGATCTTTGTGGAAAACAGAGTTATTTCCCATTTGAGACGGTATCTGTTGTAAAACCATTATGACGTCATGAGAATGGTATGGTAATGTCAATTTTATATCGTCATTTCCCAGAGTTTAAGGACCGTTTCCATAGATTTTTATGACGTAACAATTAGTCTACGTCAGATACTGTCTCAAAAGGAAAACAACTCTTGTTTTCGAAAATACCGAATACAAATATAAGAGTTTCCCTCACCTTTGACCTTGACCCGGCATTTGGTTTCTTTGTCCTCAAGGCAACATTTGTATGTACCAGCATCTTCTATGGTCGCGTCCTTGATAGTCAATGTATGGACAGTGTCAAGGTCACTTATCTGGTATTCTTCAGATGCCAAGATTTCCTTGTTGTCCTTGAACCATTTAGCTGTGACATTTGGTTTGGATACTTCACAGGTCAAGGTCACCGACTCTTTTTCAGTTGCCTCTTGGTCTTCCAAAGGTTTTGTCATTTTAAGAGGAAGTTCTGAAATTAGGCATTCACAAATGTTTCAAGTTATGCAATATATCTTTCCTCTATTTCAGACCTTTTTTATCTGATTTAATAACTGTATTACATGCTTGCATATTCAATTTTAAGTAGCTGCATTTATACATCTTTATTAAATATGAAGAATTACAACCCAAAAAGAAAACTATAATGTCATAACATTTGAAAGCAAGATAATGCTATCATTATTTCAAAGGATTCATCCAAAAATCTTTCAAATACTAGTATACCATTTTTATGCATGATAAATTTTAAATACAAGTATACAATTCTTGTGTATGAGTAGCATAGTTCTTCATGCACTATATGGGAACTCACATGCATACAACATGTACAATGTTTTTTCTATGATTTAATGACATATTTAAGGTACATTGTAATTATTCTATCAATGTATGGTAAATATCATATCATTCTTCATTTCGCCCTTTGTATGTGCACATCTTTATTCACTTTAGAATAAAATAAGATCTTTAAGCTTTGACTTCAAAAGTAAGCTAAAATTTAAGTTTTGATACTTCAAAAATGCTCTGCGTTTTTATAGGTTCTATGTTTCTATGTGTATATCATAAATCAGTTTCAATGTGTAAGCTTGACCTCTCAGATTTATTATTGAAAATATAGTTGTGCAATCAAGGATATATCCATCTCCTTGTTTTGTGCAAGGACTAACTAACAAATCTGTTTACAAGTCCTTGTTTTGCGTCACTATTTCAAGTTAACATCGGCGTTTATTCTATTTTTTTTTTTAATTTGTTCTTGAATACTTAAGTAGTACTTTTCTTGTGATAAGTATCGACACAAGACAGAAATAAACAATGAAGCTGCCCACTAAGAAGAAATGATGAAAGTTAGTTTTTTTCACTCATGCCTTACCTTTATAAAATACTCCGTATTCTATGAACATGTGCCTGACATGTTACTAAGTATCAGACGTACATGATTTCGAAAATAAAAAGCTGAAGAACACTTCGAAGCAGACATAAAGAGGTGTCAGAAATTCTTTTATTCCCTACTTGGTTTCGTTAACGTTGAACGTTCAGACATATTTTTTTACAGTTTCTCTGGGTTCGGGTATTTTTCTAGTGTACTACGATTCGCAAGACCAATACACGAGGTGCGAAACAACCCGATTCACATGCATACGTAACTAAAACCAGGGACGTAATTAAGGACGCTTCTCAAAATGGGGACCGTATTCCTCCTATAGCCAACCCGCAGAATCTTATCCTTGTCAATGTCGATAGAATATCGTGCCTTCTAGTTGTTCATATCAAAAATATTTTACCATTATGTACTAAGTACTACAAAAGATAAGTAACGCAGACGTCTATAGTAAACTACTAGTATCTTTCCTGCTAATATATATAGATGTTCTTCTGACTATTATATCATTCAATATGCATCTATGTATAATCTACATATATAATAGTGTATATTTTGCATATATGATGAATGCACTGAATCGGCCTTATACCTGTAAGAGTTAAGGTACAAGAACTGTGAACTTCGTCATCAAATTTGACGGTGTACGTGCCGACATCCTCTGGTCCCACCTTGTCTAAAAATAGATAATGGTGAGTACCGTCTGTCTGTATGTCGTATCCATCACTGATTGTGATTTCATCCTCGTCTTTATACCATTTCGGACGGACTCCAGGTATAGAAGCCTCGCATTCGAATTTCGCAGTGCCCTTTCTGGGAATTTCTATATCGTGTAACTTAGAAACCATCTGCACAGGGAATTCTGGGACAGAAGAAAAGAATTGTGGGAAAAAATATAATTTCAATTTGATAAGTTTTGCTCAAATCTAATCACATGAATAAATGCACGATTAAGGTATTATCAGTTATTCAATACATAGCGAACAGCATTCTGTGTCGACGGCTCATTGGTGCATGATGCGCATGTAATATCATTTATTATCATTTATTACCGGCGATAGAGACAAATGACAGATGCATTCTTCCTAGAAACTTAATAAATACCCGATTCTTCACATTTTATCCACGAGTTTGTAAATATTTCATTGGATTATAAAATCACACAATAGATTGATTCAGGTATGTTTGGACTATCTGCAGGTATGACGCGGAAGCAAGATACTGAGATAACACTTATAATAATTTCCCAAGTTTCGAGTATCTAAATCCACTTCTTACTGAACTAGAAGAAGCTCGACAACGGATTTATTTTCTACAGATAAAAAAATGTTTCTTAATTTAACGGGAGAATTTTCTAACTTAACGTCTGAGGCGAATTTTATTTCTAGTGAATACATGTACGATACTACAACGAATTCTAAGGATGGCTTAAATTATGGGGATTACACGATCGTCATAAAAATAAACGATACTAACAACTTTTTAACGACAGAGAGAATTTCAAATCAAACTACCACAGAGAAGATCAACGAGAGTATAGTCCCCCCTATACTACAGTTTTTGTTCGGTTTTATAGGGAACGTGACGGCGATTGGGATTTTGATTTGGTCCGCTAGACGGCATCAGTGGAAAACATTTTATCGCTTCGTCTTTGCGCTTGCGCTAACGGATCTGAGTGGAAACATTTTAGTCTATCCTATAGTTCTTATTCGATATGCATCGGACTTCACCTACAATTTCTCGGAATCGGAGTGTCACCACATATCGTTCATGTATTCTTTCGCGTTTTTAGGATCGGCTATGATAGTGTCAGCGATGTCTTTTGATAGATTTCTGGCAATTCTATTTCCCTTTAACTACAATGCCCCGACAAAAAATATCCGTACCCACGTACTTATCGGCGCTTGCTGGTCAGTATCGGCGATCATCTGCATACTTCCGGTCATCGGCGTCGGGAAGGTTAAGCTGTTTTATCCGGGTTCTTGGTGTTTTATTGATTTTGCCAGCCATGACAGCGTCGACAGAGTTGATACTTATCTTTATGCCATACTAGGAGTTATTATTTTTATTACAACTCTAACTCTCAATTCGGCGGTTATAATTGCGATTGGTCGCAAAATATACATTAACCGGAAGAACCTTGGCTCGTACCGACGGCTGAAGTCTGATTTATACATTGTGTTCTTTCTGTTGGCGATTGTTATAGTGTTTAGTATCTGCTGGGTTCCACTTATGGTAAGTCTCACTCTGATCGACTGATTTCTTACTTTATCTTTGTCATCTATTTTAAATATGTGGAGTAAATTTTAATTGGAAGAAAATCATTTAAAAGGGTCAAAGTGAACCGACAGAATAGCAGATGTTCTTGATAAGGAAAATTAAATTATATAACGTTTAAAGACGCAGTATTCGATAGCATGACTATTTCAAATTTGTTTTGTATTTTTTTTATTCAAGATGAAACGTTGGTTGACAGAGTGAAAATGCGCCATTTTCTTTTATTAATCGAATTTCATAACGCAAGAAATTGAACCTAAGACATTCACTAAGTAAACGTAATTGCAATAAAATGTGATCAAATGTTAAATGTCTCCAAATTCAATAGCATCATTTTTAAGTACAGATATATTTACAACATGGACCAGACATGCACGTTTCGGGTACTGATCCTCAATCTAAACAATGTGATATGGCCAAAGAGTGTGAAAGTTATTATGTCCAAAAATGTGCCGAAAGATGTAGCAGGACGGGTGCTTTTCCGTAATCAAAAGAACGTCTTTTCTTGTTTCAGGCGCACATGATCAGAAATATTAACGTCCCTAACCCTGGGGACGGTAAAACCGAGCTGTTAGTGGTACGGCTGGCTATATCTAACGCTAACATCGACCCCTGGATCTACATCGTACTGCGGAGGGAGAACTTAGAATTCCTGGAGCGATTTACGAAGCGGTGTAGGAATACAAATAATAATATTGACAGAAGCTGTAATTTGGAGAGCAATTCATAAGGTTCAAAGGAATATGGAAGTTACACCTGATAAGATTATCACATGACGGTCAATAGACGTGACCCAGTGACCCTTCAAAACTTTGTTTACACTGAGAAAATTAGTTTAACTTCTTTTTTCTTTCAAAAGATAAATGGGTTGAAATTCTTCCTTGTCATTTACAAAATTCTTGAGGTGAATGAAGATCTACCAAATATCAGTGAAGAGCAGCTGGAATGTACACTATATATATTTGGTATGATGACAAATATGAATTATGACCATATCCCAATACACAGTGCAAAACTGATGATTCAGAAAATCATAATCTGAAGACATACAAAATCACGATAAAACAAGAACCAAAGCAAACAAAGTAAAACCTCCACCATATGAAAAGAAGCAAACTCCCAATACAGGAGTAGGACCAGGTGCCCAGGAAGAGTCGGCATCTCCTGCTTGCATGCAAAACCTGTCGCCTCAATTCAGCAGATACCAAGGTCTGAATTTCTAAAATCTCAGTATACTAGTATCATAATTAATGTTGGAGGGACAAAAAAAATTGTTTTGGTCTCTTATGTACTTTTCTAAACATTCTGCTTGGAACATCCTTTCTTCTCTTCTCGTCTCTGATGTTACTTGAGATGATATATATAGTTTTTATAGTTATAACAAGTCTTTTTGCATAAAAAAAAACCTGTCTTGGGTCAAAATGAATTAGCTCACAGTGTTCTGAATCATTTCAGTTGAATATTAGTTCCACATCACATCAATGCAAACTGTGTTATAAGCGTGTTTAAGGGATATTGGAGAAATAGCAGCAAAATATGAAGTAGTGTTTGTATTTATAAAAACAACACAAATACAAGATCAAACTCTTAACACTGACAACGTGAAGATTATACCACACCAGTGTTAAAATATTTAAGGAGAAGTCAAATTCAAATCTTCATCTACACATAAAATGATTGGCTTACCATCAACCAATAGGGTTGCAGAACACTTCTGATCTTGGACTTGAATAGTATAACGTCCCTCATCATTCAGTTTGGCTGTGTCTATAATTAGCTGATGGATTGTGTTATAAACACCAAGTTCGATTCTATCTGACCCTGATATGACCTCATCGTCAAGGTACCAGACAGCTGATTGGTCAGGCTTGCTGACCTCACATTCCAAGATGACCTTTGACCTTTCCATGACCTGTGTGTCCTGAAGAGGTCTGATGAATTGTAGAGGAGTTTCTGAAAATGATAAAATACAAGGATATTAGTTTTTGAAAATTTTGTTCAAATGCTTCTCAGTTTTAATTTTTCTTAAAGAAAGTCATAACAGACAGAACTTGTATGCTACATGAAAGTCTAAAAATTCTTGGCATTTCTTCGAAAATATCTGATATAAATTGAAAATTACATCAGTGGCCATTGGCCAATGCAATGATGATCAAAAACTGATTGTGCTGAATTGATCATGGGCTGTTAAAGCAATATTTTCAAAAGAGGGTGTTAATTTGGGAATTAAATTCAAAAATTTGAAAAAAGGACTGTTTTTCAAATTAGATGGAATGCAGGTCCAACTTTGTAAATGTTAATAAAGCTTATGGTAATCACTGTATTCAATATCTATCATCATAAATCTATCGCACCTTTTACAGTTAGTTTAGCTGTGGTGGAGATTCCATCGACTTCTACCGAATATTCTCCCTCGTCGTCTAATTCAGCATTGTTGATGACAAGTTTATGATGACCTTTATCGACAATGAAGGTCATGTCATCACGGAGTCTCAGCTCTTTACCGTCTTTCTTCCATACAACCTTCTGGTTTGGTTTGGACAGTTCACATTCCAATGTCACTGGTTGTTTCTCGGTAATTGTGGTATTTTCCAGTGGTTTGATCAGGTCCAGAGGCAGTTCTACAAAAGTGAAATATAATTACATTAAAATTCATGAATATTTCATCAAGTATGGATTGGGCATACAATGCAATAAGGAATTTCTTATTTTTAAAATCAAATTTGCTGGGAAATTGACATAAGACTTGAAACTCATTTTGAAAGGACCAATTGTAGAATGAAAATCCACTCTGGGGAAATCAAAATTGATAAAATATGGACCATGCATATCAAATGTGCTTGAAATAGGGAGGAATGTCCAAATGAGGCATCCTCTACTAATCTCGTACTTATTTGTACCCATTCAAAATTAGCGTTAGATTTTGAATTTATTAATAATTCACTTCATTACATGTACATGTAGCTATGTTATATCAGGAAGTGTATATAGTACCTTCTACAGACAAGGTAGCTTCTGTGGACACATCACCGCATACACAGGAATACTTTGCCTTATCATCTAACGTCACATTGTCTATTAATAGCTGATGTATGTAGCCGTCTACGTTAAATCTGACGCGATCATCAGGTGTGATCTCTTTGCCGTCCTTTAACCATTTCACACTAGAGTTAGGTTTGGTAAATTCACATTCTAAGGTGATGTTATCGTTTTCTCTGGCATTAACATCGTTCAATGGCCTCTTGACTTCAGCTGGTTTTTCTGATGTAGAAAATAAAATCTTTCTTAAATACTCCTTTTTACTTAGCATTGTTAACTACTGAATAAACAAGCTTTTATGATGCAATTATGTATTTGACAAATTAAGGGATGGTGACAGTGGCGGATCCAGCGCCCCCTTTGCCAGGGGGTCGAGGGGCGAAATTTGCTGGTTTTTACTGAAAATGGGCCAAAATGTACCTGTTTTGTCAAATTTTGGGTCATTGTCAGGGGTGGACGCCCTCTCCGCACCCCCCTGAATCCGCCACTGGGTGAAGTGCCCAACTTTGCAACTTTGATGGACTTCTCCATTATCAAATGGAATCAAAACAATATTTGACATGCCATAGACTATGACGTCATAATGTTAAAGTCCACCAGTAGGTGGGATGTCAGATATATGGCAATCCCTAAATAATAACTGGACTGTCCATGACCAAATTGGTATGTTGTCTGTTTGATCCTTTAAATCTAAGCCTGGCCTTCCTATTGTTTCATTACATTTAACCAACTTTGCTAGTTTGATGGAAGCATACATAAAAATTGTGACTGCCAAACAGAGGGATGCAGACTAAGTGATGCAATACAGAAAACAATCAAAGATCAGTTGAAATAATTACACTTAAAGTATATCTAAAGAGCCAATAGAGAGTATTGATTCATAGCAAGAGTAAAATGAGAAAAGAACCTCCTGAAGAACATTAATCTGAATGTGAAGGTCATATGGAAATACCCAGAGTTCCTAAAAAGTGTAGGTTTTATCGGGCTTGTTAAAATATAAATTGTTTGGTCCGATAAAGTCTCACATTGTAACTATCATTTGGACCTACAAAAATCCTCAAATGTCTGATCGCTATTTCACGGAAAGTCTAAAGAACTCCGCATACTGTGCATAAAAGACCCTTACCTTTAATGGTGACATTAGCCGATGTCTCGGAGTTATCTGGTAACACCAGAGTGTATTCTCCTTCATCCTCTGGTATGGCTTCCATGATTTGTAATACGTGACGATATCGTTCACACAAAATCTTAATTCTGTCACTCGGGCTCAGCGGCTTCTTGTTCTTCATCCAGCGAACAGGAACATCAGGTTTACTGAGCTCTACGGAAAGCTCGAACATCTCACCTTCCTGGAAAGTGGAGTCCTTCAGACGATGTGTGAACTCCACTGGTACCTCTGTACAAGTAAAAGAACAGGTGCACATCATGAATGAGGGATTCCAAGATATACATGTATATATGATAGTATTCTTTCTTTGACTTAAATCTGGCAAAACAAAACTTTCTCATATTCTGAAATTGAGGTAAATGAGTAGTTTTTACTTGTTTAAAAAAATCCTTTATCTTACAATGTATGTTTTTGTTGTAAATAAATGCATATGTGTTGAAATATCAATCTCAGCTGAAACCAATATTGAACGAAAATCTTAAACCCAAAATAACTTAAGACCTTCAAAATGTGTATATTCACAGCTTCAGTAATTCATTAAAATCAAATTATCATGAATTAAAACTGCTGCCAGGAAACTTGTCTACAACAGTGTGGATGTCATTACCTTCTACAAAGAGTTGTGTGGTAGACTCCAGATCCCCGATCATAATGGTATAATCAGCATCGTGGTCCAGGTCTACGATAGGTATGGACAGTATATGACGACACCCGTCCACGGAGATATTATAACCCTCGGCAATCGTTATCTGTTCACCGTCCTTGAGCCACATAGCCGGAATGTTAGGTTTGTTGATCTCACATATCATCCTGACTGAATCGCCCTCCGCTACTTCGTATTTCTCACGTAATGGTACAACAAATCTCAGTGGTTCTTCTGCAACGTGAAAGGTGTTGTTTTTTATCTCAGTGGTAAGAAATGTAACATTTCATGTGATGGAAACTTCAGGGAAATCTTTTTATAAACCCCATTTTATGTACATCATTTTTTTTCTTGTTAAAAAGATTCATGACATGATTTGTCATGCTGATTCATGAAAAGGTATTAAATTTTTATATCTCTCAAAAGTCAACATGATACAACATGATACATCAATTGTGACAAGTCCTACAGACTAAATACTTGTTTGGGTTGATGTACTACAGAGCAAAATCATATTTTATTTTCGTTATTGTTTTGTTTTATCTTACTTTATAAACAAGAGAACTTAATTCATAATTACTTAAAGATATATCTATAAACGAACCTTCAACAAATAATGGAGCGGTGCTTTCTTTGTCCTTGACCTTTATGGTGTATTCTGCTCTGTCATCTAAGGTCACATTTTTCAAGGTCAGTTTGTGAACTTTGCCCCTGACTTCCATCTTGACATCGTCTGACGGTACAAGTTCTTTGCCGTCCTTCAGCCATGTTGCCGGTACGTCGTCCTCGGATAATTCACATACAAAGGTTACACTTTCACCCTCTTGACATGTGGATTCTTGTAGCGGTACAATGAATTGTATTGGGGCTTCTACAAATGATAAAGATAATGGAGTGTTATTAAATCAAGAAGTTTATATTGGTACAAGCAGACCTTCTCTTTGTTATTTAGCTTTATCTTGGCAAATCGCTGGATAACAAAATGTCTGACAAAGCACCTGTTGGCTGACTTATACATACATTATAGCATAAAACATGTATACAATTTATGTCAAACAATGTTTTAAGAGGCCATATGATTGCGACTTCACAATGTAAGGTTCAGCAACAGATGTGATGTCAACATTTGGTGATCCCTTACTTATATGCATTATGAAATAACAAAAAATTGTGAAATTTGACTCTTACAAAAATGAATCAAATATAGAGTTCTTGATAGACTAAAGTAGTACAAGCACAATCAATCTATACGCAAGCTAACCATGCAATGTGTAGATTCCTATATCATTTCCCCATGATTAAACATTGGTTTGAAATACACTTCAGTTATTAGTAAAATTAGCAAAATATTTTGTAAAGAAATGTCTCATCAAACAAATTAAGGTAATGTATCTACTTTTTGTTTATATTTTTTCCTTCAACAAAATGCAAGTTTTTATAAAGGATAGAAACTTGAGAAATTCTGAAGTGGGTGTAAAGTCCACAAACCTTTATCGTTTTGATCGTTCCGTTTTCTCCGTCGACCGACCACTACTATATAATCACCATAATCATGCAGACACAAATCATGCACAATCAATGAATATGTCAAATGTTCCTGAACGAACTCATACTTGTTGCTAGGCAACACACTGCAGCCATCTTTGTACCAATCCACTTCAATATCCTCTCGAGATACAGAGCAAATAAAGGCCGCTAGAGCCTCCATGTTACTATGGTAACGTTTTACAGTCAGCGATAAGTTAATAGGAATATCTGTCAGGCAGAATTTAACACATGCAGGTAACAGAATTAAATATCATACATCATCAAAAATGCACATAAAATACACAAATAAATATTGCTTCTTTGAAATATGAATTGCTACTTTCTATGATTTATAATTTCAATGCATATGAATGTGTTTACCTTTTATAAACTATTACAACCTTTTCAACTCTCAGAAAGTATTGTTTGAATTAAACATACACTTGTACATGTAGTTTTAAAAATTAAAATTTTCCTGTCTATACATTTGAAAGCTTACAGTATATTGTATAAAGAGGTTAATAATGATTTTCCATTTACAAATATACATTTTCTTTATTTACTGTTACATTAAATTCAGTGTCTTGCATATACTGTAAATAATATTGTGAAAACCTTAAGTCTATCAATGTTTATACATGTATACATAATTCTTATAACCATATACTAGGATTAGTGTATACATCATATACTTTCTTTTCTTGAATGTATCGTATTTGTGTGTGGCAAGCATTATTTTAAACATTAGATAATATTTTGATTATAATTATTTTCAATAAAAGTACAATATAATGAAAATTTGGCACCAATAGAATAGAAACTGTCCTAACATTGATTAACAAAATGTCTGGCAGTGTCATTTGTGTACAAAATCGGCCTCCAAATCTAAAATATTGTGTTGGGTACGAGATAGTAGGATGTGCTGTCGCCCTCTGTCTGTATCGCATATAAACCCTCATCATCATCGTCAAGGTTACTAATTGTCAATGTATGTAAATAACCCTCTATAGTCATCTTGTATTTATCGCATGCACTGATTGGTTCCCCATCCTTGTGCCACATAACACGTGCAGTTTGATTGGATAGTTCACACACAAGTGTCACTCTGGATTGGTTACCATGGTTACAAGACTTCATTTGTTTTAAAGGTTTTACTATTTGCACAGGGGAGTCATCTGGAAAAATGGTAAACATGGCAACCAAAATCATTCAAGCAAATCCATTCCATGCATGAACAAATTCAAACTTCTAATCAACAAAAACATAAAATCAATCAAACACAAAGTATCAAAGGAAGAAATTTGGAACATTAACAAAAGACATACTCAATTTCCTTAGCCTATGTTTGTAGGTAGAGAAATTTGGTATTTTCAGTTAAGTGCATTCAGAATGAAATGAATCTTAGCTTTGCTTATTTTTCTTCAGATTAAGAAGCTTTTTGTCAATTTCACAACTAATAATTCAACTTGACTATAATCTATGAAAGGATTATTTTTTTAAAAGAAAATTATCAACTACACTTCTTTTTCAAATTGAGCACAATTCTAGCCTCTTTGGAAAATTATTCGCTAAAATATCACTTTTTTGCCAAATCTAAACTACATGTATCTGCAAAATTTTCTGTAACTTTCTAAAATCAATCTGATGTCACTTTAAGTATAAGTTCTCAATATAGGACAATGCACTGCAAGTTAATCAAAGGGTAAAGTTCAAGGTCAAGGAGGGTTTGAGGTAAAATTTTCTAGGTTATATGATAATGAAGATTAATAATAATTTTGCTTGTTAGACAAAATAACATACATTTACATATACTGTTACACATAATTGCATCCAAGTAACGATACATGTGCATCATAATTAAACATACGCTCTCCAAATACTGTATTCTGTATTGGCCTTGACCTTACCTTCAAGGTGAAGTTTTGCCGAGCTTTTCTTGTCACCAATGACAACGGTGTATTCAGCGATGTCATCCTTGTTGATGTCGTTGATCGTCAGAGTGTGTGTTTTGTCAGTATGGGAGACGTTATATTTGTCGCTCGGCTCGATGGTCTGAGCGTTTTTGTACCAAGTTACGTCCACATCTTCTTTGTTTAATTCACAAGTGAAGACACATGATTTATGTTCATCCACGTATTGTTCTGCCAATGTAGCTGTGAATTCAACTGGGACTTCTGAAATTTTACATGTGTATTTGAAGACTTTCGATGATTTGCTATCAAAATTAACTGTACATATCTACATGCATAAATCTAAAGCTAGGCAAAAACTGGATATTATGTTTGACTCAGACACCAACTCTGCCTAGAACAAATGTTTCTCCCATTTGCCCCCATGTGGGATAGAGTTTGCCCATAGCGACGCGTCATGTAGGGTCACTGTATCCCACATGTACTTCGCATGACTTTTGACGTCGGCCGTATAGGCCTTATCCATATTGTGACGTCGTTGTTATCCATTGTGACGTCATGATTTTGCACCTAAAGCGGCGACCTCTCAACAAAAACGTCGTTTTAAAACTCTTTTTTTTTACATTCTAATTCCTATTAAACCGAGTAAGGCTAAGGACTACGGTTTATTCTTTTAGAATAAACCATTTTTGAGGGCGCTGAAAACGAATATCCCTTTATTTTTCTAATTCGATGAAGTTGACGATTTCATAATTTCATGGAAATTCAAGAAAGGCCCCTAGAAATGGGAGAAAAACGATCAACCATATGTTTGTCAAGTGGGATGAGAAAAGCCCACCCTCGGGGTCTGGTTTCTGGTCAGGGAACTCGGCAAGCCTCGTTCCCTGACCAGAAACCAGACCCCTCGGGTGGGCTTTTCTCATCCCACATGACAGCATATGGTTGATAGTTATAATCTCTCATTGCTCAACTTAAATATTTTAGTTAGAAACTCAATATAATTGAATTATTTCCGAAGTGTCTGTATAGCACCTTCACAAGCATATGTTGTGAAATTTCATCTATAGCTGTATAGACAATGTCGCCTATTATGATGTCACTAATGTTGAGCGCCACTACGTCAGGCCTCTTAACATATTACGTCATCAGTTTTGAACTTGAAAATCAACAATGCTAAAATGACGTCAATTGCAAATTAAACTAGATGATTAAATAGTTATTTAATTCAATTATAAGAAATGACATGGATTATATAGTATGTGCATCGGTTTTTGTCTATACATCGATCGACAGAAAACTTATTACAGTCATTTCTCAAATTATATTTTACCTTCCACTTGTAGCTGGGCAGAGCTAGTCTGATCCTCTACACGTGCAGTGATTTTGCCGGCGTCAGGTAAGACAGCGTCTTTGATCCTTAGCTTGTGAACAGTCCTGTCAGTTATAATCTCGTATCGTTCGTCCTCGTTGATTTCTTTTTCATCGACAAACCACTTGACAGTGGCGCCCTCTTTGTTAACTTCTGTGATAAATTCTGCCACTTCTCCCTCCGGGATGGTGACGTCAGATAACATTCTGGTAAACTTAGGTGCTACTTCTGAAAAATTATCTTCTTGAATTAGTTTTCATAATCTATATACATGTATTTGTTTTAATTCTATACATGGACAATGCATAAAATTTTATCAGAATTCAAAATTCATTGAGATACCTAATTAATTATCTTTGAAACAATTCTAGCCAGCTAGATTACAGTTTTGTTATATCAAAAAGTTGTATTAGTGCAGTAATTATAAGAATTCTTGATGTAATGTAATGATCCAATGTTTGTAAGATTCTACACTGTTTGTTGGAAGCCATAATAAGTTTGCCAATAGGCCCCTTGCTGAAATTTATAATACATGTAGCTGACAAAATGACGAAAAATGTCCGAGGTAGGCAATTTTTACACACTTTTTCATTGTTACATCTCAATGGAATTGTGTCTTTTAACAGTGATGTCAAAATGTAGAACAACGCCCAAAGATGTTGACTCCGACATTTTGTGCTTTCTAACAAATCGGAAAATAGTCTATTAATTCTAGACATCTACCAATTGCAATCCAAAGAATTACCTTGGACATATAGAGCAGCTGTTGATGTTTTATCTCCGACCTTGACCTTGACTTGACCCTCGTCAGCCACAGTGATGTCCTTGAGGATCAGTTTGTGCTTGGTTCCCTCGGCGATGATCTTGGTGCTCTGGTCAGGCTGTAACTCCACGTTGTTAAGGAACCACTGGACACTATCCACTGGCACCGTCAGCTCACATGTAAACTCTACGGTGGAATTCTCTAATGAAGTAACGTCCTCTAGTGGAATAACAAAGTCAGCATGGACGTCTGAAGGACAAAGGAAATTCTTACCAAAAATGAAAATTTGCTATATAACTAAGTACATGTATATGTGTATGTAGAAACCTGGATTCTAACAAATCTAACACAATTTCATATATTTACCGGTATACATATACATGTATGTTCAAAAGTCAATACAAGCAGCAATACACCTGAACTCTGAATGAAATTAACTTTCACATCTTCTAATTCTAGAAAGTGGTCAATGTCATTAAAGAATTGCAAAATTCCATGTTAAATAAATTTAACTTGCACAACATTCTTCTAAGATGAAGTAACATCCTCTAATGGTTATAAAAAAGTCAACATGGTATTCTCAATAAACAGAAGAAAACGAAATCTGCAGGTAGTTAAAGTCTAGATCTATTTTTCAATCAAACCTACGACCTTTAAGATCTTAAACCCCCTATCCTTCTTTTATGTGCATTCCTAATTACACCAATTACTGACCTTGAACAGTAAGTTTGGCTGATGTAGACTGGTCACCGATGGTTGCCGTGACAACACATGAATCCTCTGGAGTGAGGTCTGTAATCGTCAGTGATTGGACGACACCCTCTGATTTCACATGATACTTGTCCGATTCTGGTAATGTCTTGTCGTCTAGCAACCAATCGACCTTGACATCTTCATCATTGACCTCACAGGTGAAGGTTGCTTCTGAGTCCTCCACTGTCATGACATCTTGTAGTTTTACTGTAAATTCTTTGGGTAATTCTACATAGGATAAAAATATACATGTAGAATGTCCTTTATTCTAAAATGTTTATTTAAAGCCATTCTATAGATTACAACATTTCTATCAATTGTTTCAGGAGTTCAGCAAAACTTTGACAAATTTCAGGAGGAAATAATATTTTAAAAGAATGTTATTTTGCCTTTCACTTTTACACAATAAGCGTTTTTCATGTTTCTGAGGTCCAGTTGTTTTGGACGGCAAAATAAGTACTTTTGCTGCAATATGACGTCAAGTGCAATCTCTGTTTAATTGTGACGTAATTAGAGTCAGTACTTGCCGTTCACAAAGTGCTAGTCAAGCAGTTACGTGAAAGATGCTTATAGCAAAATAGTTCACTTTTTATTCTCCTACGTTTAATAGGAAAGAAATTTTGTTGAAAGAAACTTGAAAATTACGATGAATAAGAGATCCCTTCTATGTTGCCGGTAGGGGACTAAAAATGTTAAGAAATTTACCTTCAACTTCTAGGGTTGCTGAGGTAGTGAGGTTGGCGTAAGAACAAGTGACCTTGCCCTCATCTGAAGGTCGGCACTTTGTGACAATAAGTTTGTGTACTTTTCCTTCATCTTTCATGATATATTTTGGAGACTGTTCAATAGGCACATCCTCTACTAGCCAAGTGACCTTGACATCTGGTATATTTAGCTCACATTCAAATACTGCTTCCTCGGTCTCTTTGGCCTTGACCTTTTCTAAAGGTCTGACGAACTCCCACTGCAAAAGAAATGAAATAGTGCAAAAAGAGTCAAACAAATCTTCCTAAGAAAAGTTTTTGAACTACTTAAGAGCAACAATTCATAAACATTCATTCTTTTGTATGAATATCTACCTTAGCTTTTGGTATAGTGAGTTCAAACATTTCAGCTTCTTCTAGAGTTGCCTCCCTCTCAGCTCGTGTATAGTGGTCCTTCTCAGGTTCCACAGATTCTTCTATGACTGGTTTTTCTGGTTTGTCCTCTGGTTTTTCCTGTGGTTTCTCAGGTTTCTCTCTCTTGGGAATGTCATATTCTTTTTCTTCTGGTAATTTCTCAAGCTATAAACAGAGTGATATTTATAGGATTGAATGTTATGATCAGAATTCAGAAAATATCCAATATTCTGTTTAAGTTAACATAAAAGAGATAATGTAATAAATATTATTCAAATTACAGCATTTTGCACAAATTTTGTTATTTCACAATAAATTTTCATGTTTTATAATTTTCCAGATCACATATAATACAATTCGTAATTTTTCACTTGAAGTATCAATATCGTTCAACAAAATAATAATATCTCACTTACCTACATTCAACAATAAGTTTCAAAATGAGATAAATCTTAGAATCAGTAACACAAAGAGAACATTTAAGAGAGTGACTGACCTGTGATGGTCTTCTCTTGAACATAAGTTCATATGCTGCTGGCTCCTCTAGCTCCATAATTTCCGTTACAGATTTTTTACGTTCCTGCGGCGTTTCCTCCGTTTCTACATGCTTCAGTGTTGGCAGCATGATTTCTCCTTCTTCTATTTCCTTTGGAGCTATTTCACTACAATACATAATGCCTCCAATTATATCTTCAACTTTTCTTACCACAAATATTTCTTTTTCACCTAAGAATGTTTGTTAACTATAAATATTTTGCATCTGTTTTCAAAAGATGTAGTACTATGTTGAGATTGTGTTATCCAATACAAGTTGATCCTAGAGAAGATTTCTAAATTTTTGTTATTAAACGGGTTAAAAATGCACAACCAAAGACATTTATTCTGGAGATGCATCCATGGAAAAACCAGACTTGTACTTCAGGGGTCTGATTTACTGGAACCTCTGATCAGTTCTTAATCTGATTCAACTATGTGTAAATATAAATGTTTTAACTTACGATCATGAAGGACATACAAAGTCAAGTGTCACATAACTTGATGACTTACGTTTTCTTGAGTTTGGCTTTCCAGTCTTCCATCTCCTCGGCTTTATCGGTGACTATGATGGTAGCTGGAGCCTCGGCAGACCCGTGTTCATTAGTCGCCTTTACAAGGTACGTTCCTGCATCCTTCCTCTTTATGTCGGCTATCTCCAGGATGTGTTGGTCCGTCGTCTCGTCTTTGTATACTTTGTAACGACCTCCGTCTTTGATTTTGTTCCATTTACCCTTGGACCATTGTATTTCTGGGGTTGGCTCGCCCTCAACTTTACATTTGAAGATGGCTGAGCTTCCTATGGAACAGAATATAAAATGAATTTCAAAATGAAACAAAAACAAATTTTCCTCCCGTCAAGAAACTCTAATATCAGTCAGTTATTTTTCACGCATTTAAACTCTGTGGTATGTCTGTGAGAACATCCAATAAATTGGAAAGATGAAAACAAACCTCAAATACCATTTATACATGGGAAATCCACTTTTAACATTATGAACATGAGAAAGAATCACCGGCACTTATTACAATTTGATCAGATTTCAATTAACTTTTGGAAAAGGCAAACAGTATCAAATACAAATACAATCACTCACCCTCTAGTAATGTACACTTGATGGGTGTTTCCTTGAATACAGGAGGTTGACCTCTGACCTCTAGTTCTGCTTCACAAGCATCAGAGCCGACTTTACTGACGGCTACGGCTTTGATCTTGCCTTGTAGCTCTGGCGAAGCTTTGTCAATAACGAGTGAGTATGTGCTGTCACGTCGGTTAAACTCAAAGTGGATGTCCTCACCCTCCTCTAGTTCTTGGTCATTTATGTACCTTTGTAGATGTGGAAGTATGATATGATTAAGATTAATGATATTATTCCTATGATTTAAAATCATTTCTACATTGTCCATAGAAAACCTATGTAAGGAACAAAATATCATAATTTCAGTGGTTTTTATAATATTTTGGCAACAAGATAATTAAAAACATTATTTATATCAATTGATATTCCCTAGGATAAAGTAGCAGATCTCACCATTTGACCTCTGGTAAAGGTAAGCCTTCCACTTTACACTCAAATTTGGCTTGTCCTTCCTCTGGTACTAAAGTGCTTGACATCTTGCGTAGAATTGATGGTCGTCGCGCAGCTGTTAAAAAGTAGAATAAAACTATTCAGACGCGCTACAGCTAAGATTCATCAAAGTCATATGCAAAATGACTAGACTAAGATGGTGATCATGACCATAAATACTTTTGAAATTGTTCGATATTGTTCTAATTTCGAAGTAAAATGCTTAGTACAAACAATGGCATATTCAGAATAAAAGTTATAATTTCTGTAAATTTCTCCCACTTACGTTGTATCCTGACTCTGCTATTACATGAGGCTTGTCCTGCAGGGTTATGTGCCCTTGCTGTGTAGAGTCCAGCGTCAGGCGGCTTGACACATTTCAGAATGAGGCGGTGAACTTTGTCCTCAACCTCAAACTTAATGTCCTCGCTTTCTTCTAACTCTTTGTCAGATTTTAACCTGAAAACGGCCAATCAAATTTAGTTTCTATGTTTCTGACCAATCATACAAAGAGTCATATTTCTGACCAATCAAATGACTACAAATAGTTAAGTTCAATTCAAAATTGTATTTCTTAGAAAGGATGATTTGTATTTAGACGTGACATGATACATAAAAGAGGAGAATATGATTTTAAAGTACTTTATTTACTCTTGGTTCAGCAAAGTTCTTAGTTATGCAGGGATTTTTTCCAGTTGTTATCTCAATCTTGCTTTTAGTTGTTATGTATGTATTTGAAATATCCATAATACGAGCATACCAAGGAAAATGGGTTACGTGATACTTCACATAAAAGAACTCCTGTCGAATCTTAAACTGGAAGGTGACCTTTGGAGGAAATAGGGCTAGAAAACTGGAAAAAATTCATTCATTTTGGAAAAAGGAAGTTCATTTTTTTCAAACATGTACCCATGTTTTTTTTAAAAATGTACAATGTTATTTTCTCTTGAGTGATAAAGAGTTTGGACAAAGTGCTAAATTTTTTTCAGGGGAAGGTAAGGGGTGGGGGTGAACATACCTTGGAAATGAATGATACTTTGAATTGTATGAGGATAAACTTTGAAGTATACAAGGATAAATAGAAAAATTAACTTATATATAAATTTGAAATTATATGTTTGTATATCAGTGCATATTTGACAAAAAATATAGATAGGAACTGAAAGGTGCAGAGTAGGTATGATAATATAGAGTTTGTATATGGTAGAATTTAAACCTATAGTTTCCTTTCATTTTAAGGAAAAGATCTGCAGATTCCTCTGAATCCATTTCTGCTTTACTCCTGTTAAACACCAAATTACCCATCATACATTGTTACCCATCATACATTGGTTACCATTATGCAATGAAATTCAATTTTTTAAATAGTGTCTTTTTATGAAAGAAATTTTCTACTGTGTGTATTGTGAAAATCATACATGTAGCAGCCTTGAAGAAATATACCGGTAGTTGTCAAAATGTCAGAAACCTCTTTATGACGTGACTGATAATTCAATTAACACAATAACTAATTTCCGTTCTAGTCAAGAGATAGCGGAGCTTTGTTACTTACCATGTGACACGTGGATTAGGTTTTCCGCTGACTTCCACCTCCAGGATGGCCTGGTCTTTTTCCACCACATCCACATTGTCAAGCTTACGGACAAACTTGGGAGCTTCTTTCTTCTCTGTAAAAAATAAAACGATGACATTGTATTTGT
Organism: Pinctada fucata; assembly: GCA_028142955.1. Lineage (NCBI taxonomy): Eukaryota > Metazoa > Mollusca > Bivalvia > Pterioida > Pteriidae > Pinctada > Pinctada fucata. The sequence goes on from AP027115.1 coordinate 30,929,102, forward strand.
ATTTTTTAAGTTTCTATTTAATATGATGGATTCATATTTTGCAGGCAAAGAATATCTTTTTAGTCCCTTACCGGCAACGCCGAAGGGGACTCTTAGTTTTTTTCTATTGAGAATAAAAATTGGCAGTTTCATTCTATTTTAACATGTACATGTAATTAGAAAAAAATATATGAGCCTCTTAATATGTAAACTTTTTTCAGAAAAAATATAAAACATACAATTTGCCTTCTATACAAGGAAAGGGGGGAGGCTATTTTGGTAAGTTTGATATCACTGTAAAGGCAAATACTCTTAGCTCAATCAAATTTACTATTAATTTATATCTTTTGAATTTCAAGGGGATTTCAAAATGTCAATTCTTAAGACAAGCCTGCAAAACTTGATGTGTAATCATGAAGGCAATTAAAATCATTCCAAGGAATGTATGTGTCGCCTGCGAAACATAGCGACACTTAGGAATCACTTTTATATAGCGTGTGACAGACATCCAAGTGTGACAGACAGAAGGACAAAGTGATTCCTAAGTGTTGCTCCTACAAAAACCCTATAAGATTCTGTATACTAACCGTCTATACGTAGGAAGGCTATGGTGACGGCCTCGCCGGCTTTGTTTGTAGCTACGGCTTTTATTTCTCCACCATCCTCCACTACTGTATTGTCTATAGTCAGGCTATGTACAAGGTCAGAGTAACTCTTCCTCTGGTCAACATGGAAACGTAGTCCGGCCTCGATCGGTTTGTCATTCAAGAACCTATAAAAATTAAAAAGATCAAAACCATTAAAAAATATCTGTTACAAGTGAACTCTGTAAGATTTTATGCACTTCTCATATTTCACAATGATAGGTATTATACATGTTTTTTCTGAAGACCCTGTTGAAATCTTGATTGTTCATATAAATAATACACGTATAAAATCATAAAATAATAAGATATGAAGAAATATGCTTCTTTTATCATAAACTTTAACAACTTATCCTTTTCATGCGCTTTTTCTGACTTGTAATTATAAACGGTAATGTTCTTAAATCCTAAAATATTTTTCCCTACCATTTGACTTCGGGCTGGGGAATTCCCTTGACGGCACATTCAAACTTTACAGGTCGTCCCTCCTTACAGTCACGATTCGTGAGCTTACGAGTGATCTCAGGAGCTTCTGCCTTCCCTGTAAAACAAGATTTATCTCTCTTTATTGACACACTGCCTACTCACAATTCTAGGTAAATATATGGCATAGACAGGGATTAAATATTATAACGTATTAATGCAAGCTTCTTGACTTAGGTAGCAAATCTGCAAACACGATGCACAAAAAGTCAGGAAATGAAATGAATGAGTTATCTTATCTTTATGATGAAGATTTAAAAACTTTTGCAATGTGATATTTTAATGTGTTAGTACGTCACTGTTAAATCTACTCTACCTCTATAGTTTAATGTATGGGGACTTAACAATTGAAAACAAGACAGTTGACATAGTAGACATTTTACGAAGACACATCATTGTTCAATATATCTATAGATGATCAAACAATCTGTTGGACAAGTAGTTTCAGAAATAAAGCAAGAAGCAAATCGACAAATGTTCTCCGGATAATCAAGAGATGATGTCATTACAGTGGAGTAAAAGGTGAAGAAAGTTTTAGAAAACTTTTTTTACCATTAAATGTTGAAAGAGCAACATGCTTTTGTTATGACAGTGGTATCTTTGACATTCTGTTATGACTGTGGTACTTTGACCTTTTGTTATGACTGTGGTATCTTTGACCTTTTGGCCTTTTGTTATGATTGTGGTATCTTTGACCTTTTGACCTGACCTTGACTAACATAAAATTTCAATAAATTGTTATCAAAGCTGCCTGATTGACAGCCAAAGCTATATCTATCAGACGATAAAAAGTCACAGAATGAAAAGCAATGCATGTGTATCTTTTTTTCAATAAGCAATTCAAAAGATGCATGTGCATTTTGTGATTAATGATATTATGGAAAACAATGCTGGCAAAGTATAAGTAATAATCTTTACTTATGTATGGTATGTATGAAATTCACATGGAAATCTTTAGAAATACTTGTTTTTTCAATACATGTATTTCATATGAATTTCACATGTAATTTGTATCTTACGTAAATATGAAATACATGTAGCAAAATTGGCTGTGTAAATGAACAAAAATAAATAAAATGTGGTGAAAAATACCTATTATGCAACTTAATGTACATGGATTCATTAAGTTTTTTCTGATTATGGAATTTTGTTCTCCATGCATCCCATGCAAATCTGTTTGATAGATCCAAAATTCTGAGATAATATGATAACGATTTCAATGGATCTACCAATCAAGTTAAGCCTGTCTTTGCTGCTATAGCTACAACTGATCACATGCATTTTCTTGACCAATCACCTGTTTACATTTTTCCTTATTCATCATGCTACACATTCTATGTGTTTTAACAGAATGATATACAATTAATTATGCACATACATTGTACATATACAACAATAGATTAACATGGAAAGCAGAATTTACAGCTACAGGGGCAGATAACTCCAGCGCATATATTTTGTGAGTAAGAGTTATGCTTAAAAGAAAACACCACTGGTGCATAGGGAATTTCCGTTAATTTGTACATGCAAAGCCCATGTGTATTACAGTAGAGTCACACAGTACAACCCAATGTCACGATTTGTTTATATCTGATTTTCTAACATCTAACTTGGCCACTTACAATTAGTGACTGGTGAAAAATACGTAAAAGGTTTCTCTGGAAACAGAAAATTGTTACATGTCACTTTTTATTCTCTGCTTTTTCAAGTAATTTTCACAGTTCTTCCTATCAATCATTTTTGTTTTAGATACTGAATTTCTTATTTAATTCATATTTAAAACCTACAGAATTATTTATGCAAAACAATTATGATTATTAATTTTTCTCTGTTTATATTTTGAATATGATAAATTTTAATTTTCCTGTTAAGTATCAAGAATAAATAGCTTCAATGAATAAATGTATATATTCATTACAACATATACATATTTGAATTCAAAATCTTGCATATGATTGGTTAATTCATAAACTTACTATTGGATGTAAAAAGTGAGTACCACGTCATATTATCTGCAAGTTAATTGACAATTAATGTTAACACGTCAATGAACATCACTTAGGCAACAATTCTGGAAAGTGTAAACAAGGAAATCAATGAATAAAACCTGTCAGTGAGATATTTTGTTTACTAAAGTTGCAATAATTAATGTTTTTTTTTTTCTTTTTAGAGAGAACTGTATGAAATGTAGCAATCAAGTAAAATGGCATGTACATGTTCCTCAAAATATTAAATGGATCTTAATCAGCTAAAAGGTCCTCTGTCAATAGAACGAAAAATGTGCAATTTAGACCTTTCCTATATAATCTTTTTCTTTAAATATAAACTTTGGGATTTAAAAAAAGTAGTATAAAACTAACATGAAAAACCAAAACTCAAATTCGTAAATTAAAGACCATTAGTAAATGGTTTTTACTGCAGAAAAAAATTTCCTTGTTTACATTTCTTTGATTGCAGTCCTACTGAAAGCAAACCAAATTAATTTTGAAATTAAAGATTATTTGGACTTTAATTGGGACAAACATATTCAGTAAACAATGCAGGTCAGAAGCTTTATTTTTCTGCTGTGTAAAAATTAACAGCAGTTTCAGCAGGGTGACACAAAACATTGATTAATGAATGAATGATTGATTGATTCAGTATTTTCAATACAGAGTTACTTCCCATTCCTGCAGGTATCTGATTTAAACTTTTTGTGACATCATTAAATTCCAAGGAGACTGAGAGATGATGATACAAAAATAAGAGTTCCATACAATATAATGACATCATACTACAATCTCCACATGTGGAAAATGGTCGAAAATAGCTCTATAATTTTAAACGATGATGATATGAAATGGTGAAGGAGAACAATATACATGGATGGCAGACATCATTCCTAAGCTTGGTTCACTGTAGCATGAATAAATCCTGTGGTGTTTAATCATGCAGATAATCATTCAAGTGTAACATCATCAACAGGCTTGGTTGCATCATTTCTATTTTTAAACATTCTATGCTAAATCATAAATGGCTAAAATTCAACATGAGGCTTTCTCAAATTATCTTACTAAGAAAATGTAAATTTTGTAAATGTACAATTTCTCGAATACTATGTTCTCCTCTCTATACTTTTTATTTATCATAGATTTTTTCGTACATAAAAAAATAAACCTTTATTGACTAAAATTAGTCTTATATTTACATTTTCTTTCAGTAAAATACAATAGTAAGAGCCAACAATTCATAACACATCTGTCCTACCTTCTACAGTGACTTTAGCGGAGATGTCAGCTTGACCAGCCGCATTTCTAGCTACACATTTATATTCGGCTTCATGCTCCATTGTGGTCTTCTTGATCACCAGCGAGCATGTGTCCTCGTCATAAACAATCTTTATATTTGGTGTAGAAACCAGTTCCTTTCCGTTTTTGTACCATGTGACCTCGGGTCGTGGAAGTCCAGTGACTTTGCAGGTCAAGGACAGTGGTCGTTCCTCCATTACAGTCTATCAAACAAATATAAACAATTTCTTTATGATTGAAATATATACATGTATATGATATTCTGAAAGTCAAAGTCAAGGTTTCTGGTATTCAAGAAAGTAGTCCGCTTACACGAGAAAAAAAAAATATTCCGCTTTATACAAGAAAAAAAAAATCATGTCTTCAAATACATGTAGAGAAAAATACTCTGTAAAACATGCCTCATACTCTTGGCAAATAATGCTACATGTATTTTCATCAGATAGTACTTACACATGAGTCAAAGATCTCGGTGAATTCGGGAGCCTGGGTTGTCTCCTGATGACGTAATACTAATGGAGATTCTGAAAGCCTCTGGTCACGACGGATTTCTGTGTTAATTAATAAATAAACACCAAATGAAAAAGAAGAATTTTCAAACTTGTATTTTTTTTAACCATAGGTACAACTGAAAATTACACGACAGGGAGGAAATTTAAGAAAAAAAGTTTGAACCACGGTAGTGGACACTGGTCAAAATACAGCCTTTACGAAAACTTTTTGAAACCACGAACCTGAAGAGAAAGTTTTTTGGATAGTTTATATCGTGAAATTCCACTAGCCTGACGAAATCTCTACTAGCCAGGGGCGTCTGGCTAGTGAGTTTTTGTAAAGACTGAGGATAGACATCGGGCTAGTGAGTTTTTGTAAAGACTGAGGATAGAGAATCAAATTAGAACCAAATTTTGGCTACAAACTCACTAAGGCAATGCTTCATATGTAAAACCTATCTTCAACATTTACAATCATTTGGGAAGGCTAAGTGTATAAGAAACTTATGTATCCAGTAGTATAAATACTGAATAATTTTTATCAAAGCTTTTATTAGTAAATGTACAATTATATATTCATGAAATTCTTGATTACATTTTGAATCAAACAGATACATGAAAGTTATTTTGTGGTAAATCTTGAATGAGATATCAAAATGGACTACGTGTACTTAAATTGTTAAAGTCCAAGTACAAATTAAAAGTTACAATGTTACATAGATTCTGGTTTTTAATAATAAAGGTGACATCTTCGAAGTTGAAAATAAATAAATTCTGGTTGTGATAAATTGAATATACTCTAGATAATTTCTTTTGGTTGTGACAAAATGAATCTTAATCATAATCCAAATAATCTGTTTATATAACAAACTTACTCTCTGGTAGGTAAAACCAATTGAAAAATAGGTCTGGAAGGGATTATCATAGTGTATACAAATGTACATGTTATGGTATCTACATTTTATGTCCAAGTTCAAGTTACAATATCAATACAAAACAAGTGCACAGTCATGATGTATTATATTAATAATTTCATTTTCTATCTTGGTAAGTTTTACCAATTTTGAAAATGTGAAAATAGTCCATTAAAATTTTTCAAGGGAAATGATGTTTAATATTTATAAATTTTAGTCAAAATGTTCTACAAACATTTTTTACCAATAGACAATTTTCATATTACGGCAGTTGACTTGTATTATACACATCCTAAGCCCCGACATCACAAGATTTGACGCAACTTTTAACTGTGACGTCGAATCTGATTAATGAAGTCACAATTAGAAATAACGTCAAAAGTAGTGATGTCGGGTCTTGAAGTGTCTAAAAATCAAGTCTATCGGTAATATAAAGAAAGTCTATTAAAGGACCTGAATTTTGTCTAATTTCTAATACTGATTTTTAGAAAAAAACCATTGGAAAATAATAACCTGGTACCAATTCTTCCATAGATAAAATGTTTGATGTCCTTACCATTAACAATGAGTGGGATTTCACAAGTAGCCTCCCCTACATTGTTAGTAGCGACACACGTGTAGGGTCCCTCGTCTGTGACCTCAGCGACTTTAATCTCGAAGCAGTACGTGTCCTCGTAACTCTCTAATTGGTATAACTCAGCATCCTCAAGTACCATGTTGTCTCTCTTCCACTGAACTGTAATACAAAGTCAATCCTTACTCCTGCATTTCTATACAATCTATAATTTCCATGTAAACTCAAATATTTTAAAATTTCATTTTGCGAAGAATGAAGAAAGGTTAAAATGCAAAATATTCCATGTAAAATCAAATATTTAATTTCATTACGCGAAGAATGAAGAAAAGTTAAAATTCAGAATTTTCCAAAAATGCATGTCTCTTCAACTGAGACTGATTCTGGATTTTCTTTATACAAATTTACTTCCCATTCAGGACGGTATATGACGTAAACCTATTGTGACGCCATCAAATTCTATGAAAACCAGTGTTAAATTCAGGGAAAGTACGCTACAAAACCGAACTTTCTATAGAAATTTTATTATACATTTTTACTTTATTAGGTCATAATGCTTTTACATCAGATATCGTCCTTAATCGAACATAAAAATATTTTTAACAGTAGAACAGGCAAATAAGAAAGCATAGACCATATGTAATTTTTAATAGACTAAATGAAGTCAAGAGCTGAATAAGTTATAACTTTGAATTTTGAATGCTGATAAGTCTATTGCAATTCAAATTACATGATCACATACTAATTTGTGTTAAGAGCTCTCGTGTCAAATTTACCTGTAGGTTTTGGAGCACCAATGACCTTGACCAGGAATTGTGCACGGTCACGCTCTCTGACGACGACCTTCTCTGGAACTTTGAGGAATTGTGGAGCATATGGTTTCTCTTCTCTTGTATCTGTTACCATAGAAACATAAAATAATTATGACTTTACCTACATTTATAAAGAAAATTACTCCATGCAGTCAAAATAATAAATCTATATTCATATATCAGATATCAACACTTCTTACCAACAAACAAGTCAGCTTTGGTTTTTGCGATGCCGGCTTCGTTGGTTGCCGTGGCAACATATGTCCCATCATGCTCTGGTAGTACATCCACAATGAGTAGTGACGATTCACCTTCCTCTCCATATTCTATGGTGAAGCGGTTGTCAGTTTTGGTGATTTCTTTGTCGTTTTTGTACCACAGTATTTCTGGTGTAGGTTTACCGCTGGCTTTACACGTAAGTTTGGTGGACTGGTGAATGCTGGCCTCTAGGGTCTGGATCTCTACTAAGAACTTGGGAGCTTCTAACTCTCTGACTTCCTCTGTTGGTGCTTTGGCTGTATGGAGAGAAAACAGAGTGAAGATGACTGTGTGCAATTGTAAGTATATACAACAATCAATATTTGTTTGAAAGAGCCTTTCTTTGCAAAAATCAATGGTCAGAATGCAGTCAGAATACAATAAGATGTTTCAACCACATACCAGCAGTTATATATCTCTACATGTATACCATAGACATCACTTAAGTGAAAATAGCAGGCAAGAAAGTCACAATTAAACATGGTATGAATTCTAAATTGTAATAATATCTCTGATATTGTTTTTGATTCTATTTCATCAACATTAATGTTCCGACTTCCATAAATTATTGGTCAACCTAAGTGTATGTAAGGTGGTATCTGTGGAGACTTCTGGCCCTATCTTACCTATGACTTGTAGATCAGCGGTACATGTGGTCTTGCCGTGTACATTTTCTGCCTCAACAGTGTATTGTCCCACATCTGTTGGTGCTATGTCGTAGATTTCTAGGTGATGCAGGCCACGGTCTTCGAACACCATGTATTTCCCCTCCTCCACCAGTTTGTTACCATTGTATAGCCAGTTGAGTACAGGAGTGGGCTCTCCTACCACTTCACATGTAAAGTCGGCAGTCTCCCCCTCCTCAACCTACGGTTAAGATTTCAATGTCATACATGTTTCAAAAAAAATATTACAGGAAACCACATTGTGGCATTATTCTCCTTACTCCGGATTCAATTAATTCATATTCATCAATTTCATTACAACAGTGTGTTGATCGTCAGATCTCAACGTAGTTCGAAATATCTGAACCCATACCAAGCTTTGATGGTTAGTTTATGTTTGGTTGTGGACCAAGCCACCATCCGTCCAAATAACCATCAAACGTTTGGGTTAGATTTTTCGGACTAATTTCATCCTTCTCCTTGTCTTTCCTCAAAGCTTTTGCTATTTTATCATGTTCTGTTGGACATCTCTTTTACTTATTTTAAAATTCCAAGTTCTTTTCACGTCAGCTTATGTTGTTGTACTTACCGTTTCAGTTTTAATTTTAAGTACAAATTCTGGTGCACGTCCCTTGGGCTTGAGTACGGCACTCTCTTCGTCTTTGACAATTTCTTCTGCGCCTGAGATAAACGAAAAATAAGTTTGAAAAAGAAGAAGGAAAATGAAATAGTATGAAATACCCGGTAGCCCCGAAATAGCACAGCTCTACTCAAGCAGGGATGATTCAAGACAGTCTGGAAACCAAATTCTTCGGAAGTTCCAGAGCAAGAAATCGACAAAGCACGATGTATTCATCCGCGTCTCTCGTCACGAGGACTTCTCAGTTGACGTCATATATGACGGTTTAACAGACATACGGGTAGATGGACAGGCAAGGGGACGTTATACAATTATAATGAAATGTAGTTTAGCTCACCATAATTCAAATAAAGGAGGACAAGATCCTGTATTTTAAGATTGCTGACTATAGAAATATAAGTCCTTCCTTTCATCACACTATATAGATATATAAGTCCTTCTCTCTCGTAACATTACTAAGTCGTCCTCCTTTTCACCTCACTATAGATATGTAATTCCTCTCTTCCATGTCTTTCTTATAGAACCTGAATTAATTTTGTTCACTAACCGAAAATATACTGTTGCTTACTTTAAGGAAAACACACTTTCCATGCAGGGAAATAAAATGAAGTTTCGAGCGTGTGTCTCCAATTACACGATGATGTTCTTCACTTCTCATTTTTGTCACTATGACATTTGCAAACTTTACTTCAACTACAAGATTAATCCCGGAAAATATATATTGAAGGTAAAACACATATCTAGATTTTTCTCCAGGAAAACGCACGCGACAAAACAGCTGATCGCCGATTCGCAACAGCTTGACTTTGGCTTTTGTTATTTAGAGTTGATTCTTCTAATGAAGCTCTGTCTGCTTTATCAGCATGGTTATTTTTCCAACAAAATTTACAACATTCCATAAGAATCCGTGTATTCCTGTCTCATTTATCTTGCATTTATCTTAATAAACTTTAAGCACCTAATTAATTTCTGACCCTATTTAATCCGACCGAAAGCTTATACTACTATGCCTCTGTACTTTGAAGTGGTTTATTAATCCAGATTATCTCGAACGATAATCCAACTCTTACAAAGTCAAACTATGTAAATATATAATATAGCTATTTTGTAAAGACTTTCGTTTAAAGACCAATAAACAAAGAAAATTGATCATAAATAATTTGTTCGTACATGACTTAGATATCAATAAGTATCAAATTATCACTTTGTTTATAAACCCTTCAAACCATTTCTAAAACACCGGCACTTCTATCAGTGTCAATCATGTCTATGTTTATACTATGCATGCTTCTACTTGGTAGGATCGGGTCATTGACTCCAGAATATTTTTTTACAGAATAAATGACTGAAAAGGGAATCTTTTCTCACTCTAGATTTATTTTGAAAATACCGAAATTGAACGTTTTGTGTATTCAATAAAAAAAAACGTTGGCAAAGCCTGTCCTAAAGGCTTGGGCTTGGGCTTGGGCTAGGATTAGTTGGAGATCAGAGACACGTGCATTTTTCTTAATCTAAAACTGAAATTATTCAATTAATGTCGGCGAGTCTAGTACATTGAAATAGAACTTTCTTACATGAAGGACTTGGAAACAAAAGAACAAGAAAGTTAAGTTGCAAAACTAAGCAACCTTCGGTATCGTCTTAATTACGATAAGCTGCAGTTCATCACTATTCTATAGGGAGTTAAACTCTACATGTTTGATGGGTGCATATTCAAATTTTGATACCTGCCGGTTTAAGCCATTTCATTCTCTCACTTTGATCTTGACACTGCATGATAGAGCCGGCGTGACTTGCTTTCAATTAACAGACTCTCATCACATCTTTATTTTAAAGTTATGGTATATCATACGAGTAACTTTAACACATGAACTAAACCTCAAGTATGTATCTGAGCGTACATATACTTATGCTTGAAACTTGCTAGTAATGCTTTTCGTTTCATAAACTACTTTAATAACTTGAACGTGCAATTTTTCTCTGATACATGTAAATCAAAACAAGTAATTAAACGAAACACAAAACGCTTAGCCTAATGTGATTCACCCACTCAATAGCCGACCAATCAGGTTATATGAATATGAGATATTATGAATTTATGATATTATGATATTATATGAGATTATATGAATTTCATAACGAATTTCTTGAATGTGCTATAAATAGATCTTGCTGACCTTCAACTATGACCTTGATGGTCGCAGTATCAGAGCCTGCTGGATTCTCGACCTTTAATACATATTCAGCCTCGTCCTGGATTGAGCATTCAGGAATCTGCAGAGTTACAGCCCCTGGAGTGATGTCCACCAGGTGTCTCTGATCTTCAGGCAGTACTTTGTCATCTGCGTACCACACACAGGTAGGGAGGGGCAGCCCCTCTATTGCGCATGTCAGTGTGAGCGTCTCCCCGGGACTTATAGTCACCTTGTCTGGATAGTCAACGATGGAAGCCGGAACTAGAATGGAAATTTTAATATATGCTTCACTAAATGCAAAAAAAAATTTTCATATATATTTAAATCTTTACATTCATTTAAAGTAACAATCTTATAATTCATCTGTTTTAATTTTTTTTTCTGTTTATCTATTAATTTTTAATTCATTCGACCATCTTTTTATTTTGTCTGTTTTCATGTAATTAATCTAATCTAATATTAAATCAAATTAAATCGTTATCAATACTCTACCAAACCTTGTCCGTCGTAAGAATATTAAAAGATTAAAGTTCATAATTAAAGTGTTTGATATACATTTGGTGAAAATTGAACATCTTTATATCTCAATGAAATTAATGAAATGAAATGCATAAAGAATTAATTAATGAGAGTTAATACATGAAGATCATTCAAAATACATTATGGGAAAACATACCAATCAACGTTCAATACACTTCAAGGGAAAAAATCAGATAAAACCAAACTTCACAATACATGCAAAAATGAAAAAAAAAGAAGAAATAAATGTTATATATACAATTCAAATCACTCTTAAGAAAGTTTGTGTTTACCCTGGGTCGCCACATGCCAATTGTTGCTGGTGAGCTAAACATGGTTAAACGAACTCAAATTCTGACTTAACAAGAATAAGTTCTTCACTCCAAGTTGCATTCAACATCACCAACACCGATTTATGTTCATTTCAAAAGATGAGGGTGTAAAAGGGAAGGAGGTGGGGGTTGGGGGAGGGGGTGGGGGGGGTCTTTATAACATATTGAAAGGAAAGGAAGGGTCTGGGGAGAGCTTCATTGGCAATCTTAAGTAGAGGAGATGTTAGGTTTTTTTTCATTCTTTTTTCTTACTAAACTATAACACATTACAATATTATGGTCCGATCGACCCAAACTAGTGTGAATTTTCAAATGAATGCTCTCCTATAAAATATAACGTGCGAGTTTCATTTATTTTCTCAAAGGACCGGGGTTGAATAGCATACTATTTTATAGTATTTAAGTCACTTTAAATATAACAATCATAAGTACCGTTTGTTTACAAATACCGTAATTTAGGGACGAATGCCAAATATTTCAAAGGTAAAACTATGTATTCCTCATGAAAGCTAATTTGACCATTCTATAATCCGGTACTTCACACCGTGCCTAATCGCTGAGGATTACATATGGAGAGGGGAAAGAGAGGGAAGGGGGGAGGGGTGTCAGCGATTCGGGAGGGAGGGTATATAAAACATAAACATAACAAAAGATGTAAGGTATATGAGTTATATATGTGAGGTGAAAGTGAAATTGATATAAAGAATTCATAACCCATGAAATATATACAATGCTCTCCATTTCCAGTTGACGATCTCAATACATTCGTTACTCCCTGATGCGAGGTTTAAAGAGCTTCATGCATTGAAAATCCTTTGTGCGTTATAAACCATATCAATTTCTTTCTATTACAAATCCCATGGATTAGTGGATATCAAAATCGTCTAAACCAAGAACAAAAGGCGTCTTCCATTCATTTCCGCGTCCGACATAATAAGTTGCCCGTTGGGAGCCCCGTCGTCAATAAAAATTCGTCTATTTACCGTGTAGACCCTCAAAATAATTCTCAAGGACACCATTTAGGCACAAAACCCCCGAAACTCAGTTTCAATATTTGTCATTGATAATACGTTACCTGGGTAAACCCGACACTGGATGTGAATATTTGAGATGCTTGGAATATTTTTGAAACTTAGTAAATCACCTATGACGCATATATTGTTTTATGACTATTGAGAAGTAGAAAATGCTTTCTAACAGAAGATTTATGGATATATTACTATTTGACTTCTGGTGTTTTTATAATCTGATAGACGCTGTTATTGAAATAAGCAATAACTTCATCACAGATATAAAGTCAGAGGCGGATCTAGGTCACAGAATCGGGTCCAGTTTCGGAGTTTGAAGGGTTCTCCTCTTGAAAATTTGACTGTAGTTTAACAAGCATTTGTAAATTTGGAGAAAAATTCTGTCATTCTTTCTTTGTTTCTCATATTCTATAATCGAGGATTTTTGGTATCTGTGTCGCCGATCTTGTGATCGTGTAGAGCCTCATATCAGTGACATGCTGTGGTCCGTATCAGTACCTGCTAATTACCGTCAACACGTGTAGGTGGTCAGACATGTAAATATTTACAGGTAACATGCCAATACACAAATAGCAATACACAAAGCATGCCGCATGACGCTCAAAGGAGCTGTAACACCTGGGCGAATGGGAAAGATAGAGAGAGAGAGAGAGAGAGATGAATGAGGCATAGAAAGAGGAAAAGAGAAAGTTGAGCATATTGAGAAATATTTTATGCCGCTGAACAAAGAAAAGATCATCAGATATACATGTATATATAAGTTTTTTCTATGTTAAGATACATATTAAATAAATTGTTTTTAATCAATATGGTAAAATTTAAAAATTGAATCAATTTTTTTTAAATTAATTTAGTAAAATTTGAAAATTGAAAAAAGGGGAACTTTGTTATCAATTAATCTGACTAATTAATTTTTATCATAGAAGAAGGCTTTTTCAAGCAATTTCTATGTCATATACAAGTTGATTTAATGATCTTTTCTTTTGATTTTGTTCGAAAAATAAATCAACATGCATACTTTGTATTGAAATCTTTTTATTATGGATCAAAATGCATGTATATATGTAAGAAAATGAAGGCAATATCGGATACCAAATCTCTCTATAGGTAGGTCATAGCTTGCAGCAAATATAAAAGACAATATGTATTATTAAATAAGCAAATATAATTAATATACAAATACTATATATAACACACGTAACTTCATGCTAGCAAAAACATAGAATGAGGGATGATCTAATCAAAATATATGAGAACTATTTTTTTTTAAGTTTAATATAATGATCAAAAATTGTAAAAATTCAAAGAAAATTTAATATGAGGATTTGATGCTTAAAAATTCATAATCAGATCTAAACATTGCTCATGAAATGATTAAAAATGAACCTCTGTCATTTCTGGCAGAGATACAGAAAAGGAGGGGGGTAGATATCACATATCATAAATATCTTATGAAAATAGATTTACAAAACTAGCAAAATATAAATTACAAGAAAAATCATTTATACTTTCATACCATTAAGCAGTTCAAAGCAAAAATTTGATCATACATAATATATATAATCTTGATATGAAATGAATACTAATTAGATATGATGTGAAATGAATATTTATACATTATAATCTTGATATGAAATGAATATTTATGAGATTTTCCACTTAATGCCTACGATGGAATATTGCATAACAATGACAAATGACACAAACCACAGGAACTCAATGCACCAGCAACAGTATTACAACATCAAAATGTGCAATTACTAATCATCTAATGACAGACATGTAACAGTCAATGGAATGTTCAAGTCTTACACAAATAAAACACCGCTAAAGACGGTATGGCCGGATTGCAAAGTAAGTTTTTGTCACCAACTGGGTCAAGGTCACTAAGTCAAATATTACAGCATACATTGAGAGGTCTTGTCAGAGGCAACCTACATGTATAATATAAAGTTTCTACTGCATACAGTTCCTTAGACTTTGCTTAAACCAAGAACTTTAACCAAAATCTTTAATTAGGTCTAAGTTCAAGGTCAAGGTCACTAGGTCCAATGTTACGACATAAATTGAAAGGTCTCATCATGGGCAACCTAAATGTATAATATAAGGTTTCTACTGCATACAGTTCCTTAGATTTTGCTTAAACCAGAAACTTTAACCAAAATCTTTAACTAGGTCAAAGTCCAAGGTCAAGGTCACTAGGTCAAATGTTACAGCATAAATTGAAAGGTCTCATTATGGGCAACCTACATGTATAATATAAAGTTTCTACTGCATACAGTTCCTTAGATTTTGCTTAAACAAGGAATATTAACCAAAATCTTTAACTAGGTCAAAGTCCAAGGTCAAGGTCACTAGGTCCAATGTTACGACATAAATTGAAAGGTCTCATCATGGGCAACCTAAATGTATAATATAAGGTTTCTACTGCATACAGTTCCTTAGATTTTGCTTAAACCAGAAACTTTAACCAAAATCTTTAACTAGGTCAAAGTCCAAGGTCAAGGTCACTAGGTCCAATGTTATGGCATAAAATTGAAAAGTCTCATCATGGGCAACCTAAATGTATAATATAAGGTTTCTACTGCATACAGTTCCTTAGATTTTGCTTAAACCAGAAACTTTAACCAAAATCTTTAACTAGGTCAAAGTCCAAGGTCAAGGTCACTAGGTCCAATGTTATGGCATAAATTGAAAGGTCTTGTCATGGGCAACCTATATGTATAATATAAAGTTTCTACTGCATACAGTTCCATAGATTTTGCTTAAACCAGGAACTTTAACTAAAATCTTTAACTAGGTCAAAGTCCAAGGTCAAGGTCACTAGGTCAAATGTTACAGCATAAATTGAAAGGTCTTGTCATGGGCAACCTTCATGTATAATATAAAGTTTCTACTGCATACAGTTCCTTAGATTTTGCTTAAACCAGAAACTTTAACCAAAATCTTTAACTAGGTCAAAGTCCAAGGTCAAGGTCACTAGGTCCAATGTTATGGCATAAATTGAAAGGTTTTGTCATGGGCAACCTATATGTATAATATAAAGTTTCTACTGCATACAGTTCCTTAGATTTTGCTTAAACCAGGAACTTTAACCAAAATCTTTAACTAGGTCAAAGTCCAAGGTCAAGGTCACTAGGTCAAATGTTACGGCATAAATTGAAAGGTCTTGTCATGGGCAACCTTCATGTATAATATAAAGTTTCTACTGCATATAGTTCCTTAGATTTTGCCTCAACCAGAAACTTTAACCAAAATGTTGACGGCAGACGGACAGACGGACATCGTCAATCTATAGACCGGGATTGCTTTGCAATCCGGCCAAAAATACTAGAAACAAACAATTAACATTTCTTTCAATTTTCATGCTTCTATTCAGGATTACTTCCGTTTGGGACGGTATATGACGTAAACCTATTGTGATGTCATCAAATTCTATGGAAACTAACGTTAAATTCAGGAGTAGTACGCTACAAAACCGATGTGTTTCTATAGAAATTTCATCACGTCATAATGCTTTTACGTCAGATACCATCCAAAATCGAACACAAGCATTCACCAACGGAAGGAGGGAATATCTGGACTGGAGCGTGTATTCAAAGACAATTCGTCTGTGAGACTATCTTCACACGTTTCGAATCATGCATCACATTCATTATTTTCTTTGCAAAACAAAAGATGCACATGATGAAGTCCCATTAATCGTAATCCTAGGTTAATTTTATACTACATGTCCAAATAACATCAATTTTAGGTAATTTCTTGATCATATACAATTCCAACTATGAAAATCCAAATTAATAAGACTTCATCATGTTTAAAATATAACGCTACAATAAATCTATGCATAGTCATTTGTTAATTTCTGGAAATCTGGAAAAACTAGTAATCTTGAAAAGAAAGATAACTCATGATTTGATTCTTGCATCAAATGCAGATGATAATGATGGAGAGACATAGCATTCTGTTTATATACAACAGTCAGGTTATAATAAAATACCTTGAGGTATCAGATGTCCAGTAGTGGTGCTCTCCCCTGCGTAATTCTCCGCTTTACAGGTATACGTTACGTTCGTATCGTCCAAAGTCACGTCGGTAATTTCCAGGATTGCTAAATTGTCATGGTATGTAATATGATATTTGTCACTATCTTGGATCACAGTCTGGTTGGCTAACCACTGAACCACCGGTTCTGGGCTACCAACGACAGTACATTCCAGTTTAACAGTATCACCGACAGTGACGGCAGTGTCAACCAGCGGTTGTGTGAACACTGGTTTGTCCATTTTAATGAGTATTTCCGCGGAGCAGCTTGCCACTCCTTTGTCGTTGATGGCTTTAATGGTATATTCCCCTTCGTCATCGGGAGCACACTGGGTGACCTCTAGGCTGGCAATGTCATCAGTGTAGTCGATACTGTAATAGAAAAGTGAACCTATCACAAATGATATATAGAGATGATTATGTAATATTAGTTACATAGTAAGTTTGTGACCTGATACGGAATAAAACACCGCTAAAGACGGTATGGCCGGATTGCAAAGTAAGTTTTTGTCACTAACAAGGTCAATAGGTCAAATAATACAGCATAAATTGAAAGGTTTTGTCAGAGGCAACCTACATGTATAAAATAAAGTTTCTACTGCATACAGTTCCATAGATTTTGCTTAAACCAGGAACTTTAACAGAAATCCTTAACTAGGTCAAAGTCCAAGGTCAAGGTCACTAGGTCAAATGTTACATCATAAATTGAAAGATCTTGTCATGGGCGAGCTTCATTAATAATATAAAGTTTCTACTGCATACAGTACCATAGATTTTGCTTAAACCAGGAACTTTAACCAAAATCTTTGAGTAGGTCAAAGTCGAAGGTCAAGGTCACTAGGTCAAATGTTACGGCATAAATTGAAAGGTCTTGTCATGGGCAAGCTTCATGTATAATATAAAGTTTCTACTGCATACAGTTACTTAGATTTTGCCTCAACCAGAAACTTTAACCAAAATCTTTAACTAGGTCAAAGTCCAAGGTCAAGGTCACTAGGTCAAATGTTACGACATAAATTGAAAGGTCTTGTCATGGGCAAGCTTCATGTATAATATAAAGTTAGAATTTGCCTCAACCAGAAACTTTAACCAAAATGTTGACGGCAGATGGACGGACGGACGGACAGACAGACGGAAGGACATCATCAATCTATAGACCGGAATTGCTTTGCAATCCGGCCAAAAATACATGGTGTTAAAAGAATACCCGTATCAGGTGAGGCGAATCGTCCGATACAGGTGTTCTTTTCACAGCATGTATTTATCCGCATCAGGTCATTAACTTACTATGTAATGAATTTATCACGCCTCAGACCAATGACTGCATGCATTACTCATCCACGGGAAATCGGACGCCTAATACATTTTTTTTTCACTGCGTCACATGACAATGATTTGTCCAATAAGATTGCAACAATTTTGTCTGAGGAGTGATAATAGGGAAAACAAAGACCAGGTTATCAGAGTTAGTAGTAATGATATTTTAACAGTTTTCATCCGAATTTTACTTTTTAAAGTAATAAAGATTAAATCTTTATTTAAAAGAGTAACTGATCCTGACAAGTTTTTGAGCCTGAAATGAAAAATTCACAAGTAAAAATTATTTGAAAAAGTTTACCTGTATCTGTCATCTTTGATTTCTTCGCCGTCCTTGAGCCATTGTACCTTGGGCTTTGGTTGACCTTTGACCTGGCATTCCAAGACCAAAGGTGAGCCAAGGTCAATCTCGATGTCCTCAATTCTGGTGAGGAATGTTGGAGCCTCCCCTAAAGATTTACAACAAAACATGTGCAAAATACAAAATCTCAGTTCAAATTTTTTTTAAATTTTTTTTAATCAAAATAATATACAATTCTAACAGAAATATTTGAAAACCACTTACAAAGTCTGAAACCAGGTTGACACTACAAGGGATACTGTATATTACCTGAAGGATTTACAAACAATTCCCCGGTGCTTGTCACTGTGCCTGCAGAGTTACTGGCCTTGACAACGTATTCGGCATCATCGTCAATGACAACGTCCTTGATGATTAGAGAGGCAAAGTTACCTCTGACCTCAGAGATGTAGTGGTCATCTGACTCAATCTCTACACCATCTTTGTACCTATAAGGCCAAAAGGTCACAAGTCAAGGTCAAATCTCAAACAAGATAATGAATCAGTTTGTTTAATGAAAATAATTAGATTAAATTTTATAGAAATGATAATTTGACAAGAAAATAATTCAGAACTTCCTTTCTGTAAATAATATTCCTATAATTATGTGAAGAAAACCTCTCACATTTATCAAATTCATTTCATGGAAGGTAAATGTGGATGATTGCAATATCTATCGAAAATCTATGATGTAATTATAATATTTGAATTCATAATGATTTTAAACTAACATTTTTGATAATTTCTTGACCTGTCAACATTGATATATAGATTTTTCCTTTACCACTTCAACAATACAAGTCAGCTTACCAGGTGATTTCTGGGAAGGGTTGTCCTGCGACCTGTACTATAAATGTAACAGTGTCTTCCTCTGTCACTTCCTGGTCGGAGAGCTCACGTAGGAACTTAGGCATCTCCAGCGTAGAGTCTGTGTCATCTAAGGTCAAATCAGCCTGTACGTCCTGAAGGTCAAGGTTACATTATATCTACTGGCTAAGCCAACCAGTCACATAGAACATTATCATATTATCATATATAATATGGATCATTATCATATTATCATATTTAATTTGATTTTTTTTATTCTTCCTTAAGTTGTTCCCAATGGACAGGTACCATTTGTGTATTTTGAAATTTTGAATGTTTTATGTTTACATCCCTTAAACTTCAAGTAGAGAGTGGATTTAAGAGGGCCTTTTTCTGAAATTTTGATTCGGTCTTATTTTAATCATAAATTTTAAAGTTTGTGAACTGCCATCCATCATGTACACAAAGGTTGGTGATACTGTACTACTTTAATATCTAAGGTTGAGTGTGTGTGTGGATGTGTGACAACAGCACTTCACTACCTTAAACTACCTTAATGTAATTAACACTGTTATTATGGTACAATTTTTCATATCTGACAGAGGAAAGAATTTCCTACACCCTTATTTTTCTCAATCATTTGAAGAGGATTCTATTTTATTCTACTAATAAAAAATCTACTTCCCGCATGCATATACCACCCTTACCCAAGAAACATGTACAACACATAAGTTAAAAGACACCTACATGCAGACAGTAGGAACACACTTATCATCTTTTTTTTTCATCATTTTTCAAAGCACACCGATGGGGGTACACTTTTTCACAACACTTAACATTCAATTCTTCAGTATAAAACATGGTCCAAACCAATACTTTTCAGAATGGATAATTTTTCATTCACTGTCAGATTCATGCATTTTACACCATACAGACTGTACATAGGGACATTGGTTTAGGACCTTACATGCTCACAAGCAAAGTGAGGTGGCTGATATACCAGTGATAAGGTGTAATAAATGGATGGGTGGACATAGTATGGGTATTTGAAATGAATTTTTCATAAACACGATAAATGTAGGTGGATACTCCTGCTTAACATAAAGATCTCTGAAAATTATATCCTTATACGTCATTTGATAGATATGATAGATATAAATATAATTAATTTTTCAGATTACATTATCTATATAAAATGTGAAATATCATGTTAAGTCTACCGATATATGATCAAGTTTAGATTAATATTCCACATCTATAATACATGTATAAAGTTAGAGTTTTGTTATCTACAATATATTATGATTTTGAAGAAACTGATGAGAATAATGATTATGATTTCTATTATTCTTTGACTTTCTCAAGAGTTTGTCCTACTCTGACCTATTTGCACTTAAATTTTGACCTATGAACTTTCTCACCTTGATGGTGCCTTGACCTTGGATTTCCTCCTCTGGTACGTCTGGCTGGTCCTCCAAGGTTATGTCGTTCTCTGACGTATCGAGAGAAGTTTCTTCTGGGACAGTCTCCAGTACAAAGTCGCGTGCCATAAAGTCCATAGGTGAGTACTGCTCTACATCTTCGTGTACTATCATTTCATCGTCTACGTCATATTCCCCGCCGGAGTATTCCTCAGAGTCTATAATATCTGTGGGCACTCCCAAGTCAGGGCTGATGGCGTAGTCTGGCTTCCTCAATCTGTTCATAAAGTCATCTTCATTTGGTCTTGCAAACTGATCAGGGAAGACATCTTCAGCCTCTTCCTCCTCTAGCTCCTTGTTGGGTACTGCTGCCTTCTCCCATTCTTTAGAGGTGATTTCCTTCAGAGACTGGTACCTATCCTGTACTGTTCCTTCAGGCACTGGTATTTGTTCTTCATCTGGGAAAACTTCATCAGGGATAAGATCTGGTTGTTTCTCTGGCTGGAGAAGAAGATTCTTTTCTCTAGCAATTCCTCCGAATGGTCGTTCAACATCATCACCAGCAATCTGAAAGCCAACAGGGTAAAATCCTTCTTCTTCCGTCTCTGTTCTAGCTGATGTATCTTGTCTGCTGTATGTAGTCACAGACTGTGATTCGCTCTCTTCATCCATTTCATCTTCAAATTTCACAGCATCCAGAAGTGTTTTCTTCTTCACTTCTCCTTGATCCTCCACCATGTAATATGAAGAATCTATCTTATCTTCAGGTTTTGGTTTTTCTTCAGCCTGAGATTTATCTAGAGGCAGATCCTCATCCTCTGCGTCCGAGCCTAAGTCCTCATCTTTAGGTGCTTTGATTGTATCTTCCAAGATTGCCTCATACTCCCTTTGTAACATCTCTTTATCTTTTTCTTCAGAATCTGTATCACTGAAGAATTCCACAGCATCTACTTTTTTGGATGCACTTTCTACAGGAGCAACCTCTTGCTTGATTTCTTGCTGGATTATTTCCTTTGGAGTAATGTTTTCAGATGTAATACTAGTTGGTGCCTTATCCTCTACGTCCTCATCATCTACTCTATCATCTACATCCACATCAGTGTGTTTTGGTACCTTTTCATCCATTCCTCCATAACCAACAGGAGGAACAGCCTGTCTGTCCTCCACAGTATCTCTGCTATCATGTGAGGAAGCTTCATCAGAAGAGCTGGTGAAGTCCTCAGGATAGTGCACGTCCTGTTTTTGTTGTTCTTCCTCTTCATCTGAGGACACTGCTAGATCCAGAGGAGGAATGTCCTCTTTACTTATGAGTGTAAAGTCCTCACCAGTTGCAGCATCAGGTATATCTTCCTTTGTTACTATTGTGAAGCTCTCCTCAGTGGGACCCTCAGGTAATGTTTTTTCCATTGGTGGCAGTGATGGGAATTTTGGTACTTGGTCGTCTGATTTTGCTTCAGATACCGTCTTTTCTTTGGTACTTGTGTCCTCAGAGCTATCATCCACCGGTATTTCTTCTAGTAGATCATCAGGTTGATCACTCGGTCCAATAATAATCTTCTCCTCCTTGAAAATATCAAATCGAGGCTGGTTTTGATCTGACTCCAAACGCCAGGTAAAAACCTGAGTGCCAATGTCAAGGTCGTCTTCGTGCAGTGCATGCTCGTGCTATAGTGGATATAGGATAAAGCAAGGTCAAGGACATATAGCACATAGCTCTGTTAGCAAACTACGTGATGAAAATCAAATCTCTGCCCCACTATAGGCACATTCATGGTGAACTCTGCTTGACTTTGTACATAATCAATATATTATTATATATTAATATATAAATAATATATATATATAATATATTATTATAATATAAGGTGTAAAGTATTTCTTTCTTTACACTTGTTTACAGTATTCTGTCAAAAAGGACAAGAATTCTCTAAGTTCAGAGTTCTTTTTGATATTTACAGTCAAGCAGTGTTCTAATGCAATTTCAACACACATACTCATTTCAAGTATTAGTTTGTTAGTAACCCAACCGAAGTAAATCAATTAAGATTTTTTGGCTTTCAACCAATATGATAAAAGTCCCATTACCCATCATTTCTCAGAGCCATCACATACCATGAGAAAAATAGCTATATGTCAGCTATAGAAATATGGCAGTATTTTGTGTTGTTGGTTACCCAAATGTTGGTTTAATAAGCGGACTGTGCTTAGGTAACTTAAGACCACATTATTAATTGCAGGTTTATCATATGTAGATTATATAATTAGTCTCAGCAATTATCTTTTTAAGACAGAAGGATTAAGATATTGTGATCAAAGGCCAGTGTGAATAAAAACTGCTTGTTAATTTAGCATTGAAATTTCGCAATAATATTATTAATCTTGAAGTTGTTAAAGGCAGGCATTAGATTTTGTAACACAGTTGTATTTTTATATAACAGCGCTTAATGCATATATACATGTACATGTAATTTGCTAAAATATGAAATCAATTTATTTCTAATTTACAAAATGTTCACCCATGAAACTGTGTCCCTGACACTGTCTGTCCAAGACAGAATCTTTTTACCTTGACAACATTTATCCCAGATTTGTTACGTTTCAAATTAAATATGCTTTGAAGACCTATAAATTTGCTCTAGTGGTAGAACAAGCCAAACATCCATAATATTTCAAAATTCATACAGTTTTCCAAAAGAAAATTTAGAATCATACAATGTTATCCTAAAGAAAATCGAAAATTTTGAACATCTACATGTACCTATCTCTACCTAAAATAGAAGCTACTTTTTCTTTTCTATGTATACATGAGACGGAGAAAAACCTATTAGTAGTATGTAATATACCAAAGTTACCACGCTAAATACTACATCATAGAAATTATGTACCATTTACCATCTATATGTACTAAGAAAGACAGAAATGATAGAGTACTAATTTTAATCTGTGGCTAATCTTTTATCATTTTAAGCGTTTAGTACTCAACCAAAACATTTCAGAAGTAAAATAAGACAAGTCAAGTAAGTTCTCCCTGATATAATATTACTGAATTTTCGTATAGTTCATAAAAAATATTTCCTATTAGAGCCATGGCTTTCTTGCTTTCCAGTCTATTTATGTCAATTATCTTATTTTCAATAACATGATACAATGAAGATATAATACATGATAAATATGTTATAAAATAAATTTTGATACATACTGGATTATATGGCGATTAACATAGTAATGTTCCAGATATGTATTAAAAGGCAAGATATATTTTCATAAAATCTTAAGAATGACCGACAAAGAATTAAGCGTACCTGAGTATCGTCTGTTTCATCTCTGGGGAGTTGAGCCACTATCTCGGTGTCGGTACTGATGTCACTGATGTCAAACGTGGTATCGGCTTCCTGTGGGACCTCATAATGAACATCCACATCCTTGGCCTGACGCATCTCTTTAACATCTAGGCGAGCCTGTTCCAATAATTTATCACATTTATTTAAACATCATATACATACAACATTTATTATTACACGATACAGTAGTATATTGGCAAGACTTGATATGCAGAAGCTGAAATCCATATGAAATTACTGTAAACATGGTTATTTTCGAGGGGGGGGGGGAATTTCGTGATAAAAATGTCCTTCCCATTCTAAGAATGGAACGGGGATATTTTCGATTGGGGGAAATTTTGCGAAATCCCTCTATTCGCAAAAAACACAAAAATTACCCCAATGCGAAAATTTCCATGTTTACAGTATAGTACCTGTAATAAAGCTGAATTATTGTATCTATAATAGTTACTTTTGAAAGGAAAAATAAAGAAATATAATTGGTTTAGAGAAACCAATTTGAACATGCAACTACAAATTAAAATTCCTATTCTACCCTCTGACTTTATTGATGTATAGCCAGTTAAACCTTTATTCCCCCTCTCTTTGCCTTTATAAGTATAACACCTCTGTACACACATACCTTCATGCCTCTGAAGGCAGCCTGTATTTTGGTAGCAGCCTCCTCTTTGATTTCAGGTTCTATCTCAGATACAGCTTCTTGTTTAGGTGTCTCTTCTTCTACAAGTTCTACATCATCAAAAAGTGAATTTATCAATATACAAACATATACAAATATCAATTTGAAATTTCGATAATTTTGAAAATAGGTTGAAATATTCCTTCCAGACTGAACGGAAGATACAAATTCGCAATAAATGCCAGAGAAGCAAGCGATGGATTTTACTGAGTTTTTGTATACATTGTCTTTTTTTACACTGGATAAAGGCCAAGGGGCAAAAAAATTGTGTAATCGAGTGTTTGTGTTTTTAATTTTGAAAATAGTTTCCCTCCTTCAGCTTTACTTTGTACATACCTGTAACAGTAAGCATGGCGGTTGCCTCTACTTGACCCGCATCGTTTTTGGCCCGTACTGTATATACACCGGCATCCTCAGGGAACGCCTCGCCTATAACAAGGGTTATGTCCCCTTCCTCACTCTCCTCTATCTTGTAGATTTCATCGTTGGTGATGATCTGGTTGTCATGGTACCATGTGACCTCTGGCTTGGGTTCACCGGTAACCTTGGTAACAAATTTGACAGGTTCTCCCTCTATGGTCTTCATGTCATCAATTCTCTTTACAAATTCAGGAGATATCAGTACAATGTCTTCAACCTGTGGAGGTGAACAATTAGAAATATATAAATATAATGTCTAAAAGTAAAGCTTAAATATTTTGAGTACAATCTTTTTTTTTTTCTTGTTTACTTACTCTACTTTTTCTTGTTTGAGAAACATTACTTTACAATTGTTCTATAAACATTTATCACGCCCCGTACTAATTTCAGCCAATGACGTCCCAGTATGATGGTCACGTGGTGTCCTACCTTGACGCTGAGGTAGGTCACTAAATTTTTAAACATCAAAATTTACATAAAAAACGTAACAAAATGGTTCTCGGTGTGATAAACTCGTTATAGGGTTAGTTCCAATCATACTTCCTACTCAAAGTAGGTGCGTAAATATGTAGCGGGATGGCCTACAGCCTCACCCCCCCCCCCCCCCCCCCCCCCCCCCCCCAAATTTACACACCTACTTTGAGTAGGAAGTATGACAGGAACTAACCCTATAACTAATAGTATTCTCAAAATTACTTGGATTTAAAGATAAACTTGAAAACAAGTGCAAGCATTACTACTTTGCATCCTACTGAAGAGGGAAAAATTTGAAGAAATTTCATTATGCGGCATTACCAGCTCTTTAATTCTAATCTTATAAATAAATAACCCTGATTACCGTTTCTGTGATTTGTTTGATTTCTTCGGTCTCTGTCGTGGTAATGGTCTCCTCTGTTGTAACATCCTCAGCAAATTTACTGAAATTGTTACAAAATCTTATTAAGGTAGCTATTCAGATATACAGGGTACCTGATTGAAGAAAATATGATTTTGGGGCGAAAAAAAGAAACTACAGATGACATGCAAGTTTTCATTTCTACAGTAAACATGGTAAAATACATACAAGTAGTAAATAAAACATTCCTTGGCATCACAGACTGAAATAATATGTAATGTACTAATTATTTCACAGGAAACAGAGATGAATTTGCTGTTGGGAATATAGAAGTGTATGGCTATAAACATTCCTTGTATGCAAAAAGGAAACATGCCAATTCTGCATTGTGAGGAAGTAGAGTTCTTGATACATGCACAAACAGAATTTTACAAGAACATGCTTCGCAAAATCATTTTATTTTTAAGTAGCACAATTAAACTTACTGCTCTTGATATTCAGCCATTATAATCTTTTTAAAATTTTTCAAAATGAAACAAGTCTGAAATTCAGAACTATGTTTCCATGGATAAGCTTGATAAGTTACCTAAACAAATGTGTGTGGAAACTGTGATGAAATAATACACCTGTTTTGTTCTATATAACCTACCTGGCTGTAACAGTCGATTTTTTCAGCACAGATCTGAAGTCCAATTGCTCGTATTCATATGTTACGTTAACTTTAGTCTTCCTGTATATACATGCAGAGATATCACAGTTACATGCAAGAATGGCACAGTTGTTTTACAGATGTTTCAATTGGGTGAAAAATAGAAGGAAAGTTAAATACATACAAAATACATGCTTAATAGGTACATTAAAAATTTCACTGTCAAAATGCATTGCCAACTATACACACATCTTCATTTTAGACTTTAGAGAAGCATTTTGATGTAAGACTTGCATTCTGTCGTACATCAATATTTTCAGATATTCAGATTTTGTACACAATTCTAACTTACATAATGCATTCAAATTCTCTGAGCACTTAAACATGCGAAAGTTGTCAAGCTCCAACATCCAAATAATTCACACAAAGTTTATGTAAAATATATAATGTATATGTAAGATATTAACACTTTCAAAAACAATTCTAAATATCTACAATCATGGAATTTCATGATTTATTACATGTGAGTAGAGTTTTCACCAAAATATACTGAGATTATCCTCAATATTATAACTACTTACACTTGTGTTTTGAGAGCTGCCCTGAAGTCTAGTTGTTCAGCATCAGGCATGGTATGAGGTTTGACTGGTGTCTCCACTGCAGAGTCTTCTTGTGGCTTCACCATCTCTTTCACCTCCTCTAGTTCTTCTGTGAATGTAGAGAATAAACATGTTTCACTCTTTCTATGTTAATTTTATCTGTCAGTGGTTTAAGTCATGAAAAATGGAGTTGTTGTGCTGAATTCCTTTTTGACAAAATTTGATGATCTATGCAAAATACTCTTTTCCCATCTTGCTATTCAGCTGAAAATGTTCAAGTCAAAATCTTGTAAAGTTTTTCATATTGGTGTCACGGTTAAACACACAATTCAACTGTAAGGTAACAAAGAGCACAAAAAGGTCTACACTGTACATTTTTCTTCTTTTTGTCATCCATTAAAAATGTCAGCAAGTGGTCTATTTTGATTCACTGTTTTGATGGCAAAAATTAAAATCTTCATAATCGTTATCGACCAGCACTTACTTATTTGTCGTATCTTTTTCAGATTTGTGTATAAATAAACCCCTTACCTGTGAGGACAGTAAGTACAGCTGTAGCAGATATTTGACCATGCTCATTGACGGCTTGTACAGTATATTCTCCTGAGTCTTCCGGGAAAACTTCAGGTAATTCAAGAACTACCTCCCCTTCTTCTCCAGGAATAATCTTATAGATCTCATCGTCTTTGATTGGTTGGTTGTCATGGTACCATGTGACCTCAGGAGCAGGTTCACCTTTGACCTTTGTGACGAACCTGACAGATTCTCCTTCGGGCGCCTTGGCATCTTGTATGGTGACCACAAATTCAGGAGCTCCAGGCACCTGTGATGTGATTAAGCATAAACTTGATCATTTCTATAAGTGTTTTTGAAGAATTCAAGATGACGGAAACAAAATTGTTTTGATGGTAAGAAAAAGACCATGAATTTGATTGGTCAATCTTTCATTCCTGGAGTTTTTAAGATAATTTTTTTCTTTTCAAGATTATAGACAGCTGACATGTATATTTTGCAAGTCAGGTATAATTTTAGTTTAAACATGTTAAAGGTGTGAGAGAAGTAATTTTTATAGTTGACCTGTTTGAGAACGTCCCTGTAGTCCACCTGTTCAGCTTCATAGATAGTCTTTACAGTTTCCTCTCCTGTGACGTCTTCACTGAATTTACTGTAAATAAATCGAGACAAATGTATATATTCTGCAAAGCATTTTCAATTTGTTCATATGTTTTTTTTATATATCTATCACCTACAACATTTTTTGTTACAATCAGCAAACAAAAAATTGAGATTAAGAAGTATACAAATAGACACCATATGGTGCATATATATATTGTAAAATTAAAATTACCACGCAACTCACTACAGAAATTGGAAATTTGAAGTTTTCTCTACTTTGTCGGCAAACTTTGCGATTAAAATTTAAATAGGTGGATAGATCTTGAACTCTCATAACTAACAATGTATGATATGTGTAGCTACCTCTTAAACTACGCACACAGTGAAAGAAAATAGTATTAGAAAGGGAGTTTTCTATGCTAATTTTAGCGCAATGACGCAGATGTGTAACATCGAGTCTATGGAGAACGTCGACGACATCATGCTGAAATTAACATAGAAATCTCCCCATCTAAAATTATTTTCTTTCACTGTGAGCATAGTATCGGTCGTACAGACATAAATCATACACCGTTAGTTATGAGAGTTTGAGATCTATCCCACTACATAAATTTTAATTGAAAAAATATGCTGAAAAGTGGAGAAAACTTCAATTTTCCGATTTCTGAAGTGAGCTGCGTAGGCAGTAAATACAAAATATTTCAGAACAAGACAGCAAACAATTCTGATAAGTACTAATATAACCTATCACAGCACAGCAGTATACTAACCTGGATTTGACTGTGGACACTTTGAGAACAGATCTAAAATCTAGTTGTTCTGATTCAAACTTGACGTCACTCTTTGTTTTTCTGTTTAACATGCACATGCAAAAGTAAATCATTCTGGATAATGTATATATATCATACAAAAGCAAACAGATTGAATCTTGGTTATACTATAGAAGCACTTATTTTACTTAAACAGACTTTATATTTGTAAGAAATTAGTATTTTCCTGAGAAACTGTGCTATCATATAACATGTATAACTTTGGAACGGATTTTGCTAAATTTCGTTGGTATGAAATAAATACAGCGACAATGGGTTAATGATCAGTAACAAATAAGCCAAAGTAGGGGAAGTAACAAGTTGAACGATGAAGAACATACCGTATAAACAGAAATTTTTGCGAGATACTAATTTTCGCTATATTCGCGAGTGATTTAGAATCGCGAAAAAATATTCTCACGAAAAATTGTGTTTGATAATGTATAACATGCAGTGGTATATCATGTACATTATCTTCTTATTGTACACGTGTCATTCTTTATTTTCTGATTTAAAATTAAACATAAAGAGAAGTAAACTGAGTGTATTCTAATGATAGAAATTACTTAAACTTAAGTAATGGAAGGTACAAAACAGTAACATCATATGAACACATTTGTTTGTAATTTATGATTCGCGAAAAATTGTACTGGTGGAAAATAAAGACACCCTATTTTACCATAAAGTCACAAAATTTGATAATCGCAATAATTTCTGGTTATACTATATACTTTCTGCCTACTTTAGGTTTGAACTTTGCCTTGACTTATCAAATCATGGCAGACAAAAGATCAAATGTCATAGATATAATTTATTTTTCTATATCTTATTTCTTATGACAGACTGAAAACAAAGTAATTCTTCATTTTGCTAGGCACTCCAAACAACAAGTCAGTCCTTGTACATAAAATTTTATCTTCATATCCAAGTAATATTTTTTTCCTAATAAGCTTTTACCGGTAAGTGTATACAAATCTTTACACATTTTGAAGCCATGTAACATGTTATGCATTTTCTGGTTAAATTAATTTTTTGTTAGTGAGGGGAACTATTCACACAAAGAAATGGGCAAAATATCAATTGTAAAACAAAATTTCTCAATGACAATACAAAACAAATCATGGAATAAAGCAAGCATAACTTTCTCTATAACAGATATCTTAGGCACTCACACTTGAGTTTTGAGAGTATCCCTGAAGTCCAGTTGTTCTGCATCTGGCATTGTGTGAGGTTTGATTGGAGCTTCTTCTTCAGGGGCCTTCTCAAGAATCGCTGCCTCCAAAATTTCTTCTACAAAGATAAATAAATTGAATACGATCAAATCCTAAGGTATTAAGGGTATAATAACAATATTGCGGAAAAGCTAGAAACTATGTCCTTCCATATCTTACATACTTTTAGATATTTGATATTTTTTAAATGTTTCATTCAACTTGCCATGAAAATGTATGGTCCCAACCAAACATTGCAAAAGTATGTGCATCTACAACCGACTTCCTGGTATCTAATCTTTCGGTTATCAAAACAACCCGAAGTAGAGTATTATACCCCTAATGCCTTAACAGAAAGAGCACACCTGATTTAAACCCTTTCACAGGATTACTTCCCTTTCTTATCCAGCATGAATGGAATTAAGAAATTCATTTACTGGAGTATTACTCATGATTTCACAAAATAAATCATTATGCATGAAATTAGATACTTCATTATAGTGACTGAATATATAAAGACTTATACAGTAGAATATGTAATAATCATCACTTCTAACAGAAGCTACAACTTGTCAATAATCATGTATGTTTACAATAGACATTTTTCACCGTGACGAACTTCGCACTTCGTACTTCGAATTTTGCACTTTAATTTTATAATTGTGTTGCCAAAAACCGCGCCAGTAGAATAGGAAGTGCAATGTACCAATTCCATTGAGTATACTAATCAAAAGGTAAATGACTCCGCTTATGAGTTTATACGTAAATGGCAGCTACTCCACTAATTCTTCAATGTTCGAAGTGCAAAGTACGAAGTTCAAAGTTCGTCACAGTGAAAAAAGTCTAATAGAAATAACAAAAAGTGCCTACTGACCTGTTAAAACAGAAAGTACAGCTGTAGCAGAGATTTGTCCGTGTTCATTGACGGCCTGTACCGTATATTCTCCAGCATCCTCCGGGAAAACTTCAGGAAGTTCAAGGATTACCTCCCCTTCTTCTCCAGGAATAATCTTGTAAATTTCCTGATCATCTTTGATTGGTTGGTTGTCATGGTACCATGTGACCTCAGGAGTAGGTTCACCTTTGACCTTTGTGATGAACTTGACAGATTCTCCTTCAGGAGCCTTGGCATCCTCTATGTTGACCACAAATTGGGGCGCTGTACCTTCAACCTATAAATATCACAGGTATACTATAGTGGTAATTCTTCGGAGTAACTTTAATATATATGAGACACATTTCGCATATGATAACAATATTGAAGACTTGACTGAATAAGTTCTGTTGATTTTGTGCCATTCATTTTTTGACGATAAAGTAACAACAATGGTACCTTTTTGAGGACATGTCGGAAGTCAAGTTGTTCTGTCTCGGGCACTTCCTCTGTTACTTCTTCAGGTGCAACATCTTCGGCAAATTTCCTGTAAAAGATTGAAAATTTGTCATAGAAATTGTTTTTTAAAAACAAAACAATAGATGGAGTAAGAATTTAAAGAATTTTCCTACACAATGCACATTTCATTCAAAGTCAATCATAAGAAGAGAAAGTTTCATCATGCAAAATTCTCTCTGACAGTCATTTGCAAACAATCATGATTATAAATTCATGCCAGGACCATTGTACTTTTCAAATTAACTCTCATTTTCAAAAGATCCCCTCACTTAAATTTTTCACATTTTCAAATTTATTTTGGGATCGTGATGTACAAATCTCGGAATCATTATTGTTAAGATGTACATACATTTTCTTCATATTACACAACATTTTTTCTACGAATTCAACATCCACAGCCATTATTAAAGATGAAAATACAGCTCTATATCAGCTGTATCTTACCTAGATTTTACTGTAGAAGTTTTGAGCAGAGTGCGGAAATCTTGTTGCTCTGCTTTGTACTTCACACCAACCTTGGTTTTCCTATATAATTATTCATAAAATCCATGCAAATACAATGCAAGACAAAATCATACATTAAAACATCCATGCTGGTTTAATGCAAGGCAACATCCTAAGGCTTCACCCACTAAGACTTCTTTTTTTCGTATTTTGTACATGTGAGTTCAAATTTGTGCTGACAAATCATAAAATATTTAAGGTATTCATTCTTGTTAAAATATCAAATATGCATTATAGATCTTGAGTAAAACTTAAGATTGGTAAATAAGCAATGAATGATATTAAGGTCTTATTCTATAATAATTTTTCTCAAGCTTCAAAGCAAAATGATGACAATCTATTCTGAATACAGAATACTTTATACAGAACTGGGAGATTAGTTTAAAGATGTTGTTAGGTACATCAAAGGAAATCTATGGAATATTTGAAACATTCTCAAACAGTCGAAATCAACATGCTAGCATAGCCTTCATAAACAATTCTCATCTTTAAAATTTAGCATAGTTCAAGTATAATACAAGTACAAGGAGGTCAAAGGACTTACACTTGACTCTTGAGACTATCCCTGAAATCTGTCTGAGCAGGACCCTCTGGTTCTGAAAGGGTAAAGGTATGAAATTTTTATGATATGGGTATGCAATTGACCCGTTCACATTAACTTGATTAAGGTCCGTTCGATTCACTTTTGTCTCATCGTAGGACATTTTGCCCTACAGAACAATCAAATGCACTGCTATGAATGACGTCATTTGATTGTTATGCAGGGTAAAATGTCCTACAAAAAGGCAAAAGTGAAGCGAATGAATATTAGAGTGAAAGGGTAAATAATAAAGCAACTTGTGCATTCTTATTCTTATGTTTAACGAGTTTTTTAAAATAAATCTTACAAGTAAAGGATAAATACATACTTTGAATTGAAATTATGATTAATATATTTAATTCTACTGAGAATAGTTTTAAAAGGTACTGTATAATATGTTCTGACATCACAAAAAGCAGTTTTTGATGATATGATAGAAACTAAATTGACATTTTTCTTGTTTTTCTTAAAATTCTAACACGTCACAATGAGATAAATAGAAAAGTGTATTAAAATGGTAAAACAAAGTAAGAAACATCCAGAAGACACATACTTTTGACTAGTAGAGATACAGAGAACGTAGATTCTCCTTGTTCGTTGGAAGCAAAGACTTTGAATGTCCCAGCATCCTCTGGTGTAACGTTGGTCAAGGTCAAGGAGGTATGATAGACATTACCCTCCTCCTCTTGTACATCAATAAGGACCGTGTCTGTAGGGAGCAGGTCAACGCCTTCTCTTGACCATGATATCTGAAGGATTGAGTATCGTTAGTAGTGTGTCATTGTTGTTTCTTTTTATAGCTTATTTTCTGATGTAAAATGCAGCATAGGCAATCCAATTTAAGGAGATGAGCAATTTGAAACAAAGGAATTTTCATTTCTGACACAGCAAATTGCACATTTTACTCTTTTGAAAGTCTCTTTCTTATTAAATGCTTTTGAATAAAGAATTTACCTGTGGACGTGGGTTTGCTACAATCTTGGCTTCAAACATTACAGTTTCTGATGGTGCCACCATTTGGAACTTTGGTTTCTGGGTAAATGCTGGGGCCAGCCATTCTTCCTCTTGTTCTTCAGGTACTATGAATTTGTTATAAAGAAATTTGTTATTAATAAATTTGTTATAAAGGGATTTGTTGTTTTACATGGATTTGTCATTTGTTATGAAGAAATAAATATAATATAAAATATCACTTTACATTACAATCAAATGTTGCTGATTAAAGATAAAAGATGCATAAAGAGACAAAGATATTGTTCAGTCTTATCAATTTTTGTTCAATTCTCGGACCACCTGATGTCGGATAAAATACCTGTGGCATTATCATCACATAGATATGCTAATTCAGTGAAGAAATGAATGAACATATAGTGCAGTACTATCTCTGGTGATATCATACCTGCCACTATAAGTTCACAAGATGTCATAGCAGTTCCATACTCATTCTTGGCCACAACAGAGTACTTTCCAGCATCTTCAGGGTACACGTCCATAATGACCAACGAACAGACATTCTCCTCATCATATACTAGTTTGAATTCCTCAGACTGGTACACCATCTGTTCATCATGGTACCATGTGACTGTCGGTCGAGGAGTGCCGGTGATTTTACATTCCAGTTTGGCTTGTTCCCCGTCAGCCGTGTGAATGTCCTTCAACTGTGTTACCACTTCAGGAGCTTGTTTTTCCTCTGCTTCTTGAACTAATG
This sequence comes from Pinctada fucata, assembly GCA_028142955.1. NCBI lineage: Eukaryota > Metazoa > Mollusca > Bivalvia > Pterioida > Pteriidae > Pinctada > Pinctada fucata. Next base: position 30,963,696 of record AP027115.1, read on the forward strand.
ACGCACGCAAAGACAAAAGTTGCATTAGAATTATGTTCAAATTAGATTTTTGTAAATTCAAAAGATATATATAATTCCTGATATGATAGATCTTTTACATTCTTTGGAAATGTACAATTTTTCATGTTAATAGGTTTGACCATTCTTTTTAAAAGTTTGGAATGAAAATATAGTATATTGTCAAGGTAATGCTATAATCATGTATGCATGCTGTAAAATCAAAAAGAATTTGAATTACATGATTTTCAATTTTTTTCATGGTGAAGATGAATTTTTGTTAAAAAATTAATTTTCCCAATGTAAGAATTAAGATAAATATTTTTTTCATGGTGAAGTCAAATTTTTGTCTTTTAAACTATTCATTTAAATAGCCAAATTACAGCTTCATAAATGCTGAAAACTTTTTACAATGGCAAATTTTATTGAACAGATGCAACTTTAATTGAACATTCCTTTTTTCCATTTGAACTCATGTAAAAATACATACTGATTTCTTCAGCAGAAACATCTACTGGTTTTTCCTCAATGGTGACGTCTTCCTTTACTGTGATTTCTTCAGTAGTTACGTCTTCATCCTCTGGTATACTGAAAGAGACCTCTTCCGGAACCTCCTCGCGAGGAAGAATTTTCTCTTCTGTTACTATAACATCCTCCTCTTTCTCTGCATCTTCAATGGTCTTTTGCAATGTGAACTCAGACTCAACATCTTCTGTAGTTTTGTCTGAAATAATCAGATAACTGATAAAATATTGGTAGTAATTTTTGATTTTGTTTGAAAAATTTCCTAGATCTAAAAATTAACGGCATGAACAAAGGAAACAAAGGAAAAGGTCTAAGACAATTTGTACTAGACATTCACTTTACACTACAATAATGGAAAATTGAAAAATAACATGTATGGATATAGGTACACAAGTACGTAAGATATGGATAATTTTATGTAAAGGAATTTGATCAACTCCGGCAATCACGCATGCAGTCTCATGCAAAAATTGCAGACAACAAAGGGTTCACCATGCTCTTTGTTCTTTTTTAGATATCTACTTAGGTCTTGATGTAAGGAATGATATTAGTATGAGAAAAGGAATTATTCCTTATGACTAAAGTGGATCAAAACTCTGCTGACTTTTATTTCATTTTCTTATTGAATTCAATGGAGTGGATTCTTAATGGTTTATAAATTTGAAGTTATTCTATGTCTTGATTTCCATGGAGATTCGTTTCAGTCAAAAATCCGAAAAAAATGTTATGATTTCAATCTTTAAAAGCTTAATTGAATATTTTGGTTTAAATAGATAAAGAAATTTCCTACTGAATTTGAAGACGTTTAAAATTATTTCAGATGGGGAGGATAGAAAAAAACTATGCAGTCTAAAAAATAAACAACAGAAGTAAAATGTAGAAATAAAAAGTCTATGACATCATCAAACCTTTGTCAAAACTAACAAAAATATTCTAGACTACAACTTCAATCCATTACAGTAAAAACAAAACATGGTAATAAAATGAAACAAAAACGTAAAAGGCAATGGGCCATGCATGTATGGGATGCTCAAACCACAAAAACATTACTTGAAATCTAAGGATTCTTCCAACAATCTTAAAATCCTAAGATTTCTGTTTCAAGTACTAATTTAGGCTGCAATAAAAGCTTTGTTAAGTCTGTGCTATTGCCAATGTCAAAAGCCGATTCGCAGGTCCTGCAATAACAACTTTGCAAATTGCAAATTTCAGACTACCTGTAGGCAAGAAGACCCCGACTTTTTCTGCGCCTCTAGAAATCAAACCCTGTGATGCATCTTTTTCGAACAAATAATTCTTATCATTGTATAATGAGGGGGTAGTTGATAAAACATCAGGAGATCTTGATTCATTCTTATCAGGGATAATTCCAAGATTACTTTTTTCAAATGAGATATTATTGGATATTTCTTTCTCTGGAATGAAATCAATGGAGATTTCCTCCTTTGTTGGTTTTTCCTCTTTTGTAATTTCGAGAGCAACCTCTGCTTTTTCAATTTCCTCGAGAGGAATTTCGATCGCTTCTTTCTTAGTCACCTCCTCAGCTGATGGTTTCTCTTCTGACTGAATGATAAGTGATACTTCCTCAGTTGGTTTCGTCTCTTCCGTGATTTCAACGACCTCCTTTTCAGTTTCTTTTTCCTCGATCACTTCTTCAGTGACGGCTTTCTCTACTGAGACGTCCTCGGTAGTTGGCTTCTCTGGAGTGATATCAACGGAGATTTCCTCCTTTGTTGGTTTTTCCTCTTTTGTAATTTCCAAAGCAACCTCTGCTTTTTCAATTTCCTCGAGAGGAATTTCGATCGCTTCTTTCTTAGTCACCTCCTCAGCTGATGGTTTCTCTTCTGGCTGAATGATAAGTGATACTTCCTCAGTTGGTTTCGTCTCTTCCGTGATTTCAACGACCTCCTTTTCAGTTTCTTTTTCCTCGATCACTTCTTCAGTTACGGCTTTCTCTACTGAGACGTCCTCGGTAGTTGGTTTCTCTGGAGTGATATCAACGGAGATTTCCTCCTTTGTTGGTTTTTCCTCTTTTGTAATTTCCAAAGCATCCTCTGCTTTTTCAATTTCCTCGAGAGGAATTTCCACCGCTTCTTTCTTAGTCACCTCCTCAGCTGATGGTTTCTCTTCTGGCTGAATGATAAGTGATACTTCCTCAGTTGGTTTCGTCTCTTCCGTGATTTCAACGACCTCCTTTTCAGTTTCTTTTTCCTCGATCACTTCTTCAGTGACGGCTTTCTCTACTGAGACGTCCTCGGTAGTTGGTTTCTCTGGAGTGATATCAACGGAGATTTCCTCCTTTGTTGGTTTTTCCTCTTTTGTAATTTCCAAAGCAACCTCTGCTTTTTCAATTTCCTCGAGAGGAATTTCGATCGCTTCTTTCTTAGTCACCGCCTCAGCTGATGGTTTCTCTTCTGGCTGAATGATAAGTGATACTTCCTCAGTTGGTTTAGTCTCTTCCGTGATTTCAATGACCTCCTTTTCAGTTTCTTTTTCCTCGATCACTTCTTCAGTGACGGCTTTCTCTACTGAGACGTCCTGAGTAGTTGGTTTCTCTGGAGTGATATCAACGGAGATTTCCTCCTGTGTTGGTTTTTCCTCTTTTGTTACTTCCAAAGCAACCTCTGCTTTTTCAATTTCCTCGAGAGGGATTTCGATCGCTTCTTTCTTAGTCACCTCCTCAGCTGATGGTTTCTCTTCTGGCTGAATGATAAGTGATACTTCCTCAGTTGGTTTCGTCTCTTCCGTGATTTCAACGACCTCCTTTTCAGTTTCTTTTACCTCGATCACTTCTTCAGTGACGGCTTTCTCTACTGAGACGTCCTCGGTAGTTGGTTTCTCTGGAGTGATATCAACGGAGATTTCCTCCTTTGTTGGTTTTTCCTCTTTTGTAATTTTCAAAGCAACCTCTGCTTTTTCAATTTCCTCGAGAGGAATTTCGATCGCTTCTTTCTTAGTCACTTCCTCAGCTGATGGTTTCTCTTCTGGCTGAATGATAAGTGATACTTCCTCAGTTGGTTTCGTCTCTTCCGTGATTTCAACGACCTCCTTTTCAGTTTCTTTTTCCTCGATCACTTTTTCAGTGACGGCTTTCTCTACAGAGACGTCCTCGGTAGTTAGTTTCTCTGGAGTGATATCAACGGAGATTTCCTGCTTTGTTGGTTTTTCCTCTTTTGTAATTTCCAAAGCAACCTCTGCTTTTTCAATTTCCTCGAGAGGAATTTCGATCGCTTCTTTCTTAGTCACCTCCTCAGCTGATGGTGTCTCTTCTGGCTGAATGATAAGTGATACTTCCTCAGTTGGTTTCGTCTCTTCCGTGATTTCAACGACCTCCTTTTCAGTTTCTTTTTCCTCGATCACTTCTTCAGTGACGGCTTTCTCTACAGAGACGTCCTCGGTAGTTGGTTTGTCTGGAGTGATATCAACGGAGATTTCCTCCTTTGTTGGTTTTTCCTCTTTTGTAATTTCCAAAGCAACCTCTGCTTTTTCAATTTCCTCGAGAGGAATTTCGATCGCTTCTTTCTTAGTCACCTCCTCAGCTGATGGTTTCTCTTCTGGCTGAATGATAAGTGATACTTCCTCAGTTGGTTTCGTCTCTTCCGTGATTTCAACGACCTCCTTTTCAGTTTCTTTTTCCTCGATCACTTCTTCAGTGACGGCTTTCTCTACTGAGACGTCCTCGGTAGTTGGTTTCTCTGGAGTGATATCAACGGAGATTTCCTCCTTTGTTGGTTTTTCCTCTTTTGTAATTTCCAAAGCAACCTCTGCTTTTTCAATTTCCTCGAGAGGAATTTCGATCGCTTCTTTCTTAGTCACTTCCTCAGCTGATGGTTTCTCTTCTGGCTGAATGATAAGTGATACTTCCTCAATTGGTTTCGTCTCTTCCGTGATTTCAACGACCTCCTTTTCAGTTTCTTTTTCCTCGATCACTTCTTCAGTGACGGCTTTCTCTACAGAGACGTCCTCGGTAGTTAATTTCTCTGGAGTGATATCAACGGAGATTTCCTCCTTTGTTGGTTTTTCCTCTTTTGTAATTTCCAAAGCAACCTCTGCTTTTTCAATTTCCTCGAGAGGAATTTCGATCGCTTCTTTCTTAGTCACCTCCTCAGCTGATGGTTTCTCTTCTGGCTGAATGATAAGTGATACTTCCTCAGTTGGTTTCTTCTCTTCCGTGATTTCAACGACCTCCTTCTCAGTTTCTTTTTTCTCGATCACTTCTTCAGTGACGGCTTTCTCTACGGAGACGTCCTCGGTAGTTGGTTTCTCTGGAGTGATATCAACGGAGATTTCCTCCTGTGTTGGTTTTTCCTCTTTTGTTACTTCCAAAGCAACCTCTGCTTTTTCAATTTCCTCGAGAGGGATTTCGATCGCTTCTTTCTTAGTCACCTCCTCAGCTGATGGTTTCTCTTCTGGCTGAATGATAAGTGATACTTCCTCAGTTGGTTTCGTCTCTTCCGTGATTTCAACGACCTCCTTTTCAGTTTCTTTTTCCTCGATCACTTCTTCAGTGACGGCTTTCTCTACTGAGACGTCCTCGGTAGTTGGTTTCTCTGGAGTGATATCAACGGAGATTTCCTCCCTTGTTGGTTTTTCCTCTTTTGTAATTTCCAAAGCAACCTCTGCTTTTTCAATTTCCTCGAGAGGAATTTCGATCGCTTCTTTCTTAGTCACCTCCTCAGCTGATGGTTTCTCTTCTGGCTGAATGATAAGTGATACTTCCTCAGTTGGTTTCGTCTCTTCCGTGATTTCAACGACCTCCTTTTCAGTTTCTTTTTCTTCGATCACTTCTTCAGTGACGGCTTTCTCTACTGAGACGTCCTCGGTAGTTGGTTTCTCTGGAGTGATATCAACGGAGATTTCCTCCTTTGTTGGTTTTTCCTCTTTTGTAATTTCCACAGCAACCTCTGCTTTTTCAATTTCCTCGAGAGGAATTTCGATCGCTTCTTTCTTAGTCACCTCCTCAGCTGATGGTGTCTCTTCTGGCTGAATGATAAGTGATACTTCCTCAGTTGGTTTCGTCTCTTCCGTGATTTCAACGACCTCCTTTTCAGTTTCTTTTTCCTCGATCACTTCTTCAGTGACGGCTTTCTCTACGGAGACGACCTCGGTAGTTGGTTTCTCTGGAGTGATATCAACGGAGATTTCCTGCTTTGTTGGTTTTTCCTCTTTTGTAATTTCCAAAGCAACCTCTGCTTTTTCAATTTCCTCGAGAGGAATTTCGATCGCTTCTTTCTTAGTCACCTCCTCAGCTGATGGTTTCTCTTCTGGCTGAATGATAAGTGATACTTCCTCAGTTGGTTTAGTCTCTTCCGTGATTTCAATGACCTCATTTTCAGTTTCTTTTTCCTCGATCACTTCTTCAGTGACGGCTTTCTCTACTGAGACGTCCTCAGCAGTGGGTTTCTCTGGAGTGATATCAACGGAGATTTCCTCCTTTGTTGGTTTTTCCTCTTTTGTAATGTCGAGAGCAACCTCTGCTTTTTCAATTTCCTCGAGAGGAATTTCGATCGCTTCTTTCTTAGTCACCTCCTCAGCTGATGGTTTCTCTTCTGGCTGAATGATAAGTGATACTTCCTCAATTGGTTTCTCCTCTTCCGTGATTTCAACGACCTCCTTCTCAGTTTCTTTTTCCTGGATCACTTCTTCAGTGACGGCTTTCTCTACGGAGACGTCCTCGGTAGTTGGTTTCTCTGGAGTGATATCAACGGAGATTTCCTCCTGTGTTGGTTTTTCCTCTTTTGTTACTTCCAAAGCAACCTCTGCTTTTTCAATTTCCTCGAGAGGAATTTCGATCGCTTCTTTCTTAGTCACCTCCTCAGCTGATGGTTTCTCTTCTGGCTGAATGATAAGTGATACTTCCTCAGTTGGTTTCGTCTCTTCCGTGATTTCAACGACCTCCTTTTCAGTTTCTTTTTCCTCGATCACTTCTTCAGTGACGGCTTTCTCTACTGAGACGTCCTCAGCAGTGGGTTTCTCTGGAGTGATATCAACGGAGATTTCCTCCTTTGTTGGTTTTTCCTCTTTTGTAATGTCGAGAGCAACCTCTGCTTTTTCAATTTCCTCGAGAGGAATTTCGATCGCTTCTTTCTTAGTCACCTCCTCAGCTGATGGTTTCTCTTCTGGCTGAATGATAAGTGATACTTCCTCAATTGGTTTCTCCTCTTCCGTGATTTCAACGACCTCCTTCTCTGTTTCTTTTTCCTCGATCACTTCTTCAGTGACGGCTTTCTCTACGGAGACGTCCTCGGTAGTTGGTTTCTCTGGAGTGATATCAACGGAGATTTCCTCCTGTGTTGGTTTTTCCTCTTTTGTTACTTCCAAAGCAACCTCTGCTTTTTCAATTTCCTCGAGAGGAATTTCGATCGCTTCTTTCTTAGTCACCTCCTCAGCTGATGGTTTCTCTTCTGGCTGAATGATAAGTGATACTTCCTCAGTTGGTTTCGTCTCTTCCGTGATTTCAACGACCTCCTTTTCAGTTTCTTTTTCCTCGATCACTTCTTCAGTGACGGCTTTCTCTACGGAGACGTCCTCGGTAGTTGGTTTCTCTGGAGTGATATCAACGGAGATTTCCTCCTTTGTTGGTTTTTCCTCTTTTGTAATTTCCAAGGCAACCTCTGCTTTTTCAATTTCCTCGAGAGGAATTTCGATTGCTTCTTTCTTAGTCACCTCCTCAGCTGATGGTTTCTCTTCTGGCTGAATGATAAGTGATACTTCCTCAGTTGGTTTCGTCTCTTCCATGATTTCAACGACCTCCTTTTCAGTTTCTTTTTCCTCGATCACTTCTTCAGTGACGGCTTTCTCTACTGAGACGTCCTCGGTAGTTGGTTTCTCTGGAGTGATATCAACGGAGATTTCCTCCTTTGTTGGTTTTTCCTCTTTTGTAATTTCCAAGGCAACCTCTGCTTTTTCAATTTCCTCGAGAGGAATTTCGATCGCTTCTTTCTTAGTCACCTCCTCAGCTGATGGTGTCTCTTCTGGCTGAATGATAAGTGATACTTCCTCAGTTGGTTTCGTCTCTTCCGTGATTTCAACGACCTCCTTTTCAGTTTCTTTTTCCTCGATCACTTCTTCAGTGACGGTTTTCTCTACGGAGACGTCCTCGGTAGTTGGTTTCTCTGGAGTGATATCAACGGAGATTTCCTCCTTTGTTGGTTTTTCCTCTTTTGTAATTTCCAAAGCAACCTCTGCTTTTTCAATTTCCTCGAGAGGAATTTCGATCGCTTCTTTCTTAGTCACCTCCTCAGCTGATGGTTTCTCTTCTGGCTGAATGATAAGTGATACTTCCTCAGTTGGTTTCGTCTCTTCCGTGATTTCAACGACCTCCTTTTCAGTTTCTTTTTCCTCGATCACTTCTTCAGTGACGGCTTTCTCTACGGAGACGTCCTCGGTCGTTGGTTTCTCTGGAGTGATATCAACGGAGATTTCCTCCTTTGTTGGTTTTTCCTCTTTTGTAATTTCCAAAGCAACCTCTGCTTTTTCAATTTCCTCGAGAGGAATTTCGATCGCTTCTTTCTTAGTCACCTCCTCAGCTGATGGTTTCTCTTCTGGCTGAATGATAAGTGATACTTCCTCAGTTGGTTTAGTCTCTTCCGTGATTTCAATGACCTCCTTTTCAGTTTCTTTTTCCTCGATCACTTCTTCAGTGACGGCTTTCTCTACTGAGACGTCCTCAGCAGTGGGTTTCTCTGGAGTGATATCAACGGAGATTTCCTGCTTTGTTGGTTTTTCCTCTTTTGTAATGTCGAGAGCAACCTCTGCTTTTTCAATTTCCTCGAGAGGAATTTCGATCGCTTCTTTCTTAGTCACCTCCTCAGCTGATGGTTTCTCTTCTGGCTGAATGATAAGTGATACTTCCTCAATTGGTTTCTCCTCTTCCGTGATTTCAACGACCTCCTTCTCAGTTTCTTTTTCCTCGATCACTTCTTCAGTGACGGCTTTCTCTACGGAGACGTCCTCGGTAGTTGGTTTCTCTGGAGTGATATCAACGGAGATTTCCTCCTGTGTTGGTTTTTCCTCTTTTGTTACTTCCAAAGCAACCTCTGCTTTTTCAATTTCCTCGAGAGGAATTTCGATCGCTTCTTTCTTAGTCACCTCCTCAGCTGATGGTTTCTCTTCTGGCTGAATGATAAGTGATACTTCCTCAGTTGGTTTCGTCTCTTCCGTGATTTCAACGACCTCCTTTTCAGTTTCTTTTTCCTCGATCACTTCTTCAGTGACGGCTTTCTCTACGGAGACGTCCTCGGTAGTTGGTTTCTCTGGAGTGATATCAACGGAGATTTCCTCCTTTGTTGGTTTTTCCTCTTTTGTAATTTCCAAAGCAACCTCTGCTTTTTCAATTTCCTCGAGAGGAATTTCGATCGCTTCTTTCTTAGTCACCTCCTCAGCTGATGGTGTCTCTTCTGGCTGAATGATAAGTGATACTTCCTCAGTTGGTTTCGTCTCTTCCGTGATTTCAACGACCTCCTTTTCAGTTTCTTTTTCCTCGATCACTTCTTCAGTGACGGCTTTCTCTACGGAGACGTCCTCGGTAGTTGGTTTCTCTGGAGTGATATCAACGGAGATTTCCTCCTTTGTTGGTTTTTCCTCTTTTGTAATTTCCAAAGCAACCTCTGCTTTTTCAATTTCCTCGAGAGGAATTTCGATCGCTTCTTTCTTAGTCACCTCCTCAGCTGATGGTTTCTCTTCTGGCTGAATGATAAGTGATACTTCCTCAGTTGGTTTCGTCTCTTCCGTGATTTCAACGACCTCCTTTTCAGTTTCTTTTTCCTCGATCACTTCTTCAGTGACGGCTTTCTCTACTGAGACGTCCTCGGTAGTTGGTTTCTCTGGAGTGATATCAACGGAGATTTCCTCCTTTGTTGGTTTTTCCTCTTTTGTAATGTCGAGAGCAACCTCTGCTTTTTCAATTTCCTCGAGAGGAATTTCGATCGCTTCTTTCTTAGTCACCTCCTCAGCTGATGGTTTCTCTTCTGGCTGAATGATAAGTGATACTTCCTCAATTGGTTTCTCCTCTTCCGTGATTTCAACGACCTCCTTCTCTGTTTCTTTTTCCTCGATCACTTCTTCAGTGACAGCTTTCTCTACGGAGACGTCCTCGGTAGTTGGTTTCTCTGGAGTGATATCAACGGAGATTTCCTCCTGTGTTGGTTTTTCCTCTTTTGTTACTTCCAAAGCAACCTCTGCCTTTTCAATTTCCTCGAGAGGAATTTCGATCGCTTCTTTCTTAGTCACCTCCTCAGCTGATGGTTTCTCTTCTGGCTGAATGATAAGTGATACTTCCTCAGTTGGTTTCGTCTCTTCCGTGATTTCAACGACCTCCTTTTCAGTTTCTTCTTCCTCGATCACTTCTTCAGTGACGGCTTTCTCTACTGAGACGTCCTCGGTAGTTGGTTTCTCTGGAGTGATATCAACGGAGATTTCCTCCTTTGTTGGTTTTTCCTCTTTTGTAATTTCCAAAGCAACCTCTGCTTTTTCAATTTCCTCGAGAGGAATTTCGATCGCTTCTTTCTTAGTCACCTCCTCAGCTGATGGTTTCTCTTCTGGCTGAATGATAAGTGATACTTCCTCAGTTGGTTTCGTCTCTTCCGTGATTTCAACGACCTCCTTTTCAGTTTCTTTTTCCTCGATCACTTCTTCAGTGACGGCTTTCTCTACTGAGACGTCCTCAGCAGTGGGTTCCTCTGGAGTGACATCAACGGAGATTTCCTCCTTTGTTGGTTTTTCCTCTTTTGTAATGTCGAGAGCAACCTCTGCTTTTTCAATTTCCTCGAGAGGAATTTCGATCGCTTCTTTCTTAGTCACCTCCTCAGCTGATGGTTTCTCTTCTGGCTGAATGATAAGTGATACTTCCTCAGTTGGTTTCTCCTCTTCCGTGATTTCAACGACCTCCTTCTCTGTTTCTTTTTCCTCGATCACTTCTTCAGTGACAGCTTTCTCTACGGAGACGTCCTCGGTAGTTGGTTTCTCTGGAGTGATATCAACGGAGATTTCCTCCTGTGTTGGTTTTTCCTCTTTTGTTACTTCCAAAGCAACCTCTGCCTTTTCAATTTCCTCGAGAGGAATTTCGATCGCTTCTTTCTTAGTCACCTCCTCAGCTGATGGTTTCTCTTCTGGCTGAATGATAAGTGATACTTCCTCAGTTGGTTTCGTCTCTTCCGTGATTTCAACGACCTCCTTTTCAGTTTCTTTTTCCTCGATCACTTCTTCGGTGACGGCTTTCTCTACTGAGACGTCCTCGGTAGTTGGTTTCTCTGGAGTGATATCAACGGAGATTTCCTCCTTTGTTGGCTTTTCCTCTTTTGTAATTTCCAAAGCAACCTCTGCTTTTTCAATTTCCTCGAGAGTAATTTCGATCGCTTCTTTCTTAGTCACTTCCTCAGCTGATGGTTTCTCTTCTGGCTGAATGATAAGTGATACTTCCTCAGTTGGTTTCGTCTCTTCCGTGATTTCAACGACCTCCTTTTCAGTTTCTTTTTCCTCGATCACTTCTTCAGTGACGGCTTTCTCTACTGAGACGTCCTCGGTAGTTGGTTTCTCTGGAGTGATATCAATGGAGATTTCCTCCTTTGTTGGTTTTTCCTCTTTTGTAATTTCCAAAGCAACCTCTGCTTTTTCAATTTCCTCGAGAGGAATTTCGATCGCTTCTTTCTTAGTCACCTCCTCAGCTGATGGTTTCTCTTCTGGCTGAATGATAAGTGATACTTCCTCAGTTGGTCTCGTCTCTTCCGTGATTTCAACGACCTCCTTTTCAGTTTCTTTTTCCTCGATCACCTCTTTAGTGACGGCTTTCTCTACGGAGACGTCCTCGGTAGTTGGTTTCTCTGGAGTGATATCAACGGAGATTTCCTCCTTTGTTGGTTTTTCCTCTTTTGTAATTTCCAAGGCAACCTCTGCTTTTTCAATTTCCTCGAGAGGAATTTCGATTGCTTCTTTCTTAGTCACCTCCTCAGCTGATGGTTTCTCTTCTGGCTGAATGATAAGTGATACTTCCTCAGTTGGTTTCGTCTCTTCCATGATTTCAACGACCTCCTTTTCAGTTTCTTTTTCCTCGATCACTTCTTCAGTGACGGCTTTCTCTACTGAGACGTCCTCGGTAGTTGGTTTCTCTGGAGTGATATCAACGGAGATTTCCTCCTTTGTTGGTTTTTCCTCTTTTGTAATTTCCAAAGCAACCTCTGCTTTTTCAATTTCCTCGAGAGGAATTTCGATCGCTTCTTTCTTAGTCACCTCCTCAGCTGATGGTTTCTCTTCTGGCTGAATGATAAGTGATACTTCCTCAGTTGGTTTCGTCTCTTCCGTGATTTCAACGACCTCCTTTTCAGTTTCTTTTTCCTCGATCACTTCTTCAGTGACGGCTTTCTCTACTGAGACGTCCTCGGTAGTTGGTTTCTCTGGAGTGATATCAACGGAGATTTCCTCCTTTGTTGGTTTTTTCTCTTTTGTAATTGCCAAAGCAACCTCTGCTTTTTCAATTTCCTCGAGAGGAATTTCGATCGCTTCTTTCTTAGTCACCTCCTCAGCTGATGGTTTCTCTTCTGGCTGAATGATAAGTGATACTTCCTCAGTTGGTTTCGTCTCTTCCGTGATTTCAACGACCTCCTTTTCAGTTTCTTTTTCCTCGATCACTTCTTCAGTAACGGCTTTCTCTACTGAGACGTCCTCGGTAGTTGGTTTCTCTGGAGTGATATCAACGGAGATTTCCTCCTTTGTTGGTTTTTCCTCTTTTGTAATTTCCAAAGCAACCTCTGCTTTTTCAATTTCCTCGAGAGGAATTTCGATCGCTTCTTTCTTAGTCACCTCCTCAGCTGATGGTTTCTCTTCTGGCTGAATGATAAGTGATACTTTCTCAGTTGGTTTCGTCTCTTCCGTGATTTCAACGACCTCCTTTTCAGTTTCTTTTTCCTCGATCACTTCTTCAGTGACGGCTTTCTCTACTGAGACGTCCTCGGTAGTTGGTTTCTCTGGAGTGATATCAACGGAGATTTCCTCCTTTGTTGGTTTTTCCTCTTTTGTAATTTCCAAAGCATCCTCTGCTTTTTCAATTTCCTCGAGAGGAATTTCGATCGCTTCTTTCTTAGTCACCTCCTCAGCTGATGGTTTCTCTTCTGGCTGAATGATAAGTGATACTTCCTCAGTTGGTTTCGTCTCTTCCGTGATTTCAACGACCTCCTTTTCAGTTTCTTTTTCCTCGATCACTTCTTCAGTGACGGCTTTCTCTACTGAGACGTCCTCGGTAGTTGGTTTCTCTGGAGTGATATCAACGGAGATTTCCTCCTTTGTTGGTTTTTCCTCTTTTGTAATTTCCAAAGCAACCTCTGCTTTTTCAATTTCCTCGAGAGGAATTTCGATCGCTTCTTTCTTAGTCACCTCCTCAGCTGATGGTTTCTCTTCTGGCTGAATGATAAGTGATACTTCCTCAGTTGGTTTCGTCTCTTCCGTGATTTCAACGACCTCCTTTTCAGTTTCTTTTTCCTCGATCACTTCTTCAGTGACGGCTTTCTCTACTGAGACGCCCTCGGTAGTTGGTTTCTCTGGAGTGATATCAACGGAGATTTCCTCCTTTGTTGGTTTTTCCTCTTTTGTAATTTCCAAAGCAACCTCTGCTTTTTCAATTTCCTCGAGAGGAATTTCGATCGCTTCTTTCTTAGTCACCTCCTCAGCTGATGGTTTCTCTTCTGGCTGAATGATAAGTGATACTTCCTCAGTTGGTTTCGTCTCTTCCGTGATTTCAACGACCTCCTTTTCAGTTTCTTTTTCCTCGATCACTTCTTCAGTGACGGCTTTCTCTACTGAGACGTCCTCGGTAGTTGGTTTCTCTGGAGTGATATCAACGGAGATTTCCTCCCTTGTTGGTTTTTCCTCTTTTGTAATTTCCAAAGCAACCTCTGCTTTTTCAATTTCCTCGAGAGGAATTTCGATCGCTTCTTTCTTAGTCACCTCCTCAGCTGATGGTTTCTCTTCTGGCTGAATGATAAGTGATACTTCCTCAGTTGGTTTCGTCTCTTCCGTGATTTCAACGACCTCCTTTTCAGTTTCTTTTTCCTCGATCACTTCTTCAGTGACGGCTTTCTCTACTGAGACGTCCTCGGTAGTTGGTTTTTCTGGAGTGATATCAACGGAGATTTCCTCCTTTGTTGGCTTTTCCTCTTTTGTAATTTCCAAAGCAACCTCTGCTTTTTCAATTTCCTCGAGAGGAATTTCGATCGCTTCTTTCTTAGTCACCTCCTCAGCTAATGGTTTCTCTTCTGGCTGAATGATAAGTGATACTTCCTCAGTTGGTTTCGTCTCTTCCGTGATTTCAACGACCTCCTTTTCAGTTTCTTTTTCCTCGATCACTTCTTCAGTGACGGCTTTCTCTACTGAGACGTCCTCGGTAGTTGGTTTCTCTGGAGTGATATCAACGGAGATTTCCTCCTTTGTTGGTTTTTCCTCTTTTGTAATTTCCAAAGCAACCTCTGCTTTTTCAATTTCCTCGAGAGGAATTTCGATCTCCTCAGCTGATGGTTTCTCTTCTGGCTGAATGATAAGTGATACTTCCTCAGTTGGTTTCGTCTCTTCCGTGATTTCAACGACCTCCTTTTCAGTCTCTTTTTCCTCGATCACTTCTTCAGTGACGGCTTTCTCTACTGAGACGTCCTCGGTAGTTGGTTTCTCTGGAGTGATATCAACGGAGATTTCCTCCCTTGTTGGTTTTTCCTCTTTTGTAACTTCCAAAGCAACCTCTGCTTTTTCAATTTCCTCGAGAGGAATTTCGATCGCTTCTTTCTTAGTCACCTCCTCAGCTGATGGTTTCTCTTCTGGCTGAATGATAAGTGATACTTCCTCAGTTGGTTTCGTCTCTTCCGTGATTTCAACGACCTCCTTTTCAGTTTCTTTTTCCTCGATCACTTCTTCAGTGACGGCTTTCTCTACTGAGACGTCCTCGGTAGTTGGTTTCTCTGGAGTGATATCAACGGAGATTTCCTCCTTTGCTGGTTTTTCCTCTTTTGTAACTTCCAAAGCAACCTCTGCTTTTTCAATTTCCTCGAGAGGAATTTCGATCGCTTCTTTCTTAGTCACCTCCTCAGCTGATGGTTTCTCTTCTGGCTGAATGATAAGTGATACTTCCTCAGTTGGTTTCGTCTCTTCCGTGATTTCAATGACCTCCTTTTCAGTTTCTTTTTCCTCGATCACTTCTTCAGTGACGGCTTTCTCTACTGAGACGTCCTCGGTAGTTGGTTTCTCTGGAGTGATATCAACGGAGATTTCCTCCTTTGTTGGTTTTTCCTCTTTTGTAATTTCCAAAGCAACCTCTGCTTTTTCAAATTCCTCGAGAGGAATTTCTATCGCTTCTTTCTTAGTCATCTCCTCAGCTGATGGTTTCTTTTCTGGCTGAATGATAAGTGATACTTCCTCAGTTGGTTTCGTCTCTTCCGTGATTTCAACGACCTCCTTTTCAGTCTCTTTTTCCTCGATCACTTCTTCAGTGACGGCTTTCTCTACTGAGACGTCCTCGGTAGTTGGTTTCTCTGGAGTGATATCAACGGAGATTTCCTCCCTTGTTGGTTTTTCCTCTTTTGTAACTTCCAAAGCAACCTCTGCTTTTTCAATTTCCTCGAGAGGAATTTCGATCGCTTCTTTCTTAGTCACCTCCTCAGCTGATGGTTTCTCTTCTGGCTGAATGATAAGTGATACTTCCTCAGTTGGTTTCGTCTCTTCCGTGATTTCAACGACCTCCTTTTCAGTTTCTTTTTCCTCGATCACTTCTTCAGTGACGGCTTTCTCTACTGAGACGTCCTCGGTAGTTGGTTTCTCTGGAGTGATATCAACGGAGATTTCCTCCTTTGCTGGTTTTTCCTCTTTTGTAACTTCCAAAGCAACCTCTGCTTTTTCAATTTCCTCGAGAGGAATTTCGATCGCTTCTTTCTTAGTCACCTCCTCAGCTGATGGTTTCTCTTCTGGCTGAATGATAAGTGATACTTCCTCAGTTGGTTTCGTCTCTTCCGTGATTTCAACGACCTCCTTTTCAGTTTCTTTTTCCTCGATCACTTCTTCAGTGACGGCTTTCTCTACTGAGACGTCCTCGGTAGTTGGTTTCTCTGGAGTGATATCAACGTAGATTTCCTCCTTTGTTGGTTTTTCCTCTTTTGTAATTTCCAAAGCAACCTCTGCTTTTTCAATTTCCTCGAGAGGAATTTCGATCGCTTCTTTCTTAGTCACCTCCTCAGCTGATGGTTTCTCTTCTGGCTGAATGATAAGTGATACTTCCTCAGTTGGTTTCGTCTCTTCCGTGATTTCAACGACCTCCTTTTCAGTTTCTTTTTCCTCGATCACTTCTTCAGTGACGGCTTTCTCTACTGAGACGTCCTCGGTAGTTGGTTTCTCTGGAGTGATATCAACGGAGATTTCCTCCTTTGTTGGTTTTTCCTCTTTTGTAATTTCCAAAGCAACCTCTGCTTTTTCAATTTCCTCGAGAGGAATTTCGATCGCTTCTTTCTTAGTCACCTCCTCAGCTGATGGTTTCTCTTCTGGCTGAATGATAAGTGATACTTCCTCAGTGGGTTTTGTCTCTTCCGTGATTTCAACGACCTCCTTTTCAGTTTCTTTTTCCTCGATCACTTCTTCAGTGACGGCTTTCTCTACTGAGACGTCCTCGGTAGTTGGTTTCTCTGGAGTGATATCAACGGAGATTTCCTCCCTTGTTGGTTTTTCCTCTTTTGTAATTTCCAAAGCAACCTCTGCTTTTTCAATTTCCTCGAGAGGAATTTCGATCGCTTCTTTCTTAGTCACCTCCTCAGCTGATGGTTTCTCTTCTGGCTGAATGATAAGTGATACTTCCTCAGTTGGTTTCGTCTCTTCCGTGATTTCAACGACCTCCTTTTCAGTTTCTTTTTCCTCGATCACTTCTTCAGTGACGGCTTTCTCTACTGAGACGTCCTCGGTAGTTGGTTTTTCTGGAGTGATATCAACGGAGATTTCCTCCTTTGTTGGCTTTTCCTCTTTTGTAATTTCCAAAGCAACCTCTGCTTTTTCAATTTCCTCGAGAGGAATTTCGATCGCTTCTTTCTTAGTCACCTCCTCAGCTGATGGTTTCTCTTCTGGCTGAATGATAAGTGATACTTCCTCAGTTGGTTTCGTCTCTTCCGTGATTTCAACGACCTCCTTTTCAGTTTCTTTTTCCTCGATCACTTCTTCAGTGACGGCTTTCTCTACTGAGACGTCCTCGGTAGTTGGTTTCTCTGGAGTGATATCAACGGAGATTTCCTCCTTTGTTGGTTTTTCCTCTTTTGTAATTTCCAAAGCAACCTCTGCTTTTTCAATTTCCTCGAGAGGAATTTCGACCGCTTCTTTCTTAGTCACCTCCTCAGCTGATGGTTTCTCTTCTGGCTGAATGATAAGTGATACTTCCTCAGTTGGTTTCGTCTCTTCCGTGATTTCAACGACCTCCTTTTCAGTTTCTTTTTCCTCGATCACTTCTTCAGTGACGGCTTTCTCTACTGAGACGTCCTCGGTAGTTGGTTTCTCTGGAGTGATATCAACGGAGATTTCCTCCTTTGTTGGTTTTTCCTCTTTTGTAATTTCCAAAGCAACCTCTGCTTTTTCAATTTCCTCGAGAGGAATTTCGATCGCTTCTTTCTTAGTCACCTCCTCAGCTGATGGTTTCTCTTCTGGCTGAATGATAAGTGATACTTCCTCAGTGGGTTTTGTCTCTTCCGTGATTTCAACGACCTCCTTTTCAGTTTCTTTTTCCTCGATCACTTCTTCAGTGACGGCTTTCTCTACTGAGACGTCCTCGGTAGTTGGTTTCTCTGGAGTGATATCAACGGAGATTTCCTCCCTTGTTGGTTTTTCCTCTTTTGTAATTTCCAAAGCAACCTCTGCTTTTTCAATTTCCTCGAGAGGAATTTCGATCGCTTCTTTCTTAGTCACCTCCTCAGCTGATGGTTTCTCTTCTGGCTGAATGATAAGTGATACTTCCTCAGTTGGTTTCGTCTCTTCCGTGATTTCAACGACCTCCTTTTCAGTTTCTTTTTCCTCGATCACTTCTTCAGTGACGGCTTTCTCTACTGAGACGTCCTCGGTAGTTGGTTTTTCTGGAGTGATATCAACGGAGATTTCCTCCTTTGTTGGCTTTTCCTCTTTTGTAATTTCCAAAGCAACCTCTGCTTTTTCAATTTCCTCGAGAGGAATTTCGATCGCTTCTTTCTTAGTCACCTCCTCAGCTGATGGTTTCTCTTCTGGCTGAATGATAAGTGATACTTCCTCAGTTGGTTTCGTCTCTTCCGTGATTTCAACGACCTCCTTTTCAGTTTCTTTTTCCTCGATCACTTCTTCAGTGACGGCTTTCTCTACTGAGACGTCCTCGGTAGTTGGTTTCTCTGGAGTGATATCAACGGAGATTTCCTCCTTTGTTGGTTTTTCCTCTTTTGTAATTTCCAAAGCAACCTCTGCTTTTTCAATTTCCTCGAGAGGAATTTCGACCGCTTCTTTCTTAGTCACCTCCTCAGCTGATGGTTTCTCTTCTGGCTGAATGATAAGTGATACTTCCTCAGTTGGTTTCGTCTCTTCCGTGATTTCAACGACCTCCTTTTCAGTTTCTTTTTCTTCGATCACTTCTTCAGTGACGGCTTTCTCTACTGAGACGTCCTCGGTAGTTGGTTTCTCTGGAGTGATATCAACGGAGATTTCCTCCTTTGTTGGTTTTTCCTCTTTTGTAATTTCCAAAGCAACCTCTGCTTTTTCAATTTCCTCGAGAGGAATTTCGATCTCCTCAGCTGATGGTTTCTCTTCTGGCTGAATGATAAGTGATACTTCCTCAGTTGGTTTCGTCTCTTCCGTGATTTCAATGACCTCCTTTTCTGTTTCTTTTTCCTCGATCACTTCTTCAGTGACGGCTTTCTCTACTGAGACGTCCTCGGTAGTTGGTTTCTCTGGAGTGATATCAACGGAGATTTCCTTTGTTGGTTTTTCCTCTTTTGTAATTTCCAAAGCAACCTCTGCTTTTTTAAATTCCTCGAGAGGAATTTCGATCGCTT
Source organism: Pinctada fucata (assembly GCA_028142955.1). NCBI lineage: Eukaryota > Metazoa > Mollusca > Bivalvia > Pterioida > Pteriidae > Pinctada > Pinctada fucata. The sequence continues at coordinate 30,982,232 of AP027115.1, forward strand.
CTTTCTTAGTCATCTCCTCAGCTGATGGTTTCTCTTCTGGCTGAATGATAAGTGATACTTCCTCAGTTGGTTTCGTCTCTTCCGTGATTTCAACGACCTCCTTTTCAGTTTCTTTTTCCTCGATCACTTCTTCAGTTACGGCTTTCTCTAAGGAGACGTCCTCGGTAGTTGGTTTCTCTGGAGTGATATCAACGGAGATTTCCTCCTTTGTTGGTTTTTCCTCTTTTGTAACTTCCAAAGCAACCTCTGCTTTTTCAATTTCCTCGAGAGGAATTTCGATCGCTTCTTTCTTAGTCACCTCCTCAGCTGATGGTTTCTCTTCTGGCTGAATGATAAGTGATACTTCCTCAGTTGGTTTCGTCTCTTCCGTGATTTCAACGACCTCCTTTTCAGTTTCTTTTTCCTCGATCACTTCTTCAGTGACGGCTTTCTCTACTGAGACGTCCTCGGTAGTTGGTTTCTCTGGAGTGATATCAACGGAGATTTCCTCCTTTGTTGGTTTTTCCTCTTTTGTAATTTCCAAAGCAACCTCTGCTTTTTCAATTTCCTCGAGAGGGATTTCGATCTCCTCAGCTGATGGTTTCTCTTCTGGCTGAATGATAAGTGATACTTCCTCAGTTGGTTTCGTCTCTTCCGTGATTTCAATGACCTCCTTTTCAGTTTCTTTTTCCTCGATCACTTCTTCAGTGACGGCTTTCTCTACTGAGACGTCCTCGGTAGTTGGTTTCTCTGGAGTGATATCAACGGAGATTTCCTTTGTTGGTTTTTCCTCTTTTGTAATTTCCAAAGCAACCTCTGCTTTTTTAAATTCCTCGAGAGGAATTTCGATCGCTTCTTTCTCAGTCATCTCCTCAGCTGATGGTTTCTCTTCTGGCTGAATGATAAGTGATACTTCCTCAGTTGGTTTCGTCTCTTCCGTGATTTCAACGACCTCCTTTTCAGTTTCTTTTTCCTCGATCACTTCTTCAGTGACGGCTTTCTCTACTGAGACGTCCTCGGTAGTTGGTTTCTCTGGAGTGATATCAACGTAGATTTCCTCCCTTGTTGGTTTTTCCTCTTTTGTAATTTCCAAAGCAACCTCTGCTTTTTCAATTTCCTCGAGAGGAATTTCGATCGCTTCTTTCTTAGTCACCTCCTCAGCTGATGGTTTCTCTTCTGGCTGAATGATAAGTGATACTTCCTCAGTTGGTTTCGTCTCTTCCGTGATTTCAACGACCTCCTTTTCAGTTTCTTTTTCCTCGATCACTTCTTCAGTGACGGCTTTCTCTACTGAGACGTCCTCGGTAGTTGGTTTCTCTGGAGTGATATCAACGGAGATTTCCTCCTTTGTTGGTTTTTCCTCTTTTGTAATTTCCAAAGCAACCTCTGCTTTTTCAATTTCCTCGAGAGGAATTTCCACCGCTTCTTTCTTAGTCACCTCCTCAGCTGATGGTTTCTCTTCTGGCTGAATGATAAGTGATACTTCCTCAGTTGGTTTCGTCTCTTCCGTGATTTCAACGACCTCCTTTTCAGTTTCTTTTTCCTCGATCACTTCTTCAGTGACGGCTTTCTCTACTGAGACGTCCTCGGTAGTTGGTTTCTCTGGAGTGATATCAACGGAGATTTCCTCCTTTGTTGGTTTTTCCTCTTTTGTAATTTCCAAAGCAACCTCTGCTTTTTCAATTTCCTCGAGAGGAATTTCGATCGCTTCTTTCTTAGTCACCTCCTCAGCTGATGGTTTCTCTTCTGGCTGAATGATAAGTGATACTTCCTCAGTTGGTTTCGTCTCTTCCGTGATTTCAACGACCTCCTTTTCAGTTTCTTTTTCCTCGATCACTTCTTCAGTGACGGCTTTCTCTACTGAGACGTCCTCGGTAGTTGGTTTCTCTGGAGTGATATCAACGGAGATTTCCTCCTTTGTTGGTTTTTCCTCTTTTGTAATTTCCAAAGCAACCTCTGCTTTTTCAATTTCCTCGAGAGGAATTTCGATCGCTTCTTTCTTAGTCACCTCCTCAGCTGATGGTTTCTCTTCTGGCTGAATGATAAGTGATACTTCCTCAGTTGGTTTCGTCTCTTCCGTGATTTCAACGACCTCCTTTTCAGTTTCTTTTTCCTCGATCACTTCTTCAGTGACGGCTTTCTCTAAGGAGACGTCCTCGGTAGTTGGTTTCTCTGGAGTGATATCAACGGAGATTTCCTCCTTTGTTGGTTTTTCCTCTTTTGTAATTTCCAAAGCAACCTCTGCTTTTTCAATTTCCTCGAGAGGAATTTCGATCGCTTCTTTCTTAGTCACCTCCTCAGCTGATGGTTTCTCTTCTGGCTGAATGATAAGTGATACTTCCTCAGTTGGTTTCATCTCTTCCGTGATTTCAACGACCTCCTTTTCAGTTTCTTTTTCCTCGATCACTTCTTCAGTGACGGCTTTCTCTAAGGAGACGTCCTCGGTAGTTGGTTTCTCTGGAGTGATATCAACGGAGATTTCCTCCTTTGTTGGTTTTTCCTCTTTTGTAATTTCCAAAGCAACCTCTGCTTTTTCAATTTCCTCGAGAGGAATTTCGATCCCTTCTGTCTTAGTCACCTCCTCAGCTGATGGTTTCTCTTCTGGCTGAATGATAAGTGATACTTCCTCAGTTGGTTTCGTCTCTTCCGTGATTTCAACGACCTCCTTTTCAGTTTCTTTTTCCTCGATCACTTCTTCAGTGACGGCTTTCTCTACTGAGACGTCCTCAGTAGTTGGTTTCTCTGGAGTGATATCAACAGAGATTTCCTCCTTTGTTGGTTTTTCCTCTTTTGTAATTTCCAAAGCAACCTCTGCTTTTTCAATTTCCTCGAGAGGAATTTCGATCGTTTCTTTCTTAGTCACCTCCTCAGCTGATGGTTTCTCCAGTGTTTCTTCCATCAATTCTTCACTTGATGCTGTTTCTATTGAAATTTTATCGGTAGTTGGTTTCTCTGGAGTGATGAGGCCTTGTTTTTTGTTTAGTTCCAACTGAATATTGTCTTCTTTTTCTTCTTCTGATAGGTCCGTAATTTTATCTACTCGTATGTTGTCTTCAATTATATGTTCTTTTGCAACAGTCTCATTTGTTATTTCTTGAGTTGGAAGGTTATTATTGTCTTTTATTGTTTTAAGTGGTTTTGGGGTAATTTCATCAACATTAGATTGCATCACAGGGTGTTTAATTTCTAATTTAGATTTAGGGAGAAGGGATTCTTCCTCTGTGAAACAAAGTAATCAATATACATTTAGGTTTTCTGCAGATATGTTAGGTTGCAGACATTCGATTATGTTTCATTAAAGGATAGAGATAATAGATGTAAGACTTCAATAGACATGTATGTATACAGTAATGATGCCAACAAAAAAATTTTTTATTGATTACTTGTCCTGTGTTGTGTAACAATTTTTCAGATTTGAAGATATGACTTAAAATGAAAGGATATGCTGCTTTGCTATCATTTCATACCAAGTTATGGTCAATTTATTAAAGATCAACTGAAGATTTTATACATTAAACTGTTTTCAAACCAACAACATGGAAATTGGTAGGTCAAATGCAACATCTCGTAAGTTGGTTAATGAAAGCAGTTGAACCGTGATGAAAGTTTGGTATTTATGTCATAAAAGCTTTGTCAAATACAGAGTTCCCCCAAATTTCTTAACCAGGTTACTGAAGTGGAAAATGCTGGTCAGAAGAACAATGCAATGCATGTATTTAACTTATAAAGATTTTACTTGTGCAAGTTTGGCTACTACATCTACACTTCAACCAAGTCATTCACACAGAAAATGTAGGTCCGATTGAATATCCGAAGCATGAGAGCATCTCAATATCCCAAGATGAATCAAAGTGAAGTTTCTTTACTGTCGCATAAGTATTTTTCCTACTGTTCCAATACCACTTTTTAAAACTTCTTCACTGAATGCAGTTAGGGATTAGCTTCTCTTCATCAAGGTAAGCTCAAAATAATGAAAGAGGCCCATACAAAATTTAAAGCACTGTTCTAGTTGAATGAGGCCCATATGATTTTCCCATATGAAGTTCTGTTCTGGTTAAAAGATAATGTTATTTCTTTCAAGTGTAATCTCATATTATTAATAAGTTGTCCTGCCGAAAAGCATAACATTAGAATTAAACAACATCACCTAGCCATGACTTTCCATCCAAAGGAGTTAAAGAAGACTTTCCATCCAAACAAATATTCAAACTTGGTTTTGTAGACTGTTGTCAAATATCAAGGGCAAGATAAGTACGAGAGAAGATATTCATTCATTGACAAATAAACAATTTAAAAATATACTATGTAGCTCTGAAAATTAATGAACCCTGAATTATTCTAAATGACATATCTGCAGCGTAGACTTATTTATGTGGGTGTTCTTATCAGGTCTTGTTGGAGGTCTCCTCCTTATCAGGTTGGAGATCTCCTCCTTATCAGGTCTTGTTGGAGATCTCTCTCCTATTAATAAACACAGTAAATGACTTTCTAATAGCAGTTCCAAATCCGACAATGTCAAAATAAAATTCTTTAAAATATGCATCTACCACTGCCTTAGGATATCTCTGCTTCTGCTTTGATTAAGTTGAGCTTTTCAGATTCATTATTACAAGTACATGTAATCTCATGACTGTCTGTAGCCTACCTTGTAGAGTGACTTCCTGGGTAATGACCATGTCAGTAGAGGATTCCTCAAGCTGTGATGGAGCTGGTAGCATTACTTCCTCTGTCTCTAATGATCGAGGTGATTCTGGTTGCACTAAAAAATAGACAATAATTTCACTACTGTATAATGCTTCTTTGCTGGATTAAAATTCAAATTTTGTTCTATGTGTCTCAAATAATTTGGGGAGAATGACAGTGATTAGAATTTATCTAGGGGATCAACCTGGGACATGCGATTATTATTCTTCCAAGATAAATACTGTTATAAATGGAAATTCATCATTAAGGAATTATGACAAATTAATGACAAATGTTTTGAGTTATTTTCCTATAGTGTCTATAGCAGTGATTGGGTAATCAATCATTTCATAATTTTTTATTAATGACACATATAACAAGATTCATGAAGTGTTATTATCATATTTCATATTATCAAAAGATATTTGATATTTCATGACTCACCAGTCAGTACCAAGTCTGCACTGGTGCTTGCTGAGCCAAACTGGTTTGTAGCTTTACACTGGAATTCTCCTTCATCTTCCTTGAAGGTTTTCTCAATACTCAGAATACAAACACCATCTTCTCTGTATTCGGTCTATATTCAAATTTTTGAAAGAATTAGAGCATGCTAAGGTATCTCTTAATCAACATTAAACTTCATTACAAAAGCTTTGCTTACATAGTCATACATTGTGTATTTTGTCACTGTCATAACAAAAATTTAGTAACGAGCTTTTTCTCCTTTATATTTTCACAAAACTGTCAATATTATAAATTTCAATGAGACAAAGTTGATTCATATAGATAGTCAGAGTCTTAATTTGTCTTTTGTTAGGGGTATGCAACACACAGCAAGTGCACTTTATGCGATAAATGCACTAGCTGTGTGTTGCACACAAATCATGACATTTATTCTATATATACACTATATGAACAACAACTGACACTTTCATTCTTGTTTTCTAAAATCATGTTTTTGAGGAAAAAAGGTGGCGTTAAAATTTAGGTCACTGCAGGTTCAGTTTGCAGGTAATTAGAACAGCTGTCGCTGCATAATTCTGTAGAATTTATCTATAGTGTTATCACAAGCATTAACATGCTTCATCAATAGTTTCCTCTGGAGAAACTATAATGTTTGTGCATATATATTATGATAATGACATGTACCTTATAAGTGTCAAAGTCTGTGATTTCTTCGTCATCTAATATCCACACAACTTTAGGTTTAGGATATCCTGTGACGGTACATATAAACTTGACAGGTTTTCCTTCCGCTACATTCATGTCTTTTAAAGTTTGAGTAAATTTAGGTGCTTCCCCTTCTTCTATAGGTATAGACTCTTCCTCTTCTTCTTCCACTGCAGAATATTATACATAATTTATTGGAATCAAAAATACCATAGCAATAATCGTGCAAAGCATAAAATTTCTAGCAGTTTAATACTCTCATATCTGTACTTCAATACTGGTTGACGGTTGAAAGAAGAAAGGAATCAAAAGACCGAAAAAAAGATTGTGCGAGTGACAGACCAGTCAAATATGCCATGTTAACAAATGTTTTGTTTAAAACACTATCTTCTAAAATACAAAATTGAAATATCTATGATTGCACAGCAATATCATATGAATATCACAGCTCCTTATTTTGAAATATGATTTTCTGATTTTTGTAATTTCTTTAATCATTATGCAATAATAGATATTTTACACTATTACCATCAAATGTAGAGAAAAATCATTGTCAACATACATTTCAAAACAATTACCTTCAAATTATACATTGATCCACAGAAATATATAAATGTGTAATTGATATGACATATTTCTTTATTTGTAAAATATCACACACAGAAAAACATGAAATTCTGATGGTTGTTTGCATGAAACACCTTATTTTCAAAAGGTAAGATGAAACCACTAATTGCTCAAAATATTGAAGTAGTTGTTACCTTCTGGAGTTATCTCCTCTGGTGCAGTCTCTAAAACAGGAAGTTCCTCTTTGGGCATGAGCAGTTGTTCCTCTGCAGTCACTTCCTTTACTTCCTCCACTTCCTCGGGCTGTATTTCCTGTTTGGTCTCCTTGGTAACGACCTCGGAGACCTCCATAACTGCTGCCGTGAGAGGAACTTCTTTCTCCTCTGGAAGAGTCAAGTCAGTCTCGGTTGTGACCTCGGTTGGAGTGACCTTGACCTTGGTCGACTCCGGGGACACAATCTCGAAAGAAACATCCTCCGTCTCGGAAGTGCTGATGTCACTTCCTGTCGTCTCTATCGGTGTGGCCTCCGTTTTTTCGGGAGCCACTTGTATTGGTTGTATATCCAGACCCTCCAATAGATCTGGTCTCTCTTCAGGTAGTGCCTGAACTTCATCCTCTGGTATGGGCTTTGTGTCTTCCTCACTGGGAGCTTCTTCTAAAATGGGGAAAGTCATATATGAAGTATGCTGTTTTTTATTGTTAACAGATACAATGCAAAAGATGTTTCTTATGCAGGAATAAATCAGACTGTTTGTTACGAAATTTTTTATCTTAATCAGTTTAAAAGGTTGGTCAAAGAACTTAGATAAGGTAAACATATCGTGCTAGCTTGTATTATTGTGTTTTTGCAATCTTTTATACAGTGTGTAATGTTCTTTCTACAAGCAATGTTGATGGTTCATCGAGAAGCGCTTTTCATTCCAATTTAATTTATTCGTTATGAAATGACCTAATCCAACCAGTATTGTCAAGAATTATACACTGTGATTGTTAATGTGTACAAAAGCATCATTGTGAATCTTTGGTCCATACTTGAAGTTCAAGAATAAAAAAAAAATACAGACGAATAGCAAATGACAGTACACAAAAAACAAATGTATCTCGCATCTACTTTGATATTTGAGGGTCTGTGTGTTCCAATGTGCATTTCCAGATTTCACTACTATTCGATTTTGTTTCTACTTGTCTTTTTTATTCCTTTTGTATACTATTTTACCGGTGTTATGCTAACTTAATGCATGGTAAATTACATAGCTGATAAAAAAATGTGAACTGTGGAAAATGTCTTTACAGCACTTTTTTTGTTCTGGCTTTTATATTACCCTTTTTAAAATGAATCATTCAATGGAAGTTAAATTTGAAAACGTCTTAAGTTATTGCATTAGAACCGAGGTATCGTATTGCAACCAAATTAAGCACTGATTGACCTTGTCCTTAATAAGTAAAGTTAAAATAAATAGGCATGTTCCACTCATGTTTCTAAATAATCATATAAAGTATCAAAGCTCTACACCTCAGAACTACTTCCATTTCTTTCAGAGCAGAAGTAATGGTTTACTAAAATTCGCTTATTTTGACATTGGAAATCAAACATTCAAAATTCACAAGTATTCTTGATTTGTGAATGAATATGAAAGCTCCCCATCTTCTTTGAATACCACACAGGTTATTGATTCAAAACCAAAGCAATGATATCGGATCAAGATTTTCCCCAAGTCTGTCCTTGACCTTTGACCTTGAAAGCTCTAAATTTTTAAGTGTCTGAGTTATGGAAGGTGTAGAGTCCAGGGTCATATAAAGATGTTAAATTAAGTTCTTTAGGCAGGGTCACAGGAAAAGGTGGGGTAGGGATATGAAGATAGCATTCATCTAAACAGTCTAGAATAACCTACTTAATAGGGAAGACTTCTAAAGAATGCGCATTCAAAAGCAATGTTGACACAACGTGATCATGTTACTATATAACAACTGTTGTGTTATTTATTATCATAAAAGGGACAATATATGTCTTATTCAGTGCTGAGCTTCGGGTGCTACCTATGTATAGAATGTGTTTCTTTTTATTTGTTCATGTGTGTGCAATGCTTTATGCTTTTTGCACTTGATATTGTTCCTTCTAAACACTCGTCATCTTCTGTTATCTTCACTTTGATAATATTGTTATGACTGTGACATGTGTGAAGCATAAACAAACACACTCATCATTCTCTGTTCAATTTCTTTTTACATTAAACTTGTCGTTTATTTTCTCCCTTATTTTCAATCTTTTTGGCCTTGTCCTTCTCTTATCTATGAGTATACTTTGATGTATGCTTCTAAAGTCTGACTTTAATTTCAGTTTTATCTATATATATGTACATGCATGTGTTCAAATATGTAGCAATACTACATTTGCGTAGTATTTAATGTTAACACAATCTCTTCTATAGAAAGTCTTTTCAATCATAATGTCTTTAGCAGTTAGGTACTATCATGCCAAATGTTCAATTGAGGTAATAATGGCCAACATTAAAATCTTTCAGATCTAGTAAAAACAGTCAAGGTCACATTGAAGTCTTTCAGAAAAGGTCAAGGTCACATGGTGAACAGGTTGTGAAACACGTATACCCATGTTGGCACCTTTATTGCTATGACAGTACTGTCTTTTACAGTGCAATAGTTACCGCCAATGATAAAGTTTAAAATGTAGGTCAAGTTTTTTTCAACTTTTGGTAAAAGGTCATGTTCAAGGTCATATGATCATAGCCACATGTGTTTGAGAAAAACAGAAGCTCCCAGACAGCAAGAAAGAGATACAGCTAAATTTTACGAAAAGAAGTGCAAACTTCCAAGTCCAGTTCATAAGTAAAATACAAAATTTGGTCTTTTCACGAGGAATGAACATACAGATTATGGCAGCTATATCATTTACCATATAAAGTTCATAACAAATATTAAAGGTCTTTTTTTTTTAAAATATTAGGTCAAAGTCAAAGGTCAAAATCAAAGACAAATATTGAAGTCAAGATCATGCGACAAACTAGAACTGCCCTAAAGGGAAAAAGTATACCCCCACAGCATATATTACAGCCCATATAATATAACTCATATTACTATTTGGATGTCCCTCATTTCAATTTTGATAAGAGGTCATGACAAACTCTCAGTTCAAAGTAACAATTCTGTGAAATAAAATTGAAATCCATGCAGCGTTGAAGGAGTCGCTCCAGAAAAGGTTTCACCTAAAAAGTCCTTTGTGACCATGATCTTCTAAATTCTCTATAGGGCCATGACACACCCTTGTGTCCTTAGTAATGATTCTATTTAATGTTATTGAAATTGACACAGAGGGGAAGTGTTTACCCCCCAGATAAGGTTTTACCTATTCAGTCTATTGTGACCTTCACCTCTGTCCTTGGTCCCTTGTGTCCTTAGTAATACTTCTGTAAAATATTCAAATCGATGCAGAGGGGGGGAGGAGTTATGCCCTTGTCAAGGCATAACTCATAGTCTATTGTGACATTGACCTTGGACCTATGGCTTTGGTTCAAGACAAACCATTGTGTCCTTAGTAAAAATCCTGTGAAATATTATTGAAATCTATGCAGAATGGGAAGGAGATATCTTATGGACAAAATTTTACCAATACAGTCATTACTGAAAATGACCCATGACCTTGATTCAGGGTCATGACACATCCTTGGGTACTAAGTAAAAATTAAGTCAAATATTATTGAAATTCAAGTAGTTATGCCCGGACAAGGTTTTACCTATAAAATCTATTGTGACCTTGACCTTTCGACAATGACCTTGTTTCAAGGTCACTAATGTCCTAGTATCCTAAGTAACAATTCTGTGCAATTTAATTGAAATCAATACAGAGGAAAAGAAATTATGTCCCAGACAAGGTTTTACCCATATAGTCTTTTGTGACCTTCAAATTTGTCCATAGATCTTGGTTCAAAGTCATGACACCCTTGTATCCTAAGCAACAGTTATGTGAAATATAAATGAAATCAATACAGAAGAGAAGAAGTTATGTCTCGACAAAGTTTTGTCCATATAGTCTATTGTGACCTTGACAGATGACCTTGATGTATGGTAATGACATACCCTTGGGTGCTAATTAACAATTCTGTGAAATATTATTGAAATCTACACAGAGGGGAAGTAGTTACCTTCGATAAGCTTCAAGTGATAGATAGATGGACAACAAGGTGATTCCCATCTACCTGAAAACTTTACTTGCAGGGGTATGATTACATTGGTATCCAAAAGATTTTGTCACACGGAATACATGTCAAATATAAGTCATATCTCTACCAGGACTGTATTTATGGACAATGGTCATTCTGTTCACTTATCGGCCAAAGGTCATTGTCAATTATACACATTTTTTTCAAGCTTAATTCTCAGTTTGCTGTCTTTAAAATGTCCAGCCTAGCCAATCAAAGCCAGTGTTGTGAAGATATTAATGCCCACTGGACCACGTACATGTAGAAAAAATTGTTTTTATACATGTACTCAATATATCAAATTTTTAAAGCCCTTGACCCTAAAAGCTACATATGTACTCTTTAAATTCTTACAAAATAAAGTATGTTTTAATGAAGTTATTCTGCACAGACATATATGTCTCTTGAAGGGCAAGTGATCCTGAAGAAATCCTGGTGTCATTCAGCGATTTTTGTGCGAGGCTATCTTTGTAAGAAGTACAGCCATACTCTCTAAAAATATGCTTAAGTGAAGGACGGAATCTAACACTTATTGAGAGAACCCGAAATGTGCATGTCTGGTCCATGCTGCAAATTCATCTGTTCTTAAATGATGCTATTGAATTTGAAGACCTTTATCATCATCACTTATTTAGAGACTTTTGTATTGTTTGAAACTGCGTATGATTTTGTTCATGTGGGTTTTTGTCTGTACCTTTGAGAGGTTTCTTCTTTGAAATATGATTTCCTGTCGAAACATTGTATCTGATGTTTTCAATTGTGAATCTTTTGTCCGGATCTTTCAGATGCTCCACTGTTTCACGAAACTGTACAGGTATATATACAATTTGGTGGACCATGTCCTTGATGGGCTTCTAATAGACATTTTTCATGTTGGCGGACTTCAGACACCGCACTTGGAAGGGACTATGTCACAAGTGTAAATTATTAATGTTATCCCATTTACCTAGATTAAATTTTGTAATAATCTATTTATTTCCATGTGATAATATACATATTTGAAGCATTCTACGGTCATTTTGTCTAGTGTGTGTTCAGATTTTACTTTTCTAATTGCACCGAATTTCTTTAATATGACCCCTTAAGTGCGAAGTCAGGAGTGCGAAGTCTGAAGTACATCAACTTGAAAAATGTCCTCACCCTATCTAACATCAGTGAATTTTTTCTGTAATTTGTATGTGTATGTACGCCTTGTTTTAGGGATTGCCATTGAGTCTTGAAGGAGATCATTTACCTTATAGTGTTCATTCTCTATCATAAGATACTGTGACATATAATATATAGTATCACTCAAGTGTGTACTTCAACCTGGAGGCATGCAGATTGGCTCAGCTAGATTCTGTGGTATGTTTCCATGGCAACATACATCCTTGGCAACAAATTGTTATTTGGCATGCTAAAATATCAATTCATAAAATACAGCATGGCTCAAAAACAAATATAGGTATGTAAAGGATGGGAATGCAGTGAATCAGTAAAACAGATGTAAAAGTGTGCAATCACTTATTTTGTCAAGTCTGGCCAAATATTTGAATATTTTCTACCTGTAAGGTTCATTTTGTAAAAAAGATATGATCAGATAAAAGAAATTCAAGAACAAATCATAAAACTGATCTTTTTCGAATAAAATTTTCCTCTGAATTTAGAATTCTAACTTTTGTTCTACATATAACAGTATGTTTATAATGTAAAAACTGTTGTTTTTTTTTTAATTTTCAAGAACCTTACAGTATTTTAAAGTATAATTCTATTGCATTATATAATTCAGCTTGCACACTTTGTTCTTTCTTTACTTTAATCTCATGCTATATATTCCAAAATTTTCTCTCTCTCTTTTTTTTAACATTTTTTAATGTTTGTGATAGTTTTTTTTTTTTGGTTTTGTTTTCAAATTGGAGATTTTTTTTTCATTTTTATCAATTTTAGATTTTTTTTTCTGGCAAGTAAGATTTTTTTTTAAATAGTATAAGACAAAATTGTTATGTTTGAAGGTAAAGAACAGGCATCAATGACTACATTTCTTTTCTCAACCATTCTGAAAAATAACAAAAGGATTACATTACATGCTAGGTAGATCTCAATACATAACACACAACCAACATCAAGATCTCTATATCACAGGTGAGCATTTCATCATATCTATGTCAGAAATTCTGTAAATTTTGAAATACTTTCAAAGACCTAGAAAAAAAGTAGTTTTCTACAATACAACATACAAACTGGGATTTTTTTTGTCTAATAAAATTTGAAATAGAAAGGATAGGACCTTAATACAACAACAAAATATGGAATTTTTCGAATTAATTAAAAATAATTAAAGGTGACAATTTTTGTACTGATACATGTATATAACATGCATAAGCAGGTACAGGAAAGCATAAGCATAATACATGCATGACAAAAGGAGACAAAACATGAATTTTATCATCAATACTTTATTGGTCCTCCAAATAGGGAATCCAAAATTCTTTACAAAATAAATGGATACACACCAAGTCACATAGTGAAATGGGCATCATTCAGTTTTTTCTCATTTCCATAAAAGAGTGTCCTTTCCTTTTTTTTAATCAAAATATATAGAAATTTGTAAATCTTATAAACTATAGATGCTCACCTGATCAAGCGATAACAACCCAAAAGGCATCAAATGTAATTTTCAAAATTTTTGTAAATTTTTCATTTAAGGCTGAGGAAGGCGGTTGGCCGAAACGTACGGAAAAATATAGTGTTTTTACAAAATTTAAAATTTATTGATATAATATTACTGGTAGTGCATAAATTTATGTTATTTTGTAAGTTTGTTATAAGTAACCCAGAAGACTTATAAATGAGTTGAAATTCTTATCACTGGGCTGAATTGGATAATTCATCCTGACACCCATAGAAGTACTGACTTTTTGACGTACATATATGGTGAACTCCATCTGGAAAATTGCATTCAATGCCTCTTGTTTACATTGTATACATTCAAATTCAGAATTATAGCAAAAACAGAAAATCAAATGAAATAAGTTAAATAAGCAACTTAATAATAATGTCAAAATAAATCTAAGACAAACCAAGCTAAACTTAGGACTAAAAACAGAACAAAAAATTTGTTGTTAAAAAAAGAAACTTATAAGGAAGCATGTCCAAAGCCAGTTGCCAAAATGAAATAGCAAAGTAATTGCCCTGAGAATTATAAGTAACACTATGACTGCCAACATTAGACTGTTCATGCATTCATCTTCCAATGACATTGTTTGCCAACCTATCATGTGATCTGTTTCCATGGATGGTATCCTAGCAACTGTTATGTCAACATTTTCTGTTTTCATCTCACTTTCACTTTCACTTTCAGCAGCAGATGCTTGCACTATAAAAATTAGTTAGCACTTTTGAAGATGCATTTTTTTCTCGTTCATTTCTGATTTCTTTTTTCGAAATTTTGAGAGAAAATATCATGAAAAATCAATATGCAAATACTGTTAAATGTAAAAGTTTATGAGATATATGTTATAGCTAACTAATGGGCTCTACAGTGCAATAGGCTACAATAGCTGACTATGATCAAATTAGCTATTGGCTGCTGCTGGCAGTGAATAAACCAATCAAAATGAATCTCTACATCACATGACACTACTGTTAATCTATATATTACAAAACTAGCATGAATCAGTCTAAATGTTGGAATATGAAATCAAGCAGCAAGAACTGCTCACTCCTTCTCTATAAATGAAATAATACATATCACAGACTTCTATTTCACAACCATAAGTTCAACTTCCGAAATGACAAGTATTCTGAATCCTATCAAATCTGTAGAATATTTTCAAATAGATTAGAACATTTTAAGACGAGAATCAAGGTTCGGGTTTGATTGTTGAATTTTCAGTCTTTTTCCATTGTATTTCCATTTCTACTTGTACACTGTAATATCCTTCATGCAGAATAATACCTGGGTGCTCCTCAATTGGGATCTCTAAACAAAGAAATGAACAGGTTACATACAAGGTGTCCATAACTCATGATGCAGTGCATTGTATGTCTATCATAGGCAGATCCAGGGTTATTTTAGTCTAACCCTCCCCCTCCCCCCTTCTCCCTTTCTGGATGCAAAGAATTGCCCCTGGATCAGCCTCATGTTTAAACTGAAAACAATTTTTTTTAAGTCCATGTATTTTGTTCTATTTCAAATCTTATCAAACAATTAATTCAGTTATTTTAGTGAATGTTTTGCTCATTTCAATTTCAAATACCTTTGTCATGTTATGCTCCTTATTTACAGTAGTATTGATGCATGAAAAGGACAGAATAGAGAATTTGTTGTGAATAGAGAATTTGTTGTAAGAGTTCGAATACAAAAATGTAAATGATGTCTATCTCATCTGTTACAGATTGGAAAAGAAGTTTTGAGAACTATAAATAATGAAAGATTTCAATATCATTCAAACAAATCTGAATGCACATTATTTGAAGGGTTTTTTTTATTGTCGATTGTAAGTTATAATATGAATTATGGAGCATTCAAAGACATAGTATCTCAACCTCAAACTGAGTACATTAAGACCCTTTTTGGTAATTGTCAGATTTAAATTAGATTTATATCTTCCTCTCTCTCTCTCCTACTTTAATTTCATCATTTTTATTCAGTATTACGAAAACCTATCTTTTAACTAATGAAACAATCAATCATTTACAATATACATGTGTAACATAATGAAGCAATGGCAAATAAAAACAAAGTTGGATACAATAAAGTGGAGAAAAAATACATGTTAAATGTAGGATGAGGATGGCCAAGCCACATTGTCAAATATCGTATGGGTATATTTAAACTCCAAAAACTTCACCTCAAAAACCATGCCATGCTAAGTAGAAAAGAGACCATTTTTTGAGTTTTAAACTTTATTTTCTTTAAAATTACCAAGCGTACAAAAGTAAAATAGAAACAGTGAAAAAATAGCAAAACTTTAGCCGTTTATAAATAAAATTCTTGATCAATAAGACAATCAACAACCCTACAATAATTCAACATGGCAGTGTATTGTATAGTCACACTATTATATCTTTTGATAAACATGAAGTTCATAAAATTTTTTTCAATGCAATAATACCCATCTCTTTATTTGACAATGTGGCATTCAATGAGTTATATGTGAAGTATTCATCTTTTCAGTCAAATATCTCAATTTGTTCCCCATTAGCTACAGTCTGTCCTAAGTTCATTGAAATCTAATTTTTTTATCATTTTATAATAATTAGGATCATTTTCATATTTACTGCCTTGCTTATACTTTGAAATCAGATTTATATTTCAGTATCTTTCAATAGTATTCATAAGGATATATTAAAATTTCAAGGATAGAAATTTAGTTCTGTCTTAAATTTTCATCATGAAAGCAATTCAATTGTTCAACTTTCCAATAAAATGGGGCAAATGAATATGAAAATTAAATATCTTTAATTTTCATAAAATAATTAACCTTTACTTAGAGAATTACATTGAAAAATGATTGCCGTCTTCACAAAAAAATATATCAAAACACCTCTTTTTCATTATAAATCAACAGACTGTTAACTGAATTTTTTGTTTATTCTTATATAATTTCACAATGACATGTGTCATGGTTGATGAGGAAAGAAAAAGTCATGATGAGAGGAAACTAGGTCACAGGATCACAGTTCGAGGTCAAATTTCATGCTTGACTGGTGAAAGCAAAGAATACTGCCTTACATATCCTCTCAGCAGAGTCAATAAAATCTGACTTGAAATGACTAAATCAAAGCTCTATAGGGGTGTTTTCTGGTCAGGGTGAGAGACTTGATACCAAATCTGATGTGACATTTATAGATCTGCTGAGTCGATATTTCAGGCCTATCTTTACTACTACTTCTATGGTGCATGAAGGAGTCTATACAAGAATCTACGGTGTCCAAGATGCCATGTTGCCATGGAGACAGGCAATGCTTACTTTCCACGAAAATTTTGGTGATGGTGTTGGTAAGACCATGTTGGTTCTTGGCAGTGCACATGTACTCGCCCTCGTCCTCTAAGTAGATGTTGTTAATGGTAAGACGGCACACATTTTGATGGTACTCAGTGATGAAATGGTCGTCTGGTACAATCTCCTCTTCATCCTATAATGAACATAGTTTAACGATGATGCAAAGTCTCTTTAATGAAGCAAAGAAATGAAGATTCAGCAACATGTAAATTATATATAGAATGAAAATGTGAAATACATAATACATTAAATAAAATGTATTGATTTACATGATTGAAGCGGAATATTTACAAATTATTTGCTTCTTCAGAATTTCATGAAACAAGAGACATTCTCTACGAGAGAGCTCTGAAGATAAAGAATTTCCTCTTTCTTGGCAGTCTGTAGTCCTAATGAATATCTTTTTTCACAGTCTTTTTCTATAATAAAGAATTAAAGCCCTGAAAAATGTTTCCTATGAGTGTAAGAATTGATGTCAGCATTTCCTTTTTTTTTCTTACCTGGTACCAGGTAATAGTTGGAGTTGGGCTGCCAATCACCTTACACTCAATCACTATAGTGACTGATTCTTTAACAGTTATCTCCCTTTGGAGGGTCTGTATGAAACGGGGAGCTTCTGTTAGCCCTGTGTCAGGGGCTTCCTCTGGTACATCCTCTTCTGGAGCTACCTCTTGTTGAACTATGGTCTCTGATACTTGTGCAACTACAAGGAATTTATCATTTAGTTTCTTTAAGTATATTATACTACAGTGATACTTTCTATGTAGACATAACGTCAGACAATGCATGAATTTTATATATTGTTGTCATTTTTGTGCTTATACATCGACGGCTGGTGCGGCTAGCCAACAGGGGATGCTTATTCCTCCCGTGCACCTGGTCCCACCTCTGGCTTGCTAGAGGTCTGTTGATGCTTAGTTTTGTGCTCTGTTGTGAGTGCTATTGAGATTATCGTCAGGATCTTCTTTTAACTCATTTGTGCAACTACATAACATCAGTATCAAAATTACTATTTGCCACTCTAAAAAGTTCCCTTCACTTCAAGATCAAATGTCTTTATGCTTCAAATATATGCTTTATGAGTTAGAAAAATCACCAATAATTCTTATCACATAAGACCCAAGATAACATTTTTTTAAATTCAAATTTATCACATTATCAAACATCGTCTGAAACCCAGGCTCGATCACACAAGCTCACCTTCCAGAATGGCAGAATTTTCCCTGAATAGCATTACAAAAATCTAATGCAAGTACATGTCAGTGAATGAGCTATTTAAAGCCAGTATAAGTCAAATTGTTTTAATGCAAGTACATGTCAGTGAATGAGCTATTTAAAGCCAGTATAAGTCAAATTGTTTTGTAACTCTTATAATTAACAAATATGAGTCACTGTCAACATTAATTAGAGAATCTTTTGTTGATGAAAATATAAAATAGACCATGCTATTGCGACCACTATCACATTCACTGACATGAACTCCCATTAGATTTTTGTAATGCTTTCCAGTGAAAATTCTGCTGTTATGACCTACAGGTTGTGAGCTTGCGTGACGTGTGTGGGCTTCCGACAATGATTATCAAAATGACCGTTTATTTGAGGAAATAAAATATTTACCAGGTTTCTCTGGAACATCGATCTTCAGTTCCACCTCTGTGACTTGTTCCTCGGTCTCCTCTACAGTCTTCGTGATCTCCATGGTAACGGTACTTGTGGTGTCCTCAATTATGGCTGGTTTCTTGGTTACCTCAATCTCCACTGTTTCTTTTTCAAATGGAATCTCTTCTTGCACTTCTTTGGAAAAAACAAAGATAATTTAATGTGTGATATAGGGAAACTCATAGAGTTGTAAAATTCCTATAAAAGGTAATTGAAAACATTGCGTGTAAAATAGTTTTGATGATATTAAAGATGCAAAGAGCTTGTTAATGCCCTATTGAATTCGCAAAAAAAGTATAATCTTAATATAATTGTAAACTACAAACAAGAAGTATCTATTTTGGGTTTATAATCAAAACTTACTACTTTTTATCTCTTGTGCAAGTCTTTAAACAGATGGATACTAAATTTTAATATAACAGTTCAAAACTTGGGCATACCTGCTTTCTCTGGTACATCGACACTTATCTCCATGGTAACAGTTGTGTCCTTGACCTCTACATGTTTTTCAGGTATCTCAACTTCAAGTGTTTCCTTTTCTGTAGGTTTTTCTGCAGAATCTTGAATAATGATAATTATCACTCAATGAAAATTCATGTTTTACAACCTGCAGAGTACATCTTCTTTATTATAATAGAATTTATCATTCAGGTCAGTGAAGCATTCTGGTTGAATAAAATCATGCAAAGATGGAACATTCAGGTTTCTTTTTCATTCAGGTTCAACATGGATTCTTTATATTATGCATTATTCAAGAATTTCAATACTTCAAAAATATAAATACTTACGAAGAACTGTGAGGTAGCAAGTAGATTCTGTTCTCCCAGCCTCATTTTCAAGGACAACCTTGTATTCTCCTTCATGATCAAGGAATACCTCTTCCACAGATAAAATAGATGCTTGTTTCTCTATGATAACATTAATTTCATCAGAGAAGACTGGGGAGTCACCTAAGAACCATTTAACGTCAGGAGCAGGATAACCTTCAAATTCCACTCTCAATGTTACTTTGCTTTTTTCCTTCACAGTGAGATTTGATAGGAAGTTGACAAATTTTGGCTTGACAATATCGAGGGATGTTTTAAATACCTCCGCTTTCTCAGTTTCTTTTTCAAAAGCTTCAGGTTTTTTATCATCGGGAACAGTCACAGATTCTATGACTTCATGTGGTTTGTCTTCTTCAGTTTCATCAATAGAAGTCTGTGTGACTGTTGGTTTCTCCTCATCTGAGATTATAGTTTCTGTCACGTCTTCTTTTGGTACCT